>CM062818.1:1019033605-1020417355 GCA_031772625.1 Pinus tabuliformis | reverse complement strand
ACTTGTCACTTGCACTTTTTGAGCACTTTTTGAGTTCTACTAGTTCTAATGCACTCATATTTCATATAATTTTTTCTAACATTTCTGTTTAATGGAAAACCATTCTCCCTTGTCATCACTTATAATTTTTCAAACTTTTCATTTCTTAAAGGTTTAATAATAATATTGGGAAAATATTCATTCATCTTATATTACCTCAACTAAATTTATTCTCTCATGTAATTTCCTCAAGTAGTGGATGTGAAATTCAATATGTTTGTTGTGCTAATATAAAATTATGTTCTTCCCAAACAAGATAACTCCTTTGATTATCATAGAATATCATAGTAGGTTTTTTTGTGTCGTATCAATGCCTTCAAGAACATTCCCATCCATGTTCCTTCACATATCACATTCAATTATCCTTTATAATTTTCTTTTGTTGCAGATAAAGCAATTATGTGATGCTTCTCATTGATCTAACTCACTATCATTGAACCAATATGAAAGAAAAAGAAATTGTAGTTTTCTACTATTTGCACATACAATGCAATTAAATTCAAATCAATATTATATTAGGAATTCCAATTACCACCTAAATGTGGCTATTTCTTAATGACTAACTTGTATGTCTACCTTGTATCAAGCTCTTTGAACAAGGTCATTACCATTTTATGCCAATATTGATTGGGGCATCTCACGTCTTAGACTCAAACATTTAATTTTTTTTTATAAGTCAATGTTTACTTGGTTTAAGACAATAAATTGGCACAATTTGTCTCATGTAACCTTGAAAATACCTTCACCCCAACAAAGAAGGGGAATATATGGCAATCTGATCCACATTGGTGCAGAATAAATTTTCATCATGGTATTGAAATAAAAAGATCAGTGGGCCTCTTCACCACCCCCTGGTTCTCAGATTTTAATGCTAATACAATGATAGTCTCAAAAATGCCTGTATGGGTGAGGCTACATGGACTCCCACTACACTTCTGGCATCAAAAAGTGTTAATCGCCATTGGGAATTCTCTTGGGAAATTCCTAAAAATGGATGAAGATAGAGCTATCAGGGGAATCTTTACATTCGCCAGAATATGTGTAGAAGTGGACTTGAGTGAGGGGTTACCTGACCACATCACGCTGAACTTTAATAATACTCAATGGATTCAGCAGCTTGACTACGAAAACACAGCATTCCGGTGCAGGAATTGTATGCAGACAGGGCACCTTCAATATAACTGCCCATTAGCTCGGAAGGACCCCAGGAAAACTAAGAAACAGCAAAAAAAGCCCAAAGGCTGGCAGCACACAGACCCATTGGAAGAAGAGGACATAAATGAGGAACCCACAGAGAACCAGACGGAACCAGCCTCTCAAATGGGACAAAAACAAACTCAAGAAACGATTACCCCTTCTACTCATACGGAGCCGATCATTACAGATCTGCATCAAGAGTTACAAATGGAAATAAGTGGCATAAAGAGAACCCACGGCTCAGAGGGCTCAGAATCAGACAAAGAACTACAAATGATCACAATGGAAAACCAGCTAGCTACTATTACACCCACTGCTGACTCAGGATGGCGTCGGGTGGAGAAGAAGAAGGGAAGAAAAGTATAGGCTTGCTGGAACATATTATTTTTCTTTTTTTTTCTGTTACTCTGTTGGTCCCTGTCTTTACAGGAATAGTTCTTTTGCTATCCAGTGTTATTGTCTCTGTTCGCTGCCTGTCTTTACAGGATCAGCCATCTGCATATGCCTTGGCATCTACAAAATGTAATTTTATCAATTATGAATAAAATTACGATTTTTTCCTAGGGGAAAAAAAAAAAAAGATCAGTGGGTGAGAAACATTCATGTAGTGTCCATGGAATAAGGTATAGATCTAAAAATATGATCCTATCCTCCTTGTTTAAAAAATAAAAGCATAATAATCGTTTCCACAATAGAAAATACCAACGGGTTCATGATTTAGCCAATTAATAGAGGTCCATACTAAAACATAATTATAGCTAGGCCAAAG
The DNA here is from genome assembly GCA_031772625.1 of Pinus tabuliformis. Lineage (NCBI taxonomy): Eukaryota > Viridiplantae > Streptophyta > Pinopsida > Pinales > Pinaceae > Pinus > Pinus tabuliformis. The sequence goes on along the minus strand of CM062818.1, from coordinate 1,020,415,350 downwards.
GCCAATCAACTAACCAATCAATCCTCTTTCCTTCAATGAAGTCACATTATTCTTCGCAAAGGAAGAAAACTCCAAGTCAAGAGAGGGAATTGACTCCTCCTTTTAAACAAATATGCACGGGAGACCCATTGAACAAGCAATGATCTCAACCAATCAAGAACTAAAGAAACACCACCAAATCATAGTCTGACAACTAGAAAAACCTTAATGATATACAAATGAATGGAACAATAAAAGAACATTCGAGCTCGTAGCAAATTAATCTAGCTGGAAACCAAGACAAACACTAATTCAATGGAAAAAACTACAGATCTATCATGAAGACTACAAAAATCTTCACTCAACCACAAATGAAACCCGAGATCTACGACAAAACAATCAGCACAAAGGGGAGGAGCAATGTCAACTAGGAAACCATAGCTACCCACTCTTGCGATGTCTTCAAATACATTGTCTTCCTCCCTCATATTATGAATTATCTATATCAAATTCAATTCTTTTAGTTAATTCAAGATATTTAGCAATTGTAAGCTTTCAAAGTTAAGACGACCATACCTCAAATACCATAATATACTTTGATTGACCTATGTTGTCTTCACGCTTTCTTCATTGATATTTTCATCAACTTTGAATAGACCATATTGGTCATTATAATCTCTAATATCACTGTGAAATCATTCAACTTGTATTTTATAAAATCATTTTTCATGATCAAATTCAACTTTTGAGTTTAATTTTTTCATCTAATTTATAGAAAGTAAGCTTTTATATAATTTAATAATATTAAGGACTTATTTTACATTGCAAATATCCCTTATGTCAAATAGAACAAGTACATTATCTTCACTTCAAATATCTAATGTTTTTCCATATCTCAACATTGTAGGTTCAAACATCCTTAATCAATCTCTTTTGTTAGTCATGTGTACAACATCCCCTAGATTAATGTAGCAAATTTATGTTCTATTTGTGTAGCTATAAAAAAAGAGACAAGGATACCTTCTCACACTTCTTAGTGTTCTTCTTTTACAAAACTTTTCTTGAGCATCTATTCCTTTTAGATCACTCATGATTTCACTTGTAAAATTTGTGTGCATACTGAATTTTCTTAGTATAGTAATAACACATTACCTCCATGGCACCCTTCATTAATTTCAGTGTGCTCTCATTAGAAGCTTTAGTTCGCATCGATTTGTTACATTTGTTTGATGTCTTGACAATGAGGGATTGGTCTAACTTGTGCTAATCAAACTTGCCCCTACGCAATCTATCCTCTAAGAGCATCCTACCAAGTGAATCTAAAGCTATCTTTGTAACTTTATTAATAACATTCAAGGTCATAAAAAATTGTTGAAAACCTTTGGTAAAGCCTTTAATAATTAAATCCACCGAATAATTTTCATCTACAATATCAGAAAATACAATGAATTAATCATGCAATCATGCACATATTGAATATATGTGATATTTTCTGTAACATTCACACTATCATTCATCTTGATATCATGTCACTAGTATATATATATGTGTGTGTGTGTGGTTGGTGTGTAGTAAATATTCTATAATCTAGTTCAATTGTTGTTTGTAATAATAGTGCTTTGGATCTAAGGAATGAAATGATTTGACAGCATTTAATATGACATGTGTTATGCATCTTCATCTCCTAATTAGTATTTTCACAACTTTGCTACATTGGTAGGGGCAATTCTCTTACCTTTTTCAAGCTTCAACAATTTTTATTTTATTAATACATTTTAAATGTGAAACATCCAAATGGGATAATTATTATGATATAAATTGATGTCTTGATGATGACATGATTTCCCCTCACTCCAAGAATATTCACATTGTAAAAACCACTTCCAACCATATTTCAAATTAACCAACTTTAATCTGACAAAAAAAAGTCCAAATTTTTCAACCAACATAGAGTTAAGGCAACCTTGTCTCTAATAACATATGGGAAATCTTGATGCTCCAACAATTCACACTTCTGCTAAACTTTTGGGAGCCAAGGTCCATTAGCATGACATGCACTATGATAAACATGTTCAACTCATTAATGTTGACACCACTTAAGAATTTTGGGACTCAAGCATTGCATGTAAAGTGTTATAATAGATTAGTGCTAGGGTTTAGGGCTAATAATGGACATCTAAATGAACATACTAGTGCACCAATGTAATTTAGAGAACCTCATTGGTTATGACATGTGTTATAGACATTTTTGTGCCTTACAGCATTGAGCATGAAATGTCCATAATCTAAGGGATCCAAAGTCCCTAAACATGTTGTTCCTACCCCTAGAGGAACAAGGCCAACTAACCACATCAATTCACAGAAGTTCTCCACCTGAAACCACTCAAAAACAAGTCAATTCAGGGTCATGTCAACTGCTCCACTGAGCATCTGCGCTGAATGTCAACTGCTCCACTGTCTACCTGCGTTGAATGTCAACTCCAACAAAGGTTACCTGCACTGAGCGAGTTTGGACAAGTGGCAGGCTCATTCCTCAATGTGTCAATGCCCAGGAAGCTTCCAAAATGACACTTGCCTCAGGGAATTCGACTGGTGATGAGTAAGAGGTTCCAAATCTCCAAGTGGAAGCAAGAACCTCCAAGTGGACTCAAGAACTGAGAGAGGGAGAGGACACTAGTCAGATCTCAAGCTGACTCATCCTCTCTCCAAAATAACTATATATAGATCTCTCCTCCATGAGATCTAGGAGGCTGGAATCTTGTTATTGCAAAGAATTGCTGTTGGTTTGAGACTGGAAAGATTGGGTGCTTAATGCTTTGAAGGGAGCTGAAGAAGGAATTCCATTCTGCTGGGAAGGAGATGCTGGATTGGAGCCCTCTGGGTTGTATCTCTTCCTGAACCCTGTTATCAATCAATAAATCTATCTTGGTTCTTTCCTATATACTGGTGTATTTTGTATGATTGCATTAGTGTATTTGATTTACTTCTAATCCTATATCATTTATGAATATGAATATTTGCCTTTGTGTTGTGTTCTTCTCTTGTCGCAAGTAGCTGTTCTCTTGTCACAAGTAGCTGTTCTCTTGTGATCTCGTGGGAATCAAGTAGCTGTTCTCTTGAGCAAGCGAGGAGGCAAGTAGCTGTGAACACCCAAAGAGAAGAGGATCTAGATCGAGGGACAAACGGAAGACAACGGTAAGTCTATCGATCTCCCCTCTTTCACATTTCATAAAGGAAGAAACCATAATAGCTGTATCTGTTTGTTGCTAAGGTACTGTCACACCTTAGGTGGATAGGATCGTCCTGCATAGGCATTTTTCCCCACAACAAATTGGCGAATCCACTGGGGATTGATTTGTTTATTCATTTCATTTGTGTTTCTGTTATTTGTTTACTTCATAGACTTGAAAGAAACTATCGAACTGCATCTTTCCCGGATGCAAATTAGAAAGTTGCTGCTTTGATCCAGTTGCTGGACTTGTCTATGATCTAAACAATAGATCCACAAATGATTTGATGATCCTTTGTGATAGTCTTCAGTACCATCTCAAAGCATCCCTCTGTTTATACCTTGCTTGTGTTTCTGATTTGGCCTGAAACAGTTGATTTTTGAGCATTTTGTGACCCATCCTGCGCTACCTGCGCTGAATGTCAAATCCTCAGTGTTGAGGTTGCACTGAACCAGTTTGGCCTTGTGCAGCTGGGGTTCTCTGCTGTCTGTTGCCCTGTTTTGATCTCTGTTTTTTGCAGCCTTTAACCAGCATAGGTACCAGTCTGATAATTCCTTTTCTTTGCTTAGATTCCGCCTCCTTTTGAACAAAAAGACTGTGAATGTTTTTATGTGTTTGTGGCGTCATTTACAGTTTTCCTTTGCATGAGTAAAGTAGTCATCCTGTAGCCTTTGATTCAGATCTGATTGATTGTGATCTTAGAAGAGAGTTCATTGGCTGTTTGCAGATTGATTATAGAATTACTTTTGCTTATTGGTTTGAATTTGTCTCTTTTGAAGTGTCAAAACAAGTCTTTATTTCGAAAATCGTTAAGTATTGTAATCTCTTCTATCTTCTCTGATTTCGAAAAAGTGAACTTGTTTGTATTGATCATTTTAAAAGCAAATTCAAAGTTGTACAAAAGGCTTTCTTTGTAGGCATTAATACTAAGAAAGTGGAAAACAAACACCTGCATTGTGCATTTTGCATTTGATAGTTTGCATGTTGGATTTAGGAAAAGTGCATTAGAGTGTGCTGATTGCTCTTTGAGAAAAGATAGTGTCTTTCTTTTCCCTTAGTAGCTAGGATTTTTCAAAGTTGAAAAGATAATAAATCTTGCTTATCAGCTTTAGACTGCATTTAGGAATTTGTATCATACATCTTGTGGTGAACCTTGAAAGGCAAACTTTAAAAATATCAACCTAAAATAAACTGAATGAACCTAACAACGCTTTGTAACATAACGCACAACATAGAGGTCTAGGCTAGAGACGTGTTCCGGCGTCGTTAAGCCTAGTGACTATCGATCTCGTGGAAGGTGGGTGACAGCGCTAGTACGGATTGTGCTCCCACGTACCGTCACGTATATATTGGGAGACCCCTATAGGCATATATCCTTTATCCTTATGAAGCCGTGTCGGCCGCCCTACTGATCGCAATGCAGTGAACACAACATTCACGAAGATCGACCGCCCGTACCCTAAAAAGTATTCTGTGGTTTTGCGAAAAGTTTGGCACACCCTCTGCCTAGAACTCCAGAGCAGTTTCTTTTGGCCTTTTTCAGACTCTATAACAGAAAAAGTCCATCCGAGCATTTGTCACTTCGGGCTCGTTAAAACATCGAAGGAGACTAGAGTCATCTTTAGCTTTTTCTCGACTCTTTAAAAGTGAAAAAGCAAGTTATGTCTAAAGCGTCGTTAACAATTTATTTTAAACGAAACAATCACCCTTTAATTCCTGCGTTGATCTTTAGGTTGAAAAGATGGAACACACCAACCAAGGAATTCCTCTTGGTGGAAATCCTAGTCCCTTCTCCTCTTGGGGAGATGTTGGTGCGCCCCACATGGCCACATTGTCGCTTCCAGGACTGACAATTGGCCTACCAGTCTGGCTCTTTTCAACCAATGTCGTTCAGAATACCACCATTCCTGAACAGTCGAGTCAACAGTTAGATCAGACAAGAGTTGCCTCCCAACCTTCCACTTCATCTTCCTCCCCTCCTTCCTCTTCGCTTGACGGAACTGGTTGAACAAAAAATCGGGTTCCTAAGGAGAAGAAGGAGAAGAAGAAGAAAGAAAAGAAGAAGAAGGAGCCTAAGGTGACTGGGAGAAAACAAGTGTCATCTAACAAAAATCCACACACAACACTCGTGAGGCCTAAATCGCCATGCGTCATATGCAAGGGAGACCACTTCCATAGAGATTGTCCCTGTATCCCCCGGATACTAAGGGACTGGTCCCCCCGTTTGCACAATTCGGTAGCATCGACCTCTGATAGCCATGTCGACTGCTCACCATCAACTAGTGGGAGTGAAGCCCCAGGACAGAGCGGGAAAGCTAAATTTCCCTGCAGACTGTGTGAAGGCGATCATGCCATCCACCGTTGTCCCTTCTTAGACGAGGCAAAAAGAGTTCTGGAAGATCGCCCGATTTTACGAGCGCATCTCCCTCCTGGATATCAAAAACTCCTGCCAAGTCCCTCACTAGTTGAAAATCCGGCTGACCCACCCAGGTGGTCAGCCGAAGCACCTGTCATTGAAGATGAACCGTCTGGATCCATGCCTGACGAAAGTCAAAAGGTTGATACGGCAGTTGACCCGGTTTTTCCTTCAGAGGCTCCATCTTTGAATGACACCCTCACAGAGGAGAATAAAGACGACACCGTCCAGATTCTCTTCATCAGCACTGACTCTGATGATCAAGGGGGTAATGCCACCATTCCTTTATCGCAGGAAGGAAGTTCATCAGAGCGCTATCCGGCCGTATATTCGGTCCCACCACCAAGCAACCTAGTTGTGTCCTTTGACTGGAACCAACTAGGCAGACCCCGGTTGCCAGCCAGTATACCATTCATAATTATTTGTCGAATATACAGAATGGTAATGGCTGGCACTATCATTGATGAGGGGGCATCTGTGAGTATCCTTTCCTCTATTGCTTGGAAAGCGCTTGGTTCGCTAGCGCTTTTACCTGAGATGAGAAATCTATCAGGTTTTGATAAAGGAACCAGTCGACCTTTAGGGATCCTCCCCAATGTGCCTATAACATTGAAAGGGAAGACCATTCAAATGAACGTGATGGTCGTTCAAGGACCCTTGGATTATAACCTACTCCTTGGACGAGACTATATATATTGCATGGGAGCTGTTGTCTCCTCACTCTTTAGAGTAATGTGTTTTCCGCATGAAGGAAGAATGGTCAAGCTCGTGGACCAACTTTCATTTCCCGGATCACGCATCGCAAATAGTCATGTACCATTCCTAAATGGTCTATACACGCAAGAAGTGTCTCAATCCACGGTCCATCCTCCTGATGAGCGCGAGTAATCTGGGAGGATATGACTGGAACCCAGGGGGCATGTGTCCTGGCCTGCTTCGGCAGGAAAACTTTGGGTATAGGGTAGGTTTCCGCGGGAGAATATGACTAGTCCGTACCCCGTCCGTGGTTGGAAGAGGGGTTGTTCTAGAATAAGATTCTTTTGTCAAAGTTACGTGTTTGGTGCTTGTTGTCACTCACCTTTGTCTATTTCGGTAGATATCGCCGAAGAAGTGTTTTGTTGAAAGAATAACGAGACAATCTTTGGGTAACCTGAAAGAGGTAGGCCTCTCCTGGTGAAACGAAAGTTTCGATGGAATTGAAGTAGAGGTAACCTTGAAATCGTACTTTATACCTGGGGCATGCAAACCTTTTGGAGTGCAAGAGAGGGGCGACTATTTATTTTTAAAATTTTTAGGACCTCTAACCCTTTAAACTCGTAGGATTAGTCGTTTCCAAACTTGCATAAAGAAAGGATTCGGAGCAAAGCTTAGTGAGATGAAGCTCCATAAAAAATAGGATCTTGATGAGACACTCTTATCAAATGACTGGGTAAACGAGCAGTTTTAGCATAAAGTTCATGCTCGTTAAAAAATAAACGCAAGATCCGAGCAGTTTTAGCACATAGTTCATGCTCGTTAAAAAATAAACATAAGGTCCGAGCAGTTTTAACGCGGTCTTCATGCTCGTTCAAAAATAAATATAAGCAGTGAGCAAATGTTTCCTTCAGTGTTTAAGCTCATTTTTAACTAAAAAATGAACCTACCCGGTAAATAACCACCGTGAATGTAATATCATCAGCCATTAAAGCCTTGGTCGTGTTTGCACCTGCCACCTCCACCTTTCATTTGGACGATTGTTCACCTCCATATGATTGTTTACCCATTTTGAGGAACAACTGCGAAGAGTGATTTCACCTAGCCATCCTTGTGACACTACCGTGATTGGAAAATTCCAACCTGTACCTGGAATCTGCTGCTACCCCTGTTTATCACTCGTTCCTCAAAAGACGAGTCTTCTTTAAGCTCTTTTCAACTGACTCGTAAAATATGAAAAGATTGCCGAGTTTTGGCCTTCCAGCTCGTTAAAAGACAGGAAGAGCTATCCCTCCTCTAGATTTTAATCTTTTTGGACCTGAGGGATTATTGCACAAAAAGATCGAGCGCTTGTTTTGTTCGGCTTAAAACTATCGAAAACTCATCCCTTCTGTATTGTTTTATACTTTTTCGGACTTAAGGGATTAGATGACGAAAAAGGAATTTTGGAGTTAACTTTATGTACCTTTTCAGACTCTCTAAAAATGAAAAGGACCGAGTTATCCTTGTCGTTAGACTCGTTAAAATTATTAAATAGCGACAAACTTGTCTTTAGACGAGAACGAGTTTCACTATCGCTAGGCTCGTTAAAACATAGCGATGGGCTTGCCTGAAGGGCAGGTTATAGAACAAGCATATGTTATCCTCCTCAAGCTTGACAAAAATAAAGAGGTACTGGTCAGCAATGACTGGGGAAAAATTGGGAGAAAATCAAGAAAACTTTGATGGTAGCAGGTCGCTCTTGAACATGACACTTTTCCTCCATACCACATTCGGGTTGGGTTGTTTCATTCACCGGTCACATCACCATGGTCTCGCCATACCATCCATATTTGGGGTAATGCTACCGATCCATCGCATCAGTGTCGCCATATGTTCAAGAGAAGTTGTTCAGAAAGAGTCAATCGGGTCCCATCCACTGCCATACATTATCCTTCATCCATTCATGACTGCCACCCTGAATCATATGTCACAGATCGTTTTCACCTCCATTAAAATCATTAGATCCGTTTTGTGTCACTGATGTGGGATTCATCAAGGCCCTCCTTTGACGGATCGCTTCTTGTCGACATCAGCTCATTATCCAAGAAGTTGATCTAGGAACAACCCCTTCAGTACTTTGAAGCTTGCATGCCTCAATGGCAAGTTTCTCACTTCCGGCGACAGGTATACATCAATGACCTTCGACCAGAAGATTTTGCGTGGTGTTCGACGCCAAGTCCTTTATTCACACCACGTGAATTGTACTGCAGTACCTTGAGGGTCATTATCATTATCGGTGATTCCTCTCGCGCTCGTTAACGGTTTACATCATTGACCGGTAATGAAGCGATGTCTTTCCATGTTCGACTTCAGCGCAATTCTCACATGGATCGACTTGTACTTAGAGTGAAGATCGAACGAGTTTGAAGACCCCGGATCTAGTTTCATCCATCCGGGCTGCGATATATATTCAGGAAAGATAAAGACATTTGACATGTACATCATTGCAGCGGATGGTCATCCTACTCAAAGGATGATAATTCCGCCAAAATTATCAGTCTACCATCAGACGATCGTCTGTTCTATGTACAAAAATGAATTTATAAAGTTGAGCATGGGAATGCCCGCCTCAGCTAGATCATGAAAGCAGTATGAATCATAATGTATTGTATTGTATCTTATTACAGGTCTCCTCCCAGCAAATGGATGAACTTCGGACCCTCCTGGATAAAGCATTTCACCCGATAAACGGCCTCATACTTTAGGGGGCAACTGTTATAGACATTTTTGTGCCTTACAGCATTGAGCATGAAATGTCCATAATCTAAGGGATCCAAAGTCCCTAAACATGTTGTTCCTACCCCTAGAGGAACAAGGCCAACTAACCACAACAATTCACAGAAGTTCTCCACCTGAAACCACTCAAAAACAAGTAAATTCAGGGTCATGTCAACTGCTCCACTGAGCATCTGCGCTGAATGTCAACTGCTCCACTGTCTACCTGCGTTGAATGTCAACTCCAACAAAGGCTACCTACGCTGAGCGAGTTTGGACAAGTGGCAGGCTCATTCCTCAATGTGTCAATGCCCAGGAACTGTTATAGACATTTTTGTGCCTTACAGCATTGAGCATGAAATGTCCATAATCTAAGGGATCCAAAGTCCCTAAACATGTTGTTCCTACCCCTAGAGGAATAAGGCCAACTAACCACAACAATTCACAGAAGTTCTCCACCTGAAACCACTCAAAAACAAGTCAATTCAGGGTCATGTCAATTGCTCCACTGAGCATCTGCGCTGAATGTCAACTGCTCCACTGTCTACCTGCGTTGAATTTCAACTCCAACAAAGGCTACCTGCGCTGAGCGAGTTTGGACAAGTGGCAGGCTCATTCCTCAATGTGTCAATGCCCAGGAAGCTTCCAAAATGACACTTGCCTCAGGGAATTCGACTGGTGATGAGTAAGAGGTTCCAAATCTCCAAGTGGAAGCAAGAACCTCCAAGTGGACTCAAGAACTGAGAGAGGGAGAGGACACTAGTCAGATCTCAAGCTGACTCATCCTCTCTCCAAAATAACTATATATAGATCTCTCCTCCATGAGATCTAGAGGCTGTAATTTTGTTATTGCAAAGAATTGCTGTTGGTTTGAGACTGGAAACATTGGGTGCTTAATGCTTTGAAGGGAGCTGAAGAAGGAATTCCATTCTGCTGGGAAGGAGATGCTGGATTGGAGCCCTCTGGGTTGTATCTCTTCCTGAACCCTGTTATCAATCAATAAAGCTATCTTGGTTTTCTCCTATATACTGGTGTATTTGTATGATTGCATTAGTGTATTTGATTTACTTCTAATCCTGAATCATTTATGAATATGAATATTTGCCTTTGTGTTGTGTTCTTCTCTTGTCGCAAGTAGCTGTTCTCTTGTCACAGGTAGTTGTTCTCTTGTGATCTCGTGGGAATCAAGTAGCTGTTCTCTTGAGCAAGCGAGGAGGCAAGTAGCTGTGAACACCCAAAGAGAAGAGGATCTAGATCGAGGGACAAACAGAAGACAACGGTAAGTCTATCGATCTCCCCTCTTTCACATTTCATAAAGGAAGAAACCATAATAGCTGTATCTGTTTGTTGCTAAGGTACTGTCACACCTTAGGTGGATAGGATCGTCCTGCATAGGCATTTTTCCCCACAACAAATTGGTGACTCCACTGGGGATTGATTTGTTTATTCATTTCATTTGTGTTTTTGTTATTTGTTTAGATCATAGACAAGTCCAGCAACTGGATCAAAGCAGCAACTTTCTACTTTGCATCCGGGAAAGATGCAGTTCGATAGTTGCTGTCAAGTCTATGAAGTAAACAAATGATAGAAACACAAATGAAATGAATAAACAAATCAATCCCCAGCGGAGTCGCCAATTTGTTGTGGGGAAAAATGCCTATGCAGGACGATCCTATCCACCTAAGGTGTGACAGTACCTTAGCAACAAACAGATATAGCTATTATGGTTTCTTCCTTTATGAAATGTGAAAGAGGGGAGATCGATAGACTTACCGTTGTCTTCCATTTGTACCTCGATCTAGATCCTCTTCTCTTTGGGTGTTCACAGCTACTTGCCTCCTCGCTTGCTCAAGAGAACAACTACTTGATTCCCACGAGATCACAAGAGAACAGCTACCTGTGACAAGAGAACAGCTACTTGCGACAAGAGAAGAACACAACACAAAGGCAAATATTCATATTCATAAATGATTCAGGATTAGAAGTAAATCAAATACACTAATGCAATCATACAAAATACACCAGTATATAGGAAAGAACCAAGATAGCTTTATTGATTGATAACAGGGTTCAGGAAGAGATACAACCCAGAGGGCTCATCCACTGCCATACATTATCCTTCATCCATTCATGACCGCCACCCTGAATCATATGTCACAGATCGTTTTCACCTCCATTAAAATCATTAGCTCCGTTCCGTGTCACTGATGTGGGATTCATCAAGGCCCTCCTTTGACGGATCACTTCTTGTCGACATCAGCTCATTATCCAAGAAGTTGATCTAGGAACAACCCCTTCAGTACTTTGAAGCTTGCATGCCTCAATGGCAAGTTTCTCACTTCCGCCGACAGGTATACATCAATGACCTTCGACCAGAAGATTTTGCGTGGTGTTCGACGCCAAGTCCTTTATTCACACCACGTGAATTGTACTGCAGTACCTTGAGGGTCATTATCATTATCGGTGATTCCTCTCGCGCTTGTTAACGGTTTACATCATTGACCAGTAATCAAGTGATGTCTTTCCATGTTCAACTTCAACGCAATTCTCACATGGATCAACTTGTTCTTAGAGTGAAGATCGAACGAGTTTGAAGACCCCGTATCTAGTTTCATCCATCCGGGCTGCGATATATATTCAGGAAAGATAAAGACATTTGACATGTACATCATTGCAGCGGATGGTCATCCTACTCAAAGGATGATAATTCCGCCAAAATTATCAGTCTACCATCAGACGATCGTCTGTTCTATGTACAAAAATGAATTTATAAAGCTGAGCATGGGAATGCCCGCCTCAACTAGATCATGAAAGCAGTATGAATCATAATGTATTGTATTGTATCTTATTACAGGTCTCCTCCCAGCAAATGGATGAACTTCGGACCCTCCTGGATAAAGCATTTCACCCGATAAACGGCCTCATACTTTAGGGGGCAACTGTTATAGACATTTTTGTGCCTTACAGCATTGAGCATGAAATGTCCATAATCTAAGGGATCCAAAGTCCCTAAACATGTTGTTCCTACCCCTAGAGGAACAAGGCCAACTAACCACAGCAATTCACAGAAGTTCTCCACCTGAAACCACTCAAAAACAAGTCAATTCAGGGTCATGTCAACTGCTCCACTGAGCATCTGCGCTGAATGTCAACTGCTCCACTGTCTACCTGCGTTGAATGTCAACTCCAACAAAGGCTACCTACGCTGAGCGAGTTTGGACAAGTGGCAGGCTCATTCCTCAATGTGTCAATGCCCAGGAAGCTTCCAAAATGACACTTGCCTCAGGGAATTCGACTGGTGATGAGTAAGAGGTTCCAAATCTCCAAGTGGAAGCAAGAACCTCCAAGTGGACTCAAGAACTGAGAGAGGGAGAGGACACTAGTCAGATCTCAAGCTGACTCATCCTCTCTCCAAAATAACTATATATAGATCTCTCCTCCATGAGATCTAGAGGCTGGAATTTTGTTATTGCAAAGAATTGTTGTTGGTTTGAGACTGGAAACATTGGGTGCTTAATGCTTTGAAGGGAGCTGAAGAAGGAATTCCATTCTGCTTGGAAGGAGATGCTGGATTGGAGCCCTCTGGGTTGTATCTCTTCCTGAACCCTGTTATCAATCAATAAAGCTATCTTGGTTTTCTCCTATATACTGGTGTATTTGTATGATTGCATTAGTGTATTTGATTTACTTCTAATCCTGAATCATTTATGAATATGAATATTTGCCTTTGTGTTGTGTTCTTCTCTTGTCGCAAGTAGCTGTTCTCTTGTCACAGGTAGCTGTTCTCTTGTGATCTCGTGGGAATCAAGTAGCTGTTCTCTTGAGCAAGCGAGGAGGCAAGTAGTTGTGAACACCCAAAGAGAAGAGGATCTAGATCGAGGGACAAACGGAAGACAACGGTAAGTCTATCGATCTCCCCTTTTTCACATTTCATAAAGGAAGAAACCAGAATAGCTGTATCTGTTTGTTGCTAAGGCATTGTCACACCTTAGGTGGATAGGATCGTCCTGCATAGGCATTTTTCCCCACAACAACATGTGTATAACCATTGTGTTAACTACTCTATGTTTTTTTTAAACTCAATTCAATATGGTCTAATGCTTGATGTAATATTGGTGTTTTTTGCAAGTCTTTGATGTAAGCCTAAATTAAGGATGTTAAGTATACATGCCAAAGTATCTACTAGAACAATCACATTAATAACTATGGTTGGTATACATCGTAGGCGTCAACTTAATACATGCTATATTATAACCTTGATATTAGAGTTTATAATATAAATTTATAATATAGTGTATATTAACTTCACCATATTTTTTTCATTCAGGTTCTTTGCATTTTAATAGAATTCATAGCTTCATTTTTCGTCAGTGCTAGCTGATTAAGATGTGTCTTCTATCTCTTATGAACATCTCTAACTTCATCATGTTTCGATTGCATTAGTTTCCTGTGACCAGGTTTTGACATTTCACTGATATTCTCAACACCCATAGTTGACCTTCTAGGTTCACTGTCTTCAAATGCATCAAAAATATAACTTTTCCTTTTTCCTTATACGTGTTGGAATAACCAAATAACATGAAGAAGCCATGTAAATTCTCACAGTACTAGAAGGAAATGGTAGGAAAAATAAAATTAAAAAGGAAGACAACTTTGAAGTTCAAGCAAGGTCTCGCATGCTATACCAATACTAAACAACCACAAGCATCGACTTTATAGATATTCAACAATAGCGATATTGTACAGATGGAACCACTCCAACCGACTACACAATGTACTTTGCCACACTAAATGGACCGAATCAACACCAAATTAATGCTAATGCCACATTTTGTAAATAACTTTTTAATAAATTATAACCACATCCATGTTTCACCAATGATTTTTTAATAAATTAAAGAGAGGAGTAGCCCTAAGAAACTGAAAAACCTTTGGAAATCCTTTCATATTGTCCATTGGATCATGTATTAGACGCAGAATATTCACCTACCTTGAAATCTCAACCATTGATTTTATTGAAAATATAAATTCCTTAAGCCCAATTCCAATATAAGCCACGCCTACAGTGTAATGATGTATTAAAATATGAAGGTATCCTAGAAGATACGTATGTAGCCGAGAGAAAAGTTTCAGATTAGTCTTGTTTTTGGACAACATGTATATTCATCTCTTATGAGTATAAAGATATTTTTCTTTGGCAAAAAAACGTTGTGCTAACTATATAACTAACAAAGAAAAACATCAAAAAATCAAGATTTACGAGCTAAACAAAAACAATGATATCAAGTAACCCAATTCAATTAGTTATAGAAATTCATTGCGAAACATATAAATGTGTATAGTTTTTACATAATTGTGAAATAATTTTCCATTTAGTCTAATAAAGAGAAGTAGATATAAATATGTTGACCATTATCTTGTACTTAGGCAATGAGTGTAAATAACTAACCATTTGTGAGCTACATTGCATGTGTCCATAATTTGACCCCAAATTAGTGTTCTACTCCAAAAATACATTATTTTCCAATATATTCCATTACAATGTGGTTTGTTAAAACATGATACAAGAAAGTCACTAGAACATTTAACCTAAAATAGTTAAAATACAAGATAGAAACAAATGTGTGCATGTCATCTACCCAAGTAATTAATCTAGGACCAACATTATTTTACCCTCAACATTTGCTTCATTTTAAAATTTAATGGAGTTAATACTATTTTCCATTTGATGTGCAAAGAATCACTAAAGATGAACTAATAAATTAAAATGAGTTGTTTTGTTGTCATTATTCCACAGAGTTGTACCATGTGGAATTTTAAGTTTCAAGCAAAATTTTCATTTATTCATAGATATAAAAGGTAAAATATGCCATTTATGTTATAGATTAATTACAGAGCTATGGCATGAAGTGAGTTTTAATATGCTATCATTATGTGTTGATTGTTGAAAATGATGATTTTTATTACATATTTTGTTTAATCCTTCCATTGTTGCACGGTAGTGATGAACTCTTGAACTAAATATGTAAGCGTCTACCAAATTGGAGAAGTGCTCATCAAGTTTTGAGACTTGAGATATATATTTAAAATGATGAACTTTGCAAAAACGTTTTGTAAAAAATATGTATCTACAGGAAATTTGAATATAATTGGGTATTGATAATCTAAACATTAGAAGATTAAATTATGAAAAATAAATGTCGATGCAACACTACATGCTAAATCAATCCAAAAAAGTGAAATATACATTTAAAACCTTTGCAGTGAAACAATGCATACATGTTCTTATGTAAAATAGAACAATAATGTAAAAAACAAAATACACAAAGATTTACTATGGAAACATTTATCTAGGAAAACTAGGAAACCTTAGAGTTGCACCTTTATAATTTTTCCCATTATATTAACTTCACAACTTACAATAAAATATTTAGGTATTCCATAACATCTAGGACCTTAATCCATTAACTTATAATAGATTACTATGGACCGTAAAAAAGTTATCCAAAAAACACAAAATAAGCTAAAACAAATCAAAGCCAGGACCCAGTTTTTTTTTATTTTTATTTATTTATTTATTTTTTTTTTTTTTTATGGGGCTCCACCCTCAAACTCCTAGCCAAGGGGTGCCTAGCCAACCCCATGCCCTCCCCTGCCCCTCTCCCACCCCCAATGTACACATACAATGGATGAACATAACAATGTAAAGAATATAACACATTCCCAACTAGAGCTCACAAAAAAAGCAAAGGTTTGTCATTCACTAAATATGTTTGTAATTTCCATGAACCAACATGGGATGATCATGGACTATTGAGACATAGCCATGAAACTAAGAGGAACAAGGTGGCACTCACAAATGCATTTTACATAGTTCCTCAAGAAACATTGTTGGTGCTATACGGTCAAGGCATCATGGCTCATTATTGAAAGTTATTTTTTAACATAGATTAGAGTTGATAAATTTTGTATGTAGTCTACAAGGTATTGGATCTAACAAAGGGAGGCAAGATGCTAGGTGCATGACACTTATGTATGTGTTGGAAACTCAAATTTAATGGCTAGAAGGCAATGTGGGTTTTATTTACTTCATTTTGGACTAAAACTATACCAAATTACTATCTGCTCAAGTAGTATAATCATCCTTCTAGCATAATCATGCAATAAAAGCATCCTTAATGTCTTCATGCTAATGTGTTGAGCAAAGATTTGAACTTTGTTTTAGTGAAACATACAACTATTTGTCTAATTGTTACAAGTGAAACATACCTACATCCATTATTCTTTTATAGACATTGCTAAACAATGGAGGGTAGTTCAAATCTCTTAGACTACAACAACATGATGACTCATAACTCCACCAATGCCTACTAAATAATTCAGGAGCACGTGCTCAACTAGGAGATTTAAATGCTCCAAATCATTTATTCTTTTGGCTTAAGTGATTTAAAGATAAATTTCCATTTCCCCAAAACCTTGAGGATAAATCCTAACTACCATCATGTAAGGGACCAGATTTTACTTTGAAGTCTTCAACACACATATCTAAGTTCTTAATCTAGTTGGTTGATTTTGTGCATCATCCACCATATTCACTAGCTAGTCACTCTTTTATATCAAATCCAACTATGCATCCTTATTATTTTTTACTAGATCATTTTCTTCCTCTAATTATCATTGAGCATATGTAAGGTCTAGTTGAGTTGTTGTGAGGAGGGAATCCTTGTGAGAGAGCTAGTCTCAATGCTCCATGATAAGAGTATATTTTCTTCTATATGTTTTTTCAACGTGATGTTATCAACTTCTAATTGTACTACCCCCTCGATAAACTTAATGTACATGTTAAGTTATACTTGGACATTTTATAGATGGATGCCTTATTATGTTGTTTTTTACATATAAATACATATTTTTGTGATTTATATATTTTCTTGCTTTGGAATAGTACATGGTCACGAGCCATTGATCATTGTAGTGATACCAACAACATAGTGAGGAGCACTTATAATGTTGGGTGTACCATGATTATTATGATTTATTATTGTGAGGTATGCATAATTATATCATGCATTCATTAGACCAAGAACTTACTCATATTACTAAGGTAGATTCACCATCAGGATGTTGCATTGGTTATAATCTGAATCAACTAACCACTTTACATTACCTTGAGGGGTTAAAGAATAAATGGAACTGAGACAAAATATTAGGAAAACATTTCTAGACCTCAAATGTTACTAAATTCATGAATAAAAGGCTAGGATGCTACACATTAATAATGGGGTAATGTTAAGGGTCCTTAATCTCCCACTGATGTGTCATGATAGGAAAGTAACTCATGGCTCTGTACATTGGCTTAAATCATTCTCACTAATTATAGAAAATGGAAATAGCACAAAAAATATAAGACAAATTTGCAATCGTGATAATTGAGTCACAAATCTCTACTCAATAATCATATTTAGGATTACAATATATTATATACTATATTCTCCCATAAGTTTTCACAAGATTCAATTTCTTGTATAGTAAAAAACACCCATTAAGTTCTTCTCCTCAGCAAACAATTCACATTTTCATGCTTCTTCTCACATGGTTGCAATTTTTTAATTCTATTAATGAACTCTATATCGTTTGTACTCCACAATCTCTAGCATAAAATCACTCAACTCTACACTCTCTTCTTGCACCAATCTATTGATTTTGTCCTCCTCTCCATATCCTTAGTTCACCACACCATCTTCTCAATATAGACACTTTTGGAAGTCTTCTTTGTCTTTTCCTCAAAGTGTAAATTTTTCCTTTGAAACTATATTTCTAGGATACTATCTCTTCCTCTTGGTTCCAACTTGAACAAGTTGAATACACACACACACACACACACACACACACACACACACACACACACACACACACACACACACACACACACACACACACACACACACACACACACACACACACACACACACACACACACACACACACACACACACACACACACACACATATCACACTCAAGGTCAACTTGATTTCCATCTTCCTTTGCCAAGATATAATGCTCACCTTAATATTTTGGCATTCCCACAAACTCAATTATCCTACCACAACTTCTTATCTTCTCTACTTACCACATGTCTATCTCTTTTAATTTCATTGTATGACCTTTCATAATATATTTCATGCACCATAAACTATCTCCTTGTCCATATGACTCTTTGTGTCAATCCTTGCATCTACATATCCACATTGTCACTTTTTATGTGCTCCCGCATATGCAATATTGATGTTTTCTCTCTATGTTGATCACCCCATATGCATATTCAATTAAGAATTTATCGTGATGTTCATGCAACAAAATATCCTTGTTTAAAGAGATTTGCAGCTATGTGCAGATATGTTCTCTTCATCACGCTTACTCTTCTTTTCACCAGGTACTAATATTTTGCCTCACATCTTGGATGCTTTCTCCTCCAGTATTCTCTTTATCTCTAATATCTCTTTCCCTAGCACATGCTCTATGAAATCATAGTTCTTCTTCTCTTAAACTTCATTTGATTCACAACCTACAAAATCCTAAAGGTATTTCACATTACACACACACACACACATTATCAATGAAACAAGCATTCCAAGGTTGCCACAATGCTCCTTCTATGATTTTGATGCCCTTATGGGATGGTGTTTCTTCTAAACTTTATTGAGCTCAAGGATGTCATCCAAGAATAATAATAGTACCAAGATTATGAGTTCTTAGTCATGCTTCTTGGGTTGATCAATTCTCCTTCTACTTTCCAAGGATTCATGAATAATATTTTTTTACCCTTTCTTAGAAATTGTGTGCTTGTTTTCTTTGATGATATACTCATGTATAAAAAAGCATGGAAATATCACATTCAAAATGTAGATAGAAAAACTTTTAATTATTGAGTACAATTGACTTTAGAAAAAGGTCCAAATGTTATTTTGATAAATAGGAGGTTGAATATTTAGGTCATATTATTTTATAGGAAAGCATCAAGGTTGATCCTCAAAAGATTTTTGTTATGTACCTACTTGCACTATTACTTTGTTCTTCTCATTATCTACCCTTATCTCTATATTCCTCTCTTTTTCCATGATACCTAATAGCCACACTAATTGCTTCACATCCACTATGTTCATTTTATTTCTTCACTTTTTCTCTTTAAATGATATCTTATATGTATGGAGGGGTTTTGTTTATATATGTGAGCTCACTAGAAGTTACCCACTCAAAGTAGTATTGGAGATTCACCCCTCAAAGTGGTTGGTATCATTACTTGTTATTCCTTTGTATTGGAACCACTTGTTATTTTGTGATATTGGATGTTAATGGTGTATTTATATTCACATAATCAATTTTGAGTATTGTTGACGGTGCTGGACCCACCAACATTCATGGGATCTCCCCAGTATGAAGTCCCAACTAGACCTCATACCGTTGGTGTAGGAGTCCCATCCGGTATGATGGCTCAGTTTCCATTATCTTAAAGGTTTGCCTTAGCTCTTCCTTGTCAACACATGAGAGTGGCCTACTTTGTCTTCGAACAATGAGGTTTGCGTGGCTAGTGAGTGCTAGTGTTACTTGTGTCAAGGTTCTTTCACCGCAGAGGGAGAGGGTGGAAGTGAGTCTCTAGTCGTAAGGGAAGAGTCCCAACTATCAGAGACACACAACACAACAAGACATGTGCAACTTATGGTGGAGTAGTCTACACAGATGCTACAGTCACAAACACACAAGAATGGATAATACATACAACACTCAACGGAGTAGTCTGCACGAATGCGATGATTGTTATAACAAGTTTATGGGAAAGGTTTTGTCTGATGTCTGGTGAGGCAGCCCACGTGGGCAAGACAACATTAACAACTTATACAACACATTTTCATAAACATATGTATTAGAGCAACCGAAATAGTTCAACTATTTTAACACAGGTTAAAGCAACATGCATTACAAGTGTTCCAAGATTAGTCTTACAAACAATTACAATACATGTGTGAAAATGTGCTGGCCTGTTATTAGGCTTCTAAATTAAGCGAAAGTTCCAAGACATATCGGTACACCATACATCACTAACCCCGTAAACAGGGTGTTGGAGCCACTACTCGCTCCTCAAAGAAAAGACTACAGACTCTCAAGGCTATGTGGGAGGAGCCAAGGTGAAAATGTCCTTTGCATGTAAAAATGAGGAGTATTTATAACCAAGGGTAAACTAGCCCTTGTGACTATTCGACTTCCCTCATGACTGTTTGACTTATTTGACTCTTCAACTTTACATGACTCTTCATATTACATGTGGGTCTCTTGGACTTCCACATTACATTACATTGATTTACAACAGTATGGCCCACAATAGTGATGTGGCCGAGATGACTCATGACACAACTTGACATGACAATATTGGTATGTTCATGCTGCTGCTGGTGTCCATGTCGAGCTGCAGTGTTGCTGAGTGATGGATGCGCACTTGGTGTATCATAGCTTGCCCTCTGCATGGAAATATGTGCAGAATCTTCAATGGTCTTGGTATTCGCTTGATGTCGCATGTGCACGTCGCTCCTTCGCTTGTACTTTGGCATGCTTTGCATGTTCGTCCATTCACGAAAAATATCCTTGCATGCATTCTGTGTTTGTCTGTTTGCAAAAAAATATCCTCGCATGCATTCTTCGTTCTTCCATTCGTGAACAAATCTCCTTGCATGTGCTTTCGTTGTTCATCCCATTCGTTGTCGCATCATGTCTTATCCATGTACTTGTTTCTGCAATCACTCATGACTAGAAAACATCAAATCCATAAATCTCCTAGTTTACCATGATGCATTTTCGTTCGCTTATGGATGCAAGTGACCGGGAGAGAGGACAAGGCTATGAAACTACGCAAGGCAGATTTCAAGCTGGGATGCGGGCTTTGGGCACTACTGGTGAAAATTGTGCAGAAGTCACTGGGAGACTGAGATGGACAATCCGGATTAGCAGTGACTATCCGCAGGATCTGGCTCGGCTTGAGGGAAGCTCTGCGCAATTTCTTGAGGGAAGCAGTGCAGGCAGTAGAGGGGGTTGGCACCAAAAACTGCACAATGCCTCCAGGGAGATGGCAGCAGGCTGCAGGAAGCTTGCTAGGAAAAATGTGTAATTGTTTTTGGGAGCTAGCAGCGAGCTGCGGGAGTGCTGCTGGAAAAAACTGTGTAATTATTGGGACTGGCCTGCTGAACATCCCTACGCAGTTTCTAAGTTAAGCGAGATTCTGGGAAGCTTAGTGACTTCTCACGAAAACTTCATAGTTTTTTGAGTGAGCAACATGCCGGCTAACTAGGTGAGTGGCTAGAAAAACTGCAATTTTTTTAGGGAGACAATGACGGACAGTGGGTGTTTGTCCAACATGTTTGTCCATTTTCTTTAGTCAGCGGAGTGGGCAGGCTTGGCAACTTTTGCACAATTTTTTTGGGGAGTGAGTCCCGAGATACATTGCAAATTGAGATAGCTTTTTGTGCTTTTATGGGTGACAGTCGGTTTGGTCGATTCCAGGATTGCGCAGTGCAAGATTCCTAGGAGACAACCTCAAGCTCTGCACAATTCTTGGCAACAATACATAATCACTGAGGGTTGAAACTGGGTAGTGCAGCTCAATGAAGGTCCAACTATTGGAGGGTGATTCAGCCGTCAAAACTTGAAAAAAATGACTAAATGTGTGAGCAAGTGAACTTGTGCATACGCGACCTTGCGAACACACACTCAACATGACTCGACAACAAGAGGCCTCAAATCATCAAGACAATATATACTCAGCGTGACTAACCAACAGTGCGAGCGACAATAACAAAAATTGTGATAGATCATTGAACGACCGTGACAACGCTTGCGTGATAGTGCATACAAATTCATGTGTGAGTGCGATGGATGTTTACATAACAAATACAACTTGTACACATGAAGTGGGGCCTTGTGGATGGCCATACCATGATTGCAAGCATGACATTGTGACCAACATGCAAAAGATGTTCGCTGAAAGGTCAAGTGAGGAGGGTGCAAAGACTCAACATGAGCTCATGAGATGAGCGTGGGTGCTTGCAAACATCAAGGAAAAACCAAAGGAAGGTTTCAAAATTGGATGCAGGCCAAAATTTTGGAGGGTGTTGCAGTCGTTACAACAATTGGAGACACACTGGTTGAATACCAGATTCTCTGTTTTAGTCCATTGACAACATAGGGCCTTGGTCTTTCTGGGAGTATTGAATCATTGTGTGGGTTACTTTGGCTTCCCCACTTACCCCATGGATAGACATGGTTCACCTTTTTCCAACTTAGTTAAGAAAAACAACAAGTTTCATCTTGATCATAGTGTTTCGAAATTGGGAAGGGTAGTTTGACTCGTGAGTTAAAGAATTTCAGAGTATAAGTTTTCATCTCTGGTGTTGCTCCGTTGATAGTAAGCTTGGACAATATACTGACATAGTCACGTAGGAACACACACATTTCTCCACTGCCAGCAAGCCTGGTCAGTACCTCGGTGGAGTTGCATGCTTCACCTCTCTGCGCATGAAGCCTTTCTCTTCTTTCGCCTTTGATTTTTTTAAGAGGACTGTGCATAGGCAATTATTTATTTTTGGGGCGGAAGAGGGATCCTGACTTATTAAGAGAAAAAGAGGTTGTTCCTTCAGAGAAGCATGTAAGACCTCTGACATAGATTTTTTCGTTTAGATTTTTCCCCTTCTCCGTTCCTACTAGTTGGATGAGCTTGAACACACAGAGCAGAAAGTTGAGTATAGGCATGGGGTTTCCAAGTGTGGACACAGGTTCATGGTTAGACCCAAGCTTCCCTTGTAGACGACTCATATTTTCCGTCAAGACTTCATCGGTTGAAGGTTACAACCAAGCACAGAGAAGATAGACGCAGGAATGACCAAGTGCTGCAATGTCACAAGACTCTTCAGATCTCAACCACATACTCATTCAAAATATAGAGCTCAGTAAAGGGAAACACTTATTTACAAAACCGAAAATAGCAGGATACCAAACAAACAAAAAAAACGAAACAAAAATAGTAATGTTTGTTGCATCCTTACTATATATTCCTAAAGATTATACGATTTCTTTCACTTATGAAAATAATTTTTCGGCGTAAATCACACGAAGATACATTTGTCGATGCGTTTCGAACCAACGAGTGTGGTTCATCGTCAGGACAAGTTGAAGAATTAGATAATGGCTACATGTTAAATAGATAAAGCAGATACTCCAACAACTAGGTTTGACTGGAAAACGACTATATTAGAAAAAGGTTAAAATGGACCCATAAAACAACTATTTTTGACCAATTGAACTATTTAATAATATAGATAAGTAGTTATCAAAATGTTCTGGAATTTTTTTTTTTAAATTGAGTGTTATTAATCTAGGGATATAATGAATAATAAGGATTTAATATTAACTAAAATAATAGTAATAACTATTATAATAATAATATTACCATAACATAAATATTCTAATGACTAATGGTTAATAAATTAACCATTAATATAAATTAATTGAGTGTTATTAAAATTAATCTAGGGATATAATGGATTATAAGTATTAATATTAACTAAAATAATAGTAGTAACTATTATTATAATAATATTACATAAATATTCTAGTTACTAATGGTTAATTAATATAAATTCATTAGTAAAGATATCTACTATGATCATAAATTAATTACTTAAATTAATAAATTATCATATACTAGATGATTTTAACTCAATTAGACAGTCATGAAAAGGACCATCTCCTAAACGAAAGGAGAGAGAGAGAGGGAGATTTCCAAAAAGGACCAAATACCATAAATTAGAATGAGGATGAACCACATTAGTTGGTTCGAAACATTGACCAAATCCTAATGATGTGATTATTACAGAAGACATTTATCTACAAAAATAGTAAGCGAAAGCGAAAAAGCAAAACAATAAGTAGTAAATAGACTATGTACATAACGCGGGGCGTGACCTCGACTTACTGAAAATAATGTTTGAGATCTTAGCTGTTGACAAGAAGATTATCAATCGTCCCATCAAGTGATTGTAGACGGTACGTGTAAGGGCCAATCTTCTCGTGGACTATGTACAGACCAATCCACAGGGACTAAAACTTCGTATGCTTGCCTTTGTCTTAATGGGGTTTATCCCATTTCAAGACTATGTCACGAATAACGAAGTTAGCGTTCCCTGCAAACTTCTTGTCGAACCATCTCTTGATATGGTTCTGGTGGAGTGTAAACTTTTCTTTTTCTTTCATCCTTTCTTCTTGTAGCTTGTGAAGTGTATCCATCCTACGCTGAACTAGCAGACAAGGCTTGCCTTGGGATTCTTGAGACAACTGAAGTGCAGGCAAGTAGATGTTGGGTGGTAGGATGGCTTCTTTCCCATAGACCAGGAAGTATGGTGAGGTATTCAGAGAGGGTTTGGGTGTTACGCGGTCAACCCATAAGGAATTCGTCAAGGCAGAGTGCTAGTTACGCTGCTCAGAGTAAATGGTCTTTTTTATTATGCGGATAAGGTTTTTGTTTGTGGATTCTACGAGACCATTTCCCTGCGGGTAGTAGTTATATGAGTGTTTCAGTACAATACCATATTGCAATGCAAAATCATAAAGCTTCGAAGATGAAAAGTAAGTTGCATTATCAAACACAAGTGATACCGAACGCCAAAGCATGAGATGATGGTCTGCTGGAGGAAGCTGATGACTTCTTGCTCGTTCACTTGCTTGAGCGAAACTGATTTTGTCCACCGCGTGAAGTAATCAGTTATTGTCAAAATGTAGCAGTGTTGTTTTAATTAATGTGGGAAAATTTCCTCGATGACGTCCAGGCCCCATTGTTGGAACGGTTCAGTCACTACAATAAGGTGCAATGGGGCTGCTGACCTTCTAGTTCTGCTGGCACATCGCTGATAGACTGGGAACTTGCAGGCGTATGCGTGTGCATCCTTGAATAATGTGGACCAGTAGAAACTAGCTTGCATAAATTTGTGTGTTGTGGTTTTTCCCACAAAGTGACCCCCAACTGGTCTGTCATGCAGGTCCTCTAAAACCTTCTCTAATTCATGTGCCTCTAGGCACCCGAGCAAGATTTTGTTACTGTGCTTTCTATAAAGCACTCCATGCACCAACTGATAGGCTAAATATTTAAGGCGCAGTGCCCTCTTCTGACTCATGGAGAAGTTAGAGGGTATGGTGCCATGCTCAAGGTACTAGCACACATCTTCGTACCAAGAGTTTCCGCATGCAATGGGTGGTGCTCACACTACATCATACATTTCGATTTCCTACTCCCAACCGGTGACCTCTTCTTCTTCCTCCTGTGTGTGTGTTGCCTCTGCTGCGAGTCTGCAGAGACCATGATCCTTGACAGTGTGAACTGGCTTGATGTCAAGATCATACTCTTGCAATCCTGTCATCCAGTTCGCACGTTGTTCACCCAGCTCTTGCTGTACGAGCAGTGAGTGGATTGTTGGGTGAGGCACATACACTATGAAATGGTTCTTCAACAAGTAGGGTCTGAAGTGTTTCACCGCCTTGTATACTGCATAATCTTGTTTGTAAATGGCAGGGTAGTTGAGTTTGGGTCCCTGCATGCTTGCGCTCATGAAGGAGATCGGATGTTCGTCATTCAACTCATCCTTCTGAGTGAGTATTGTAGCAAGCGAGTTGTTGGAGGTGAAGGTGTATAATAGGAAGTCTTTATTGAAATCTGGGCTATGGAGTGCAGGCGCTTCTGCAATATCTTGCTTGATACAGATGAATGCTTGCTTGATACAGATGAATGCGTTCTTTTCCCTCTTGCCCCAACTGTAGACTGCATCCTTCTTGATCATGTCTTGCATTGGTTTTACTATCTGTGCATAGTCCAAGATGAACTGCCAGAGGAAGTTTATCTTTCCCAAGAAGGAATGCTTGGCTTTCTTGTTGGCTGGGTGAGGGATCTGTGTAATAGTCCAGACCTGGTTCGGATCAACGTTGATCCTTCTTTTGGCAATGATGTGCCCAAGAAGGTTCCCCTCAGACACTGCAAATATGCTCTTTTTAGGATTCAAGGAAACCCCGTATTTCTGGCATCGCTCAAAATTTTTCTTTAGATGGTGTATGTGGTCTTCTCGTTTTCTTGAAAACACAGTCACATCATCGAGGTACACCACTATGATTTGTCTAATGATTCTATAGAAGGCGATGTCCATGGCACACTAAAATGTTGCGCCTGCATTCACAAGCCCAAATGACATTCATCTGTATGCGAACGTACCCCACTTGGTACAAAAGGTAGTTTTGAGTCGATCAAGTTCTGCTACCAGGACCTGATTATATCCTGAAAACACGTCAAGTGAGCAAAACATTTCTTCCCCAGATTGTTACGGGAAAATTTAGTGTCTTTTTAAATGACTAACCCCTAGACCTAGTAGCAAGTCTAGAACAACAGTTAAAGTAATTCCATTGCTTTTCCTATAGCTAACAAATAAAAGAAAGAGGAGAAAAAGTACCAACCTATGTCTCTCGCTCGATCCCTCTTCCTTTTGACCGCTTTTTCCACTCCCTTCTGTACTTAATTCGCTTGAAAGGTACCTGCACACAAGTCGACACAGAAAACCATCAAAGCATACATATCGATCTGTTAACTAAACACATTAAGCATAAAAAATACAATGTACATTTCATAACACATGAATGGGAAAAGCATAGAACTATTTATTCATATAAGGAAAGATTACGACCCATGTAGATGCATGTTTGATTCATTGTCATCCTTCCAACTTCAAACCCTTCTCTCCTAATGAAACAACAATTTGACATGATAACATTACTCTCTATACTAATCTCATCCAAGCAACATTTCCTTAGCTCAAGAAGTTTCAACCTCTCCAACTAGACCAGCCAATGAGAGCTTGGTCCTTTTATAGTTGAAAAGAGGAGGTTTGGCCATTAATGGCCCTCATGAATTCTTTGCCATATTTGGGAAGTGGTTCCATGGAGGAAGGGATAATGGATTAAGGTTCATTCATCTCCTTCCTCATCCAAAAGCGAGCCCAATCCTTCTAGAAACCCCTAGAAGCATCCATTCAATGAGGAATCTAATGGATTCATTTGAAAAATTCATTGGATCTCTCCCATCGCAGGTGATACAAAGGCCAGGTGCTATGCATAGCACCTTGACGGTGTAGTGCCTACCATTCATTGCCAGCCAGATAGAAGGCTACCTACGATGGTCCCTTTAGGGACATTTTTTGGATTAATGGTGTCATGAAACTCTTGGGAAGCAAGCATGATGTAGGTTAACTTCATTAGGGAATGAAAACAACTGAATTAGGGGTTGATGGACCCTAATATCACTGATATGGAAGTTGGGGTTGATGTGCCCAAATTTTCCTATAACAGATGCCCCCTAAAGCATGAAGTCAAAAATAACCATGTCGAGTGAGGTGCTTTACCATTTTGGAGAGAATGTTTTGAAGCGGAAGGTGACCTGCATTAGTTACAATACAAAGATCATGATACTTTGATTTTTTCCCATAATCTAGCTGAGGGAAGGCATACCCATGCTCATATTTATAAACTTTCATTACATGTACAAATATAGTCGTCTACAGATATAGACCCATGAATGGATGACCATGAATGTAAGGCCATTGTACATTTGATATAGTACTCCTGAATATATCGCAGCTCGGATGGATGAAACTAGATTCGGGGTCTTCAATATTTTCCAATCTTTCACTCAAGTACAAGTATAACCATGTGAATAAATTATTCGAAGTCGAATATGGAGAGACATCATCTGATTACTAGCCAATGATGTAAGCCGTTAACAGACGCGAGAGGAATCACCGATAATGATAATGACCCTCAAGGTACTACAATACATTCCGCATGGCGTGAATAAATGATTTGATGTCGAACACGAAATGAAGTATTTCGGTCGAAGGCCAGTGATATCAACCTATCAATGAAAGCAAGAAACCTACCATTGATGTATGCAAGCCTCAAGGTACTGAAGGGGTGTTTCTAAGTCAACTTCTTGGATGATGTGCTGATGTCGACAAGAAGTGACTCATTGCAGGAGGGCCTTGATGTATCCCACATCAAGGACACGAAACGAGGTAAATGATTTTGGAGATGAAACATCGACTAACGACACAAGGTTCAGGAATGGCGGACATGAGAATGAAGGTTCACTGTATTGTAAAGGATGAAGTTTTGAACTGAATGACTTCTCTTGAACATATCAGCGACACTGAAGTGAATTAGCATTGACCCAAAACAAAGTGATGGATGGTATGATAGACCAACGGTGTGATAACCATGAAGCTGAGTGACCCAACCCACATAGTCACGGCGATGAGGTGAAAGTGTCATGTTTAAGAGCGACTTGCTACCATAAAGTGTTCCCAACTTTTTCCCATTTTTTCCCCAGTCATTTCTGACCAGTACCTCCTTATTTTTAATCTAGCTTGAGGAGGATAACATATGCTTGTTTGTATAATTCCACCCTTCGGGTGAATCCATCGCTATTTGATGTTTTAACGAGTCTAGTGAAGGTGAAACTTGGTCTTGTCTAGATGGACAAGTTTGTCACTATTTGATGTTTTTAACGTGTTTAGCGACAAAGATAACTCGGTCCTTTTCACGTTTAGAGAGTCTGAAAAGGGACTAAAATAAAACTCCAAAAGTTATTTTTCGTACATTTGTCTCTCAAGCCCGAAAAAGCATAAAACAATACAAGAGAGAACCTATTGATCATGTTTGACCAACAAGTACCTTTTTTGTAATTAATCTATCTCAGCCCGAAGAAGGGTTAAAAATATACTGAGTAGATATTGGTTCTAATCCGTTAACGAGCTAGAAACGACAAGCGCTCGACAATCTTTTCATATTTAGAGAGTCTGAAAAGAGCTTAAAGAGGACTCCATTTTGAGGAACGAGTGGTGTCTAGGATAACAACTGCTTCCAGTGATGATGGAACTTCTCAAAACATGTTGATTTATGTGAAGAGGTTGGCTAATAAGACCACTCATTGCAACTGTTCCTCAAAAAGGGTAAAACAACCAAGTGAAAGTGTATGATCGGCCAAAGGGATGGTGGCGATGGGATGAACACAACCAAGGCTCAAAATGCTGATAGAATGGCAATCAAAAGGGTTAAAATGGAAATGGGTTCATTTTTACACAAGCTTGAACCATAGGGAACTATGCTTGGATTCGGTTTCATGTTTACACAATCTTGAAACAACAAACTATGCTTGGTTTCAGTTTCATTTTTACACAAGCTTAAAACAAAAAACTATGCTTGAATTGGTTTACATGCCCCTAGCAGGATGAAAGGCAGAGTCTCCTATAACCAGATGGAAGTCGTTGTGGTGAAGCAAGATGGTTATCCAACACCTTTTTGGCTTCGTCCAGATAGACAAAGGTGAATGGGGTGATTCCCTTCACATAACCTACAGGGAAACTTAACTTTACCACTAGGTGCATGCCCCCTTAAGCTTCATTACATCCACCTAAGTAGACTACTCATGACTATCAATGAAGGTTCGTTTACGAGATCAAGTGAAAGACTCGATTGGGATTTTACGAGATCTAATCAAAGACTCGACTTGGAACTTTGCTCCAGGGGACCTTGTTTCATTTTTTAATGAGCTTGACATAAGACAAGGAACTCTACTGAGATTCCATGTTTCATTTTTTAACGAGCTTGACACAAGACAAGGAACTATGCTCATGGACCTGTTTCATTTTTTAACGAGGTTGACACTGTAAAAGAACTATCCTCATGCTCCTTTGTTTCATTTTTTAACGAGGTTGACACAATACAAGGAACTATCCTCATGCCCCTTGTTTCATTTTTTAACGAGGTTGACACAAGGCAACGAACTATCCTCAAACTCCTTGTTTCATTTTTTAACGAGGTTGACACAAGACAACGAACTATCCTCGAACACCTTGTTTCATTTTTTAATGAGGTTGACACAAGACAAGGAACTATCCTTGGAGACCCTTGATCATAACTCATAAGAGGTCGTGAAGGAGAGATCTAGTTCCAATGCCCCTAGTACATGTTGTACAACATCACTAAATTGATCGTCAGTTGATGTAGGTATGGAACAGGTTGCCACATAATTAACCTATGGCGGGGATGATACCATTGGTACAAAAGGACCAATTCGGGAAGATGGTTGACTGGGAGCCATATTTGGACCGGGAAATGAAAGCTGGTCAACAGTGACAATCATCCCTTCATGCGGGAAACAAATCACTCGAAAGAGTGTTGAAACAATAGCTCCTATGTCATAAACATAGTCGCGCCCAAGAAGTAAATTATAATCTAAAGGTCCTGGGACCACCATCACATTCAGATAAACATTTTTTCCTCCCAAAGTAATAGGTAACTGAGGGAGGATCCCTAATGGTTGACTGGTTCCTCTGTTAAAATCCAATAGATTCTGTGTAATAGGCACAAGCGGTGGTGAACCAAGCGCTTGCTAAGCAGTTGAGGAAAGGATACTCACTGATGCACCTTCATCTATAATAGTGCCTAATATAATCATATTACAAACTTGTACTATGATTTGGAAAGGCACATAAGAAGGAAAGCAGAATGCTGCTAGTCGATTCCAATTAAAGGAAGTGACTAGACTACTTGGAGGCAGTATCGTAGAAACAAGAGAATTAACCCCTTGAGTTACGATAACTGGAGGATTTTCCTCTTGTCTTGATGGAACAAGCGGATTTCCCCCAAGTTCATTTGAATCTGAAGAAACAAAAAGAACTTGAGTGGTATCATGTTCACTCTCTTCGGGAAAGGTACGATTAACTGAAGGTGAAATCAAGTCAACTATTACCTTGACTTGTTGATTTGGGTCAGGTATAGAATCATAGGATTCACTTTCAGAGAGAGTGGTTTCGACTGACTGTTGATTTTTGTCAGTAAATTCATCAACTAGTGAAGGATTACAGGATAGTTTCTTGTAACCAGATGGAAATCGCTACGGTGAAGCAGGACGATTATCCAACACTCTTTTCGCTTCGTCCAAATAGGGACAAAGGTGAATGGGGTGGTTCCCTTCACATAACCTACATGGAAACTTATCTGTTCCCTTATTTCCATGATCTTTATTGCCATTAGTTGATGGTGTGCCACCAACATGATCTCCAGAAGTTGATGACACGGGATGATGTGAACGAGAAGACCATTCTTCTAAGATCTGAGAAATATCAGGACAATTTCGAAGAAGATGGTCTCCCGCACAAAGTTTTCATGGATATCAAACTTTGTGAGGCTTAATGGATGGTTTCTCATCAGATGTTGCATTCAAAGCAATGGTTGCTTGGTTGTCCTTCTGCTGAATTTGCTTCTTATTCTTCTTCTTCTTCTTAGCCACCTGGTTACTAGTACCAATACTTTTACTAGACGAAGAGGAAGAAGGGGAGGAAGAAACAACCGAGGAAGAAGGCAAAGGGTCAACTGGAGTTTGATTTTGTCCAGTTGGAGGAGTACTTGATTGTGGGGAAATCATGAAATTTTGACCCAAGGAGGTTGAAAACAACCATACTAGCAAGCCAATGGTAAATCTTGGAAGGGACAATGTAGCCATATATGGAGCACCAATATTTTCAAATTGAGGAAAGGGACTAGGATTCCCATCAAAAGGAATTCCTTGATTGGTGTACTCCGAATTTTTCGCCATATGTTTCAACCTAAGATCAACTAAAAAAACAAGCATGGAGGACGTTATCCACAGTTAATTAATTTTTACGACACTAGAACTTAGCTTTGCTTTTTCATTTTTTAAGAGTCGAGAAAAAGCAAAAGATGACTCTAGTCGCTTTCGTTGTTTAATGAGCTTGAAAGGACAAGCACTCAGATGGACCTTTTCTTTTAAGGAGTTGAAAAGGAAAAAAAGGGAATACTCTGGAGATACTAAGCAAGAGGGTTTACCAAAATAATCACAAAACTGCAATATACACCTTGGTGGTAAATTAAAGAGAAATTACCAAGGATTTACCGTACGACAATCAGTCTTCCTGAATGCCGTGTTCGGTGCATTGTGATCCGTAAGGCGGTAGACTTGGCTTCCTAGGGATAAAGGATTTAAAATTATTGGGGTCTCCCACTATATACATGATGGTACAGGGAGCACAAGTCCGTACTAGTACTTACCGGTTCAGAGAGGAGGAATCACCCAACCTCAATGAAACGACAGGCACTAGGTTTTAAGGCGCTGGAACGCGTCTCTAGCCTAGACACCTCTAGATGTTTGTGTTAAATTTCCAATGTGTTATTAGGTTAATTGAGGTTAATTTTAGGTTGATCTTGCTTAAAATTTTCCTTTGGGTTTCACCACGTGATGTTTTCCAAAATTCCTAAGAATGCAATTAAAATGAGAAGCACCCTTTCCATTTTGACAATGAAAATCCTAGCTACAAGGGAAAGAGAAAACAAGTACTTTTTGGATCAAACAACAAAGAGCACTCACTAATGCATTTCCCTAACCATTCCTTTTAAGCACACGCATTCAATCTCCTAAAATGAATTACATGTATTTCTTTTTCTTTTTAGTTCTCCTTAATGTGAATTATGCACTAAAAATAACAAATGCAAAATGATTCAAAAGCTTTTTTCACAAAAATGTCTATTTATGACAATTTCCTTAAAGATAAAGGAAGACTAAACGACACTTTTAACTTTAAGGAAACGAAGATTTTCGACACTTAAACGAAAATATGAATCAGATGCACAAGTAGACCAATCGATTATTTTAATGAAGGAAGATTTTACGACACTTTGTATTTGACAAGACAATCAACTAAAACTACTTTGGACAATGGACTGGAAATGATAAAACAAATACATAAACAAATACTTAACAATCCAGTCTAAAATGGGTTGAAACAAGGAAACAAAGACTGCTTTCAGAGACAAGAACTCATCTAAATCCAACAGACAATTCAAACAATTGAAAATTGACTTAAGGATTCAGCTCCTAGATGGGGAAACTGCTCCAAAAAGCATCATCGCATGCCACAGTGAGGGATAGTGCGATGCATAGCACTGTCTCAGTGCAGAGGGTGCTATGCATAGCACCCTGCCAGTTACAAAGGTGCTATGATTACATAATGACAATTTTATGCTCAAAATTGACTCAATTTTAGTGGATTGGACTTAAATTCGATGAGAAACAAAGGGTAAAGTATGTCAAAATGTTTCAAGAGATGGATTAGCTACTATAAGGGATTAAATCGATCCCCATCGGAGTCGCCATTTTGTTACGGGAAAATTTAATGTCTTTTTGAACGACTAACCCCTAGACCTAGTAGTAAGTCTAGAACAACAGTTAAAGCAATTCCATTGCTTTTCCTATAGCTAACAGATAAAAGAAAGAGGAGCAAAAGTACCAACCTGTGTCTCTCGCTCAATCCCTCTTCCCTTTGACTGCTTTTTCTACTCCCTTCCGTACTTAACTCGCTTGAAAGGTACCTGCACAAGAGCCGAGACAGAAAACCATCAAAGCATACATATCGATCTGTTAACTAAACACATTATAGAATAAAAAATACAATGTACATTTCATAACACATGAATGGGAAAATCATAGAACTCTTTATTCATAGAAGGAAATATTACAACCCATGTAGATGCATGTTCGATTCAGCGTCATCCTTCTAGCTTCAAACCCTTCTCTCTTCATGAAACAACAATTTGACAGGATAACATTACTCTCTCTACTAATCTCATCCAAGCAGCATTTCCTTAGCTCAAGAAGTTTCAACCTCTCCAATGAGAGCTTGGTCCTTTTATAGTTGAAAAGAGGAGGTTTGGCCATTAATGGCCCTCATGAATGCTTTGCCATATTTGGGAAGTGGTTCCATGGAGGAAGGGATAATGGATTAAGGTTCATTCATCTCCTTCCTCATCCAAAAGCGAGCCCAATCCTTCTAGAAACCCCTAGAAGCATCCATTGGATGAGGAATACAATGGATTCATTTGAAAAATTCATTGGATCTTGCCCATCGCAGGTGATACAAAGGCCAGGTGTTATGCATTGCACCCTGACAGTGTAGCGCCTGCCATTCATTGCCATCCAGATAGAAGGCTACCTGTGATGGTTTCTTTAGGGACATTTTTTGGATGAATGGTGTCATGAAACTCTTGGGAAGCAAGCATGATGTAGGTTAACTTCATTAGGGAATGACAAAAACTGAATTAGGGGTTGATGGACCCTAATATCACTAAGTTGGAAGTCGGGGTTGATGTGCCCAAACTTTCCTATAACAAGATACTGTTTGCAAAATTTGCCCCATAGATGGCACGGGGTTATTGTCTTTGTCCGAGACGCGGTTCAAGTTCCGAAAATCAACACACAGGCAGATTTCCCTAGACTTCTTAGTACAGGAACAAGGTTTGAGACCCATGTGGAATGATGAACTCTGTATATGATCTGTGCATCCAACAACTTGGTGAGATCTTTCTGTATGAGGGGTTCAAATGACGGATGTGCTTTCCTCAACTTCTATTGATATGGCTTGACCCCTTCTTTGATCAGAATGGTATGTTGGATTATTCACGTGTCGTAAGTTTTCAGATCATCATATGTCCATGGAAACACATCCTATTATTGTTTGAACAAGCGGACAAAGGCTTGTCGCTCCTGCTATGTGCAACACGTACCGATATTGACGAACTTCGGATCTTGTTTTGTTCCCAAGTTAATCACTTCGTGCATCATGGTAGAGATGTGAGTTTTGTTGTTCCTTGGCCCCTAAAAGTGGTCCTGCAAGTCATAGAGATTTTCCAAAGATACTACATCTTTGGGGATGAGGTTGCCTTTCTTATCACCAACCTTAGCTTGCAGAGACTGCTCATGCTCGTCTTTTTCAATCGCTGCATCCTTGAAGATATTAGCATTGGCCATGAAATGCAGTATATGTTGGTCATCGTCAAACACACGTAAATTAGTTATGTTATCAGGGATAGAATGCACATACAAAATTTCAATAGTAAATCTATCCCTAAGTGGTGACATTCTAGAAGCTATGTTTTCCAAGGCATTGGCAGCTGCATTACATGTTCTTTGTAAAATAGTGATATTAAATGCTTGGAAGTTAGAGATCAGTTTCCATACCTCTTGCTAGTAACTTTTGAGATGAGGTGATAAATAGTGTATGGTGTTACATACCTACCATACCACTATTTCTGAATCACCTACCACTTTGAGTGTGACTGCGTTGAGGCTAATGGATTTTTGCAAGCCCAACATGAGTGCTTCATATTCAACAATGTTGTTTGTGCACTCAAACTCCAAGTGGCTTGAAACCAAACGTTTCCTATTTTTTGGGTCAATCAAGACACACCCAACTGTAGAGCCATCCTGTGTCTTTGATCTGTTGATTTACATTGTTCACAAATCGTCTGTACACAGACCATTCGATGTGCTTGTACTACTGCTACTGTTGTCGCTACTGCTACTACTACTAATGTTACAATGCACTGTACATGTTTCATTTCCATTAGTTGGACAAGGAAGGAGACTTAACTGCCTGTATGGTGGGGTCAGAGATGGCTGTGTGGGATAACACCCTAGCGTTGTTTCCAAGAGGTAGTTGCCGAACATGAGCTCTGTGAAGGCCAACAGTTCATTCTCGCTATTGATGGGAGCGACATTGTTCCTCATGTATCTCTCGGATAACACCCGAATTTGCTTGCCATTGATGGGAGTGACATTGTTCCTCATGTATCTCTTAGATAACACCCGAATTTGATTACTTTTTCCCTTGTATGGAAGCCACAAGAGTGACTACTCTATAGCAAAGTATCTGTTCAGCTTGCTAGACCAGTCTCTGTTGAGTAGTAGGCCATACGCTTCTGATATATCCACAACAACAATGTTTATGCACTGGTGAACTCGGCTATCATGAGATAGTCAGATGGTCATATCCCGAAGTTCACCAATGGCTGGTACAAATGTCTGATCGAGTTGGATGATCTGCATGGATGTCTTTCTCCATTGCACATTGATATTTTTGGCAATGGAGAGCGGCATCACGTTAGCTGTCGCATTAGAACCAACCAAACAATTGTGAATATTACAGTTAAATATTTCAAATGAAATCAAGAATGGAGGGAAAACAATTTTTTCTTCTTCCATTTGGAGTGTGTTTAGCACAACTAAGAGTTATACAAGAGGTGTGCTTGCTCCCTTGCTAGTAGAGGCTGCGCTGTCTGTAGATGTTTGCCCCAGTGTGCGCAACAGGATGTCCCACTGACTCTGAATCTTAACCAACTCGAACAAACTGACATTTGCGTGAGTTTTCTTCATGTCTTCCATAATGTTGTAATCAAGAGCTGGCAGATTCACTGAGATGTCCAGCGTGAGACTGGTGTTTGTGTTATCCAACAGAGTGTTTTGCTGTTTGTTGCTCATGGACGTACTCTTGTCCACTGCTCTCTTCCCGGGTTTGCTTTGTGTTTTCTGCTTTTGGACGACTAATGGATCAAACTTCCTCATTAGTTTGAGCCTTTGTTGCATCTCCCCAAGTGTAGGGGGAGCCCCTTGACTTATGAGATTGTAATGACCATTTTTATTTTGGGGTTGCTTCTCGGTGTTTGTCTTCTGTGTTGCTTGCAAGCACTGATACATGTTGACCACCTGCCCAGTGCTTGATGTCTCATTAGGTACAACATCTTCGTCATCATCTGTGTCTCTCGACTGTCCCTGCGTACCACTCATCATGTTTGGCATGCGGTCACATATTGAGCCCGCAACTCGTTTCCACTCCGAACAAGACCCTTTTGGATGCTTATCTTCATGAAATGAGAAAAATTCATTGTTTGCACATTGTTTGACTTGGGACGCTGAGCTGGAGCTCTGCGCATTTTTAATCGAGAAGCGATTATTCCAGTCTTGTCTTTGTCTGGGCAGCCGATTGCTCGTAGATGTGTCAACTTTTCATTGTTTAAGCTTAGACACCTCCGTTGTCAAGTTCTTGACAAGACGAATAAGGGTTTCAATATCACTTGTTTCCTTGTCTTTACCCTTGCTCGTCGCAACCTAGGGATTCTTGCTCGCATCTCTAGAGTCCTTCACTGGTTCATCATCCTTGATAACTCTAATTGTGCTCAGGTCCTTCTCTACAATGATTTCCTCTTCGTAGTTTTCTAATGATGTTGGTTTCGTAACTCGCTTGACGAACTGCGCAATGTTGGTTGGCAGTGCAGACGTGTAGCAGTCAACAATGATGGAGTCATGAGGTTTTGTGTCCGCTGCTAACTTGTTCAATATGCACATAAACCTCTTATTGAAATCTTTTACCTTTTCTTTACCCTCCATCTTTAGGTTTCCCAACTCTTTGAGCAACATGGCTGGGGTCTTGTCATCAGTAAAATTTTCTAGAAACATGCGTTTGAACGTACCCCAGTTATGGATGGAGTTGATAGTAAGGTTGTGATACCATATTGCTGCGTGACCATCCACAGTACATGGGAACAATCTACATGCACAATCGTCGTACTGTACCTCGAGTGTCTGTAACTGTAGGTAGAAGTTGTCTAAGCGATCTTCTGCCTTCACTGTGTTGTTAGGGTCAAAATTTGTGAGCATTCTCTCTGACTGCTTTGGCATCCTATGCAAAGCACCCGGGAGAGCCAATGGTCCCTGAGTCATCCATTCCAAGTTTTGGTCAGCCATGTCTTCTTCTTCTTCATCCTCCTCCTCTTCTTTAGAATCTAATGGTTTCGGCTCTGAGTCTGTTGGTTCATCTCTACCCCTGCGTCCTTTGCTGCCCTTCCCTCTGCCTCTTGTACCAAAATCAGATCCTAAGATCACAAGGGTGTATCATTTTCCCTGCTGGAAAACTAGAGGTTCCTCTCCGTTCTCAACAAATTCTGCCAGACCTTCGAGCATGGCAAGAACTGCTTCTTCCACTGAAGATACAACAATTCCTGTGGGAGTGGTTTTTGGCTTTCTTGATGCATATGGAAGATGTTTTATACCTAGGATCAGTATGACTACTTTCACGAGCTGACGGGTGATGGGACGGAAAGAGCGGAGGTGTTGATACAAAACTTTGCGTTCACGTAAGGGAGGTGAGAAGTAACCAACTTTAGAGTCGCGCATAGGTGAGAGGGAGTACGAGTTACTGCCTTGACCAGATGATTGGTGAGTGGGGGTGAGAGGACATTCAACCATAAACAACTGGTGGTCCTCCTTCTAGTTCCAAAAATGTTGACGGTGCTAGACCCGCCAACATTTAGGGGATCTTCTCGGTATGAAGTCCCAACTAGACCTCACATCATTTGGTGTAGGAGTCCCATCTGGTATGATGGCCCTGTTGCCATTATCTTAAATGTTTGCGTTAGCTCTTGCTTGTCAGAACATGAGAGTGGTCTACTTTGTCTTCAAACATCGAGGTTCACGTGCCTGGTGAGTGCTAGTGTTACTTGTGTCAAGGTTCTTTCACTATAGAGGGAGAGGGTGGAAGTGAGTCTCCAGTCAAAATGGAAGAGTCCCAACTCTATCAGAGACACACAACACAATGAGACATGCGCAAGTTATGGTAGAGTAGTCCACATAGATGCAGTAGTCACAAACACACACGAAGTAATATTACGTACAAAACTCAATGGAGTAGTCTATGCTAGTGTGACAATCGTTATAACAAGTTTATGTGAAAGATTATGTTTGATATCTGGTGAGGTAGCCCACACAGGCAAGACAACATTAACAACTTATACAACAATTTTTCATAAACATATGTATTAGAGCAACCAAAATAGTTCAACTGTTTTAACATAGGTTAAAGCAACATGCATTACAAGTGTTCCAAGATTAGTCTTACAAACAATTACAATACAAGTGTGAAAATGCGTTGGCTTGTTACCAGGTTTCTGAATTAAGCTAAAGTTCCAAGACACATCAGTACACCATACATCAGTAATCCTGTAAGTGGGGTGTTGGAGCCACTGTTCGCTCCTCAAAGAAAATACTACAGACTCTCAAGGCTATGTGGGAGTAGCCAAGGTGAAAAAGTCCTTTACATGTACAAATGATGGGTATTTATAACCAAGGGTAAACTGGCCCTTGTGATTGTTCGACTTCCCTCATGATTGTTTGAATTATTTGACTCTTCAACTTTACATGACTCTTCATATTACATGTGGGTCTCTTGGACTTCCACATTACATTACATTGATTTACAATAGTATGGCCCACAGTAGTGATGTGGTCGAGATGACTCATGACACGACTCAACATGACAGTGCTGGTATGTTCATGTTGCTGCTGGTGTCCATGTTGAGCTGCAATGCTGTTGAGTGATGGATGCGCTCTTGGTGTATCATAGCTTCGCCTCCGCATGGAAAAGTGTGTAGAGTCTTTGATGGTCTTGGTGCTCACTTGATGTCGCATGTGCACGTTGGTCCTTCTCTTGTACTTTGGCATGCTTCAGATGTCCGTTTGTTCATGAAAAAATATCTTTGCATGCATTCTGTGTTCGTCCATTCCTGAACAAATCTCCTCGCATGCATTCTTCATTTGTTCATCCATGAATAAATCTCCTTGCATGTGCTCTCCTTGTTCATCTTGGTCGTCGTCGCGTCATGTCTTATCCATGTAGCTGTATCTGCAATCACTAATGACAAGTCGACATCAAATCCATAAATCTCCTAGTCTACCATGATGCATTGTCATTCAATTTCATATGCATGTGACTGGGAGAGATGACAAGGCTAGAAACTGCGTAAGGCAGATTTCAAGCTAGGAAAATTGCACAGAAGTCACTAGGAGACTAAGATGGACAATATGGATCAACAGTGTTGTCTGCAGGATCTGGCTTGACTGGAGGGAAGATCTGCGCAATTTATTGAGGGAAACAGTGTAGGCAGCAGAGGGGGTTGGCAGAAAAAAACTGTGCAATTCGTCCGGGGAGCTGACAGTGGGCTGTAAGAGGCTTGCTGGAGAAAATTTGCAATTTTTTCATAGAGATGGAAGCGGGTTGCAGGAGTGCTGCTGGAAAAAACTATGCAATTGTTGGGGTTGGCCTGCTGAACATCCCTGCGCAGTTTCTGAGCTAAGTGGGATGTTGGGAAACTTGGTGACTGCTCATGAAAAATGCGTAGTTTTTTGGGTGAGCAGTAGGCCAACTGACTGGGTGACTATATGGAAATCTACGCAAATTTTTGAGGGAGAGAGTGATGGACACTAGGTGTCTGTCCAACATGTCTACGTTGTTTCTTCAGTCAGCGGAGCGGGAATGCTTGGCAGCTTTTGCGCAATTTTTTTGGGGAGTGTCCTGGGATCACTAGCTCGGCCAAACTCTCTGGTTGACTAGCTAGAGACTTAGTTGATTTGCTTTTGGGCAACGCAGATTGAGATGGCTTGCTGAGAAAATTTTGCACTTTTCTGGGTGACAGTCAGTCCAGTTGATTCCAGGATTGTGCAGTGCATGCTACCTGGGAAATAGCCTCAAGCTTTGCACCATTCTGGGCATCAATACATAATCACTGAGGGCTAAAAATGCACAGTGTAGCTCAGTAAAGGTCCGACTGTTGGAGGGTGACTCGGTCGCCAGAACTTCAGCAAAATGACTAAGTGTGTGGGTGAGTGAACTTTTGTATACACGACCTTGCGAACACACACTCAACATGACTCGACGACAAGATGCCTCAAATCATCAAGGCAACATATACTCAATGTGACTGACCGACAGTGCAAGTGACAAGCATGAAACTTGTGGTAGATTGTCAAAAGACCGCGATGACACTTGCACTATAGTGCATACAAATTCGTGTGAGAGTGCGACGAATGTTTACATAACAAATATAACTTGTACACACGAAGCAGGGCCTTGTGCATGGCCAAAGCATGATTGCAAGAATGACACTGTGACCAACATGAAAAATATGTTCATTGAAAGGTAAAGTGAGGAGGGTGCAAAGACTCAACACGAGCTCACGGGATGAGCTCGGGTGCTTGAAAAAATTAAGGAAAAAGCCAAGGAAGGCTTTGAAATTGAATGCATGCCAAAAGTTTGGAGGGCGTTGCAACCACTACAACAAGTATATATACTTCTATGTGACATCAAAGTGGTCTATATTTAGCTATAAACCTCAAATTTGTTTGGCCTTCCCACCAACCCCATTTCTTTAGATCACGTTGTCGTCAAATAACTTCATTATAATAACAACTTCAAACTACCATGATATTTCCTTTAGAGGGAATTTATGGGGTGATTTTTTCCCCAAAATTTGGCACATTTTGCTAAATTTTAGCATGATAATCCCTCATTTTTTCTAACTGCAACCCTAAAACCAACACTCCTTTGAATTGGAAAAAAATATTTGTCCCCTAAATCAAGCTTGGGGGCTTCCATAGATATGAAAATCCCTAGTTTTAACCCTCCTTTCAACTATTCCTATATATCTGTATAGTCTAATAGTTGCATTGGTAATCTCTTTTTCTAGCAAGCATACACCATACACAATTGAGATGTCCCTAGAGGATGGTGTTTCCTCTATATATCTTTGCAAGCTTAAGGATGTCAACCAATAAGAATGAAATGGATTCCTTGAAAATATCAAGATGTCACTTATCCATCAGATCAATACCTTGGAAGCTAAGATCCACCCTCTTAAGTAATTGTTAATACAAATGGACAATTTCTTTGATATAATAAAATATATTGAAGCATTGGGTTTTTCTTGAGGTTATAGGTCTAATATCAACTCCAATTACTTCTTTGGTTTGGTTGATTCCTTTTGGATGCAATGTTAATTTTTTTCCCAATATTGATAGGAAGAAATTCGATATATACATTTGAAGACATAATTGGCACAACTACAATAATATTTTATTCTATGCCAAGTTACATTGAATGAGATGGTACCTTTCATTCCCCACACCTTAACACTCAATCATTTCAATGATACCAATGGTGGCAAACAAAAAAACTTTTGACTGGTTATACACTTTGGATGATTTTGTTAAGGAACTCATGACCCAATATTATAATGTGTGGGAAAATGACTACTTAAGTTAGCCCACCAAAATATAGCAAATAGAAACTTTCAATGACTATGCACTCCAACATCACTAAATATTAACTACTTGTGTGATGGGTCTCAAGATTGACAAGCTCCTTGAGATTTTTATTGTCAGGCTTCACACCAACATCTACCTTGATATTGAAATTTATAAGCCTAAAGAAATCTCCACAATATTTAAGTTGGATCCAAATATTAAGGTCAAGTTTCTGTTCATCTCTCATTCTCCATGCCATACTAATGACAAGGGTAGGGCTTCCATGCTCTTTACACCTTTTGCAATTAATAATATTATTAATGAAGTAGAATAATGACATGCATAAATGAGCCAAATAGTTTAGCCACTTCATTCTTGAAGGTAGCAAAGAAAAGAAACAAAACTAGGTGGTTGAGATTGTTGGGAAAGTGTTATATTATTTGCATGATTACTTCTACAAGTTGTATGTTGCACTAGGCTTAGTGGGGCAAAAACACCCCCTATTTGTGTTGGTGGGGGGGGGGGGGGGGGGGGGGGGGGTGGTTGGGGGATGGGAGGGAGAAGCCCCTCTGCTTGGGGGTTTGCAAGGGGGTAAAAGCATATTTTTGGATGCATTTAAGGGTAGCACCCCTGAAAACAATGCGGGGTTTTTTGCATCCATTTTTGATGAGTTTTAGCACATGATTTTCACCTTTTGTGGGTTATAGCGCATTGTGGTTTAGACCATGGTTTTGTGGTTTTATTTAGGGAACTATAGTTGTATTCTAATTTAGGGTAAATGGATTGGTGGTTTATGTATGTCGTGGGATATATAAATATAGTTATGTAATAATTTAAAAAAGAGAATATATTGAAAAATCTTGTTAGTTTTCCTAGTTTTGGGTTTCCAGGGTAAAATCTCTATTTTAATGTGTGTTTGTCATTAATACTTTTCTATTTTATTAAGAATATGTTCACAACAATCAACTATAAAGGTTTAAATATACATTTGGTATCAT
Organism: Pinus tabuliformis; assembly: GCA_031772625.1. NCBI lineage: Eukaryota > Viridiplantae > Streptophyta > Pinopsida > Pinales > Pinaceae > Pinus > Pinus tabuliformis. The sequence continues at coordinate 1,020,372,221 of CM062818.1, read as the reverse complement.
AGTGGTTTTGGAATGAAGGGTATGCTTTTGTGGCTAAGGGGTTTTGCTCAGGCCTGTGGTAGACCTTGTTACAATGGGAGATCTACGGAATTGATCCTTGTGGTGAAAATAAATGGTGAGTAGTTAAAGGATAGAGATTAAGAAATTAAATGGGAATATTTTTGAGTCATGGAAGCTCAAAATGGATGATCAATTGGTGGACAAATATTAATGGATTATTGTGGATCTGGATACCACACTAATAGGGATGTCGACAAAAGACTAGACCAAGTTGGATAGATAGAAAAAATACACAATATGATTTTTTCTCTTAGATTTATTATTATTGAATGTTTCAAGATAAGCTACAACAAAGGTATTTTGGAACAAGTTAGGGACTTTGTATCAACCTATGTCCCTGGTGAATAAATTATTCCTATGGAAAAAGTTATGTAACCTGAGGATGAAGGATGGGAACTTGGTGACAAAGCATCTAAGCATCTTCAATGCTATGGTAAGTTAGCTACTATCATTTTGTTGTTCTCTTTACCAAACTCATGGGATAGTTAGGTTGTTTCCATAGTTAGTAATTCAACTACTTTGAGTTTTGACAATATATTCTCATCCTTATTATCGAAGGAGATGAGAAGGAAAAAAATGGAAAGTCAAAACGTAGATACCTTGTATATAAGATGATTCTCTGAGAATAGAAATAAAAATAATTCCAAAAGTGGGAGATTTAAATCTAGAGGAAAATATAAATCTCGAGGAAAAACTGTAAAGGCGTGTTTATGTGGAAAAGAAGGGAAATACAAGAAATATTGTAGAACCAAAATTATTGAGAAAAGGAAAGGATATGATGATTCTTATTATATAGAAGTAAAAACCTCCTTGGATGAAGGAGGGGACTTGGCTTCTTAAATTACACATGTAGATCATGAGGTATGCTTGGTTGACTCAACAACATCTTTCATATGACTCCTCACAAGTAGTGGTTTCGTAAGCATGAAAGATACGATGGAAGTGATGTTTTTATAGGATGTGACTAAACATCCAGAATCATAGGATGAGAAAAAATCAAGTCAACCATTATTGTTAGAAGGATAAGAACACTCCCCAGTGTTTTCCACATCCTAAGATTAGCCAAAAATTTGATTTTCATAAGCAAGATGAGAGATGCAAGTGTAAAAATAGTGTTTGAAAAGGATACCTATAAAATGGTTTCAAGAGAAATGATATTGTTGAGGGGATTTTGGTTTGGATATATATACAAACTATTGGGAAACTATATTATTGATGGGTGCAATAGTTTTGTTATTCTTGAGAGTGGAGTAGAAGAAGGGAAAACCCCTATAGCATCTAAAGAAAAAATTATTTTGTGGCATCATATACTAGGACATATCGAAGAGAAGGACCTTTAAGTACTACATGGAAATGGCATGGTAGAAGGTATGTCTAATTTCTCTCTATGTTTTGATTTTTGTGAACATTGTTTATATGGGAAACAAAATAAAGTAAGATTCTCTTTTGGTTCTTCGAGGTTCGAGGGAATATTATAGTTCTTGCACAATGATGTGTTTGACCTGTGTTGATTCCATCACTGGGTAAGTCTTTGTACTATGACTCATTTATATTTGACCTCTCAAGAAATACATGGATTTATTTCCCTAAGAATAAATTTGGAGTCTTTGACAAATTCAAAGAGTTTAAGGCTTTTGCGAAAAATCAGATAGAAGAAAACTATGGTGTTAAGGATAGATAATGGTGGAGAATTTTGCAAGAATGAATTTGAAGAATTTTGTAGGAAGTGTATAATAGAAAGGCATAAGAATACTCCATACACACCTTAGCATAATGAAGTTGCAAAAAAGATGAATGAAATGTTGGTAGAGAAAATAAGGATCATGCTCATTGGTGCTAGGTTGGGATATGATTTCTCGGAAGAGGTAGTGGACACTCCATGTTACATTGCAAATAGATCACTCTCATCCACATAGGATGACAATAATCCACATGAATTATGGACCGGTAAGAAACCTTCTCTTAAATATCTTAGAATATTTTGTTGTGATTCTTATGTACATGTTCCAAAGGAGAATAAGAGTGATCTAGATAAGAAAGTTGAAAAGTGTATCTTTATTGGATTTAAAGATGGCTAAAAACGTTATAAAATTTAGAACCAATAAAATAAGTTGGTTGTGTATGGTAGAGATATGGTATTCACAGAAATCAAATATGTTGTCAAATAGGGAGTCCTACCAAGGGATAAATAACTAGAGAAGATAGAATCTAGATTGAAGGATGATGAATCAAACTCTACCAAAGAAGAAGAATAATTAGAAGAAGTAGAACCACATAATATGGTATTGAGGACATAGTTTGGGAAAGAAGACATCTAGAAAGGTATACTCCACTTGATTTTCATTTAATTTTTTTTCTTTTGTTATTAATGATGATCCTGAAACCATTAGGGAGAACGTGGATTTAGAGGATGGAAAAATATTGAAAAAGGCCATGGTTGAAGAAATGGCATCCTTAGACAAAAGTGAGGCTTTGGATCTACTGGAGTTGTTGGCTAGAAGAAACTCCATTGGTAGCAAATGGTTTTTTAATAAGAAGTTGAATGCAGAAGAAAAAGTGTAGAAATACAAAGCTTGTTTAGTTTGTTCAACTTCTACCTGTTTGAGAGCTTCCTCATACAAAGTTTGGGCTTTAGTTTTAGGTTTCTTAGAAAGTATCAGTGATTTAACAAGGGTGTATTCTTATCCATAGGTTTCCTTTAGCAACTACATTTCCCCCCTATTAAGCCTGCTACCAGTTGTTTGCATTCTGCTAGAACTGGTTCTTGCTTTCTTACTGGTGGATGAGGAACCAATAACCTCTAAGGATGGTGGAGATTCTTGCTCTTTTTGTTTTTCCTGTAACCCTTATTCTTTGGGTTTTTCATGTATCTCCTATTCTTTGGCCTTGTATTTCTCAATTTGATTTTGGCCCTAAGGTTCTAAATTCCCCTGCTATTAGGGAATCGAGTTTTTTGTTTCCTCTAGCACCTCCCCTTCAATTTGTCTCTCATTATGGTCCATATTGATTTCATTAGGGTTTTTAGGAGGCTCTACCTCTTCAATTCCAAATTGGTTTCTTTGTAGAAAGTCATTCCATGTTTGATTTAGTCTAGCCAATCTGTCTAGCATGAGTAATTTAACTAAACCATTATGATAGAGAAACCTTTCCTTGTTTCCTTGGCATTTTTTGAAAATTGACTGCCATTTTCAACAAACTTTTATGCAAGAAAAATGGAAAATCTATCCTCCTAGCATTATTTTTGATATGTTCCATCAATCGTATATGGTAGAGGAAGATAATATTGTACCTACCCTCACAGGTCATATATTTCTGTAGGAAATAAATGATGTTGCCCCATGGGTATTTTAGGCACATTCTTGATACTCGTTTGGCCCGGTCGATGTTCCCTTGCATTCTATTCAAAAATTGCGTAGTTGCTTCCTTTGCTACCCTCTTCCCTTTAAACCACTTTTCACCTATTTGTGGTAGTCTTGTAACCCTAGCTAGGGTTTCCTCCGAGACTGTTAATGTAATGTCACCAACCCTTGTTGTTTCTCCATTAAATGTATTAACAAACTGCTCTATGACTGTAACATTATGCCCTTGAAACCTTTCAAAAAAATTTAGTCTAGCTCTTTCAAAATGCATCCTACAACTTGGAAAAGGTTCTAGGATAACAATTCCATAAGGTTTAGTACGTACCACTTATGGGGACACCATTCTTAATTTTTTCTCTGGTCAGAAGGCTTAGACTCAGTTTTAGGGATACATGGTATGATGTAGAGTATTGACACTAAGCTTTACGAGAATTTGAAATTTGAAATTGTTGTGGATTATATCATGTGGAACATGAATAATTCGATTTCGGATAAAGTGATATTTGTAACCAAAGGTACACATGTTACTTTTCATAATCATTATCCATAATAGATTTATCATAAAGAGGAGTAGGCTGACACCATTAGACATTACAGGATAATAATTCACAACAAACAAGTGGTCATGATAACAATAATTACATAAAATGATATGAATCATTGAAATAATGGTAGGTTATGGAGAGTGGCATATAATTTATTTAAAAAAAAACTCACTTCTTTTAAAACTCTTTTCAATTTAATAAATAAATGTGAATAAATTAGTTACCTTTTCATTATCTTGCAAGGAAGTACAAAATGTGATCTTGCCAGTACCTTCACCGTTGTTGTCACGATGGAGTAAAGGTCTTTTTGTTGTAACCATCTTCTTTCTATTGAGACTAATTTTATAGGAAACCATAGCTTAATTGCAGAATTTTGAACTTACAGGAATATGAACTTCACTTATAGGAATCTGATTTTTTCTTGCAAGAATTTGGATTTTATTTACAGGAAGAATTTGAACTCACTACTTAATCTTACAAAAATATTTTTTCAATTACCGTAATTTGGAAAGATATATTTCTCTTGCTAATACTGTTCAAAATGTTCACAATTGATATCAATGTGAATTCTCTTCAATTCAACTTTATAACAGAGAATCAGTCATAAAAACAATCTCTCTTCCAATAAATATTGAAAGTACTTTAAGCTTAAAGATTCCTGTAATTAAATGCTTTTACAGGAATTTTTTTTGATTATGTTTTTACAGGGATTGATAATACATGTTTCCATAAATGTCTGTATCTACAGGAATGTACATAAATGTCTATTTTAATTATGCAGTTACAAGAAACAATTTTCATATTATTTTTTCTAAAAGTGAGAGAATCTTTCTCTGAGGATCCGCCATTTATTACCAAACTATAATATTTATTTATTTAGAACACTATATTGTGGAATTTTATCGAGCCTAGGACTGTTAACGCTTGTAGGTATTTTCAATTTTAAAGAGTCTGAAAAACTTAAAGAAAACTCAACTACTATCCTGTGGATTTTTCTCGAGCCTAGGATGGTTGATTCTCGTCGATATTTTCAATTTTAGAGAGTCTGAAAAACTTAAAGAAAACTAAAAATAGGATAATTTTCCATTATTTAATCTATCAAAACCAGATAAAGGAATAAACCTAAAATTGATAGATGTCCTTCTCATTGTTTAATGAGCACAAGAAGGAACATAGTTAGCTCATTATTTTAGAAATATAAATTCAGGATGAAAGTGGATGAGGGGTATTACCCCATTATCCACAATTCCCATATCTGCGTGCTAAAATTTTGAAACAAAATCATCCCTAGAAACTGGTTGATGATAAATTTCAACCTCTGGCCATTGAATATAAATGAAATGTTTGATTCATCATTTTTTTCTACAACACCATCGTCAAACACATTTTTAATTTTATATGGTCCCAACCAATCAGTAGTAGACTTACTTGTAACACCCTCCTTCCACATTTACCTAAGTGACCAACCTACTGGGGAAACATATGACGAACCGTTACTATGATATGATTCAACCTCCTAGATCACCTTAAGGAAGTGGAATAAAAAAACCTCCTATTAAGGGCTATAGGACCCCCAAGACCTAAACCACCCTTCGAGGTGCCCATACCTTGAATTAAACCTCTTTTTTTCAGTGCCCTGATCTCCTAGGCACTATCACAACATTGCCTGATTTTTACTGAAACCCTCCAGTCGCACAAATGATGCCTACAAGGGAGCAATTGTAAATTTTTTCACCCAGTTCTGTGCTTGCGACCGCGGGATTTAAGCCACTTTTTCAAGCTAGGATCCATACTTCTACCCATAACTTAATGAAACTTTCCATAACCATGAATGAGACAAGGAAAAATATTTCCATACAAATCTTAGACAAGAACTTAACTGAACAAGGGTTAGCCATGATAGACATTCCATCAAACATATCATGAACATGAAATCTACAGGTCATAAATACACATCTGAACATAGGGTTATGATACTTATCTGAAAATCACCAAGAAGTTCTAGTACCTTCTCATAGTAGCTGCAATGACATCAATTAGGTCATACATTCATCATTCATTCATTCATTAATCAGAACATGGTAAGAGCCATGACTAAGATCACTAGGCCCAAAACAAGCATGGATGCTTCTGGATCTCTCCACCTACTCTATGAGGAATTTTCTTATCTCCTAGTCTCTAGGCTTTATCGTACTTCCAACCATTCACCAGTCGACGATTCCTAGGCATAATCGAGATTCAACCCTCTAGGATTTACCGTATATCTCACCGTTCACCCATCGAGGATTTCTAGGCCTGACTGAGAGCACACACCTCTAGTCTTTACCTTATATCCGTCCATTCACCAGTCAAGATTTCCTAGGCCCACTGAGGTACAAAAAATATAGCTTTATCGCAATCCCACCTTCTCTAGTTGAAGGATTCATAGGCCTTGTGTTCTTCTTTAGAGACCATCTCACTCAGTTTCGAAACCATCCGACAATCCAACTTAACTAAATAAAATAGAACCCATCACACCATGAATATATAGAAATGGAAAGGCAAGATTGAAAACCAATGTCACACCTGGAAAAAGCCATGCCAATGACAAAAAGAGAACCAAATACACACATGCATGTACCATGCATGCCAAATCTAGCAAGGAAATCACACATGGAAATCAATAATTGTAAGTAATCCTATTGTAGCCACTTGATCCTTCCCTTCCTTGCTTGATCTTTGCTTCCATTTTCCTTCTTTGCTCTTCCTTTTCCTTTCTTATTCCAATGCTAGAGTGCTCCAAGAATGCTCTAAGTGTCCAAGAGTGAGAGAGAGAGAGAATAGAGAGAGAGCTCCAAAATAGAATTGACAAAATTCTATGAATTGATCCTCAGAAGCCTTTTTATCAATGAGGCCTCTAATTTCTTCAATTTTCCATTATTTTCCTTCATTTTCCTTCTCACATGCAACCAATGACCTTTCACCTTCCTTTTCTGCTAATTTCATTTATTTTCATAAATAAAATGCCAATTAATGCCTCTTGCCTTTTCAAATGCCTTTGCCAATTTCCTTAGCCATAATAAACCAAATGAACACCCACACTAAGATGTTTTGCTCAACATTCAGCTTGGAATATGTGTCCCATGAACATGGTCTTATTATTATTATTATTATCATTTACATGAATGTTTAACCGAGTTTGTTACGGAACCCTCCCCCTGGGGAACACCATCCTCGATGTTCAATGATACTACAACCAACAAAATTGCTGAAAACCAAAACATACTGCCCATGTGTCGGGCGGATAAATCGTTCTTGCGGACAAGAGTGATCTCCCTAGTATCTATGGATATCTAGCGACAAGCAAACCAAACAAATTCTATCTTTCTCTAAATATGTGATTTATAAATAAAGGCTAATAGATGTTTTAGGCCTACCTCAGGTCCAGTGATAGTTTGTGGAAGCCACGCTCTATTGATCCAAATGAGCTCCCTTTTCAAGAATCTGCAAACACAAACATGCACACACATCAAATACCACATGCATAGCCAATATAATAAACCATATTTATCATGATGATCAAGGAATTCATGAAATAAACCATAGAAGACAATTTATTGAGAAAAATGAATCTGATTGTATTAACTTTAATAAAAAAAGAACTTTACAACCTTGGTGCCTTGATGTTGTACAAGCTCCTCCCAGGGTCCAGCAAGAATCTCCTCTACTTTGACAAGTTTCACTCTCTTCCCAAAGAAGCCAAAAGGTATGTAATCTCTCCTCTTAAGCTTAACTAGGAAGTCTCAATTCCAACAGCATTTACCCTAAAAAATGTTCAGCTTTCAACCTCCCTAGCAACCAGCCCAATGCCTTAATTTATAGCGCAGAGGAAGGAAGTTACTAGGTCCACCTTCAAAGGGATAGAGTCCTCCTTCAAAGGGATAAGTTCCTCTCATCAAGGGGTTAGCTCCTTTAGTTATGGGGTGCATGAACCACCTAGGAGCGAACCAACCACTTCAAGGTTCCTTCTAGAAGTGTCCAGAATTAACCCAAAGTTAGTTTTTAAGAATAAACTTGTGCCTTTTTGACTTTCATAGGGGTCTGCACCCACTCCTTTAGAGACAGAGCAGGCAGGTCCGCAGATAACATGACCAAGGGGTGCAAGACTACAAATAATGGTAAGAGAAAGTGCAGAACCAGAGTTTTAGAGCTTTTCAAAGACTTTCTCTCATTTTTAAAGCTTTGACATGAAGAGCTGAGGTTTGAGACTTGTATAGGAGGACAGTATGAGTGGTGATAGACTCACACGGACTGCAGAAAGTCATGGTGACAATATTTTGTGTAACACCATGGAGATTTATGACACAACTCGTTGTAGTATTTACAATGACCTCTGCTGAAATCATGACAACCATACAATGTAATGGAGCTTTATAACACAACTCATTACGGTATTTACAATAACAACCACATATACTTATGCACATTTACTTAAACCAACAAATAACCATACAGTCTATGGAGCTTTATAAATGCAACTCGATACAATATTTACAATGATATACACATGTACAAATATGTATATTTGATCTAACCAGAAAATAAAAGGATATGATTCCTGCATCCGCAACAAGGGAATCTAGAGGCTTACACCTCCACCCTCAAAGTAATGCAAAGATTCATCTCCTTCCCAAGAAGTCCAAAATCCATTGTTAAAATAAAATATGCATCCAATGTCCATCGCTACAATTATGTGTCACTTGTCCTTTGAGTGAATAGTTATCGACTCATTGTTCCAGGGCACACTCCAATGTGCATATGATTCCATATTTCAATGCTAATGACTAAAACAAATCCATTCTCTTCCTTCCCTTCTCTGCAACACAGTCCCTTGGGCAATCTGGTCACCCATTCTGTGTAGTCAATTACCTTCCAAGTTCCCCAGCATCCCCTATCCCAGGTGATCCATCCCTTGGAAAGATGTCCTCTCATCAAAAGATCCAAAAACCAAGGTATATCCCTGCCTCAAAACCATCATATCGGTCATAGCATGTTCATGGAAATTGTTGGGTATGGAGCCTGATTATCTTCTTTATTCAGAGGTATCACCACATTGGACCCCAGTTCGTAATGGGGCGACAACGGTGCTTGTTTGTTCGCCACCAGGGGGGTCCAGGGGAAGGGGCAACGATAATGATCTGACGACAGAAGTTATGTTTAATTTAGGGTTTTTTGCCCTAGAAGGAAACCCCTCACTATATATGAGGGAATTGTATTGGGGCTATTTAGATGTGTATTCTGAGTGAGAGAGAGGGGAGATTATGTGAGAGTGAAGAGGAAATTACAGCGGATATGCTGTAGGTTGTATCTCTTCATTTTTCTGGATAATATAAAAGGAAGGACTAGTTGTTTCTCCATGGACATAGCCCAAATTGGGTGAACCACGTATATTTGTGTCTCTCTCTTGTTTTATGCATTTTCTGTGTTTGTGTTTATGTAATATTTTATATGTTCCATTGCTCTGTAATATATAATTTTCTAACAACTGGTATCAAATCCTAAGGTCTATTTGGTTGATAAACTTGCAGGAGAGAAGGGTTCTTGATTTGAGTGGGAGTAATAGCGGAAGATGGTAAGTTTAGGGTCAAAAAATTTCACTGCCAAAACTAACAGTTGTGGAAGATACAGATGGAAGACTATCTGTATCAGAAAGATTTGTACTTACCATTGAGCGGAAAGACAAAGAAGCCGACGAGTATGACAAACACAAAATGGGATATTCTCAGCAGAAAGGCATTTGGAACAATATGACTGTGCCTAACAACGTTGGTAGCCTTTAATATTTCAAAGGAAATGACAACATAGGGTTTAATGTCGGCATTGGCCAAATTATATGAAAATCCCTCGACCTCAAATAAGGTATTTCTTATGAAGAATTTATTTAATATGAATATGTTAGAAGGTGGATCTGTTGCTGATCATTTAAATGAATTTAATACAGTTACCAGTCAATTAAGTTCTATAGGGGTAACTTTTGATGATGAAGTTAGGGATCTGTTATTTCTGTGCTCATTGCGAGAAAGTTGGAATGGTTTAGTTATGGCCATTAGTAACTCTGTCTCTAGATCTACTACTTTAAAGTTTGATGATGTTTTCGGTGCAATCCTTAGTGAGGAAATATGAGGAAAACACTCTGGTGAGACATTAGGTAATTCTTTGACTGCAGAGACTAGGGGAAGAAAAATGGAAAGAGGAAAGAGCCCACGATATTGCAGTAAGTCAAGGAATGGTAGATCCAAGTCCAGATCAGGGATAATGTGTTGGAATGCGAGAAGAAAGGACATTTGAAGAAAGACTGTGTTAGCCTCCTGCTGCAGCAGGTTAATCATCTTTCATGATCGACATTTTTACATGCCAAATATGTCGTACTATGCATGCTGCAATGCTCCATATTTGCTACAGATGGCCAAAGAACTGTCCATGAAAGTGTGCTAGTCTCACTGCCACTGCTGTGTTCCAATTTTGATAAGCAATCCATTTTTGGTTTGAGGCATTTTTCATTTGGAGGACTTCAAGCGAGGCATGTCTAACTCCTCCCTTCTTCCTTTTTCCCCAAGTCACTCACTAACTTCCCCTAAAGAGGTCAAGATCTGCTTGATACCTCTTAGTTTCATCATTCTCCATATCATTTGCCTTGGTGAAGATCTGCTTCACTCAAGGAAAGTCCATACTGCTTCTATGAGTCATTTTCCCCCATTGATAGCCTAAGACATCATACTTAGCGCTTTTTCTCATCATTGTCATATTAACTATTAACTTTACTATGTAGCTCCCTATCTATTTCCCCTTCCCCTACTAAAACTATGTATATTACTCCCCTATATACTTATCCCCTCCCCCTGGTTGAAAGATAACCATATACATCCTTGGGAATTGCTAAGTTTATCTGAAACTTAGCAAGAGCCCTCAATACCCCCTCTAACCATCTCCCAAATGCATAAGGACTCATTCCTTTGCATAGTTTCCCTTCATATGTATAAAAATCATCCTTTTGGCCTTGTTTTACCTTTTTAAGGCATTGTTGAGGGCCCCGAAATCGGGTCAACAACAAGGGGGATACCCACCCGGTCCAGAACCTGGTTGGCGGCTCCTTGCTCGTTTGGTGTAGCGGGTTCGACTGGGGATAATGGGACCAGCTTCCCAATCTAAAGGATGTGTGTGTGTGTGTAGATTTTGATGATGCTAATTTAGAGGTAATTTTTAAGCTAATTTAGTTCTAAACTCTAAACTGACTCTATACTACTGTAATCTAACAAAAACAACACATCTAATCTATACTAACCCGGGGTAGAATTCTTTCATTATGCGATCTAAAAAGATTTCATACAATAACTGGTAATAAAGATCATTCAGCTATCATAAGAATATAAATCAATTAAGATAAACCATTCTGCATAAGAAGTTAGGCAAAACAGTTGTGAACAACATATCGCATAATAGTTTATTCATATGTCAAGCACAAACAAATGACTCCACTGTACAAAAATGCCAAATGGTAACCCACATATTCATACATTAACATATAAACAACTCAACTGTATATCACTCTAAGAATATGAGCAGAAATTAATCAAGAGATAAAAGTACCATTTATGACTGATTTCACTCACAAACTTCAAGCAATAACGATTTATCTCTACTTACTTCTAACATCTACTAAGAGTATAGAAGTGCAACATCAGTAGTAGACATTAAAATGCAAACATAAATAAATCTCGATCCATCCATTCATCAAAAACCCCCTCCGAGGGTGCAAAAGTGCATGTTCTGAGGACACGTTTTTTGACAAATTTCCGGACCCTTCTCCAAATGCCATGAGAAGGGTTAAATACTACTAACTAACTAATCTTAACTACACAAATTTAGGAAATGGCTTCAAATGACCACCCTTTTACTAAAACAAATTTATTTCTAAAAATTGAATCTAATTTCTAACCGTTTCTGTATCTGCTCCTTAGTGCTGTAAGCAATGCAAGGTTCGCCTGGAAAGAGTCGGCTGGTTGTCTTTTTCTTTTGCTCGAGCGATAAAAGTAGAAATAACAAAAGCTGGCACCTCTTTCTGACAAACTAGAAGATATTTTTGAAAATCTTCCTCTGGTTGGGTGTATTTGCTGTGTGTATACTTAGTATAACCCAGATTTCTTTCAAACTGATTGTGCTGTTGCTATTTCGGTTTCCGGCCGTGCGAATGACTCAATGAGTTAGGGATTTCGTTGCCTGAACAATCTTCCGTTCTTTGTTCCAGGCTTTTTTGGAGTGTCCTCCCTCTTTAGTGTTTTTCTTTTTGCTTTACCCAGTCTGAGCTTCAGGATCTTTTGCAAACATGCTGCTTTTGTGCGCCTTTGACTCTGAGTCTAGGATAGTCTATTTTCATCAGTGTCTGTTGAGTGATACTCTGGAATCCGCGGCCCTGCTGCATGTGGCATCCATCTGCGAAGGGATCTCCTCTCTGTTCTTCTAGTATTGGCGCTTTCCCCTTTTCCTTAGATGTTTCCTGCATATAGATTTATATTAGTTGCTGCCTTGCAGTTTACGCAAAGGAAAAGAGAAATGACGAAAAGATTGACATGAAAGCTTTAAGTTCTAATGAATGCATAATCATGACACTCATAATGACTTGACTCTTCGAAAAATGCAACACGATCATCCTTGGATACTCAGTCGTGCAATCATTAATTTCCCTTAAGGTGCGCGCTCAATTTTGGGTTTACAGATCATGCCGAAGAAACTTTGTGATGAGTGGTTTCTGCGATTCGCATCGCAACAATTAATAGTCTCATTCATCGCAGATCGCAGGTCGTAATATCGTAGATCGCAGATCGCAATATCGCATTTTTCATTTGATCACTGTGCGATGCTTATGCGAGGTTGCGATATGCGACGTCGCATATCGGCCATCGCCGATTCCTTTTTGTTTTCTTTTAAGGGAGCTTTCAAAATATGCGATGCGATGAATTTCGCATCGCTTCTTTGCAGCTTATTTATGCGCATAGGAAAATGCTTCACTCTCTCTTTGCGATGCGATATAGCTTTTAGGGAGTTAAATACAAAAATTTTGATAAAAATATTTTTGGGATTTTTTGTTAAGGGTCCCCCTTTGCTTGATGTTATTGCTAATATCAAACAAAGAGGGGGGTTGTCGGTGACCACAATAGGCATAAACCCCTTTTTGGCCATTAAACCCCTCTTAAAACACATAGAAATCCTCCCAAGTGCCTTTGGAATCCTTCCAAAGCATGAATCCTCCGTTTTTGGCCATTGGACCCCTTCCGATGCCCTAGAAGTCCATTCCAAGCACTTACCTCACCCCTCCGAATTCATTTTCCTTGCCTTTTTTTTTTATATAATAAATTGCTCCAATGTAAAAAAGAGTCTTTTGGACCCCCTCCGATGCAATATCGCAGTCGGGAGGGAGGTCTTGTGTTGAAACAACAACAATTTTTGCATGTCCGATCAACAATGGCCGATGCGATATCGCTTATCGGCATATCGCAAATATTCGAGGTTATAAGGCATGGGTTATAATGGGCCGCCGATCGCCGATACAACGACCAAATCTCAGCCGTCAATCACCCCCGCTGATCCAATGGCCCGGATCATTTCGGCGATCGCCCATTTCAGCGATCTCATATATGTCAACCCTCCGCCCCACCGACTGCCGAAACGCCGATATAATCGCAGCCATCCATCAGGGCACCAGATCAACAGCTAGTATTTTATCGCTTCATTCCCATATATGGCTCCGATATGGTGGAGCCGAAATAATAATAAAGTGCGGCTTATAAGGTTTTCGAGTCTGTAAGGACCCCTTGTACAGCGAAATGTAAAGGCTCCGATATGCCGGAGCCAAAAATCAATAAAGGGCAGTTTTGAAAGGGATTTCGGGTCCGAAAGACCCTTTGTGCATCTGAGTGGGACTGCTCCGATATGGCGGAGCCGAAATAACATTAAAGCATGGTATATTAGCATTTTAGGTCCGCAAACCAAATTTTTGTAAATCCGCCGAGTTGGGTTCGCCGATGGGCCGAACCCGATCTAAATCAAAAGGGAGCCTATAATGCATTTCGGGTCCGCGGGGTTCATCGCTCATCAGAGGCATTACGGTTTGGGATCTGCCGATCCGCCGATCCCCGATTTAGCGCCAGTCGTTGGATCTACCTTCGCACGATCCAACGTCCATGATTTAATAGAATGCACAGTGTTGCGGCAGTGCCAATTTTCAATGAAAATTCATGTTTCTTTAAGCATTCGCACGTTATAAGGAAAGGGGCATTTGTTAAAGTTTTGTTTATACAGCGCTCCCGCCTGCCACAACTGTAAAGGAACGGTGCTTTCCTTGGCTATTTTGAAATTGCTTCATGCCCATAATACATCCAAACGCATGGTTTTGCCTCAGCAATCTATTAGCATGCATTTCTCCTCCGTTTAGCAGCATTTTTTAAAGATTTAAGCATCATTTTTGATCAGCGAAGCGCCGATAGCATCCCAAAGGCCACGGAAGCATTTGCAGTAGTTATTCTTGCATTAAATTGGTAGATAAAGGGGTGATTAGACAGTTAAAGAGTATCAGAGAGAGAAAGTGGCCTGATTCAGTGTCAAAGTGTATCAGAGGAAGCGACAAAGAGTATCAGATCAAAATATCAGCAGCCCGAAGCAGCAAAACATTAAAGAGGCCCCCATCAAAATCAATAAAGCAGCTCAGAGCCATCAAAGCCCACCATATCACAGTTATGAGCATTAAAGCCACTCTACAGCAGCAGAACCGCCTATAGGGGCAATTCAGGTGTTTAAAGCCCAGATTTTGCAGAGACAGTGTACAAAGACACATATGAGTAGCGCAACAAGTCCCAAGGCACAGTTATTGTAGAAGCGCCAGCGCATTGCTCAAAAGACCAATAATTTATTCATTCTTATGGCTGCAGTCCCTGCGCAGCTGGTAGATAGGCATTCTTTCATTTATTTGCAATAAATGTTAGGTTAGAAGCATTCATTTCTCCAGATCTGCTATCAGATCTGCTGTTGTAGATATTTTGTAGATATTTTCTCTATTTATACCACCCTTTGGATAGTGTAAAGGTTTGGTTGTATTGTTTTCATTATCTAGATTTGCGTTGTAAGTTTGAGAGTTTCTATAATAAAAGATGCTGGAATGCTTGTTTCTGAACTGTTGGTTGTGGATTTGATGGCTTGAGGAGTATGCTACAGATTTTGGGTGTTTCTACATGACTCAATAAGTCCTTCTCGCCTCTGTTTTTCAGTTTATATGTGTCTGTATCATCTATATATCACAATCTAAGCTACAGAAAGAAAGAATAGCTCAGAATTCCTTCTATGTGCTCTGTGCTCAATTTCTGTGTTTTTTACACGTTTTCCTCTAAATTAGTGATGGATATGAATACTTTATTGATCATGTTCAAGCTATTTCTCTCATTTCTGAATGCTGTTTAGGAATCCTTCATTGCTCCTACATAGTCTTCATTCACTTTCCCTCTTTGGCGGATGAGAGATCCTTAATTGCCTCTCAACCCTAACCTCCATTTCATCCTGGTTCCAGCATTTAACATTGTGCCATGTGTAGCTATCCTGCTCTGTATTCCCCTCTTTCTACCAAAGAAAACACACTCTTCATTTCACATTCATTGACTCCATGCCCAATGGTCTGAACTTCTCATCCTTTGCATGCCAACTCTGTCTGAAGCATCAACCCTCCCACCAAACTCAAACAAACCCATGTGCATCATATCTAGCCTAAAATCATCCCTTAAACAGAGCTAAATCCTAAAGAGAGAGCCCTCTCTGACTCCTGGTAGGCTAGGACCTGCAGTCCAAAGACTAGTTTGAGGTTACCTCAGCCGTATTCCCTTGGGAGTCAAACTGAACAACTTGAGTGATAAGATAATGGCGACTTCGCTGGGGACCTGAATCATTGGTTTATTAGTGTAAACCCCCAATTTTGACCAGTTTGCCTTGTTTTCTGGAGAAAGTGTTCCTTTTCTTCAGAGCTTTTCATGCTTAGCTCTGATCTGTGACGGTGGACAGAGATCAGGCACTTCAAGGTTAATTCATCCACCTGGTGACTCCACATCATCCTCATAATAAAGACTCCACTGGAGAAATGAACCCAAAAGAGATATATGAGCAGATCAGGCTTTTGACCTGGATCACTATCCAAGAGGTCATGTTTTTTCTCCATAAAGTTTTGCTGTGTATATTGTATTTTAAAGACGATTCTATATCAGATTTTTATGATTTTCCTTTGGAAAATGTTGTTGAAAAGCCTCCTTGCACATTAGAGCAGCAGTCTTCAAATGCTGTTGAAGATCATCATACAGCCAAGGAGGAACCAAAAATAGAGCCCAGTCTTACAGTTCCTGTATATACTCCCGTGCCTCGTAAAGTTCCTGATAGATACAAGCCTCTCATTTTGCCTCCTATGCTTAATCCTCTGCCTGCAAATCATCCTGAGTATCTCCCTAGATTTGATGGAGAGAATGGTATTACTGCCTAGAAACATATCCAGGATTTTGACTATTATCTTAATATATTTGAAGTGGAAGATGAAGATGTTAGTCTTAGACTGTTTGCCCTTTCTTTGCAAGGCGAAGTTAGGACTTGGTTTAAAGCATTGCCTGAGGCCAGCATCTCAAATCTTTAGCAGTGTTCCAAGATTTTCCTTGATAGATGGATGATCAAAGTTAGTTTCCTCTCGCTCATTCAAGACTATGATGAGTTTAAAAGGCTTCCAAATGAATCTGTTCAGCAATTTTCTGATCAATTCAATCAAGTCTATCAGTCCATGCCTTTAAATATAAGACCTCCCCCTGATTTAGCTCTATTGCAGTATCCTAGAGCATTTGACCCAGAGATGGAATTCCGTTTGAGAGAAAGATGCCCGTCCACTTTGAAACAGATGCAGGACGTAGCCTTGCATGTGGAGGTAAATCTAAAGAGGAGGGAGGAACAGTGCAAAGCAGAGCAAGAAGAGAGACTTCATAGTGTGTTACAAAGGACAGAGGAAATGATGCAGCTGATCACAATGAAAGTTGAATGCTTAGAGCACAAGAACACATCTGTTGTTCCTGAGGAAAGTAGTGACATTCACGAACAAACCTACCACAAATCAGATGACATATTCATAGAGCCATATGTGAAGGAGCAGTCTCCTGATATACTGTGTGAATATAATAGCTTCTATTCTTTCAACTCCTTGCCAAAATATGATGTGTATGATGATGATTATGAGCCTAACGACCAAATCAGCCTTGCAGAGGAATCAGATCCTATTTTGGCAGAAAGCGAAGTTCAGGCTCAACAACTTGAATGTAATGATTAGCTTGCCCAGTTCAGCATTGAAGTAAAAAAGGAAAGCGTAGAAAATTTTGATATCAGCGAAGGAACTTTACCTTTCTGTTTTGAATCTTTTCAATTTATTAAGGAGAACTATCATGCAATTAATAAGCATTTGTCAGCAAGTATTGTTATTGACTGCCTGGAGGATGATCAAAATATTGTTCCAGATGCATCGCCTCTAGTTTTGCAGCCCCGAAGAGCCATCTAATATCAGATTGAGGAAGACTTGACAGCAACACCTGAGCAAATAAATCGATTCCCTTCCCTACCGCTTTGTTTTCAGCCATCTCAGGTATTTGAAGAAGAAGAGGAGCAGCCTGTGCAGATCAGTCAAGTCCTATTCGAGCCAGAGTGTAATAAATTGCAAGCACCTCTGCAAGTTTTGAATGACCTATCTGCTGGCAGGTAGAATGATGAAAGAGATCAACGCTTTTCTCCATTAGCAGGTTGCAAGGCTCAGTATCGAGTTATTGATGATCTCCCGACACCAAGGCATGGTAGCGATCCTGAACCTTTGTACAGTTCTTTATTTCAGCCTAGCAATTGTATATATATGTTGCAGGACAATTTTGTACAGTGTTTAAACACAGCAAAGGAGGTCAGTAGCTTCCTGATCTTCTCAAAGATTAGCAAAGCCACATTAGATTGCAAGATCTCAGTTTTTCTCACCGGCAAGCACAAGCAGCAAATCTCACTGATGTCTATTTTGCTTAAATGGCTGCATTGGTTATTTCACTTCACTTAATAGCAAAGTAAGTGCTGGTTAGGGTAGGTAGGTAGGTAGGTAGGATCAATAAGGCAGCCAGCCAAGAGAATTTTGCAGAATACATCAACAATTGAATACAAGGCATTCTGACCTGCTGTTCTTGGCTTTTCACGAGGAAAAGCCATCCCCAAGTGGAGCCACTGTTAGCCTCATGCTGTAGCAGGTTAATCATCTTTCATGATCGACATTTTTACATGCCAAATATGTCGTACTATGCATGCTGCAATGCTCCATATTTGCTACAGATGGCCAAAGAACTGTCCATGAAAGTGTGCTAGTCTCACTGCCACTGTTGTGTTCCAATTTTGATAAGCAATCCATTTTTGGTTTGAGGCATTTTTCATTTGGAGGACTTCAAGTGAGGCATGTCTAACTCCTCCCTTCTTCCTTTTTCCCCAAGTCACTCACTAACTTCCCCTAAAGAGGTCAAGATCTGCTTGATATCTCTTAGTTTCATCATTCTCCATATCATTTGCCTTGGTGAAGATATGCTTCACTCAAGGAAAGTCCATACTGCTTCTATGAGTCATTTTCCTCCATTGATAGCCTAAGACATCATACTTAGCGCTTTTTCTCGTCATTGTCATATTAACTATTAACTTTACTATGTAGCTCCCTATCTATTTCCCCTTCCCCTACTAAAACTATGTATATTACTCCCCTATATACTTATCCCCTCCCCCTGGTTGAAAGATAACCATATACATCCTCAAGAATTGCTAAGTTTATCTGAAACTTAGCAAGAGCCCTCAATACCCCCTCTAACCATCTCCCAAATGCATAAGGACTCATTCCTTTGCATAGTTTCCCTTCATATGTATAAAAATCATCCTTTTGGCCTTGTTTTACCTTTTTAAGGCATAAACCCCTTTTTGGCCATTAAACCCCTCTCAAAACACATAGAAATCCTCCCAAGTGCCTTTGGAATCCTTCCAAAGCATGAATCCTCCCTTTTTGGCCATCGGACCCCTTCCGATGCCCTAGAAGTCCATTCCAAGCACTTACCTCACCCCTCCGGATTCATTTGCCTTGCCTTTTTTTTTTATATAATAAATTGCTCCGATGTAAAAAAGAGTCTTTTGGACCCCCTCCGATGCAATATCGCAGTCGGGAGGGAGGTCTTGTGTTGAAACAACAACAATTTTGCATGTCCGATCAACAATGGCCGATGCGATATCGCTTATCGGCATATCGCAAATATTCGAGTTATAAGGCATGGGTTATAATGGGCCGCCGATCGCCGATACAACGACCAAATCTCAGCCGTCAATCACCCCGCTGATCCAATGGCCCGGATCATTTCGGCGATCGCCCATTTCAGCGATCTCATATATGTCAACCCTCCGCCCCACCGACTGCCGAAACGCCGATATAATCGCAGCCATCCATCAGGGCACCAGATCAACAGCTAGTATTTTATCGCTTCATTCCCATATATGGCTCCGATATGGTGGAGCCGAAATAATAATAAAGTGCGGCTTATAAGGTTTTCGAGTCTGTAAGGACCCCTTGTACAACGAAATGTAAAGGCTCCGATATGCGGAGCCAAAAATCAATAAAGGGCAGTTTTGAAAGGGATTTCGGGTCCGAAAGACCCTTTGTGCATCTGAGTGGGACTGCTCCGATATGGCGGAGCCGAAATAACATTAAAGCATGGTATATTAGCATTTTAGGTCCGCAAACCAAATTTTTGTAAATCCGCCGAGTTGGGTTCGCCGATGGGCCGAACCCGATCTAAATCAAAAGGGAGCCTATAATGCATTTCGGGTCCGCGGGGTTCATCGCTCATCAGAGGCATTACGGTTTGGGATCTGCCGATCCGCCGATCCCCGATTTAGCGCCAGTCGTTGGATCTACCTTCGCACGATCCAAACGTCCATGATTTAATAGAATGCACAGTGTTGCGGCAGTGCCAATTTTCAATGAAAATTCATGTTTCTTTAAGCATTCGCACGTTATAAGGAAAGGGGCATTTGTTAAAGTTTTGTTTATACAGCGCTCCCGCCTGCCACAACTGTAAAGGAATGGTGCTTTCCTTGGCTATTTTGAAATTGCTTCATGCCCATAATACATCCAAACGCATGGTTTTGCCTCAGCAATCTATTAGCATGCATTTCTCCTCCGTTTAGCAGCATTTTTTAAAGATTTAAGCATCATTTTTGATCAGCGAAGCGCCGATAGCATCCCAAAGGCCACGGAAGCATTTGCAGTAGTTATTCTTGCATTAAATTGGTAGATAAAGGGGTGATTAGACAGTTAAAGAGTATCAGAGAGAGAAAGTGGCCTGATTCAGTGTCAAAGTGTATCAGAGGAAGCGACAAAGAGTATCAGATCAAAATATCAGCAGCCCGAAGCAGCAAAACATTAAAGAGGCCCCCATCAAAATCAATAAAGCAGCTCAGAGCCATCAAAGCCCACCATATCACAGTTATGAGCATTAAAGCCACTCTACAGCAGCAGAACCGCCTATAGGGGCAATTCAGGTGTTTAAAGCCCAGATTTTGCAGAGACAGTGTACAAAGACACATATGAGTAGCGCAACAAGTCCCAAGGCACAGTTATTGTAGAAGCGCCAGCGCATTGCTCAAAAGACCAATAATTTATTCATTCTTATGGCTGCAGTCCCTGCGCAGCTGGTAGATAGGCATTCTTTCATTTATTTGCAATAAATGTTAGGTTAGAAGCATTCATTTCTCCAGATCTGCTATCAGATCTGCTGTTGTAGATATTTTGTAGATATTTTCTCTATTTATACCACCCTTGGATAGTGTAAAGGTTTGGTTGTATTGTTTTCATTATCTAGATTTGCGTTGTAAGTTTGAGAGTTTCTATAATAAAAGATGCTGGAATGCTTGTTTCTGAACTGTTGGTTGTGGATTTGATGGCTTGAGGAGTATGCTACAGATTTTGGTGTTTCTACATGACTCAATAAGTCCTTCTCGCCTCTGTTTTTCAGTTTATATGTGTCTGTATCATCTATATATCACAATCTAAGCTACAGAAAGAAATAATAGCTCAGAATTCCTTCTATGTGCTCTGTGCTCAATTTCTGTGTTTTTTACACGTTTTCCTCTAAATTAGTGATGGATATGAATACTTTATTGATCATGTTCAAGCTATTTCTCTCATTTCTGAATGCTGTTTAGGAATCCTTCATTGCTCCTACATAGTCTTCATTCACTTTCCCTCTTTGGCCGGATGAGAGATCCTTAATTGCCTCTCAACCCTAACCTCCATTTCATCCTGGTTCCAGCATTTAACATTGTGCCATGTGTAGCTATCCTGCTCTGTATTCCCCTCTTTCTACCAAAGAAAACACACTCTTCATTTCACATTCATTGACTCCATGCCCAATGGTCTGAACTTCTCATCCTTTGCATGCCAACTCTGTCTGAAGCATCAACCCTCCCACCAAACTCAAACAAACCCATGTGCATCATATCTAGCCTAAAATCATCCCTTAAACAGAGCTAAATCCTAAAGAGAGAGCCCTCTCTGACTCCTGGTAGGCTAGGACCTGCAGTCCAAAGACTAGTTTGAGGTTACCTCAGCCGTATTCCCTTGGGAGTCAAACTGAACAACTTGAGTGATAAGATAATGGCGACTTCGCTGGGGACCTGAATCATTGGTTTATTAGTGTAAACCCCCAATTTTGACCAGTTTGCCTTGTTTTCTGGAGAAAGTGTTCCTTTTCTTCAGAGCTTTTCATGCTTAGCTCTGATCTGTGACGGTGGACAGAGATCAGGCACTTCAAGGTTAATTCATCCACCTGGTGACTCCACATCATCCTCATAATAAAGACTCCACTGGAGAAATGAACCCAAAAGAGATATATGAGCAGATCAGGCTTTTGACCTGGATCACTATCCAAGAGGTCATGTTTTTTCTCCATAAAGTTTTGCTGTGTATATTGTATTTTAAAGACGATTCTATATCAGATTTTTATGATTTTCCTTTGGAAAATGTTGTTGAAAAGCCTCCTTGCACATTAGAGCAGCAGTCTTCAAATGCTGTTGAAGATCATCATACAGCCAAGGAGGAACCAAAAATAGAGCCCAGTCTTACAGTTCCTGTATATACTCCCGTGCCTCGTAAAGTTCCTGATAGATACAAGCCTCTCATTTTGCCTCCTATGCTTAATCCTCTGCCTGCAAATCATCCTGAGTATCTCCCTAGATTTGATGGAGAGAATGGTATTACTGCCCAGAAACATATCCAGGATTTTGACTATTATCTTAATATATTTGAAGTGGAAGATGAAGATGTTAGTCTTAGACTGTTTGCCCTTTCTTTGCAAGGCGAAGTTAGGACTTGGTTTAAAGCATTGCCTGAGGCCAGCATCTCAAATCTTTAGCAGTGTTCCAAGATTTTCCTTGATAGATGGATGATCAAAGTTAGTTTCCTCTCGCTCATTCAAGACTATGATGAGTTAAAAAGGCTTCCAAATGAATCTGTTCAGCAATTTTCTGATCAATTCAATCAAGTCTATCAGTCCATGCCTTTAAATATAAGACCTCCCCCTGATTTAGCTCTATTGCAGTATCCTAGAGCATTTGACCCAGAGATGGAATTCCGTTTGAGAGAAAGATGCCCGTCCACTTTGAAACAGATGCAGGACGTAGCCTTGCATGTGGAGGTAAATCTAAAGAGGAGGGAGGAACAGTGCAAAGCAGAGCAAGAAGAGAGACTTCATAGTGTGTTACAAAGGACAGAGGAAATGATGCAGCTGATCACAATGAAATTTGAATGCTTAGAGCACAAGAACACATCTGTTGTTCCTGAGGAAAGTAGTGACATTCACGAACAAACCTACCACAAATCAGATGACATATTCATAGAGCCATATGTGAAGGAGCAGTCTCCTGATATACTGTGTGAATATAATAGCTTCTATTCTTTCAACTCCTTGCCAAAATATGATGTGTATGATGATGATTATGAGCCTAACGACCAAATCAGCCTTGCAGAGGAATCAGATCCTATTTTGGCAGAAAGCGAAGTTCAGGCTCAACAACTTGAATGTAATGATTAACTTGCCAGTTCAGCATTGAAGTAAAAAAGGAAAGCGTAGAAAATTTTGATATCAGCGAAGGAACTTTACCTTTCTGTTTTGAATCTTTTCAATTTATTAAGGAGAACTATCATGCAATTAATAAGCATTTGTCAGCAAGTATTGTTATTGACTGCCTGGAGGATGATCAAAATATTGTTCCAGATGCATCGCCTCTAGTTTTGCAGCCCCGAAGAGCCATCTAATATCAGATTGAGGAAGACTTGACAGCAACACCTGAGCAAATAAATCGATTCCCTTCCCTACCGCTTTGTTTTCAGCCATCTCAGGTATTTGAAGAAGAAGAGGAGCAGCCTGTGCAGATCAGTCAAGTCCTATTCGAGCCAGATTGTAATAAATTGCAAGCACCTCTGCAAGTTTTGAATGACCTATCTGCTGGCAGGTAGAATGATGAAAGAGATCAACGCTTTTCTCCATTAGCAGGTTGCAAGGCTCAGTATCGAGTTATTGATGATCTCCGACACCAAGGCATGGTAGCGATCCTGAACCTTTGTACAGTTCTTTATTTCAGCCTAGCAATTGTATATATATGTTGCAGGACAGTTTTGTACAGTGTTTAAACACAGCAAAGGAGGTCAGTAGCTTCCTGATCTTCTCAAAGATTAGCAAAGCCACATTAGATTGCAAGATCTCAGTTTTTCTCACCGGCAAGCACAAGCAGCAAATCTCACTGATGTCTATTTTGCTTAAATGGCTGCATTGGTTATTTCACTTCACTTAATAGCAAAGTAAGTGCTGGTTAGGGTAGGTAGGTAGGTAGGTAGGATCAATAAGGCAGCCAGCCAAGAGAATTTTGCATTATACATCAACAATTGAATACAAGGCATTCTGACCTGCTGTTCTTGGCTTTTCACGAGGAAAAGCCATCCCCAAGTGGAGCCACTGTTAGCCTCATGCTGTAGCAGGTTAATCATCTTTCATGATCGACATTTTTACATGCCAAATATGTCGTACTATGCATGCTGCAATGCTCCATATTTGCTACAGATGGCCAAAGAACTGTCCATGAAAGTGTGCTAGTCTCACTGCCACTGTTGTGTTCCAATTTTGATAAGCAATCCATTTTTGGTTTGAGGCATTTTTCATTTGGAGGACTTCAAGTGAGGCATGTCTAACTCCTCCCTTCTTCCTTTTTCCCCAAGTCACTCACTAACTTCCCCTAAAGAGGTCAAGATCTGCTTGATATCTCTTAGTTTCATCATTCTCCATATCATTTGCCTTGGTGAAGATATGCTTCACTCAAGGAAAGTCCATACTGCTTCTATGAGTCATTTTCCTCCATTGATAGCCTAAGACATCATACTTAGCGCTTTTTCTCGTCATTGTCATATTAACTATTAACTTTACTATGTAGCTCCCTATCTATTTCCCCTTCCCCTACTAAAACTATGTATATTACTCCCCTATATACTTATCCCCTCCCCCTGGTTGAAAGATAACCATATACATCCTCGGGAATTGCTAAGTTTATCTGAAACTTAGCAAGAGCCCTCAATACCCCCTCTAACCATCTCCCAAATGCATAAGGACTCATTCCTTTGCATAGTTTCCCTTCATATGTATAAAAATCATCCTTTTGGCCTTGTTTTACCTTTTTAAGGCATAAACCCCTTTTTGGCCATTAAACCCCTCTCAAAACACATAGAAATCCTCCCAAGTGCCTTTGGAATCCTTCCAAAGCATGAATCCTCCCTTTTTGGCCATCGGACCCCTTCCGATGCCCTAGAAGTCCATTCCAAGCACTTACCTCACCCCTCCGGATTCATTTGCCTTGCCTTTTTTTTTATATAATAAATTGCTCCGATGTAAAAAAGAGTCTTTTGGACCCCCTCCGATGCAATATCACAGTCGGGAGGGAGGTCTTGTGTTGAAACAACAACAATTTTTGCATGTCCGATCAACAATGGCTGATGTGATATCGCTTATCGACATATCGCAAATATTCGGGGTTATAAGGCATGGGTTATAATGGGCCGCCGATCGCCGATACAACGACCACATCTCAGCTGTCCATCGCCCCCGCCGATCCAATGGCCCGGATCATTTCGGCGATCGCCCATTTCGGCGATCTCATATATGTCAACCCTCCTCCCCACCGACTGCCGAAACGCCGATATAATCGCAGCCATCCATCAGGGCACCAGATCAACAGCTAGTATTTTATCGCTTCATTCCCATATATGGCTCCGATATGGTGGAGCCGAAATAATAATAAAGTGCGGCTTATAAGGTTTTCGGGTCCGTAAGGACCCCTTGTACAGCGAAATGTAAAGGCTCCGATATGTCGGAGCCGAAAATCAATAAAGGGAAATTTTGAAAGGGATTTCGGGTCCGAAAGGCCCTTTGTGCAGCTGAGCGGGACTGCTCCGATATGGCGGAGCCGAAATAACATTAAAGCATGGTATATTAGCATTTCGGGTCCGCAAACCAAATTTTTGTAAATCCGCCGAGTTGGGTTCGCCGATGGGCCGGACCCAATCTAAATCAAAAGGGAGCCTATAATGCATTTCGGTTCGCGGGGTTCATCGCTCATCGGAGGAATTACAGTTTGGGATCCGCCGATCCCTGATTTAGCGCCAGTCATTGGATCTGCCTTCACGCGATCCAACGACCATGATTTAATAGAATGCACAGTGTTGCGGCAGTGCCAATTTTCAATGAAAATTCATGTTTTCTTTAAGCATTCGCGCGTTATAAGGAAAGGGGCATTTGTTAAAGTTTTGTTTATACAGCGCTCCCGCCCGCCACAACTGCAAAGGAACGATGCTTTCCTTGGCTATTTTGAAATCGCTTCATGCCCATAATACATCTAAATGCATGGTTTTGCCTCAGCAATCTATTAGCATGCATTTCTCCTCCGTTTAGCAGCATTTTTTGAAGATTTAAGCATCATTTTTTATCAGCCAAGCGCCGATAGCATCCCAAAGGCCACCGAAGCATTTTTAGCAGTTATTCTTGCATTAAATTGGCAGATAAAGGGGCGATTAGACAGTTAAAGAGTATCAGAGAGAGAAAGTGGCCTGATTCAGTGTCAAAGTGTATCAGAGGAAGCGGAAAAGAGTATCAGATCAAAATATCAGCAGCCCGAAGCAACAGAACATTAAAGAGGCCCCCATCAAAGTCAATAAAGTAGCTCAGAGCCATCAAAGCCCACCATATCACAGTTATGAGCATTAAAGCCACTTTACAGCAGCAGAACTGCCTAGAGGGGCAATTCAGGTGTTTAAAGCCCAGATTTTGCAGAGACAGTGTACAAAGACACATATGAGCAGCGCAGCAAGTCCCAAGGCACAGTTATTGCAGAAGCGCCAGCGCATTGCTCAAAAGACCAATAATTTATTCATTCTTATGGCTGCAGTCCCTGCGCAGCTGGTAGATAGGCATTCTTTCATTTATTTGCAATAAATGTTAGGTTAAAAGCATTCATTTCTCCAGATCTGCTATCAGATCTGTTGTTGTAGATATTTTGTAGATATTTTCTCTATTTATACCACCCTCTGGATAGTGTAAAGGGTTGGTTGTATTGTTTTCATTATCTAGATTTGCGCTGTAAGTTTGAGAGTTTCTATAATCAAAGATGCTGGAATGCTTGTTTCTGAACTGCTGGTTGTGGATTTGATGGCTTGAAGAGTATGCTACAGATTTCGGGTGTTTCTACATGACTCAATAAGTCCTTCTCGCCTCTGTTTTTCAGTTTATATGTGTCTGTATCATCTATATATCACAATCTAAGCTACAGAAAGAAAGAATAGCTCAGAATTCCTTCTATGTGCTCTGTGCTCAATTTCTGTGGTTTTTACATGTTTTCCTCTGAATTAGTGATGGATATGAATACTTTATTGATCATGTTCAAGCTATTTCTCTCATTTCTGAATGCTGTTTAGGAATCATTCATTGCTCCTACATAGTCTTCATTCACTTTCCCTCTTTGGCCGGATGAGAGATCCTTAATTGCCTCTCAACCCCTAACCTCCATTTCATCCTGGTTCCAGCATTTAACATTGTGCCATGTGTATCTATCCTGCTCTATATTCCCCTTTTTCTACCAAAGAAAACACACTCTTCAGTTCACATTCATTGACTCCATGCCCAATGGTATGAACTTATCATCCTTTGCATGCCAACTCTGTCTGAAGCATCAACCATCCCACCAAACTCAAACAAACCCATGTGCATCATATCTAGCCTAAAATCATCCCTTAAACAAAGCTAAATCCTAAAGAGAGAGCCCTCTCTGACTGCTGATAGGCTAGGACCTGCAGTCCAAAGACTGGTTTGTGGTTACCTCGGCCGTATTCCCTTGGGAGTCAAAGGGAGCAACCTGAGTGATAACAGACTGTAAGTCTCGGAAGGGAAAAGAAGGAGACACGCAACAAGAAAATAATCATGTCATGAATGTGACAGGTGATGTGTTGCAAGATGACTTGATTCTTTCTTTGGAAAATATTATTGATTTCTGTGTGGTATATTCAGGGGCCTCATTCCATGCCAAACCTGATAAGAAACATTTTGATGATTATGTTCAAGGATATTTTGGACAGGTTTGTTTAGGTGATGATAAACCCTGTAAAATCATTGGAATGGGCAAAGTTTTCATAAAATAGCAGAATGGAGACCAATGGTTATTGAAGGAGGTAAGGCATGTTCTAGATCTGAATAAAAAATCTAATTTCAATAGGAAAGTTGGGAGGTGAAGGCTGTGTAACGACTTTTACAGATAAAACCTGGAAGGTCACTAAAGGGGCCTTGGTAATAGAAAAAGGAGAAAAGGTTGGTACATTGTATTTATGCAATGGTATTTCTAATTAGGTTAATGCTTTAACCTCTACAGGAGAAGATACAAATTTGTGGCATCATAGGCTTAGGAACATGAGTGAGAAGGGGATGCAAATTCTTCACTCAAGAAATTTGTTTCCAGATTTGAAGCATGTTGATTTGGAATTTAGTGAGAATTTTGTTTATGGAAAACAGAAGAGAGTCAGATTCCTTAGAGTTGGGAAAGAAAAGAAGAGCAAAAATTAGAGCTTGTGCATACAAATGTATGGGGACTTGCTCAGGTATCATCTCTCGATGGCTCTCGCTATTATGTTACTTTTATCGATGATGCAACCAGAAAAACCTCGATTTATTGTATTCAAAATAAATCTGATGTATTTGATACTTTCAAGAAATGGAAAGCTTTGGTTGAGAATGATATAGGAAAAAGGTTGAAGTGTCTCACATTAGAAAATGGAGGTGAATATTGTAGCAAAGAGTTTGATAAGTACTATTCAGAGCATGGAATTTACAGAGAGAAGACAATTCTAGGAACACCACAAGAAAATGGTGTGTCAGAAAGGATGAACAGGACAATCATGGAGCGTGCAAGGTGCATGAGATTGCATGCAGGATTGCATTTACAATTTTTGGCAGATGTTGTAAATAGTGTTGTTTATCTAATAAATAGAGGGCCTTCAACTTCCTTGGATGGATATTCTAGAGGAGGCATGGACAAGTAAAAGGACAATTGCTCATTTTTAAAGACATTTAGTTGTGAAGCCTTTGTCCACATTAATAAAGAAAATAGAAAAAGGCTTGACGAAGAATCAAAGAAATGTACCTTTATTGGATATGGTAATAATGATTTTGGTTATTGCTTATATGGTTATGAAAATCACAAAATTATTAGGAGGAAAGATGTCATATTCAATTAAAAGGTTTTGTATAAGGATCAGGTGCAGGCAAAGAAACAGGAAAAATTTAACAGAGAATACACAATGCTTGATGAGATCACAGAAAAAGTAAAGGTGCATGAAAATCATAATGATCAACAAACAGGACAACAAAAACAACCACAACAACAAAAGGCACCTCAAACACTTGAAAGTGGTGTTAGAAGATCTGCCAAGATAAGTTGATCATGTGCTCAAAATTATGCTCAAAAATCAAAGTTATCTGAATGGTGTGGAACCTGAATGACTACATAGTGCTCGTCATTCTGAATCTAGTGCAACTAATTTCGTGCGTAATAGACATCATATGGTTTCAGAAATGCATTATGTTCACTTTGGCAAATAGGTAAATTTTTGGAAAAAACGAGGACAACCCAATCAACAGTCCGTATTACTGACTAGGCTGCCCAGTTGGTGTTGACTGTGCAGCTGAGGTGGCACCATAATCTCATCATTGAATGGTTGAGTGCCATGTGGCACGTTCGTACATGCATGTGTTGGCAAGATGCTACTGGTTGAAGGCTATACAGGTGGAAAAATGAGAGCGTGACACGTGGCAAAGCCAGAGCCCACCACGTGCCCTCTTAAAGGCAAAATTAAATTTTATGTGGGGAGGCCGAGGTCGAACCCGCGACCTCACCCACAACAACACCAAGTTTTACTGCCACACCCGCATATTGTTTCTTAACGAACATATCACAGGCGGTTCATCGATTAAAGAATCGGCCCCAGAGAAAAGCTAGGGTGCGATGCGATAATCACATTCGCACACCGCAACAGGGAAAGGTTACATAATCGGCCCTGACAGGATTAGGTTGCGATGCGATAATCATATTCACACATCGTAACAGGGAAAGGTTACATAATCGGCTCTGACAGGATCAGGTTGCAATTGCGATATCGAAATCGCATATCGCACAATTCAAGTTCCGTTATATGAATTACCTTGGCTCCACCGATTGTGAGATATCCCAAATGCTATACAGATTATACTGCAGTTCATAGTTCCGTTGGGTCCGCCACTTGTCGCAATCACACATTTCCCACGTTGCATTCACAAACTATAAGACTCACCAGTTCCCACTGATTGCAATTTGCGATGGAGTTTCTAGAACCTTCGCCTTAACTTCCAGATCTAACTGCCTTGCATGTGACCACTCAAGCTTAACCGCGAGATAGGCAGGACCACCAATTTCGGTAGCAATGCCAGAATTAACTCTAGATAACGAATTTAACTGGAAGTTAGCCAGATTTGGAGGAGAAAATTGTGAAAAGACTGATAAAATTCATAACTAAGGTAGTTTTCGACCAAATGGGGAGAAGAAAGAGGTTAAGGTACGATTTTTGGACATTTTGGACTCATTGAAGGAAGTTGCAGAAGCATTTGAGCATTGTAAACACATCATTTTACACTTTTGAGCATAATAGAGAGACCCAAGCCATTAGAAGCTGGACCAAGGAGATGTAGCCTAGGAGGGGTGAATTCCTTTATCATGGTACTATTGTAATGTGTTTTTGATGCTGTTCTATACATGTTTATGCTGTTGTTCAGTCTCTTATTTATGTTAAATTTCTCATAAAATTAACATAAAAACTCATCATTTCACTTGCAAAAATTCATGAATCCTTAAGCATAATGAAAAATTTTTGTTTCTAATTTGAGGAGGATATTAGCACAACAATCTAATCTTCTAAATCATATCATTTTGGTATCAGAGCTCTAGTTTTTCTTTGTGAAACAAGGATTTAACTGTTTGCAAGTTTATGCCATGCTTACAAGGTTAAAACTCAAAATAGGAGAAGGGAAGCTGGTTGGAAGCCCTGAAGTTGGGTCAAGGGGAAGGAGAGCAAGGTTGCCACAATCTCTAACACCAGTTCAAACTTGAGTTGTAGTTGATACTCCAGAGATCATGTCTCATGAAGGAGAACCTACAAACATGACAGAAGATGAGAAGACCTTCAGAAAGGTTTTCTTTGATATGATAGAGATGGTAAATGCCCTCTATGAAGAAAAAGTTCCAAACCTCCCAAAGGAGAAGGTTCTTCAGGAGGAGGCAATGGAAATGGAGACAAACCTCCACCCTCTCCACCATCTTCTTCATCTTCTTCTTCACAAGCATCTTCACCCTCTTCCACCAACACAACCCTTACTCATACTCATCATCATACTTCAAAAGGAACTGGTAAATCATATTTTTTGAAACTTGATGTTAAATTTGAGTTGCCCATGTATAATGGTGAAGTGAATGCAGAGAAGATTGATAATTGGATTCCTCAGTTGGAGGTCTATTGCAGGATTCAAAACCTTCAAGAGTATGACATAAAGATTCAGTTAGCTTCCTTGACAATGGAGGGTGCAACACTAGTATGGTGGGAATCAAAGACCCAAGAGGAGATTAAAAAAATGGTAAGATCTCAATTTCTTGGAATGATTTTATTGCTGTAATCAAAAGAAAATTCTACCCTCTAGCTTATATGCAGAAAACCATCATGAATTGGTAAAACTTTAGAGATCTTAAAGGTCAAAATGTGCAATATTACACCCAATAATTTAGAAAAAGATCTTTGATTTTAGGTGTAGATTTGCAATCACATGACACATTGCTGAAGTACATAAGGGGTTTACACAGTTACCTTAGGCATACTATCTTAATGTTTAATCCCAATAATCTAGATGATGTGTGTGTGCAAGCCACTCATCTTGAAGCAAGAGGGAAAAACACTCCAAAAGAAGGTAGTAATAAGCCATTTAAGGGTAAAGAGAAAGAAAAGAGTTTCAAGGGAAAGAAAAATGCATCCATTAAAAAGGAAGGAGAGAAAACAATATGTAAACATTGTTCCAGAGAGGATCACGATGAAGCTCATTGTTGGAAGCTTCATCCCTAAATGAAACCAAATAAATTCAACAACAAAGGAAAAGAAAAAATAATTGTTGTAGTGTTTTCTTCTCAACGATGTACGAAAAGAACCCACTTGAGATTGTGGATGAAAAACAATCTCAACAATAAAAATGACTGCTAAACATTATAGATCTACAGCTATTGATAGAAACAAAACCTGCCAAAATTTTGATCTATGTTGCAATCATAGTTAAACAATGAAAGAAAGAGTAATAACCCCAAAACATCCAACTAAAACTAGACATGTAAAGAATAATTTAATAATAACACCTATGAAGAGAACAAATATATGTTACCATTTCCCCTTTATGGGATAGGTTCTTGGCTATCCTCAAACATCTTCAACTTCTGTAGAGTCTCTCTCCTCTATAATGCATAAACCCAACAAAAATATGGTGTGCGACAATGAAAATAATCAGAGTTACAACAATGAAAATAATCAGAGTTACAACAATGAGTGCAACAATGAAAATAATCAAAAGCGAATAATGAATGGAAAACCCTTCTATTTATAACGAAATATTGAGTTATCCTCGAATAATGAGCAATAACAAAATATTATTGATCCCATTCTTGGAATAACCACTTGGACTATTTTACTATATTTGTTTAGGAGGATAAAAGTATTTAAACTTTTATTTAGAAATAATAAATAAATAAATGATTTATTTATTATCTCATGGAATTAGTTAAGGAATAATAAACAAATAATGATTTATTTAATTATTCTTAAGGGATTTAGTCAAATTTAACAAATAATAGTACTTAATTAATGATTAATTAGTTATTCTTAGAGAAAAATAAGAAAAATAATGATTTATTTGTTTATTTTTCATGATTGGGTCAAATTTGACAAGGAATAATAATAAAACAATGGTTTATTTAATTATTCATAGAACAAAATCAAATAAATAGTGATTTATTTAATTATTCTTCACAGGTTTAACTATAAATTACTTAATAAAGGTGGTTTATTAGGTAATTTCTCATAGTGAAAGCAATTTTACTAGGGTGAAATTGGCTTTACGTGGTATACTTCGATCCATCTAGTAAAGTAGGCTAGATGATCAATTTTTTGGTGATAATATATTGCCCCCTAGTGTATGAGTGTTAGGAGCAAAACATATGACCGAAGTACGTTGTAAAGACAAAATCACTTAGACAACACAGGGGACTCAAGGGGAGAGAGAGAGAGACCAATGAAGCTGAATTGAAAGAGGATAGAGACAAAGGGGGAGAGATAATGCAAGTCTCCTTTTATGTTTGTGTTACTGGACCTTAATGAGGTAGGGGAGGCATACCTATACCTGTCGAGATAACTTAGTACAAAAATAATGGTTCGCCCAAGAATATGAAACTAAGAAATAAAGTACATGCTGAATGGTACATGACTCAGTGACTCGGCTGAGATGATAACAATAGAGTGTTGAGGGGCTGGCTGCTGATAAGATGTATTGACCTCGTCAGAGTCCATCATGAGGATCTGGTAGTCACTGGGATTAGAAGGTTGGGGAAGATGGGCTGCTTGACGTGGCTGGGGTTGAGCAACAATAAATCCTTGCTGAGGGAAAGGATTTGTGAGCATGGTCAGTTGAGGTGGTGCAAAATTCTGAGGTGGTTGTTGACCTCAAGAAACTGCTTGAGCTTCACACATTTGGCACATCTGGGGTAAGAGGGGACACTCATGTGTATAGTGGCCATGTACACAACAACATGCACAAGGCTTGTTCATACGAATAGCCTTGTTCTGCTTAGGCTAACCGCCCTGTTGTTGGTTGTTGGTGTTAGGCTAGTTCCCCTGGGGTTCACTAGGTTGGTTACCTTGGTTACCCTGGTTACCCTTGTTACCCTTCCCCTTATTCTTTTTCTTCAAATTTTGGGGATTGGTGTCACTCTACTGCGCAAACACCTGACTCTAGGGGGTGGTGGCTACTGGGGATGAGGATGCATGGGAGGCTATGGCGCTAATGCTTGAGGGGTTGGAGCGCCATGCTAT
Organism: Pinus tabuliformis; assembly: GCA_031772625.1. Taxonomy (NCBI): domain Eukaryota; kingdom Viridiplantae; phylum Streptophyta; class Pinopsida; order Pinales; family Pinaceae; genus Pinus; species Pinus tabuliformis. The sequence continues at coordinate 1,020,338,424 of CM062818.1, read as the reverse complement.
GCATAAGAAGGAGCAACAGTTTGGTAGATGGGTTGGGGCCCTGGAAACATGTTGCTAGAAGGAGGGGCATAAATGTTGGAGGAACTGGTGCCCCCCTGCGAGTAGCCATAACTCTGCTGAGAATATGGTGAAGAGTGTGAAATGGATCCAACGATACCGTCGATGGCGTGAGATGCCCCCACTTCCAAGATGAGGGATGTCTGGAATAACAGTATAGACATAACTAGATTGAGCATAGATCATATCATATCTCAAAGCGGTCTGGAGAGCTTCTTCCTCGGTTTGAGGAAAATGGGACATGACATATTTCTCGATGGGGTATAAAAGGATATTGAGAAACTGATCTAGATAAACACGATCTTCGAAATGTGAGGCATGACATGTGCTCCTCCTTCGATGCCACTCTTGAACATGGTCAGAAAGGCGAGTAGCAGAGGATTGACAGAATGTTGTCAAAATCTCAGTACCGGTGTCGTACCGAAGAGGTAACTGGAAATAGGATAAGAACACTTTAGCAAGCATTGCAAAAATGGAATGAGAGGTGAAGGGCTAGTCTACATACCATTTTGCAACATCTCTAGTGAGCATGTGTTGGAAGAGTCAAAGACAAATGGAGTCATCGGTTATGGAGTTGGACGAACACCACATGTGGAAGGATCATACATGGTTGGTAGGATCCTCTCCACTAATACCCTCGAACTTTGGGATGTCTGAGGGAAGCTTAGTCGGCATAGAGGGCCAACCAACATCATGGTGTATGGGGTCATTTATCAACTGGTTAAGATCCGGTAGACTTAACCCAACCATGAAAGGGAGCATGGGGGCTGTCGGAACGGTTCCTGAGACTATTCTGCTTGATGTGATTACCGTATATTACCGAAGCCACCGCCAGTTTCGGTTCCTGCACTAGCTGTGGGTCTAGACATGGTGACGATATACGGTGAAGGAGGCTCAGAATTAGATGAGAAATCAGAAGGACTAGGAGAAGAGTCAGTATGGGGACTCAGAGGGCTATGAAATCAAACCCGTCAGGGAGGAGTAATACGCCCAAGTGGAAACTGGGGTTGAAGGCCTAAAAGTATTCGTGACACATGCCTTGGTGGCACAATGATGGAAGGACACACAGAACATGGAAATGGTGAAGGGAGATCAACAATATATCTTTTGTCTCTGATGCAGGGAGATAAATTTATTATGTTAAGTCTTGGCTTGGCGGTGTAAACCAAGCACCCTTTGCTTAAGGTGTGCTTGTGTGTGCAAGTGTATTAATTTATTAAGCCCAGATCATGTTTGTAAAAAAGAAAAAAGCTTGCTGAAAATAAACCCCACCCAAACTGGGTTTGCAAACATTGTACTGCTTGGTGGCTAAACCAATGGAAAATACAATGAAATGGTCACGAGATCTAAATGTCAGTGTGACTGGGATCAAGTGACTCTAAGCTACTGGAAAGTGGTGTAGCAACAACAAAAAAACAGATGGGAATATCTTTGCAAAAAGATAGGGAGATGGGTGAAACACCTAAGGCAGCTGATGGGACCCTAAGGAAATGACCAACCAAGTTTAAATGTGAAACTATGGATGGTAACAACCTATCTTATCAGATCTGAAACAAAAGGTTACAAATCTAGAAACTGTGGCTGAAAGTGCTGCAGAAACTCAGACTTCTCACTCAGCTAAACTCGTCCTAGAAAGGCAGAAGTGTACTAGAAGCCCTAAGGGAGGCTAATTTGACTTCAACGAGTAAAACATAATGGATCAAGTCCTAAGCAGGATGAGACAAAGATCAGACACTCAACAAACAACTCTCAGCAAAACCCAGAAACAGATTTGAGAAAAACCCTAAAACCCAAAAATCGCAGGTTCTGACCTGTTTTTTGATGAAATCACACTTTTTGGGCAGAAAGTTGCATTACGGAGCCTAGATCGCACCTTTTGGGCTGAAAATTGCAATTTCTACTACAAGTATTCTCGTTTGCAAATTTCAGAAAAAAGTGTCACATTTGCCGCGACTGGTTCCTGTGACCTACAGAAACGACTAGAAAGATTGCGGAAGTTAGAAATTTATCAGATCTAGGGCTAAAACACTAGGAAACATTAAGAGAATTGAAAAAATAAGAAACCCTAAGTTGAAAATCAAAGGTCACCCATTTCTGGATCTGAAGTATAAAACCCAGCAAAGTCGCCAATTTGTTGTAGTGTTTTCTTCTCAATGATGTACGAAAAGAACCCACTTAAGATTGTGGATGACAAACAATATCAACAATAGAAATGACTGTTAAACATTGTAGATTTGTAGCTATTGATAGAAACATAACCTTCCAAAACTCTGATCTATGTTGCAATCATAGTTAAACAGTGAAAGAAAGAGTAATAACCCCAAAACATCCAATGGAAACCAGATATGTAAAGAATAATTTAATAATAACACCTGTGAAGAGAACAAATAAATGTTACCAATCCCCCTCTATGGGATGGGTTCTTGGCTATCCTCACAAGTCTTCAACTTCTGTAGAGTATCTCTCCTCTATAATGCATAAACCCAACAAAAATATGGTGTGCGACAATGAAAATAATCAGAGTTACAACAATGAGTGCAACAATGAAAATACTCAGAGTTACAACAGTGAGTGCAACAATGAAAATAATCAAAAGTGAATAATGAATGGAAAACCCTTCTATTTATAACAAAATATTGAGTTATCCTCGAATAATGAACACTAATAAAATATTATTGATCCCATTATTGGAATATAGAATATTTTATTATATTTGTTTAGGAGGGAAAAATATTTAATCTTTTATTTAGAAATAATAAATAAATAAATGATTTATTTATTATCTCATGGAATTAGTTAAGGAATAATAACCAAATAATAATTTATTTAATTATTCCTAAGAGATTTAGTGAAATTTAACAAAGAATAGTAATTAATTAATGATTAATTAGTTATTCTTAGAGAAAAATAAGAAAAGAATGATTTATCTGTTTATTTTTCATGATTGGGTCAAATTTGACAAGGAATAATAATAAAACAATGGTTTAATTAATTATTCCTAGAAGAAAATTGAATAAATAGTGTTTTATTTAATTATTCTTCATGGGTTTAACTATAAATTACTTAATAAAGGTGGTTTATTAGGTAATTTCTCACAGTGAAAGCAATTTTACTAGTGTAAAATTGGATATACATGGTGTACTTCAATCCATCTAGTAAATTAGGCGAGATGATCAATTTCTTGGTGATAACAACAACTGCCATCATTCAAGATGATTTGGGATTTGATTCGGGTGATGAAACTAAAATTACAACCATGGGTATAAAAGGAAAAGAATCCATTGCTAGCACTAGTATATCAAATTGTCACATTATCACTCCAAATGAAGAAACAAGGATTGAATTATTTCATGTGAGAGTAATCTCAAAACATACAAAAATCGACACACTTTTTTACAGTGGGTCTCAAGCTAATTTGATATCTGATGACTTAGTCAAGAAACTTAATCTTGAAGCGATTTTACCTCCCAAGCCATATCCATTGGGTTGTTTATGCAAGGACACAAACATACATGTTAATACAAGAAAATGTATTCTTCGGTTTGCAATCACAACAAACTTCATTGATGAATTTGAATTAGATGTTGTATCACTTGATATATCAGGAATTGTTTTCGGTAGTTCTTACCTTTACGATAGAAAAGAAATCTTCTATCATCATGAAAACAAGTACCACTTGTTCAAGGATGATGTGGATTATATTCTGAGAGCTCATCACAAGAAACTAAATCTTTCATTAGTTAATGCAGGGCAAATGAAAAGACTAGTGAATTCAAGTAAGAATTTAGTGCTTCTTATGATCAAACCCAATGCTGATATTGATTTTGAAGCGTTTGATGGTTGTAATTCAAACTTGAAAACTGATTTGGTTGAAGTAGTTAACCACGACGACGAGGTGTTTTATAAAGAAAAAGGATTTCCTTCCAAGAGGAGAATCCAACATGAAATACCATTGCAACAAACATGTCTTCTTCCTAACATTGACATGCACAAGATATTGAGAAGGGAAAGTGCATAAATAACAAAACAAATCCAAGGATTGTTGAACAAAAGGATCATCTGACCTTCTCCTTTACCATGTGGTGCACCTCTTGTTTTGGCGCCCAAGAAGAATGGTAAGCATTTCATTGAATGGGATTCAAGAAGTGGTTTTCATCAAAGTAGAGTTGTTGAAGGAGACATATGGAAGATGACATTCAAAACCAAGCAAGGTTTGTTTGAATGAATTGTTATGATTTTTGGTCTTTGCCATGCTCCTACTACTTTCATGCATATGAAGCAAGATGTATTGCATCCATTTCTAGACATGATAGTGTACTTGGATGACATTTTCATTTTTATAAAAATTCATTATGAACATGCCATGTATGAGAAAGAAATTCTTGATGTCTTATGTTAAGAACATTTGTTATTGAAGATGTCAAAGTATATGTTGGATAAAACTTCTTTGATGTACTTGGGCCATGATATTGCAGAAGATGAGTTGAAGTTAGATTTCTCCAATATTGATGCCATTATGGATTGGTCAATGCTCAAGATAGTCATTTGGATAAGAGATTTTTTGGGAGCAGCCGAATGTTGGAGGAAATATTTTGTTAATTTTTCTTCTATGGTAGCTCATTTGCATTCTCTGGCAGTTGTGCAAAACATCTTCCAATGGGGAGGCAAACAACAAGAGGCATTTTATGCTTTAAGACAAAAGATTAGTTTAGTCTTTATACTTGTTCTTCTAAACTTGAAAAAGTCATTTGAGTTTCAAGTTGATGTATGTGACTATGCCATGGGCGTAGTCTTTATGCAATATGGTAAGCCCATTTCATTTCATTCAGAAATTTTCAATGGTGAAGTGTTTAAGTTGCAGCGACAAAGGCACTTCCGTTAGATGAGTTTTCTTCTACTATTCCACTCAGTCAAAAGGTATAAGCGATAAGTTTGTTGATGTAATTTCTAGGCCTATAGTTTGAATAACTACTTTCCTCCAGCATCATGTTGTTTTACATGAAAGTTTTGTTTAGAAAAATACATACTTTCAAGGTGTATATTCAAGCTTGAGTCAAAGGAATCAAGTAGAGGAATTTGTTTACCATTTGCATCATAATGTGTTGTATCATCTTGGTAAGAAGGATGTTGCTACTGATAGTAACATGGACAAAGCCAAATATTTCATTGAACGACTCCAAATGGTACATCAAACAGTGCAAGATCAGCTTGAAAAGGGAAAAGGCAAGTACAAATCAAGGCATGACAAGCATTGTGTAGATCACAAGTTCCAAGTCGGTGATAATGGATCGAGATTGGAAAATTGAGGGAACTATAAGCTCACCTGCTGGACAAATGAAAGAGATCTTTTGGGGTCCAAAAGGCTTCCAGTGGGGAGGAGTGATTAGGTGCTCAAAATTATGCTCAAAAATCAAAGTTGTCAGAATGGCGTGGAACTTGAATAAACCGCGTAGTGCTTGTCATGTTGAATATGGCGCAACACGTTTCGCATGAAATGGACACCATATGGCTTCAAAAACACGCTCTGTTCAATTTGGAAAACAGGTAAATTTTTGGAAAAAAAGGGGACATCCTAGTCAACAATTTGTACTGCTGACTAGGCTGCCTAGTTGGCGCTGACCATGCAGTTGAGGTGGCACTGTAATCTGATCAGCGAATGGTTGTGCCATGTGACACACTCATACATGCATGAGTTGGCAGGATGTTATTGGTTGAAGGCTATATAGGTTGAACAATGAGAAGGTGACACGTCGCAAACCCGAAGCTTGCCACGTGCCCTCTCAAAGGTCAAATAAAATTTTATGTCGGGAGGCCGGGGTTGAACCCGTGACCTCACCCACAACAACACCAAGCTTTAATACCATGGCCATAGATTGTTTCTTAACTAACACATTGTAGGCAGGTCGATGAAGAATTGGCCCCAGAGAAAAGCTAGGGTGTGATGCAATAATCACAATCATAGATTGCAACAGGGAAATGTTACAAAATCGACCCCGTTAGGATCATGTTAGAATTGAGATATCACAATCTCATATCGCACAATGCAAGTTTCATTATATGAATTAACCTGGCTCCACCGATTGTGATATATCCCGATGTGATACAGATTATACTGCAGTTCGTAGTTCAATCGAATCCACCACTTATCGCAATTGCACATCACCCACGCTGAGTTCACAAACCATAAGACCCGCCAGTTCCCGCCGATTGCGGTTTGTGATGGAGCTACCAGAACCATCGCCTTAACCACTGAACCTAACCACCTTGCATATGACCACTTGGCCTTAACCGTGAGATAAGCGGGGAAGTTGAAGGGACCACCAATTTCGACGGAATTGCCAGAATTAAATCCAGATAATGAATTTAACTGGCAGTTAGCTAGATTTGGAGGAGGAAATTGTGGAAATACTGGAAGAATTCATAACTAAGGCAATTTTAAACCAAATAAGGAGAAGAAAGAGGTTGGGGTATCCTTTTTGGACATTTTGGACTCATTAGAGGAGGTTGCAGAAGCATTTGAGCATTGTAAACACATATTTTTTCACTTTTGAGCATAATAGAGAGGCCCAAGCCATCGGAAGCCGGACAAAGGAGACGTAGCCTAGGAGGGGTGAGCTCCTTTATCTTTTTCATATTGTAATGTGTTTTTGACATTGTTCTGTACATGTTTATGCTATTTTTCAGTCTCTTATTTATGTTAAATTGCTCATAAAATTAACATAAAAACTCATCATTTCACTTGCAAACTTTCATGAATCCTTAAGCACAATGATAACATTTTGTTTCTAATCTGAGGAGGATCTTAGCAGAATAATCTAATATTCTAAATCAGATCATAAGTAGACTCCCTGAACGATACTCTCCTTCATTATATTATGTATTGTTGACTGATTCTGGTGAACCAGAATGTTATGAAGAAGCAGTGCAGGTAGAAACCAAGAATAAGTGGCAGCTAGCCATGAAAGAACAGATGGAATCCTTGGTACATAAATAGACTTGGGACTTAGTCAGGTTGCCTATGGGTAAAACAACATTATGGAATAAATGGGTTTATAGGTTGAAGGAAAAAGCTGGAGGTAGAAAATGATATAATGCTAGACTTGTGGTGAAGGGGTTTGCACAGAATAAAAGTATAGACTTTGATGAAATACTTTCTCCTGTTGTTAAAATGACTTTAATCAAAACTATTTTAAGTCTAGTAGTAGTAGAAGATTTGCATCTTGAGCAGCTAGATGTAAAGACAACCTTTCTCCATGGGGATTTGGAGGAAGAGATCAATATGCCAAGGATATGAGGTCAAAGGGAAGGAGAAACTAGTGTGCAGGTAGAAGAAGAGCTTGTATGGCTTAAAACAGGCCCCAAGATAGTGGTATCTAAAATATGACAGGTTTATGTCTGAACAAGGTTATACTAGATGTCACTCTGATAATTGTGTTTATCTCAAAAGGAAAAATGATGGCAGCTATATTATATTATTATTGTATGTAGATGACATGCTTGTTGCAGGGTCTAACATGTAGGAAATAAATGTTCTCAAAGGAAAATTGGAAAATTAATTTGCAATGAAGGATTTAGGTGCTGCAAAACAAATCCTTGGTATGAGAATAACTAGAGACAAGAAAAATCACAAATTAACATTGTCTCAGAGTGAGTACATACAAAAGGTGTTGGAAAGATTTAATATGAAGAACGCAAAACCAGTTACTACACCTTTGGTTAGCCATTTCAAACTAAGTAAGGAGATGTGTCCCAAGACTCAGGAAGAGATGGATTATATGTTTAAAGTTCCATATGCATCAGTAGTTGGAAGCTTAATGTATGCAATGGTGTGCACAAGGCCTGATATTGCACATATAGTGGGAGTTGTAAGAAGGTACATGAACAATCCAAGAAATAATATTGGATGGCAGTGAAGTGGATTCTCAATTATTTTATAGGTACCACATATCAAGCATTATGCTTTGGTGGTTCAAACATTTCTCTATAGGGATATGTTGATGTAGATATGGCAGGTGATAGAGATAACAGGAGGAGCACCACAGGGTATGTGTTTACTATAGGTGGAACAATTGTCAGTTGGGTTTCAAAATTAAAAAGTGTTGTTGCACTCTCAACAACAGAAGTAGAGTATGTTGCTGCTACAGAGGCTAGTAAATAAATGATTTGGTTACAAAGGTTTTTGGATGAATTGGGTAAGAAGCAGGAGTTGGGCATGTTATACAATGAAAACCAGAGTGCCATTCATCTTGCAAATAACTCTGCATTTCATTCCAAGACTAAACATATATAGCTCAAGTACCATTTCATACGGTCAATGTTGGAAGATGGACAGTTGAAGCTGGAAAAGATACACACTAGCTAGAATCCTACAGATATGTTAATAAAAGTTGTAAGTAGGGAGAAACTGAGATTCTGCTCAATTTCATTTGGTCTTCAAGTGCGATGATGAATATGAGAAACAACTAGGTCCAAAATGAAGTCATTGTCCAGCAAATGAAGTAGTGGTGGATTTGCTATAATCAGTTTCCAAGTGGGAGATTGTTGGGTGTGGAGCCTGATTATCTTCTTTATTAAGAGGTGTCGTCATATTGGACCCTAGTTCATAATGGGGTGGTAACGCCACCCATTTTTTCACTGCCAAGGGGGGGAAACGACGATTTTTATGGGCCCCCCCTGGCGGGGCTTCCGGGGCAGCGCCCCTGAAGCATAAAATAGATGTAAAATCACCTTGTAAAATATTGTAATTTCGTAGTCAATCTGAGTCGTTCATTAGGCAGATGATCTGATGGTATAAGTCATGTTTAATTTAGGGTTTTTTTCCCTATAAGGAAACCCCTTGCTATATATGAGGGAATTGTATTGTGGCTATGTAGATGTGTATTTTGAGCGAGAAAGAGAGGAGATTGTGTGAGAGCAAAGAGGAAATTACAATGGATCTGTTGTAGGTTGTATCTCTTCATTTTGTTGGATAATATAAAAGGAAGGATTGATTATTTCTCCGTGGATGTAGCCTAAATTGGGTGAGCCACGTATATCTGTGTCTCTCTCTTGTTTTATGAATTTTCTGTGTTTGTGTTTCTGCAATATTTTATTTGTTTCATTGCTTTGTAATATATAATTTTCTAATAGAAAGCAATAGACACTATTTGGTACCAGTGCCCCACAATGGCCCTGCTCCTGAATGCTTTACCAACATATTGTTGCTTGTTCCAATTCCATTTGTTGTTGCTAATTCCTTGACAACTAATTCCAACCACACAAACCAAGCATTTTTCCATCCTTTCCTATATCAAGCACATAATTTCCATTAGACTCAAAGCGAAATGAAATAAATCCAAATCATACCTTATTGGTAGCTTGTCAACGAGGCACACTCGCAATTTTGTTTGCTTCCTGCCATGACAAGACAAACTAACTCTTTGATGAAATCATCATGTATAAACACATCACATCCGGTTAGCTTGAAACACACCCATCATAGATCAAAATCATATATCACATGTAACCATCATAAACCAGAATCATAGATCACATACATAATAAAAATAAAATAAAATACTGATACTTATCCTTTAATCAATCCTTAGCTTCTACCTTTATCCTTTGTCCTTTCCATACGCACACCAGATCGATTACCACACTCGACAAAAATTTCTTCAACCACGTACAATTACACATAGTATGCATCACACACATACAACCACACATGACACACAAGTCCACACAACACATGCACCTACACCCGACATACAACACATACTCCTACACTAGGTGTACAACACAACACATACACCTAGACCCAATGTACAACACCACACAATACATACACCTACACCCGATGTACAACATAACACAATACATACACCTACACCCAGTGTACAACATAACACAATACATACACCTACACCCAGTGTACAACATAATACAGATACATACACAGAGTAGAACACAACAAATACACATGTTACAATACCACGACTATGCAACGCACATACAAAATACCACACATACACAAAAGAACATGTGCAACATGCACCCTGATCCAAGTGGATATTGGTGGCCACCCGCCTATTCCACCTAGACCCCTCAGTCAGTTTCATTTATTTCCTTAATTGTAGCACAATTTACTATTTTTGGTAGTTTTTCAAGTCCTAAACTTCTGGAGCCATTTTGAGGCCCTAAACGACGTTTTTTATTGTTGTTTGTAAAATTGCTTGAGCAATTGCCAAGACGCTCAGGTTAGTAGCTATAGTCTTCGGATAGATCTTTCCAATGAGGTATCATACAGGTCAAACGAAGATAATATGACTAAGTTACGACCCCAGGAAGTTGGCGGCCCAACTAACCCCAATGGGGCCCATAAACTCTTGGTGTTACATCTCCTCAGGTTAGGGTTTTGGTTGTTTAGGATTTTCTCTTATTGTTTAATAATAAAAATGCCCTTGAGCCTCATTGTAACCTAGTTTAGAGGCATGTAGTCACCACATCTCTTCTCAGAGATAAGCTACCATCGCCTGAGCTATCTTATCTCCATTTTGTTTGTAATCATAGTTCAATATGTTTCTATTAATGAAATGAAGTGTTTTTCTGCTGCATCTCTGTGTTTATGATTATATCTGTAAGTTGTTGCGTTCATGTTTAAGTTCAGATCAATAGTATCAGAGCTGTATTCTCTTTATCTATATTTATTTGCATGTCCCCAACGAGGTTAGGGTATAAGGAGTTAGGGCTCGATCTACTTGAACCATTGCAGGATCAACCTCACAAAACTCGACGACCTCCCATGGCAGAAGAAAAGAAAGATGAGGGGGAAGGAAATCCTTTTAAAATATTGCTTGAGGAATCCCTCGAGCGACACAGGGACGTGATGATGGATAAATTTTCCCAAATCCTACGACAGCTACCCACGAGCAATGCATCTTCATCCAGCAGCCACTCTGGAGGCGCCACTCCTTTTAAGGTACATGTTAACTTCGATATTCCCATATTCGAAGGATTGATAGATGCATACACGGTAGATAAATGGTTAAATCTACTGGAAGAATATTTTTTAATTCATTACTTTTCTAATCGGGAAAAGATTATGTGTTCACTTCTCTAAGCTGCCCCACAAGTCAAGGACTGGTGGGAAACCTACTACGAACAAAAGGACAAGAGTGAACCCTCAATGTTTTTAGATGTACCCACTTGGAATTCTTTAGGAGATGCCATCAAGGAACAATATTACCTTTTCAGAAGCTATGAAGATAAATACATAAAGTGGACCATGCTACAACAGGGAAGGGACCAAGATGTGACAGAGTTCACAAATACTTTCCATACCCTTGGAACGACATATTGGTATGCTGTAAAGATTGAGCAAAAGTTTAAAAAAAATAAGGACTTTGGATCTATGCATCCAAAGCAAGGAAAAGGTGCCCCCAAACCACAATACAAGGAACCAAGACAAGGAGGGGCTACCCAGGATAGTCCCCTGAAGCCGCAAGCAAAGAACAACACCATGAAGATGAAGAAGGACATGGGAAATGGTGTAAGTTCCATAAGAGTTCCACTCACAATACAAGTGAGTGTCGGGATAAGCCATTACTAGTGGCTGAGCTGAAGGCTTTCGAATTAGATGCAAGTTTCAACTCTGAATCAAAGCCCAATAAGGGGACTGACAAAGGGAAGCAGACCATTGATGTAGAGCCCAGTGCCACTGTGGCCACCAAAAAAATCCTGAAAATTAAGCTTGAAGATCCAAAGGAGGGGGAAAGCCTCTTCCACTCACAAATGTGGGTGAAGGGTTCTTCGCTGTAGTTCATTGTCGACAGCAGGAGCCAAAAGAACCTCATTTTAGTAGAAGTCGTGAAGTGGCTGGGCCTAAAGACTACAACGCATCCACAACCATACACCATCGAGTGGCTTCACCAGGGACAAGATCTTCGCATTGGCCATCAACACCACCTTCCCTACAACATCAAGCCCTTCATAAATGAGGTACTGTGTGACGTTTCTCCTCTTGAAGTTTCTGATGTATTGTTAGGACAACCATGCCTGTGGAAGTGACATGCTATATATGAGTCTAGACCTTGCTATGTGATTATTCCTTTGGCTAATAAGTTGTACAGGATATTGGAGGTAGCCCCGGCTATTGCCATCTCTTTGATCACTCCAAAGAAATGCAATAAGATCATTTCCCAAACCAGGAATTTTGTTTTCCTTATGATTCAGCCCAAAGGAAAGAAGAAGGTTGTGGTCAGAACTTCCAGGTAGGGCTCGTCTGCACAACAACAACAAATGGACAAGGTTGCTTAGGAATACACGGATATTTTTTCCTCACCCACAGGGGTACCTCTGCACTATCAGGTCAAGCACTCCGTCGATCTGACCCTAGGTGCGCCACTGCCTAATGGACTGATCTATCGATGCTTTGTTCTAGAGAACGATGTGATCAAGAGGCAGATTCAGGAACTATTGTAGAAAGGGCACATTAGGCCAAGCTCATCACCTAATGGGACCCCGATTGGATTGGTATAGAAGAAGGATGGGACCTGGAGGATCTGTATTAACTATCGAGCGTTGAACAAGATCACTGTCTAGAATAGGTACCTAATCCCACAGATTGATGACCTTCTGGACCAGATCAAGGTGGCCAAACATTTCAGCAAGGTTGACTTGAAGTCATGTTCAGTGGGTGCCTATCGAACCCTCCAATGTGTGGAAGACTACCTTCAAATCCAAGGAGGGCCTTTTCGAATGGTTGGTTATGCTGTTCAGATTGACGAACACCCCTGCAACCTTCATGAGACTGATGTATGACATCTTGTGGCCTTTCACCAATTCATTCGTGGTGGTGTATTTAGATGACATATTGGTCTTCAGCCAGAGTTGGGAAGAGCACCTCCACGATATTCGATAGGTCCTTCAAACCTTTCAACAACACAAGATGTGTGCTAACTTCGATAAATGTACCTTTGGCCTAACCTAGGTTCAATATCTCAGGTACATCATTGATGAGCAGGGTGTACATGTGGACCCATCCAAGATACAATTCATTTGGGATTGGCCAGTCCTAACCACTCTAACAGAGCTCTGTAGATTTTTGGGTCTTTCCAATTTCTGCCATAGGTTCATGTTGGGGTTCTCTCATATTAGTTGGCCTTTAAGTCAAGTCACCAAGGGTGGAGTGAAAGTAAATTTATTTTGGTTGGAAACCCAACAACATGTGTTCTTCGAGTTGTAGAATCACCTTTGTTCTGCACTATGCTCACATTACCAGACCCGCAACAACAATTTGAGATTAAGACAGATGCCTCTGACTATGCTATTGGTGTGGTTCTTACTCAACATGGGAATCCAGTGGCTTACCACAGTGAGACACTTTTAGACATAGTTCAAAATTACCCCACTTACGACAAAGAAATGTATTCCGTTTTTCAGGCCTGCCGTTAATGGAAGCATTACATTTTGGGGAAGGAAATGGCCATCCACACAGACCACCGACCTCTACAGTTCATACAGACACAAGGGAAGTTGCAGAATGATCACTATCAGAAATGGTCCACCTATTTGCAACAGTTCAATTTGAACATTAAGTATAAGAAGGGAATCATCAATAATGTCACTAATTGCCTCAGCCGAACACTGGTCATGGTGCTAATCACTGTACTCGACTCCTGTGGGCATGAGACATCGAGGTGGTCACATCTTTACAAGAGCGATCTAGAATTCAGAAGCATATACCAGACACTCCTGGAAGGGAAGAAAGTTTCGAATTTTCACCTTCAGGATGCATTGTTATGAATTTTAGGACACATATGTGTTCCTTTAAGTGAGTGTGCCAAGATGATTTGGGAGGCACACTACAGTTAGGTCGCTGGACATTTCAGAGTAGAGAAAACAATTGCGGTATTGAAAATTTATTTTTATTGGCCAAAACTTCATTAGGATGTTGGGAAGTACATTAGATCCTGCACCACCTGCACCATTTCCAAACCAACCATGAAGAAGCAAGGCCTGTATACTCCTCTACCTACTCCTAGTCGGCCTTGGGAATATGTCTCCATGGATTATATGTCGAGTCTTCCTTCTACTAAGCATGACAACAATTGAATTTTCGTGGTCGTCGATAGATTCTCTAAGATGGGCATCATGAAGGCTTGCAAGAAGAGTATCATAGTAGAGGCCATTACTAAACTCTTCTTTGAGCAAGTGTGGGTGCACTTTGGGATCCCACAGTCCATTATCTCAGATTGAGACAACAGATTCTTGAGTGCATTTTGGTCAAGTATTTGGTTGATGCTAGATAGAAAACTTACTAAGTCCACGACTTTCCATCTCCAAACTGATAGCCAAATAGAGGTTGTCAACAGTATGATCGTACACATTCTACGCATGTACAACTTGAAGCATCCACGCACATGGGATGAAAGTCTCCCCTATGTCCAACACACTTAAAACAGATCTCTCCACAGCTCAACATGCCATAACCCCTTTAAGGTAGGGTTGAGATTTCATCCATTATGCCCCATTTATGTGGCCATACCATTTGCAACCACTCAGGTAGATTAGACTCACGTGCAGTTTGAAGATGAAAGGGCTAACAACTTCATTGAGCACATTCAACACATCCTCTAACAAGTCCATGATATATTGGACAGAGCCAATGCTAAGTACAAGCAATACCATGATCAACATCGAGTGCTGCACAAGTTCCAGGTGGGCAACAAATTTTGTCTTCATTTGTAGAAGGAGCACCTTGCTGGACCCCACCACAAGCTTCGCATGCTTCGATATGGGCCATACACCATCACCAAGGTTGTCGGCGATAATGCATTTGAGCTCAACATCCTACCGTTCCTTGGTCTGTAACCAGTGTTCAATGTAGATTGCCTTTGGCCGTACTTTCCACTATTGTTGGACACATTTGACATTACAGAACAACTCACACCATAAAGCTCAACCCGTACTGCATGGAATAGGCCACAACTGATTAGATCATGGAAACATAGATCAAGAACACTGGAAACAAATGATATAACTATATCGAGTTGTCAAAGTAGGCCAACTCCTTCACCAAGGCAAGTGGTTCACCAGGGACCAGGGTCGACAGAAATTTCCTCACCTCAAGGAGGCTCTGCACACAATGGGGACCATTGATTCTTAAGGGGGTAGGAATGATCCAGGTGGAAATTTTTGGCCACCCACCTATTCCACCTAGACCCCCCAGTCAGTTTCATTTGTTTAGTTAATTGTAGCTTTATTTACTATTTTTGGTAGTTTTTCGGGTCCTGAACTTCCAGAGCCGTTTTGAGGCCCTAAACAACACTTTTTTTTTTGGGAAAAATTGCTTCAGTGATTCCCAATGAAATCTCATTAGTAGCCATAATCCTCGGAGATATATTTCCAATGAGGTATCATACACATCAAACAAAGATAATATTACCAAGTTACAACCCTAGGAAGTTGGTGGCCCAACTAATCCCAATGGGGCCCATAAATTCTTAGTGTTACATCTCCTCGGGTTAGGGTTTTGGTTGTTTAGGATTTTCTCTTATTTTTCAATAATAAAAATGACCTTGAACCTCATTTTAACTCAGTTTAGAGGCATGCAGCCACCACATCTCTTCTCAGAGATAAGCTACCATCGCTTAAGCTATCTTATTTCAATTCTGTTTGTAAGCATCGTTCAATATTTTTCTATTAATGAAATGAAGTCTTTTTCTGCTACATCTCTGTGTTTATGATTATGTTTGTAAGTTGTTGCTCTCTTGTTTAAGTTCATATCACACCCAATACCACATGTTCACAACACAACCTGTATGACACGCACATAATACCACATTACAACATGTACACAGTACCACCTGTACACAACACCACATGCATAACATGTACACAACACCACATGTGCGACATGTACACAACACCACATGCAAGACATGTACACAACATCATCTACACACAACATCCATGTACACAACACCAAATGCATGATATGTACACAACACCACATGCACACAACACCACATGTACAATCATACACACAACACCACATGTACATAACACCATATTTACAACATGTCCACCATGCCATATGTACACAACACCACATGTACAATCATACACACAACACCACATGTACATAACACCATATGTACAACATGTCCACCATGCCATATGTACACAACACCGCATGTGAAACATACACAAAGCATCATATGTACACAACACCGCATATCCAACATGCGCACAACACCATATATCAACATGTGCACAACACCATATATCAACATGTGCACACCACCATATATCAACATGTGCACAACACCATTTGTACCCAGAACTGCATATGCAATATACACACAACACCATATATACAACATGCACAAAACATCATATATACAGAATACTACATATGATACATGTACACAACACCAATACTACACATCCTAAGGCCACAATGTCCTTATGAAACGACTTTCCTTATATTGTCTTATCCATGATTGTCCCAACATGCCGCAAAGCACACTACTTAAATTCTGCTGATGTATCCCTCAGCATCGCTTGTCCATAACATAGACATAGTATAATCACATAATATCAACTCATAACCACATGATACTAACCTCGTAGATTTTTCAGGACTACTCTTCCCAATGATTCCCCATAAGACCAAAAACCTCTTTCATGTCACTTACTTGCATAAGCAATCATTCCTCCACTAGAATGATCCCTGACAACCCTATCAGATAGTGACATAGGTACATACATACATAAATACATATATATAAACATTAGCATAAAATAATCATGATCCTATCAGACAACGAGATACATACATACATACATATATACATACAAACATTAGCATTAAACAATCATGATTTCTGACAACCATGTCAGATAATGACATACATGCATACATATATAGACATCAACATAATCGTGATCACAACATAATTACCAAATAGCATAAGGTCAAGGTTAAGAGAATTTCCTTTATCTGTGCACATCATGCACAACATTGAGAACAATAGTTCCCAACTTAGCTAAGGAATTTGACGTCTCAAATCCATTTAATTTACCTTTCCTCATTACTTTTCTCATGACTGTCCTACCACCATCCATTTACATCAATGGACCCAACCAATCCAATTGACTGTCATACTCTTGCCTTCAGCTGCCCTTATACATGCACCGAGCTTCAGCGAGGTCTTACATCACTTGTTAAGTTTCATTCATCTTTCTCGAGCTACATTAACTTTCCTCTTTCCCAACCAAATCCCAAGACCCTCAAAACATAAAAGGAAAGAAAAAGAAATCCAACAAGAAGAAAACCATGAAAACAATAGAAATACGACCTCGCAAATAAAATGGCAAGGCCTTTCACTAGACACAATCAAAACCCATAAATCAAGATCAAACAAATCACAAAATATAGAAGGCACAAAACTCCCAACAAACACCATGACTCAACTCCATGGGTTCCCAATGCCTCCAAGGGGAATTCAACCTGAGCCTTCTTCAAGATTTCATGGCAGTCTCTTTTTCCATGCAATCCCTACATCATATTGCTGTAAACACATATCTGTCAATGTATAAATAAATATAACAATACATCGGTGAACTTACCTTGTTGTAGCCATCACGCTGACTTGTAACTGAACTCGTACATATATCATCTCTTAAGGGACTCCATTCCCTTGACGAATCCAGCCATAGCTAAAAACCATCATAATACATCTGTTAAATACATGTTTAGGAATATAACATATATCCACATAATATCAGATAAAATCTAGGTTAAGAAGACTTCCTGTATTCAAGCATTCATTCATTTGGAACTGTAGTGTCCAAACATAGCCAAATGAATTATCACCCAATTCATTTTTTTCCTTTTACCTTGCTGCAACTAAGTCTTACTTGTACTGTCACATCACCCAAATGATAGTTATATAAACAAATCAACTATTACCTTGTCATGTTAATACCAAGTATGTTTCCCTGCCATTGTTCACACATGTCAACCAAATGTTCTAAGGCTTAAAACATTATGCTTATTAATTTAAACCAACCTTTTACAAGACTAAAAACCATCTCATATTTACCTAACATTCATTACTCATACTACTACAACTAGAACCTACTTACACTCAAGCACATATTAGTTTTATTAGCACATATGTGTTAGTACAACTGTCTTAACTTATAGACACATACTCATATCATGCAAGGAATCAAAAATTCTGAAAATAGATAGACGACATAATAGATACCAAACACTCAAACAACAAATAAATGACATAATCAAACATTCAAACACCAAATAGACAACATAAGAAAACTCATACCTTAATGTATCTTAGGGGAGGCTATATTGTCTGCACAATCAATCTATATTAGCATGATATAACTTTAAAACACATCAAATCAAACATGAATAAGGTCATGATATCCATAACAATAACTAACTAACATGTTCACATCATAAACTCATAAAAAATTGACATTCATGCATAACAATCACATCTGCACAATCGATCTAGATTAGTACAAGACAATATCACAAGTGTGTTAGCTCATATCTCAATATCTTAACCATAACCATTTTCATAGGCAAATTCAGATTAACGTGATACATATAACATCAAGATCTCAAATGAAATGACCATAATCATGATGCATATGGCTGCCATGCATAAAACAACAAGTTACCATCATTCATGACTATTCGACACATGTGCATATGACCAAACTAATTCACTAACAACTATCATGCATGTAACCACAATAACAATAGAATGAAAAACATGTATATAACCCTAATGAATATAAAAATACATTAACCACATACCTGCATGCAAAACATACAAACCTATATGACGATCTATTGTTACCACGAGGTCTAATGCTGCACCGTCGCTTCGATGATCTGCATCTCTTGCTTCATCTCATCCAACACATTAGCATCATAACAACCAACATCACGATGACACAAAATACATACAATAATATCACAATGCATGTTTGACCTACTATATATGCATAACTATAACTATGAAAATGCATGCACAACAACATATAGACACTGACATGCATAACAAATGCATATACAACTGACATGCATTCATGACTAAATCATCCCAACAATAACATCATCAATTCCTACATGGCAACACAATTGTAACAATGACCACTACCATGCATACATAACTAGCACATATACAACCTACATGCATGCATGAGAAACACATTCTACCCATCCAATCCAAGTGTTGAGCCATGCTTTGATACTACTCTATAATGCTCTCCTCCCACAGTTACCCGAGTTACGAGCCTACCGGGGTAAACATGTGATGAAGAGCTACTATGATATGATTCAACCTCCTAGATCACCTTAAGGAAGTGGAACCGACAAACCAAAACCATTAGTGACTTCCCTATTAGGTGCTATAGGACCCCCAAAGGCTAAACCACCCTTCCAGGTTCCCAGACCCTAAACTAAACCTCTTTTTTTAGTGCCTTGATCTCCCAGATACTGACACAACATTGCCTGATTTCGACTGAAATGTTGAAACTGAAAAAAGAAAAGTATCAATTTGATTTTTTCCTTAATTAAATAGAGGAAATTTGAAATTTCATATCAACAGACAACTTGGAGGACTTAACTAACATGACATGGCACTTGTCACTCAGTTAAGAACACTCAATTCGAGTTAATGAGTTGAGGTTCAATTTACTTGTGTTGATTCCTAAAAAATAGGATTTTAGCTTAGTTAATTCGAGTTAGGGGCATGAATTTCAGTTGTGTGCAGTGGGTTCCTAAATTTTAGGAGCTTAGGCTAAGTTAATTTCAGTTGTAACAATTTAATTAAGTTAAATAGAGTTATGGTCAGTTAAACTAGTTCTAACTGATGGAGGAACTAGTGGAGGTCAAGTTGAGGGTGTGTTAACTTTTTTCACATTAAGTGATCATCCAGTTAACTGATCAATCAACCTAAATTAACTCATGCATGCAGAGAATTTGCGTTACCCAGTTGATATTGGAGTTCAAAGGTAGTGTATTATCAGTTGTAAACTGGTTCAAGTTGTACAGGTGGTGCATGCAATTAGAGAATTGACCTAAAGGAAAATTGCGCAATCCAATGGAGGAAAATTCCTATTAAATAGGAGCCTAATTCCCAAGGGAACAATGCAATGAAATATGGGTTTGGAGGCTCAAAATTTTGGCTAAGTATTGGCCAAGGTTAGTCTGTCAGGCAAAGGATAAAAGATACAAGTGTAGGTTGAGCTCAAGCTTGAGCATATCATATTGTATTCATCTAGATTCTTTGATTAATGCAATACATATAGTAAGGGGTTTTGAGAAGTTTCTTTCCCCTATATAAATCTCTATGTATGTGTGTTGAATCTTGATGCATGATAATGATTTGTATTCTCAATCATGAATTTACTTCCATAGAATAGTAGAGTAGCTTCTAGTCGTGTGATTTAGAAAATTTCATGAGCAGTTAGAATCTACACATTAGTTTCTACATGGTATCAGAGCTGGAATCAAAGTAGAGAAGAGATTTCGAACTTGTTATTGCCGTTGGAAATAATACTAAGAGGGGGGGTGAATGAGTATTAGCAAGTCAACAATATTTCATTTCCATAATCATATTCATATACGCTACTTCAGTTAATGGAACTTGCGTGTATATGCAACTATATTTAAGGCAACTAACGTATATCCTGTAAACTTATGATTCATTTAATTCATCATATGTTGATCTTTAGTCAGTGCATCAGAACCATATAAACGGTAACCAGGTGCAGTAAAAATAGAACAGACAATCACACACATGAACATAAGATATAAGGTGGAAACCCAATGTGGTTGAGAAACCATCTGCTGCAATCGTCTCTATCTTATTTTTAATAAGAAACTTCTTTTTACAATTTTTGTACTGGTGCAGTCTTATACCAGTATGCAAGCTTCTACCTGAAGAAGGCTACAACCTTCTCTCATTCTCCAGCTTCTCCTGGAAGGGAGTTACAACCCCCTAGCTCTTGTACTAGCTGATATGTTTAGTAGTATGTAGGTGTCAGCCTACAGAAGTCTACAACCTTCTCTTTTCTTCCAGGGACCACGTTTCATAAATTTTCAGACTGGATCCATCAATAACATCATTCAAACATCAAATATATCTGCATCAACCAATCTCCTTTGCACCAACCACAACTGAATCAATCAATCACTTTTCAGAATGCGATAACCAAAATACAGTGACTAGAATACAGTAACTAGAGCACAGTAACTAGAACTTAGAACACTGCAACAACAAACAGAAGCAGCTACAACATATTTGATGAGGTATACACTACTTCCATGCGTCAAACCTGCGTGCATATGCTCTTTTCTCAAGGTGAACCTGCGTACAGATCTGCAAATCAAATTTAAGATGTATATGCTGTTTTGATATGCAGAACCAACGTGTATACGTGCCTTTTCTAAAGTGAACCTACGCACAAATATGTAGATGATGATTTATACTTTACAACAATTCCAGACTTTAGTTATACCCAGATCATCATATTTAAATACTACAACATGTGCTAGTTATTCAGATAAAATATCAAAACCACACAAAGATACTTCACTTCAAGCCTTAAGATATTGACCCATCATTAGGTCTTATCCTTCATCAAGCGCTAAGGTTCATCCTTGATTCAGATCTAGCTATGCACCATAACCCAATAACCTGTATTCTAGATCTTGCTCTTCATCAAATATTCAATACTTGAGTGCCTTTGCCTAATGATCTTCTCCTCCTTTTATAATCTTAGGCCTTACTCAAAACCACCAAAACCACTTAGGACCAAAACCACTTAGGACCAAAACCACTTAGGACCAATACCTTGGACCAAATACCTGGGGTCAACACTTTGGATCAGATACCTTGGACCAATACCATGGATCAAAATACCATGGACCAAATACCACAAACCAAAACTTAGTTTTCCAACATGTACGCACCTTTCCTTATGTGAAAGTGCGTGTGTATACTATGCGCTCCTTTTGGTCTGCTAACCCGCGTGTACACATGGCTTGTTTAATGGGGAACTTGCGTATACCTCTCTTTCTTCAATCTGTGAGTCTGAACTATGATTTGTCATCTAAGTGAGTTTCCATAAAGGACAACACCTGTGTCATAGTGCCAAATCTATGTCATAATGCTAACAATCTCCCCCTTTGGACATGATGACAACCCCAAGTCACTCCCCCCCTTTGTCATCAAGAGCAAAGGTTTATATTCCCCCTGATTTCATGCAAATTTCTTTGATATGCTGAAGTGTGCTGATTGAGCTCCATGCTCCCCTTGAATATAAGTAAGGTCTGCAAAAATATGTTCTAAAAGAAGAACATGACTCTATCCATACATCATAAATGACCTTCCTATCACCAATGACTCATACATACATCCATCTCCTAACCAAGTGGGGATATACCAAGTTTGACTCATCCATCCAACGAAGTGGGGATATACCAATTGTTCATTCATGTCAAAACAAGAACATTACATCATCCATTCCATGCATAGTGGGGTAACAAAATAGGTCGTTTCATGACCTTGACATTAAAAGATATACATGACATAGAGACCAAATATCTGAAACAAGGCCATGATAGTCATCAACAACATCTGTCAATCAACATATAGACCATCAACCATGATATCCCCCTGAACCTGTTCCACTTGAATAAAAAACAACTGTGAATTTGTACCAAGATCTTCTAAGATAATGCCAACAATGCATTATTAGAAGTATATGCTCCCCTTGAACCTGTGCCAGATGATCACTGTCAGATCCATATCAGACTCCTTTTATCCCGAGTCTGGCCCACTGCTTTTCTTCAAACCAACATATACGCAACTGTATCCACAGAAAACGGCGTATGTACGCGGCTACACTTCATGACACTTGCGTATAGCCACTTTTCTTTGAGACAGATAAGTTTTAACAACATGATGATGCATCAACTACTCCCAGCTTCTGTCTGAGATATTCAAATGTCTCTCTGGGCAGTGGTTTGGTGAATATATCAACAACCTGTTCTTTAGAGGGAACATATTCCAATTTTACCTTTTGTTCAAGCACTTGTTCACGTAGAAAATGATATTTGATGGGTATGTGCTTGGTCTTGGAATGCATGACTGGATTCTTTGAAATACTGATGGCACTTGTATTATCACATAGAATGGAGATGGGTGGAGTACATGTGCTCTGAATTCCTTGCAATATTTGCATCATCCAAAGGAGTTGTGTGCAGCAAGATGCAAAAGCCACATATTCTACTTCAACTATAGATAATGCAATTGAACTTTGTTTCTTGCTGAACCAAGACACTAATCTGGAACCCATATAGAATGCGCCACCACTAGTGCTTTTTATATCATTAATGCTTCCTTCCCAATCTGCATCTGTATATGCATGAAGTGTAAGATCTGTATCTCTAGGATACCATAAACCAAAATTCTGTGTTCCTTGAAGATATTTGAAAATCCTTTTGATTGCTTGAAGGTGTGATTCCTTTGGATTTGCTTGGAATCTTCCAACTATTCCCACTGCATGCATGATGTCTGGTCGGGTACCTATTAGATAAAGTAGACCGCCAATCATGGATCTGTAGGTTGTTTGATGTACTGCTGCTGATTCGTCATTTGAGCTGAGACTGCATCCCGTTATCATTGGGGTACATATTGGTTTAGAATCTTCCATGCCGTATTTTTTCAAGATCTGCTTGAGATATTTGGTTTGTGACAGAAAAATACCATCTTTATTTTGTTGAACTTGTAGACCAAGAAAATATGTAAGCTCACCAAGCAGGGACATTTAAAATTCTTTCTGCATTACCAAAGTAAAATTCCGAGTCATGGCTTCTTCATTGCTACCAAAAATGATATCATCAACATACACAAGAAGTATTAGCAATTTATTATTGTCAATCTTTGTATATAGATTGCTATCAGTTGATCCTTTTGAAAAACCTTGTTGATGGAGATATTTATCAAGACGGTAATACCAGGCCCTTGGAGCTTGTTTTGGACCATAGAGATCCTTTCTGAGTCTACATACAAGTTTTGCATCATTTCCAAGAATTAATCCATCTGGTTGCTCAATATATACTTCTTCTTCTAAGTCTCCATTAAGAAAAGCAGATTTTACATCCATTTAGTATACATTGAATTTATGAAAACTAGAAAGAGCAAGAAACATTCTTATGGCTTCAAGTCTAGCAATAGGTGCAAAGGTTTCTTCAAAATCTATACCTTCTTGTTGAGCATATCCTTTACAAACAAGTCTGGCCTTGTTTCTAATAACTTCTCCATTTTAATTTAGTTTGTTTTTGAATATCCATTTAGTTCATATGATATTCTTATCATGAGGTCTAGGAACTAATTCCCAAGTATTATTCTTTTCAATTTGCTCAAGTTCTTCATTCATGGTCTTGACCCAACATTCATCTTTGCATGTTTCATTTACATTTTGAGGTTCGGTGGAGGAAAGCAATGCTAGATAGCTTGAAGCTTCTTTAATAGTTCTTCTTGTTTATACACCTGTCTCTTTCTGTCGCAAAATTTGAGTCTCTTGATGATTTTTCTGAACATACCTGGAAGGAGTCTTTTATTCTACTGTTATCTGTTCTTCTGGTGCTTCATGGGTTTCTTCTTCAGAATTGGTCTGGTTTGATGTGGGAGGATAATCCTCATCTTCTTCACAATCTTCTGTTTTTACTTTCTTTGGATTTTTGCATGCTTCATCAACCACAACATCAATACTTTCAACAATTTTCCCAAGTCTTTTATTATAACATTTATATCCTTTACTTCGGGAAGAGTAACCAAGGAGAATGCCTTCATCTGCTCTAGGTTCAAACTTACCAAGTTTTTCATCAGTCCTTTTGATGTAACATTTGCTTCCGAAAACTTTGAAGTATTTTATAGTAGGAGTCTTACCATACCAAAGTTCATGTGGAGTTTGAGTGTTGTTTACCCGAACATTTGCTTGGTTGAGAATAGTGACAGCAACGAATGCAGCTTTACCCCAGAAGGTTGCAGGAGTTCCACACTCATCTAGCATAGCACAAGCCATTTGTTGAATAGTTTTGTTCATTCTTTCTACCACTCCATGTTGCTGAGGAGTACTTGTAGTGGAGAATTGCATTTTTATTCCATGTTCTTCACAAAAATCAAAGAACTCATCCGAGGTAAATTCCCCTCCTCAGTCAGATTTGAGGCATTTGATTTTGTGATCTGATTCATTTTCAACCAAGGCTTTGAATTTTTCAAATGCTTCATCTTTATGCTTTAGAAGTCCTATCCAACACATTCTAGAAAAATCATCAATGAATAATATAAAGTATTCTTTTCCACGAGGTGACTTTTTCCTTGATGGTCCACATAAATCAGTATGAACAGGTTAACGAGGCTTACTAGCTGATCCTTATTTTTTAGGGAAGTGCGCTCTGGTTTGCTTACCAAATTGACATGATTTTCATATTGTATTTTTTGGGATGCTGTTATCAGGAAGATCATGAACAACCTGGAATCTGCATGCTTTTCTTATTTGAGAGAAGCTTAGATGCCCCAATCTTCTGTGCCATAGCCAGTGTTCATCATTTTTGCTTAGATAGCATTGTTGTTGTCCTCCCTTGAGTATGTATAAGTTGTTTGGAGTTCTTAGACCTTTGATCGTAGTTTCTCCTGTATCAAGCTCACGAACAACACATCCATTTGATCGAAATAATACTTCATTTCCTTGATCACACATTTGACTGACACTCAACTGGTTATGCTTCAGACCATCAACATACATAACATTCCTAACTTCAACTTTTTCTTTTAAGAGAACAAAACCTTTACCTTTTATGAAAGCAGGAGTGTCATTTCCAAAGGAGACCTTCTTTTCCTTTTCTAAGGCATTATATGATTGAAGTTTTTCTTTATCACCTGTCATGTGTTTCGAGCATCCACTGTCAATGTACCATTGATTTCCTTTTCCTTTTGCATACAAGGCTATACCACATCTTTCTGTTTGCGGTTCTTTCTTTCTCCATATTTTGGGATTTAATGAAGTTTTCTCCTTCTAAGATGTTTGCCGAAATTTACTTCTGCATTCAAATTCTTCATGACCAAAGTTGTTGTATATAGAGCATTCTATTTCATTTTCAAGAAGAGAAAAGTTATTATAGGTATGTTTCATGATCCCTATCACATTCCTTTGATTTCGTTCTTCTCTAGTCATGATGGTCTTGTAAGCAACACATTGAGAAACTTTATGTCCAAAGTTATGACATGAAAAACTTTAGCCATTAAAGAAGCTCTTGTGATTATCGAATCTACTGACTTGGTGATTGTAGTTGCTATTGATATTCATTCTTGAAACAAATTGAGTATGATTTACCGAGGTTGGTTGTAGCTTCTGTTCATCCTTGAAGTAAATTGAGTCTGATTTACCTGGTAATCTGCTTTATGCCTTTGCTGTCGATTGTCAAACTGTTCATTGCTCTTTGCTGCATCAAGATAGATTTTAGTGGAGGTTGACGACTTCTGTGCTTGGGATGCTTCTTCAGTATATCCAAGACCTGTCTTTATCAGAGGAGAACACTACATTTTGATAATTTCATTTAAGGTTTCTGATCCTTTAGCAAATCTAAGATTGAGAGCTTTTGTTTTCTCCATATCCTTTCTTTGACCCAGAATTTCACATTCTAGTTTTTCATTGTGTTTTTCTCTTTCAGCAAGTTGGAATGTCAAAGTATCTATAATCATATTCTTTTCTTCTAAACATATTTTGAGTTTAGAGATTTATTCATAAAGATCATCTTCATCTAAAGCATTCAAGAAATCATCATCTTCAAAAGCCATCAGAAGTCTATAGTCATTACTATTTTCATCTTCATCACTAATTGATAAACCATCACTATCTTCATGCATATAATAGCTCTTCTTACTTACCTTTGTTTTCTATTCAATTTTGCTGATTCCTTACC
The DNA here is from genome assembly GCA_031772625.1 of Pinus tabuliformis. Taxonomy (NCBI): domain Eukaryota; kingdom Viridiplantae; phylum Streptophyta; class Pinopsida; order Pinales; family Pinaceae; genus Pinus; species Pinus tabuliformis. The sequence goes on along the minus strand of CM062818.1, from coordinate 1,020,311,345 downwards.
TTTATCATGCTTATCTTTATGAGGACATTTGGCAGCATAATGACCAACTCTTCCACAAGCAAAACATTTGAAAGGTAGTTTACCTCTGAATCTTCTGGAACCCCGTTGAAGGTTCTTGACAAAGTTTGCTTCTTCCTCTCCTTATGAAATATGTATTGATTCATTGAGTTTTTCTCTTCATAAAGCTTTGAATGCAGCTTCTCTCATATCTGATGGACCTCTTTTTCTCATTTCGAAAGCTGTTAAGATTCCGTGCAGATGTGTCATAGTAATAGTCTTAAGATCCTACTTTTCTTCTATAGCAGATACTTTTGATTCAAACTTAGTAGACAAGGATCTTAAAACCTTTTCAACTAAAGTAACTTCTTTTATCTCTTTACCCAAGTTCTTCATGCAATTAACAATCTCATCTATATGTAAGAAGTAACTAGCTATACTTTCATCATTGTGCATTTAGAGAGTTTCATATTGAATTCTGAGAGTTTGCAGTTTTGCACGTTTTCCCTGATTGTCTCCTTCATAGCTTAGAATGATCTTGTCCCATATTTCTTTGGCGGTTTTGAGCTGCATAGCTTTGACAAATTCTAATTGTGACAGACTCCCCAATAATGTATTGACAGCCTTGGCATTGGTTTCATTTTGCTTTTTACCTGCCGTATCTGTAGGAATTGCTGATGGAAATGTATATCCTCCTTCCACAATTTCCCAGACATCTGTTCCAAGAGATTGAACTTGAAGATAGGCTATGGTTCTTACCTTCCAATAAACGAAGTTGCTCCCATCAAATATTGGTGGTCTAATGGATCCCTCTCTTTCGTAGTTACTCATGATGATAGATCTTCCTTCAAGCAATCAAGCTTCTTATGAAGGACCTGCTCTGATACAAATTGTTGGAAATAATACTGAAAGGGGGGGGGTGAATCAGTATTAGCAAGTCAACAACATTTCATTTCCATAATCAGATTCATAAATGCTACTTTAGTTAATGGAACTTACGTGTATACGCAACTGTATTTAAGTCAACTAGCGTATATCATGCAAACTTATGATTTAGTTAATTCATCATATGTTGATCTTTAGTCAGTGCATCAGAACCATATAAACAGTAACCATGTGCAGTAAAAACAAAACAAACAATCAAACACATGAACACAAGATATAAGGCAGAAAGCCAATGTGGGTGAAAAACCACCTGCTGCAATCGTCTCTATCTTCCTTTTAATAAGAAACTTCTTTTTACAATTTTTGTACTAGTGCAGTCTTATACCAGTACCCAGGTTTCTACCTACAGAAGGCTACAACCTTCTCTCATTCTTCAGCTTCTCCTGGAAGGGAGCTACAACCCCCAAGCTCTTGTACTAGCTGATATGTTTACTAGTACGTAGGTGCCAACCTACAGAAGGCTACAACCTTCTCTTTTCTTCCAGGGACCACGTTCCATAAATTTTCAGACTGGATCCATCAATAACATCATTCAAACATCAAATATATCTGCATCAACCAATCTTCTTTGCACCAACCATAATTGAATCAATCAATCACTTTTTAGAATGCTGTAACCAGAATACAGTGACTAGAGCACAATAACCAGAGCTCAGAACACTGCAACAGGAAACAAAAGCAGCTAAAACATATTTTATGAGGTATACACTACTTCCATGTGTCGAACCTGTGTGCATATGCTCTTTTCTCAAGGCAAACCTGCGTATAGATATGCAAATCAAATTTAAGATGTATATGCTGTTTTGATATGCAGAACTAGCGTGTATACGCACATTTTCTAAAGTGAACCTGCGTACAGATCTGTAAATGATGATTTAAACTTTACAACAATTCCAGACTTCAGTTATACCTAGATCATCATATTTATAGACTACAACATGCGCCAGTTATTCAGATAAAAGATCAAAACCACACAAAGATACTTCACTTCAAGCCTTAAGATCTTGACCCATCATTAGATCTTATCCTTCATCAAGCGCTAAGGTTCATCCTTGATTCAGATCCAGCTATGCACCATAACCCAATAACCTGTATTCTAGATCTTGCTCTTCATCAAATATTCAATACTTGAGTGCCTTTGCCTAATGATCTTCTCCTCCTTTTATAATCTTAGGCCTTACTCAATACCATGGACCAAAACTACTTAGGACCAATATCTTGGACCAAATACCTGGGGTCAACACTTCGGATCAGATACCTTGGACCAATACCATGGATCAAAATACCATGGACCAAATACCACGGACCAAAACTAGTTTTCTAACATGTACGTGCCTTTCCTTCTCTGAAAGTGCGTGTGTAAGCTATATGCTCCTTTTGGTCTGCTAACTTGCATGTACATGTGGCTTGGTCAATGGGGAACCTGCGTATACCTCTCTTTATTCAATCTGTGAGTCTGAACTATGATTTGTCATCTGAGTGAGTTGCCATCAAGGACAACACTTGTGTCATAGTGCCAAATCTGTGTCATAATGCCAACAATTGCATGAGGATCGAACTTGCAGGATCAATTCTTCAGAGCTAGTAGGATGTCCTTCTATGGAATAAGACTCGAGTATGCCCTTGAGGGAAGATTGAATTATGTTGCTTGGAAGGACCGAATGGAGGCATTGATAGAAGATAATGGGTTAAAGGAATTCATTGATAATGATATCCAAAAACTGACAATAGTTGATGCTCAAAATCTAGCAGATTGGAAGAAGTGTGTAGCTAATGCCAGGAGGATCATCCTGGAGGGTGCGAGAGACCACATAGTCTTGAAACTACATGGAAAGGAGACTCCCTTTGCTATGTGGAAGAATCTCAATGAGCTATTCAGAAATAAAAATGAAGCCAAAAAACTTGAACTAATGAATAAATTGAGGATTGAAGACAAAGGGTATGAGGTAGTCTTCAGAGATGGGAAGGCCTACCTCAAACATCTTTCTTTATGTCAAATCAAGTAATTTGGTGTCAGGATTAGGATCCTCTACACATTAGAGGAAGATGCATACACAACCTTGAGGATCAAGGTAGGGATTAGAGATGTTGTGGTTGAGAGGGAGCGTGATTTAGCTTTCAAGAGGAAGACTCAACCATTTGGAAGTTGGGATGACCAGGAGGATGATGATGAATAGGACCAACAAAGAACTCCAGTAGGGGGAGAGTTCAATCCATGTGGGTAGAGGGAGCACACGCATCTATACCTCTATGAGCGATGTGGAGTGATGTAGATCCTTAGTTAAAGAGTTGTAGAAATTTGGGCAGGGTCCATTGAGGTATTCTCCTCATGGATCATTACCTTGCTACAAGGGCCCATATTATTTAGTAGCAGGAGGATCAGTGTTAGTCAGATATACAGGAGTGAAAAGGAGTGTTGACAGTAGAGTAAGAGGCTCAGCAGCAGAGTCAACAACAACATAGTTTTCCCAGTAGATAGTTATAGATACATTTGATTTAGTTTGTTTTTTTTTATGCTTCTCAGTTGCAGATGTTGTAGTAGCAACAACAATAATTAGAGGTGTTGCATGTAGTACATTCCAAAGGTTCTATATTGCGGTAGTTGAGAATCCCTTTCTTGTTGAGAGGGAGTGTTTAAAATGCAGGAAGAAAAGTCTCAATTTGATTTTTGACTTAATTAAATTGAGGAAATTTGAAATTCCATATCAGCAGACAACTTGGAGGAGTTAACTGAGGTGACATGGCACTTTTCACTTAGTTAAGAACATTCAATTCAAGTTAATGATTTGAGGTTCAATTTACTTGTGTTTATTCCTAAAAAATAGGAGTCTAGCTCAGTTAATTTGAGTTAGGGGCATGAAGTTCAGTTGTATGCATTGGGTTCCTAACTTTTAGGAGCCTGGGTTAAGTTAATTTCAGTTGTAACAATTTAATTTAGTTAAATTGAGTTATGGCCAATTAAACTAGTTCTAACTAATGGAGGAACTAGTGGAGGTCAAGTTGAGGGTGTGTAACTTTTTTCACACCGAGTGACCATCCAATTAATTGATCAATCAACCTAAATCATCTCATTCATGTGGAGAATTTGAGTTACCCAGTTGAGATTGGAGTTCAATGGCCGTGTACTATCATTTGTAAACTAGTTCAAGTTGTAAAGGTGGTGCATGCAGTTCTTCCATGGCTTCACGTTGTGCATACGATCTTCTAGAACCAATATAGATTTCTCTTTCGTCTACCCATGGAGAAATAATAATACCTTGAGATTGTTGTTGTTCAACAATGTGTTTTTCCTCCTATTCATTTGGAATATTTTGTGGCCAAATAAAGGGAGTCTTCAAAAGTGTATCTTCATTTATTGATATTGAAATGATATCGCTTTGATTATTGAGAAAAGACTCCTGCCAAATTGAATCAGCAACATCAAAGTACTCATATGAATCTCTAATACAACTTTTAATTTCTTCCAGGCATTCAGAATAATTTATATCTCTTATGGATTTGTGCATTATGGAGTTCAACAACTTATTGTAATAATAATATCTTTGATGCAAATATTGGATGATCTGGAATGAACTTCAAAAATGCTAAACTTGATGATGACTCCCATTCTGCAACAGATGAATACTTCTTGCCCCATATAAGTGTTTTCCTATCAATTTTTTTGATACGAAATTGATGTTGGAAGCTAATGTCATTAAGTTTCTCAATGCATTTCTCCTCATCATGCGATCCTAGAATAAACCTTCACATGTTAATAGTTTCTTCCAACACATGAAAAACAAGCTCTGGAATGTATGATTTCTTAATACATTCAATTAATGATGGTAGGCTCCCAACATCCTTCCTCCTCAATGTTACTGAAAAATGACTAAACATATTATCAATATGGTCATTAGTGTGCCCAACAAGAAGGAAACCAACCTTTAACTTCATAAAAATTCCCAATTCAACAAGCATGTTTAGATATCCAAAAACAACTTGATTTTTGTTTTCACGGCTTGTGTTATCTAATTGCAGATACAAAACTTCGGGAATAATACCATACCAATGAGAAACCACATCATGGACTATAGTTATGGTCATATTTTCATCATTATGAATATTTGGAGCCAGGAAGTAACCCTTGGCAACATCTTCCATTAAAGGCCATACAAACAACCAAGTGAAACTGAATAAAATTTTCCTTCAGTAAATTTTTTGGTGTGCTGACAAAATGTGGAAAAAGTGTTTTCTTTTGGTCCATACCATCAATTATCAAACCCAAATATTTATTTGGATTATCATAACACTTCTTTCGATGCTTATGAATTTTTTTTAATCTTTCGCTTGTTTGCTAATTGCGATGCTTTTGAAGTGCTTTGACAATGGAACCTGCACATAAAATAAAAGAAACCTATTAATAAATATATTTTCATAGTTGATAACTATCCAATTTTTAAAAATAATGTTATGAATGCATACCTCTTTCTGCCCCTTGACATTTATCCCTTTTTTATTTAAGAGAAGCACATGTACTGCAAACCCTCATCCTTGTCTTATTAGGAATACCAACATTGTTGAATCCTTTCTTCCATATCCTTGTAAAACATGAATATATAATAAAATTACCATCTCCTTCAGCAACTTCTGCATATTCTCTGTATAAGTTGTATATTTATTCTCTTGAGAAATTATATGGAATATTTATTGTGTCTTTATTTGGCATACACTCTCCATGCTTTAAAAATAAGTTTTTCATCCATGACATTGCAGTAAACGCTGATGGCCCAACCTCCCTTCTATAACGTACTTCCAAATAAAATGTAGGATCTTTTTCCAATCTTTCTTCGATTCTTGACAAATGAAAATTACCAATTGAATGCAACATTTTGAAAGCCTTTCTACAAAGAAATACATTCCCAACATGATAATCATAACCTACTAGTCTATATTACGTGCAACCCACTAAATATGAATTTTGCATGCGTTTATTCATTGAGAAATATCTATTCCTTTGCTCCAAAACAAAATTGAAGTCCATATGTTTCAAGCAATCCTTTCGACAACATTCAATGGAAATTAGATCACTGATAGAGCTTCTATTTGTGAGAAATTCTTTCCTAAGCCTTGTATAACTAGAATATTTTGGATTGATATGAAAATGTCTACTCCTAAACCAAAACATGTCAAATGATACAAATTCACTCTCTCCCAATGACAACTTATAGCTTAGAGATTGAAAATTTCCCTCTAAAGTTTCCTCCAAAAAATTAGCTGAAAATTTTCCCTACAAAGTTTCCCCCCAAAAACTTTTGCCGAAAATTTTCCCTCCAAAATTTTCGTCTAAAATTTACTTGAAAACATATTACTAAACATTTGGTCTTGAAAATTTTCACCTTACTTTCTATTCAAAATATCCACATAAATTTTTGTTTAATGCATTCCTTAGAAATATATCTATATATATATATATATATATATATATATATATATATATATATATTATTTAACATTGACTACGTAACTAAATTAATATTTATAATAAGTATTTTATTTTTTATCCCACAATGAATAAAATTTAATATAAACCTATAATATTAACTATATATTAATTTTTTTAATTTTAATTTTAATCCCACATTTGGGAAACGCTAAAGCAATCCCACAATCTTTGCTATATGATAACATTCATTGTTTCTATTCGTCACATCACATCAAGCCTTCTCGGTTTTGTTAAAAAGTTTGAAGCAATTTTGCAGAAGAGGAGCTGCATTATCATCGAGTTCAACGAGAGTTTTTTTGTATTTGAAAGGTTAATTTTCCTTTTATTTTGACTATTTAAAGAGGAATTTGGGGAAAATTTGTTGTTTTATGGTTTTTATGCTCCAAAATTATTTTATTATTATTATTATTATTTATTTATTTATTTTTATTTTTATTTTTTTTTTTTTTTTCTCGAAGATTTTTTTGCATGATCATATTTTATGGGAAAAACCACATAAAAAATTTTTTTTTTAATAATGAAAAAAAACAAAAAAATCAATTTTGTAGGATTTTTAGGAGAAAAATTATATATTTTTAGGGCTTTGAAATGAAAAAACAGATGTTATTTTTTTTTTTAATTTGGCTTAGGGGGCATTTCAATTCCTGCACGAAAAAAAAAAGAAAAAGAGAAAAGAAAATATAAAAAAAGAAAAAGAAAAAGAGTTCCAGTATTTATTTATTTATTTGTTTTTTTCAAAATTCAAAACAAATATATATAATATATATAATATTATATATATATATATATATATATATATATATATATATATATATATATATATATATATATATAAAGTTTGTTTGTCTTGCTAAAAAATATACTTATAATTTGTTTAATTTATATTGTTTATATATATATATATATATATATATTGAGGAAGATGGCATCAAAGAAGGTCTATGTGAATGTTTCTGGAACAAGGACAACAATTCCATCATCTAAAGTTGCAGTTGGATGCTCTATGAATACTGTTGAACATACTTAAACTGAGAAACATCGTAAAAGTCAAGCAACTGGCCCATCAAGTACATTCAATATTATTTCTGAATGGAGGAATTCACGAGAAATAAATAAAACAAAATTTACATGGCATGTTAAAGATATTGAAAGAGATGATAGTACACATATCTATCTATATTGTGGTATGATTAACTTTGGTGAACCATATGAGGTGATGGGCAGAGTACGAGACATATGTTTGGTGCCAAATGCAGACACTGTTTATGTTCTTGCAAAATTTCCCAAGACACATGAAAATGTTAGATATCGTCTCTCAAAGGTCAAGTATGACACATATGAAGAATCTACATAGTTGGGTGAATAAATCACAACCAACATATTAAATAACATTATAAGTATGCTTATTTATATTTATGTTTTATGCATTATTGTAAGGATCATTTTTTTTTTTTATAAATGATTGATCATTGACATATTGTATTTTATTTGATAAGATTTTGTTGAGAGTCTTTCAATCATGTTGGAGGGTATTTATTATCTAGATCCAAATATTATGAATGTGATCAACAATTTCCATACAAAGACAAAAGAAGAAAGGAGAATGAAGCAAAGAGCAATAATTCATGACATTGCAATAGTACATACATGGGATCATTAAGGAATCCCTAAGGTTGGTCAATCTAGTAAAGCTAAACATGTTTCTTTTGAAGATTTGGAAATAGAAGTTGAAGTTGAGAAATATGTTACCATTAGTGAGGAGGAGATTAGAACTGTTGTTCAAAAGGAGAAAAAAATAAAACACCAAAAGAAAAATGGCCACGAATGTCTCTATTCCAGTTGATGATGATGAGATTATTTATGTAGAAGAATATACGTTAACCGGTAAGAAGGAGAAATCAAAAGTTGGTCAATCTGTAAAAATCATGGGAAACTATGAAAATCAAAGTGAAAGTTCTAAAGGCAACATAGAAATCATAACAGCAGGTGCTGATTTAAAGGATGCCATTATTAAAACAAAGCAAAATTCAATTCGAGATCACTTGATAAAGAATAAATTAATTAATGGTGGAAAAACATTTCAACTTAATGTGAGCTAATTATATAGGCCAAATGAAGGACAATCTCAAAATCAAATTAGAAAGGCACATCATCTACATGTCCATAATTTGAAACATTGTTTAGATAAAATCCATATGCACATGTGGTGGATTATGTGGTTCTTGTTGATCCAAATTAAGTTCCCAACAAAGAGATATTTGATAGGACACAATGTTTTGAATAAAAATATTATGTAATTGGAGGGAACCATTCAACAAAGGCGAAAAGAAAATTGATCGAGGAATATCTCAATAACTTTTTTTTGAAACAATGAAATGCATCATTTATCTTGGTTTAACAGAAACAAAGACAAAGTTATTGGCATGGGTTCATAATGTAGATAATGAGTATAGAATGTCTATGACTTTCATCCCAAGGGTCAGATTTATTCATAATGAATTTGTAGAAAAATGTGGTGCGAATAAGACAAAATATAGTTTAAGCTTTTGGAAGGAATGTTGTATCGAAATAGGTTATCAAATTGAGGATAAAATCAATTCAAAAGGTGGTAAAGTAAATTCAATTTTATTAAGAGGCATGGATAACATTTTCTATTTGGCATTTAGAACTGAGGAGATATGGGAATTGATTGATGATATTTTCGATGTGTGGGAGAATATCGCTATAAAAATTAATAGGTTAAAATGTCTAAATCCATAATATGTACCAGCAATAAGACATGTCCTTAAGTGAAAAAATTCGATATGATATGACTATCACACCTTGGAGAACACTGCAAGGAGTGAAGGATGACAAACTAGTCAAATCAATACTATGTCATGTGAAGTGAGGTGAATTGTCATTGAACGAAATGTGCTTGGAATCTAAAAAGTAAGTTTGTTGAATTATTTTTACTTTTTTCTTGGATTATAATTTTCTTTTAAATATAACATATTATTGTTGGTAGTATTTGTTATACGTATCACTATATTAACAATTTTTACTTAATTTATTCAGCCATAAGATTTATATGAAAACACAAGACCACATGGTTAAAATGTTGAATGAAGAGAGTTGGGATGATGTTGTATGCAACTACACATAATCAAGTTCTACAACAACACTTAAAACATTTTTATCTTGCATTCAGAAATGTATGTTGATTTTTATATTCATTTTATTCATATGTAAAAAAAAATTATTTTAATACTTATAGATATATTTGTTTATTCCATTAAAGATGTCGAAGAAGGATGTAGATGGAGTACCAAATTATTTCGAGAGCCTTATTGGAAAAATTAAGTTGGACAGGTTGAGAAAGCAATGTCTTTGGAATGTTGAACTTGATCCCACTCTTACTCATTTCATTTGGAATGGGTTGGACACTATCTAATATCAAATAACACAAGGTGATTGTGAAGACATTACAAAACTCATACCTAAAAAGGGAATATGCACTGGTTATTGCAGACATTCCTCATGGTTTCAATTTCCTAGACATTGGATATGATAGTGAGGCTTATTCTTATCAAGCTTTTAATAAAGTGGTTATGGGCTTTCAAGAAGTCACAACATCACCACTTTGGAGATTTGTGACATTTCATTCAAACACACAATTTGCAATGTTATTAACAAGCTTTAAGGAAAAGAAAACTTAAGGATGCAACTTACATGATAAGGCGATAAGGAATTGAAATTGTATATTTGATTAATGTTAAAAATATATATTTATATACAAGTTAATTAAACTTTTACTATGTCGTGTTACTTTTACTACGTGTTGTAGCAGCTACAACCACCATCCAAAATTTTTCCTTAGCCTGTTTTGGAGCCTCCCTACCAACCTTCACAACAGCTTGCCTTGCTTCGTCAAGTCCTCAAGCTTCAGTGTCTTTCTTGCTCAAAGGTAGCCTGTTGATTATAATTTGATCTTTTCCCTTCACACGCTGCTCACCTGGACTTGGTCTAGCTGCAGGCTGAGTAACTTCCCAGTGAAATTTGCACATTTCTGGAGGGAAACCAACCTTCTCTCCAGGAATTGTGCAATTCCTTCTGGCAGCCTGCTGGGCTCCATGATTGCGTAATCTTGCTAGCCAACCCTCCCTGCAGGATTTGCACAATTTTTTCCATCAACAAGCTGCTTAGCCCAGGATTTGCACAAATCTAGGTAGCAATCAGCTGCTCTACCTAGAAATTGCGCAATCCCCTTAGGAAGTTAGCCCAACTGATAGTCAGAAATGTGCATTTCTATCCAGCAGTGGAGCAGTCGCTTGCATGTGTAGCTAAGTTGACTGTTCCCTCCGGGACCAAGAAAAACAAACTTACATGCATAGGCTGCTTCTTCCAAGGAAGCATGCAAAGGCATACCTTGTTTCAGGGATCTATGTTTAGTAGTTGGAGGTTACATGCAAGGAGTAATTCAAAAACCTTCCTCCAAGTGTCGCTTCCCCTAGATTTGTGGTATGCACATCACAACCTTGATGTTATCAAAACTCATCAACCAGACACTGCAAATCTCATTCCTCACATCAACCTTGTAGCTCTAACATCCCACATCACATCTAGGAGCAGTTGGCACATTTAGCTCAGCTGTTTAGGGGTAAGCTCGCTTTCCATACCTTGTGCCGCATTTCTATCCCTTTTTGGGTTTTTGCTTGTATGAGTACTATTTGCTTGATTTCTTTGAATGCTTGCTGTCGTTGGCATGTATACTAGCTTGTCCTAGCTCTGTTTCAATTTTCGTTTCTATCTCACTATTGTCGCATGCATGAAACTATTTTTCACGGACGTTCAACCAACCAATGAACGACCTGACCCACATGCATGTTGATCTATTTTCTCAATCCTCCATTCATGTTTTGCATGCACTCTTTATCACTTATGCTATCACTTAGTGTCGCCATGCATTTCATCAACTTACTTGCCTTCAGTTTCTCATCAGCAAGTCGAGCCAACCTCGGCCTAGTCTCTACCTTCACCAAGGCTGTATTACGCAATCTAGAGAAGGAAGGCTCACCTTCCTCTCCATATTTGCGCATTCTAGCCCAACACTGGCCTCTTGGACTGAATTACGCATTTCTGGAGGTCAGTGGCTGGTTGGCCCAAAAATTTGCACAAATCTGTCCTTGGGCCAACAGTCTTTCCTAGCTGGAATCACGCATTGCACAATCCTAGCAACCAATTGCTCAATTGGATTGTGCATTTTGCAGTTCCAACAGTCAGTGAGTCTCCCAATAGCCAGGAATGTGCCTTGTGCATTCTTGGCAGTCGGTCTCCCAACCTCCCAACCGAAATTAAGAAACCTTCATGTTCATTCACCCAGGTATGTTGCAAGTTAGTTCTCATGTTCATTTTGGTTTTCGATTGAAAATTGCTTGCTATGAGTGTTGCCATGTTTCTAGGTATCACAGGTGTTCATTTGCCTCTCAGCAGTACAGGTACAATGGTTTCCAAGAGAGGAGAGAAGAAGACACCATCTAGAGCACGCTTGGGGATGAAGTCGATCAAGTGTCCATGGGCCTACCTACTCACGAAGATATCAAGTGGTTCATGGAAAAGGAAATCAAGCAGCAACATCACAACGAAAAACATAATGAACAATAGCTGAAGGAAGCATAACGAATGCAAAAAACGCAGTGAATGTAAGAGGAAGGTTGTTGAAAACATAGAGGCAGAGAAAATTTGCAAGATCAAGCAGATCCACTGATAATGAAAGCAATTTTGGAGACTCAAGCTATGAAGTGACAGTGCGACATGAAGATCGTGCGAAGGCAGAAGATGGAACAAAGAAGGAGTTGCATGTGCTGAAGCAACAACTTAGGAAGAACACAAAGTTGCACAAACAGTCCAATGAGCTGCAACAAGAACATGGACATCAGTGGCCACAACATGCACTCACGGATGAAACTGTGCCACTACAAGTTAAGGATCCATCCCAGTAGTTGACACAGAGAAAACATGGTGAGCAATGTTGTTGATCGCATGCAAAGGATCCAACATCATGCATTGTTGGAAATAATATTGAGAGGGGGGGGGGGTGAATTAGTATTATCAGATCAATTATTTTTCATTTCCCAAACATATTTATATACACTACTTCTGTGAAGTGAACTAGCGTGTACACGCTACTGTGATTAGTGAAACCATCATATACCCAGAAAATTTATCATGTGTTGATCTATAACCAGTGCATCAATAGCTTATTAAATGGTGCAGTAAAAACATAATAAACCATCACACATAAGCAACACACATGAACACCAAGATTTAAGGTGGAAACCCAATGTGGGTGAAAACCACCTACTGCTGTCATCTCTTTCTTCTTTTAATAAGAAGAAAATTTATTTACAATCTTGTACTGGCGTAGATTCATACCAGTACGAAGGAACCCACCTGCAGGAGGCTACAACCTTCTCTCATTTTCAAGCTTCTACTAGAAGGGAGCTACAACCCCCTAGGTCTTGTACTAGCCAATGTATTTACTAGTATGTAGGCGTCGGCCTACAGAAGGCTACGAAATTCTCTCTCTTCCTCCAGGGACCATGTTTCATAAATTTTCAGACTGGATGCTCCCGATACAAAACAATACACATGAAGGCCTCGTTTCATCAAATTTTCATACTGGACCCATCAAAACTTTCAAATTGCATCAACCAATAATCAGTTAATCTGAACAGTCAGATTACTATCACCAAAACACTATATTGAATCCAAAAACCTGCATCATCATTTAGAACTAGTTGCAACCTGAAAATTCATACATCAGAATGTATACGCTACTTTACTAAACCCAACCTGCATGTATATGCTACTTCCCTTAATCAAACCTGCGTTTACTTTCAAAAATACTAAAACATAAAACTTCCGAATCAAGTATGTACCAACCAACAATATACTAAACATCTACTGTCAATTTATAGAGCTTTACACAGGCAGTAGTAGAGATCACCCTTCTCACTTAAATAATCAAACAATCATATATCACACTCCTTATGCATTCAGTCTTTCATTCAAATCTAAGAATACTTCATTAACAGACAACAATAAAACAATAGAACTGATCATTTAGACCAGTATGACCTAAAGAAAGGGATTTTGATATGATATTCACCCTATGAGTGACATTAGTTAAATATTTATTTGAATAAAGGTATTACAGACTCATGTGCTGGTGTGTGTTTTGTGTTATTGAAGCAACGGATTGATAAGATTGCCAATACACAGACAATAAAATGGAAAGAAAGCAGAGAAATACAGTAAGAAAACACAAATACACAAGAAATTTTAATAAGGAGTGCATCCTATTCTCCAGGGATACATCTCTGGTCCAACTTTCAGTGGTGGCCTTGTTTTATTCCATCTTAAGCAGAGAAATTACAATACAGGGACTTAATGTGAGTTCACCTGAAGCAGATTTGCTTGGCAGGGTGGTTCTTGGATTCCCCAAGCCACTGGAGTACACAGACTCTTCTTCTTCCTACCAGCTCTGTGACCTTCTAGTCTACAGCGGAAAGAGCCAAACGTGATGCTTAGTCCGGACAAATTCCTCTATGGGATGGCTTGAATCTTCAAGCTCTCTGGTGCTCGATGCTGCCGCTGGTCAGCTCGACCCTCTATCTTTTCTTCTTTGCTTTACTGTTCTCTATGTTCAGTCCTCCTCTCTGGGTTCACTATTCCTTTCTCTGTCTCTTGGGGTTCTCTGTCCCTCTCGATAAATCAACTGACTATCTTCTTCTTCTATTCATGGCTTCAGCCATTCGAACCAATGCTTGTTCAGTTCCTCTTCCGCCTCTATTGATTCACCTTCTACAAGTGCGCTTGGAGTTCCCTGTTCGGTGTCATCATGAACGCTCAGGGAGTGGCCACATGTCCTCCTCTAAACGGCGCCAGCTTGCTTAGTCGGTTCGTTTCTTCAGTTACGTCGTGGATGCATTCTTTCTCCACTGTGGCAGTCATATGGATTCAAAATCCTTCTAAAACATGGCGTATTCCTTCGTCGATTCTGCTTCCTCCATCGGGCGCGATCTCAGCCGTCCGATCTGAGTCCCCTAGAGCCAACGCAATATGCACGTTTTGTGCGGTTGACTTGCTCGACCAATCGCGGTTTTCTCTCACCTCCACCTACCATGCGTCGATCGATGTATGGAATCACTCCGCTCTCATTCAAAACCTCTTACCATTTAAGGGCGCCTCGATCAAAACCGCCGGTTTCCAGAGCACAGGTCCCACCTTGTACTTTCAGCACTTTTTCCTTTTCCGCCCGCGGTTCTCTGGTTCCGCCACGCGACCCAGTGCTCGGGCTTTTCCATTATGACCCTGTTCGCCCACCGTAGCAAAAATCACCTCTTTTTCCTGATCCGGGGCTCCCAGGGGCTAATTCGGCCTCCTGCACAGTCTCCATGGCCCTCGGTTAGTGCGCTTTTACCGAGGTCCTCGTCGTTCCACGTTGGCTGCCATTGCCACTGGTTCAGGGTGTTTTTGATCGCTGTTTTGGATTTCTTTAGAGATTTTCTCTGACCTGATACAGTCATGGTTCTTTGACAATCTTCTATGGATCCAATTCGGATCACGACCTTCCCACTAAAAAAGCTTTTGGACCACCAAAAGTTGGTTTTTAAGCATTGACTAAGTGAGGGTATTTCCTTCTCACTTGTCCAATCTCAATCCACTTTGCACTGCTCGGCTTCGAACCTTTGAGCCCAATCCTGAGGTACTCAAAATCTCCCCTGCGCGTCATTCTCACCTTCCTGTCCAACACTGTATCTTCCTGCAACTCATTAAGATATTCAGGTAGCAGGTCATCAATAGAAGGCAATTAACTTTGCTCTTCAGGTTCCTCAATCATTGAAGGTTCAAACAATCTCAAGCAATCTGCATTTATGACTGAGTAGATGTGCATGTAAGCTGGTAGATCAAAGTGAAAAGAATTTTTACCAATCTTCTCAAGTATCCTAAAAGGTCCATACCTGATAGGCTTTAGCTTTTTACCTTCACCTTGCATCCTGTCCTTTCTAATATACAGCCAGACTTGGTCTCCAACTTGAAAACCATGCTCCATCTGATGCTTATCATGCCTAGCCTTATACTTGGCCTAGCTCTTTTCCAGCTGTTCCTGTACTGCCCGGTGGATCTCTTGGATATGTTCAATGAACATAGTTGCCTTGTCCACATCACTGTGTCCATCAACCATGGTATCTTTACCAAAGACAAAATCCAAAGGAGACCTTGGTGTGAAACCAAAACAGGTCTCAAAAGGATATCTCTGTGTAGAAGAGTGTTTGGCTCTATTGTAAGCATGCTGCACATAACACAAGTTTTCATCCCAAACCTTAGGATGTTTGTTGTAATATCCTCTCAGTAACGGGATGAATGTCCTGTTTACTACTTCTGTTTGGTCTTCTGTTTGTGGATGAAAAGTTGTGATTTTCTTCAATTTGGTGTCCATCAGTTCCCACAGACTCGACCAAAACTTCCCCACAAATTGGGTGTCTCGATCAGATATTGGAAGTGGGTAATCCAAAATGAACCCATACATGTTCAAAGAACAATTTTACAGTCTGTTCAACTGTAATCTGTTTACTACAAGGTATCAAAATAGACATTTTGCTGAACCTATCCACAACAACATATAGATAGTCATGACCTTTCCTAGATTTATGCAGTCCTCCCACAAAATCCATGGAAACACTTTCCCAAGGGTGAGAAGGAACTGGCAATGGAGTGTACAAGCCTAGTTTCCTATTGCTGGGCTTGCTTTTAGCACACATGGCACACCCTCTTACATATATAGAAATTGTCTCATTCATTTTCGGCCAATAGCAGAATCTTTGCAGCTGTGCAACTGTTTTACTTACCCCAAAGTGACCTGATATCAGAGAAGTGTGTGCTTCCCTAATTATTTTTACTCTCTTAGTTTGTGGAATGCAGAGTTTCCCACAATGATATAAGAGTCAGTCCTTCATATGATAGTCCAATTCTTTTACTCTTTTGCCTTGACTCAAAGTTGCATATACATATTTAAAGTCATATCCTGAGCATATTGTTCTATGTAGCTTTCATGTAGCACAAAATTATGCTTAAGTATGGTAGATGCATTTATGGGTCTAAATAACATGTCTGCAACCTTGTTATGTATGCCCTTTTTATATCTGATGACTAAATTAAACTGTTGTAGAAACGCCATCCATTTGTAATGTCTTGATTGCTGCAACTTAGTTTGGGAGTGTAGATATTGATGTGGTTGATGATCAATATGTATTACTGTCTCTTTGCCCATTAAATAAAGTTTCCACTTTTTCACACTCTGAACTAATGCATACAATTTCTTTATCATATATAGGATAGTTAACTATTGTAGGATTAAAAGTCTCAGAATGTTAACATATGGGTTTACCGTGTTGTGTCAACACTGCTCCCATGGCATAGTCACTGGCATCAGTTTGGATCTCAAATGGTCTTTGTAGATCTGGCAGTGCTAGTACAGGTGCTGTACTGATTCTCTCTTTCAAGGCGTCGAAGGCTTTCTAATGTTTGCCTCCCCACTAAAACACCTTATTCAATCCTGTTAAAGCATGTAAGGGAGCTGCAATTGAGGAGAAGTTAGAAATGGACTTCCTCCAATATTCTTTTGCTCCTAGGAAGGTTCTCACTTCTATAGCAGACATGGGTTTAGGTCAGTTCACAATGACTGCCACTTTAGAGGGATCTATTTTCAATTCACCTCCCCCTACTATATGACCCAAGTAGTTTAGAGATGTTTTGCCAAATTCACATTTTGAGAGTTTAACATAAAGTTTTTCTCTTTTCAAAACATCTAATGTCTGCTTAACATGCTTTAAATGTTCTTCCCACGTTTTACTAAAAATTAGAATGTCATCTAGATACACAATAACAAAATCATCAAGAAAAGGTCTGAGTACATCATTCATTAATCTCATGAAAGTAGCAGGAGCATTAGTTAAGCCAAAAGGCATAACCAGCCATTCATACAATCCCTGCTTTGTTTTGAAAGCAGTCTTCCATGCATCTTGCTCTGCAACTCTGACCTGATGGTATCCACTGTGCAAATCTAGCTTGGTGAAATAAACAACTTCCTTCAATTGATCTAAGAGATCATCTATGTGAGGAAGGGGATAACGATTTTTGATTTTTATCTTATTCAGTGCTCGGTAGTCAATGCAAATTCTCCACGAGCCATCTTTCTTTCTCACCAAAACGATTGGTGACCCACATGGTGATGTGCTAGGCCTGATGAACCCTTTCTCCAACAACTCCTACACCTGCTTCTTGATTTCAACATTCTCTAAAGTAGACAACCTGTACATCCCAATGTTAGGCAAAGGAACATCTTGCTGCAAAATAATATCATCTACTATTCCCTTTTTGGGTGGTAGACCTCTAGGTTATTGAAATAAGACATCATATTCTGAAACAACCTTTTCTATATAAGCTTGTTGTACAACATTACAGCCCTCAAATACATTGGTTTTATCAGGTTTCTTTTCCTTTACAACCATTAGTAAGAATTGTTTGCATGAATTTATCATTCTTTTCATCTGTCTTGAGTTTATGAGAATTTAATTATTCTTGAGCTTATGAGCTCTTACAAAGTATTCGATTCCATATTTATCAAGTAGATACTTATTCTCAGCTCTATAGAAAATAGCCTTTCTATCATACAAGTAAGGACTTCCTAAAACAATTCCACATATATCGAAAGGAACTATGTATAACTCAATCTCATCTACAAATGCTGACCCAAAAGAAAACTTGAGTTTGCACTGTCTAGTCACTTGTAGTTGTGCTTTATCATTCAACCATCCTAATGGGTATGGTTTCTTGTGAGGTGTAGTTGCTAATCCCAATTTCTTTACAATTGCTTCAGAAATTAGATTTACTTGTGAGCCACAATCAAACAAAGTATCAATCTTTTGATTTTTGGAAATAACTCGAATGTGGAAAAGCTCATGTATTTTTCTCTCATTTTCTTCATCAATAATAGATTGAGCAGAATTACTAGTAGATGCTTCAGAATTCTTACCTTTTATACCTATGGCTGCTATAGTTGTTTCATCTCCTGAGTTTGACCCCAAATCTTTCTGAATAGCTGCAACTGTCTTCTTCTTCTTGCCCTCGGACTTCTTAGGTCTCAGCTCTAGATGAAGAATCCAACAATGCTCATCATCATGCCCATCCTTTTTACAGTGAGTGCATGAAGCTTTAGCTTTCTGTGTAGTGTTAGCCTTCCTTGCTTTCTACTTCTGTTTTCTTTTCTCCTTTATCTTGCTTATAGTGAGTTGGGATGGTCCCCCAACTTCTGGATTTCTATTCTTTCCTCTAGCCTCTACATGAGTAGCTTGTAAAGACACCTCATCTATACTAGTGGGATTAAACATGAGGATGGTATGCCTCATGTAGCTGTGTAGAGCACCAATGTACTTCAAAAGAGTCTCTGGTGAGCCTAGTGAGATACCCAACATCAATGCTCTCTTTCTGAATTCTTGAGTATACCCTTGCACACTTTGCCCTTTCATCTGTCGAAGAGTTTGCCAACTCATCATGGCTTGTTGCATGTAGGCCAATGGATAGAACTGCTTTTTGATTGCAACAACAAATTCACTTCAGATAGAGATGGTCTTACCATGTCTTTTCATATCAGCTTGGGTTCTGCCTTCCCACCAAACCAAGGCAGTGCCTCCTAGGCATAGGCTTGCCAACTAAATCTTACTCTTGTCTGAGTCTATGTTCTGTACTCTGCAATAGACATCAATTTGTCTAATCCAATTGTCCAACTTTTTAGCATTTAGCTCTCCATCGTATACAGGCAAATAAATTTAACATCTAGCTTAATCAAACATGCTTTCTTATTATGCATAGGGCTATTAGGAGGTGTGAGAAAGCTTTCCTCTTTCCCCTTTCCATTGGAGTGGTCATGGAAGTGAGACTCATCTTCTTCTTTATCTTGCTTAGAGCCTGATGAATCTTCCACCTTTTGCTTTCTAAAGTCTCTGTACATTTCCTTTACCATAGACTTTATAGCTAGGAAACTCTCTATGAATTGAGGGTCTGGCCCCACAGAACCTTCCTCTGACACCGTCTTTCGAGGATAGACTCTCCCAATTTCAGGATTAGTTTCCACCAACTCTCCTTCTCCTAATTTGAGCTTTGATCTTGTGAGCATTCACAACTAAACCAACACAAGCTTGTCTAATCTTATAGCGTAAAGCTCTGATACCACTTGATCTGATATTAACCCTATGAGTGACATCAGTTAAAGATTTATTTGAATAAAGGTATTACAGACTCATGTGCTGGTGTGTGTTCTGTGTTATTGAAGCAACGGATCAATCAGATTGCCAATACACAAATAATAAAATGGAAAGACAGTAGAGAAATACAGTAAGAAAAAACAAAGACACAAGAAATTTTAATAAGGAGTTCACCCTATTCTCCCGGGCTACATCTCCGGTCCAACTTTCAATAGTGGCCTTGTTTTATTACGTCTTAAGCAGAGAAATTACAGTACAAGGACTCAATGTGAGTTCACCTGAAGTAGATTTGCTTGGCAAGGTGGTTCTTGGATTCCCCAAGCCACTAGAGTACACAAAATCTTCTTCTTCCTACCAGCTCTGTGACCTTCTGGTCTATAGTGGAAAAAGCCAAATGTGATGCTAAGTCCGAACAGATTCCTCTATGGGATGGCTTGAATCTTCAAGCTCTCTGGTGCTCGATGCTGCTGCTAGTCAACTCGGCCCTTTGTTTCTTTTGATTTTCTTTACTGTTCTCTATGTTCAGTCCTCCTCTCTGGGTTCACTGTTCCTTTCTATGTCTCTCGAGGTTCTCTGTCCCTCTCGATAAATCAACTGACTGTCTTCTTCTTCTGTTCATGGCTTTAGCCATTCGAACCAATGCTTGTTTAGTTCCTCTTCCGCCTCTGTCGATTCACCTTCTGCAGCTGCGCTTGGAGTTCCCTATTCGTCATCATCATGAACGCTCAAGGAGTGGCCACATGTCCTCCTCTAAAAGGCACCAAGATGCTTCGTCGGTTACGTCGTGGATGCATTCTTCCTCCACCTGTTGTGGGGAAAAGTATCCAACATGGAATGACCCTATCCCACTCTAAGGGTGATAGTTCCTTAGCAACAGCTGAAGCAAAGCTATCTAAAGTTACTTCTTTATGACATGCAAGAGATGAAAGGAAGAGATCCACTTACCGATGTCTTGCGCAAATGGTCGATCCAAGCTCCTCTATTTTCCGCTCGCTCCCAGCTCCAAGTCTTCTCACGGGCCCAGCTACACGAGATCCTGCGAACAAGACAAGAAAAGGAAACTACAAGAAGCATGCATTCATAATTGATTCAAGGATTAGCATAAATCAAATACGCAAGTAAGACAATACACCATTGAAACACATGCGAATAGAAGAACCTCAAATGCTTTATTAATATAAGGAAGTAAGGTTCAGGCGGTGATACAACCGTGAGAGGTCCAATCCAGCATCACCTTCCCGACGGAAAGAAATCTCCTCTTCACCTCCCTCAAGCAATCACCCAATACTCACAACTGTAAACCAACAGCAATTCTTTGCACAAAATTCCGGCCTCAGATCCCATGGGATGAGATCCTTATATAGAGTTTTGGAGTGAAGATAAGTCAGCTTGATGTGTGACTTGTTGTCCTCTTCAACTCCAGTTGTTCTTCAGTCCTTGAGTCCACTCGGAGTTTCTACCTTCCACTTGGAGTTTTAGAACCTCTTTACTCATCATTAGGCGAATCTTCTGATCCAAGTGTCATTTTGGAAGCTTCCTGGGCACTGGCACATTGAGAAAAGATTCCTCCACATGTCAAAGTACGCCCAGCGCAGGTAGCCTTTGTTGCACTTGCTATGCAGCGCAGGTACACCATAGAGCTTTTGACATTCAGCGCAGATGCTTAGTGGAGCAGCTGCTTTGATCCAAAATTGACCTGTTTTTGAGTTTTTTCAGTGGAGAACTGATCTGAAGTGCTGTGGTTTGCTGACCTTGTTCCTCTAGGGGTAGGAACAACATGTTTAGGGACTTTGGATCCCTCAGATTATTGACATTTCATGCTCCATGCTGTAAGGCACAAAAATGTCTATAACAGTTGCCCCCTAAAGTATGAGGTCGTTTATCGGGTGAAATGCTTTATTAGGAGGATCCGAAGTTCATTCAATCGTCGGGAGGTGACCTGTAACAAAATACAATACAATACATTATCTTTTCATACTTTCTTTTCATGATCTAGCTGATGCGGGCATTTCCCATGCTCAGCTTTATAAATACATTTGCTGTACATAAACAGACGATCGTCTGATAATAGACTGATAATTCTTTGCTTTTAATTATCATCCTTTTAGTAGGATGATCATCTGCTGCACATGTCTATGTGTTTATCTCCTGAATATATATCGCAGCCCGGATGGATGAAACTAGATCCGGGGTCTTCAAACTTGTCCAACCTTCACTCTAGTACAAGTCGATCCATGTGAGAATTTCTTGAAGTCGAACATGGAAAGACATCGCTTGATTACCAGTCAATAATGTAAACTGTTAACAAGCGCGAGAGGAATCACCGATAATGATGATGACCCTCAAGGTACTACAGCACAATTCACGTGGCGTGAATATAGGATCTGACGTCGAACACCACGCAAAGTCTCCCGGTCGAAGGTCATTAATGTATACCTATCGCCGGAAGTGAGAAACTTGCCATTGAGGCATGCAAGCTTCAAAGTACTGAGGGGGTGTTCCTAGATCAACTTCTCGGATAGTGAGCTGATGTCGACAAGAAGTGATCCGTCAAAGGAGGGCCTTAATGAATCCCACATCAGTGACACGGAACGGAGCTAGTGATGATGGTGAAAACGATCTGTGAAATATGATTCAGGGTGGCGGTCATGGAAGGATGAAAGATGATGTATGGTAGTGGATGGGACCCGATTGACACTTTCTGAATGACATCTCTTGAACATCTAACGACACTGATGTGATGGATCAGTAGCATTACCCAATGTATGGATGGTATGGCGAGACCATGGTGAAGGGATCGGTGAATGACAATAACCCAACCCGATATTTACGGAGGCAAAAGTGTCATGTTCAAGAGCGACTTGCTACCATTAAGCTTTGAGGTTCTTCCCAATTTTTCCCCAGTCATTTCTAACCAGTACCTTTTTATTTTTGTCAAGCTTGAGGAGGATAACATATGCTTGTTCTATAACCTGCCCTTCGGGCAAGCCCATCGCTATGTTTTAACGAGCCTAATGATAGGGAAACTCGTTCTCGTCTAAAGACAAGTTTGTCGCTATCTAATATTTTTAACGAGCCCAGCAACAAAGACAACTCGGTCCTTTTCATCTTTAGAGAGTCTGAAAAGGGTACATAAAGTGGACTCCAGGGGTCCTTTTTCGTCATCTAATCCCTTAAGTCCGAAAAAGTATAAAACAATACAGAAGGGATGAATGTTCGATATCTTTATCGAGCCGAACTAGACAAGCGCTCGATCTTTTTGTGCAATAATCCCTCAGGTCCAAAAAGATTAAAATCTAGAGGAGGGATAGCTCTTCCGGTCCTTTTAACGAGCTGGAAGGCCAAAACTCGGCAAAATTTTCATATTTTACGAGTCAGTGAAAAGAGCTCAAAGAAGACTCGTATTTTGAGGAACGAGTGATAAACAGGGATAGCAGCAGATTCCAGGTACAGGTTGGAATTTTCCAATCACGGCAGTATTACAAGGATGGCCAAGTGAAATCACTCTTCGCAACTGTTCCTCAAAATAGGTAAACAATCAAGTGGATGTGAACGATCGGCCAAATGAAAAGTGGAGGTGACGGTGCACAAACACGACCAAGGCTTTTATGGCTGATGAATTTACGGTCTCAAATGGTTATTTACCGGTTCATTTTCCTTAATGAGCTTGAACTCTGGGGGAAGCTTGCTCACATGCTTATGTTTATTTTTTAACGAGCATGAAGTCCGCGTTAAAACTGCTCGGATCTTGCGTTTATTTTTTAACGAGCATGAACTTTGCCAAAACTGCTCGTTTGATAAGGTCAAATTCATATTTTACCATGACTAGTTTTTCTTTTCCAGAGATAGTACTGTTTCATCAATTGCTGCAACAAACTTGTTAGAAATGGATAACATGAAGTAAAAATACTAATATTTCACTTTGAACTACGTAAAAAGCAATTAAAAGATGTTTTTACCTCTCATTTTACCATTTCATGTGCATTTGGTTTGTTGGAGCTTTGGAGGTGCCTCTTCCTCTCGATTTTTCACCAGCTGATTTCGGGATATTCTGTGGACGATTTTCAACGCCGTTTCCACCAGGTAGGAGCTAAACCCTAGCTCTATCTTTTCATGGTCTTATTTCTCAGTTTTATGCTTGTTTTCCTACCCCCATGAGCCCCTGGGGTTTCTCTAGGGCGCTCTGCCATCAGCGCAGGTGCCCCATATCGAAACCTGCGTTGGGGGTTTTCATTTTCAAAGGCAGTTTGTCTCCCAACGCAGGTGAGACCCTTCCCCACCTGCGTTGGGCGCAAAAAACTTTTTGGTTGCATACTTTTTCATGAGAATTTTGCCATTTTCTTTACCGAGTCAGGGATCTTACTCCTCCTCTTGTTTGTTTTGCAGAGTTTATTGGAGCAGAATGACTCTTACGTGGCGAGAACGAGAGCATGAAGAGGAGGACATGATTGCCCTCCATGATCCTGTTACCGTGAGCGCGTTGCAGAACTGTGGCTTGCTAAAATTCTTCTGCATATCTAGCATGAGGGCACAGATACGTTTACTGCAGTACTTGCTTGATGCTTGGGATCCTGTTAACCAAGTGTTCCAGATTAGGGGCAAGTCCATCCCTTTGACCATAGTGGACATTTACTTCTTGACTGGGTTGTCAAGGCGGGGTGCCCCCATTTCCTTGTCCGGTTCGGCTCGAGGGAGTGATTCCGTGAAAGATTATATCCATCAGTATTGTAGGGAGGGATCCCAGCCGAGCAGAGACGGCAAGGTTTCTATCCGTGATATCACTGACAGGTCTCTCAGGTCCATTCTGTACACGATTTGTAGGATGGCCGGCAGCGCATCCCCTCATGTTGCCAACAGGTCTTATGTGCAGCACGCCCTGGAGTGTCTTCAGCCGAAAGTTTTTAACTGGTGTGATGCAGTACTGGTTCAGATGAAAAACCAGTTGACCAAAGTAAAGGACGGGAAACTGAAGAATTTTGGCTTCGGTTCGGTCTTGACTGCCTTCGCTTTGGAGAAGATACCCCTGATGCAACCTCAGTACATTGTTCTCGACTTGCCATCTCCTACTGAGCCACGCATGCAGAGGTGGGTCGACCACATGGCTAGACATGCAGGTCAATCTCAGATTACTTTTACTGATGCCTTCTTTAGGTGGTTCGAGCGGCAGGATATGGCTTTTTCCGAGCATCCATATATTGGCATGGATTTCCGAGGTGATCTGGATTTGGTGCTACTGGATGGCGAGCAGTAGGGTGATCTTGGTAAAATCTTGACCTTATCACTATTTACTGTTTTATAATGTCCTTGTGCTTTACTCTATCAAGACTCTAATCAAACTCATGTGTGCATGCAGATGTTGGTCCCGTCCGTCCAGCAGTTCGTCCGAGAGCTCCGGCCACTGCCCCAGCAGGGGAGGCTCCAGGGAGAGCTATTCTCCGTGACCTTGACTTGGCTGAGACTCTTGCAGCTGTGCAGGAACAGGTCGAGGGTCTTACCCTTGGGATTCCGGATGTACGGATTGACGAGTTGCCTCTGCGATTGCAGCGACATACTGCTGGTGTTCCTAGACGATGGTCTCGTCTTCTGCGCATGATCGCACAGGCCGTGGCATGTTATCATGAGCATCACTAGGCTAGGGTTCCCCCCAGCCATTTTTTGAGTTTTGGGGTCGTATGACCGATTTTGTCTTGGTTACAGAACATTATATGTAAACCGTAAACAGTTATATATATTTTTGATTTTCGAGGTTTATTCCAGTTTTTATGTGATCCATGTATGAAACACCGATGATGCTTCTCTTTTTATCAATTTTGCAAATGTCTATCTAACACATAGTTTGCTAATGAGTCGGTTAATGTGTTGAAGTTTCTGGAAATGTGTTGATATTGGATAAAATCAAACTGTCTTTCCAAGATTTTAACTCTTAGGATCTTGCGATAAATAGCTGGATTTCGGACAAAGTAGGTACCATTGAGCTGTAGTACCACGAGCTGTGAGTCTAGCCTGACGACTAGCCGGCGTATGCCATGGGTGATGGCATCAGAGAGGAGTTCTATCAACGCGCTATACTCAGCGATATTATTTGTTGATTGACCAATACATACCCCCCTAAAACTCACTAACTCGCCGTTTGGGTCAAAAATGGCCCACGCTGCAGAGGATAGGTTCCTCGAACTACGACTCGCTCCGTCAGCATATCCAACCCACGGTTCCAATGGATTTGACATCTGCAATAAATTTAAAAAGCGGATTACTTAAACCGGAACAAACGCTTTAGCGAAAACAAAAATGTAACAAAAGCATACAGGTTACTATTAGGCATAGTAACGTTTAAGGTACAACCCGTTGCGGGGTTGCGCCAGTGGAATTCCGTCATAATCTACCAACTCGTAGGCACCTTTTGCTAACACACTTTTAACAATATAAGGGCCCATCCATAAGGACTTGAATTTTCCAGCTCCCAATTTATCGGATTCTTGGTCATAAAGCAAGACCAAATCACCTTCCGAGAAGACACGGGGTTTGACATTTTTGTCGAACTGCGCTTTGACTCGTTTCTTATGGGCTTTGTTGGCCAAGGTGGCATCACGACGGGTTTCATCCAACTGGATTAATTCCAAGAAACGAGCTTCTTCTTCCGAGGTTCCGGGGAGGAGATCAATTGCGAGTTTAAGGGACGAAATTTCACACTGGATTGGTAGGATCGCCTCCAGGCCATACACCAGTTGAAACGGTGTGAACCCAGTGGCATTCCTTACCGATGTTCGGTAGGACCACAAAGCCGAGTACAGGATCAAATGCCATCTTCTTTTGTGAACCCCCACCATCCTTTGCAGCATGCGCTTCAGGACCTTGTTGATCGCTTCAACTTGTCCGTTAGCTTGCGGATAGTACGGAGTAGAGCTGTCGTGAGACAATCCTAGTTTGGCAGTTAATTCAACCATCATGTGATTGCGAAAATGCGATCCATGATCTGTTATTATGGCCTGTGGTACGCCGAATCTGGCGACTACATGATTAAAAAAGAATAGGGCTGCTGTTTCACCAGTGTTATCCAATGTAGGCATCGCCTCGGCCCATTTGGTAAAATAGTCAACTGCGACTATGATATACCCATGCCCCCCGGTCGAGGTGGGGTTACATTGCATGAAATCGATGCCCCACTTGGTGAAAGGCCCCACAACTATTATTGGCTGTAAAGGAGCGGGGGGTCTTCTGGTTTTGCTATCAAAAATCTGACATGCATGGAAACTTCTAACTGCGGTTATGCAATCTTTGAACATGGTTGGCCAGAAGTATCCTGCTCGTAAGATTCTTTGTGCTGTAGCATATCCAGATTGATGCCCCCCACAGGTGCCTGAATGACATTCATTCAGGGCTTTTTCGGCCTCCTCATGGGTTAGACACCTTCTCAGGACCGTATCGACACCACGACGGTAAAGCGTATCACCGACGATCATGTAGTCTTTTGCTTGGTATCGAATGCGTTTTTGTTCTGAGTGAGAGGTATCTGGCCGAAACTTTTGGGTTTGGAGATAAACTATTATATCTCCATACCACTCATCACTTGCTGATATCAGAAACAAACTTTCGTCCACGATCGATTCTTTGGACGTTTCATCGTTGGACGATGATGGGAGATCGCATAATAATTCTGCGAAAACTAAAGCTTTCTTTGATTTGGATTTCACAAATTCCAGATCAAACTCTTGAAGGATAGCTATCCACTTTGAATATTTGCCCCCAAGCAACTGTCGCGACAGTATATAAGTCATGGGGTTGCAATCTGACAATACGGTGGTCTTCCTGAAGAGGACATAATGCCGAAATCTTTGTATCGCTTGAACAGCAGCCAATGCTAGCTTTTCAACATGAGAATATCTACTTTTTGTATCATTTAAGTTTTTACTTAAATAATATATAGGGTGTTCAATTCCATCGACTTCTTGAACTAAAACCATTGCTATGGTCGTATCTGCTGCAGCCAGATACAGGTTAAAGTCCCTTAGATAGTATGGGGCGTACATTAATGATGCTTTGACTAGCGCTTCTTTCAAAGCATCAAAGGAAGCTTGTGCAACCTGGTCCCAGACGAAAGGTACATCCTTTTTCAGGAGACGGGTATAACCTTTAGCAAGTTCTGCGTAATTTGGAATGAACCTCCTCAGAAAGTTTGCTTTCCCTTGGAGTTTCTGAATCTGAAGCAAGTTCGAAGGTGGAGGCAAATTAATGATTGCCTGCACCTTGCAAGGGTCGAGACGAATCCCATCCTTGGAGACTATAAAGCCAAGTAAACGACCAGAACCGACGCAAAACACACATTTGTGCGGATTGAGTCTTATCTTGTAGTGTCAGCATCGTAGAAATATCGCTCTTAAATGCTGCGGATGATCAGTCCGCTTTTGCGAATGAGCCGGAAGATCGTCGAGATAAGGTTGAACGATGTTCTTGATGTCATGGAAAGCATAATTCATTGCTCTCTGAAACGTCGCTCCTGCGTTCTTTAAACCAAAGAGTAATTTTTGATAAGCGAATGTGCCCCACGGACAAATAAATGCAGTCTTTGACTGGTCCTGTGGGCAGATATTAATTTGATTATACCGGAAAATCCGTCCATAAACGAAAAGATTTCACCTCCGGCGCATTCATCAATTATCTGGTCGATGAAGGGTGTAGGGTAGTTGTCCTTTGGACAGGCTTGATTTACATCCCTATAATCGACGCACACTCGTATTGTTCCTTGTTTTTTCATAACAGGGACAATATTCGATACCCAATCGGTTAGAGGAACCGGGTAGATGAAACCAGCATGGAGAAGCTTCTCAACTTCTGCTTTAATGGCAACGGCCTTCTTGGGGTGTACCTGCCGAATCCATTGTCTTACTGGTTTGACATCAGGATACATCTTAATTTCATGTTCAACGATACTCGAGTCAATGCCTGGCATTTCATTATATGACCAGGCAAAGACATCTCTAAATTCGCGGAAAAGAGCTTTATATATTTCTTGTTCTGAAGGGGAACAACCTTTGCCGACATAAATATTCTCTACAATGTCTGTTTTGGTCGAGATATTTCTGGCTATAGTTTCTTCTATATTGGATAGGTTTCTCTCGGAGTCCACCGTATTTACAGTATTCGTTAGGAATTCAAATACTGAGGGGTGATACAGGTCACCTTGAGTATCTTCCTTAGGAAGGGAATGATGGTGGTTATCATCCCATGGTGCCCCCTCAATCCACATTGATTGCAGGATTCCTTCGTCACTTGCATGCACTTGTGACCAAGGATCCAAAGGGGTACCACATTCTCCTGACCTATCTACCCAAACGCTTGACGAGCATTGATTTGGGCTCACCTCCCATGCCTGAAACATTGATTGCTACAATATTTCGATTGGGCTCAGGTGCAGGACCATTGTCCGATCCATGATGACTTTGTCTTTTGCGACCTTCGTGGAAGATATCATGTTGCAGGTAGCCACCAATGGTACATTTCCTATGTACATATGATTTGGTAGCGAGAAAGTCCCCATCATCTTGGGGTCTTTCAACAGGCCTACTCCTATATCTTGAATTGAATGATCGCTTTCATGGATCATGGGAATGCTTCCCGTAACTTGTGAACCATTAAGGAGGAATTTCTGTTGGTCGACGACCGTAATCCCTCCTTCAAACGGGAATGCGATCTTCCTAAAATAAGTCGACACGACAGCTGCCATGGCATAAATCCATGGTCTTCCCAGTAGGATGTTGTAATCCAGATTTCCATCTATGACTTCAACATCAATCTCTACTGTTTTTCCACCTAGTTCAACCTTCAAGTTACTTAGAATACCGTAAGGGGTATATGTCCTACCGTTGAAAGCCTTTAGTGTTGTCGAAGATCTCGACAAGGTTGGCGACCCTAGCGTTTTCCAGCAGCTCATCGACATAATACATGTAGATGCCCCCTCGTCAATAATTGTTCTGTGAACAGTTTTGTTGAGGGCCTTCACTTGAATAAGGAAAGCTAGTTGAGCTGGTAACTGAGGGTCATATCCTTTGTGATCAAAGGACACAAGATTGGAATCCTTAGGATCAACTCCCCCTATTGCCGATAACAATGCTTGCCTTTGGGATGGACAATTTTGTAGTACTTCTAGAGTCGACATAGCAGATGGCGATTGAGCCAAATCTTCTACTATGTTATAATGCTGCGCCGCTCTAGCACGAGGATTAAAAGTCGACTTGTGTACTACACCCTTAGGTGGTTTTATCGTTAATTCTGGCATTATGGGTGGGACAACTTCTGTCAAAGTTGTTGTCGAACTACTAGGTTGATCTTTACCTTTTTCGTTTGACAGTTGCGGATTCCCGTAATCTTTGTTCCTTGTCGAAATCAAAGCATCATTCTGCTTCTTGGAGATCGATAACATCAGCACTTGCGACGGGGAAGCATTTCCACTATCAACCATATTTTGACCTAGATTGGGAAATGGATCTGTCAACATAGCTGGGTTCTTTGGACTTTTAAAGAATCTCTTGAGCTCAGCTTTGTATGGACAATCTGTTGTCTTGTGATCTTCGTCACATATCATACAGGGCCATTTCTTTTTCCCTTTCTCAGAGGGTTTGAAGAAGTTTTTTCAGGTGACGGATCATCCTGTTGCTTCCTCCTCCCTTTGTTTTGTTTCTTCTTGCTTCCTGGTTGATTGGTTTCTTTGCCTTTATCGGCTGATATGGCATTTACTTCCGAAGCAAGAATCTCTTCATGGGCATTTCGATCTGAAGTCTTACGGGCTTTCTGAGGTGAAGCCTTTTTCGACTTCGCGCTTGCAGTGCCAATCACGCCATCTCCGGCATGAGAGTCAATATTCGATTTAGGAGGGGGAGGAATTGAAAATTCAGGTCTGGGGGCATCAGGTATTTTGTCGTAGAGCGTGCCGGACTGAGTATATACCAAGTCTAAATATTGAGCACGAGCAATCACTTGCTCCTCTGTTACGACCCCCCCCTTGGCCACATCTTCCGTTATAGCCGGAAGTAATGACTTTATAAACCATTCGGCTAATAGCTGATCAGGAACGTATGTTTTCACCATCCTACGACGGCGACGCCACTCATGTATGTGATCAGATATGTGAGTAGCTGTCGTCTGTTTGAAGTTGGTTAGTATCTCGGTTCCTGTTTCATACCTGATAGGTAATTGAAAATGGGTTAGGAAAGTCGTGGCTAAGGAGCTGAAATTGTCGAAAGAGGTTCTTGGCAATTCTATATACCATTTAGCCGCCGGACCTGTCAATGTCCTCTGGAAGAGGCGAAGTCTTATCGAATCATCGTTCAGAGTGTTCGATGAACACCATAGATGAAAGGTCATGATGTGATTCGACGGGTCTTCACCTGGATTTCCATTGAATTTAGGAATGTCGGAGGGAAGTTTGTGAGGAATCGCTGGCCACCAAGGGGCATAAGCAATCAGATCGTTCATCAACCGATGTAAATCGGGTAACTCTAGAGTTGCCACGAATGGCAGCTGTTGACTCAGATTAGGCGAAGCGTACCCAGGATACGAAGGGATCGCCTGAGCAGTTGGTCTTTGCATACCGGCATAATGTATTTGATGCTGGTATGATTGATACGGTTGGTGGACTACCCCACTGTAAAGTGGTTGGTTTTGACCGTATTGTAGGTACGGTTGTCCATTGTTCGCAAAAATCTGCTGCTCGGTACCTTGGTACACTTGCTGGAACTGCGGTTGTTGATACTGCACCAACCATGGTTGTGATACCATTGGTTGTTGTGCGATGCTTACCACTGGGCCAAGATGAGGGGTAAGGGTACCCGTTTGTGCTTGTGTCGCCCCGCCTGTCGGCGATTGTGGTTGGGTTGCAGGGTCAAAGGGTTGTTGCATTACAACCTGGGAAAACTGAGGTTGACATGCAATAGGTATCGTTTGAACTTGCGACACAGTCACAATTGCTGGTGTCGTCGGGATGTTCGTCATAGGCATCTGTTGTTGCATAGAATACACAACTCTTGGTTTCTGGGGTAGCATAGGTATCCAACCACTTGTAGTTATTCCAGTATAACCTGAGTATGGTTGTGAGCTCCCGTATGGGTAACCTCCCGGAGGGGGTAATGAAAAAGCATATTGCCCCCCATACGGTGGTGGTCCGGAACCGAGAGGATTTATTACACCTCGAGGACCGGATTGCCCAAACTGATTTCCGAAAGGATCAATCTGTTGAGTTCCAACATAGGAGTTACCGGGTATTATCCCGGGAGAACAAACAGGAACAGACCATACTGTCGTCACGGCCCCCGAAGGGACCCCCCCCAGCTGTTGAGAGTTAGTGACAAATGGTATGCCGGCGAACATTGTCGGAATGACTGCAGGGAGTTCTGCTGTCGCTGTGTCATTTGGCACAGTCCTAGATGTTGACGGTTGTTCAGACATTTTGAGTCTATCCAGTAGATTGCTTAGTGATTCTTCAGGAACTTCTCTGGGTGATAGGCTAGCTTCTGATGCAGTAGGAAGTAGAGTGATCCCTGCTCCAAAATGTGTTGGAGTAGTTGCTTGCGGATCTTCTACAATTTCTTCTATTGCGATCAGACCGGGTGGAAGAGGACAGGTCCGTAGAATATTTCTGGTGCCGAAGAAGGGGTTGTTTCGACAGCGACAGTTGTTTGAGGAGCAAGACTCTCTGAACCGATCACTGATGGAACTGATTCAGTAACACAAGTATTTACTCTTAGACTAGGGTCAGTGTTACTGTCCTTCTGGGGCTGTTGAACTTCTTCAATAGGGGCAGGGTTTCCAGAAATGTTTGGAGTAACTGGAACCTCAGATGTCGTCGGAACACTTGTTCTAACTTTGACAGGAGATTTGGAACCAGTTGAACGAGATCGCTTTGCCCGGGTTGTTTTCGATTCCGGAGACAAAGACGGTTGACTCGTGCACCTCCGCGAACGACGGTTCATCGATTGACTTTCTTCCACGGTTGCGGATTACTTGATCAACCTTCAATGCACAGGGTAAAAATGTGTTTTCGAATTGAATTAATTTTAGACGCTTTTTAAGACACAACTTGCTTTTTCATGTTTTAAGAGTCGAGAAAAAGCTAAAGATGACTCTAGTCTCCTTCGATGTATTAACGAGCCCGAAGTGACAAATGCTCGGATGGACTTTTTCAGTTATAGAGTTTGAAAAATGCCAAAAGAAACTACTCTGAAGTTCTAGGCAGAGGGTGTGCCAAACCTTTCGCGAAACCACAGAATACGTTTTACGGTACGAGTGGTCGATCTTCGTGAATGCTGTGTTCACTGCATCGCGATCAGTAGGGCGGCCGACACGGCTTCCTATGGATAAAGGCTTTATTCCTATAGGGGTCCCCCAATATACGCGACGGTACGCGGGGGCACAAATCCGTATTAGTGCTATCGTCCCTCAGGAGGAATCACCCACCTTCGTAGAGATCGACGGTCACTATGTTTAACGACGCCGGAACACGTCTCTACCTAGACCTCTACTGTGTTTCGTTATGTTTCAAAGCGTTGTTAGATAAATTCAGTTCTTTTTAGGTTGATCTTGCTTAGCAGTTTGCCTTTATGGATCACCACGTGATGTATGATACAACTCCTAAATGCAGTCTAAGAATGATAAGCAAGCTTTTTCAATTCTTTCAACTTATGAAAATCTTAACTACTGAGGGAAAAGAAAGACATCATCTTTTCAAACAGATCATAGAGCACACACTGATGCACTTTCCTAAATCGACATGCAAACTTTCAAAATGCACATGCACAATTCAAGAATTTCTTTTCTTCTTCCTTAATGTTGATGTATTACAAAAAGAAAGCTGTTGTATAATTTCGAATTCAATTTCAAGCGAAAGCAAACAAGTTTTTGTCCAATAATCAAAAGAACACCTTAAGATTCACTCGTTTCGACACAAGAAATACTGAAATTCGAACCATATAACGAAAGAAAATGTTCAAGCAGCTATGAACAGTAATAAACTAGCTCTTAGAATCACAACGACACTTTCTTACAGGTATAGATCCAAGAGGTCACAGCAAGACTAGTTCACTTTCGCTACGGGAAACTGTGAATGACAGCAAGAAATACAATAAGAACAATCACGGTTTCTTCATGCAACTGAGGCAGAATGAAGGCAAAGAAAGGTAGTTTCAGCTGGGTATACAGGTTGACAACAGGCTGCAAAAACAATATTGAAAACTGGGCAACAGACAGTAGGGAACCCCAGTTGCACAAGGAAAAACTGGATCAGCGCAGGTACTGCATTGTCAATCTGACATGCAGTGCAGGTAGCCCCTTCGGGACCTGCGTTGCAGCGCAGGTAGCCTTTGCTGCAACTGCACTGAAGAGACAACTCTCGTCTCTCTCAGATTCCGGGTCACAGTTTGCTCAAAAATCAATGGTTTGGCCAAATCAGAGGCTATCAGTCAAGTATACACTAGAGGATGATTAAAGAAGATGAACACTATCACAAAGAGCCAAAAAGAGTTCTTGTGGATCAGCTCTTCAAATCATAAACATGCCCAGCACTGGGCTAGAGTAGCTGCCCTCTACTTTGCATTTGAAGGATTCGAATGCAGTTCGATTCGGTACTCCTTTCGTTTAGGAAATGAATAGCAAGAAACACAAGCTACCAACAAGACACGATCCCCAGCGGAGTCGCCAGTCTGTTGTGGGGAAAAGTATCCAACACGGAATGACCCTATCCCACTCTAAGGGTGATAGTTCCTTAGCAACAGCTGAAGCAAAGCTATCTAAAGTTACTTCTTTATGACATGCAAGAGATGAAAGGAAGAGATCCACTTACCGATGTCTTGCGCAAATGGTCGATCCAAGCTCCTCTATTTGCCGCTCGCTCCCAGCTCCAAGTCTTCTCACGGGCCCAGCTACACGAGATCCTGCGAACAAGACAAGAAAAGGAAACTACAAGAAGCATGCATTCATAATTGATTCAAGGATTAGCATAAATCAAATACGCAAGTAAGACAATACACCATTGAAACACATGCGAATAGAAGAACCTCAAATGCTTTATTAATATAAGGAAGTAAGGTTCAGGCGGTGATACAACCGTGAGAGGTCCAATCCAGCATCACCTTCCCGACGGAAAGAAATCTCCTCTTCACCTCCCTCAAGCAATCACCCAATACTCACAACTGTAAACCAACAACAATTCTTTGCACAAAATTCCGGCCTCAGATCCCATGGGATGAGATCCTTATATAGAGTTTTGGAGTGAAGATAAGTCAGCTTGATGTGTGACTTGTTGTCCTCTTCAACTCCAGTTGTTCTTCAGTCCTTGAGTCCACTTGGAGTTTCTACCTTCCACTTGGAGTTTTAGAACCTCTTTACTCATCATTAGGCGAATCTTCTGATCCAAGTGTCATTTTGGAAGCTTCCTGGGCACTGCCACATTGAGAAAAGATTCCTCCACATGTCAAAGTACGCCCAGCGCAGGTAGCCTTTGTTGCACTTGCTATGCAGCGCAGGTACACCATAGAGCTTTTGACATTCAGCGCAGATGCTTAGTGGAGCAGCTGCTTTGATCCAAAATTGACCTGTTTTTGAGTTTTTTCAGTGGAGAACTGATCTGAAGTGCTGTGGTTTGCTGACCTTGTTCCTCTAGGGGTAGGAACAACATGTTTAGGGACTTTGGATCTCTCAGATTATTGACATTTCATGCTCCATGCTGTAAGGCACAAAAATGTCTATAACACCACCGTGGCGGTCAAATGGATTCCAAATCCTTCTAAAATGCGGCATATTCCTTCGTCGATTCCACTTCCTCCATTGGGCGTGATCTCAGCCGTCTGATCTGAGTTCCCCAGATCCAACGCAATATGCATGTTTTGTGCGGTTGACTTGCTCGACCAATAACGCGCGATCAACAGCGGTTTTCTCTCACCTCCGCCTACCATGCGTCGATCAATGTATGGAATCGCTCCGTTCTCGTCCAAAACCTCTTACCATTTAAGGGCACCCCAATCAAAACTGCCGGTTTCCAGAGCACGGGTCCCACCTTGTACTTTTAGCGCTTTTTCATTTTCTGCCCGCTGTTCTCCGGTTCTGCCACGCGACTGAGTGCTCGGGCTTTTCCATTTTGGCCCTGTTCGCCAAATGATGACGCTAATCGGGCATCAAAAATCACCTCTTTTTCTCGATCTGGGGCTCCTAGGGGCTAATTCGGCCTCCTGCGTAGTCTCCATGGGCCTCGGTTAGCGTAGTTTGACTGAGGTCCTTGTCGTTCCACGTTGGCTACCATTGCCACTGGTTCAGGGTGTTTTTGATCACTGTTTTGGATTTCTTTAGAGATTTTCTCCGACCTAATACAATCATGGTTCTTTGACATTCTTCTATGGATCCAGTTTGGATTAGATTTCCTTTGTATATGCTACTTGGAAGAGTAGAACCTGCATGTACAAGCGCTTTTACTGAGACGAACTATCATACAGATCTGCAAATATTAACTAATAAATTCACTGCTATTTCGGTCTTTAGACAAACCTAGATCACGACATTTAAAGAATAAAATAGGTGTACACAATTAGATCTGGCCCAACCAATATCAGATCATTCAATGATAAGTCATTTCATGTCTCATGATGCTGATCCAACATTGAACTCAAGGTGCACAAAATATTTTAGATCAAATCACCAACATAGCCCCTGCAACATAAAATATACTTCAGATAGAAGTATTCCTTAGAAACCATTTCCACTTGCACACTCTAGCCTAATGATCTTCTCCTCCTTATATAGGTTTAGGCCTTTCTCAATACCTTAGACCAAAACCACTTAGGACCAATACCTTGGACCAAATGCCTCGTACCAAATACCTTAGAACAAATACCTTGGACCAAAACATTGATTTTCCAACCTGTAAGTGATTTTCCTCTTGTGAGAGTGCGTGTATACTTATACGCTCTTTTTGTTCTGTGTACCAATGTGTATATGCCATTTTGACTAAGTGGGCCTCTGTATACTTCTTAAACTGCTTTCTCAACCTTTACCTTCACCTTCTTTATTCTGATCAGTAGACCTTAGTTCTATCTTCCTGTTCTTCTGTATCACTACCCTATTACCTCTAAATATTCCTGTTGTACTGTGATTTTCCTTTCATCAAAACGGAATAGACCTGTAAGTGAGTTTCCATTAAGGAAAACACTTGTATCATAATTCCAACATGCATGTCGTTGAGCGTACACATGCAATCCAACCCATTCGACACATTCACCAAGGTGAAGACAAGAAGCAAGTCCAACTGGGGCTAAACATGCACTTCGACAAGTTGATGCACATGACCACCAACACACACTTGAAGATTTACACAGACACTATGCATCAGTGTGTCGCTGGTTCAACCATACCTAATAAGACCATGTGCATGTTAGCAGACGAGTTTGATGAAGGGGTCGAACCAATGCACCGGTTGCAATGGAGGCAAGAGTTCACTTCAGCAAGATGTCACCATGAGGTGCATGCACACCATCATGGATGAACAAGCTTGGCATCAACTCACCAGTGTCACCATCATAAGCACGCCAAAGTGTTGGTCTCACCAAAGTGGACCCAGTGTCAGTGATGTCTTACAAGACTTTCTAAAGCCATGTTGTCTCACATGAGTACATGTGCATTGTAATTTTGAGTCATGTCAAGTGTAAGTCGAGTGTCAACAGTTGGATGTAACGGCATAGAGTAGGTGAAGAGTCATGAGGGTAGTTGAACAGTCACAAAGGGGAATGTCAAGGGTCACCCCACTCTTTGCCATAAATATTCCCTCATAACTCATTGTATAGGATTTTGGTTAGCCAAGCTTTTATTAAGACTATCTTGAAGAAGGCTTGGACAGTATTGTAACGCACCTTGGCTTCCCCACTGCTTGGAGCTAGTAGATCTCTTTGGAGGAGCAGGCGGATGTGGCTATAACATTCCACTAATGGGGCTAGCAGGTTTACATGGTGTATTGTATGATTGTGAATTACACTTCTTTATATAATAAAAGCCAACACATTTTCATGCATATGTTGTTATTGTAGTTGGATTTCTCCGGTTGTGTTAATGATATATGTTGTTTAACTTACGTACTTGTATATGAACTAAATTGTATGCAATTATATGAATCTTGTTGTTAATGTGTTGCACATGTTGTTAATGCTGTCACCGTCTGTGTCGGCTGCTCTACCAGACATCAGGTAGACCTTTCTCTGAACCTTGTTATATCAACCATCACACTCGTCTCATACTGATCCGTGAGTGCTGTTCGTGTTATATTACCTTGTATGTTGTGACTGCCGCATCCATGTCAACTGCTCTGCCGGAAGCTGTGCATGTCCTTTGTGTTGTGTGTTCCTAGCCGAGTTGGGACTGATCCCTTTCAACCTAGAACTCACCTTCACCTTCCTCTCCCTTTGAAGTGTTGGAACCTCTCAAACTCATTCCTTGACTCACTACATCAGTCGTACCCTTGCTACTGACAAAGTTATCTTAGTTGCCTCTGTGCGACATTGCGGTCAAGGCATTACCTTACAAGCCACTGCTAGGGATCCTACACCAAACAGTCTGAGGTCTAATTGGGACTTCTTACCGGGGAGATACCTTAGACATGTTGGCGAGTCCAACACTGTCAACATTTCTGGTGCTAGAAGGAGGGCCTGATGACAAGCAGTGTCCTCTCATCCAATTTTGAACCCTTTCATATATTTCATTGAGTCTTGCATTCTTCTTCCCCCAAGGTGTTTTTCGAATTGTGAAGATGTCTCCATCTCGGGGAAGCTTTTCAATCTCTTGTCCACTCACACATATGATGGTGAAGGCGAAGTGGCCTGGCCTGAGCACTTACATAAAATTCTTTCCATGATTTATGAGGAAGATGAGTTTACTGATGAACATGCCGATCTACTGCTTGCATTCACACTTCGCGAATCTCCATTTCGTTTGGTGCTCAACCTACCAGCTGACACTGTGAACTCATGTTAGCACTTTTGTGATCTTATCAAAGACACGTTCTATCATTTTGATCCAGACCATCTTGACCATAAACTGTTACAACAATGGAGGGCTCCGCATGAATTCGTTATTGATTTTTGGCAGCGCTTCCATGACTTATAGTTTCAAGCTCCGAGGAGCCAAATGAAGTTTGCTTATCTCTGGGACTAGTTTGAGTATTTCCTTAAGAAATCTGCTCGTCCCAAGAGAAATATTGAGATCAAGCCTCACTCAACCTTCTTCATTGATGGAACTACGCAATCTTATGTGGGAGTAGGCACTATCTAAATGGTCTGTCTGCCTCCCTCTCATTCAATAGTTCCACCATCATCCTGTGATGTTGAGGATCATGTTCAAGCACTTGTTCATCCTTGACACTCTCCCAACATCAATCCACACAATTTTTGTGCAAGTTTGGTTGTGAGTCCTTTGAGTTCTCATATGCATTCTTTTTTTCAACCTCCATCTTCACACCCAGGTGTTCCTTTGGATGATGTTGTCTTGTGTTCTTCCATTCCTGACTCTTCACTTGTTGTGAATGAGGAACAACTCACTGACGGAGTTGGTGTTGCATAACCAACATGCACTGTCATTCATGAAGAGTATGAGTGGGAGCTTGAGCATCAAAACTTGGCGAAGGATGACTCCCTTCCGTCTGAGCCCCCTCCGTTCTTTCCTAACATCATTGGTGAACTTTTCATCCATGATTTTGCATGTGTCTCTTCATCTACAGATGCACCCATTGTTTATCTTTCGCAGGATGCACCGTATGTTAGCCCATCACCCAACAACGCAAAGGACCAATCAGTCATTGAAAATCCACTTGATTTTTCATCTGCTCTTTCTAGAAACCCAGAGGGTGAACATACTTCTTTCTCATCTATCCATTTGTGTGATTCGTCAAATCATGAGGATGCCAACCAACATTTTGAATTTTTTGATCTTGGTTGTCATGATCTATTCACCTTATCATCCAATCATGATGTTGATTCACTCCTTGTTAATCCGTTTAAGCCACTGGTCTATGAAGATCCATCTATTAACGAAGTCGAAACCCCACAGATTGTTGAGGCACTTCAGCCCGAGCTGATGGTTATGTCAGGCCCTCACTGTCCTAAGGTTGGTTTCGCTTCCGATCAGGAAATTGTTCAAATACTCGAGGCTCCTCATCACTCATCTGTATGCACTGAAGATTAATCTAACAATTGGATCACACTTCCTCCACTCAAACTGCACGATCCCCTTGCTCATGCATTGGATGAGTCTTATATTGCAAGCACTCGTGCATGACACAAGTTATATTTGTTTCTTTCGTTTGCTTGCATGTCACAGTCAAGAGTGTTCTTGTGCTTCAAAGTTGCACATAGTGTCACACAACACCATGACATGTCCACGGACTGTCCGTCATGCACATGCACTCAGTTATGTCCCGTGGTCACTTTGAAACATGGAGTGTGGCTGTATTCACTGCTATATCTTTCTTGTATGCTGGTCCGCACGACTGGGTTACTCACAGACCAAGCCTTCACCAACATGGGTCTACCAATGCACCGATGGTT
This sequence comes from Pinus tabuliformis, assembly GCA_031772625.1. Lineage (NCBI taxonomy): Eukaryota > Viridiplantae > Streptophyta > Pinopsida > Pinales > Pinaceae > Pinus > Pinus tabuliformis. The sequence goes on along the minus strand of CM062818.1, from coordinate 1,020,271,050 downwards.
GCATTGGAAGTATCACTTCATGTAATTAGGCCCATGCACCATTAGTGTAGGAGTAAGAGTAGTGTTTGCTTTCAGTTGTTTGCTTGCATGCTTTTTTTTCTTTCATGCTTTGATTGCTTGTTTGTTCGCTTGATTGTTTTTTTACTTGCTTTGATTTCATTTTTGCTTTTGCTCTTGCTTTGCTTTGTTGATTGTTAGTTCGTTTGCTTGTTTTGTTCATAGGTTAGTTCGCATGAAACCATGTGTGACTCATGAAACGAGCTGGGTAAAGTACAAGAGGGTTTGTACAACTATCGCTACTTGGTTATCTGTGATCTTGCCTTTGTATGATGAACTTGTTACTCTTGGTCCATGATACATCGAAGGAAAATACATACTCTTCGAAGTGAATGTTGGTGTAAACACAACGCTTGTGCGCTAACTAGTGTCACCTTCTCTAGTCGATTGTTTTTGGGTTAACCCTTGTCAGCTTAGTCAAGTAGAGTAAGGTGAGGGGGAGAACCTTAACAAGAATGTGAGAGATATAATAAACTACTTCTCTACTGGAACAACCTTCTCTTCTCTCAATAACTTAGGGTCCCTCTTCCACCTCTGAAATGAATAAGTGCTATGCATATTGAAAATGAAAAATGAGAAAAAATGAAAAGTCAAAAAATTCAAAATTCAAAATGAATAAGGCAAAAGAAGAGAAAGGCTTCCTGCGTAGGGAGGTGATGCAAGTAACTTCGCCGGGGTACTGATCACGCTCGCTAGTAGTGGAGCCATACTTGTGTTCCTATGTGACTCCACTGGGGTACTGTCCAGGCCTGCTAGAAGTGGAGCAACACCATAGATGAAACTAAGACTCTAACGACTATACTGCTCGTGCACCTATATAGCCCTCAACCCCAATCAAAACAACTGTGTTGCCTTGGTTTGGAATGTCAATCAATCGACCAAGAGTCTGGCAGATGCTACATCTTACATCAAGCTAGTGTGAAGCCAAGATGAGCTAAGAATTGAACACTACTTCTAGAGGTGTTAGACCTGTTTTCACGAACAAGGTCCATTCAGAGAGCTAGAGTTCTACCAATGTGTCAGCAAGTGTTGTAGCGGCTATAACCACACTCCAAAATTTTCCTTAACATGTTTTAGAGCCTCCCTACCAACCTTCACAACATCTTGCCCTTCTTCATCAAGTCAAGTTCTTAAGCTTCAATGTCTTTCTTGCTCAAAGTTAGCCTGTCGATCATAGTTTGATATTTTCCCTTCACAGGCTACTCACCCGGACTTGGTCCAGTTGTAGGTTAAGCAGCTTCCCAGTGAAATTTGCGCATTTCTGGAGGGAAACCAACCTTCCCTTTAGTAATTGTGCAATTCCTTCTAAAAACCTTTGTGCTCCAGGATTGTGCAATCCTCCCAGCCAACCCTCCCAGTAGGATTTACACAATTTTTTCCATCAACAGGCTATTCAGCCTAGGATTTGTACAAATCTGGGCAGCAGTCAACTGCTTTGCCCAGAAATTGTGCAATCCCCTTGGGCAGTCAGCCCAGATGATAGTAAGAAGTGCGCATTTCTCTCTAGTAGTCGAGTAGTCGCTTGCATGTGCAACTGAGTTGTCTGGTTTCCTCCGGGATCAAGCAAAATAGAATTTCTTGCATAGGCTGCTTCTCCCAAGGTAACATGCAAAGGCATCCCTTGTTTTAGGGATTTGTGTTTAGTAGTTGGAGGTTACATGCAAGGAGTAATTCAGAAACATCCCTCCAAGTGTCTCTTCCCCTAGATTTGTGGCATGCATGTCACAACCTTGATGTTATAAAAACTCATCAACCAGACGTTGTAGAGCTTAGTTCTCACATCAACCTTGTAGCTTTGACATCCCACATCACATCTAGGAGTAGTTGGCACATTCAACTCAACTGTTTTGGGGTAAGCTCGCTTCCCATTCCTTGTGCTGCATTTCTGTCGCTTTTTGGGTTCTCACTTGTATGAGTACTATTTTCTTGATTTCTTTGAATGTTTGCTATCGTTTACATGTATACTAGCTTGTCCTAGTTCTATTTCAATTTTCATTGCTATCTCACTGTTGTCGCATGCATGTAACTGTTTTGCACGGACGTTCACCCAACCGGCGAACAACCTCACCCACATGCATGTTGATCTGTTTTCTTAATCCTCCATTCATGTTTTGCATGCACTATTTATCACTTCTACTATCACTTAGTGTCGGCATGCATTTCATCGACTTACTTTCTTTCAGTTTCCTGTCGGCGAGTCGGGCCAACCTCATCCCAGTGTCTACCCACCAAGGATGCATTGCACAATCTAGAGAAGGAAGGATCACCTTCCTCTCCATATTTTCTCATTCTGGCCCAACACTGTCCTCCTATACTGAATTTTGCATTTCTGGAGGTCAGTGGATGGTTGGCGCAAAAAATTGCGCAAATATGTCCCTGGGCAAGCAGTCTTTCCCAGTTGGAATCATGCATTGCACAATCCAAATAGCCAACTACCCAACTGGATTACACATTTTGTAGTTCCAGCAGTCAGTGGGTCTCCCAGCAGCCAACTGCCCAACTAGATTGCACATTTTTCAGTTCCAGCAGTCAGTGAGTCTCCCAGCAGCCTGGACTTTGCCTTGTGCAAGCTTGTTAGTCGGTCTCCCAACCTCCCAACCAAAATTGCACAATCTTCATGATCATTCACCCAGGTATGTTGCAAGTCAGTTCTCATGTTCATTTTGGTTTTTAACTGACAGATTTCTTGCTATGAGTGTTGCTATGTCTCTAGGTATCACAGGTGTTCATCTACCTCTCAGTAGTACAGGTACAATGGTTTCCAAGAGAGTAGAGATGAAGACACCGTTCAGAGCACACTTGGGGATGCAGTCGATCCAGTGTCCATGGGCTTACTTATTGATGAAGACATCAAGTGGTTCATGGACAAGGATAGCAATCAACAACATCACAGTGAGCAACACCATGAACAGTAGTCGAAGACAACATACCGAATGGTACGAATGCAACAAATGAAGAAAACACAACGAATGCAAGAAAAAGGTTGTTTACAACATAGAGGCAGAGAAAAGTTGCAAGATGAAGCAGATCCACTGACAATGAAAGAAACTTTGGAGACTCAGGCTATGAAGTGAAGGTGTGACATGAAGATCACGCGAAGGTAGAAGATGGAACAAAGAAGGAGTTGCATGCGCTGAAGCAACAAATCAGGAAGAACATGAAGTTGCACAAACAGTCCAATGAGTTGCAGCAGTAACAAGAGAAACAGTGGGTGCAACATGCACTCATGCATGAAACTGCACAAGTACAAGTTAAGGATCCATCCTAGAAGCTAACATAGAGCAAGCATTGTGAGTAGTGTTGTTGATCGCATGCAAAGGATCCAAAAACATGCATGTCATTGAGTGCATGCATGCAATCCAACCCATTCAACACACTCACCAAGGCGAAGACCAGAAGCAAGTCCAACTGGGGCTGAACATGCACTTTGGCAAGTTGATGCGCATGACCACCAACACACACTTGAAGATCAGTGCAGACACTATGCATCAATGTGTTTCTGGTTCAACCGTACCCAAGAAGACCATGCGCATGTTAGCAGACAAGTTGGATGAAGGGGCCAAACCAATGCACTGGTTGAAACGGAGGCAAGAGTTCATTCAACAAGATGTCACCATGAGGTGCATGCACACCATCATGGACGACCAAGCTTGGCATCAACTCACCAGCTTCACCATCACAGGCATGTTAAAGAGATGGTCTCACCACAACGGACAGAGTGTCAGTGATATCTTGCAAATCTTGCTCAAGCCATGTTGTCTCACATGAGTCAATGTGCATTGTAATGCTGAGTCATGTCATGTGTAAGTAGAGTGTCAAAAGTTGGATGTAACTGCCATAGAGTAGGCGAAGAGTCATGAGGGTAGTTGAAATATCACAAAGGGGAATGTCAAGGGTCACCCCACCCTTTGTTATAAATAGTTCCTCATAACTCATTTTATAAGATTTTGGTCGACCAAGCTTCTACTAAGACTATCTTGAAGAAGGCTTGGAAAATATTGTAATGCACCTTGGCTTCTCCACTACACAGAGCTAGTACATCTCTTTGGAGGAGCAGGTGGATGTAGCGGTAACATTCCACTAATGGGGCTAGCAGGTTTACATGGTGTATTGTATGATTGTGACTTACACTTCTTTATATAATAAAAGCCAACACATTTTCATGCATATGTTGTTATTGTAGTTGGATTGCTCCGTTTTCCTTAATGATATATGTTGTTTAACTTACGTACTTGTATATGAACTGATTTATATGCAATTATATGAATCTTGTTGTTAATGTGTTTCACATGTTGTTAATCCTGTCATCGTCAGTGTCGACTGTTTTGCCGGACATCAGACAGACCTTTATTTCAAACCTATTATATCAACCGTCGCACTCATCTCAGACTACTCCGTGAGTGCTATTCATGTTATCTTACCTTGTATGTTGTGACTGCCGCATCCGTGTCGACTACTCTACCGGAAGATGTGCATGTCCTTTGTGTTGTGTGTTCCTAGCCGAGTTGGGACCGATCCCTTTAAACCTGGAACTCACCTTCACCTTCCTCTCCCTTTGAAGTGTTAGAACCTCTCATAATCATTCCTTGACTCATTGCATTAGTCACACCCTCGCTACTGACAGAGTTATCTTACTTACCTCTGCGCAACATCGCGGTGAAGGCATTACCTTACAACTCACTGTTTGGACTCCTAAACCAAACACTCTGAGGTCTAATTGGGACTTCTTACCGGGGAGATCCCCTTGACATATTGGCAGGTCCAGCACCGTCAACACTATGTCATGTTACAAGAAAAAGTCAAATCTTATTTCTTCCAGAGATCAACCAATTATAATTGATTGTGAGTTCATCCATGTTGAATATTGGACAAAAGATGATAGCTATAAGCCTATTCTTCTGAATGGAGTAGATGAAAAGAGTCATAGCCAATTATTGGTTTATGATGATGTCATAAGAAAGTTAACATATGATGATAAAGATACAAAAGGAGAGATAGTTAACATTTATCAAAAACTGCAATCATTGATTAACTATCTTATAGATTTATATTCAAATGAAGGAGATTGGGTTTTGGATTTATTTTCAAGTTCACGTAAGCTTATATATATATATATATATATATATATATATATATATATATATATATATATATATATATATATATATATATATATATATATAAAATTGAATTTTAATATTTTCTTTTTTAGTTTTTATGTGTTTATACCAATTTACTTACTTATTTCTTTTGTGCTCGATGATTAGGAACAACAATAGCATGTTGCCTACAAAAATGAAAAAAATGCATTGCGATTGAAAAATACCCACTACAATGCAATTTTATTCAACAAAAAATTAATGCTCTTCAATTTCTTTGAGATGCAATGCAAGAAGTTGGTTTGAGGAAATGATATTTTAATGAATGACGTGTGGCAAAAAAGGCAAAGGAACCTCAACCACTATTATATGGAATAATTGGAAAATGACACCTTGGGAGATTTGCAAACATGAAAGGTCCACTAGAAGAGGAAAATGAGGAATCCAAAGCAGAAAATATCATGGAAGAAGAAAACAATGAAGCTCTAGAAAATGATGAACGTGGATTATATGATGTTGTTGATGAACTTTAATTTATGCTTGCAAATCAAACTCAATTTTGAGAGATATTCATTATTTTTACTTTTAATGTTTTGACTTTGAGATTTTATGAGAAGAATGAGCATTTGATTATTGTTATATGTTTAATATTTGTATTATCTGATTTTCACTTTAATTTCTATGTGAATCATTTTTTTTTTTGTAAAAAAACCTATGATTGCTATTAATTTTTAACATCAAATTCATAAAAATGCTATTTTTTAAAGTTTTTTGTTAGGATTTTCCCATAAAAATCGATTATTTGACATGTCATTTTTGACAAAAAGTCTCAAAATGTGTAATTTTTAATTATATTTGTATTGAAAAAGTGTATTTTTGTGGTCAAATGTTTAAAATATTTGCTTTTTTAGTGAAAATTATTAGGTTTGCATCGAATTATTAATTAACATTACATAAACATATAGAAAATAATAACTTTAAAATATTGATCATTTTTTTAACTATGCAGGAAAATTAAGATTTCATTACAAAAAAATTGAAAAGAAAAATAAAAAAACACAAATACATAAATACACTTAAAAATAAATATCTTAGGGAAGAAGAAAACATTATAAACTTTAAAGTGTAAAAAATTAGCCCTCTAAAAAAAGGGGTTGATGCTACATCAACACTATTTAAAAGCATCACGAAAATCAGTCACATTTAAAAAAAATGTTCATACTTGATACATAAGCAAATTTAAAGTGCCAAAAATATGCTCCAAAAAAAGGGTGTATTCTGAATCACCACTTTTCAAAATCGAGTGATTTTTTTGCTACCTCAAAAAATCGGGTAATCGATAATTTTCTTGTTTGATCGGTAACTATGTTTGTAGACAATAGTCAGAATAAGCTCAATAGTTAGAGAATCCTTGCAGTAGTTTTGGTTTTCATTTTTTTTGGTTTAGTTTTAGTTGAGGACTGGACTCAGTTACAAGAGTAGGCCACATTTTGCAGGTTGTAGGGTAGAGTTTTGGGGTCATCCCAATGGACTAGGCATTGGAGCAGCGAGTTCTTAGCTACCTCACAGGGAGGATAACATCCCCATTGGAGCCAACTGTTATCACAATATATTTTAAGGTAAAAGGGTCAGTGGTTTTATTTTTTATTAAAAATTTCAGGTGCGTTGATAGTTAAATTGTCAACATTGGTTCATAAAATTTGAAACTGTGCCACTGATAAATCAAATGTCGACAAAAAATTGTTTTACTATGTTTTTTTTTAATTGTAAACAAAAGTAACTTCGGGTGCGATTTTCAAACAGATGGAATTTATTTTTGAAAACCGAGAGAGGTTTTTGTTGGGAACAAACCCCTTAACAAAAACCTCTCTCATTACACAAGTGTCACAGTTTGGGAGATTCAAATGGATATTTGAAGCTTATTTTTCAGGAATTTGGTAGAATTTTTTTTCTTTCTATTTTTAGAAAAATGCCTAATCAACTTCCAGTTGGAGAGCCACCTCATCAAATTTGACTAGGGGATCCTCAGCTTCAACCATGTCTCTAGAAGTAGCATGATCCTCATATACAAAATATTATTTCTTTTGTTTTATGATGGGATGATGTAATCTATTTGGTTTTAATTAGATATTTTTTCATTTATTTTAAGATTGTGTAACCAAGTTTTTGCTAAAGGCTTGGTTATATTTTTGTAAGTACTCTATAAATACTGTAATTTTGTGAGGAAGGGTTGGGAAATTTTTGAAGAAGAAAGATTGTGTGTTTAACTCTGTTATCAATATATTGCTATATGCAGTGTTACATATACAGTTTGTAGATATATGTGTGTATAATTTCATGATCGTCTTTCCTCATGGTTTTTTAATTTCTCCTTATACTACATCTCTGGATCATTAAGTCTTCATTATTTTGGATAAAGCATTATGAAATAGAATTATTTATGTATGCTCTGATTCAAGTTATCTAAATACTTTCTATGTTTTCTGCTTAAATATTTATAACATAATTCTTATTGCTTTGTTGTGATATTTATTTTATGTTTTCTGTCTCCACATCTTGATGGTTATCTGTCTAAGAAGTTTTGTCCTATATTTCCTCTGTTAAGAATTGTTTATGTGTCCCGTGGTTAACAAAATTTTCCATGAGACTCCAAGCTGAATGGTCCTTGTTCTCTTCTTACCAAACCAATCCCATCCTATAAGTAAATTTAGCTAATGAGCTAATAAACCTACAACTAAAAGTGACAGTGAGTGGTAGAGTTTTAAGGAGAGATTTGTCTCCAGATTGAAGGGTTGGATTTCAATCAAAAGTGGTTATGGGTTACCTTAGTTTTTTTCCTCTACAACCGGGGTAAGTGATAACAAAGTATTATCAAGTGTTTGAGTTATATAATGGGTCAAATTCCTCTATCTAATATATATGCTTACACATTGTATCTTGACTACTTTCATGTGTTTACTATACCGGCATTCATTTTCAATTCTTTTGATGATTGTAACTAGTTACAGGAAAATGGTTTATCACATTCATCATGTAAGGAGGATGATTCTATTGTTCAAATAATTTGCAAATCTCTTGAAACTGATCTATCTTTATTCTCTATTAATTGAGGATCTTATACCTTAATCATTCCACGCGATCATAATTATGGTCCTAACAACTATCATCCAATTGATCATTTTCCCATTAGTATATCTAATGATGCTTGTTTTACATTAATTGATCTTTATGGTTTATCATCTTATTTTTCAAATACTTTTTAAGTAGTTGAAGCACTTCAGCCTTCACTGATGGTTATGGCAGGTCCTCACTATCTTGATAAGAATTCTAAAATGTTATTAGATCAAATTTCTTTCTGAAACAACCCTTGTTAAAAATCCATGTAAATATAAAAATAATACCAAGATCATGGGACACATATTCCAAGCTAAATGGTGGTCAAAAAATCCTAGTGGGTGTTCATTTGGTTTATTATCGCTAAAGGAAATTGGCAAAGGCAATGGCAAAGGCTTTGGAATGGAAAAGTGGAATTTATTGGCATTTTATTTATGACAATAATGGAAAATAGGAAAAAAGGGAGGTGAAAGGTCACAAGTTTCATGTGAGGAGGAAAATGAAGGAAAATAATAAAAATTTAAGAAAATAGAGGCCTTATTGATAAAAAGGCTTCTGAGGATTAGTTCATAACCTTTTGTTAGTTCAATTTTGGAGCTCTCTCTCTTTTTTATCTATCTCACACTCTTGGAAACTTAGAGTTTTTTTGGAGCACTTCAGCATTGGATCAAGTAAAGCAAAGAAGGAAAAGGAAAGTAAGGATCAAGAAAGGAAGAGAAGGATCTAGCAACTACATTGGGATTAATTGCAGTATCAATTTGCATGTGTGATTTCCTTGCTATCTTTTGCATGCATGGTTATGAATGTGTGTTCTTGGTTATCTTGTTGTCATTGGAATGGGTTTTTCTAGGTGTGACAATGTTTTTCAGCCTAGCCTTGCTATCTCTTGATAGCCTTGAGGTGATGGGTTCTCATGTTTTAGTGGAGTTGGATTCGAAGTTGAGTGAGGTGGATCTCTGAAAGGAAGAACACATGGCTTAGTGATCCCTGAACTAGATTGTGGATCATGGTAAAGCCATGAACTAGTAGCCCCTAAATCAAACTGTGGGTTGCAGTAAAGTTGAATTTTGTGTTGCCTCGGTGGGCCTAGGAATTATTGACCAGTGAATGGCGGATATAAGGTAAAGCGTAGAGGTGGGTTCCCTTGATCAAGCCTATAATTCCTTGGTCAGTGAATGGAAATATATACGGTAAATCATGGAGGGTGGTTTCTCGATAATGGCCTAGCGATCCATGAATTAGATTGTGGATTGCAGTAAAGCCTAGGGACTAGGAGGAATTAAAATTCATCACGGTGTAGGTGGGTAAATTTGGTGGCATCCATGCTCATTCGGTTATTTTTCGTTTATGAGTCCCACATTCATGCTTGGAATATGACAAGGGGTGATTGGATGAAAGAGAGATTTGGTTTAGCCAATCTATGGTTGGGTGGTTCGTGGAAGGCCCAAACTCGGTTGGATTTTGAATTCATTAATAAGATTTCCTTCTCCTTGGTATTTCATGTATAAATGTAATGGTTTATATGTGGATTCTATGGTTGTTGTATCTCTATTATTTTTGTTGTTTATATGTTGGTTACGAGTATGTTTTATGAGTTTATATGTGGATTCTATGGTTGTTGTATCTCTATTATTTTTGTTGTTTATATGTTGGTTATGAGTATGTTTTATGACAATGATGATGTATGGCTCTCATCATGTTTTGAATTGTAAGTGAATGAACAATGAATATGTGAATTGATATATGATAATGCAACTAATGTGATAATGCATCAATGCTTATTAGCGATTCTTAGATAAGTATGAAAGCCCTATGGTCAGATCTATTGTTATGACCTGTAGAATGCATATTTGTGACATGTTTGACGAAATGTGTATCTTGGTTAGGCTTGGTTAGGTGAAGTCCTTGATCAATTTTTGTGTTAGAGGCTTTGTCTTGTTGTCATTTATTGTCTTGGAAAGTCTCATAAAGTTTCAAGTTGTGGTTTGGAGACTAGCCCTGAAAAAGTGGCTTAAATCTTTCAGTATCTGGCACCGAACTGGCTGAAAAAGGTTGTAGTCTTCCGTACATGCACTATTGGAGTGATTGCAGGGTTCCAATGACATTCATGCCCATGCCATGGGAGTGAATGCGGTTTAATTCATTGAAAGGCAAGGTTAATTAAGGGGTTGGGCACCTGGAGTGGTGGATTAGCTCCTAGGGGTCCTGCAACACTTGAGGGAGGTTTGTAAAGTGTTATTTCGTTGATTCCACTTCCTTAAATACACTTAGAGATTTGAATCATAACATAGTAACTCTTTGTCACATGTTTACCCTTGTGGACCAGTTAGATTGGGTAAAGATGGGAGGAGGGTGTTACAAAGTGGTATCAAAACATTGTTCAACCCTTGGATTGGATGGACATAATGTGTTTGTCATGCATGCATGTAGGATGTGTATGTGCTTGTTATGTATGCATGGTGGTAGTCATTTTTATTGTGGTGATTTCATGTATAAGTTGGTGGTGTTTTTGTTAGGATGTGTTTTTCCTGAATACATGTCGATTGTATATGCATTTTTTATGCATGTCAATATCTATATGTTGTTATGCCTGCATTTTCATAGTTATAGTTATGCATGTATAGTAGGTAAAACATCTAGTGTGAGGTAATTGTATGTAGTTTGAGTCATCATAATGTTGTTGGTTGTTATGATGCTAATGTGTTGGATGAGATAGAGGAGGAGATGCAAACCATCATAGTGAAGTTGTGACACTAGACTTTGGGGTGAGAGCAAATTGTCATATAGGTTTGTATGTTTGGTGTAACAACCCTGGTGAAAATTCCATGTAACAAAAGTAATAAAGGAAAAATAATAACCATGGTTGATGGGACACTTATTCCAAGTTGAATGTTGGGCAAAATCATAGTGATGGGCACCACTTGTGGTTGATTAATGGCTAAGGAAATTGGCAAAGGAAATGGAAAAGGCTTTGGAAAGGAAAATGACATTTTGGCTCATTTATTTATGAAATAATGGAAATTAAGAGAAAAAGGAAGTGAAAGGTCACAAGTTGCATGTGAGGAGGAAAATGAAGGAAAATAATGGAAAATGAAGAAAATGGAGGCCTCATTAATAAAAAGTCTTATGAGGATCAATAAAAAAACTTTTGTCAGTTCAGTTTTGGAGCTGTCCCTCTATTCTCTCTCTCTCTCTCATACTCTTGGACACTTAAAGTTTCTTGGATCACTCTTGGAGAGTGTGGCATACTTTGAGTTTTTGAGGAAGAAAGAAAAGGAAAAGTAGGAAAGCACAAGCAGACAACAGGATCAATAGCTACATAGGATTTTTCTTGCAGGTACTGAGTTGCATGTATGTTTTCCTCACTAGTTTTGGTATGCATGGCATATGCATGTGGTTTATTGGTCATTATCTATCATTGGCATGGAGGATTTCCTTGATTGACAATGGATTTTACCAGCCTTTCCATTTCCTAGATAGCCATGGTGTTGTGGGTTTATTTCTTTGTTTTCTGGTTGGTTCTCATGTTTCCTTTAGCTTGGGTTGAGTTGCTAGTTCCTGGAGCCTTGGTTGGACAAACTGATGCATGAGCATCTAGGCCTAGCCAACAATGTGATGGAGTGGTCACATGTTGTGGCTAATGCAAGTTTGGAGGAAGAATTGGTTATTCAAATTGTAATAATTTCAAATTATGGAAGTGGTTAATTTGTTGCCTAATTCTGAATAGAATTGGGAATAAATGGCAAATGATCCTCCTTGCATAGAGATCAAGCCAAGTAGTTTAGTTTGTTCAGATTAGGATAAGATTTGATTTCTAAATGTATAGTCTATTCCTTCATTTGTGGAAGGAAACTGTTAGGTATGCCATATATGTAATTTCTTTTGTTTTCTGAGAAGGGATTCGAGAGAGAGAGACAAGGAGAGAGGATTCGAGAGCATTGTAAGCCTATGGGCAGTGTAGGAGGAGAAGGCCACTAACTAGAATAATCAGGCTAGAAAGGGGCAGAGAGCCTCAAACTTGTAATTATGTGTTTGTTTGTGTATTTACAGAGAAAGGAATGAATTGAGAGTGAAAGAGTGTGAATAGAATGGAAGCAGATAGATAGTGGGTGGATTGCATTTCTTTTGGGATAGAGGTATTTGATATTATAATATGGCCCAAGGTCAAGACTCTGTAACAGATTCATTGTGAATAAATCAGTGTTGCGTGCATTATTATATAAATGGCTCTTGGAGGCCTCGAATGCTTGCTTTTTCTTTGTATTCAGATGATTTTGGCACTGGCTCTGTGTTTTCATTCTTTACAGTAGAAATCCCGTGGTTAACGCAATTTTGGTGTAGTTTGGGTCCACAAGCGGAAATCCCATTTACACAGAGCAACCACACAAAACCCTTAGCGAATTTGACAAAACGGATTTGAAATAATATAAATGCCACTTTTGGGTCATATCGGGTCTGATATACAAATCACATCGCTGTAGAGCAAGGGAATTAGCTTGTAAAATCGCCGAATTCCGATATCGCAACCTAACCAGACCCGAAATGGTATAGGGACAATTTGATAGCCTATCGGGTTTGAAAATGCTATTGCATCGGAGGTTTGAAGGGGAGGCGGCATATAGTAAAGCGGATATATGGAAATTGCCGATAGCAGTTAGCGATATCACATCGGACCTCCGTCGAGGGAAATCGCCGATAGTTGTGGACCATTGGAACCCCGATCATCGACATTGCGATTTAATTTGAGTCGTCTGATCGACCAGATATAGATCTGCGGTACTAACACATATAATCACTTTAAAATGCAGAAAAGCATTGTTTTGGCATTTTTCAAAGGTATGTCAATCCTGAAAGGGAAAAGCATTGTTTAACCCTTTTCACAGGCCTTTGGGTTTCGAGAGGGAAAAAGACATAGTTTTCAAAGTAAAGGGGTGTTCAATGGGGTGATTTTTCAGTTTTATAAACCCAATTGTGGGTTTATATTGCACCATTGTTTCCACCTGTGTCATTTTGGTATCAGAGCAGAATTGTAATTGAATAATTGGGGTTAAAAAGAACAGAGAAATTCTGTATGAAGGAATTAAGAACAGAGTTATGTGCTAAAGTATTTATGCAGGAAAGAGGAAGGATCAGATTTTAATCTGATAGAAGGAAGGCACACAGAGGTGATGTGTAGTAGAACTTGCGATGCAAGAGACGGAGGAAATCCATTCAAAACACAGGTGACAACATAAGAAAGTGTGAAGACTACAACAATATAGAACAAGAGAAGTTGTGAGAGAAGAACTGGATGTCTTCTTAAAAGCAGAGCAAGGAAAGCACTCTGAAGTGGCAGTGAACCTGAAGAATCCAACAAGAGATTGGATAGAGAGGACAACCGAAGTGTTCTCAAGAGAGAGTGAGAGATTGCAGAAGCCTAGAAGGAGCAAAGGTGTTGCTCAAGAGGAGGTTCCAGATAGAGGACCGTGCTTACCAAAAGACTGAGTGAGGTAGGATCACAGTAAGGAGGACTTGCTGTTATAGAGGCTTTTTCAGAGGAGTGAGGAGCTCATGAAAAGAGAGGAGAAAAAGATGACTACTGATAGTCATAGCAGAAGTTCAGAAAGAATCCAAAACAGAAGGAAAGATGCCAAAGTAAATGGCATGAGGATGAGTCAAGAAGAGTTTGACAGAGAGAGAGCTGAGATAGATTTCCAGATTGGAATATTGATGGAGATGCTGTGGAGAAGTGATGAAGACCAGAAGCATGGTTGGACCATGAGAAGGAGAGTGAAGTGGCAAAGGCTACAAGAGAAGAGAAATCAACAAGTGAATTTAGAGATAACAGAAGAGTTGAGAAATATTGAACAGATATTGAGTGCTCAAGAGGAACTAGAGGAACTCAGCGAAGCAGAAGCAGAAATGGAAGTTTTCATTTGTAGACCAGAACAAGGTGAAATATTGGGTGGAGAGGATAATGAGAGATCAGATGAAGATCTCATGAACTATTGGCATAGTTCAAAACAATTAGAAGATATGATGATAAGGGAAGTAGATGAGGCAATGAAGCCTTGTGATTTTAATTCTCATAGTTTGTGTATGTTTGCAGGATATGTCGAGGATGATGGACAGTCTAGTAAAAATGTCACAAACAGGAATGAAGCTCTTGAGGTTAAGTATGATAGAGAATGCCTTTTAGAGGAAGAAGGTGCTGATCTATTGTAGCAGAAGGAGTTCATAGATGAAATTATGTTTGGTGTGAAACAGTCAGATGAAGTTTATATGGAACAAAAGTCTAATGACAATGCCATAGTGGTATTATAAGGAGGTAAGCAAATGAAATTGTCTGATGAAATTGATGAAAGAACTTTGCAATATAACAGTGCAGAAAACAAGATAATTCAGGAGGATCGCCAGGAAAAGAACGAAGCTGAGGATGGAAATTGCGATGAACTATTGGAGAGATTTCAAAAGGAAATAGAATTCTTGGAAAGACTGCTCAAGGAACCTGAAGAAGAAATGAAGCTTTCAGAACCTGATGGAGAAAAGGATATGGTTACTATGCATGATAAGGATGAACTGTCTCTAACATTTATAGAGTTAAGTAAATGTTTAGACTCTTCAGTTAATGATGTGACTGCAGGTGTGGAAGACAACATTAATAAATATGATGCTGAAATAAGAGAAACTGAGCAGAGATTATATGAAGGTGAGATGAAAGATCAAGAGCAACAAGGAAGTTATGTCCTCAAAGACATGAGGGAGACAGAAGTATTAATCCAACAAGATGAAGATGGAAGGAATCAACAATTTAAAGGAGATGATAAACAACATGAGAATGAATTCGAGGAAGGCATTAGATTGCAGAAGTATAGCAATTGGCAGTAGAATGAAGAACAAGAGATTAGTCTAGCAGTACAAAGAAAGACAAGTGAAGGCTGAAGATATAGATGGAGAATGAAAAAAGGGTCAAGTGGAAGCTATTACAACAAAGGTGGAAAGGCAAGTTGATAAACGAGTTCATGGAACTTGAACAAATTCATATTTATTTGTTAGAGAAGGAAAGACTCAAAGGAATGGAATCACAACAAGAAGGATATGCTAAAATCCAAAAGATCTATGATGGAGGATTGCTGCTTAAAGCATCAAAAGAGGATGGAAGGTATTGTGTTTTTAAAATTAATGATTGTTGTATGTTTTCAGGTCATATATACTTGAGGAAAGACAAGCAGTTATTGGAAACTGTTATATTAACAGGAGAAGAGATGACTACTCACAGTCATATGAAGAATAAAGAGAAAAGTTATAGTCAAGTGAAGGAAGATGTCTAATCAGATGACATCAAAGGGATAATTCAAAAGGAGGATGGCAAAGGAATTATTGAGATCAAAGGAATGTTTGGAAAGGAAGAGTCACATTCATTGGAATATGGAACAAAGATTTTTCTCAGGAAAACTGATGAAGCTAATACAAAGCAAATGGAGGATCTTATGGTGTGTTGGGGAAGTGGAAGTCAACTGGGAGAGTTGATGACGAAATTATTTGAGGACACCTTGGTATCTCATAGTTTTGAAACTAATATTGTGTGTGTAAATGCAGGATACACTGAAGTAAGACAACTATTTAATGTTGTCATAGGGGAAAGGAAAAGCAAAGATATGATTTTTCAGAAGTTATAAGAAGGGAATTCACATAATCTTGTGATACAGAGGGAAGAGCAACTGTTAAACATAGCTGTAGTGAATTATACATATATTGGAAAACTATTGAGGATTGAAGCCAAAGGAGAGAAGCTACTGGAAGTTGATATAGAAGACTTTGTAGATGATAAAAAATTATTGAAGATTATTGACCTTGAAGGAAGCCTGAGTAAAGAAGGACTAAAGATGGATGATGCAGACAATGAAGTTAGTAAAGATTGTGTAGAGCTTTTGAGAAAAATTCCAAATGAGATTACAGATTTGTGGCATGAGTCAAGTCTTTTGGATAAGAGGCAAGAAAGCCAAAGAATGAGTGATCAAATTGTATGACCGGAACTGAATGAGAACAAAGTTGTCATGAATGACAAATATGAGAAAGAAGTTGTCAGAAGTGTTGGCATAATGAGGAAGCAAGGTAAAGTAATTGTGTTTAATGAATTGATTAACTATGATGAAGATTTATATGCAGGAAAGGAAATGTGAAGTCAATTTGAACCAAGGAGATGATTCTGAAGATTAGATCGAATTAATGAAGGGTGAGATCAGAATGTCTCAGAAAGATGGAATGATGCTGAATCTACAGTATGGGAATGTTGAACTAGAAATGAATTCAAGGGATGATAGTAACAAGAATAATATTGTACTACAGGGATTTATTGATGAAGAAGAGGCTGAAGATGACATTTCAGATGCAGACGAATATAATGCCATAATCCTTAAGAGTGCAAAAATGAAGTTACTACAAGAAGAAATATTCCAAGTACCTAATCAAGCAGGAAAAAATCTGAGTTTTCAAGAAATTTGTAGAATTGCAGGTATATTGGAATTTGAAGTAAGAAGTAGTGAAGTCATGAATGAGAAACCAGAAGAAGGAGCTGGAATTATTGCATAGGATCAATGGAGAAGGAATTTGTACATTTCATAAATGTATATGGGAAAATATTTGCACAGTGATTATGATGTTCTTATTCAAGAACACAATCAATTGTAGGAGAATAGTATTCAACACATGAGAAGTGAAGTGGACAAAGAATTGGATGGGTTGTGGAGACTCAAACAACAAAATTCCAATAAAACAAATAAAGGACAAAAGAAGAAAGGAAGATTGGCTGGAAAGAATGGTACAGGTGAAGGAAATGGAAACTTGCAAATTAAGATGTGGGAGCCTATCATAAACTGTAATGATGAGAAAACATCGGTAAGATATATGAAAAGGACAACAACAGATAGTGAGAGCATAGCTAATGGGGAAATGCAACATAAAGTATGGAGACCAGGAGAACAATAAACAACAGTAGTAACTAAGGACACACTACCAAACAAAGTATGGGATCTAAGAGGACACAGATCAGAAGCGCATGATTAGGAGATCATGATTAATTTAAACTTTGGGAGTCTAATCCAGGAGCATCGAGACCTAGCCAGCAATGAGTGGTCACAAGTTGTGGCTAATGCAAGTTTGGATGAAGAATTGGTTATTCAAATTGTATTAATTTCAAATTATGGAAGTGGTTAATTTGTTGCCTAATTCTAAACAAAATTGGGAATAAATGGCAAATGATCCTCCCTGTGTGGAGATCAAGCCAAGTAGTTTAGTTTGTTCAGATTAGGATAGGATTTGATTTCTAAATGTATAGTCTATTCCTTCATTTGTGGAAGGAAATTGTTAGGTATGACATATATGTAATTTCCTTTGTTTTCTGAGAAGGGATTCGAGAGGGAGACAAGGAGAGAGGATTTGAGAGCATTGTAAGCCTATGGGCAGCGTAGGAGGAGAAGGCCACTAACTAGAATAATCAGACCAGAAAGGGGCAGAGAGCCTCAAACTTGTAATTATGTGTTTGTGTGTGTATTTATAGAGAAAGGAATGAATCAAGAGTGAAAGAGTGTGAATAGAATGGAAGCAGATAGATCGTGGGTGGATTGTATTTCTTTTGAGACAAAGGTCTTTAATGTTGTAATCTGGCCCAAGGCCGAGACTCTGTAATGGATTCATTGTGAATAAATCAGTGTTGCATGTATTATTATATAAATGACCTGTGGAGGCCTTGAATGCTTGATTTTTCTCTGTATTCGGATGATTTTGGCACTGGCTCTATGTTTTCATTATTTACAATAGAAATCCCGTGGTTAAGGCAAGTTTGGTGTAGTTTGGGTTCACAAGCGGAAATCCCATTTACGCAGAGAAACTGCGCAAAACCCTTAGCGGATTCGGTAAAATAGATTTGAAATAATATAAATGCCACTTTTGGGTCTTATCAGGTCTGATATACAAATCGCATCGCTGCAGAGGAAGGGAATCAGCTTGTAAAATTGCCGAATTCCGATATCGCAACCTAACCAGACCTGAAAGAACATAGGGACGATTGGATAGCCTATTGGAACTGCAAAGGCTATCATATCGGAGGTTTGAAGGGGAGGCGACATGTAGTAAAGATGATATATGGCAATTGCCGATAGCGATTAGCGATATTGCATCGGACCTCTGCCAAGGGAAATTGCCAATAGTTGTGGAGTCCCATTGGAACCCCAATTGTCGATATTGCGATTTAATCTGAGCTGTCTGATCGACTAGATATAGATCCGTGGTACTAACACATATAATCACTTTAAAAGGTGGAAAAGCATTGTTTTGGAATTTTTCAAAGGTATGTCGATCCCGAAAGGGAAAAACACTGTTTAAGCTTTTTCACAGGCCTTTGGGTTCCGAGAAGGGAAAAGGAATAGTTTTCAAAGTAAAAGGGCGTTCGGCGGGGTGATTGTTGAGTTTTATAAATCCAATTGTGGGTTTATATTGCACCATTGTTTCCGTCTGTGTCACAAACGCTTTGGATCTCTATAACAACTTGTGTTGAGTTACTAGTCCTGGAGCCTTAGGTGGACAAATGCGCTGGAGCCCTTGGTGGGTTGATTTATTAGTCCTGGAGCCTTTTTTGGAAAAATTCTTTGGAGCCCGATAACAATTGTCAGTTGAGTTACTAGTCTTAGAGACTTGGTTGGAACAAACTACCTTAAGCCCTGGAAGGCTTGGTTAGATACGAATCTAGTGATGATTTTTTGATGTTCGACATGAGGTGGAATCATTGTTTGATGGGTTGAGGTGGTTTGGACTCTCGAAGCTCTGGATGGTTTTGATTGATGTGTTTTATGAGATCCCACATTCATGCTTAGAATATGGTCATGGGGGTGACTGCTAAAGAGAGTTTTGGCTCAGCCATGTCTATAGCCGGGTGGTTTGTGGAAGTCCCACAAATGGTTGGCCTTTGCATCATTAATATGAGGTTATTTCTCCTTGTTATTTTATGAGTATTGTACTGATTTATATGTGGATTATATGGTTTTTTTCCTTGGTATTTCTGTTGTTATTATGCTAGTTATGAACATGCATTATGACAATAACCTTGTATGGATCTCATCATGTTTTTACTTATAAATGATTGAAAAATTTATTTATGGCCTAATGGATGAAACTGCAACTAATGTGTTGAGGCATAAATGCTTCATAATGATTCTCAGATGAGTATGAGACCCCTATGCTTATATCTATTTTTTTACACTTGTATATTACATATTTGTGATATGTTTGACGAAATTCATGTCATGGATAGTAGGGATCCAATCAAGAGCTTGTTCAAGTAATTGAATTTGTATCATCATTCCATTGTTATCTTTCTGTTATGAATATTTCATTTAGTTCTTGGTAGTGACCTGGGCTATGGGCCTGAAAAAGTGGCTTATATCCCGGGGAAGTAGGCACAACACTAGGCAGAAAAGTCCTTGGACACTGGCATACCCTGTTGTGGAGCGTCCAGAGCCCTATGGATGCATGCATGCCCATATCATGGGAGCATATGAGGGTTAATTGGTCTAAAAACTCAGTGGGACCTAGGGGCTGGTTACCTGAGAGGTTGGGATGGTTATTAGGAGTCTTGTTGCTGATGTGGAAGGTCTGTATGGTGTGTTTCTATCAGTTCCACTTTTTTAAGGTGACTTAGGAGGTCGAATCATATCATAGTAACTTATCGTCTCATGTTTACCCTGGTTGGACGATTACTTGGGTAGATGTGATAGGAGGGTGTTACATTTGGTATGCAAGTATGTGGTTAATGGTTTTTATAAGCATTAGGGTTACTTATATGCTTGTGATTCTATGGTTATTGTGGCTACACGTATGATAAATTCTAGTTGATCAGTGTATTCATATGCACATGTGTCAGATAGTCATGAACGATATTAACTTGTTGTTGTATGCATCGTTATAATGTGCCTGATGATTATGTTCTTTGCATTTAAGATCTTGATGTTATATACACCATGCTAATTTGGATCAATCTATGTGTATGGGTAGGATTATGAAATTTAGATATGAGTTGACCTAATTATGATAGTGTGTTGCACTAAACTAGACTGATTGTGCATATGTGGTTGTTCTTCATGAATGACAATTGTTTATGAGTTTATGATGTGAACATATTAGCTAGTTATTGTTATGGATATCATGACCTTATTTATGTCTAAGTTTATGTGTTGTGAAGTTATATCGTGCTAATCTAGATTGTTTGTGAATACAAGATATCCTTCCCTGAGATACGTTAAGATATGAGTTTGATTATATTGTTTATTTAGTGGTAGAGTGTTTGATTATGTCATCTAGTTGATTTATTTAACATGGTGTGTTTGAAGGTTGTTTGAATGTTTGATTAATTACATGATATGCGTATGTGTCTGAAAGATCACACGAATGAATGGTCTTGTTTTAAGATGGTTGTACTAACACATTGTGCTGAGACCACTGATATGTACTTGAGTGTAAGTGTGTGCTAGTTGTAGTATTATGATTTTGACTATTAGTTGATTATCACATGGTTTTTAGTCTTGACAAAGGTTAATTTCAATTAATAGACATGATGTTTTGATCCTTGCAACATGTGGCTGACATGTGTAAATAGCTGTAGGGAAATATGCTTGGTATTAGCATGACAAGGTAATAGTTGATTTGTTTATATAACTACCCATTGGGTGATGTGATAGTACATAGTAAGACTCAGTTGGAGAAGGGTAAAAAGGTAAAGGGAAGGAATTGGTTAAGAATTCCTTTGGCTATGTTTGGAAACTACAATTCCAAATGAATGAATGCTTTGAATACAATAACTCTTCTTAACCTAGATTTTGTCTGATATTATGTGGATATATGTTATATTCCTAAACATGTATTTGACATATATATTAAGCTAGTTTTCAGCTATGGCTAGATTCGTCAAGGGAATGGAGTCTGTTGAGAGATGATATATGTATGAGTTCAGTTACAGTATGATGTAGGGATTTCGTGGAAAAAGAGACTGCCATGAAACCTTGAAGAAGGCTCAGGTTGAGATTTCCTTTGTAAGTAAATGGAAGCCATGGGATTGAGTCATGGCGTTTGTTGTTAGTCTTGTTCTTTTGGTATTTTTTGATTTGTTGCGCTTGATTTGAGGTTTGTTTATGCTTAGTGTGATTCGTGACATGCTAGGATAAGCATGGATAGTGGAAAGCCACTTGAAACAAGGTTGCTTGGTGAAAACAATGTGCTTTCTAGATGTGTGGCACTATTGTTATGTATATGTTGTACATGTTACACCTGTAATGTTGTGTGCATGCAGTGTTGTGTATATATAGTGTGTGTACATGTTGTTTATGCAATGTTATGTACAGGATGGTACAAATGGTGTTGTGTATATGTTGTTTATCCAGTGCCATGTACAGAGGGTGTTGTGTACAAGATATATACGCGGTGTTGTGTACATATAGTGCTATATGCATGTTGTATGTGCAATGTTATGTACATATGGCATTGTGCGCATGTTGGATATGCAGTGTTGTGTACATATGGTGCTTTGTGCATGTTGCATATGTGGTGTTGTCTACATATGACATGATGTGCATGTTGTACATATGGTCCTATGTACATGCGATGTTGTGTTTATGATTGTACAAGTGGTGTTGTGTACATGTTGTACATGGGGTGTTGTGTACATGTCGTGCACATGGTGTTGTGTACATGTTGTGCATATGGTTTTGTGTACATGTGGTGTTGTGTACACATTGTGCAAGTGGTGCGGTGTACATGTGGCATTGTGTACACGTTGTGCAAGTGGTGTCGTGTACATGTGGTTTTGTGTACACATTGTGCAAGTGGTATTATGTATAGGTTGTACTGTGTACATGTGGTAATGTGTGCATGTCATACATGTTATAATGTGAATATGTGGTATATTTTGTGTACGTGTGATATTGTGTATGTGCATTGTATATTTGTTTTGTTGTACTTTGTGTATGTATATGTGTGGTGTTGTACACCAGGTATAGGTGTATGTATTGTGTTGTACACTGGGTGTAGGCATATGTATGTGTTGTGTCATACACTAGATGAAGGTGTATGTGTTGTCTATTGTATTTTTCATTTCAGTTTTATTATGTGGGTGATCTATGATTCTGGTTTATGATGGTTACATGTGATCTATGACTATGGTTTATGATGATTTCATGTGAATTATGATTACGATTTATGATGGTTACGTTTTGAGCTAACTAGATGTGATATGTTTATACATGATGATTTGATTAAAAGCTAGTTTGACTTGTTGTGACATGAAGTAAATAGAATTTCAAGTGTATGTTATTAACAAGCTATCAATGAGGCATGTTTTGAATTTATTTCAATCTATTTTAAATCTAATGGTAGTTATGTGCTTGGTACAAGAAAGCATGGAAATGATCGATTTGGGTGGTTACAAAGAAACCAACTACAAGAATTAGCAGCGTTAGTGAAAGAAATTGGAACATGCAACAAAATGCTGGTAAAGCACTTCAAGAGAAGGGCTATTGTGGGACATTGGTACCCAATAGTGTCCATTGATTTCCATGAGCATGCTATGACTAATATGATGGTTTTGAGGTAGGGGTATGCCTTGTTTTTTGGACCTTCCGATGCGAGGAAACCTTGCCAAGTGAAGGGTTGCCCGAGGGATTGCACAACAGAGAAGGGGATGTCTGCGAAACTTAGAAGGTATTTGACTACATTGAAGGGGGTGGCTGAATTTCCTGAGGGATTGTGTATCAGGGTAGGGAAGGTTAGGGATGGATTTGTTTTGGTCATTAGTGTTTCCATATGGAATCATATGCACATTGGGAGTGTGCTCTAGAATAATGATCAATAATTGTTCACTGAGAGAACAAGTGGCGTAGGATTATAGCGTTGGACATTGGATGCAATATTGAATTTGGCAGTGGATTCTAGACTTCCTGGAAAGGAGGTGAATCCTAGTATTACTTTGAGGGTGGAGGTGTGAGCCTCTGGATTCCCTTGTCGTGGATGCAGGCATCATATCCTTTTATGTTTTGGTTGAGAAAATTTGCATATGTGTATGTGTATATTATTGTAAATACTGTATAGAGTTGGATTTATAAAGCTCCATAGATAGCATTATTATTTGTTGGTTGAAGCAAATGTGTATAAGAGTATATGTGGTTGTTATTGTAAATATCATAATGAGTTGTGTTATAAAGATCTAGTAAATAGTATGGTTGTCATGTTTTCAACAGGATGTCATTATAAATGTCGCAACAAGTTGTGTTATAAAGCTCCATGGGAAGTATGTTTTGCTTGTCAGCAGTCTTGTTGGTTGTAGGTATCATTGAACACCAAGGATGGTGTTCCCCCAAAGGGGAGGGTTCTGTAACATACCTGGTTTAAAATCCATGTAAATATAAAAATAATACCAAGGTCATGGGACACGTATTCCAAGCTAAATGGTGGGAAAAACATCCTAGTGGGTGTTCATTTGGTTTATTATGGTAAAGGAAATTGGCAAAGGCAATGGAAAAGGATTTGGAAAGGAAAAGTGGCATTTATTGGAATTTTATTTATGAAAATAATGGAAATAGGAGAAAAATAAGGTGAAAATGTTGGTGGGAAAAGTTCCCTAAGATAAGGGTTGACAACCTCAACAAAGCAGAATAAGAAAATAAACAAGAAGCAATCAAGCAAGCATGCTAAACATGTGAATTATTAAATGTGGACTCGGAGACTTACCCGAAGGTCCTATGTTTGAAGATGTTCTTGTAGGGTCCAAACCCTCTGCTTCCTCCAGAATCAAGTAGGCCTGCAAATCAATTCAGAGAAGCATATACATGATATATAATTCAATGTGTATACATAAAAGATATGTTAGATCATCATATGCAAACATATAAATTACTATTCATGAGACAATAACATATCAGGAACAAGACATGAGCTTCTTTACTGATAATCAACAATAGGTATAGGAAAGGTACAACCTGATCCAAGCCAAAGCAATGAAGAAGCCTTCCTCCAGATCCATCTAGCTCGAGCCACGAAGACAACCTCTCTAACAAGTGAAAGGAGATTCTATAAAGATGATGAACATATTTGCAAAGGAAACAAGGTTTTCCATCGACACTGGAAGTTCAAGAGGCATGGGAAAATCTAACTTGATCTGTGAGAAAAATGAGTATAATGTCGATAGCCCTTCTCTTATGTGTTTTATGCCTACCCAAGGTGTGTATATATGCCACCTGAAATCAATCAATTCAATTGTTCTACAGGCTTCTGTAGGTGGGCTCTCGGTAAAACCTGTGAACCCTGCCCGAAAAATAGCATAATATTTTATTTTTTCATATTTAAAAAGGTATGCAGCTATAGAACCCATGTATGTACACACTTTTGAATGGGCAGAGTTGCATATGGAATTTGAAATATTATTTTTTAATAAAGGATCAAGTCTACATGGGAAAAGGCTTCCTAAGGCCATATAAGAGAATCAAAATATACAAGAGTGGTA
The DNA here is from genome assembly GCA_031772625.1 of Pinus tabuliformis. NCBI lineage: Eukaryota > Viridiplantae > Streptophyta > Pinopsida > Pinales > Pinaceae > Pinus > Pinus tabuliformis. Next base: position 1,020,246,258 of record CM062818.1, on the reverse strand, counting down.
AATGATTCTATAATAGATGCCCCCTAATATATGAGATCAGAAGGGGTACATGATGGCCGGAATGTATTAAGTATAAAGAGAGGAGTCATCTGAAAACCCAGGAGGAGATCACTTGGTTCTAGCTCATCAAATACATGTGGAAAGGAGTCAGAAAGAAAACTCGTCTCTGAGGCGGGCATACCCATGCTCAAAAGTAATAAAGCATGTTCGTTGATCAAGTATAAGCGGATCCATAATGTATACATAAGTGAACATAAGGAGTTGTAGAATCATAATAAATCATCACATCATAGCCACAAAAGAACACATCGAAGCCATGTCTCAATATCACATATAGAAGAACATCTGATCAATGATGTAAGGAGACGGTCCAATCAATGATGCTGCATAATTGATCCTCATAAAAGTACCAAGGCATAAAGGTGGAATAGTGGTACTGCATAAGATTGGGTGCCAAAATATAGGATGTTGCTGTGAATAATGCAACATATAAGGTGGAAGGTGTCACTGGCAGAAAACTAAAGGAGCTATCAAGTGAACCAAGATGCTGACATAACCCGAGGTCTTCACCAACCGCAGATGGTACATTTCTACACTATGGGAATAAATGAGCTGAATTCAACCATGTGAGAAATCATCTGATTACTGGTTATTGATGTATATTGTTAATAGACGCGAGACAACTCACCAATATTGATAATGAGTGTCAAGGTACCCTAGTACAATCTAACAATTGTGAATAAATGTATTGAAGTCGAACAACTGAAAGAATCTATCAATTAGGAGACATTGATGTATTCTCACTGTTGATAGTGAAGGAGATTGCCACTAATGACTGAAAACCCTAAGGTACTGAAAAAAGGACTCTAGATCTTATTCCCAGAACAATGAGTTGGAGTCGATGGGAAAATATCCGCTGGAAGGAAGGCATTAAGGCATACCACATCAACCAGCACGAGTGTAATTCATAGGCTAATAATTTGGAAGAACTCAGATGAAGAGAGATGAAGTAACTATTCTAACGTGCATTTCCGGCGTACACAAGATGTGGCTAGTGCACGACATAAACCCTCTGAACCAACCAATAATTAAAGCTGACACAAAGGTGAGGAATCCACCAATAGGGTTGAATGAAAACCAATGTACTACATAAATCCCAATGTGTGATCACGTAAGATGATGTCGAACACAAGGGAAACCACTCAGTTAAAGACCCATGATACTAATCAAGGTTGAGCACAAGGTCACCTATCAATGATGTAAATAGGGCTAGGGTGCGACTCTACGTTTACTCTCAGAGAAATTTGTCGAAGTCGATAAGAAAAAAAACGCTAGCAAGAAGTCAATGGGGACCTCCTTAACCAACACGAGTAAAGGACCAAATAGTTCATGTGATACTGAAGATAACTTGACTGACTGGGTATGAACGATAGAAATGAGTCAAGAGACACCGCAAAATGGCCAACAACAAGTTTACTTCCTTTGAACAAAAGCACGACTCAATGTGACTTGATGGCAACATGAAATAACTTTGTATAAGTTTGCAATGCAGGAGGAGTTAAAAAAGTCTCCATATGATTGGAAGAGAGAACCAACTGGAGGAGGACTGAATCACATATAAGGTTATGGCTTCCCTAAATCCAGACTAAGTTCCATGCCAATGGAGGAAATACTAATTTTAAGTGTTTTTTCCAATGGGGACACAATTGACTCTAACTGCCATCAAATGATGAAGAAACTGTCCCATTCCCACTCTTTTTGGAATATTTGTCTTTTTCATATTTAAAGCATGAAAAAGAATAAAAGAATGCCTATAGTATAGTGGAAAGAACGAGTGTTATGGGAAAGTGCACAAGTTCCTTGGATTGGAAAAATCATATGGTCAATGCAAGGTGGTGGATTCTAGTCATCAACACTCGGAGGAATGTTCTTTCCACGAAAAAATAGGTGTCAAGTCGCAAAGGCTAATGAATGCATGATTTGAACTTGCAAAAGGTCATGGTCAAAAGTGGATTATACATGAATCCAAATGAAGCTGGCTTAAGGCCAAAAGAGGTACAAGTAGTCAAGATGCAATGCAATAGTACAACTTAACACATGGGAGCCTCTAGGGTATAAAGCCAGAAAAAAGTGAAGAAGAAGAAGAAGAATGAGGCTTCAACACAAAGTTATGGCGGGACTAAAGAGGACTCCCGGACCTACACAATACTTGCAACATGGGTAACATATGTCAGTGAGGATATAAGTAGGAATCCCATGGAAGGAAAGGCTCTACCATTATGTTACGACTTTATAAGACGACGAGTGAAAGTGATTTAAAAATTACAACATAATGGGGTCGATCCTATGGCTAAATATCACAGTATGAGGTTAAGATGCACAATGCAAAGGAAAAGTGATGCGTCTTAACCTATATGCAAGTTTAGAAAATGATAACTTCCATGATAGTTCAGCGATCATGAAGTCAAATCTGTGGAAAAAACATCACTAAGTATTAAATGTCGTGAAAAACAACCTTTCCCAACACTTCAAGGAAGAAGTCAAAAGTTCATAAAATTATAGAAATAAAACATTTTGAACTTTAGAAAAGTGGGTTTTCAAAATTTGGCTATGAAATGACCTTCAAAACTCACCCAAATTCAATTTACCATTCAATTCTTGAGAGGAGAGCTATTGGATTAAATTCAGGAAAACCACATCGATCAAATCATCCAACGAACTCAACATCTACGGTCTCCAGGTATTTCTATCCCTTAAAATTGTTCAATTGATTCAAGATTTCAATATTTTAACTAGATTTTAAAGATAGATCTTTAATTTTAAATTCTTCTCGACGTGTACGTGGGTCGATATCGCAAAAACCATGTATGGAAATCCCTACACGTGGGTTTCCAGAGGAAGAGTTGCATACACATGCGATTGTTCTTTAGAAAACTAGCGTACACATAGAGAAAAATGGAAATCTCAAATTCTAATGGATAAATTATTTCAATTTTGCAGGATGTCCATTGTTTGGAGAGAGAGAGAGCTTACAAATATTGACAATGCAGTTTTAAAAGATCAACACAAAGTCATGGCGGGATTTCTACCGAAAGACTTTGCTTAAGATCAAGGATCGCTGGATGCCTTGAAAAATTGTGGTTTACTTAATTTCTTCATGATGCCCAATATGAAGAAACAAACTAGAATTCTAGAAATATTGATTCATTGTTGGGATGCAAAGCAGGGAATGTTCATCATAGATGATATGCCTTTACAGATTGAAGTAGAGGACATATACTTCATAACAGGGCTTTCCTAAAGGGGGGAAGCAATTGATCTAAAAGGAAGGCCCGTGGAGGCCTTAACATAGAAGATTACATTTCTGTATACTGTGCCCAAAATACAGGAAAAGTTGGTTCATAGGTTCCAACCAAGGCAATCAGAAATTTACCGATCAAGATCATCCTTTTTACTATTTCTAGATTAGCAGATTCAACTTCACTGCATCAGGCTTCCCAACTTGCTATGTTCTTGGCAGTATAATTCCTGAGACTAATTGTATATGATTGGTGCACAACATTCTTGATTGAAATGAAGAAAAAATTATCTTTAGTTAGACGGGGGAAGACGAAGAACTTTGGATATGGTAGCCTCCTTTTCACGTTATTTTTTGAGAGGATTATGGTGCTACAACCCAGAGTAGTTACTAGCATCGACAGTCCTCATGGTCCTAGGATGGCCAGTTGAGTTGATCTGATGAAGTTACTTGGAGGAGGTAAAGTCACTCAGGCGGCCTTTAGTGACGATTTCTTCCACTGGTGGGAGAAACAAGTCATGGCCATAGATGACTACCCCTACGCAAGTGTGGAATTCCGAGAGGACTTGGAGCTATAATTTCCACCAAGAGATGCACGGGAAGACATTGGTTAAAATATTAATTTTAAATTATTTAATTTTTTTGGATTTTTAAAATGTAGTCTCAAGAAAATCAAAATATTTTCCCTTGGAACAAAAATCATACAGGATTAAAATGATCATGACACAGATGTTGGACCAGTGAGACCTGAGGGTCTACCTAGGCATATGCATCACGGTAGATATGCATAGAGAGAAACAACTGATTCTGAGAGAATTCTTCATGTTGTTTAGAGGAAATTGGAGAGTTTGAATCGCCAGGTTCCCATGGCAGCGATAGAGGATCTCCCTAAGGCTATACTGAGATGAGTGGTTAGAGTACCACGAGAGTGGGTGAGACTCTTCTGACAAGTGGCGAATGCCATCATCTTCTTTCGAGATTCTCATCTAAGGTAGGGCATGCAGTCTTATATTTTAGATGATGATCTTTTTTATTATGAACATGATTGGGCTTAAGCCCTAATTTTGTATGACATTTGTCCACATTTTGTAATATTTTAACATACTTTATCTATTTATATACAGCTACTTTGTGATGATATGATTATATATACAATGATTTTGTGATATTTTTTTATTTCAATATGATGAATGATTAATGTGCCAATCTAATGCTTGGTTAGCTAAAAGATCAACAAATGCATTATCTGATCGTGGAATATGAATGAAAGTAATAAATGTAAATGATATTTGCAATAATCTCACTTTCAGAAATTGGCGATGCAATAAATGATCTCTTACGCAATAAATGTTATTCAATTGAGACAAATCTGGCTGTGAATCCGAATAAACCACTAATGATTCAATACCATGAGATATTGCTTAAGATAGTAAATTAATAACGACATTGTATTCATCCATATTATTATAAGTAGGACTAATACATATGCCTCTTGAGACTAACAACTGACCAGATGGATAATATATTACCCAAGCGGAAGAAGCTAGATTCCATGTATGTCTACTAGCACCATCGGTGAATCCTAAATACACCAAATCACCCATAGAAATCTGTCAAAGTAGATCAAAAGAACAATCACCACAAGACCCATAGACATAAATAAAATATTATGTAAAATATTTACAAAACAAATAAAATGCTAGGCAAGATCCTAGGCATAATACTTTAGATATTCTTTAGGGGAGAAATCCGATCCAATGAAGATAAAATCAGGACTCCTGGAAATGTTCGCTAGAATAATTTCTGAAATACTAGACATATTACATTTGGCATAAACATGTGATGGAGCCAAAGGGTTATGAACATTTCTATTGAAATAAGGACTAGACAAATTTGATTCAACCTCATACAAGTTAGGGAGAAAATAGGGCCGATGATGCAAGTCATCCCATGATATTTCTACCCTAGTCATTGCTTCTAATATTGCTTCATTAGATGGTAAAACAATGTCAAGACAATCCATAGCCGAAGTAGAATCAATTGTCTAGACTAGAGCCACATATCCATATTCATCCTCTGATGGGAGAGGGATGGGATTAGAATCTGCAAAATTTATAATAGATTGATAAGTAATTTATGCTGTAGCCATTGGATCAACCATTCCACCTACTTTCCCCTCTTCTAATGTGGTAGTAGGAGGGGGAAAGGGCCAAGGATCAGAATGAGTTCTGAAAGAACCATGTCGAGGAACAATCCTGGAATATGAAATGGCATTGAAATGTGTGACAAGAGATGGAAGATCAAAAAGTTCCCATCAATGAAGAATACATTTCAACTCCTAGATTCTCAACAGGTTGTTTGGTAATATTTACCAATGGAATAATGGAGTCAATTGATGAATTGGTATCATTAGGAGAATAGGCTAACTGATCAAGCATAATAATTCTCCCTTCATGGCGGAAACATAGGATGTGAAATAAGGATGAAACAATGGCATCCATTGCGTAGATCCAATTGTTACCCAATAAAAGATTGTAATCGAGATTCACATCCACTATCTCTACTTCCACATTAGCGACCTTTCCCCCTACACAAATGGGGAAGGAAGATATAATTCCATGAGGCTTATGAGAATGACATTGAATGCAGTTAAGAGATTAAGAGAGGGAACAACCTTAGGTGACCTAATAGCCTTCCAACATGACATAGACATAATGCATGTGGAAGCCCCTTCATCAACTACAATTTGAAAGATAGTCTTCTTCTGATATGTACATTTAATATGGAAATCCATATGATGAGGGAGTCTATTCTTGACATTTGACATATCAAATTTGACTACCATAGAATTATCAGGGTCTACTACTCTGATCGTAGTGAGAAAAAAACTCCTTTGTACAAGACACGATTGGAGTACCTCCAACACCGACATGGCACAAGGGCTTTGAGCTAAATCTTCGACAATAGAGTAGTTATGAGCAACCCTCACATTGGGATTATAGGTCAAACGTTTTGAGGAGCCTTTTGATATTCGAGGTATAGGATCTACTGCAGGCCTCTCAATATGTAGAGGTTCTAAAGTATTAGAAGCAGTTTTAACTTTATAAGGTTTGACCTCTTCATAATCATGATCTCTCGTTGAAATTTCAATGTGATACTTAACCATATATACATTTGATGTAGCTTCCCTGTCTTAGTTGCCCCTTACGGGGGTTCCAATACTAGTACTTGCACCAACAAAGAATTTCTGCCCTTGGGAAAAAGGGTTTATGAGCACAACTTGGGAATTAGAAGAACCTTGCTGAGCTAACAAGTGCTAAGCAGCCTAAATCTTGAGGAAAATATGGTTAAGGTTATCTCCACTGCATAACTTACATGGGAATCTAACCTTCTTCTTAGGTCCCTTTTTTTCCCTCACGAATCTTATCATTGGGCTTATGGAATTTCCCTTCCCTCCCATATTTTTTTTTATTTCCATGTCCCTTCTTCTTCCCATCAGATTGTTTATTTCCTTTGTGATTTGAAGACTGGAAAACATTAATTGCTAACATATGAGAAGGAGCAGACATAAACAATGTAGTTTGTGTTGTGGAAGAAAATTGTAGAGACAACTATTGTAATTTATTTAGTAAACTATCCACATTGGAATCGATCAACTCTATAACATCGTCGACATGAGGTTCCCCTTTCGATTTGGCAAGGTTGATTTTTGACCTAGGAGCATCAGGAAAAATCTTATAAGAACCCCTAACCGGGAGAAAATGAGCTCTAACTGTTGGGTTTTGAAGATAGCCTGCTCTTCAGTGAACACCCCTGAAAGTGACACATCCTTAGAGATCTCATATTTCAATGATTTCAAAAACCATTCAAGAAGGAATTCATTAGGATGTAGGCCTTGATCATTCTCTTCCTTTTGCGCCACTCTTGGATGTGGTCAGAAATATGCATAGCCTTTTCCTGTCCAAAATCGGCCAGAAGCTCAGTTCTGGAATCGTAATGGACAAAAAAGTGGAAATGGTTTAGAAACATTGTGGCCAAATCACCAAAAGTGGAAAATCCACCCCCCCCCCCCCCCCCCAACTCAATATACCATTTAGCTGCATTCCTAGTTAAAGTGCGTTGGAATAATCTCAACCTGATTGAATCATCAATCAAGGAGTTAGAGGAGCACCATATATGGAAGGTGGTTAAATGGTCGATTGGATCCTCACCAGAATTCCCTTCAAATTTAAGAATATCGAACGGAAATTTGGTAGAAACCAGAGGCCAACCCCGATTATAATACATCAAATCATTTGTTAATTTTGAAAGATCTGGCAAATTGAGGGTTGCCAGGAATGGTAAGTGAGGAGGAACAAGAGAATTCCAAGTGGAATTTCCAATGTTCGAAAAAGAGTACCTTGGATTTGAAGTGGCACTAGGTTTCCACAGATTTCTCGTATAAATACCTAAAATATAGGGAAAACCTTTTAGTCTAGGAGTATATGGAGGGTATCCTCCCCCTATTTCAGGGTTGCTTTCCATAGGAATACTTCCTCCTAGCAGAACATTATATGAAGGGGAAAGCCCCTGATAAGGATTCCATGTACTAGCTAGAGGAGGAAAGACTTTGTAAGTACCAACAGTAGGGAAGGAATACTCCCTTGTTGACCAAATAAATGGGAAAAATTCCCTACCCCAAAACCACTCACATAAGGATTTACCAAGCCTCGGTTCCCTTGAAAGGGATTAAAGTTTTGAGTTTGACTAGGAAAAGGAATTGATCCTAAGTGCAATCATGGATTGGAAGGAGGAACATGGACACTTCCAAATCGAAAAGGCACTGAACTAGTAGCCATAGATGTTGAAGAAACAAAGGGTAAAGTAGAATATACAGAGGAAATCCCACTAGATGGCATCCCGAAAGGATAAGCTCTCGTGAAATGAGTTAAAGGTTGGGTGCCCCCACCTAGAATTAGGATAGAGGTAGAGAAAACATCTACTATACTAGGTGAAATAATAGATATAGGAATAAATCCTCCTCCAATAACCAAGGAAGGAGTATGTACACCAGCAGTAATGGTAGAGCCACTAAGATAGACCATTGAGAAGAAATAAGGAGAGTGGATAGGGCTAGCTAACCTATGAGTTGGAGTACCCACGTGTGAGACAACATAAGGAAGACAAGAAGGAAGATGTTTTTTAGGAGTCACAGGCGGCTCCGAAATGTCTTCGATTTCCAATTTGTCTTCTAACTAGAAGAGTACTTTAGCAAGCACCAAAGCGTTACCGTCTAGACTATGGACTAGGCTAGGTTCACCCTGAGAAATGAGAGCTGTCAGAGAAGGATTTGTCTTTGTTTCATTCACTAACACTGGTTGGAAAGAACCAATAGAACTACTCATACACCTTCTAGGTGGAGGATCATCACTAGCAGGTGAAAGCCCATGAAACCTTCTAGACCAACAAACTGATCAATCATCCACTTTTATATATTAAAAGAAATCAAAGAATCAAAACAACTATGGCAAGTTAGGAGCACAAAGCATTCAATAAAAAGATCCTAAAGATACATCCAAGCAAACGACTTTCAGGTATTTCCGCTCCGGGTGATTAGGACTAGACACCAAAATACAATAAAGTGAAGATAAGGATCTCCCAAAGGTAGTTTGGGATGATGAGGGCCCAAGCCTACTAGTGAAGATATCATAAATAGTTATGCTGATCTCCTTACAATAGCCTTTGTTGGTGCAAGTACCCAAGCTTCGCAAGGGCATCCTCCAAAAGTACTATGAAAGTAATACAATGTCTGTCTCAGGTACCAGGGGCATTCCCCCCTGTATTCACCTATGTTGTCCCTAGGAAAATCAACTAAGGTCACCATTTCATAATCAGAAGCTAGGCAGAACAGTCATGGGCACGTGATCCAACAAGTAGGAGAGGGGTATCTCTCTTTCCTTGTCTTCACACATCCTTGTGCTTAACTCATGTGTTAGAGAAACTTTCTTGGACAACTTAATGAGACTGTATTTACACTCTTTAGTAAACTTATATAATTTTAGTTCAAGTGGCCTTGAAGAGTTTACTCTCGACACACCTATTCCAAGGCCCTAATTTCCTAGACTAGTTGATGTATCTATGAAAAAAATAAAGGTCTAGTTCATTTTAATTTAGTGCTTATTTTAAGTGGTTGTTATTTAGGAAAAAATTTAGTGGAAGTGAAACTAATGGTGTTATCATGCAAAATACACTAATATAAAAATAGGTGACATGCAAATAAAACTTCTTTTTCTTCAATGAAAGCAATTTCTACATGGGTTCTACGAAAAAACTAAGAAATCAAAACTCTTTTTCTTTTCTTTTTAGTCTCTCACACATTAAATCACCTAAAAAAAACTAAATGATGTCTACAATGAAAATTACCCTAATGCACACTAAATCTAAATGCAATATTCAAGTAAAGCTAAAATACACGTAAAAGGTGAATTCAAAAGAAAAAGTCCATTAAGACAGCAACAAGAAGAAAATCCCCAGAAAGAAACACTTCTAATGAAAAAATACTTTTAGTCTTAAAGAAAGAATTCACACCTTTGTAAAATATTCAAAAGTAAAAAATCAAAGAAAATAAACTCAAAACAAATGCTTTTCTTTTTCTCCAAAGGATTTAAAGACTACAACTTCCGGAAAGCAAAATTAACTATCTGATTCAAGACTAACAATAAGAAAGAGACTAAAAACTCAGAATCCATTAATAATCCCAAAGATTAAAATACTAATGTGAATACGAGACAAAAAAATCAAGTGATTTGGTCAAGAAGTTTTTAGAAATTCTAGAAATGAGAAAGATTTCAAAGAACTAAAATCTCTCGTTAATCCAATAATTGCAAACGAATTTTTGAAACAACCAATGAAAAGCAAAAACAAGTCGACTTCAAGAATGTGGAAGAAGCAATCAAGAAAATTGGATTATAAGAAACTTGCAAGAGCAACCAACTGTCCTAACATCACAGAACAGTTAGACACTTCCCAAATAAGTATGAAACCCAATTTCAATATAAAAAAACTCCAAAAAACTCCAAAAACCACAAACATTAGGTTGACATATGCTTTTCACCAAAGAGATGGAAAGAATCGAAAACACCTGCTAAAAATATGATTTCAAGCCTTATCCAAACAAGAAAGACATAAGAAAACATGGAAAAACCCCCAGAAAGAAACAAAAATGAAAAATTTCAAAATTTTCAATCTGTGTGCGACTATGTAGTTCCAGAAACACATATGTACGCGATTTTTTATGAAGAAACAAGTGTATATGCAGGTTTCTTTTGAATAAAATGCGTATGTACATTTCCATGTACAACCAAAAGAGCTTATAAATGGAAACTAAGGAAAAAATAAAATACAAACCTAATCCAAGAGATTAGGTTGATTTACCAGATTGCCTAGGAGTCAAGAAGGCTAGAAACAACAAACCAAAAACCCATATAAAAGAATTACAACACTTCTAGGAAATACTTTATGGTATTCCTGAGCAAAGTTTCTAATTTTGTTGGGGGAGATGTTCCCTAAGGTAAGGGTTGACAACCTCAACAAAGCAGAAGAAGAAAATCAACAAGAAGTAGTTAAGCAAGCATGCCAAACATGTGAATTATTAAATGTGGACTTGGAGACTTACCCGAAGGTCTTACGTTTGAAGATGTTCTTGTAGTATCCAAACCCTCCGCGTCCTCCAAAATTGAGCAGGCTTGAAAATCAATTCAGAGAAGCATATACATGATATATAATTCAATGTGAATACATAAAATATATGTTAGATCGTCATATATAAACATAGGAATTACTATTCATGAGACAATAAAATATCGGGAACAAGACATGAGCTTGTTTATTGATAATCAACAAGAAGGAGTTAAGGTAAGGGTTGACAACCTCAACATAGCAGAAGAAGAAAATTAACAAGAAGTAGTTAAGCAAGCATGCCAAACATGTGAATTATTAAATGTGGACTTGGAGACTTACCCGAAGGTCCTATGTTTGAAGATGTTCTTGTAGTGTCCAAACCCTCTGCTTCCTCCAAAATCGATCAGGCTTGAAAATCAATTTAGAGAAGCATATACATGATATATAATTCAATGTGCATACATAACATATATGTTAGATCATCATATATAAACATAGGAATTACTATTCACAAGACAATAAAATATCAGGAACAAGACATGAGCTTCTTTATTGATAATCAACAATAGGTATAGGAAAGGTACAACCCGATCCAAGCCAAAGCACCGTCGAAGCCTTCCTCTAGATCCGTCCAGCTTGAGACACAAAGACAACATCTCTAACAAGTGCAAGAAGATACTATAAATATGAAGAACATATTTGCAAAGGAAACATGGGTTTCCATAGAGATTGGGAGTGCAGGAGGCATGAGAAAATCAAACTTGATCTAGGAGAAAAATGGGTATAATGTCGATAGCCTTTCCCTTATGTGTTTTAAGCCTACCCAAGGTGTGTATATATACCACCTGAAATCAGTTAATTCAGTTGTGCTACGGGATCCTATAAGTGGGCTCTCGGTAAAACTTGTGAACCCCAATTGAAAAATAACATAATATTTTATTTTTTCATATTTAAAGAGCTATACACGGGTATGCAGTTATAGAACCTATGTATGTACACACTTTTGAATGGGCAGAGTCGCGTATGGAATTTTAAATATTGTTTTTTAATAAAGGATCAAGTTTGCATTGAAAAAGGCTGACCAAGGCCATACAAGAGCATCAAAATCTATAAGAGTGGTTGATGATGCTACAACAAAAAGGTCACAGGTTTCATGTGATGAGGAAAATGAAGGAAAATAATGGAAATAGGATAAAATAGAGGCCTTATTGATAAAAGGGATTAAGAGGATCAATTCATAACCTTTTGTCAGTTCAGTTTTGGATATCTCTCTCTCTCACACTCTTGTACACTTAGAGTTTTCTTGGAGCACTTCAGCATTGGATCAAGAAAATAAAAGAAGGAAAAGGAAAGAAAGGATCAAGCAAGGAAGAGTAGGATATTGCAGCTACAGTGGGATTATTTGTAGGTATCCATTTTCATGTGAGATTTCCTTACTATTTTTGGCATGTAGAGTTATGCATGTGTGTTTCGTGTTCTCTTGTTGCCATTGACATGGGTTTTTCCAGGTGTGACAATGTTTTTCATCCTAGACTTTCCATTTCTAGATAGCCTTGAGGTAATGGGTTCTCATGTTTTGGTGGAGTTGCGTTACTTGATGGATTCAAAGTTCAGTGAGGTGGATCTGAGAAAGGAAGAACACATGGCTTAGTGATACTTGAACTATACTATGGATCATGGTAAAGCCACTACCTAATAACCCCTAAACCAGACTGTGGGTTGCGGTAAAGTCAAATTTTGTGTTGCCTCGGTGGGTCTAGGAATCCTAGACCGGTGAATGGCAGGATATACGGTAAATAATAGAGGTGGGTGCCCTTGATAAGGCCTAGGAATCCTTACTTGAGGAATGATAGGTTATATGATAAATCCTATAGGGTGGTATCTCGATCATGGTCTAATGATCCCTGAATCAGACTATGGATTATGGTAAATCCTAGGGACTAAGAGACAGTAAAATTCCTCAAGGTGTAGGTGGAGAAATCTAGTGGCATCCATGCCCATTCAGTTCTTTTTAGGTTATGATTCCCACATTCATTCTTGGAATATGGCACGAGGGTGATTAATTGAAAGAGAGATTTGGTTTAACCAATCTATAGTCAAGTGGTTCGTGGAAGTCCCAAACTTGGTTGGCTTTTGCATTCATTAATAAGAGTTCCTTCTCCTTATTATTTCACGTATAAATGTACTGGTTTATATGTGGATTCTATGGTTGTTGTATCTTTATTATTTCTATTGTTTATATGTTGGTTATGATTATGTTTTATTATAGTGATGATATATGGATCTCATCATGTTTTTATTTGTAAATGAATGAACAATGAATATATGACCTAATAGATGATAATGCAACTAATTTGATAAGGCATCAATGCTTCTTATTGATTCTCAAATAAGTATGAAATCCTTATAGTCAGATATGTTGTTATGATCTGTAGAATGCATATTTGTGATATATTTGACGAAATGTCTGTCATGGTTAGCCTTGGTTAGGTCAAGTCCTTGATCAAGTTTTGTGTTAGAGGCTTTGCCTTGGTGTCATTTATTGTCTTGGAAAGTCTCATCAAGTTTCAAAGAGTAGTTTGGAGACTAGACCTAAAAAAGTGGCTTAAATCTCGTAGTCTTTGGCACAGAACTGGATGAAAAAGACTATAGTATCTCCCTTGCAGACATTGTGGGAGAAACTGGAGGGTCCTGGTCGCATGCATGCCCATTTCATGGGAGTGAATCGGGGTTTAATTCATTGAAAGGCTAGGTTAACTCAGGGGTTGGGCACCTGGAGTGGTGGATTATCTCCTGGGGGTTTTGCAACACCTGAGGGAGGTCTGTAAAGTGTTGGTTCGTCGGTTCCACTTCCTTAACTGCATTGAGGGAGTTAAATCATATCATAGTAACTCTTCATCACATGTTTAGCTCGGTGGACCAGTTAGCTTGGGTAAATGTGGGAGGAGGGTGTTACACTTTCACAATATTCTCGTCCTGATCCCATGCCCTTAATTAAAAATTTATCTTCTCAGGGATTTCAGGGTTTTCAAGAGGATGATTTTGAATTTCACGAACCAATATATGATTTCCTAGAAGCATCTTACTTAACAACTCCATTTTATGATAATAAGTTATGATCTTTGTTGATGTTTTCTAAGGAGTAAAACGCAGATGAAGATGCATTCACAAGAAGATTTCGAGGTTTGTTTCATTGTTCTTCTAATCGAAAGGGTAAGGTGGCCGGTTAGTTAATATTGGTTGTTATGACACAACTTTCTACTAACAGACAAGACCTTCAATATTTTGTGCAAACAATTCAAGTTCTTATCTTTTCATTTGCACATGGTTTTATATCGATTTTAATTGTTTCTATCTTTGTGATTGTAGGTCAAGAGTAGTGAAATTGGATTCATTGGAAATTTCACTACAATTGACCTTAACCTTCTAGCTAGCTAGGTTAGGTGTAGGTCTAGTAGCATTCTAGTTTCCTTTTCATCCGTTCTGCACTTGCTCTCCATCTAGTCTCTGCATTTGTTTTGTTTTACATGTTGTTTTATTCCTTTTAATCTTGTTTCCTTGTTTTTTTCTTTTCTTTTATTTCATGTTTTGTTTAGTAAGACTTCACATGAAAATTTCTCTCTTTATGCTCAAAAGACAATGCAACGAAACTTGAAAAGGGCAGTTGTGATGATGAATAATGTTTGGATAATTTGTTATCCTCTTCTCTATTTGGGTTTACATATGTATTAAAGTTAATGTTGTCTAGATGGAAAATACGATTCATACCGGATGGAAAAACTTTGGTTTAAATATAAATCTAATATCTATTCTAGGATCCTCATTCCTTAACTTGATGTTGTAATTAAATGGTGTTTTGCATACTGATCCAATCGAGTAGAAAAGGTAAATGGGAAAATCAATAGAGAGAATATCAATATCAGAGGTATATATTCTTGTCTCTGAAGGAAAAACTTCTCTTGATCTTAATAAGTTGGGATCCCTCTTCCACCCAAGTAAATAAATAATTTCCCAAGTACAGTTTTATAAAAAAATAAATTAGAGGGTTAAAGAAGAGAAATACTTCATGCACAGAGATGTCAAGCAAGTAACTTCATTGGGGTACTAATTAGGGTTGTTAGTAGCAGAGCAATGCTTGTGTTCCTGTAGTGACTCTGTTGGGGTACTGTCTAAGCCTGTTGGTAGTGGAGCAACACCAGAGATGAAAAATAAGATCCTGATCATCTTAAACTCGAAACTATGTAATATCCTTCTCCTAGATCAAAAAAATTGTGATATGACGAGATTTTTTAATGTGTTTAACCAAGATAAGGAGAATAAAGGATATTATATCCATAACCAATTTAAGTGGGGAAGCCAAGGTAATCCACATGATGTATCAATACTTCATGAAGGACCAAGACCTTGCAATTAAGGGTGAAACCTAAACAAATAAGCTGGAGTTATAGCAATGTGTAGCCAAGCGTTGACGTTGCGATCAACACCCTCCAGAATTTTGCTTACACTTGAATTTTAGAGCCTACTAAGGATCTCACGATCTATCGTTTTATGGTCACTTCATGGTAAATTGATTTTTTTCTAAATGTTCAAGTCTTCTTCTCAGACTTTAAGTGTCAAAGTCACTTGCTCACACGTGCTCAATCATTGATGAATTTGTAAATGCACTTATTTATGTGAAAAATTAGATAGGAATAGTGCATTCCATTAGGATACTACTTGCACAATGTTCAACTCATTTCAATAGTTAGTGTACATTATCCATTGATAGTGCCTCACTCTTGGTTACAATTGCATCACTATTCAAGAAAGTTTTCTCAGTTGTCGCCTTTGCACACCTTTACTTTCACAAGTGTTGCTTTCAATTCCCTCGTTGTCGTTATTTCTTACTTTCACATTAAAAAGTGGAATTTTCATGCTATCTTCGCTCTAGAATTTGTTTCCTTTCAATTCCTTTAGCTTTTACAAGTGTCGTTTTCACATTTTCTTACCACAAGTGTCGCTTCTAACTATTTTCACTCATACATGTGTCACACCCTTGCACATCACTAGAGATAGCTTTAGCACACTATTATACACTAGGTGGTCTTACATATAATAAGAATACATGTTAAACGCTCTCCCATAGCTTAGCACACTTTCTGGTCACAATCGACACTCCTGTTACAATTTGTATTTTAAGTGTCATACTTAGAAACAAGTGTCACTTTGTTATTGTTTCAAGGTGTGATTGTTGATCATGAGTCCTGTGAATTACCCTAGTTTTTATTAATGGAATTCATGTATGTGATCCATGTTTGAGTCTTGTTTATATGCTTTTCCCATTCTTACCCTATTGGTCCCACACTTAACCATTTTGGAGCTCTTCTTGGTCCTACTACCTAATGCAAGTTATGAAAGCTTCAATATTTCACCAGGTGACTCAGCATTGCCAATTCATGATCCTCATTGGTTAGATCTATTCCTCCTAGACTTGCGCACCATCAAATCAAATTCACCTAACCTATTGGGTTGTGTTATATTCTTTCCACGACTAGCCCACGTAGTTAACCGGGGAGTTAGAAGGGGGACAGAGCCCCCCCTTCGTTGCGCCAATTGCGTAGCGGGGGGAGTCACAGGGGGTTTTAGGGGTGTAGGTAACCCCACTCTATGGGGTTCCGGGCAGCACCCCAGAAAATTTTGGTTTTGGACCCCATATTAGGTTGGGCGGACCTACCTATGGTTTTGTGCATATTTTTCGCACATGGTTTTGGACACGATGGTTTTCGGTCCATGGTTTTGGACACGACGGTTTTCGGTCCATGGTATTGGATGCTTCAGCATGTGTAAATATGTATTGTAACATTGAAAGGAACATAATGAAAAATCAAACTGGTAGTCCTAGTTTTGGGATCCAGGGGAAAATCTCTGTGTATATGTGTTTTATGTGTTATGCTCTTGCATTGTTTATTTTCTATGTTTTAGAATTCGTATGCAGGTGATTTTTGTATGGGGTTAAAACCTACATTTGGTATCAGAGTTGTTTTGGCTTCAAGGGGACGCCTTTGTTGCTAAGGGGTTTCACTCGGGCCTGTGTTAGACCCTGTTCAGTGGGAGATCTGCGAGATTGATTCTGGTGGTGAAAGAAGATGGCAAGCAGTGGAAAGATAGAGATCGATAAATTTAATGGTTAGAGTTTTGAGTTTTGGAAACTCAAGATGGAGGATCTATTGGTGGATAAAGATTAGTGGATCGCGGTAGATCCGGGTACTAAACCAACGTGAGTGTCCGATGAAGAATGGAAGAAGTTGGATCGGAAGGCAAAGATCACAATACGATTGTGTCTCAGATTCAGTATTGCTGAATGTATTAGGGGAAGCTACGACAATGGCTTTGTGGGACAAGTTAAGGACTTTGTACCAATCTAAGTCTCTAGTGAATAAACTGTTCCTGCGGAAAAAGTTGTATAACCTGAGGATGAAAGATGAAGACTCGGTGATAGAGCATCTGAACGCATTTAATATTGTAGTAAGTAAGTTATTATCTGTTGATATTAAAATTTTAGATGAAGATAAGTGCATCAATTTTTTGTGTTCTCTACCAGATTCTTGGGATGGTCTGGCTATTGCAATAGGTAGCAATACAACTGCCTTGCAGTTTGATGAAATAGTCTCATCCTTGCAGATGGAGGAGATGAGACGGAAAAATATGGAGAGCCAAAATGGTGATGCCTTGTCTGTACGAGGACGGTCCCATAACAAAAACAAAAATAATTCATCGAGTGGGAGATCTAAATCTGTAGGGAGATTAAATCTCCAGGAAAACCTGTAAAGGTGGTGCATTGGAAATGCAGAAAGGAAGGGCACTACAAAAGGGACTGTAAATCTAAAGCTCCTGAGAAAGGAAAGGGATTTGATGATGCTCCTTCTGTAGAGGCGAAAACCACCTCAGATGAAGGTGGGGATGTGTACTTGGCTTCTTCAAGTACACATGTAGATCATGAGGCATGGTTGATTGACTCAGGTGCATCCTTTCACTTCACTCCCCATAGAGAGTGGTTCTGTGAGTATGAGAAATATGATGGTGGTGATGTCTTCTTGGGGGGTGACGGGAAGGCTAGAATCATTGGTCATAGAAAAGTAAAGTTGAAGTTGCAAGGTGGAAGGGTTAGAACACTTCCGGGAATTCTGCTTATTCTTGCATTAGCCAGAAATCTGATTTCTGTAAGCAAGCTAGATGATGCAGGTGTAAAAATAGTGTTCGAGAAGGATACCTGCAAGATGGTTCGGGGGGCACTGGTATTGATGCAGGGAGTTTGAATTGGAACTCTGTACAACCTACAAGGTAGCACTTTTGTTGATGGGTGCAACAGTTCTGTGGTTCCTAAAAGTGGAGCAGAAAATCTAGTGTTGTGTGTGGAGAATGATTTTTCAGAGGTCTTTGTTTCAGCCGGATGTATACCCCAGGAAGTTTGTACACCCCTCCACGTGGGGGGACCGATCCCCCCCAGCTAGGGGGTCTGGGGCCAGCGGTCACCCAGAAATAGATGTAAAATTGCCTTGTAAAAGTATAGTAATTTCTAGTCAATCTGGGCCGTTCATTAGGCAGATGATCTGATGGTATAACTTATGTTTAGTTTAGGGTTTTTTGCCCTAGAAGGCAACCCCTCTCTTTGTATGAGGGCATTGTATTTGAGGCTGTGACATAGATGTGTATTCTCTGAGCGAGAAACAGAGAGGTGAGATTGTGAGAGAAAATAGAGGATATTACAGCGGATTTGCTGTAGGTTGTGTCTCTTCATTTTGCTGGATAATAGAAAGGAAGGACTGGCTGTTCAGGGTGGACGTAGCCCAAACTGGGTGAACCACGTATATCTGTGTCTCTCTTGTTTTATGCGTTTCTGAGTTTATATTTCTGCAATATTTTATGTGTTCCATTGCTCCGTAATAAATAATTCTCTAACAACTGGTATCAGAGCCGAAGGTCTATTTGGCTGATAAACTCGCAGGAAAGAAAGGTTCCTTGTTCAAGTGGGAGCAATGGCGGAAGATGGTAAGTTTAGGGTCGAGAAATTTAACGGCCAAAACTTCTCGCTATGGAAGATGCAGATGGAATATTATCTGTATCAGAAAGATCTGTACCTACCATTGAGCGGAAAAAAAAGAAGCAACGGCTATGACAGATGAAGAATGGAACCTTCTCGATAGAAAGGCACTCGAAACAATACGGTTGTGCCTTGCTGCATCAGTCGCCTTCAAAATTTCGAAGGAAACAACGACAGAGGGTTTGATTCAGGCGTTGTCGAAACTATATGAAAAACCCTCGGCCTCAAACAAGGTATTTCTTATGAAACAATTATTTAACATGAAGATGTCGGAAGGTGGATATGTTGCAGATCATTTAAATGATTTTAATACAGTTACAAGTCAGTTAAGTTCTGTAGGGGTAAACTTTGAAGATGAAGTTAGAGCTCTGTTATTCTTGTGCTTAGTGCCAGAAAGTTGGAATGGTTTAGTAATGTCCATTAGTAACTCTGCCTCTGGATCTAGTACTTTAAAGTTTGATGATGTTGTTGGTGCTATCCTTAGCGAGGAAATGCAACGGAAAAGCTTCGGTGAGACATCGGGTAATGCTTTGAGTGCAGAGTCTAGGGAAGAAAAATGGAAAGAGGAAAGAGCTTAGGATATTGCAGTAAATCAAGGAAAGGCAGATCCAAGTCTAGATCGGGGATAGTGTGCTGGAAATGTGGAAAGAAAGGACACCTAAAGAAAGAATGTAGATCTCGAAAGGGAAAATAAGGAGATGCACAACAAGAAAACAATCATGAAGCAAATGTGACCAGTGAGGTGTTACAAGATGCCTTGATTCTTTCTTTCGATATTGCTGATTCCTAGGTGGTAGATTTAGGGGCCTCATTCCATGCCACACCTGATAAGAAATACTTTCATGACTATGTTCAAGGAGATTTTGGACAAGTTCGTTTGGGTGATGATAAACCCTGTAAAATTGTTGGAATGGGTAAGGTTCTTGTAAAACAGCAGAATGGAAACCAATGGCTACTAAAGGAGGTAAGGCATGTTCCAGATCTAAAAAAAAAATTAATTTCAACAGGGAAGTTAAGCGGTGAAGGTTGTGTGACAACTTTCATAGATAAAGCTTGGAAGGTCACCAAAGGAGCCCTAGTAATAGCAAAAGGCAAAAAGGTTGGTACATTGTATTTATGCAATGGTATTTCTAACTCTGTTAATACTTTAACTTCCAAAGGAGCAGATGCAACATTATGGCACCATAGGCTCGGACACATGAGTGAAAAGGGGATGAAGATTCTTCACTCAAGGAATTTGTTTCCGGGTTTGAAGAATGTTGATTTGGACTTTGTGAAAATTTCATTTATGGAAAATAGAAGAGAGTCAGATTTCTCAGAGTTGGGAAAGAAAAAAAGAGCGAAAAATTAGAGCTTGTGCATACAGATGTATGGGGACCTGCTCAAGTATCATCTCTCGGTGGCTCTCATTATTATGTTACCTTTATTGATGATGCAACTAGAAAAACTTGGATTTATTTTATTAAGAATAAATCTGATGTTTTTGATACTTTCAAGAAATGGAAAGCTTTGGTTGAGATTGAGACATGAAAGAAATTGAAGTGTCTTAGATTAGACAATGGAGGTGAATATTGCAGCAAAGAGTTTGATAGGTACTATTCAGAGCATGGAATTTGCAGAGAGAATACAGTTCCAAGAACACCACAAGAAAATGGCGTGTCAGAAAGGATGAACAGAACAATCATGGAGCGTGCAAGGTGCATGAGACTGCATGCAGGATTGCCTTTACAGTTTTGGGAAGATGCTGTAGATACTGTTGTTTATCTAATAAACAGAGGGCCTTCAAGTTCCTTGGATGGTGGTGTTCCAGAGGAAGCATGGACAGGTAAAAAGGTAAACTACGCCTTTTTAAAGCCATTTGGTTGCTTTGTCCATATTGATAAAGAAAATAGAACAAAGCTTGAGGCAAAGTCAAAGAAATGTACCTTTATTGGATATGGTGTTAATGATTTTGGTTATCGCTTATATGATTACGAAAATCATAAAATAATTAGGAGTAGAGATGTAATATTCAAGGAAAAGGTCTTGTATAAGAATTAGTTGCAGGAAAAGAAGCAAGAAAAAGAAAACAAGGAATATGTAGTTCTTGACGAAATCACTGAAAAAGTAAAGGTGCCTGAAAATAATAATAATCAACAACCACAACAACAACAACCACCACAACAGTAACAGGCACCCCAAACACCTGAAAGTGGTGTTTGAAGATCTACCAGGATAAGTAGACCCCCTGAACAATACTCTCCTTCATTATATTATTTATTATTGACTGATTCTGGTGAACCCGAATGTTATGAAGAAGCAATGAAGGTTGAAAGCAGGAAGAAGTGGGAGGTAGCCATGGAAGAAGAGACGGATTCCTTAATGCATAACCAAACTTCGGACTTAGTCAGGTTTCCTGCAGGAAAAACTACATTGAAGAATAAATGGCTTTATAGGCTGAAGGAAGAAGATGGAGGAAAATAGAGGTACAAAGCTAGATTTGTGGTGAAGGGGTTTGCACAGAAGGAAGGTATTGATTTTGATGAAATATTTTCTCCTGTTGTTAAAATGACTTCAATTAGAACTATTTTAAGTCTAGTAGCAGCTGAAGATTTGCATATTGAGCAATTAGATGTAAAGACAACCTTTCTCCATGGGGATTTGGAGGAAGAGATATATATGTAGCAGCCACAAGGATATGAGGTGAAAGGGAAGGAGAAACTACTGTGCGGGTTGAAGAAGAGCTTATATGGCTTAAAACAGGCTCCAAGGCAGTGGTATCTAAAATTTGACAAGTTTATGTCTAAACAAGGTTATACTAGATGTCACTCTGATCATTGTGTTTATCTGAAAAAGAAAAATGATGGCAGTTATATTATGTTGTTATTATATGTAGATGACATGCTTGTTGCAGGTTCTAACATGCAGGAAATAAATGTGCTCAAAAGAAAATTGGAAAATTCATTTGCAATGAAGGATTTGGGAGCTGCAAAACAAATCCTTGGTATGAGAATCACTAGAGACAGGAAAAATCACAAATTAACATTGTCTCAGAATGAGTACATACAAAAGGTGTTGAAAATATTTAATATACAAAATGCAAAACCAGTTAGTACACCTTTTTCTAGCCATTTCAAACTTAGTAAGGAAATGTGCCCAAAGACCCAAGAAGACATGGATTATATGTCTAAAGTTCCATATGCATCAGTAGTTGGAAGCTTAATGTATGCAATGGTCTGCACAAGGCCTGATATTGCACATGCAGTGGGAGTTGTAAGCAGGTACATGAACAATCCAGGAAAGGAACATTGGATGGCAGTAAAATGGATTCTCAGATATTTGAAAGGTACCACAAATCAAGCATTATGCTTTGGTGGTTCAAACATTTCTCTACAAGGATATGTTGATGTAGATATGGCAGGTGACAGAGATAATAGGAGGAGCACTACAGGATATGTATTTACTGTTGGTGGAACACCTGTCAGTTGGGTTTCAAAAATCCAAAGTGTTGTTGTGCTTTCAACAATAGAAGCAGAGTATGTTGCTGCTACAGAGGCTAGTAAAGAAATGATTTGGTTACAAAGGTTTATGGGTGAATTGGGTAAGGAGCATGATATGGGCACGTGATACAGTGATAGCCAAAGTGCCATTCATCTTGCAAATAACTCAACATTTCATTCCAGGACTAAACACATACAGCTCAAGTACCATTTCATACGATCAGTGTTGGAATATGGAGAGTTGAAGCTGGAAAAGATACACACTAGCCAGAATCCTGCAGACATGCTAACAAAAGTTGTAACCAGGGAGAAACTGAGAACATGCTCAGTTTCAATTGGTCTTCAAGGATGACGATGAAGATGAGAAATAGCCAGGTCCAAAAGAGGAGTCATTGTCCAACAAATGAAGCAGCGGTGGAGTTGCTACAATCATTCTCCAAGTGGGAGATTGTTGTGTGTAGAGAATGATTGTTCAGAGGTCTTTGTTTTAGCCGGATGTATACCCCAGGAAGTTTGTACACCCCTCCATGCGGGGGGCCGACCCCCCCCGGCTGGGGGGTCCAGGGGCAGCACCCCTGAAGCCAAAAATGGATGTAAAATTGCCTTGTAAAAGTATAGTAATTTCTAGTCAATCTGAGCCGTTCATTAGGTGGATGATCTGATGGTAGAACTTATGTTTAGTTTAGGGATTTTTCCCTTGAAGGCAACCCCTCTCTTTGTATGAGGGCATTGTATTTGAGGCTGTGACATAGATGTGTATTCTCTGAGTGAGAAACAAAGAGGTGAGACTGTGAGAGAAAATAGAGGATATTACAACGGATTTGCTGTAGGTTGTGTCTCTTCATTTTGCCGGATAATAGAAAGGAAGGACTGGCTGTTCAGGGTGGATGCAACCTAAACTGGGTGAACCACGTATATCTGTGTCTCTCTTGTTTTATGCGTTTTCTGTGTTTATATTTCTGGAGTATTTTATGTGTTCCATTGCTCCGTAATAAATAATTCTCTAACATCTAGTGGTTTCTGGAGAGAAGACCATGCTGTGGCATCAAAGGCTTGGACATATTGGAGAGAAGGGCCTTCAAATGCTTCATGGTAAAGGTATGGTAGAAAGTATGAGTAATAGATTTCTGGATTTTGATTTCTGTGAAAATTGTGTATATGGGAACTAGAATTGGGTGAGTTTCCCCTCTGGTGGTAAGAGGGCAAAACAAATATTAGAGCTTGTGCACAATGATGTGTTTGGACTTGTGAAGGTTCCATCACTGGGTAAGTCTGTGTACTATGTATCCTTTATAGGTGACTTCTCAATGAATACATGGATATATTTCCTTAAGAAGAAATCTGAAGTCTTTGACAAGTTTAAAGAATTTAAGGCTCTGGTGGAAAACAAGACAGAGAAGAAGATAAAGGTGTTGAGGAAAAATAATAGTGGAAAGTTTTGCAGTAAGGAATTTGAAGAATTCTATAAGAAATGTGGTATAGCACGACAGAAGACTACTCCATACACACCTGAGAAAAATGGAGTTGCAGAAATAATGAACAAGATGTTGATGGAAAGGGCAAGAAGCATGCTCAGTGGTGCTGGGTTAGGACAGGAATTCTGGGTAGAGGCGGTGGATACAGTATGTTACCTGGTCAACAGATCACCTTCATCAACGTTGGAGGATAAGGCTCCACAAGAGGTATGGACTGGTAAGAAACCCTCTCTTTCACATCTGAGGGTATTTGGATGTGATGCATATGTACATGTTCCAAAGGAGAAACAAACCAAGTTGGATAGTAAATTTGAAAAGTGCATATTTATTGGGTATAAGGATGGTTTAAAGGGTTATAAGCTTTGGAATACAGTAACAAGGAAGGTTGTGTACAGCCAGGATGTGGTGTTCAAAGAGGTAAAAGATGTTATTAAACATGAAGTCCAACCAAAGGAACATGAGAAGATAGAGTTTGAGCTGAAGGAGGAAGAATCAGGGTCTACAACAGAGGAGGAATCAGAAGATGAAGAGACACAAACTCCGGGTGTGAGAAGATCAGTTTGAGAAAGAAGGCAGCCATAAAGGTATAGTCCATCTGATTTCTGTTCAATTTTTGCTTTATCTATTACTGATGATGATCCCAAAACTGTGAAGGAAGCAGTAGATTCAGAGGATGGAAAACTCTGGAAAGAGGGCATGGTTGATGAAATGGCATCTTTGCACAAAAATGAGGTTTGGGATCTGGTGGAGTTGCTGGCTGGAAGGAAACTTATTGGTAGAAAATGGGTGTTCAAGAAGAAGACAAATGCAGAAGGAAAGGTGGAGAAATACAAAGCTCGGTTGGTAGCAAAAGGTTATTCCCAGGTGTCGGGAATTGATTTTGGTGATATTTTTTCTCCTGTTGCCTAGGTAGCTTCTGGTGAGCTCCAGTATTGTAGCAATAATGCTACAACTCCTGGAGCTTCCTGTCTCTTAATTTTATCAACCCGGTAGTTCGTACAAACTTGGAAGCGACGGTGCTGTATGCACAAGTACTAGCTCTTGTCGCAGCTGTCACTTGGTCAGTTGGCACAAGTCCACTAGGGCTCAAGCCAACTTCTATAGGCTCTCAAAAGAAGCTTGTTAAATGATGGACGAAAGCTAGCTCAAAGAAGACTAATCTACTTGGCAAAAATGAACTGAAAGCAAATCAAAACATGGAAACCCTAGGAAACCCTAATTTAACTAGTCTAACCTCTATGATGCAAAGAATGTGAAGGAAACTTCTACCAATGATGCCATTACTTCTAATAAGTGAAAATGCATGAATCTAATCTACTTGCATCTTAAAAGACATGTTTTTATATTTTTTTTAAGTGGATGGAGTGATTGTGATTTTGTGCTTTTTAGGGTTTGGTTGTGCAGATGTGATGCGAAAGGAAGGAAAGCTTGGGAAAGGTTGGGGAGGCTAGGAGAGGTCCCCAGAGATCCTTAGCATCAGTCCACAGAGGTTCCTCACGTTCAGAGGCTTAGCAACCGAGTGAGTGGCCTCCTACAGGATGTCTGCAGGGGATTTTACAGGAAACGCAGGGGTTTCTACAGGAAGGTCTGCAATTCTTCTACAGGATGTTCTGAAATGGGATGTTTGAGGATGGATGGTTGATGGAAGATGCATGGATGGTTATGGAGGTAGGATGGGGGTCTGAAGTGACCCAGGAATTGATGGATGGAGTGGTGAGGTGATGTGGAAAGCTGACTTGGCTTGAAGGTGGTTGAGACAACAATGGGGAAGAAGGTAAGGTTACTTGGCAAAAGAGAAGATGGGAGATGAGGGAACAGACTTGGTGATGGAGGAGCTGATCTGAACGAGGCTCAAATGAACGAGGAGGTGATGAAGATGCCCTGCATAGTGGTTATTTGATCAAACCAACTACACCTTGCATGCAATCGAAATATCATGTGATCTATCTAACAAGTTAATGAAATCGGTGGACAACAACCTTATTCATGAAAAGAATCATGTACAACCTGTGAACAAAACATTATCAAAGAGATATAAATGCATGAATAACTCCTACCAATCTATCTTAAACATAAGAAACTACTTTAACCATCAAAAGCAACCTAAGTAACACAGCATGAATTAAATCTAAAGAGCAGATTTTTTCTCAAGAACGCAGCAAACACACATAAAGAGAAACAAGGGAGGTACTGGGTGCTTGAGATGGGCCCAACCCCAAGAGCTACAGCCTCCCATGAAAGATTTAGAGCTGGTGCAAAGCTGGATCCATTTTTATTAATCAAGAAATGAAAAGTACATCAAAACTGTCCACAAGGAGAACTTGAACATGAGCTGAAAGCAAAGCTAATCTATTGCATAAAAATCGAACTACAAACTAGCTAACTAATGGCTAAAACAAAATGACTAACTAGCTACAAAATGACTACCCACTAGCTAACCAAAATGAGGCCCCAAGCCTTCTTATTTATACAATTTGAGGACCCAACAGTCCTCCTAAAAGTTAGGGACTTGGCTGCCCAAGACTTGTAGTTAACAGCAGTCCAACTTGACTTGCTTGGCTGCCCTTGAACTCCGAGCTGATGGTGGAGAATTCGAGGTAAGGGCCCATAAATGAGGGGGACACCTTCCTACAAATCCTCTAGCTTGTTCTCCCACGAATTTGGCTGTCAAGTGCTCATTAAGACCTTCAAATTTGTCTCCAAGTTGACCAAAAAGGCTACACAAAGCACCCATTAGACTTGTTGGCATAATGACTAACCAAATTCACTCTATTAACATAAAAATAATCAAAAACATGCAATAAACAAATGAGAATGGTGGATCAAGTCAAATTAGGAGGTTGGATGAGCCCAAATATTTGTCCATTTTTGGGGCTCATCATCACCCCCCTACTGAAAGTGTTGCTCATCCTCTGAGCAACCAAATCTCTCCCCTTGTCTTTGATGGCCCTGGTGACTTCCTTGGCTAGCATCTCGGCCGATTTCTCGTTTGGTTTCCCGCTTTTCAGACTTTCCTGTAGAAACTGTTCGCTGGCTTCCTGTAGAAACAGTCTCTGTCTTCCTGTAGAAGCAATCTGCTAACTTCCTGTAGAACCAATTTCACTGATTTTACTTGCTTGGCCGGGGGCGATTTTTCTTTCAGCTGGGCTGTGGCAGCCTTCATCTCCTCCTCCTTCCTGCTCTTCTTCCTCACTGCCTGCTGCTTGTAACTCTGAACATGTAACCCGCTCATTGTTCACTGCCTGCTGCTTGTAACTCTGAGCTAGTGTGATTTGATGATTTGCTTCCATTAATTAGGGTCATAGCACAACATAAAATTGGAGCAATATGCCTGGTTGACCTCCATGGCCAAGCTAGGAATGTTTCCAAAGAAGAAGATCAACAAAATGCTATATGAATCACCTGCCATAATGTGGCAGCTTTCATGGATGCCCAAAGAACCCATGGGAATATGGAGCTAGGGAAACATGCGGCAGAATGCGTTTTTATTTGGACTCGTTGTATCAACAACTTATGTGCTGCTATAAAACATTTATGCTGCAGCTGGCAAGTAGACTTATGTAACAAAGGTAAGAAATATGAGGAATGACAATGGGTGAACCTAATTGTAGTGAGGATTTGATGAAGCCAAAACGTGTGACCATTTTGCTTTTGCTGCAGAGGATGACATAAATTGCACAAGTTAACAACCAATTTACGAAATCAAGCCTTCACACCCATATATAGGTTCACCATGCGTTGCTGACTTCTAAGTTTTTTCTGCATGCATTGCTAACTTCCAAGTTTTCAGCTAGCATCTCCTGAAGCAGCATAGAGGCTATTTGCTGCGTCCTCATAGCCATTCCAATATTCTTCTACCAGAATCCTATGAATATATTGATCCACATGCAAAACTTCAAGAGCTTCATTTTCAATTTGAAATCAGTGGCTTACAGTCTTAGCTAAACGTGACACACCATACTTCTGAACTCGTACAACGGGCGTCTCCATGCTTTCTGGACTGGTTGGCCATTTTAGAAGAGCTGTGAAAGCACCTGATTGGTCTTCTGATAGTGGTATTGCAAGAGGAATTATACCCCTGTCTAGCATAAGGAGGGACAAGTTTTTCACCCTTGGCCATATGATAATTGTCCATCTTTCTTCAAGCTCCAAACTTGATGAAAAACCTTAGGCTTCTCTGCTCGGGAAGATTCTGCTGCACTTTCCTGTAGACGACATCCTGTAGAAACGCCTGTAGGATGTCTCTGCGCCTTTGAATGATCTTTGCATGCGGGAGAATTGTTAACAAGCCCAAAACTTGATGAAGGACGTGAGTTTAACATTTGCAAGTTTAAATGAACAACAGTTAGCAAGTGTACCTGAACAACAATTACGTAAGTCTTCAGCCGAGCGTTCCTTTATTCACTGCGTGATTTGTGGTGAGGTGGCAGAGACCTGCGCTTAGCCCATGCAAACTGTTCGTCCCCTGCAGTTCCATCTGCCTGTAATCCCTTACCATTTGTTTCACTGGAGTTTAAACTATCCATAACTGGCTGTGTTTTTTCAGTTTCACGTGAATGACCATGCTGCGTGACTGCCGGCTAAGTTCTTAGGGACGACAATCAGCTGAACCTTACTA
Organism: Pinus tabuliformis; assembly: GCA_031772625.1. Classification (NCBI taxonomy): domain Eukaryota; kingdom Viridiplantae; phylum Streptophyta; class Pinopsida; order Pinales; family Pinaceae; genus Pinus; species Pinus tabuliformis. Next base: position 1,020,217,649 of record CM062818.1, on the reverse strand, counting down.
ATTCGTGGCTTAATCCCACCATTCCATTAATTCATGCAGTTTTCGAATTAAATTTATGCAATAGAGGAATGAGTTTGTCACATACCTCGAAGTTGAATGGCTGCCGTGAGCTTTTTGCTGCTGCCTGCTCTGATTTTGCTGCTGCATGCTTAGTTTTCCTGATTGCATATGGCTTGGCTGCTAATCCTTGATTGCTTTTTTCATGTGCAGGTGTCCTCTGGCCGGATCTGAGTGCATGCAATCATTTCCACGTTCAACTCTGCCCGTTCAAGCTGTTGCTGCTGCATGGTCACAAAACCAGACTTCTTTTTGCCATTTCTCCCAAACGGTAGATCGGTTTGATCTGAAACTTGGTGAGCATGTTACTACCATCATTATGCATCTCCCATATCAAATTCGTGATCAATGGATGCACGAATTTCGAGAAAAATGGAAAATGGCTGAAGATTTCAGAGGTTGATTTCTCGGAAACCGTGCATCGGAATCGGCTGAAACTGCTTGGGTAGGCTACTATCACCCACGTTCATCTCCCCATGAAACAGGTTTTGAAACGGATGCACGGTTATGGAGAAAATGCAAAAATGGCTGATGGTGATGGAGGCTGATTTCTTGGAAACCGTGCATCGGAATTGCATGAATCTGCTCAGGCATGTTGTCATCATCCTTGTACAATTCCCCATAAAACGGTTTGTCAAATGGACGCATGGTTTTCAAGTTATGGCAAAAACAAATTCTGCTCTATGTGTTTTTGCTTCAAGGCACTTTGCATTTTGGTTGCATGGTATGACAAAATGAATTTTGGCTGTGATGCAGGTATGGAGATGATGGAGGAGGAGTTGGAAGATTGTATGAGGGCTTCTGAACCCTTGAGGAAGCTACCATGCTTGCCAAACCACTTTTTGAAATGCATGCCTAGTTTCCCACAATTTCTACAGGAAGTTCCTGTAGAAGCACAAGGAGGTGAAAAAAATGATGGAGAAAGGCAAGGGATGGACACCCAAGTGCTTGTAGGCCTAATCAACAGATTCCCACCATCAGATTCACTTTTGAAATTGGATTTGGCTCGTCCAAAGGTTCTACAGGATGTTTCCTGTAGAAATACAGAGCTTCCTGTAGAAGGCAAAAAAACTTCCTTTAACCTTGATTTGCGTGCTCCTCCTGTCATGAAACATCCTTCTTGCAACCTGCAATGTCACTGCTGCAACATAAAATTATTCAATGGAGATTAGCTTTATTTTTCTTTTCCTTTTTCTCTTTTTTTTTTTTTGAAAAACAACTAGGGCGCCTCATGGAGGTTTTCACCCTAATTGCCTGCCTTGGGCGCCTCCAAGGGAGGTTTTCACCCAAAGATCTATTCTCTTTTCTCTTTTTTTCCCAACCCATTGACCGCCTCATGGAGGTTTTCAATCAATGAGCCAATCTAAGGCGCCTCCAAGGAGGTTTTCACCTTAGATTTCTATTTTCCTCTTTTTCATTTTTTTTTCTTTTTCTTTTTTCTCTTTTTTTTCTTTTTTCTTTTTTTTCTACCCTACCCTACTTGAAAAACAAAGTCATTTTCAAGTATAAGAATACTTCCAATGGAGCCATGTGCACATCGATATTAGGGACAAGATGATGTAAAGGCTCGGAATGCATGCTTTGACAGCTATCCAACTTTCAGAGACAAAATGATCTGACTTTGAACGTACAAAACATAGCTGAGGAGGAGAGTACTGTTGCAACTTAGTGACCTTCTGAAACCATATCTCAATATAGCTTTGATATCCTTGGTCACCTTGCTGATCTGGATCATTATTCATGTCACATTCTATCATGACCTTCTGATCTTCCTCTTTTTGTTGATCTTTCTCTTGAATACATGGAAGATTTGATGGTAACCATGAAGGAACTCTCTCGATCTCTGATTCTGATCTCTTCTCTTCATCAACTGCAGCCCATGGTTCTTTGATCTTTTCTTTTGGATCTTCTTTTGCCTTTGGTCCTTCAATGCTTTCAAGATGATCTCTTTTTTGCAATGATTTTCCTGAGCTATGGTGAAGATCATTGAGCTCAAGAGGAGTCATCTGCACATGTTGTGCCTCAGCTTTGCAATTGAGTTGAGCTACTCCATTGCATGGTTTTGGAAATGGTGGCACGGGTGGTTGAGTGGAGGTGTGTAATTGAGATGGAGGTGGATGGCATGGTGGTTGCATAGGCATTTGGGGTTGCCTTGGTGGAGGAGGAGGCGATGGTCGTGGATGAGCAGGTGGTGGAGGAAAATGAGCGGGATGAGAGTTGTACTGGGGCCTCCACTCCTGATAAGGTGCATTCCACTGAGGCTGTGGCTGAGCATAAGAGTGAAATGAATGAACAGCTGGATGGGCATAATATGGATCTGTGAAGGAATAAGGAGGAGGTGTGAACCAGGAAGGATGAGCAGGGGGACCCCAAGAAGGCATGAAGGTGGCTTGGTAAGGGTCATAATAGGTCTCGGGTGTCCCTTGTAGTTCTTGCTGGTAGGGTATGGGTCCATGTGGCCTCCTTTGTGTTATAGACATTTTTGTGCCTTACAGCATAGAGCATGAAATGTCAATAATCTAAGGGATCCAAAGTCCCTAAACATGTTGTTCTTACCCTTAGAGGAACAAGGTCAGCAAACCACAGCACTGCAAATCAGTTCTCCACTGAAAAACACTCAAAAAACAGGTCAGTTTTGGATCATTGCAGCTGCTCCACTAGGCATCTGCGCTGCATAGCAGGTACAACAAAGGCTACCTGCGTTGCATAGCAAGTAGAACAAAGGCTACCTGCGTTGGGCGTACTTGGACATGTGGAGGAATCTTTTTCTCAAAGTGCCAGTGCCCAGGAAGCTTCTAAAAAGACACTTGATGATAAGATTCGCCTAATGATGAGTTAAGAGCTTCTAAAACTCCAAGTGGAAGACAGAAACTCTGAGTGAAGAACTGAAGAACAACTGGAGTTGAAGAGGACAACAAGTCACACATCAAGCTGACTTATCTTCACTCCAAAACTCTATATAAGGATCTCATCCCATGGGATCTAGAGGTCGGAATTTTGTGCAAAGAATTGCTGTTGGTTTACAGTTGTGAGCATTGGGTGATTGCTTGAGGGAGGTGAAGAAGAGATTTCTCTCCGTCGGGAAGGTGATGCTGGATTGGACCTCTCATGGTTGTATCACCGCCTGAACCTTACTTCCATATATTAATAAAGCATTTGAGGTTCTTCTATTCGCATGTTTTTCAATGATGTATTGTCTTACTTGCGTATTTGATTTATGCTAATCCTTGAATCAGTTATGAATGCATGCCTCTTGTAGTTTCCTTTCTTTGTCTTGTTTGCAGGATCTCGTGTAGCTGGGCCCGTGAAAAGACTTGGAGCTGGGAGCAAGCGGCGAATAGAGGAGATTGGATTGACCATTTGCGCAAGACATCGGTAAGTGGATCTCTTCCTTCTATCTCTTGCATGTCATAAAGAAGAAACTTTAGATAGCTTTGCTTTCAGCTGTTGCTAAGGAACTGTCACCCTTAGAGTGGGTTAGGGTCATTCCGAGTTGGATACTTTCCCCCACAACACTTTGGTTCGTATAATGGAGTGATTCAGTGGCTCCCTTGGCTCTTTGATATGTAGCTTTGATTCTGGGCAAGGAAGGGCACTGATCTGTAGGATGGTATTCTTCACAGATGAAACACACTTCTAGAGAGTGCATTGGACATTCGTTCCTAGGATGCTTTCTAGTGCACCTAGGACAAAAAATGGCCAAAGCCCTCTTGGCTTCCTCTTGCTTCTTTTGGATCCGCAAGGTATCCAGTTGCATGGCAAGGAACTGCCTCATATCACTCTTGAAATCTTTGATCTGATTTTCAAATTCATCTTTGGACAAGATGTTGCTCCCAACATCTCTGCTTGTAGCCATTTGCTCCAGAGGAATGTTTTCTTCTTCTTCTCCCCTAGAGGTTCTTCAGATATGTCTTGATGTCCACCCAGGGGTTCTTCAATCACAGCCATCGAAGAAGAGAGAATCTTGGCTGTGTGAAGCAGTGGGGGTGTTTTGCAATCATTTTTCTAACTTATCTCTACTCCTACAAGGCATGAAATGAAATCTTTTTGCTTGATTTTTGTTTTTTTCTACTTCTGCTTGCAAAACTGAAATAGATTGAACTGCAACTAACTATGAAAGATGCAAAATTAACTGAAAGCAGGAAAGGACTAATCTACTTTGCTCAAATGAAATTGCAGGAATGGAAATGCTAGTCTACGCTTGCAGAAAGGAAATGCTAATCTATGAAAGCAGGAAATGCTAATCTATGAAAGCAGGAAATGCTATGCTACTTTTGCAGAATGGAAATGAAGTAAACTACTAGCAGAAGGTAAGAGTAAGAAAGTAGAAGAAAAGCAACAATTGCTAATACTCTGACGCGTCCCCGGCAACGGCGCCAAAAAGATGGTGGGCTCTAGTATTGTAGCAATAATGCTACAACTCCTGGAGCTTCCTATCTCTAAATTTTATCAACCCGGTAGTTCGTACAAACTTGGAAGCGACGGTGCTGTATGCACAAGTACTAGTTCTTGTCGCAGCTGTCACTTGGTCAGCTGGCACAAGTCCACTAGGGCTCAAGCCAACTTCTATAGGCTCTCAGAAGAAGCTTGTTAAATGATGGACGAAAGCTAGCTCAAAGAAGACTAATCTACTTGGCAAAAATGAATTGAAAGCAAATCAAAACATGGAAACCCTAGGAAACCCTAATTTAACTAGTCTAACCTCTATGATGCAAAGAATGTGAAGGAAACTTATACCAATGATGCCATTACTTCTAATAAGTGAAAATGCATGAATCTAATCTACTTGCATCTTAAAAGATATGTTTTTATATTTTTTTTTAAGTGGATGGAGTGATTGTGATTTTGTGCTTTTTAGGGTTTGGTTGTGCAGATGTGATGCGGAAGGAAGGAAAGCTTGGGAAAGGTTGGGGAGGCTAGGAGAGGTCCCCAGAGATCCTTAGCATCAGTCCACAGAGGTTCCTCACGTTCAGAGGCTCATCAACCGAGTGAGTGGCCTCCTACAGGATGTCTGCAGGGGATTTTACAGGAAACGCATGGGTTTCTACAGGAAGGTCTGCAATTCTTCTACAGGATGTTCTGAAATGGGATGTTTGAGGATGGATGGTTGATGGAAGATGCATGGATGGTTATGGAGGTAGGATGGGGGTCTGAAGTGACCCAGGAACTGATGGATGGAGTGGTGAGGTGATGTGGAAAGCTGACTTGGCTTGAAGGTGGTTGAGACAACAATGGGGAAGAAGGTAAGGTTACTTGGCAAAAGAGAAGATGGGAGATGAGGGAACAGACTTGGTGATGGAGGAGCTAATCTGAACGAGGCTCAAATGAACGAGGAGGTGATGAAGATGCCCTGCATAGTGGTTATTTGATCAAACCAACTACACCTTGCATGCAATCGAAATATCATGTGATCTATCTAACAAGTTAATGAAATCAGTGGACAGCAACCTTATTCATGAAAAGAATCACGTACAACCTATGAACAAAACATTATCAAAGAGATATAAACGCATGAATAACTCCTACCAATCTATCTTAAACATAAGAAACTACTTTAACCATCAAAAGCAACCTAACTAACACAGCCTGAATTAAATCTAAAGAGCAGATTTTTTCTCAAGAACGCAGCAAACACACATAAAGAGAAACAAGGGAGGTACTGGGCACTTGAGATGGGCCCAACCCCAAGAGCTACAGCCTCCCATGAAAGATTTAGAGCTGGTGCAAAGCTGGATCCATCTTTATTAATCAAGAAATGAAAATTACATCAAAACTGTCCACAAGGAGAACTTGAACATGAGCTGAAAGCAAAGCTAATCTATTGCATAAAAATCGAACTACAAACTAGCTAACTAATGGCTAAAACAAAATGACTAACTAGCTACAAAATGACTACCCACTAGCTAACCAAAATGAGGCCCCAAGCCTTCTTATTTATACAATTTGAGGACCCAATAGTCCTCCTAAAAGTTAGGGACTTGGCTGCCCAAGACTTGTAGTTAACAGCAGTCCAACTTGACTTGCTTGGCTGCCCTTGAGCTGATTGATTCGGTGGCCCTTGAAATCCGAGCTGATGGTGGAGAATTCGAGGTAAGGGCCCATAAATGAGGGGGACACCTTCCTACAAATCCTCTAGCTTGTTCTCCCACGAATTTGGCTGCCAAGTGCTCATTAAGACCTTCAAATTTGTCTCCAAGTTGACCAAAAAGGTTACACAAAGCACCCATTAGACTTGTTGGCATAATGACTAACCAAATTCACTCTATTAACATAAAAATAATCAAAAACATGCAATAAACAAATGAGAATGGTGGATCAAGTCAAATTAGGAGGTTGGATGAGCCCAAATATTTGTCCATTTTTGGGGCTCATTAGCTTCTATTAGATTACTTTTATCTGTTGCTGCTACTTTTGATTTTGAGGTAGAACAAATGGATGTGAAGACAACATTTCTTCACGGGGATCTGGAAGAGGAGATCTACATGAAGCAACCTGAAGGCTTTGCGATGAAGGGTAAGAAAGAACTGGTATACAAGTTAAAGAAGTCTCTGTATGGGTTCAAACAATCACCAAGGATGTGTTAGTAGAAATTTGATACATTTATACAGGGACTTGGCTTCACCAGAAGAAAAACAGATCACTGTGTGTATTCTAAATTAATTGGTGACCGTATTATTTATTTGGTCTTGTATGTGGATGATATGTTGCTGGTTGGAAATGACAAAGAAATTATCCAGGATTTGAAGACCCATTTGTCCTCCAAATTTGACATGAAAGATCTTGGTGCTGCAAACTATATTTTGGGCATAGAAATTAAAAGAGATCGGACAAAGAGGAAGCTCCGGTTAAACCAGAGGAAGTATGTCGAAACAATATTCCAGAGGTTTAATATGCAGGATAGTAAATCGGTGAAGGTTCCTATTCCTGTAGGTGTAAAGTTATCTGCTGAACAATGTTCCAAGACACAAGAAGAGGAAGAGGACATGTTCCATGTTCCATATGCAAGTGCAGTCAGTAGCCTGATGTATGCGATGGTCTGTACTAGACCAAACATTGTACATGCAGTGGGAGTATTGAGCAGGTTTATGTCAAAACTAGGGAAGGAGCATTGGACAATAGTGAGGTGGGTTTTCAGGTATTTGTGTGGCACTAATGATTATGGTTTGTGCTACCAAGGAAGACTAGGATTAGACAAAGTGTTTGATATTCATGGCTTTGTTGATGCAGACTGGGCTGGAGATCTGGATCATAGAAGATCTACAAGTGGGTATGTGTTTAACCTATTTGGAGGTGCAGTCAGTTGGATGAGTAAGAAACAATCTGTAGTGGCACTATCAACTACAGAGGCAGAATACATGGCAACCACTCATGCAAGAAAGGAAGCAGTTTGGTTGCAGAGATTGTGTTCAAGTATGGGGTTAGTACAAGGAGCTATAAGGATAGACTGTGACAGCCAAAGTGCAATTTTCTTGGCAAAGACCCTGCATATCATTCAAATACAAAGAACATCGATGTTCAATATCACTTTGTGAGGGATATAATAGAAGACAAAAAGGTGTTGCTGGTAAAGGTGGATACTTTGAAGAATACATTAGATGCATTGACAAAATCTGTGAGCTCTGAGAAGTTCTCTTGGTGTAGAGAAACAATGGGTATTGCAGGGTTGTATAAATTACTAAGCTCTCTTGTGGCCCCCTGTGGAAAGAAAACAACAAGTGGGAGAATGTTGGGTTGTGTTATATTGTTTCCACGACTAGTCCATGTAGTTAACCGGGGGGTTAGAAGGGGTGTTAAGTTATGGTATGTTCTATGCTTATAACAGTTTACTTCTTTTCCTTATTATATTCCAAAGATTAGCAATCACACGTACATAAAGTAAAGTGCAGATAGAACATTAAACGATCGACAGAAAACAAGCCAAGACAAGAGACACACGATGTGGCAGCTAGCTAGGGACAAACCCCACAATGTGTGGGGAAGCCCTTTGATCAAATCTTATTTTATCTTCAATAATTCAGCAGAGAGAAATAGTACAATAAATCTGATTCATATCAGCAGTAGCAAACCCTAGATCAATAGCATCAACATTAGCGGCTTCATTATCAAACTAGGGCAGACGATATCTTGCAAACCGTTCGTCGGATTGACTTCATTCCACCACCAAAAGTTGTGGCTTTCAGAGGAGGTTCAGATGAACCTACAATGTAGTTCCAAAGAGGAGATCTTCTAGGCCACGCAGGTCAATCTTTACTTCTGCAGTTGCAACTTCAGTTTCAGCAGTTTCCGGCTTCAAACTAGAGCAATCGATATCTTGCAAACCGTTCATCGGATTGACTTCATTCCACCACCAAAAGTTGCGGCTTTCAGAGGAGGTTCAGATGAACCTACAGTATAGTTCCAAAGAGGAGATCTTCTAGGCCACGCAAGTCAATCTTTACTTCTGCAGTTGCAGCTTCAAATTCAATAGCTTCCGGTTTCACATGTGTGAGAGAGAGACCCATTTCAACGCAATAGAGAAGAGACTCATTTCTGCGTAGTAGAGAGAGAGAGATGTGATGAGATGAGTGAGTCCAAATGAGGAAAAGTCCTCTTATAGTTATACACAACGTTGGTGGGTGAATAGATGCGACTGTTGGGCTTCTGAGCCTACATGAGTTGTAGGTCGGCTTGATAATAATTCCATAATCAAAATAAATTCATATCTCCATGAATACTTATCGGAATCAGATGATCTTTATATCAATCCTACACCTCTCGACGAGAGGAATCTAATAAAAATATTATCAGCCATGAATAAGATGACCCACATGAAGTTTTGCCCTGGTTTCCAATTTTAACACTCCCTCTCAACCATGGAGAACTTCATCTGCAATCTGTCTATCGGTCGTTACTATTCATCCATCAAATGCACTACCCTGTACATCCTGACCCTTGCCCTGCTCTGCTGTATTCTTCCTGTTCTGCTTTGTCTTGTTCTGCCCTGCACTAATCTGTACTGTTTTTCTCTGTTCTGCTCTGCTCTTGCATTGTTCTGTTCTGCTCTGCTTTTGACCGAATTATGAAGAAGAAGAAATGATCGAGGATGTATCATACTAACTCAAAGTCAGTCTCAGAGTATGTACCACTGGTCCCAGACCAGTCTCAACCAACCCGAAGTCAGCGTCATAGTGAGTACAACTCCACTGGTCCTAGACCAGTATCATCCTCCACTGACTCAAAGTCAGTCTCAGAGTGCGTACCACTGGTCCCAGACCAATCTCAGCTGACCCGAAGTCAGCTTCATAGTAAGTACCACTCCTACCACTGGTCCCAAACCAGTATCGCAGTCTCAGAGAGTGTACCACTGGTCCCAGACCAGTCTCAACCGACCTGAAGTTAGCTTCATAGTATGTAACACTCTCATTGGTCCCAGACCAATACTACACTGACACGAAGTCAGTCTCGGAGTATGTACCACTGGTCTCAGACCAGTCTCAACTGACCTGAAGTCAGCGTCATAGTATGGTAGAACTCCTACCATTGGTCCTAGACCAGTGTCATTGATCCCAGATCAATGGAGGTCATCCTAGCGTAGGGAGTATGGTAGATACAACGATGCGTCCATCGGTACTACTATGGTCCCTAACTTCATTTCCCTGCTCATTGATCAGATGAGAGGTACTTCCCATGAGTCCAAGACTGCATGGGTAGTATGCCTCGACAGGGGAACTAATCAATCCTGTCCTCATAGGAGAACGCATCAATCCTGCTACAATCACCGTGGAGAACACATCAATCTAGGCCTCACATGAGAACTAATCACCCTGCTACACAAGAGAGCGAATCATCCTGTTCCACAAGAGAGCGAATCATCTTGTCCCACAAGAGAGAAAATCATCTTGTTCCAGTGTGCACCACCAGGGGAGGGTGAGTCACCCTATGGTCATATGTTGCTCCAGTAGGAACCGCAAGCCCTCAAAGCTCCCAGAGCTCAATGTATGCAACATGCAGGACCCTTGTACAAGGGTTTCTTGCCGACTCCAAGTTGTTTGGGAAAATCACAGATTAGATCTTTCCTCGGGGATTTGACAAGGTGTATCAACCTGTACATCATCTTAATGTGATGGAGCTTCCTTGCTCATTGACTTACCATATCCCAGATGATGTTTATCTGCTGGAGCAATTGACGAATACGAGATTCCTCAATAATCAAATCCCACCTCTGGTTGTTACAGAGAATCACAGTGGTATCCAATGTAAATCCAAACAGCTCACTGAAGAGCTTTCGCAACCAGACTGCCTCACACGAGGTTATGCTAGCAACAGTATATCCTGCTTCGGCGGTGCTCAAAGCCACCGACTTCTGCTTCCTGCTCATCCAGGATATCGAAGCAGATCCCAAGGTGAAACAGTACCCCGAAGTGCTCTTACGGTCCACCACACTGCCTGCCCAATCAACATCAGTATATCCAAGTAGTCTCACATCTCCGACAGTGTATCTTAATCCATGAGAGATTGTGTCCTGAAGACATCTTAGAAGATTCCTGGCATCAATCCAGTGAGGCTCAACCAATATGAGCTCACAATGCTAACTGCAAAACATATGTTCGGACGGAGGTTCACCAAGAACATCAATGCGAATGAGTTTTTGAAACTCAGAGGCATTTCCCAAGTCTGGTCCGACATCACTACCATATAACTTCTAAAAGTTAAGATCCTCGAGGTAGTCACAGGCTTGCAGTCCATCATACTGAATCTTTCCAATATATTTACCACATATTTTCCTTGAGATAGGAAAATTTCCCTTGGCTTCTGCCACACTTCAAGTCCTTGGTCCTTCATTTCAAATTCAGAAGCCATCTCCCTCTTACATTTGTGAATGAGAGGGTTTGCACCTGTTAGAAAGAGGTCATCCACATACAACACCAGTATGAGAGGCTTGTCATCTTCAACCTTAAAGTAAAGGTTAGGGTCAGATTCACTCCTAGTGAATCCCAGCTTCATCAAGTAGCTATCGATCCTCTCATACCATGCTCGGGGTGCTTGCTTCAGCCCATAGAGAGCCTTCTTCAACCTGCATACATGAGATTTTCAATCATAAATCTCAAATCCTTCAGGTTGCTCCACATAGACCTCTTCTTTGATAGAACCATGCAAGAACGCGGTCTTAACATCCATCTGATGTAGGTTCCATCCTTATGAAGCCACAAGGGATATGATCAAGCGGATGGTCATATATCTGGCAACAGGTGCAAATATCATAGTCTATACCTCCCTTCTGGGATAAACCACAAGCAACAAAATGAACCTTATACTTTTCCATACTTCCATTTGCTGCATGCTTTATCTTGTAAAGCCATTTTGAAGTAACAATTGTCTTGTCCAGGGTCTGGGAACTACTTCCCAGACACCATTCTCCATAATAGACTCGTATTCTATGGTCATAGCATCCTTCCATAGTTAATGCTTGATGACATTTGAGAATGATGAAGGTTCATTTTGTATGATCGTGCTCATGATGGTAAGGTATCCCTGATACCTGTTAAGTTTCTTACTTTGATGGAAGGTTCCTCAGGGTGCAGCATGTCCTTCAGCATCATCAAGTATCCCCCTAAGCCATGAAGGCCTCTTCCTAGAAGAGGAAGGCTCATGTGGATGAGGATCAATCGGATCCATGGGTTCTTCTACATCAGGAATTGATTCCTCATCCTTTTCTTTCGGTTCCCTGGTGTCGGCTTCTTGAGAGCTACTCAAAGTCAGTAGATTGTCCACCTTGCTGAGAGCCATATCTTTGTCAAAGGTGACATCATGACTAATCACGACTTCCCTTTGACCGGTGGTGAACATTTCTTCAGGAGTTTAGGAACCCAATGCTTGATGAGGGCATCGATTTTGTACATATACGGCGGTGATTGTAGTTTCAGCCCATAGAAACTTTGGAAGTCTTTGATCATGTAGCATGGCCCGGACGGCTTCCATCATCGTGTGGTTCTTCCTTCCCACCACACCATTCTGCTCAGGAGTATGTGGTGTAGTAGTCTCCCTCTTAATGCCAACCTCAGGTATTCCTAAGTAAACCAATTGTAATATATCAGAGGTCTTGCTTTGGCTTGAGGGGAATGCCCCTCTTTTGAGCTTTCCTTTGGCACATCCCGAACATACACCTTCTTTCTCTACTTGGAATTCGGGCATCCCTGTTACCATATGTCTTACATCAGGTAGAGCTTTGTAATAAAGGTGGGCAAACCTCCGATGCCAAAGTTCGGACTAAAGAGTTGTGTCACAAGACATGACACCTAACGGACTTCCATCGACCTGATATAATGAATCAACACTAAACCCAAGAGTAAAGGCATCTTTAAGATTATTTTTCCATATACATACCTTGCCATTGCTGAAGGTTACCTTGAAGCCTCTGTCTTTCATTGCCAAGATGGACACTAGGTTCCTTTTGAGGTTAGGTGCATTTAATACATCCTAGAATTTCTAGCCTTCTTGAATGCTTGTCCTCTTCCTTGATTCCCAGCTCTCCTCTTACCTTTGCTGTTGAATTTGTCATTCCTTTGATTGCCATCAGAGGGATTTCAAGTTGCACCACTGCATACTGTACCATGCTTCTATAATCATGATTATCATCATGCTACCCATGTCCATGATTTTATCCATCATAATGCTGCTCAAACTAGTGAGCATCATCATCATGCTATCCTATATGTCCATTATCTCATGTTGCCATTTATGTCCATGATCTCATTCATCATGATGCTCATGATCTCATACATAGTGACTTGCTTTATCGCAAATGTAACATCGTCATTTTCTTCTAGCCTTAGGTCCAACCTTTCCTTTTGATTTAGTCCAGGAATTATTTCTTTTCTTTGCATGAGAAGAAAAGGCAGCAAGAGGACCTTTAGGCATGGGTATTTCTTGCACTTCTTCCCTTGTTTCTTCTTGAATGCATCTAGCCATTAATTCCTCGAAACCAGGAATTACATTATAGTTAAAAAGAGTAGTCCTGAACACATACCATTCAAATGGCAATCCTCCAAGAGTTGTGAGTGCCATTTCTCTGTCAGTAATAGTTTCCCCAATAGATAGGAGATCGTTCTTGATCTCGGTGATTCTTAAGAAGTATGCTTGCATACTTTCATCTTTACCCTTCTTGATTTCCCTCAGCTTATTTCTAAGAAACAAAACTTGATTTGTATCATTAACTTTAAATAAACTCACCAGTCTATCATAGATTTCCTTGGAGGTGTCCAGTTTAGAGATGTACGCCACCAAGTGCTTTTCGATAGAGTCCTGGATGATCTTCTATTGTTTTGACTTCTCCATTTTTTCATTTGTTCCAGGCAGCAGCAGATGCATTTGATGGAGGCTCAACAATATTGCCTCTCACATGATCCAACACTCCTTGATTCTCAAGGGTTAGATCGATAGAAATCTTCCATCCGTGATAGTCATCTTTCTCACGGAGCTTGTCTTCAGCAGGAAAGAGTGTTGAGGACCCCATAGTTATTTTAGGATAGCCTTGCCAATATTCTCTTCGATGATTGCTCTTGCTCTTGCTCGGGCTTTGTCTTCACCTCATCTCCGATACCATGTTAAGTTATGGTATGTTCTATGCTTATAACACTTTACTTCTTTTCCTTATTATATTCCAAAGATTAGCAATCACACGTAAATAAAGTAAAGTGCAGATAGAACATTAAACAATCGACAGAAAACAAGCCAAGACAAGAGACACAAGATGTGGTGGCTAGCCAGGGACAAACCCCACAATGTGTGGGGAAACCCTTTGATCAAATCTTCTTTTATCTTCAATAATTCAGCAGAGAGAAATAGTGCAATAAATCTGATTCATATCAGTAGTAGCAAACCCTAGATCAATAGCATTAGCATTAGCGGCTTCATTATCAAACTAGGGCAGATGATATCTTGCAAACTGTTCGTCGGATTGACTTCATTCCACCACCAAAAGTTGCAGCTTTTAGAGGAGGTTCAGATGAACCTACAGTGTAGTTCCAAAGAGAAGATATTCTAGGCCACGTAGGTCAATCTTTACTTCTGCAGTTGCAGCTTCAGTTTCAGCAGTTTCCGGATTCAAACTAGAGCAGTTGATATCTTGCAAACCGTTCATCGGATTGACTTCATTCCACCGCCAAAAGTTGCAAATTTCAGAGGAGGTTTAGATGAACCTACAGTGCAGTTCTAAAGAGGAGATATTCTAGGCCACGCAAGTCAATCTTTACTTCTGCAGTTGCAGCTTCAAATTCAACAGCTTCCGGCTTCACATGTGTGAGAGAGAGACCCATTTCAGCGTAGTAGAGAAGAGACTCATTTCTGCATAGTAGAGAGAGAGAGAGATGTGGTGAGATGAGTGACTCCAAATGAGGAAAAGTCCTCTTATATTTATACACAACGTTGGTGGGTGAATAGATGCGACTGTTGGGCTTCTGAGCCTACATGAGTTGTAGGTCGGCTTGATAATAATTCCATAATCAAAATAAATTCATATCTCCATGAATACTTATCGGAATCGGATGATATTTATATCAATCCTACACCTCTCGACGAGAGGAATCTAATAAAAATATTATCAGCCATGAATAAGATGACCCACATGATGTTTTTCCCTAGTTTCCAATTTTAACAAGGGGGCAAAGCCCCCCCTTCATTGCGTTGATTGTGTAGTGGGGGGAGTCACATGGGGTTTGAGGGGTGCAAGTAACCCCACTTTATGGGATCTAGGGAAACGCCCTGGAAAATTTTGGTTTTGGACCCTATATTAGGTTGGACGGACCTACCTATGGTTTTGTGCATGTTTTTCGCACATGGTTTTGGACGTGATGGTTTTCAGTCCATGGTTTTGGATGCGATGATTTTTGGTCCATGGTATTGGATGCTTCAACATGTATAAATATGTATTTTAACATTGAGAGGAACATAATGAAAAATCAAGATGGTAGTCTCGATTTTGGGATCCGGAGGAAAATCTCTGTGTATATGTGTTTTATGTGTTATGCTCTCGTATTGTTTATTTTCTGTGTTTTAGAATTCATATGCAAGTGATTTCTGTACGCGGTTAAAACCTACATAACCATTGCTGCATGCACTAACTCAATGCACTGAGTTATGAGAAATTGCGCCTTGAATGACACATGGATCATTTCTAGTTCCTCTCTACAAAAGAAAATTTCACCACACAACGTCTCCTCCCTCTCACAATGCATTAAACCCCTCCCTAGGAAAAGTGACTTGCCTTCTGTTGCTTGCCTTTTCCAACTGCACAATTTCCTCTTCAAGTGAGCCTTCCTAAGCGCAGGGTGCACTTTTAGTGAACAATCAACCATTGTTGAAGAAAATAGCACTAACCTAGGGCATAGGGTGCACTTTTAGTGAACAATCAACCATTGTTGAATAAAATTGTGCCTTCTTTTAAGCCTTTGTGTCTCCCCAGTGCATGGCATAGTTTTAGTTGAAAATGTGACCCTCTCTCAATCATTGTTGAAGAAAATTTCACCCTCCTTTAAGCTTCCCTCTCAATCATAGTGCATGGCACAATTTTAGTCAATAAACCTTCAAAGCTTGTTCACTAAACTTCCTCACTATGCCAAGATTTGTCTTGCCCTCCCTACTTAGTGCATGGTGCACTATTACTAAATAGTGGTGTCATCCTTTTCTCACTGTCAAGCTCACCTGCACTATCACTACAGCCTTCTCCATGTAGAATGGCGCATAGCTCAATTCTAGCCAACAAGCTCATCACCTATGTCCCTTGTACTTTCCCTGTGCTAGACCTTAATGAGCCTTTACACATAGCACATAGCACAATTTTAGTGTGTATTGGTTCTTTCCTAAGCCACTTTTGAGCTCAATTATGCCCACATCATTAATCCCTTCCTTCTCAGTCATTTCACATGCTTATCACAAGACTCTTCTTCCATGAGAAAGATAGAGATATGATAGATGATTTCAAGAATAATTTTTCCTTTCCATGAGTGATCTTCATTGACAGGTGTAACTCCTCAACAAGTCAAGGTGATGCTCAAGGAAGAAACCAAGGATAAGAAGCAAAGAAACACTTGTAGAGCAGAATCACAAAGAAGACCATTATGAAGATATGAAGCAGATCCTATACCATGACAGTATGAAGACATTGCATGATAACTCAGAATGTCCTGATGCTAATCCAAAACCTTTGGAGGGTCAAGATCAAGAATAAAGTAGATATTTCATGAGAATTATTGACAAATCAACAAGAGATCAGTTTGGCATTTCCACATCATCATAAGTCCTATTCCATCAATGCCAAGTTATGGCCTGTACTAGTGTCATATCAATGTCATATGTGTCCATGTGTCATACCACATGATTTGTGGATGCAATGAAATAATTATCAAAAAAATGAAAAAATGCAATGTGTGGAATTCCAAGTGTCACATGTGTAATATGAAAAGTCACATGCGGAAAAGTGCGTCAAATATAGGTTTAAAAGTCATTTGGGAGTATAAGAGTCATAAGGGTAGCTCAAGAGTCATAGGGGATAGGAAATGTTGTTCCTCTTGTTATAAAAAAAAAAACCTCATAAATCAAGCAAGGGGATTTTGGAGACTTAGGCTTTGGAGAGATAGCTTTTGCTTCTTCAACCTTACATAGGAGAGAAGATCATTCCTTGAAGAAGCAAGAAGTGAATTAATGTTCCATTATTGGAACTAGTGTCCCACCATTGTGACTGTGTACTTGGATGTTTCACCTAATAATTGAAGCTCAATGAGCTAACACATTTTCATGCATATATCGTGAATGTTGTAAGACTATTCTTTAGATGTTTGTAGTATATGTTAAGTTCATATGTACTAAAGAAATTGGAATACTCCATTGGCTTTGGTACTAATCTTTTTAAATATGTGTTGTATTTACTTTAATGATTGTGGTGTCTTCACTAGATAAATAACAAATCTTTCCTTACTTTTGTGTGCCTCTCTTAGGTTAGTACTATTACTTTCCTTCTAGAGTCTCACTCTTATCTCCCCTCTCATGAAGTCCTCCTTTTACACATTTCAATTGGTGTTTCACAGTGTCAACTTTATTGCTGATTTCAAAGGTTATGTGTGTAATCTCTTATGTTATCCATTGAAACCAAGGAAAGCCTTAAGTTATCATGGTCAGGACGATACTACATATGGGTCTCCTACTCCAAATAGTGTGATGTCTAATTGGGACCTCACATCATGGAGACCCCCTGTATGTTGGCAAATTTCCAGCACCATCAACATTATGGCGCTAGAAGTAGGGCTAGATGACAAGGTGTGCCCATTGAGTCTATTTTGAACCTCTTATCTTAAATGTATCTTCCTCAAATCATACTACCAGGGTGTTTTTCCAATAGATCCTATGGTCAAATTTTAATACCTGATGAACCTCTTTATAACTTGTCTCAATTAAATTTTGATGGTGAGGGTGGAAAATTCATAGCCGAGCATATATCTAATTTTCTCAAGTTTTGTGAATTTTATGAAATTGACCGTGAAGATCTTATTTGTTTGATTTTCTTCCTCACTCTTGAAGGTCAATTTAATCAATGGTGCCATATATTACAATTTGTTTACATTCGTTCATTTGATCAATTCCTCAAGGAGCTTCATCAAGCCTTTGATAAGTATAATTACCGAGATGTTTATAAAATAATTAATTAACTTAGAATGGAGCCTAATGAATAAATTGAGGATTTTTCTAATAGATTCCTTCACCTATGTTATGAGTTTTATGAAGAAGATATGGATTGGGATTTCTTTAAACAAAAGTTTGAGTGTTTGGTTCGTATCTCTTTGAGGCAATGTGAATCTGAAACCCCAAACCATCCTATTCTCCCAACTTTTGCAAACCATGAGACAACTCTAATTTCAGAGGAGGAACCTACTATTGATTTTGTTCCTTGTCCTCCTCCTTTTTCAGTACCAACTTGGGTTCCTCCTTGTGATGATGTTGGAGTTGGGAAATCTGAAAATCAAATGGTTGATCTGCCTCTTCAAGTTTCATCCACTTCTCATGATCCAAATCTAATGGAGGAATCCTTGGAATGGTTCATGAAGCCTCCGGTAAAGACTAATCCTTCCATTCCTCAAGATGACATTAACACTAATACCTTTAGTCTTGAATCTAATTTCGATGTTTTTCCTCCTTTATCATCTCATTCTCATAACGTCTTTCCCCTTGATATATTTGATCAGTCTCTTTCAAACACTTCTAATTCTCAGTTTGCTAATCCAAACAATATGATCAGATGTAAGGTGGTCATATTTCACAGATAGAGGAGTAGAAAGGTGAATATTCTTTCGATGTTTCTTCTATTTTTCAGAATCCTCCATATCAATACGATGTTCCTTCATTCTTGGTTGATGTGGAGCCTATTCATCTCGATAGTCAATCAAATGGAACTAATTTTCTTAATCAATCTAAAGTCTTGGGAAACCATCACTCTGATGATGATGACTCTATTGATGTATGTGATGATGTATGCCCAAGTGCACTAGCTGATCTTTTAGTTTCTCAAGAATATTTTGATTTAAAATATTTCGATATAGAATCTGTTTCGGTCAAAGAAGGTTCTCTCATGGAAACTTCTTCTTCAACTCACTATCCCTTGTGCAATATTGTTTGAAATGCATTAACTTGCGAAGAATATACTTCATGATCTTCAAGATCATCATCTAATGATTTGTATTTTGAATTGACACAAGGTAGTGAGGTTATCATGATGAAGAAGGAAACAATCAAATCATTAAGTATCCATTCCATCCCTTATCATTTCCAGTCTTGCATGAAGAAAATTCTTCTGTTTAGGTTACTCATGAGGTTTTTCCAGTCATGTGCTTGCAATTTAGATACTAATTCCACCTGTTTCTCTTTTCAAATACATCTTGAGATATCTCCCAATATTTTTTTCTACTGATTTAACCAATAGTTAAAGGATCAACAAAATATTAAAATAAATTAACAAACATTTTTATTGTCAAAAAACTTTTGGAGAGAAATTGT
Organism: Pinus tabuliformis; assembly: GCA_031772625.1. Taxonomy (NCBI): domain Eukaryota; kingdom Viridiplantae; phylum Streptophyta; class Pinopsida; order Pinales; family Pinaceae; genus Pinus; species Pinus tabuliformis. Next base: position 1,020,198,572 of record CM062818.1, on the reverse strand, counting down.
CTAGATGTTTACCATGTCCGATTTTTTGGGTGGAAACTCCACCCATCATCAGGAATTGGAAAGAAAACATATCTATTTTACTTCCATTCCCTGATAATGGGTGGAGTATCCACCCAAAATGTTAGACAAGATAAACATATACATAGTTTTTCCAAAAAAAAATTTGAGAATGTGAATAATTGTCGAAATCTCCAATCTAAAAAAAAACGTTGAAAAAATAATAATTAAAAATACTTGAGTACATGAATACTTAAATGAGATCCTATTGGTTTCAAGAATAGTTTATTGGAGTAGTCTAATCTTGGAGCAAACCTTCCTTGGTTTGACAAAGTAACATCGAAGTCAACATTGACTTTGTTGTTTCTCTGTTGGATCAAGGGAGGTTAGTTCAAATATTATCCAACTTTATCATCTACTAAATAGGGCCAACCACGTGAAGGTGCAAGCTCTTATGGACCCTCCCCCCTCCCCCCCACATCACACTCAATTCCCCAATACCCAATCTATCTACTAGAAAATAGTTGAAAGCAACACATTAATATTAATGCATAGACATTAACAAAACAAAAAAAATCATAGAGAAACATATGTGATTTTGTACACAAAGAAACATATGGAAATCATTCATTAACATATAAAATGAAATCATTCATTAATCATAGACACAAAATACTTCATCTAAATAAATTTTATCTTCAAAAATATGTTTTCATAATATGGTACCTGATGTTTCTAATTATATAACTAGTATAATCACTTCTTTTTCATTTAATTTTTTTATGAAATGTGTTGAGAAAGGAGGACATCAGTTCATTTGTTGCCTTTAGTTTTTATGGCCTCTGCAAGTCTTCTTGACGACTTGGTTATGTGTTCATGACGTTGAGGGTGCTGCAAGAGGGGTGGATTATCAGCTATAACAAGAAATAAATGTTAAATTGATATTTTTTGTTATTATTATTACAATTATTCATTAATAAAAAGAACATTAGAGTGTTCTTTACTTGCTTGAGTAGTGGAGGAAAGCATAGTAGTTTCAAATGCGTCCATATGTTCCTCTTCTTGTCTAGCCACATCCTCTACATGCTCTGGAGTTGAAATAAGAAAGGTTATAATTAATACACCATTTGAAATTAATTGTTTTTAATATTAATCCTTTTCTACATGAAGAAAAGGTGAGGCTACCCAATGATTCAAAGAACTCATTCAAACACAATGTCATTGAAGTAATTCATTAATAATAAAAAATAATTTTGCAATGTAATTATTTACATGGTGCACTAGTCGACACTGTTGGAATGGCTGCCACATGCTCCTCTTTTGGTAGAGTATCCTTATGAATGACATGATATACCATTGAAAGCACAAAATTTATAAGTACACAACCATTAATGAATAAGTAAAAGAAAGTATAAGTACAAAATTTATGAGTATTAAAGTATTAATTATATGATTAATATACATCCATATTACGGTCGTGGACCTCATCTGTAGCAATATCATGGGGCTGCACCCCATTGTCATGGGGTTGCATGATAGCACCATGTTTTACATGCACTCCAATATCAATAGAATACTCGTTGATATTGTTTCTCCCATACTTAAAGCAACGAAACACATTAAATTTATGGACGATATCAAACATGATTGCATTTTATAGGAAATGAAAGGTTAATGTGGATTACTTTTTATTTAGTGCATCCTTCAAATTGGATCTTGGTATTTATCCTATTGTCATTTGGTGATCAACAACAACTTGAAATCTGAACTTGAAATGAAGCCAAAGGTCTTCCTCCATGGTGTGGGTTCCAAAATCATCGCCCTGCATTACATATGAGTATTTATTTTTGTTATTGGCTAATGCAATTACCAGATATTAGGAAGGCAATAGAACAAATAATGTTGTTAATATGTTTGAGTAATTACAAATTGTGTCTGTAACTTCGAACATTTTCCCTTTCCTATTTTGTGTTTCCCATGTTTCTCAAGCCTTGCCTTAGTGGATTTCAAAGTGTAGGTGAGCCTATGAAAACTTTCAAGTATGCTATATACTGCAATTTTATTTAAAAGTAAAGGAATCTAAAAGTACTGAATTGAAAATGTGATTTACCTTAGTGTACCAGATGGTGTTTTTCCCTCTTTTCCCATTTTCTTCTCATCTATGTCCATGAAGAGGACCTTCTATTCCCTGACAGGAATCATGGGCGAATACTCATACTTAGGGTTCTTTTCCAAGTGAACCCTATACATGTCCCTTACATATTTTAAATAGTTGTTGGCTACAGAGGTGACCCCGCTTTTATTGAAGGCATCTACCCCAAATAAACCTTCAAGGTAGTCCATAAGCTCTTTCTTTAGGTTGGAATTTTGGGAATTCCACCTTGTGAGTATGGTGGCCCCAAAAATAAAAAATGATTTGTTATTCATGTGTTTATGAAACAAGTTGTTGTTAGAAAATTATATATTATGGAGCAATGGAACACATAAAATATTGCAGAAATATAAACACAGAAAACACATAAAACAAGAGAGACACAAATATACGTGGTTCACCCAGTTTGGGCTACATCCACGGAGAAACAACCAGTCCTTTTATTATATTATCCATCAAACTAAAGAGATACAACCTACAACAGATCCGCTGTAACACCCTCTTCGCTCTCAATCTCCTCTCTCTTCCTCACTCATAATACAGATCTACATAGATGCAATACAATTTCCTCATATATAGTGAGGGGTTTCCTTCTAGGGAAAAAAACCTTAAATTAAACATGACTTCTACTGTCTGATCATTTTCCTAATGAACGGCCTAGATTGACTAGAAATTACTAGACTTTTACAAGGAAATTTTACATCTATTTTTAGCTTCGAGGGTGCTGCCCCCGAACCCCCACCGGGGGACCGTTGGCCTCCAGACCCCCCAGCCGGGGGGGATTAGCCTCCCCGAACCCCCGTTGGGGGGACAAGTCCCCCCGCACACCACCCCCCCACGTGGAGGGGTGTACAGTCTTCCTGGGGTATACATCCGGCTGAACCTTTGAATACAGAAGATAATCAGGCTCCACACCCAATAGTTGTTTCCTACATGAAAAAAGATACGATCATTAGTTTGAAAATAACAATCTAGATGATTTATGTTTGAGATAAACAACATGAAATAGTTAAAAAGTTAAAAAATACCTGGGATTTTTGGTGTTTTTAATGGAATTCCTTCTTCAATCACCAAAAATCGGCGAGGAATCGCCCCTATGATGATAACACATGATGATCCATCAAGTGAACCCATAATGTCATTAACAGGGCCACCTTTGTCACCACCTCCAAACACTGGTTGTATGGTGGTTATGTGTTTGCCTTTAGGGGCATGTACTCATGGATCCCAGCTAATGGTGTTGACCTAGTCTCACTACTAGGACTATGCCCACTTGAATGTGGAGAAGAGAATAACCTCGTCGGGATATGTTGGCTCATGGTTGCCAGATGTTGTGGTATCTCTACCAAAAAATATTTTTTTGATTGGATAATATAAAAATTAAAAAACAAACTTTCATAATTGAACTTATGACATAAAAAAATCACTTTAAAATATGGTTATTACCTGATATCTCTGAAAATCTTGCCTCAAGATGTTGATCATATCTTTAATATCAGGAGTTTGATCTCTAATGCGAATCAAATGAATGATTTCTTTGTCGTCTTCAACCATAAGCTTATTGATTGTTACAATTGGGTTAGGGTAATTGAACAACTCCTCCTCAACAAGCCAATCATCATCCTCATGTCCCCTAGACTACATATTTCAACAAAAGAAAATTTATTTCAATTATTTAAATAAGTAATCAATTTCACATTCAACATAACTTGAAATTGTTAATCATTTACCTGTTCTAACTCTATTGGCACTTTTCCATGACCAACCTACCACATTAAAATATATATTTTTTGGCATAATAAGTACATAATAAATAAGATGAAGACCAATTTTAGACTCTAGTTAGTTGGATCATATATACATACTTATAAAAAAGTTAGCCAAAAATTCATTTATTTACCCCTCAAAAATGAAAAATGACAATAGATACAAATTTTTGATAACTGAGTCATATGATGTTCATTGGCCATGAAATTTTGATAGCAAGTAGCTAAAAATCACATCCAAACACTTGCCAAACTTTAGCATCAAATTCATTTGCTTTATCTCCAAAAAGGTGAAAATCAATGCCATCAATGCTATAATATAAAGAGGTAATTCAAAGATATACTATGCAACTAATTTTTCATAAACACAACACCACCATCTTATTATTAGCAATAACAACAACAAAAAAAGTATTCCTCATTTACGATACTTATTTAAGTCTATTTTATTTTTTTTCAAGCTTCTTATTTTTTAAATTGTATTGTTCAACGGTTAGTTCTTCCTCCTCTTCTTTCTAGGCTCCTGGATACTAGATGTTGTACTTTCTCTAGATGAGGAAGGAGGAGGAGAAGGTGACAAATTGCACATGTAATTGAAAATAATGTGAGAAATTTACATAAGATTATCAGTCTTTCAAATGATAAACATAAATTTAAGAATCATTAATGAAAGGTTACATACCACCCCCATACTAGAAATGCATGTATATATTCAATTCAAGTTGTAATTGATCAACAAATTTTCTCCTGCCACTATTGATTTTATTGTGCATATGAATACATTGTTTCCTTCATGCCTCTCAAATATGCAATTTGGTTGCTTATATGTTGTCACAGTTTGTGTACTATTTATAAACCTACAATATTCCCAAATTATTTTGACCTTCCATCAATATACATAGATTTTCCTTTATTTTTATCATTGTCTCTTAGTTGTATATAATTTGCAGCCACCCTCTATCTCTTCATACCTCACATATATTAGACCATCCACATCCTATATTTGTAATTGTAACAGGGTCCAAAAGGGAACCTCGATGTCGTTTATGCTCTCAACATCATAAGAACATGACCCCCCTTTAGCAAGAAAAAATTCCAAACATCTAAGAAATTTTAATATGATCTTCTCACCTCTAATTGATCTATATCTGTTAGATGTAATAGATCTATGACTTTCCTTCACTCTACATGAACTTCTGTCACTCAATGGAGACATATATGATAGGTACCTATTTGGTTGTACCTACAATCCATCAAATGAGAGAAGTAGTTAGCAAATTGATGGCTTGTAATATGCACTTATTTCTATCTAAATAACTCTGAAGATACTTCAAGGTGATATGTCACAACCTTTCAGCCAAAATATCACATGTTTTTACATTTAAGATTAAAACACTTATCTTGAAAAATGTGTTCTTCTATGTTCATGGTTTTTTGTCACATAATTAATTATGAAGGACACCTTTTTCCTATAAATCATGCAAGATAAACAATTTAGTTATTCATTTATTTGGAAGGTGACACTAATTTTCTATTTACAGTGATGTAATCTAAATGTATAGGAAGATTGATTTAATTTTGGAAAATCGTAAATTGGGCCTTTTATAACGTCTTCCAAAATAATCATAGAATGGAGTTGTTTTCACACACAAATTGTGCTCTCCCTCTTCATATTCTATAAATTTGCAAAATCCATTCTATAGTAAGCAAAGATTTAAAGCAATATTTCCAGAAGTAAGAAGAGGGATTGAGATGCCATGGTGGTTAAAACTATTATTGACAAGGTCTACTAGAATAAATTGAAGTGCAATACAAAGTTATAAAGATATGGAAGAATATAGAAATTGTGTTTTTTTTTGTCATGATACAAGGATTTATTAGCATTTCAATTTGACCACAACCTTAAAAAATCCAATAAATGAGGATGAAAACTAGAATTCAATTGCTTTAGCCTAGATATTAGAATATTGATCTAGTAGACCTCAAGACCAAAAAATTAGTTGTAATAATCCTCCATGTCAAAAGTATTTTCTTCTGAGTTTTATGGGAATTGTTCTCCCTCCTTCCTCCTTGAAATTCTTTGGAAGTTGAAGCCAATTCCCATATAAATCAAAAGCATTGTAACAGTCCATTATTTTTCGATGCCTCGATATCAAGAATGTAGTGTAGCTCATCCAAGTCTATCATCTCATTTTCCTTACTCAGTCCATTCTTGAGTTCAGTGAATAATGCTAGATTGTTCCAAATAATAACCAAATCATCCTTATAAATTGCCACAACTAAGATATATGACCACATAATTTGTATATATTAGGGCCTAAATTAATTATTTGGAATATATTCTCTTTAAAACTTCCACATCAATTATTGCTACATCCTCAACCCTTCCCCCCCTTGATTTAAGAAAAAATTGATTCCATGTTTCATTAAATCAACTGTTGTAAAATTTTATTTTTGTCTAAGAGACATGATTAGTTCATCTCCTCCTTTTTCTGAGTGTGCATTGGTTACAAAAACGTACTATGATACAAAATAATGGTTATATGATGGATATTAAAGAAAATAAGGAACATTGAGCTGCAATCAAACAAAATATTTTGAGTAATCTAAATAGACATGAATACATTTTTCATTGGAAAAACATATAGACGAAATATTAAAAGGAAAGGAATTCCCTCACAATAATTGTTTTATGCTTCCCTTTTCTCATTATCATTCTTTTGTAAACATCATCTTCCAACAAGATGGGTATATATATATATATAGATATACCTTTTTTTTCCAAAACAATACTAGCAAGAGATTGATTTTCTAGTGTCACTAATTCTTGTAGTTCCTCAAACAAGTTTCCACTATGGAAATTATTTCTTCTTTCCCCTATCTTCCCCTTATTTTAGTTTATAAATATGTGTGTGTGTGTGTTGTATGTATGCTTTTGAAATATAAAACTATTGAATGTGCACATGGCATAACCTCTATAATAATGACCTCTAGATATGAATGAGTAACATGATCTCATAAGAGGGAATCCTTACACTATGATTTTTTATATTTCAAGCAATGACCATCTGAAATAAGATGGATATGTTGTTCATCAATAATATGTAGCTTCAACAAATTTTTCTTATAAATAATGTCTAATTTATTGTGCTAAGAGGCTCTCTATAGCCCAATGTAGGGGAAATGTGTAAGCATTAGATGTTAGATGTGTAAGCGTTAGACGTAAGACTTAAAGTAAGTATGTCAATTTTTTTTTTTTGGAAAATAAAAAATTTAAGGCTCATTTAAAATTTATATGCTTAAATTAATTTTTTACGATCAAAATTTAACAAAAATTAAGAAAACATAAAAATTGAAAGAAGGAATCGAGATTTCGGAACACATTTGAAGAGAGTTCAAAATAGTTCAGAATATATGACTAATTGAATGATGAGGAGGAGTTTAAATTACAACTTATTCAGGGAATGTGAGTTGCATGGCCATTAGAACATTATAAGAAGAATGTAACACTAACCAAGGAAGTTCTCTAAAATAGAGAAGGCTTTGTAAGGTAAGTTTCTTGTAGGAAATAGGGAACAAAATCACCTATTCTAGAATCTGTAATGAAGTAAATATGAAAGGAGGACTCTGGAAGCAATGGATATCCAAATTGTTTACTAGACATATACAATCACTGTACTATGATTAACTACTCTTCGAGTGCATTGGTTGCGATGAATATGGCCATTATCTTATGATTTCACACCCAACATTGAATAAAGAGAAAGATTTTGAAAAAGTGTTGATATCCTTGAAAATAAGGTGAAGACAACTCACAAATCCTTCCCATTACCTCACGGAGGTGGTGGGTGGGCACAATCTTGAAAGATTATTAAAGGGATTGATCAACCTAGTAATGAAACACTATGTACTAGTTAGAACTTTAGAAGACCAAGACACTCAAACCCATACAAAGCATCCAACACACCCTATGGAATGGGAAAAAGCATTAGGCAAAAAAATAATAGCTAGAAACCATAGATGATAAAGAAACATCCCAACAAATTTCTTAGGGCTCCCCTAAGAGGTTCAGTTGAAAGAATTCAATTACCAAATGAATGAAGTGCAAAAGGAAACAACCCAACCAAAATGTACAAACTCCTAAAGATACATCATAAAATGTAGCAAAGAATCTTAAAGAAGCACTCATAGGAAATGAAACAACTAAATCCCACCCTAATAGAGATCCAACAAATCTCAAAGCAATAAAAGGAGCTAGTGAAAACTCTGGTAGAAGACCTAAGGACTGTGTTCTTAGGGTAACTAGTATAAATCAAGAGGAAAATACACTGTTATATGAATGAAGTGGAAAAGGAGGATACCTTACCAAATAATATACTCTTGAAGATACATCAATAAAATTAGTGTAAAATCCAAGAGAGGCACTTATTGGAAATGCAACAACTAAATCCAACTCTAATACAGATCCAACAAATATCAAGGTATTTAAAGAAGCCAGTGGAAATTCTTCTACAAGACCTTGGGAATGTGCTCTCAAGGGAACTAGTAAATCAAGAAACAAGTGTATAAAACATTGTGCTAATCTCTAATAAGCAATAAGGCACCAAAAGAAAAGTTTGAAGGATAAATGCCTCATTATAGTTTATAAATTGTTTGGAAAGAGTACCTTTATATATGGAAGTAATGAGATTAATGAGCATCCCAACCTCCCTTCCATCACAGAGAGCAAGAATTCAAAAAAAAACTATTTGAGAAAAATACGTGAAATGGTAAAGAAATCTGACTTGTTATCATGTAATCATTGTGTCTAAAACTAACACCCACACCTACATGGAAAAAAAATAGTATAGCCATGAATCATAATATTTAGATTATATTCATTTCCACGTGAAGGAGAGTTTTAATGTCAATCTAAAAGCTATATATTCATCCATTTTTTACAGTTTAAAAATTTATAGAAATAATTCCGTTTCAATTTATGAGTGTAAATTAAGTAAAATTTTCATAAAAACTATCTTAAACAAAAATGTTGTTCTTTCAAATCCTTACAATATTAAAAGTATATATATGAAGTCAATCGTTAATATTTGGGTTAAGAAGGTGTTGCCACTAAACAAGAAGCTTGAATGAGGTCTTCTTCCTATTTCAATTCACCAAGAAGGCAAGTGTCCATAAGTTAATACCCACAAACCCTAGGTGTGTAACAATATTTTGATTGCATTTTATCAATGTGAATAGAGTTACTTAGTGACACGCACATCCCAACTTTGATGTCCAGAGTGGGTATATTTTCCCAGCCTTCCATGCAATTTTGGCCTTTACTCAAACCCATTTTATACATGGATTGGTGGATTTACCTACCATGAGCATGTGTAATTTTCAACTCTAAGCCCCAGAAAGGGCTTTCCTCTTCAACGGCCTTTACAAGTACTAGAAGGAATTTGTCTTCCCCTCGAAGGGGGATAAGATGTTCAAACAATAACCAGTAAAGTACAACAAACTGCAGACCACATGTTTTTATTGCTAAAGTCTAGACCATAAAATTAGTGACTATCAGTTTATGGCCCAACATGCCACCTGCACACAAATTCTTTCACCCAAGCTATCCAAGCTTAAAATGGTTCTTCAACCCCTAATGAAATTAATAGTGAAATGGAGAAAGTAATTTGAAGAAACAAAAAGAATAAAACGAAAAATGGAGCTTTAAAGGCTCATGTTACCAAAGCCCCTATGCAAGATCCTTCAATAACACCGCCCCCTCCCACCCCCCCAAAAAAAAATACTATCACTCACCATACTTGGTTCCTTCTTAGCTAGGTAATAGCCATAAGGCTTCCTCTATGACCCCTCTACTTAACCCTTACATTAAAAATTTTACTAATGGCCTTCTAAAGAGATTAGTATCAACAACTTGTACCATTGATTTTCATAAAAAACTAAAAATAAAAACCGCTGCAGAGTTTTGGAAGGCCTTAAATATAATAGAGAGAATATGGTAGACATCCCTTCTTTCTCTCAATGAAGTTACCTCATGGAACCTCTAGGGAATTTCTGACCTCACTTAAAACACACATTCTAGTTCATATCTCACTTAGCAATCTTATATTTTTATCTACAAGAAGTTGAAGCTACTAATTCAAAGTACAATATTTATGTTGAGAAAAGCCTTGCATGTAATTTGGTTGAATGTTGTTTTTAATTCTTCTAGTTGATCTCTCCTTTGCTAGCTTTTGAGATAATTGAGAGGGGGAAAAATTTCACTCAAATAACTTATGTGGAGTTTATTTAAGTTGGATAGTCATCTTGTTGGGCTAGCCAACATCTACACATCAAATGAAAAGCATGAAAGGGAAACATTCTGGACATGGTTTGTTGATGTGTTGTGAAAGGCTCCCTATACTGCCTACAACAACTTCAATATGGTAGAGAACCCATAAGACAAGGAAAATAATGTTATTGGCTCACATACTTACATGGGAGAAGTAAGCATGGCATGAACTAATTCCACCTAGAGTTGTATGACCATAACAATTTTTGATGTCATGACCTGTATAGTTGTGGTTAACCTAGAATGAATTTTGCAAAGGTCTCAAGAGGATTATGGAAAGGCTAGAATGAGCTATGCTGTCCAAGAAAAAATCCTTTTATTTCAACTATGCAAGCAAGAGGCCCATATAATTCCTAGGAGAGACCACACTCTCAAATCACCAAAAAATTAGCTTCCCTATTTCCTTGGAAAGGGTTGTGTAAGAAAATGAGAATGCACAATATCTAGAATGTTTCACAACTAAATTATCTCGGTTGTATAACTTATAAAAGAAGAACTAGAATTTGTTATGCAAGTTGAAGGGTACTGGAGGTTTGATGATATAATGGGGGGTGCCATTTCCCAACCCATGGCCTTTCCAAGGGTCCATAGGTTCCAAATTTCCAATGTTCATGAATCATCGAAATCATTATAGGATCATTAAAAAGTTGGAATACAAACATTCAAACTCCCTAGAGTCCCGCTCAAATGCTTATTTCCTTTAGATTGGAGTTTTGTGGGGCTTGCAAGGGTGTAAAAGTCATGAAGGGTTTAAGAGGGTTTCCAAGCACAAGAAGGGTTTAGGAGGCACCCCAATAAGGCCAAGACACGATTCATGAGGTAGGGTTCTAATGCTTGTTTCCCTTAGGTTCGAGTTTTGTGTGGCTTGCAAGGGTGTAAAAGCCATGAAGGGTTCAGGAGGGCGTTCAAGCGTAAGAAGGGTTCAGGAGGTACCCCATTAAGTCCAAGAAACAAGGGAAGTCAATATCAAGGGGTTACATGGAATTATGGCAAAAGAAATGGGAAAGGACATGAATTATAGCGAAACAAAGGTGAATTGGTGCTTATGACCATCTCTTTTTGAAGATATGAACACCTTGCCTTTGTGCCACCACCTTCACTTGAACAATACTTGCCCACTCAATGCTCTCATGCTCTTCCTGGTTTTCCACTAGTGCTCTTTGCATGCTCCACTTGGTTTTTGACTGAATCCCTTTTCAAATGCCCACTCAAATGCTTCACACAATGCCAACATACCTATTATATATAATATATAATATATAATATATTACATATAATATATTCTATTTTATATATAATATATAATAGATAATATGATATAATATATAGTATATATAATATATAATATATATATATTATATATTAAATATTAATATTTAAAATATAAATAAACATGATAATTTTTATTTTATTTTTATAATTATAAATTGTAATAATTTTTTATTTTTATAGTGGTGACAAGGCTATGTTTTAGTTGTATTGTGGTTTGGGGTGATATTGATAAAGGATTAGTAGTGATTATGGGTTATACATATTATTGGGTAAGGTTTAAGGGATAAGGATTCTATGGTTTAAGGGTTACAATATTAGGGGATACATGCTAATGGTGGGGGGACATGTATGAAAGGCAAAAGATGATATGGTTATAGGATATGTGTTATTGATTAGGATGTAAATGGGTAATGGGTTATATACATTGTTACTTAGTGGTTATAGGGGTTACATGATAGCTTTTATAGTGGATACAAGTTATTACAATCATTAAACGTTACAAGTTTCAAAGAAGATTGATTATAACATGTAGGAATGTAGATAATAATTTAGGGATATAAGGGCTATGGGTTATAGAAAATTTTCATTAAGAGGCATAGTAGATATAAGTTATATGGTTTAGGATTTGAAATTTCAAGAATAGAGTGTATATTTGATAAGGATTACAAGTTATAAGAGAGAGATTACAAAGATTAGGGGATATTTTAAGGTAATAAAACTTAAGCATTCAATGGTTTTAGGGGTTAATGGTCATAGTGGTTAATATATAAAAGTGTTACAATCATATGGATTAGCGTTAGGGGTTACTGGTTATTTGATGATTATAGTAGTTAAGAATAAGAGGTTTTATGGGTTAAGGGTTGAAATGGCTAATATATAAGACACATGCATTAAATGTTATAAGAAATAGTTGTTATAGTGGTCTAGTTAGATGGGTTAATTTTTAATCGTAATAATGGTTAAGGATTAGGATTTAAGGGTTACAAGCTATAAGATTCACTAATATTTGGTTTTAATAAGATAAGGGTTAAGTGTTATAGGTTTTATGAGTTATAGTTAGTTAGAAGTTACGTGGCTTAAGGGTACAAAAGGTTATGCATGATGAGTGTTTCAGGATAATAGATACTAGAGTTGGGATATGGGTTTAGGTATATAGGGTTGTAAAAATTAAGTATTTTAGCTATAGGTTCCACTAATTAGGGCTTATAAGGGAAAATGATTTGGGATAAGATTTATAAGCTTTAGAGGTCATAAAATGAAGGTGAGGGTATTAATTATGCCTATAATAGTTAGGGATCAATGATAACAAGATTTATATAGATTAGGGTCCACATGGGTCCTACATTTTAAGAATATGGGGTTAATGGATTATTATGATGAGGAAATTTAGAAGCAATATGTATTGAGATTTTAGGTTAAGTGACTAGGGTTTATATGGATCATGGCATATAAATATTAGGATTAGGGGTTATAAAATCTAAAAGAGTTAGGGGTCAAGTGATATTGGATGAAGGTTTACGATGTTTAGGTTTAAGGGGTCAGGTAACAGGAATATTGGGTACAAGTGTTAGGGATTTGGAGATATTAGGATTTAGGGGTTGTAGGTGATATAGTGGTTTAGTTTATAGGGATTGGGGGGCTATAATGGTTTATAGTAACATAAAACCAATTGAGTTAACCCTCGGGGTTAAATACATACCATGATAAGGACACTAAAAATAAAACATAATTTCATCCCCTTTATGTTTGATTGTTGAATTCTTTATGTGAGTCATATTTTCTTCTCGAAACCCTCCCATACTGTCTATTATAAGCATGTCAAATTTCAGTGCATACAAGCATAAACTGAAAAAAAATTCAAATTTGGCACCATTCATAACCCCCTTTGTGCGGGGTCATGTTGTAGCCATTACAACAACACCCAAAATGTTCGAGCATATCTAAAATTTTGGGTCCCCCTCTGCTCACCCCAAGCCACTAAGGGATGCTCCAGTTGTTGATTTGCTAATCCCCCATGGCTTGTTCTTATCAGACCACATCAATGCACTCACCCATGCAATCATGTGATATATATTGCATTCTTTTGTCATGTCTCATCTCACACATTGACCCTACCATTGCATTAGGGTTTTGGAGGTGTGATTTCTTTCCCATTACTTCAGAGATTATCCCTATGTAATATTCCTTTCAAACAATGGTGGAACTGTGTGTGGGCAAACAAGACTCCAATCTTGCTTTCATTATGTTGACCATACTAGGGTTTGGGGAGAAACCCTAAATTGGCAAAAGAATGATCCCCTTCTTGTTTTAACATAATTTTCATGCCTCTATGGGTGCATTCTCATTGACATCGCATGACATCATCGTGAGAGTCATTATAGAACATATTCCCCTAGGTTCTTGACAAGTCCTACACCTTAACATGTGAATTAAAGGTCCAACCTTGCCTTGAATTAATATCCACTTTGTAGGGTATTTATCATCTTCACCCTACTCATCTTATCTTGAAACATGATCACATCAATAACATTAGGGTTTATGGGGATACCACTTGTCAATGACTTCACCTCACCCTCATCCTCATTCCTTCTAAATTCATTAGGGTTTATGTATTGTTATCCACATCATATGTGCCTAAAACCCTGGATGGTTGAATAAATCCACAACCTTGTTTAACATTATCTTATCCTCTAGCTCCATTTCCACAAACATGTTATGGCACTGACCGCGCAACATAACATCATCTTAGCATTGTTGGGCCTTATTTCTCTGATTGCACCAGGGTTGGAAGGGACTCATTGTTTTAGTGATTCATTCGAAGTCTCAGACAACCTCCAGCTTTATTTCTTGACCATGTGCATTGTGATGGAAAAAAGGCATCTTGCGTTGCCACTAGAGCATCTCTTAATCACGTTAGGGTTTATGAATCTACCACCCCTCTCATGCATCTTTATAACCCTATGTTGTCATGATCAAGGACCCAACCTCACCTTGGATTAATCCTCACCCTACATAATGCATACTCATGAATGCTTCTAAGATTTTTAACTACATCATCACCATGGGAAACACATAATAGAAAAGCCACTTACAATTACCGGTTCCATTAAAGTGTCCATGTTTTATATTTATCTCCAAATTGAAGCATGGTTTGCTCAACCATAAGATGTATAACACCTTAATTTGGAATACTTTTGATTCATGTTCCTTTAGTGAATTATTTCCATTATTTGTTTGAGTTCAATGCTTTCACATACAAAATATATACATGTGTATATCATTTTGGTAAACTAATTGGTTTTGTTTCATCTTCTATTCAGGAGATCAAGGGAAGGTGGTTGGATACATATCAAACTAGGAAAATTTATGACAAACTAATGTTGAATGCAAACTTGAAGGGTTTAACAATGAGAATACTTAAGGATGGAAGACCGTTTTGTCAAATATATATATATATATATATATATATATATATATAGATATAAACAACTCCACCATAGTCTTTCTCTCAACCTAAGAACTATTACAAGGAATAAGGAAAGTGCTCATTTTGAAGTAAGCATTAAAATGCCTCTCATTTAAGTGGTACAAGGATACGCATCACATTCAAGGATGGCAAGAAGGGTTATGGTGGAATCAATGCACTGGAAAGTGATCTCAAAACATACCTTTAAAAGGCGTCTCAAGCATTGCATTGAAGATATTTTCTTTGACCACCAAATTTGACTCTTCAAAATTGCTAAGTTGTAAAGGGAGATTGAGACTCCTGGCATGGGTGTACCATCGCATACAATATTGGAATGGGAACAATTGTAACCAAGAGTCAGCGAAAGTGAAAAGCGAAACACCAAAGGCAATGGTTGTCAAGGAAAATGTTGGGCTTATGCGGAAAACATACATTGGAAGAAAGTAATGCCAACATCATTAAGGAGAAGATGTGGGATCTATGACCTCCTCAAGTCACAAAATCACATGTCAAATGGACTGTAACCTATTGTAATATCAATAGGGTGAATGTTCATTCACCATACCATTGCAAAGTAACATTGAAGACTCCTTAAAAGCGACGTGGAACATAGGGTCAAACACGCTAGGAAAATATGTGTGTGCGTAGCATGTTGACTCACGCCAGAGACAAATTTAAGGATAGCGATGATGGGTTGATGGCCCTAAAAGTGGTTTTTCAGTGCAATGTATGAAAAGTGGGCAAGTTTCATTAAACACGCTAGCCAGGACACATATTTGCATGAGTTAAGAGACGTTATCCACCCCTATACACAATTGAGAGACTATCATGCACTCCAGGGATACGATGGATGAATTTAGACTACAAACCAACATTAGTGCCCAGGAAAATATTCTGTCGAATCTGAAAAGTATCCCACTAAGTGCAAAGCCACCAATCAATACAACATCAAATTTTCAAATCAATCACATTCTTTTTGAGAGCTTGGAAGTTGTGAAGTTGCATCTTAGAGTCTTAGTTGGAAGTGTGACAAAATTTAC
The DNA here is from genome assembly GCA_031772625.1 of Pinus tabuliformis. Lineage (NCBI taxonomy): Eukaryota > Viridiplantae > Streptophyta > Pinopsida > Pinales > Pinaceae > Pinus > Pinus tabuliformis. The sequence continues at coordinate 1,020,182,551 of CM062818.1, read as the reverse complement.
TGCGACTGAGCCTAGAATATCGCCTAAGGCATTGAAATGTGACCAAGAAACTTGGGTAGAAGTGCGACCTCCAGGAGGTCGCATTTCTACCCAAGTCACTTGGTCACATTTCAATGCCTTAGGCGATATTTTAGGGAAATGCTACAAACCCTGCCCTATGGCTATGTGACCTTCAATGAGTCACACTCCCACCTAGGTCACGAGATCACATTCTTATGCCTCATAAGAGCAGGCAAATGATCTGACTTTGCTACAATGTGACTATGCGACATTTCATAAGTCGCGAACTACTTCATTGGTTACTACATTGGTGCAAGGTCTCTTTGAAAGGTCCTTCTTCTGCGTAGTCGCACTACATTTCCATATCAATAAAATTGTTTGGATGATTGAGAAAATGATATAAATTTGAGGAAAAACTTGGAGCGGCTCAAAATATGACAAAATGGATGATCGCATCCAATTTGGAGTGCAATACAATGCAACAGGTACCACAATGAATAACACAAGAAGAAAGAATTACACAGATCAGATTGTAGGACCATACAATTCTCCATCACATGTCACAACTTTTGGAAACAATTTTCATAAAAGGAGGTTTTGAGATCCAAATTATGGGTAATGTCTCATGGCGATGTACTCAAAGGCAAGGACAAGATGAAGCATCAACAATCAAAAATAATATACTGTAAGGGAGGGTGTGTGTGATAAAGGGCATGTTAAGGGATTGAAATATGGAAGGAGGTGATAGTTATGCATGTGGATGCTCGATAAAAGTGATGAAGAAGGAAATATAAGAACATAAAAAGGACATCATAAAAATCATAAAAGAATGATGTAGAGGAAGGAATCCCGATACAGAGGGTTGGTTATTCACCTATGGTTTTCCCAAAAAAATCCATATTGACATATCCCCTTGAATCAAATATGCCTACACAAGCTAGGACAATGAAATTGCATTTAACACCTACCCTATGCAAATTAGCAAGCCACAGATGGAAACATGTATGAGGAAGCCTTGGAAGACCCTGCAAGGCCACTTACTCTGAAATGCCATGGCACAAGAAAGGATTATTTAGGGGTCCAAAGTTGATTTTTTTTCTTCACGAGTATGTTTACATTTATACTGCGGTTATTTTATTGTAATTGAGTATAACTATTCTAATTTACTTGAAGAAGGACAAGAATTCCAATCTATGTAGGGTTTTTCTGTAGCAGCTACATGATTAGGGTTTCAACGAGATTGATACTAGGTCCACTCAGCCTCCTAAAATATGATGGAAATGTCAGGAGAACAATGAAAGGAGGTGATTGGATGAAAGAAAGGCACAACAACAATAATTTCAACCATTTATGCAAGTATTCATGTTGTCACAACAATGTCGGAAACAATGAAACAACCCCAGGGTTTCTCAAATATCCTCTCTTCTCCTCACATTCTCTTTTTTATCAATGTACAAATGTTCTCATCACAACGTTAGTTTTTATTGATATCAATTCAGGATGCACTAAGCAATAGGTATGAGAGAGAAGTTAGGAAGTTCAAGAGTCATGTGGGGAGGTCAAGGGTCATAGTAGGTGAACAATCACCTCATCCCTATAAATGTGCATTCTTGCCTTATTAAATGGACTTTAGAACTTGAGCTGAGGTGAGGATTAGATAGATGATTTATGCTTGAGAAATAGAGGCACTCAACCCTTGGAAGCTAGTAGATGGAGCTATAATGAGGCTAGGGTTTTACCTTGGGCAATGATATGAGCAACCCATGTTCCACTGTTGGGTTTTGACCAACTGCTAGTTATGTACTTGAAGTTACAACAACACTAATAATATGTTCTCTCTATTCAACATTGATTCCCATGCTTACTCATGGTGGTTGTATTGGTTGTCTGATACTTCACTATATTTGTAAGTGTGATCTCATATACGCAATATGTTATGGACTGATTCATAGTGGTTGCAAGTATGTTTTGCTTTTGAATCTATGTTTACTTTTTCCTTGCCATGTTGATGATCTATTGTGAACTAGTTTGCAATTAACTTCTAGCATGTTGTTCATGTATGTTTGATAAAGTTTTGGCTCACCAATCCCTCTCATGGCCTACCCATTCTTATTGTTGTTGATACTTGTTTGTATCTTTGTCTGTAGTTTGTCAATCTTGGGCTGATTTTGTTTTAGTATCTGGAATTTCATTCTTGTCCCCACTTGGAAACCTACTCATTTGATAACCAAGAAAGGAAACATTCATGGTGGAAGTCAGACCCATATACCGGATGGATCTCCTATCCCAAACAGTGTGAGGTCTAATCATGATTTCACACCAGGGAGACCCCCTAATTGTTGATGATACATTTCAGCCCGTCAAAAATTGGTGTTAGAAGGAGGGCCAAATGATAAGTTGAGCCCTTGGATCCTGTAGTTTAGTCTCACACATGTAAATGAATCTATCTATAATCTCGCTCCCAAGGTGCTTCTCTAACTTATCCATTTATCAATGTTCAATCCTCAATGAGCATCTCTATCACTTGTCCTAGTTAAAGTTTGATGGAGAGGATGGAACGTCCTTAGCCGAGCATATTTTGTATTTCCTTATGTTTTACAAATATTACGAGATCAATGATGAAGAGTTTGTGTGTGCTCTTCTTCCTCACCCTTGAAGGTCGTTTCAAGCGATGGTGCCATACATTCCCAACTACTTCCATCCATTCATTTGAGAAACTCAGCGGTAATCTCCGACAAGTGTTTCACAAGTATGATTTTCAAGATCTGTTAATGAGAATAAATGAGCTTAGAGTGAAACTTGAAGAATATCTAGAGGATTTTTCTATTATATTTGTCCATATTTGTTTTTAATTTCCTAAAGGAGATGTCGATTGGGTGTATCTGAGCGAAAATTTTCAACGATTGGTTTTCGTTTCTCTGCAAAATATTTAATTCAAAACAAATTCTGATTCTTATGAGTATTATGAATCAGGAACAACCTATCTATCTGAATCTGGAACAACCTCAATCCTCCGAAGAGGAAATTACTACTTGTGGGATTTCTCATCCTCCTCCTTCTTTGTTACCTAACAAAGTTCTAGTCATAAATAGTTTAGATGATGCAAAATGTTGGCAAGGAATTGAGCTGACTTGTATCACCTCTGACTCTCTCATGCATCCTATTAAATCCAAACCTGTAGGTCAAGTTGATATAACACCTCTCCTGGTTGATGAAACCAAGATCAAGCCCATCAAACACATGTCTCTTTATATTCCTAGATTTCATTCACCTGTCGACATTGGCTTGGGTCTTATCTCACATAAAGTCGTTTGTTCTATCAAATCCATGAACTATGACATGCATGAAAATCATTTTGTGCAAGATGTGAGTCTTGGTCCAATTGGTGCCCCTTCATCTGAATTTTTTCATCCAATGTACCTTGATTTATTTTATGCATCTACTACACCGACGATTTCTACAAATCACTCACATCTCTATCCTGTTCATGTCGATGACAATCATGTATATGAGGGTGTTGTTTCACAATCACACTATGATGATCTTGAATCTCTTATTCCTGATATCTTCCACCTTCAATATTTAATAAGTGAAGAAGAAGGACTTACATCTCGGCCAACTCAGGACTGTCCTCTCATTGATTCCTCTTCATTTTGAACCTAGGAAAAGCCTCATGTGCCAAGTACCCAACCTAATCAAACTAGTGGCTTCAATGATGATCATTCTATAAAAAACATATTCACCCATATCTTTGATGGTTTCCATTCATATCCACATATCGATCTTACAAAGCCACCAGGATTTGATGATTCACGTTGTGAAAGTTTTGGGGCTCATCAAGAATTTGAGGCACTATAACTTCTGCTGATGGTTATGTCAATTCCTCATGACCCTGATGAGACTGCTAAAACAAGTCAAATTAGGGTTTTTGCGCACCATTCCCCTCTCAGTCTCATCTTTTAGGATGTAAGCACATCTTGGAAAACCTTTGATTCAGGTGAGGTTTTTCGACGTCTTTATCCCACCGATCAGCTGATATGCATGAACCTCTATACCCTAATTTTTTTGTTGAAGAGGGTGTACCACCCATTATCTCAAATTTTTTTGACTGTTGCCCAACCGACATAGTTTGTGAACATATATAAGTAGGTGATGTCTTACAATCCCCTATATGGGAAGGTACCAATCGCCTAACCTCTCCTCTACCTGAGACTCTTCTGGTTGATTCAATTCACTCTTGAGAATCTAAAGGATCTGATCTGTTGAACTATGAATCTACCAATATCCATACATCTAATCCAATCAACAATATGTTCATTGATAATTGGATTAGTACAACTAATGATGACCATATGCATTCCCCTGTTAATCTTACGAATCTATCGATATTTGATGGCTTCTATTTGAAGGTTCAATGATTTGTCAAGAGGTGAGGCACTTTAGCTTCCATTGATGGTTGTGTCAAGCTCTCATGTCGACGACGAAATCCATGGACAACTTCAAACTAGGGTTTCTGAAGTTAGGGTTTCCATGCTTGGATCCTCCTGTATCTTAGTTACACCCAAAAAAAATCCCCTCTTTTCAAAGTCACCAAGTTGATCATCCTTAATATCATGATAGGGTTACCGATTGGCTAGAAGGATCCTATCTGGCGTATTTCTCTGCTAGCAGGAAACATCTTGCCTCACTTACATTGGATTTATGGTTAAGAATGAATAGATGCATGTCATGGATGGACAATTATAAATTTCAAGTGTGTGATTTTGTTCACCAAGATTGGATTGTATTTTTTCTTGAACAAAATTTTTAGGCACGTTTTCCTATAAGTAGATGTGACCTTCTTGCTGTTGTGCATGTTTCACAGGTAAGCATTTTAGTTTTTACACAATTCTTTTTACAAATTCTAATTGCTGATACCTTTGCTTTTGCAGGTTGGGAACTACTGCGGTGGCTGCATAGGAAGTTTGATTTCACATGACCCAACCTCCTCTCTAGTTAAATTAGGGTTTAAAGGTTTAGATTAGTTGGGTTTTATGTTTTTCTTATTAATTTTCTAATTAAGGTTTCCTCCTTATCATTTTCTTTAGGGTTTAAATTTGTTATGTTTTTTTTCCTTACTGTAGGTAGTGTAGTTTCTTGCATTTCAATTTTCCATTAGCTTGCATTCATATTCTTGCACTGCATCAATGCATGCATCTACTATATTCATGTCAATTTTCAATACATAAAATTATAAACTAAAAACTTTTCAATGTTGGCCCCATTCACAACCCCCTATGTGCGGGGTCAACTAATTAAGGCATAAATTTAACTAATTGGTAAAGGGAAAACCTTAAAAATCATTAAAGAAAACAACGTTAAAATTGGAGATGATCATATAAACCTCAACGAGATTCTATTGGTTTCAAGAATAATATACCCTATTGAACAAGGTCAACCACATGAAGTTGGAAGCTCATATGCAAACCAGCCCCCCACCCACATCAATTTCAATTCCCCAAACCCAATTTATCTACTAATCTTATTCATCATCCAAGTCAACCTCTATATCATTTGGTTCAAAATTGATATTGAGAGGATTGGCCATATCAACATCATCATCAATGTCATCATTTCCAATCATATCATCATCCATATCATCATTAGGAACATTGTCTCCAACATTTTGTTTGACTTCTTGAAGTTCTTCATATGATAGTAGTATATCGTCGATATCATCTTCATCTAGAGAATTGTCTCAAACATCTCCTTGAACTTCTTCGATGTCTTAGTCTAATACATTAACTAACTTATCCTCTACATCATCTTCTTCTTCAATATAATCTTCTTCTACTACATTATACTTTACTGGCCTTCCTTTTGGATCATGTCTAACAACATATGACTAACCCTCTCTACCTGGAACCTCTAAGTAAAACACATGTTAACATTGGATCGGAAGAGCATAGCAATATAATCCTCGCTCAAATGACCTTGTATTAACCATGGTAAATTAGTTATCTATCAGGGCCACGCTCATTAATCTGTAGTCTGTACCATTTGACGTTGAACAAAACCAATTTGAAGGTGTTAAAGTCACACTCAATTGAGTCATCCAAATACCCATAATATTGATTTTTAGAGACTTGTGGACGTCTATAAGTTCTAGAGGAAACGTGAGTGACCTGGAACACCATAGTTATCAAAAAATAAGAATTTTTCCTCTTTTCATCCAACTTTTTGATTAGAAATTTACGGCCATTGTACCACATAGCCTTATGGTGTTTTATTTGTAATATTCCAAACACATAAAAAAATGCATTATCAATTAATAAACATATTTATATAACTTGGAAACTATCTGGAAAAAAAACACACCTGAATTCACATTAATAATTTATAAAATAACTTAATAAAATATTGTAGGGTGAAAATGCATGCTTACATTTTTATCTTTCAAACCATTTGTTAAATCAATTTCCCTCTACATAAGATTGGTATCTCCTTTATGATAGATTATATAACCAATGTAGACACCCCTTCCCATGATAATACACCATCATGTTGTATACATATTTCAATCCATACCTTCATCTAGTCAAGATTGTTTGCAATGTACATATGTAGTGCATCCCACTCTCGACCAACTATATCAAAAAATCATAATTCACCAATAAATATTAGTTACCATGGTCAATATTAATAATTAATGAAAGAATAAAAATTAAATAAGTATGATATACACAAAATTGAAAAGTTATTATATATATATATAGATAAAATAAATCTCCACAAATATTTAATTACCTCCCACTTTTCTCATTTTACCTTTCCCCAACAGGTGCTCCCCTTCAAATTTTTTGATGGCGTTCACATCCTAAATGTGATCCACATGCACAATTGTTTCTAATTTAGGAAGATACTGACTAATGTACACCATGGATTGGTGTACCATATATCCCTTCACCATAGAACCCTCAAGACGTGCTCTTTTTATAGCCAAATCCTTCAATGATTTCAAGTACCTCTCCTTCATCCACATTGAACTTGTGTGTACAAGTCCACACAATTCAGTCTCCTCAAGTTGGTGTATGAGGTAGTTTTCTTGTGCAATGAAAATGCCAAAGGTAGATACTTTTTCATTTCACACATTAGTTGAGGAATTCCTCTCCTCCAATACTTTATATCTTCTTTATGAATGTCAAAGACAACCATATACAAATGATTCAAGCAAATAACATGTCTTAACAAAACATAATATATTACATTACAAGTAATACACCTGTCATCAAGTTGAACAACAAATTGAAAAAACACTTTGCATATAAATTGTTGCTTATCTAATGTATTTGTCAAGATCATATATAACTTGTTTGACATTGTTGTTGAAGTTATATGGGAGAGATAGAGGTAGAACATACTATAACAATAAAAATCAATCGTTGTTTGTTTAATCCAAAGTAGGAAAAAAACTATGAAGACGTATACCAATATAGAAATATATATAGCAAAATAATTACCTTAATGAAGGTATGTCAATCATGTGTTTTTAATCCACCAAATTCATCTATCTTTGCTAAGATATTACTTATGGTTGAAGAAAAACCCGTGGGAAATTTGATTCTTCGAATGACCTCTTTTACATCATTGCTTTGCTTCTCTGTTAATAACCATGGAAGGTTATTTTGGTCTCCATCGCTATTTGATTGGATCCCACTTTGCATTGCATGATTGGCTTCCCGAATATCATTACAAATTTTGACGATTTTTTTTATCCCTCCTACCATCTATGATTTTCCATAATTTTTCTATCACATTCCTCATATACAATGTATCAAAAAAGGAGTCATTCTTATGTCCTCATAGTAGGGAAACCTCATGAATTGGGTGGGATAAATTTTTATTCGTCGTGGAATCCCATTATTTATTCCTTCATGACCTTGATGGAGCATAGAAGAAACCACAATAATAATGATCAAATACGGTAAAATAAATTATATAAAAATAAAAATTCAAAAGCTTACGTATATGATAAATAAACCAATTTCATACCTTGACGATTTTTGTTATATTCCAACTTCCATAGGTGAGGTGTCATTCTTCATTATTTTAATCTAGTTTCTTATTTCCCACTAAAAAAATGTTTCTCAATAGTATGATACCTATGGTTCTTAAAGAGGATGGCCTATACTCATCAAACATCTCCTTTCCTAAAAATTTTGAACAATAAGATTTTATCTTAGGACCACAAACTAGACATGTAAATTTACCTTTGTTTGAAGACCTGTAAGAGATGGATTAATGTCAATTATATGAGGGGATTATTAAAAATCATGCATGATATATTCAAATAATTATTTATTATTAAAGTGCAATATTGGAACGTTACATACCACAAAAATGTGTTAGCCCTGGAACATCATGAACTTTCCATACAATTATTCCATGGAATTGGAATTGCCTTTGCCTTATTGGTTTACAAACGTCATACATAGTGATGTTGACACATAACTTTAGTAACTCGTCGATAAGAGGCTCGATATATAAATTCATATCTTTAACTTGATACTTACCTAATTGTTTGAAATGATATATAATTAATACCATGATATGTATATATAAGTAAATAAATAAATATAATATATTATGAAAAAAAGATAAATGAAAATGTTACATTCAAAAAATTAATGTAAACAAATACCTGGAACAATAATTATCAACATTATGTGCTCCCTCTTTATTGACATCCAAGGAGGAAGGTTATTGTTGATAACAAAAATTGGCCACACTGAGTAAATAGACTTGAGCTCTCCAAATGGATTAACACTATCAGTTGTCAATGAAATCCTAACATTACAAGGTTCATCTTTAAAACACGACCATTTTTCCTCAATTTCCCTAAATGCATAACCATTTGCAGGCATTTAAAGAACACCATCTCCACTTCTCTTCCATGCATGGTAATCCATAAACTGTGCTATGCTTTCGCACTTTAACAATCACTACAAACATGGAATTATGGGAATATGACAAAGAACCTTTTGAAGCATTTTTTTTATTTGATCATTTCGATTTCCACTGCTCTAACACTGCGGGCATTTTGTTTTCAATGCATGTTGTCCATAATATATAATATGATCATTAGGAAATCCATTTATAACTTGATACTCCATTCTAATTTCTTTAATAATTACATATAAATATTGGTATGTGCAAGGAAACATATCCAACGATGGTAATAAAAATTCACCTAAAAATCTACAACATAAAAAATCACTAATTAGTGTAAATAATATTAATCGTAAATATTGCATTCCTTTTTTACACATTCTTCAACACACAAAAATTATGTGATGATAATGTTATAAAATTGAGTGATGTACTAGATCTATTATATTTTGTAATGCAATTGTGTGTGTGCGTATCTGTTTTTCGCTCGACAAGAAGACCTCATAAAATTTTAGAACCATAGTAGTTATAGCAAAAATAATTCAATGTATCTTAAATGAAATATATTTATAAATTTATGTAGCATTGGAATTCCAGTGTTTGTTGACCAAGTCAAGGTTGACTAGTCAAAAAGTGATTGATCGTTTGAATAACTCAATAGATAAAAGTGACCAGTCAAAAATTGGCTTTTCGTTAGTATTGCAATGAACCAGGAATATTGTCTTAAGTATGATGATGTGGAGATGGTTCATCATAATATAGACGAACATAGGTGGATTAGAAAAAAAATGACATTATTCTTCTAATTTTCAATAGTACAACCAATTTTAGCTATACTGTTGTACTATTTCGTCGAAATTTATTCCTATATGTAGTAGTATTATATTCTGAAACTAAATTAACTATTTTTATAATTCATTACCCATATAAATTCACAATGAATTCCTTTGAGATTTCTAGCATAACCGCTACTCAAGCCTCTCTTTCTAATTTAATTGGAAGTATGCATAGTAGCTTTAATCATATTCAATCAACAAAAAATCCAACCAAGGTAACCAAGCAATATGGCTTATTAAAATATGAAGAAGATGTGAATGCCACTCTATGGCACATACCTTCTATTAATTTAACCCCAACAACAAATCATCTTTCATTAATTATCTTCCTAAATTTAAACTTTTGGTAAAGTTTTCTAGCAATGAAGCTATTTCAATAAATGAACATTTAATATTCTTTTCACATTCTTGTCATAATATTGGAGAAAATGACAACGATACTTGCATGTGACTTTTTTCAAACTCATTAGAAGGGAAAGTAGTTGTTAATTTTTTTGAGTTACAACTCAAAACCTTTTCAACTTGGGTTGAATTGTGTTATTGGTACAAATAAACTTATAGGAAACCTTTAAGCCTAAATTATTTGTTACATGATTATAATAATCTCATATATAATGAAGGTGAGACCATCAAATTATTTAATTGGTGTTTCACCAAATTATACAGTCAAATTCCTAAATAATTGGGCCTCAAAATTGAGATGCCCTAATGCATTACCTTTTTCCTATCTTCATAGGCTTGCAGAAAACAATGTTAATAGTCATGGTTTAGCATTACAAACTTGTTTGGAATTTGAAGAGTAGATTAATATAATAGCCCTTCCTATTGATGATGCAAATAAACATTCTAACATTTCTATAGTATTTAGCTCATTCAAGACATAGCAATTGTGATTTATTTTGAAAGAAAGGGCATTGCCTCTACTTCCATGGATACTTCTACGCAAGCACTTTTGAGAAATCATAGTTCAAATTTTTAGCCTAAACCTATATTATGAAGATTATGGTCTAATTTCTGTGAATACATTCATAAAATGTTTGTGAAGTAAGAAGAAATGTTAGAGAAAATATCTTAGAGAAAATATTTGATTGAACAATTGTTGCATTAAATTGGTCTCCTAAAGATGACATCTTAGTAGTAGATATGAGAAATAATTATTATAAAAAATGAGGCAATAATGCCCCCCTAAAAACCTACTTTTCCCCAAAGTACATTCTCGTGGTCATTTAGTTCTCAAAATGTTGAGAATGGTCAAGTTGTTAGAGGCTTACAACAATTTGAAGTAAATCATGCTCCTCCTTTTATGTCAAAATATAATATATTAAAGCAAATGACTATTATTAAAGTTAATGCTTCATTACTTCATATGGCCATCGTTCTTGAGAAACAACATCTTAAGAATTATATGGAAAGTAAAGTCTCTCGTGTTGCTCATTGAACTAAAATGGAGGAAGAAAATGAAATGCATATAAATAAGTTAGGTGCATGGAAGCCTAACAAATAAGTTGAGAATCGTCCAATTTAGGTTTCAATGAAAATTGTGGAAAAATTTGCAAATTGTCGTTTAATCGATGGTGGTTTTGGCCCAAAACTGATGTCAATAATTATCATGGAAGAATTGGGTTTATCATGTACTAATGAAAATTCCAAAAGCATGTTATCTTAAAAAAAACAGTAGACACCTACCCTTTGTGAAATCAAAGATTTGACTTTGGCTTTATATGCACATCCGAAAATCTAGACCACTTGCAACATTAAAGTAATTTATAGTCGGTATATAATTATTCTATTATTTTGAGAAGGGAATAACAAGTATTAACTAGTGGATATATGCCCATGGATGGAACTCATATGTCCCACCCAAATTCTGACAAGAATATTGTTGTATCACGTGAAGGGAAAATTTCACCATATGTAAAAATTGTGCCTCAATCACATGTAAACTACATTGAAGAAGACATTGGGGTATACTCCATACCTGTGGAAGAAGATAATGAACTTGTTCCACCCCTTGTTGATCGAGATGATGGAATCTAGAATATGCAGTTCTGTAGGGCATGTTCTAATGAAGGTAATGGAGCTTGTATAATAGTTTACTCTTGTTGGGAAGACACATAATTTTTCTTGCAGTCTAGAGTTTGATTGAACTGATAATGATTCTAAATTTAAACCTCTCTTACTTGGAATAGAAAATTGCTTCAACCTTTGTTGTTATCACCATTTTGTATTTGGAGATTTAGAATTTATAATCATTTGATAAAAAAAGTTTAAACCCCTTCCAATGAAGTTTTGAAAAACTATACATAAGTATCTAGTCTACTGATTTCTAAATTATTACCTTTTAATGTCACTCAGCATAGGAAATTGAACTCAATGGCAGATAGATAGGTTAGTCATTTTTGCAGTTGCAGCTAATCCTCCAATGCTACTACTTCCTGAAAGGCCATACTATATTTTAAAATATTTCTATCACTTGCATGTTCCTAATAGTGTTGATTCTTAGAAAGTGTCTCCAGATGATGAAATCATGTGTGTCGTCCTACAAAATGAGCCTTTGAATGAAAAGGAAATCATATTATTAAAGAATAATCAATATGCCAAAGGGATAACTCCTTTGAGAATTCTTTTTATCCTAGCGATATAAGCAGTTATAAACAAGGCTCGGAGGAGGATTCGAAGAGGAAGATAAATGAAACGATACCTCTGAATATTGGGACACCAAAAAATTTAATGATTTTAAAAATTGGATCCCAATGTTCAAAAGAAGAAAAACATAGATCCATGGACCAATTCCATGAATTTGAGACACATTTGCGTGATTATACGATCATTTGTGCATGTTCAATCCCAATGTAATCCAACTTATAATTCCTATCAAAGAAGATACATCACCTATAATACATGTATAGATACTTGTGAATCTTGCACTTGAAGCCATGATAAGAAAGGAAGTATATAATTTGCTCGTTTCACACATTATTTTTATCTTTAAATATTCATAATGGGTAGCTAACCTTGTTCTAGTACATCAGAAAAACTATGACATAAGACTATGTGTAGATTTCCATGCGCTAAATGGAGAAAATGTAAAAGATAAATTTATGCTTCATAACATGGAATTCATTTTGAAACAAGTAGCAAGATCTCAAACACTATCACCCCTTGATGGGTTTTTAAATACAATCAGATATGTGTGAAGAGAGGCGACAAATTAAAAACAATTTTTACCATGTGTTGGGGCACCTTCACCTGAACGCATGCCTTTAGTCTTAGTAAATGTAGGTATCATGTTTTAAAGAGCTAGGCGAATAGATTTCAATGATCTTTATCAGTAAAATCATTCAAATTAACTTAGATGATTTAACTTCGTATTCTAAAAAATGATAAGATCACTTCGATCATCTTAGGCAAGTGTTTAACTGCTGCGGAAAATTTGGTATATTTCTTAATCCTACAAGTTCTATCTTTGGTTTCAATTCAGGAAAATTACTCGAACATATTGAATCTGATTCTAGTATCAATATTTATCCAAAATGTGTAACTTCTATTTGGAATCTCTTAGCCCCTACATCAAAAAAGTAAATCCAATTGTCCATGAGTAAGATACATTTTATTTATTTTTTCAGAAATTCATATCATATTTTTCCATAATACATTTTCCTAGAATGATATTACTGAAAAAATTTGTGTGTATTTAAGAGTACAATTAGTTAAATTTTAGCCTTAGCAAGACTTGATCTTTGTAAATATTTCATTATAATTTAGAAAAATGCCACTAAAGTAGTTATATCTGTTATCCATCTTATCCATCTTAATAGAGATGATCAACAATTTGAACATCCTATATCTTACATGAGGTAAAGTTTATCTAATTATGAGTTAAAATATTCTTTGATTCAAAAGCATAGTTTTTCTCTTGTTAAATATATTGAAAAAAATGGACATTTCATACCAGGTAAGCACAATGAGGTAAATGTCCCTTTATCTGCCTGCTTTCACGGACTCATTTATATGGAAAACTTACACATTGGCTTACTAAAATCCATGAACATGATTTCACATGACCACTTCAAATACTATTAAGGGATGAAATTTAGCATTGCATGTGGCTCAACATCCCCAACGAAAATGCTCCTCTTCTGACAGTAATAATGATATGACCTTATCTGCTTTATTTTTTTTATCAATTATGAAAATATTGATTCGATAACGCATCCTTGGTATCACAATATAATAATATATATATATTATTTTATAGTGCGAAAGATGTCCTTATCATCTTGAAAATCATGAAAGGAGGAAGCTTTGAAATATTTAATTCCTAACACTACGCTTTTTCAAAGATCCGCTAACGAATTGCTTCTGAGATGCATTAATGATGTAACAATCCAAAGCATGTTTAAGAAACTCCACGTTAGTAGAATCGGATTTTCACATCATTGGGCATTTTTCCACAAAAGCCTCAACACATAAAATTTCTTAATTCTAAGAAATCGCTGTTTTTGGCCATTTTTATTCCATAATTTGTACAAATACACAATCTTTTGATGAATGCCAAAAGCCATCCCGACGTGAGAAATTATTTGTTATGCATTGTAGTCAGTAGTCCCATATTTTCCTTTTTCAAAATGGGGATTATAATTTATTGGTCCAATAAACCCACCTTCTTCAGTAGGTCATGGTTTTATTTTCACTGCTACTAACTACGTTACGTTACTAAGTGGTCAGAGGCCATTCCTTTGAAACAGGCTAAAGATGAGTTGGTTATTTCTTTCTTAGAGTCTAATATGTTTTTAATATTTTACTAGTTGAATCAATTTCAGATAATGAAACAACATTCATATTCACTAAGTTAACACAATTTTGTAATAAGTATGCAGTTAAGCATTTTACTTCATCAACTAACTATTCTTAGGGAAATAGATAGACATAGTCCACAAATAAAAAATTCATTAAGATTTTTGTAATCACCTCCTACCACATTTACCCATTTTTACAATCACTCCAGAGTAAACATGAGCCGAGTGCCACTATGATATGACCCGACCTCCAAGTTCCATTTGTGGAAGTGGGGCCTACAAACTAGAACACATACTACTACCTCTCAGGGAAACTAGATCATTCACTGACCTGACAACCACCCTTGGTGATTAATCCCTGAGATGGAACTAATTTTCACAAGCTTGACACCCCAACCGCACCCATAACACAATGTGCATGCAGTTATGAGGCTCCAACCACACCCATAAGCATGCTTGCATGCGGTTCTGACCAAAATTTCCCAGTTCTGTGCATGCGATGGAGAGATTTATGCCAATTTTTCAGGGCTAGCCTTTAGGCCACCACTCAAAGGTGCCCAAAAATTTCCATAATGCAATCAATGATGACAACAAGTATAAACAATCAATACTCAAGCAAGATCTTGACCAAGACATGCCTAATACATGGAGGACATTTTGTCAAACATATAGTAAACATAGAAGCAATTCTGATCATAAACTTCTAAAATTCATCAGAGAATCATCAAGAAGGTCCAATGCCCTCTCAAGTAGCCACAACCACACTTGTTAGCAATGAATTCATCAACCATTCAATAAATTATCGAATAATGAAAAATCCATAACTAGAGCAGATCATAGAACCATGCATACAACCAACATATAACCATAATAGATACCATGAAAAATCAAACTTAAGATCAACATAATAATCAATACATGTGCTCATTAATCACAATAAAAAAATAGCTCATATTAACATATGCAAAATCCAACCAAGTCAGAGACTTCCACGTACCACCTGACCATAGATTGCACTGAACCAAATCTCTCTTTCAACAAATAAACCTCGTGCCATATTCCAAGCATGAATGTGGGATCCAATGGGATAAACCAAGACATAACCATACCAGGAATCCAGAGGTTAAGCCACCTCCACCCTCAAGCTACAGTGATATAACCTAAACTAATCTTGAGATCACAAAATCAAAATAAGATTGGATGCCTCAAAATTCCTTCACAATACCCAAAGGAATTTTCCTGTCTCGACCCACCTATCGAGGGCTTCCCAGAAAAAACCATATCCACCCCCAACCCTTGTGATTTTCCTGAGACCACCTCAACCGGATTCAAAATCTTCCGGCAATCCAAAGATCGAACAAGAATGAATCCCATCACACCATGGTTATCCAAGAAATGGCAAGGCAAGGCTAAAACCAATGTCAATCCAGGAAAAACCCATGCCAATGATAGAAAATGAACCAAATAATCAAATGCATGTACCATGCATTCACATCCAACAAGGAAATTACACATGCAACTTGCTACTTGCAAAATATTCCTGTTTTAGTTGTCGTTCCAACTTTCTCCTTGTGCTCCCCTGCTTTCCTTTGCTTGTCCTTTGCTTTCCTTTTCTTGTCCCTTTGCTTGCTTGATCTCTCCTCTTGGAGCTCTCTCTCTCTCTCTTTCTGAAATATATCCAAATCCAAAACTGACAAAAAGTTGTGAATTGTTTCTTTGATGCATTTTTATCATTGATGTCTCATTTTTCTTTCATTTTCCTCATTTTCTCTCTAATTTCCTTTGCATACATATTTGTGTCGCTTCACCTTCCTTTTATCCTATTTTCCTTTATTTCTTTAATCAAATACCAATTATTCCTCTTTGCCTTTGCCAATTTCCTTAGTCATTAACTAAACCACTAGTGATGCCCACTTTAATGTTTACCTACCATTCAACTTGCAATATGTGTCCCATGAACTTGGTCTTATTTTTTCCTTTAATATCCTTTATTACATGAAACTTTAACCTGGGGTTGTTACAATTTTAAAGAAAATTATTAATGATAAATCCTATCAATAGCATAATTTGTTGAATTTTTCCTTATAGGCAAATCATACTACCATGAAATCTAACACCAATTTCACTATGTTTAAATTAGTTTACAAAAAGGAAGTTGTTATGCTTATAGAACTTAAACTCACTTCTTTGAGATTAACGTTGCAAATAGAAGAGATAAATTCCTATAATCTATCTCAAAGAGTTCATTATTTATTAGCCTTACAAGGGTAGAGGAATGTTTCTCTAAAAAAATTAAAATGTAGGTAGTGAACTGTTAAAACATATTTTGATAAAAAATCAAAGATGATTGTCTTTAAAGCCAATTAGAAAGTGTTGTTACGGGATTTTGCTAATGCATCTAAAGATAAGAATTCCAAATTTAAAAAACTATGGTTAAGTCCATACAAAGTTGCATCCGTTAACAATTCTTATTTGCTTAATGACAATGATGTCAAATTGTTTCCCATCTAAGCACTACATGGATCAACTGCAATTTTTTTCCTTTTAAACCTTTCTATAGGTGGGAGGTTTGGTCCCCACAGGTATTGTAGTCCAGTCTCGGGAAGGACTATGTACGCCTAAGAGTTGCTCCAGGTGTGATTTCTTTACTTGAAAAAAAAATTGCTTCTTATGATATTTTCTTTTATTTTCATTATATTTATTTTGATTTTGATTTTACTATTGATTGCTTTTTCATTTGCACCTTTCTTTAAGTTTTGACAATTTTTTATTGATGACAAGATCTAAATCAATCATGTATAGCTAATTTACATGTATTTTGTAAGGAAATACTACTAAACTATATTAACTGCAATTAAGTTTGAACAACAAATAATCAAATGGTCTTCTAAAGTTGTGTTCTCCAAGCCACATTATCTAGTAATCCCTATCTAATTAAAGAATGTCTTTGAGAATGCAAACTTCTGTTATCCATAATGATTAAGAGTGAAATATTTCGGTAAATCACATCTCAAAATTTAGAGTCAACACGTTTCGAACCATTGAGTGTGGTTCATCATCGGGACTTATGTGAATTTTCTGATGCAGACAACTTCACTAGCTATGTCCATCCCTATCTTTTTTCCTTTCGTTTGCTTCTCAAGTAAGAATACTCTTGAAATATTCCAACAAATTTTTGTGAAATTTTTCTAGATCAACAAAGACTGAATAGTAAAGAAAAATCTTAAAACTGTGTATCTTCTATGAAATCATTGATTTTGAGTCTTAGTCTACTAAAAGTAGACTATTGTGCGGAGTCGCCATGTGTTCACACCTGCACCCCTATGAATTAAAAAAATTTGCAAAATATTTCAACTTCTTTCCATTACTATGTAAATATAATAATTAACACAAATAGGCAAGACCCTAGAATGAAAATCAACGAAAGTTAGTCATGTTATAGTTATGTCTTAGCATCTCATTTATATTTCATTGTTCATGATAGAGTTTTAGTATTATGTGTACATTGAGGTTAAGATTTAACTTTAAAGTAGTTACATTAAATTGATTAATTAAAAAAATTGTTATATGAATATAAGTAATAAATTTTTTGGCATGTGATATTAGTAAATCATGGTATTGTAACAAAACATATTTATAAATTAAGAATCTCCATGATAAAATAGAATGAATATTCATGGTTAAGAATATTATTACATAGTCATAGTTACATCTTAGCATCTCACTTATATTTCACCTTTCACATTTCATGATAGAGTTTTAGTATTAAGAATATTATGACATAGTCATGTTATAGTTAAGTTTTAGCATCTCACTTGTATTTCACCTTTCACGGTTCATGATAGAGTTCTAGTATTATGTATGCATGAAATGGAGAAACAAGGATGAATACTTAATTAATATCCATCTTCACTTACAATCCATGTATACATGATTTCATCTTTTCATCATACATTATCATCTCGGTTTCTATATATATATATAGATGGCACTTAAGATTATAAGTAACATGAATATCGGTTTCATATTTTTATCCTACATTATTATCTTGGTTTATATAAATAGAAGGCACTTAAGACTATAAGCATGGTTGAATGTTTAACAAACATACATCATGCAACTTAACATGAATATTAAGCATGGTTGAATGTTTAACAAACATACAACATGCAACTTAACATGAATATTGGTTTCATAATTTTATCATAGAAGGCACTTAAGATTATAAGATTAAGATTATAAGCATGGTTGAATGTTTGTTATCTTGGTTTATATATAATATAGAAGGCACTTAAGATTATAAGCATGGTTGAATGTTTAACAAACATACAACATGAAACTTAACATGAATATTAAGCATGGTTGAATGTTTAACAAACATACAACATGCAACTTAACATGAATATTGGTTTCATATTTTTATGATAGAAGGCACTTAAGATTATAAGATTAAGATTGTAAGCATCGTTGAATGTTTGTTATCTCGGTTTCTATATATATATATAGATGGCACTTAAGATTATAAGTAACATGAATATCGGTTTCATATTTTTATCCTACATTATTATCTTGGTTTATATAAATAGAAGGCACTTAAGACTATAAGCATGGTTGAATGTTTAACAAACATACATCATGCAACTTAACATGAATATTAAGCATGGTTGAATGTTTAACAAACATACAACATGCAACTTAACATGAATATTGGTTTCATAATTTTATCATAGAAGGCACTTAAGATTATAAGATTAAGATTATAAGCATGGTTGAATGTTTGTTATCTTGGTTTATATATAATATAGAAGGCACTTAAGATTATAAGCATGGTTGAATGTTTAACAAACATACAACATGAAACTTAACATGAATATTAAGCATGGTTGAATGTTTAACAAACATACAACATGCAACTTAACATGAATATTGGTTTCATATTTTTATGATAGAAGGCACTTAAGATTATAAGATTAAGATTGTAAGCATCGTTGAATGTTTGTTATCTTGGTTTATATATAGAGGGCACTTAATATTATAAGCATGGTTGAATATTTGTTATCTTGGTTTATATAGAGAAGGAACTTAACATTATAAACATTGTTGAATGTTTAACAAACATACAACAGTCAACTTAACATGAATATTAAGCATGGTTGAACGTTTAGAAAACATATAACATGCAACTTAACATGAATATTGGTTTCATATTCTTATCATAGAAGGCACTTAATGTTGTGGGGAAAAGTATCTGATGCGGATGACACTAACCCTTTCTAAAGGTGACAGACTTTAGCAACAACTGAATGACAAAGTTTTCATGTTCATCTTTATGAAAGCACAGAGAGAATAGAAAGAGGATCAACCAACCTGGTGTCTTGCGCTTAGTCGATCCTTGTCCTTCTCGCTTTGTATCCCGTTCCCAGCTCTTTACTCTCCAAGCCGATCCAGCTACACACAGAATCTGCACAACAAAAGGGAGCAAACTACGAGATACAAGCAATCATAATTGAAGCATGGATTAGGTTGCATCAAATATACATGTAAACACAAAAGCATCTATGTAAAACAAGTATATAGAAGAACATGCAAACTTTATTGATAGAAAGTAACAGGGTTCCAGAGGAAGTTACAACCAATGATGTTGGCCCCAATCCAGCAGCACCTCCTCGGCAGCAAGAACTCTCTTCTTCACCTCTAGTAAAACAATCACCCAATAATCCTGGCAGTATACCAACAGCACCTCCTTGCTTATACAAAATTCCAGCCTCCTTAGACCTCATAGAAGAGCTCTATATATAGGAGAGAAGAAGAGAGGATGAGTCAGCTTGAGGCTGGCATAGAGCTGACTAGTGTCCTCTCCCTCTTCAGTTAATCTTCAGTTCTTAAGTCCACTTGGAGATCCTTGGTTACACATGGTGATCAAGTACCTCTTACTCATCACAAGGTGAATCTGATGAACCAAGTGTCAGTTTGGAAGCTTCCTGGGCAATTGACACCTTGCAGGAGGACTGTGCCACTTGGCCAATCTCGCCCAGCGCAGGTAGCCTTCATTGTTTTTGACTTCCAGCGCAGGTACAGAGTGGGATAGTTGCAATACAGCGCAGAAGCTCAGTTAAGCAGCTGACATGATCCAAAATAAGCCTGTTCTGAAGTGTTTTCAGGTGGAGAACTGATTGGAAGTGCTGTTGATTGATGACCTTGTTCTTTTAGGGGTAAGAACAACATGTTTAGGGACCGAGGATCCCTGTAATTATCGACATTTCCTGCTCCTTGACGCGAGGCACAAAAATATCTATAACACTTAAGATTATGAATATTAAGCATGGTTGAAGGTTTAGCAAACATATAACATGAAACTTAACATGAATATTGGTTTCATATTCTTATCATAGAAGGCACTTAAGATTATAAGCATGGTTGAATGTTTAACAAACATACAACACGCAACTTAACATGAATATTAAGCAACATACAATTTAACATGAATATTAAGCATGGTTGAACATTTATCAAACATATAACATGCAACTTAACATGAATATTGGTTTCATATATTCATATTCTTATCATGAATATCAAGCAACATACAACTTAACATGAACATTAAGCATGGTTGAATGTTTAGCAAACATATAACATGCAACTTAACATGAATATTGGTTTTATATATTCATATTCTTATCATAGAAGGCACTTAAGATTATAAGCATGGTTAACATGAATATTGGTTTAATATATTCATATACTTATCATGAATATTAACCAACATACAACTTAACAGGAATATTAAGCATGGTTGAAATTTATATTCTTATCATGAATATTAAGCATGGTTGAAATTCATATTCTTATCATGAATATTAAGCAACATACAACTTAACATGAATATTAAGCATGGTTGAACGTTTAGAAAACATATAACATGAAACTTAACATGAATATTGGTTTCATCATATTCATAAGAAATGAAACTTAACATGAATATTGGTTTCATATTCATAAGAAGGTTTCATATTCATATGCTTATGATAGAAGGCACCACCAATGTTAATACATATTCATCAAATTGTGGAAGTATTTCTGAGTGTTGCAGCTCACTCCAGTGAAGGTCGATATAGTTATGGTTGATAAAGGAAGGAAGATATGAAAAAATAGAATTTAAACATCGTCCCTTTTTGGCATTATGAGGTATTCGATGTTGATATTTTGTTTTGGGTTAGTTATTACATGAGATTTACATCGTCCCTTTTTGGCATTATGAGCTAGCTATTCGATGTTGATATTTTGTTTTGGGTTCGTTATTACATGAGATTTACATCGTCTCTTTTTGGCATTATGAGCTAGCTATTCGATGTTGATATTTGGATTAGTGTGACGTATCACTTTAAAAGACTCTCGAAAGCTGTTGATATTTGGATTAGTGTGACGTATCACTTTAAAAGACTCTCGAAAGCAGCTACAATTTAAGACAAAGAATGAAGGAATTATATGGTGAAATCTCCAGTACTATAGCTCGGTCACACTTAAATTTGATAATAGAATTGGTTAGTGTTGAGAATTACTTAAATTTGATAATAGAATTGGTTAGTGTTGAGAATTTACCTACAGTAAATTCGTAATATGAATTCACGTATCAAGTTTTGGCTTATATTGCATGTACATAATATTTACTAACCACCAATTATTGATGATGATTAGTTTGGGTTTAAAGGATTGTTTTCAAAAAATAAAAACCTGCGAGAATGAATAAGAGGATTTAAATTTAATAAAAAACAAAACCCTGTTCTTTTAACATATTATGCAATGGAAATAAAATTGCTTTTTTTAAAGTGAAATACATGCATTATTCATGAATTATGGCGTTTAATAGAAGCTATGAATTATCACATTGAATAGAAGCCAATGTTAAAAGTAATAAATAACTTATCCATCGAGTCGTTTTGCTCAATTATTATGATGACACTCAGAGTATAGAAAATTTTAAGGGAGAATCTTAGTCCATGGGTGAAATTTAAGGGGTTTTATATTTGGAGAGGTGATTTGTTTATATTACACCCATTTTCCATAGCTCACCCAAAAATTATTTAAAAATAAATAATATTGTATTTTAGCCACCAATATTGTATTTTGTATCTTAGTTTATATATGACAACTTTCTATGATTATCTCCAATATGGTCTTCCAGCTCTTAGTTTCAAGAACTAACACACACCCATCTAGACCTCCCTTTTACGCACCTCAAGGCCATGGAGTTCTTGATTACATATCTCCTGAATTTCAATATATGATATATTGTTCATTTGTGTGAACTCGGATGTGCATTGTGTAGCTGGCAGGTGTGAAACCTCGATGTGTATATCACACCCTGGTCTAGATGTGTCTTTATTAGTGTTCGTATTCAATTCAAACAAGTCATCATCTAGATTCACTAAATCATTTCACTTATAAACACATAATGCGTTAATATATAACCTGCCCTATCCTAGACAGTTGAGCACCTAGATTTTCCCAGTGAAATAATAAGGGTTTCATATAAATAGGTTCTCCTTCATTTTTCCAACACCGAGTTATGAGAATAAAAAACTCATTTGGAATTGTTAGATATACAATAGTTTTTCTTTTTTTTTATAGTGTAATTTTATGACATAAGGCTATTTGATATTTACCCTTTGTTCAGAGGCCTCAACTAAAAGAAAGTTAGCAGCACTAAATGACAAACTGAGTACATTGGAGCGTCAACTAGAGCTACTTGAAGCCAAGGTCAGCATTGCATCAGGTACTTTAGGGTTGGCTTGATCCATGCCCTTTGCTTATTGGAGACAAGGAAAGAGCAAATTTTCATACCAAAATGATAAACTTAACACCTCGAGACATGAGGCATAGCATCCTTGAGCATGATCCGACATTGCACTAAAATATGGGAGTAACTGATAATGCCTTACCTCATATAGTTATATCTATAAAATATATTTACATGTGAAGTATTGATACATAAAATTTGTTTCTCTACCATTTTATACAAAATCCAGGGTTGATATCATGATATCTTAATCAATTTAGAATCCCTACAGATGATGTTTTTGCTCCCAATATTTTAATATGTCTTCTTATACTGATTTCATCTAACTAGAGATGGATTTTAATGAAATGTTGACATATTAGGAAAGTTGAGGTTTTCATGTAGGCTGATGTGTGTAAAGCTAAAGTTATCTGTACTAAAAGACAAGGCAAGGTTTCCCAGGATGTCATATTGGTAACTATTGCAATAGTGATTCTTTATTTGTTTTGTTTTCTCATGGTACCATTATTCATTCGTTTAGTCTTTCCACTTTGTTTTATTTTTCATGGTATCATTTTTCATCCATTCTGTCTTTTTAATTTTATATGTGCATTGTAATTTGCAATGAGATTTGTAGTATATCATGAATTTGGGCATTTGCTAGTTCTACTCAATCTTATTTTTATTTTACTTGAACTTTCACGTTGCTTAGTTTCAAGCATAATTTCTCTTGAATCCTTGACTAAATTGTTAGTAAATGGAAGGGAGAATGAAAGAAATCATAACACTTTTTGGGAATGACTAAAACTTGGCAATAACATATATGTATACATGAATACATTATAGAGAAAATTTGAAACACATAAGGTGTTTATATTCAAGAGTAACTTCGATAACGATGAGAGAATACATAAAAAGTTTGAAGAAGATGGGCATGGATAAGTAGAATAGGAATTAACTCATGAAACATGCGCTAAATCCTAGAAGTGTGTTATGTTTAGGCAATATGATATAACTGGCATGAGTTCCATTAAACAACAATCAAAATGTTGTGCTCTTTGTTAATAATAAGAAAGTTACTGAATGCTCAACAAATGGTCCTATCGGTTGAAGAATCATGTGTGGTTGGATGTTTGATTGGGTCTTTCCTTGTTATTCTGAAAGTTTACCGACACCCTATTCTAGACTCTAGTAGATGACTTTCTTTTTATCCTCAAGTCAATGATGAGAGAATAGAGAAATTTTTTGAAGAAGATGGGCATGGATAAGTAGAATAGGAATTAACTCATGAAACATGCGCTAAATCCTAGAAGTGTGTTATGTTTAGGCGACATGATACAACTGGTATGAGTTCCATTCAACAACAATCAAAATGTTGTGCTCTTTGTTAATAATAATAAAGTTACTGAATGTTCGCCAAATGGTCCTATCGGTTGAAGAATCATGTGTGGTTGGATGTGTGATTGGGTCTTTCCTTGTTATTCTCAAAGTTTACCTACCCCCTATTCTAGACTCTAGTAGATGACCTTCTTTTTATCCTCAAGTCTGAAGCATTCCTTGTCTATGGAAATGAGTTAGAGATAAAAATGACCTAGAGGTCCAGGTCATCTAAGGAGCACCTAGAAGGTGCCTTATTCTAAACCACAACATAGTTACCAGTAGTGGGAGATAAGGGAAACATGGGAATATGCAACAACATGTGCATTTAAAAGACAAAATACAGTAAGTTTCACATAAATTTACAAAAAATGTCCTTAGTCAAATTATTTACCTAATAATTGAAACATTATGGAGAAAAACAAGAATTCTAAGATCTAATTTTTCTCCCAACAGATTAATATGAATGCAAAGAAAAGTTCTAACTAGGATATGTGAGACTTAGCCCGAATGATGTTCTAAGAGAAATACTTAAAATATAGAACAACATGTGAAATGCCTAAACTTCTCCATCTCATAATCTTGTAGAAAGGGGAAAGGTAGCTTTTCAATAGAAGAAAGGCATTCAAGTAAACATTATTGCAATGTTCTTCCTGCTCAACTAATCACCTCACAATTGTTCCAGGGATTAGCTTCTCGTAAGGCTAAAATGAACAATAAGATAATGAATTTCAACATGCAATAAAAGGATAGACTTTGAATGCTCAATATATGTGTTAGATCCCTGTAATACTAGTGTAACCCCTTATTGTTGTTAGTGCAACCCCCTTATTATATTTTTGTACCCATGTAGTCCCCATATTGTTATTGTGCCCCATAGAAGCCACTATTGTTATTGTTGTGCCCTTAAATTATTATTGTTATGTTAGCTCTGATTATATTATGATCCCTTAGACTCCTATGTAGAAAGGAGGTATTTTCATTTGTGTCATCCAAGAATTGTTCATTTGTGTAATGTAAAGGAGGTTTCTCCCTCGAAGAGGCTGATTTTGAAGTCGTTAATCTATCTTTTCTATCTTTTTGTGAGATGGTTTCATAACATTTGGTATCAGAGCTTTGGATTCTAGGGTTTCGTTGCTCCAAATATGTCATCATGAAATTTTTGATATAACTTTTTCTCTACGAAGTTTCAGAAGCTAAAAAAAACCCATTTGCACTGAAATCGTTATGAATCTCAGGTCCGAATTTTAGATCTTATATCACTATATTTTCAGAGATATGATCTGAGGAAGTTAGGGTTTTTGCAAGCTCTAGAATTCCATCTCAAACAGGTCATCGTGGAATTTTCGCTATATTTCTGTTTCTATGAAGGCTAGAACTCTAAAAGTAAAACCAATTTCAACCTAAATGTTGGTGAAGATCGGGCATGAATTTCAGATATTTTTTCGTTATATTTTCGGAGATACGGTCCAAGACATTTAGGGTTTTTGTAGACTCCCGAATTACATTCCAAGCAGGTGATCTTGATAAAATTGTCACACCTTTCTCTCTGAGCATCAAATTTGTTAAACACACACGGGAAAAAAAGGAATCTGAAGGATAAAACATGAGAGTACAATTTTTATTAACAACTGATATACATTTATAGTACATATTATGACTGTTGGGTTCCACATCCCAAGGTCTCTTGGACTCCTTTTGTCTATTCGGCTTTCACGCTAACCCATTGAGGATTAGGTGTCCAACATTCCCCCCCTTAATCCGAAGGGTTATGTATGAGTCCAAGAAGAGAGCTGTAATATAAAATGTGCAAAAATGCATGGCAACACTAGGCTGAATGTGCTCTCTGAAATGTTGGTATAAAGGGCGGTGGTTTAAGGATGACCACCAACACTAGAAAGCTTAGTGCATGTTCCCGGAACTCTTCCAAAACTGGCAAGAAACTGAAGTCTTCTGCTAGAGGAAGTGCTCCGATTCTTTTAAAGAGGGAAACCTTCAACCATGAAAGGGAGGTCTCACCCCGAATAAAAGGGAGAACTTCAACGTAAAAAGGGAAGTCTCAACCTGTGATGGTTTAAGGATGACCAAAAACTCTGGAATGCTTAATGCAATTCCTGGAACTCTTCCAAAACTGGCAAGAAGCTGCAGTCTTCTGCTAGAGGAAGTGTTCTCAATTTTTTTTTTCTGGAATTCTTTTGAAACTAGCAAGAAGCTGAAGTCTTCTGCTAGAGGAAGTGTCCCAGATTACCAACTGAAGGCATGTTCACGGGCATCTTTGTCTCTAGCTACAACTCTGAAATTGGTGTGGCAGGTTGTGGCTCAGGCTCGCTTGATTTGACTTTGAAGCTTGTAGATGACCATCATTTCCCCCCCTGTCAGATACAAGGTGAGATGATGGAGAAAACTCAACTGCAAGGCTGTTCAATACTCTGGAACAAGTTCTGACATGTGATTGGAATATCTTCTTGGTTGATGATGCCCCTTGCCAAGAAGCGGTCCATCCAAGATGAATCTTTGTTCTTACAGGACGTTTGTTTCTGAAGGATCTGTGTGAAGAATGGGTGGTTTTATGACAATGCTTACATGGATGAAGATCAAAAAAATGATCTTTCAAATGGCCAACTTGATCATAGTGTTGGAATTTCATAATCTGTTGTTGTTGCTGTGGAAGAGGAGTAGAATCTGGATCAACTAGAGGTGAACTGTCATGAGGAGCAGGTGAACTGTCATGAATGAATCCAACACTCTGAAATTGAATGGGCTTTGAGTAGTCTGGAATATGAAAGGACAAGTCCTTGTCATATCCAAGACCAATTCTATGCTTGTTGTGGACAAGCTGTTCCCAAGGTCTGATGATGGGCTTGGGAAGTGCAAACTGAGTTTCTGCATCTGCATGTACAACTGCTGCTTTATGGGGTACTAAATCTGAATGAACTGTAACATTATTGTCTTGTTGTTTATGGGAGTCTGTTTCAATCTTCTGAACAGAAACAGGTTCAGAATGATGACTCCATTGCTGTAATTCTTCCTGTTGTAGCTTTGTCTGAAGTTGCAAAAACTCAATATTCTCTTGTACATTATGCAAACAGGTTCTAATGTCAACAAGAGAAGCTTTGCTTATTCTTATTGTACCATGATTATAGGAATGTATCAGAGTTTTTAAGAACTCCAATACTTCACCAATTCTGGCTATTTTATTCATTGTCAAAATTACACTGATCACAACTATGAACTTGTACTCGCAATATGTCAATACAATTGGATTTTGCAACAGATTCCAATTGTCTTCAAAAATAGTGATGGCTCTCGATTTCAGTTGTGTTTGGTTATATAAGCTTCATATTCCAACACATTTGAAATAACATAAAGTAATCAATGCCATATAAGGAGCATAAATCGACAAGAAAAATGACCAACGCATAGGATGCTTTCATACCATATGGTACCACATATTCATACCTCATATGCCCATCACATGACATATTATTGATCCACTATATATACACATGGTTTTCAAGAAGAAAGTATAGCATACCAAGACTTAGTCGCTGTACGCTACAGGAGTTTTCAACGTTGCATATATATAAGCAGCAACCAAATATATTCTATGCCACAGTTCATAGTTTTCGAGTTCAATGATCCTCAACAACAAAGATCCTTTTCCTTCCCTGACGTAGATGTAGATATGTGAGGAAAATATTAGGTCACAGCTTTTCTCACCGAATGTATGAAATGATGAGAAATTTCCTCTTCTCTAATGAAACGCCAATGCACGTCCTATTTTCTATCTCACATAGCAAAGAGCATCACCATGCACCACAATTCACAGTATTCAATGACCATAATCAACACAGGGTGTGAAGAGGGTTCAATGTTGCTTCAACGCAGAGCTCAAGAGCAACACTCCAATGCACAGAACATGATTTAAATAATGAATAGCATATATACCCACAGACCAGCGCAAAGGATGGATACGTAATCGAGTTCACCAACACCATTCAACACACATTCCATCTTCATAACCAGCGTAAAGACTTTTAACGAGAGTCATTCATCGTATCAACATTGTTCAATGACCAACCTTTGATTAGCATAGCACAGTGAGCATTCAAAACTCAATGCAAAGGGAATTAATCGCTCAAGTGAGTTGCATCTATAGTGGAGGACTAAACAGGTCCCATATATATCTAAGTAGCCAACAACGGTAGACTTAAAAATATCCCATCAGTTATTGAAAATGACGGATCAAGAAATCGACTAAAGATCATTCCCTTGAAAATAAAGGTACGCCATTAAATTCCACGACTATGCATTACCCTTTTCAAAAGAGATGAGCTTACCAGATCAAATGCGAGCTCAGGAACTGAGACCACACATCTTTAAACTGATTGTAAGATTCAACGATGAGGTCCGGGTACGGTTGAAAATCAGCCCTAGTTATTTCTGGAAAAACTCTAGAGACTGTGATCGGGGCGGACTCCACTGAATTTAGGGAGCTCGATGGCCACCATGCGCCCAAGAGGCATCTTAACTATAAACCTCAGTGATTATATATGCATCTGCGGTCCTCAAAAATGGCTAATGCACAGTCAATTTTACCAATACCAAAGACATATTTTCAGAGGTCGAATCAGCAAACTTCTACATTTAGCTTTGAGCTTCTGCGTTCAGCTTCCCTCTCAACTATTCTCACATAAAATTTGCGAGCAAGCATATCTTTTATGTCAATATTCCAGTCAATACTCATTTCAAACGTATCGAGGATCAACTCCAATGACAGGGTAAAACCCAATGCAGAGAGTACATGAATACCATCAACGTTTCAATACGGAGCATGGTGGTCCTTCACGCAGCATACCAAATCTCCAAACTCCTGAAAACAACAAAGAAATCGGTGAACAGAGGTATATATCATCAGTGTTCTGATACGTTTCCACTCTTGCAGCAGCAACACTCCCTCACAACAGCACACTCACAGTGACATTCTCAACAGTCCCAGTGGCAACACTCACAATAGCACACTCACAACGGCATTCTCAATAGTCCTCAGTGGCAACACTTCTCAGCACCCACAACAAGCTACACTGACGTGACAATGGGTGATTTGTCAACCCCGAAATACAAATGCATTGTCAATTTCTCCAACAGGGAGGATGCACAGAAGGCTATTTCATTCTCAGAGTCGAATGGGCGACTCCTAGACAGAAATACAAGGAATCCCTTCAACTGTAATCGAAAAAATGTAAACACAGACCCCAACCTGCTCCACTTCTAGAAAACAGAGAGACGGAAGTGGGTAAAGAAGACGTTATGACCATACAGAAAAACCGTGCCAACTGTTAGGAAGATGGCACAGACAATGATTATGGCAGAGAGGTCATAGATGTCAGTCAGGAGAGGCAGCGGATTTCTGGCAGACAATGAATTAATGGAGCATTACAGGTAATGGACAGAAATGGCAGGTCTGAGCAAGGAGCGGTTTTAATGCACACAATAAAATGCTTTACAAGGTGGCAATTCTGATCAACTCTGATTAGGAGAAAGGCAGAACTGACATGTATATAGAGACCACAAAACAAGTGGCTCAGATTGGAGCAGGACCAGTAATCGCCCGCTCTAATACCATGTTAAACACACATGGGAAACAAAAGAATCTGAAGGATAAAACATGAGAGTACAATTTTTATTAACAACTAATATACATTTATAGTACATATTGTGACTGTTGGGTTCCACATCCCAAGGTCTCTTGGACTCCTTTTGTCTATTCGGCTTCCACGCTAACCCATTTAGGATTAGGTGTCCAACAAGATTAAAATTTCATAAGAATTTACAGAAAGATGACAGAATCTAATTTTCAGTGTATTTTTTTCAGGTTTGAAGGTTGAAATAGTGACACGTGGTGCTTCGTACAAGTTCGCTCTACTCAACTAGTCTATAATCAGGTTATCGTGGGAGAATCCAATCTTGATCAGACTTGCGAGATTGGAAAGAGTACTCAGAGGGATACCATAGGAAAAAATGTTAGAACTTGAAGATCTGAAATTACATAGATACAATCGTTTAAATATTGAGC
Source organism: Pinus tabuliformis (assembly GCA_031772625.1). NCBI lineage: Eukaryota > Viridiplantae > Streptophyta > Pinopsida > Pinales > Pinaceae > Pinus > Pinus tabuliformis. The sequence goes on along the minus strand of CM062818.1, from coordinate 1,020,151,756 downwards.
TCCTAAAAGCAAGAAAAATAATGACTTGAATCAAGAAAATAGAAACACCTAGTAAGCAAACTTGGATGGATGCTTTGAAGAATGTGATCGAAGCTAAGATAGATAGTTTTATATGTGCCATGGAAACTAATATCGATGGTATGGAAGTAGATTTGAAGAAAGGCATGGAAGATTTGAAGAAATACATGAAAGGTTTGAAGGAAGGTGGGACAAAGCTGCCACAAGAAAGGCCTCATAATGACGAAAAGGTAGTAGAGGAAACTCATGATGAGAAAAAAATAAATGTTAATCATGATTTCATGGAATCTAACATTGGATTGAAGACCCACCATATTCCAAAGATCGATATTAGGAAGTTTGATGGAAAGGATCCCATAACATGGATACTATAGATGGAGAAATATTTTGATCTACATGATGTGAAAATGTTATAAAAGGTACGTATTTCATATTTATATTTATAACCGAATCAATTTTTATGGTATAAAGGGATTTTTTCTCGTAAATCACTTGTCACTTGGTCAATTTTCACGAAGGAAATGATAGCACATTATGAGGATACAAAGAGAAACACCTTCTTTAGTCAATTAATAAATCTCAAACAAAAGGGTTCAATGGCAGAGCACATTGAGGATTTCCAAAAAATGAATATAAGGGTAAATGATATTCCAGAGAAGCAGAGGATTGATGTCTTCATAGGGAACTTAAAGGATAACATTCAACATGAGGTTCGTCTTTGAGAACCTAGTTCATTGGAGAAGGCATTCAGGATGGAAAGAAAAATTCAAAGCAAAATTATGGCAACAAGAAATCCTACCACTCACAATTATAAAGATGGAAGTGTTGTTACTCCTAGCCTTCCACAACCTACAAGGTTGACACCACAACAATTGGAAAAAAAATGAGAAAATGGCCTTTGTTACAGTTGTGATAGTAAATACACTAAAGGTCATAAGTGTGTTGAGAAGAAATTATTTTACATTGATTATGAAGAGGAGGAAGAAAAGGATTAAGAAACATCAAAAGAAGAGGATATACACCAGGAACCAACCCTAGAGAAAGATGAATCCGAAAATATCTTGTAATGCATTGGCAGGAATTACCACTCCTCAAACTCTCAAGATAGAAGGACATATCAAGAAGAAAAAGGATAACCTCACTTTCACGCAAAATCAAATGAAACAACAGGCATATCAACATCACGATGAAAGAAGTTTTGATATAGGCGACTAGTAATTTTTTCGAATACAACCATACAAACAAATGTCCCTCAAGAAAGATAAGAAGGATAATAAATTATCACCAAAGTACTATGGTCCTTACAAGGTTCTGCAAAAGATTGGTACTATGGCATACAAATTGAAGCTTCCTTCATCTTCCGGAGTGCCCCCAGTTTTCCATGTTTCATGCTTAAAGAAGGTTATAGGTGACAAGCTCCCAGTTCAAACAATATTGTTGGAACTTGAAGAGGAAGGCAAAATCATATTGAAACCTAAAGCAGTCACAGAAACAAGAACCCGACAGCTACGAAATCGATCAATTTCAGAGTATCTCATCAAGTGGAATAACTTACCCGCTGAAGATTCCACATGGGAGGATGAGAATTTTATATAGAAGCATCCAGAACTACTCAAGCATTGAGGACAATACTTTTTTAAGGAGAGGGGCATGTTAGGTCACTATAATACTAGTGTAACCCCTTATTGTTATTAGTGAAACCCCATTATTATATTGTTGTGCCCATGTGTTCCCCATATTGTTATTATTGTGCCCCATAAAATCCCACTATTGTTATTGTTGTTCCCTTACATTATTATTGATATGTCAGCTCTGATTATATTATGACCCCTTAGACTCCTGTATATATAAAGGAGGTATTGTCATTTGTATCATCCAAGAATTGTTCATTTGTGTAATGTAAAGGAGGCTGACCCCTCGAAGAGGATGATTTTGAAGTCGTTAATATATCTTTTTGTGAGTTGGTTTCATAACAATATGGGATATATATCAGCTATATTGAATGGGACATTTATAACCTAATTGTATTATGTTGTTTGTCCTTTGGGCAATGTCTTGGAAAACTTGTGAACTGGAATGATTTGATAAAAAATTCACTTGGTCGCAGTTGGAAGGTGATCCCTCAATTTAGAGATTCCTTTCAAAATTTGACTCTCTTAACTATTTCCAAGTTGAAACCTACATCCTTGCCTTACCATATTCTTTGCAGCATAGAAAAAATAGGGGTGGCGGATTGAAAATCCAATTACTAGTCTTTGATTGGTCTTAACTGAAGAATACCTTATTTCTCTACATCTAACTAGTAACAAGTCATTAAATTCCTCCAAAGTTTGACTTCGTCACATAACAAGACTTTGGAAACCCTCTGCCTTAGCCCCAAATTCAGGGCATTGTAATTTGAGCATCTTGACTTCTTTGTGCTTCTTGGATATCTGCAATTTGGCTTATTTTTTCCTCAATAGCAACTAATTTTGTGACATATAAATGGATTGTTGGATCTTGTACTCTAAAAATTTAATTGCATCCTGCTACAGCTTGCATGACACAGGAAAATTTTGTAGCTCATATATTACTTAAAGTGTGCCCACAAATTCCATTCAGGCCAACTCACCCACTTTTCTTGACTCTTCTTGCTTCTTGGTATCTTCCATGCAATCCAAAAATGTGATTTTCACTGCTTCTTTCCTTAAGTTTTTGCACTCATTTGTCTATTGTCTTCTCCAATGCCTTCAGAATTAGCCATTGGGTTTGAAGGGAATTTATCATCCTTTGACTTAAAATCAAAATTGAACTTTAGATAAAATAAAACATCACTTAACTTGTGTTGTTGAGTTATGAATTTTTGATGTGATTATAGCATTCCAAATTACAACTCTTGACATGAAGAAATCAATGAAAGGGGGTCTAACTTAGCCGGATTAGTAAGACCTATAGAATGGAATATTCCTCCAATTCCATGTGAATGGCATAAAACTCTGCATAAGCATGTTTCTCAATTGCTCCATTACTTTTAACTTGTTGTCTAGGGAATGACTTCTATCCTTCCTAGTAGTAGCTTCAACTCCTTCAAAATTGAATGACTAGTCTTTAATGGGCCTCAATTGAACAATCAATATTTTCTTTACATCGATCCTTTTATTGACTTCCTCCAATTTATGATTTTTCTCCATAGAAAGAGTTTGGTAGATCTTTGCCTTGGCTTTGAATTTATGCATTGTGCTCTGAGTGTTGGGACTCCTTTGTTCTTTTTGTAGATACACAGTTTGACTATCATTTCCTGAATAATGGGAAACATCCACAACACCTATATACATTGTTGAGTCTCCTACTTAGCTATTTAATTGTATATTGTGGGGAATTGCATGACACAAGAAAATTCTGGAACTGTTACAAAATTTAAATTAGTCAACAAATGTCATTTGGGCCTACTCACCCAAGAAAGCTACAAACCATGCATTTTATCCCTTCGTGCACCTCTCCCTTAGCTAATTTATAATTCTATATGAAAACCTATTTTCCCTTATCATTCTTCTCTACTTATGTCTTACACATGTTCCCCATCTTATATTTTCTTCCCAATACGATTTTTGTTTTGTAAATGATTAACAAAATCATCTCAGATTTCATTTGAATTTCGGCACTTTTAAAATTATTCCTCAAATTAAATGCATTCTACACGCCCACAATGTCTCATAAGTATTATGATGATTGACTTTATTCTATGATATCATGTGCATGATTACCATTCATAACACTCGATAAGAAAGTTTGAGAAATTAAAATCATGTGATCACTTGTGTGATATCCTGTGCATGATCAACATTTATAACACTCAATAGGAAATTTTTAGAAAATAAAATCATGTGATCACTTGTATGATATCCTGTGCATAATTACCATTTAAACACTCAATAGGAAACTTTGAGAAAATAAAATCATGTGATCACATGATCGCCCAATCACATGATCACTTATACAATATCCTGTGACTAAGTCACGTGGTTCAAGTTCATGTTCAAATTCGACAACCTTGAATTTCATATTGGTTTGGGCATGCATTGTTTACATTTTTGTGGGGGAGATATCATTGTCTAATTACCTTACGCTTAATCCACATAGTAGTTTATCATAAGAATATGAGGAATAGAATGAGTTTCATAATGAAATATAAGTTTTTAGTTTGAATGTCAGTTTTGGATTATTGCCTCTCCTCTAATGAACATAAATTAGAGTAGTACAAGAGGGGAAGCTAAGACCTGAAAATCATAGCTGGCCACTTGAACAAATTGCCAGTTCTTGCATATGAATCACTATGTTTGTGTTCTTGATAGCTTGAAAAGTCTTTTACATCTTAGTCCTCATGGAACTACGAGTTATATATGGCATGTTTTCTTTTCTAGATTAACATATTTTCAATATTGCAACCATGTTCAATGTTTTGTTTCCTAATTACTAGATATTGTGTTCTTTCCTACATATATTTACCTATGAATGGCAGGTAGGGAAATTAATTGAATATATAGTGGAACCAATACTTATGATCCCCATTAGGAGATTGTATTAACAACATGAAGAGAAGAGATAACTCTTTCTTTGGAAGTATTCATATTGGTTTAGAGAGTACAAGATATCCTTTAGTTTATGACTGGTTAAATATGAATACTAGGAGATATAAAGTATAGATACTCTTTAGTTATTATGTATGCTAGGGAGATCAAGTATAGGAGGAAAAAAGTATCCCTTTCAGAGGGGAGCCTCTATAGAATAACACTGACTTCAATTCTTCTTACTGACTGAGGAATCCTTACTACTAGAGACTTTAATTCAAACACAACACAGAAAAGAAATGCAAAGTATTTATATCAACAACAAAGATCGATAAAGACATACCTTATCTTATTTAGTATTGTTTATAGAGACCAGATAGAAAGGAAACCCTCCAATTTAGCTCCTTAAAAAACGATTGGTTCCTAATCAAAGATCATTATCCAAGCGTGTGCCCTTTAACTAGTTCATGGGGTAGTCCAAGTTGGACCTTCACTGATAGCCCTAACCCTATCGACCTATTATTGTAGTGCTTACTTGTCCTTGATTGAGGCATCATGAAATTCCACCAGACAATCATCCGTAGCTTATATTTTCGCAAGCATGTTCATTTGTTCTATTGGGTCTCAGATGGTGGCAAGACTATATTGTATATGACTCTACTACTTGAGGCTACTTTTCTCAAGTTGACCCTTGTACTATGGACTTCTTCTAGAAACTAGGGGAGTTTGTTCATTAGTTATTGTAGTTGTTGGTCCTCTTGAACCCTTCTTTCTACTTGTTGACTCATCATGCACTCCAACCTACCAAAGATGAAGTTGAGCCATCCCCACCCGTAGACAAAGTCACCTCATAGGAAAAGGAATTTATTTTATGAAGAGTCCCACTGAGCTAGAAACTTAACCATTTTAGGTTTTTTGAGAAGGTATTTTATTAAGCTAAAAATTAAGTACTTAAAGGTGGCGCTACCCGATGTTCCTCATCTAGAGTCATACTAGCCATACCATGCCTGTAAATCGTGGGAATTTCAAGACTGAAAGGTGGCCTAGAGCTTACAAGTTTCTCTTGCAGGGGTAGGGAAAATAGAAAATATAGGATGGAAAGAGCATGAACATAGTGTTTTTGATGGAAAATTGTAGTCTAGTAAACCAAGGCATCTTGATCTGTTGTGATCCTTCCTTTTCCCAACTCTGATTCTGTAGACACCACAACAACATGTATTGACCACTTGGAAATTTATCAATTGCCTTAAATGACTTTAGTGTTTCATATAATAATAGCATAGCATTTAATCCTTGTCAACTAATGCTATCATTAGTTTTCAATTCTGAAATTTGAATGAAACAAATCCAATATATACATGGTCATAGCCTCTCCACCTCAGAAAGAGGCCAAATAAGAAGACACAAATTTTACTGGTCCTCAGAAAGAAAGTTTGATAGGCTGCAATATGGTTTGTAGATGCTAGGGACTAAAAGTTTTGTTCACTTGTCAAACGAACTAATTCTCCAAAAAAATTATGATTACTATAGTCCCGTGCCAGACGACAAGGACTAATAAGAGAATTGTGAGTGATTCAATTGTAGGCAAAGTGAATTTTGATCTATTTCTTATGTTTCTAGATTATTAAAATTGTTAACTTATCTAGGACATCTATAGATATTGTATTCTTGTTTTAATAGTGGTACAACATAACCTTCTCAACATTGTACATTAGAATGTCATTCTAAGTGTAGCATTTGACGGGATGAATTCCTCAAATAATAAAAGGAAGAAATTTGTAACACCCTCCTCCCACATCTACACAAGTAACCGACCAGCTGGGGTAAACATGTGATAATAAGTTACTATGATATGATTCGACCTCCTAAGTCATGTTGAGGAAGTGGAGCCGGTGAAAACAAACCATACAAAACTTCAACATGAACAATAAGACCCCTAGGAACCATCCCAACCTTTCTGCTAACTAGCCCCTGGGTCCCACTGAGATTTTAGACCCCTTAACCTTTGGATGCTCCCACGCTATGAGCCTGACAACGTCCAGGAGGCTCTGGACTCTCTCATGACAAGGTCTGCCAACGTCCAGGGACTATTTTTCTCAGTGTTGTGCCAACGTCCTTGGGATTTGAGCCACTTTTTTCAGGTCGAGAACCCAGGTCACTTCCCATAATTGAATGACACCTTCAGAACATAAATATAACAAGGAAACAATGATGCAAATGCAAATACTTGAACAAGCCCTTGACTAGACCCCTACTATCCATGATAGGCATTTCGTTAAACATATCACAAATATGTAATTTAAAGGTGTAAACAACAAATCTAAGCATAGGGGTCTCTTACTCATCTTAGAATCACCAAGAAGCATTGATGCCTCAACACATTAGTCTTAGTTTTATCCATTAGGTCATAGATACATTGTTCATTAATTTACAAGTAAAAACATGATGAGAGCCATACATAACTATTGCCATAAAACATATACATAACCAACATAATCGTAATAGAAATAACATGGAAATAATAATCATATGATCCACGTATAAGCCAGCATAATACTCAAAGAAATACAAGGAGAAATAACATCATATTGATGATGCAAAATCTAAACTTGGGATGGGACTACCACATTCCACCCAATCATAGAATGGCTTAACCAAATATCTCTTTAGCCCTTTACCCCTATGCCATATTCCAAGCATCAATGTGGGATCTCATAGAACACATCAATCCAAAACCATCCAGGGCTTACAGAGGCCAACCACCTCAACCCATGAAACAATGATTCTACCTCACGGTTGGACAACACAAAACCATCATCAGATTGGTCTCTACCAAAGCCTTCCAGGGCTCCAGAGTGTTTGTTCCAAACAAGGCTTCCAGGACTAGTAACTCAACCCACAACTTATCAGGGCTTCCATAATGTTTGTCTAACTAGGGATTCCAGGACTAGTAACTCATCCCACCAAGGGATTCCACATCGTTTGTCCAACCAAGGCTTCCAGGACTAGTAGCTCAACTCAAGATGTTAAAGTGCTTCCAGAGCATTTGTCCAACCAGGGTTTCCAGGAACTAGTAACTCAACCCAAGCTAAAGGAAACATGAGAACCAAAAATAAATTAAAAATAAATGAAACCATAACACCATGGATATCTAGGAAATGGAAAGGTTAGGAAAATCCACTGTCAATCCAAGAAATCCTCCATGCCAGTGATAGATGATTACCAATAAACCACATGCATATGCCATGCATGTTGGAACTAGTGAGGAAAAAATACATGCAAATCGATACCTACATAGTTGTTGATCTCAGTGTCCTCTTACACTTTCCTTCTCTTCCTTTGCCTTCTTGCTCCAAAACTACAAGTATGCCACACCCTCCAAGAATGCTCCAAGAAAGTATCTAATTGTCGAAGAATGAGAGAGAGAGAGAATAGAGAGAGCTCCAAAATAGAACTGATAAAAGTATGTGAACTAATCCTCTAAAGCCTTTTTATTAATGAGGCCTCTATTTTCTTCATTTTCCATTATTTTCCTTCAATTTCCTCCTCACATGCAACCTGTGACCTTTCACCTCCCTTTTCTCCTAATTTCCATTATTTTCATAAATAAATGTGCCAAAAATGCCATTTTTCCTTTCCAAATCCTTAACCATTTCCTTTGCCAATTTCCTTAGCCATTAATCAACCACAAGTGATCCCCATCATTATGCTTTTTCCCAACATTCAACTTGGAATAAGTGTCCCATCAACCGTGGTTATTATTTTTCCTTTATTAACTTTTATTACATGTAATTTTCACCAGGGCTATTACAGAACCCTCCCCCTTGGGGAAACACCATCCTCAATGTTCAATAACACCTATAACCAACAATACTGATGTAAGAAAAACATACTACCCATGGAGCTTTATAACTTATCTTATTGTAGTATTTACAATGGTCAACCTACTGAGAAGCAAGCCAACATGAAAACATAGCAAGTATAACATCATAATGACATGACACCCATACCGCTTATTGGAGCTTTATAACATAGTTCATGGTGATATTTACACCCATATAGGTTTCACATATACCAGCACATCACCAAACATGTACCAAAAAATATAACAAAGACATATACCAAAACACCATACCAAAACTGCTTTGCCTCAATCGACAAACAATGAAGGATACATAGCCCGCATTTGATCCACTATCTCCCTTGTAGCTTCACCGGGCCCAAAGTGCTTCCACTGCACTTTAACTTGCTTGGTTTTGGAGCAGAAGCACCTTTTTCTACAATATACGCTTAGGATCTAGCTGGAATTCTCCATTTGGTTCCAACTGCAATACAGACCAGTCAATCACATGATCAACGTCTTTAACATACTTCTTAAGAAATGACACATGGAAAATATCATGGAATTTCACGGTCAAAGGCAGTGAAATTCTATATGCTACTAGCCCAATCCTCTCAATAATATTAAAGGGTCGAAAAAACTATGGTGCTAGGTTGGGATATGATCCCATCCGTAAGGATCTCTTCTTCGGTTTGGTGCACAAGTACATATGTTCCCCAACTTGGAACTCTGTGAACAAACTATTTTGAAATGCATAACTTTTCTTCCTATTGGTTGTAACTACTACAACAACATCCAAAATTTTTGGGTACTTCCAAAATTTCAGGTCCCCCATGCTTGCCTCAGGTTGTCAGGGTTATGATCAAGCTTTGGAATTGGTCAATTTCTCCATGACCCTCTTGCTATAAACCTTGTTAGTGTTTCCCTTCATGTAATTGAAAAAGATAGGCATATGTTGCACCATTGGCCATACTGCTCATGTGCCCTTGTGCCTTCAATTATTTAGGGTTTGGAAGATTGTGTGCTTGTCCATATATTATAAAACCCTATGTTATCATAGCCAAGAATCAAAGGTTAAACCTAATTCCCTTGGGCTTCACTTCAACTCACATAACTCAGCTTGCTCTCCACCAAGTTTTAATGGTTCTTAGTTGCATCAATGACATCCATCATTCCTTTAATGCCCATGAACATAGGCATTCATTTCCCAGAATAAGGTTTGTTTATGCATGAGATATTAAGCCTCTGAAGCTTGGAATTTTGCTTCATATGTTAATCTTTGAATTAATGTTTCAACATTCGAGTCATAATTTTTTACAAAACCACCCGAGAGTCTCTAGTGTAATAATTGCAAGATTTAATTAGGATGAGGATAATTTGATCATGCTCACTGAAGTCTTTACCTAATGTATGACTAAAGTTTGCTATTTGGTTGATAACCTCACCTTTATATTGCAAATATGAAATAACATTGGATATTGATACACTAAGGTCATAAAGGGACTTATTATTTGGATTATTTTATGTTGTGGCTCATACCTTCTTGAAATATGGCATGCAGGTTCAACCATGCCACATTGGGTCGAAATATTCAATGAAATAGAGGGTTATACGAGGATGTGAAAAAGGAATTAACACTGCACTTCATAGGCCAATTTTTAATGATCCAAACTTGGATGTGACAAGTGTAGTAAGAACGAGGTCACAATTCTTATAAATAGTATGCATTTTACTGTGCACACAATGCCAAGTGCGCACATCTATGAAAGCCATGTGTTCTAAGGATCTACAAAACAATAAGCCCCCATAATAAACCAAGTCAGAGCAAAAATATATATACTAAGGCGCGTCAAGAAATCATGCTTAATGGTTGTGAGGAAGGTCTTTCCAATATGTGTCTTCCTTGATATATTTAAGCACACTATATTACAAGCCATGTGCTGGAGACATTCATTCAAAAGCGTGGTGATGCTACCTATGTTTAGGTGGCAACAAATACACATGAATACATGCGAGTACCTCATGTCAACAAATTTACATTGCCTTAGCTCTCATCCTCTGTCAAACTCATTAAAGGAAAAGTGAGTCAACAACCCATTCAAGATACTCATTAAGGCATGTATTAACTGCTATTTCAAATGGATTTCAAGCATTGAATCTTCTAAAATACCCAAGGAACAATTTTGACCTGGTCTTGATAGAGCTTCTTAGGAAGAATGATCTCAAGAATATATGGAAGCATATTTGAAAAAGACACCAGAATTCGAATGCCTATTGTTGGGGTGGAATCAATAGTAACCAAACTCAAAAGGTAGTGAGGATGCAGAATGCTTGAGAATGCTGGTGACAATGAAGAGGAAAGCTATAATACATTTCTTGCTAGACAAACCCAAAAGGTTGTAAGGTTATAGGGTGAAACTAGTACTGTTAGCAGTACAAGTTGTGATGAGGAATGATACTGTTGCCATTGACTTGAAAATTTTTAATCTTAGTGATAAAGGAACTGATACACAAGATAGGGATAAAGATTCCCAACTGAGAAGTGAGTACAATATTGATCAATAGTTTAATATGCCCACGTTTGTGTATCTGACTTAGGAAAAGAATAAGCGGTGTCAAATGCATGCAACATTTTACTGAGCACCCAATGCCAAATGCGCACATCTATGCAAGCGATGTGTTCTAAGGATCTACAAAACAATAACCCCCCATAATAAACCAAGTAAGAGTGAAACTATATAGATTGAGGCTCGTAAAAAAATCAAGCTCAATGGTTTTGAGGAAGGCCTTTCCAATATGTGTCTTCCTTGATATATTTAAGACTACTATATTACAAACCATGTGTTTGAGACATTCATTCAAAGGCCCGGTGATGCTACCTAAATGGATGCACGTGGATACATGGGAGTACCTCATGTCAACAAATTTACAATGCCTTGGCTCTCATCCTCTGTCAAATCCATTAAAGGAAAAGTGAGTCGATAACCCATTCAATATACTCATTAAAGCATGTATTAACTACTATTTCAAACGGCTTGCAAGCATCGAATCTGCTAAAAGACCCAAGGAACAATTTCGACCTGGTCTTGACAGAGCTTCTTAGGAAGAATGAGCTCAAGAATATATGTAAGAATATTTGAAAAAGACACCAGAATTCAAGTGCCTATTGCTGGGGTGGCATCTGTACTAACCAAACTCAAAAGGTAGTGAGGACGTAGAATGCCTGAGAACGATGGTGAAAATGAAGAGGAAAGCTATAATACAGTTCTTGCTAGACAAGCTAAAAAGTTTGTAAGGTTGCAGGGTGAAATTGGTATTGTTAACAATACGAGTTGTGATGAGGAAATGATATTGCTGGCATTGAATTGAAAATTGTTAATGGCAGTGAAAAAGGAATTGATACACAAGCTAGGGATAAAGATTCCCAACTGAGAAGTGAGTACAATATTGATCAACAGTTTAATATGATCACCTCTATGCATCTAACTGAGGCAAAGAATGAGCAGTGTCAAAATGCGTGCATGCAAGTGTTTGGGATTTCCAGAGGTTTCCAGGACAAAATGATTTCTGATTGTGAAATGGGTCAAAAATTAAAGATAGTTATCCCAACAGAAAAAACTCCAGATCTTCCATGTGTATAAGAGGATGAGATATTTTGTCAAGCTTGACCTAGGGAGGAAGACATACACTCATCAAACAATGAAGGTGGTGGTGAAACATGCAATACACTTGTTTTAGCTTCTGAGTGTGCGGAGCTTCTCCAATTCTCAAGAAGATATTGACTTGAGAAGTTTTATAGCCATAAAACCTTAGAGGAAAATGAGAAAGGAAAAAAAGGATTAACAGTTGACAAAACTTGAGGAGAGGGAAGAAAATGGTTTGTAAGTCTCCAAATGGAATTGATAGCGATGTCTCATTATGTGCCAGTAAGCACCATAAAACTTCACAAGAGATGGAATCTGTTGTGGGCTCTTCGGTCCAAGAGGTGTTAGCCTCACCTGCGTCCTCTCATATGCAAATACCTGCTCCTTTACCAATACTTTACAATGGTGTGCCTTTTCAGTACAATGTTGTATCCTTTGCCATGATTCCTTGTCGAAATTGTGCACTGTCAATAAGTCTAACCTATGCATTGTCAATAAGTCTCGCCATGCACATACACAACTCAAACACGATGCCACAGTAAATGCATGAAGAATGTGAGATACAAGGCATCAACGCCAAGGAAATAGAAGATACCATGCAAAGTTTCGTCCCCCAAGGATCTATTGCAATTTAGGAGAAATTATTCATCGAAAATATATGAAACAAAAAGGAAATTCCCCACAAGTCATAATTTCTGTTTAGCAACCTCCAGGTCATAAATCCCATCAAGTTGCATTTCCTGAACTTTGACCTTTCCTAAAGTCACAATACCGCTTCACAAATCCTTAAAGGTATAGCCGAAAATTATGTGACCCTCTCTAATGTGATACTATGTGATTAGGTTTTCTATTAACTCCCAAGTCACAGAGTCGTGGAGTTGCAATTGTGTAACCCTCTCTCTTTTGTGACTATGCGACTAGGTTTTCTATTAACTCCTAAGTCTCAGAGTCGTGAAGTCACAATTGTGTTACCCTCTCTCTTCTGTGACTATGCGACCCATATAAATCTCTTCTACAACTATGTGTCCCATATAAATCACACTTTTTCCTGCAACCTCCACCAATGCTCCTCCCGATCCCCATTGTTGTGAAGGTAAATACCCTATGTGGATAGAGGTGATCCCTATAGCCCAATGAGTGGGTCTAGAAACAAACCAAACAAACTAAAATACACTTTCCTATCTTATGTTTAACAAATGCAAAGAGAGTAGCCTACCTCACTCTGATGCTAATCACTCAATCCTTTGAAGATGATTTTGATTCTTTGGCTTCTAGGCTCACTTCTTACTTGTTCTTCACGTCCGAGTACTTGCAAGAAAGATCAAAGGGCTATGCAAGATACAAGAGCATGTATGGCATACATCAAACATAAGCTACTTTATAGATCAAGGAATATTAAGCTAAAAGAATAAACATTTATACAATTATGGAAATTGAACATCATATGTATATATTATTGAGGTAAAAAGGGAAGAATACAACCTATGCCTTGATGTTGGAGACCTGCTTTTGGTGGATGTCCAAGTCCAAGCAAAGAATCTTCAAGCACTCCAAGTTAGAATGGGTAGCATTTGGGTATAATCTCAGTATATGAATGCAAGTAATCAATGACCAACCATTTGGGGATGGAAGGGAGTTGATTTATAGGAAGAGAGAGGGAGTTAGGGATCCAAAAAAGAGTTAGGAAGGTCCACATCTCAAGGGGAACACCCATAAAGATAAGATCAAGAGCTCTAAATGGGAGAGTTCGACCATATCCACCACAACCAATATCCAGCTCGTTGTTCTCGAAGTTTCTAGCACACAAAGCTTCTCCCCCATTTTGGGAAAACCTGCCAAAAGAGGTTTAGTGCAAGTTTTCATATCAAAACCCACACTCGCAGCGCTAGGGTAAAGCAGTGAAACTTGCCATCAGCATAGGCAGGCAGTGGAGCAAAGCACGTTGGCCCTAAAAATTAGGGTTTTAGCTAACCTTATTTAGAATTGACTCATGGCAGTTTTCCTTTGGTTTTTCAGGGATGTTTTTTCCTGTGTATCATGATCGATATAATTCACAGTCGCCAACATTTTGGCACTTCAGGATATGGAACAGGAATTGAACAAGAGTTGTGACGAAATACTGTGTAACAGATGCCCCCCTAAAGGTGAAGGTAGAACATCGAGTGATTATTGAGATGCTTTACAAGCCAAGGCAAGGATTGGAACAACACCGTCAGGATACCTGTAAATCAAGCATATACATATACATATACATATCTAACATCTCAGATAAACATGCCTAGTGATACATGAATAGGCATCTAATGATACATGAATCCATGGTATGGACACAACCATCTAAATAGAAGGGATCATGTGTATGGATCCACGGTATGGTCGCAACCATCCGACTAAAGAGGATCATATAAATGAACCAACGATATGGTCGCAACCTTCCACACAAAGTAAAACATGTGTACAATCATGAATAACTTAGAACTCCATGCAACCTAGATTTTATCAGTCAGAATCCAGGGTCTTGCGCTCCATCTTGACCTAATCAATGTACGAATTTTAACATGTGAATACATGTGTCGAATTCTAACATGATAGAAAACGACCTGATTACCGGTCAATGATGTAAACCGTTAACATGCATGAGAGAAACCACCAATAATGATAATGGCTCTCAAGGTACAATAAGCAAAATCCACGATTGTGAATAATGAAGCTGAAGTCGAACACCCATGGAATCATTCGATCAAAGGTCAATGATGTAAACTTGTCGCCAAATGCGAAGAACTTACCATTGAGGCATGCAAGCTCTAAGGTATTGGAAGGGAGTTTCTAGATCATTTTCTCGGATAATGAGCTAAAGTCGATAGGAAGTGATTTGTCAAAGGAGGGCCATAATGAATCCCACATCATCGACACAAAACAAAAGGATGTAGGAGAGTAGATAATTGTGATCCAATATTTTGGTAGAAAGTCAGACAATGTATCAATAGTAAAGAACTACAGATATGACTTCTCTTAGACATATCAATGGCATGACTCTAGAGTTTGGAAACATTTGACTCAGCATAGAACCAAAGGTCATCATGACTAAGTGGTATAATCAGATGAGAGGAAAAATTTATTTCCCAAACCCAGGAAGGCAAGTGACTAAGTGAGGATTACCCAAACTTGACACGAGCAACAGATGAGTGTCATGTTCAAGAGTGACACGTTGAATTTACAGAATACCAGAGATGATCACTTTCACTCCCCCCCCCCCCCCCCCCCCCACCATTTCTATTGAGTACCCCATTTTTTTTTTATCTCAAGCTTGAAGGGGATAGCATATGATTTCCATATAAGTTCATCCTTCAGATGAATCCATCCTAGTAAGTTTTAGGATCCCCAAGAAGGAGAAACTCGGTCTCGTCATGGTGAAAAGTCTTGCATTGTTTATGTTTTACGAGTCCGATGAAGGGGAAGATCAACATCTTTTTCATGTTTAGAGAGTTTAAAAAAGAAGATGAAAATGAAACTCCAAAGGTCCCTTTTCGTAAATCGTAACTTGAACCTGAAAAGGTAGAAAACAATATCCAAGAGAACCTCTTAGCCATGTTCGACTAAGTTATTTCTTTTTCGTACAATAGTCTATCTTAGTTTTACGAGTTCGAAAAGACAAGTGCTCGACAATCTTTTCATATTTCAAGAGTCAGAAAAGAGCTAAAATATGAATTCACCTGGAAGAACGAGTGGTATAAAAGGATAGAAACTGGTTTCGGCTATGATGGAACTACTCAAAACATGTAAAGGTCAAGATGCTGGATAATAAGACCACTCATAGTAGATGTTCCTTAGGGAAGGGTAAAACAACCGAGTGAAAGTGTATGATCGGCCAAAGAGATGGTGATGATGGAACAAAAAAACCAAGGCTCATCTATCAGAAATAGGCTGATAAAAATGAAATCACGAGAGGTTAAATGGAAATGGTTTCATTTTTACACAAGCTTGAAACATGGGAAACAATGCTTGAGTATACTTGAAGACGATTTCATTTTTTCGTAAGCTTTAAACATGAGAAAAAACTATGCTTGGAAAGATAAACTATGCTTGAGATAAGTTTGCATGCCCCTGTAATAAAGACTCAATTCGAGGTACAGCCCCCAACCTTCATTTCATTCACCTAAGTAGACTATCGGTTAATAATAGGTGGATGGAATGAAGGTTTACTTACGAGATCAAGTGAAAGACTCGACTGGGATTTTATGAGATATAATCAAATACTTGAATTGGAAGGGGATTTGTTTCATTTTTTAACAATCTTGACACAAGAAAATAACCATTCTCATGACACCTTGTTTCATTTTTTACCGAGCTTGACACAAGTAAAGGAACTCTGCTATGGGAACCTTGATTCAATTTTTAGGGAGCTTGACACCAGACAAAGAACTCTGCCCCGAGGACCTATTTCATTTTTTAATGAGGTCGACATAGTGAAAGAAATATCCTCATGGGAAATAAATCATGGAATATAAGAGACCATGTCTTCCAAGAGGTTCTCATCAGATGGGAGAAAAACACTTTGGAAGGGATACATGTCCAGGGATCCAAATGAAAAATCGGGTTCCAATGCTCTCAGTACATGATGTACTACATCACCTACTAGATAATCAGTAGATGTGGGCATGGAACAAGTGACCACGTAATTGACTTGTGGCGGGGGTGATACTACTTGCATAAAAGAACCATTTAGGGATGATGGTTGATTGGGGGTTGATTCAAGACCAATGAATGTAAGTTGATCAATGATCACAATTCTTCCTTCATGCGGGAAACACATCATATGAAAGAGAGAAGAGACAAGAGCTCCCATGACATAAACATAATCACGACCAAGGAATAGATTAAAATAGAAAGGGCCTTGGAAAACCATCACATCTATATAGACAGTCTTTCCCCCCAAAGTAATAGGTAACTTAGGAAGGATCCCTAACAGTTCACTGGTTCCTCTGTTAAAAGCTAATAAATTCTGGGTGTCAGGGACAAGCTGAGGAGAACCTAAAGTTTACAAAGAAGTTGAGGATAGAATGCTAACATATGCGCCCTTGTCTATGAATGTGCTAAGTATGGCCATATTGTAAGCCTGTACTATGATCTGGAAAGGAAACAAGATGAAAGACAATATCCTGCTAGTCGACTCCAATCAAAATAAGTGACTAAACTACTTGGAGGGGGTGTCATAGGAACATGAGAGCTACCCTATTTATCTATGGGAATAGGATAACTTCTCTCATGCACCTCGAGAACAAGAGGATTTCCCTCTAGTTCATTCAAAATTGAAGAAACCAGAAGAAATTAAGCAGTATGAGGTTCACTCTCTACCTAAAAGGTACGTTAACTAAAGGTGGAGCCAAGTCTATCGTTTTCTCAACCAATGATTGGTCAAGAATGGACTGACGAGACTCACTTTTAGAGAGAGTGGGGTTGACCAAAGATGACTTTTGATCAATCAGTGGATCAACTAGTGAAGGACCAAGGGAAAGCTTTTGATACCCAGCTAGAAGATGATCTTGAGAAGTTGTAAGGTTTTCCAACTCTTTGGAAGCTTCATCCATAAGAGGACAAAGGTGAACGAGATGATTACCTTCACAAAACTTATAGGGAAATTTTATTTTTCCCTTTTTCCCATGGGCTTTACTGTCACTAGTTGAAGTTTTATCACCATCATGATCTCTAGAGTTTGATGACAAAGGTCAATGTGAACCTATGGATCACACTTCTAAGACGTTGGGAATACTAGGAAAATTCTTAAGAAGGTGGTCAGATTTACATAACATGCAAGGGAATTTCACTTTCTGGGGATGATTGGAATATTTTTCTACATCAGTTGCATCAATGACAATAATTGTTTGGTTGTACCCTTTCTTATTGGCTTCTTCTTCTTCTTGTTAGCTTTGTGGTTACCAGAATCCAAATTTTCACCAGGCAAAGATGAAGAGCTGGGTGAAGAAACAGGTGAAGAAGGCGAGGGTTAAACTTTAGGATAAACATGATTCTGATGTTGTTCAGGTGGAGGAAAACTTGGTTTAAAAGAATTTTGGACACTCGAAATCACTGAGGTTAAAAACAACAAAACTGGAAAACCAATGGTTAATCCAGGAAGGGGCAACGTTGCCATGTAGGGAGCACCAACATTTCCAAAAGAAAGAAAAGGACTAGGATTCCCATTAGGGGAGATTTCCTTAGTTGGTAGACACGGGAAATGTTTCCATTCGTATCAACCTAAGATCTACTAAGGAGTATTTACACAGGAAGGATGTTTTTCCACGGTCAATTACTTGATTTTAGAAATTAACAAAACAAAATAAAAAAGGGAAAAGCTAGGCAAGAGGGTTTACCAAGTATCCGTGAATCACTATATACACCTTAGCTGAAACCAAGGACTTAACGTATGGTGACCAATCTCCCTAAATGTTGTGTTCGGTGTATCATGTCTACAAGGCAGCTGATTTGGTTACCTGTGGCTAAAGGATAGAAACCTAGTGGGGTATCCCAATATATACACGATTATACAGGGAGCACAAGTCTGTGTTAGTGTGATCCAGGTGGATATTGGTGGCCACCCGCTAATTCCACTTGGATCCCCTCTAGTGCTTCTTACAGTTTTTATCAGTTTCCTTAATTATAGCACAGTTTACTATTTTTAGCATTTTTTCGGGTCCTAAACTTCCGGAGCCGTTTTGAGGTCATAAACGACGTTTTTTGGGAAATCCACCGCAGTGATTTTTCTGATAAAAATCGTCTTTTCCGTCGTAGTCCTCAGAGAGATCTTTCCAACGGGCTATCATGCACGTCAAATGGAGATAGTATGACCAATTCACGACCCCGGGAAGTTGATGTACCAACTTACCCAAAAACGGGGCCCACAATTTGGCGTTTCATCTTCTAGGGTTAGGTTTTGGAATGTGAAGGGTTTTCCATTGTTTCTCAACAATAAATAGGCCCTCGAGCCTCATTGTAACACAGTTCAAAACAGTTCAGAGGCATGTAGCTGACACATCTCTTCTCAGAGATAAGCTACCATCGCCCTAGCTGGGTTATTTCTATTTGTAAGCATATTTCAGTATTCTCCATTAATGAAATGAAGTATTATTTCCGCGGCATCTCTGTTTTTATGGTTATCGCATATTATTATTTCTGTTGCATCTCTGTTTTTATGGTTATCTCTGTAATCTATTGCGTTCCTGCTTAAATCCGGATCAGTGGTATCAGAGCGGTCTGCTTTTTCTCTGTTTTTCTTTGCATGTCCCCAACGAGGTCGGGATGTAAGGAGTTAGGGCTTGAACTGGTCGAACCTTTGCAAGAACAACCTCGCAAATCTCGATGTCCTCCCATGGCGGATGAGAAGAAAGACGAGGGGGCAGGAGATCCTATCAAAATCTTGCTCGAAGAAGCGCTCGAGCGGCAAAGGAACGCGATGATGGATAGCTTTGCGCAGATCCTTCAGCGGCTACCCAGAGGTGACGCATCGGCTTCCAACAGCTACTCTGGAAACGCCACACCGTTTAAGGTACAAGTTAATTTTGAAATCCCCATCTTCGAGGGTCAAATAGACGCAGATGCCGTAGATAAATGGTTAAATCTACTAGATGGGTATTTTTTTGTTCACGAATTTTCAAGTCGGGAGAAGATTGTTTTCGCTCTTCTCAAAGCAGCCCCCCACGTCAAGGACTGGTGGGAAACCTATTGCGAGCAGAAGGATTAAAGTACAGGCTCACTATTTTCAACCGCACCCACTTGGAATGACTTCCGGGATGCCATCAAGGAGCAGTACTACCCCATCGGAAGCTATGAGGACAAATACATCAAATGGACCACACTGCGGCAGGGACGAGACCAAGATGTGCCGGAGTTCACAAACATTTTTCATACCCTTCGCACACAGTTGGGTATCAAAGATTCTGAGCTGCATCTGGTACTCAAATACCGCGGCTGCCTACACAGATACATCTAGTAAGAGATGGAGTTCTTGAACATCTCCTCACTCGGCACAACATACCGATATGCTGTCAAAATCGAGCAAAAGTTCAAACAGAAGAAGCGAGACTTTGGATCTGCAAATCCAAAGCCCAAAGGACAAAGCCAAGGCGGGCTGACCCAAGACAACCCGTCGAAGCTACAAGAAAAGAACAACACCACGAAGCCGAAGAAGGACACAGGAAAGTGGTGTGAGTTCCACAAGAGTCCCACTCATAACACAAGTGAGTGTCGGACCAAGCAGTTGCTGGTGGCCGAGTTGAAGGCTTCCGAATCAGATGCATGTTCCGACTCTGAGTCAGAACCCGACAAGGGGAATGACAAAGGGAAGCAGATTATTGATGCAGATCCCAGCGCCACTGTTGCTACTGCCAAGATCCAGAAAAATGAGCCCGAAGATCCAGAGGAGGGGGAACGTCTTTTACACTCACAGATGTGGGTGAAGGGTTCGCCGCTGCAATTCATTGTCGACAGTGGCAGCCAAAAGAACCTCATTTCAGAGGTCGTGAAGCGGTTGGGCCTACCAACTACACCACACCCACAGCTGTACAGTATCGGTTGGCTTCACGAAGGACGAGATCTCAAAGTTCGCCAGCAGTGCCGCCTTCCCTACAACATCAAGCCCTTCACAGACGAGGTATTGTGTGATGTTACACCTCTGGATGTTTGTGATGTACTATTAGGCCAGCCATACTTGTGGAGGCGACATGCTGTGTATGAGTCAAGGCCTCGCGCTGTCATCATTTCTTTGGATAATTCATTATACAGGATACCGGAGGTAGCCCCACCTACCGCCACCTCTTTGATCACTGCTAAGAAAGGCAGCAAGCTCATCTCACAGACTAGGAAATTTATTTTCTGTCTGGTTCGTTCCCAATGTAAGGGGAAGATCGTTGCTACATCCATGACCCCCGCAAAGGGTTCCTCCACACAGTAGCAGCAACAGAGGGATACAGTCATGACAGAACACAGGAACAACTTCTCGTTACCTGGAGGGGTACCACACAAGTTTCAGGTGGGCGACAAAGTTTGGTTACATCTGCAGAGGGAGCGCCTTACCAGAAGCCATCAGAAACTCAGACCACTTCGACATGGTCCTTACACCATTACCAAAGCTATGGGAGACAATTCATTTGAGCTCAGCATTCCCCCATTCCTTGGCCTGCACCCGGTGTTCAATGTCGACCGCCTTTGGCCATACTTTCCACCATTACTAGACACGTCCGACATTGCAGAACAACTCACACCCACAGAGTTAAATCCAGCTTGCATGGAAGAAGTTGCAACTGATCGGATCATGGACACACAGATCAAGAACACTCGCCAGCAGAATATCCAACTGTATCAAGTTGTCAAAGCATGACAACTCCTTCACCAGGGCAAGTGGCTCACCAGAGACCAAGTGCAGCAGAAGTTCCCTCATCTCATGGAGGAACTCAACGCAATGGGGACCATTGCTTCCTAAGGGGGGAGGAATGATCCAGGTGGATATTGGTGGCCACCCGCTAATTCCACTTGGATCCCCTCTAGTGCTTCTTACAGTTTTTATCAGTTTCCTTAATTATAGCACAGTTTACTATTTTTAGCATTTTTTCGGGTCCTAAACTTCCGGAGCCGTTTTGAGGCCCTAAACGACGTTTTCTGGGAAATCCACCACAACGATTTTTTTGATAAAAATCGTCTTTTTCGTCGTAGTCCTCGGAGAGATATTTCCAACGGGCTATCATGCACGTCAAACGGAGATAGTATGACCAATTCGCGACCCCGGGAAGTTGATGTACCAACTTACCCAAAAACGGGGCCCACAATTTGGTGTTTCATCTTCTAGGGTTAGGTTTTGGAATGTGAAGGGTTTTCCATTGTATCTCAAAAATAAATAGGCCCTCGAGCCTCATTGTAACACAGTTCAAAACAGTTCAGAGGCATGTAGCTGACACATCTCTTCTCAGAGATAAGCTACCATCGCCCTAGCTGGGTTATTTCTATTTGTAAGCATATTTCAGTATTCTCCATTAATGAAATGAAGTATTATTTCCGCGACATCTCTGTTTTTATGGTTATCGCATATTATTATTTCTGTTGCATCTCTGTTTTTATGGTTATCTCTGTAATCTATTGCGTTCCTGCTTAAATCTGGATCATAGTGCTATCTAATGCATAACCATTCGATGAGAGCATTCCCATATACTTTCCAGATGTGGAGCGCCTCCTATATACCTGAAAGTACTAGAGAACGATCCTATATACTTCCGTATGTGGAACAAGATTTCACCCTCGGGATACAATGCTGGCAAATAACGACATCGGCTAGGTTTATAGACGCCGAAACATGTCTCTAGCCTAGACCTCTAAATATTTTCATTAAGTTCCAAATGCTCCTTAGGTTAATTTAGTAAATTTTAATGTGGTTATTGAATTATGTTTCAAATTTTGGGCTCAAAACGATGTCCCCTGAACACCTAAGATGCAACTATATGAGAAAAGGAAAACTTTTCATTTCAATGAAAACTAGACTAATAAAGGGAAGAAATTTCAATCAATACTGCATCAAAGAACATGCCTCCACTAACTTTTCTTTCCAAGTGCAATATGAAAAAGCAAAAACTAAACTTCAATTTCACTATCCAACATGCAATCTATCGAAAGAAAAATGATTTTTACTTTACTAAGATGAACTTTATCTAAATGATGTTCTCTTTGATCTCAAATATTCTAATGCAATTAAGCTTCAACTAAAGCAAAAAAATGAGATTTTTTTTTTTTGCAAATGATGCACCAATAAAAGCAACACCAAATCAAATCCAAAATCACTTAATGAAAATGTCTTTCACTTTTCTCTTTTGAATAGACAAACAAATGCACTCTTTTCAGTTTGTAAACCAAGAAGTGTAATATATGCTTGATTAATAACAAAGATTAATTTCAAATGCAAGATGACCTAATACAATTGAAGAGAGAGACTTTGCAAAAGACAAACCGAAACTAATGCAAACCAATGTTTTGAATGATTTTAACAGATAACCAAATCTAGCCAATCAACAAACTACAAGCTCAGTGACACTTATAAGCGACAAGTGACAATCAAATGAATTGTAAACCATAAAATCAATCCAATTTCACTCAAACAGTTGAATGCTAAAAAAGACAATAATTTGCTAATTAAATTAGGTAATCAGTCAAAACACCAATAAATCTACTCACACTAGACAAGAAAAAACCTCAGGGGCTTAGACACATTGGATTTCGATAGAGAAACCCTAAATTTTTCCCAATATTTGAGATTAGAGCGACTGTAATGATCAAACTGGTGTTGAATAGGGGATCGACATGACTGTGTCAATGAAAAGTGTGCTAGCGAGACGACTATTAGAGAAAAAAACTCGTTGGGTGAGGAAAAAGGAAAAAAATGAAAAATATTTCCACAAAAAATCCAGACTTACCACTCTAAGGTAGCAATCAGTGATTGTGCAGACCTATAACGACTCAAACTAATTGAGGAATCGATGGTCGATCAAACTGATCAAGAGATCAGATGAGTAAAGAGATTCAAGAGGCTATATCTTCCCCAGCGGAGTCACCGTTTTTTTCTGAAGGTAAATCCCCTCTGCGAAAAGAGGAGATCCCTCTAGCCCAATGAGTGGGTCATAAACAAACTAAACTAACTAACATACACTTTCCTAGCTTATGTTTAACAAATGTAGAGAGAGAGAGTATCCTGCCTCGCTCTGATGCTAATCACTCAATCCTTTGAAGATGACTTTGATTCTTTGGCTTCCAGGCTCGCTTCTTACTTGTTCTTCATGTCCGAGTACCTACAAGAAAGATCAAAGGCTTGTGTAAGATACAAGAGCATGTATGGCATACATAAAACATAAATTACTTAATAGATCAAGGAGTATTAAGCTAAACGCATAAAAATTTACACAATTATGGAAAGTGAACATTAGATGTATATATTAATGAGCTGAAAAGGGAAGTATACAACCTATTCCTTAATGTTGGAGACCTACTTTTAGTGGATGTCCAAATCCAAGCAAAGAATCTTCAAGCACTCGTTCTCCAAATTAGAATGGGCACCATTTTGGCATAATCTTAGTATAGGAATGCAAGAAATCAATGACCAACCATTTGGGGATGGAAGGGAGTTGATTTATAGGAAGAGTGAGGGAGTTAGGGATCCAAAAAATAGGGAGGAAGGTCCAAATATCAAGGTAAAGGCCCATAAAGATAATATCAAGAGATCCAAATGGGAGAGCTCGACCATATCCACAACAACCAATATCCAGCTTGTTGTTATCGAAGTTTTTAGCACATGAAGCTTCTCCCCCATTTTGGGAAAACCTGCTAGAAGAGGTTCAACGTGGGTTTTTAGATCAAAACACGTGCTAGCAATGCTAGGGTAAAGCAGTGAAACCTGCCATCAACACGGGAAGGAAATGGGGCAAAGTGCATTGGCACTAAAAATTAGGGTTTCAGCTAACCTTTTTCAGAATTAACTCAGGGTAGTTTTCCTTTGGTTTTTTAGGGATATCTTTTTCAATTTATCATGATGGATATACTTCACAGTCGTCAACATTTTGGCACTTCAGGATATGGAACAGGAAGTGAATAGGAGGTGTGACAAAATATTGTGTAACACCCATAGGTCATGCTCTGCTCTAGAAATATTGATGCATATTGGAGATGGCTTTCTCCATTGTGCCAAAACTCATGTGTAGAGGCATATATACAACATTGCATCGAAGAGGTTATATATCACCAAAGGTCTACGAAATAAGCATGCCATATCATTATCCGAGCAACATTGTGTTGGTAAAGGCAATGATAAAATTGGTTGGTGTGAGATATTTTCTCAATACTCCATTCATAAGTTAAGCGTTGGGATCATAAACAATTAAACTATTGTTGGAAGTTACACATAAAGGCTGCATACCCATCAACACAACAAGTTCACTAAACCAGCAAGGCATTCAAGGCTCAGTTAATAATTGAAGGAGAATTGATTTCAGTGCCAAACGTAATAATCACTAGTCTAAAATCCCAGGAAACAATCAGAAATGCAGTCTCACTATCACTAAATTCATCAAAGATCGAGATTGGATCGCAAGTCAAAATTTGGTGTCTTGGGATTAAAATGAGAGAAATGCAACCTACCAAACCTCCTATTCCGACTATGCGACCTTCCTCCAGGTCACAAAATCGCAAGGTAGACCCAACACCATGTTATGAAAATGCGACCTGCCCAGAGACTTCGTATGCGATCAACTTGTCATAGGGAGCATAGTGCTATGTGTCAATAGAGGAAATACATTGAAGGTTTTTATATTAAGTTTCAAAGGACTACAATTACATAAGAATATATCAAACATTGTTTTGGGTGTGTGCTATATTCTTTCCACGACTAGCCCCATGTGCGGGGGGGTCACACGGGGGGTGATATCCCCCATTGTTCATTGCGCCGAGCAAAAATGAGGGTCATAGGGGAAACGACAACCCCCCCTTTGTGGGGGGCGGGGGTTGAGGGGGGCGGTAGCCCCCCTCCACGGTGTTTGAGGAAGCGCCCTGGGGAAAATTTTTTGGACCCTATATTAGGTGGGATGACCTACCTATGGTTTTGTGCGCGGTTTTTGCACATGGTTTCGGGTATGATGGTTTTCTACCCATGGTATTTTGTAGATCTGGTCAAAGGAACTACGATTATGTTTTAATCTAGGGTTAATGGATGCTTCATCATGTATATATATGTATTGTAACATTGAAAGGAATATAATGAAAAATCAATCTAGTAGTCCTGGTTTTGGGATCCAGGGGAAAATCTTTGTGAATATCTGTTTCATGTTTTATGTTCTCGCCATTGTTTATTTTATGTTCTTAAAATTTGTTTGCAGGTAATTTCTATACAGGGTTAAAAACTACACATTGATTAGATGTGAGTGAAGTATGGTCATAGTTACAAGTGTCCAAAGGATAGGAGCCATGTCAAATAAGGCGTACAAGAGGTTACAATATAAGCTATAATGTTGGAATTGATGTAGCCCACAAATGTTGCGTAAATAATAGATGAATGTTCAAATTCAAATTCAAGATGCATTACACATCTAAGAGCTAACTCTATTTCATGGAAGTGACTAATGAAGTGGATGACTCTTATACAGACTTGGGAAACTTAGATGGTAGTGATCAAACCCTTGAGGCCCTTACCGACATCGATTAATAATTAGAATCGACTAAGAAATCTCAAAGACATAGAAAATGATTTAGTGTTATCCCCCAAGGCTCTGAAAAGTAGTGGGGCTACATTTAACACCCATTCCATAGTAGGCCCATGGATAAAGCATTGATTGAAGAAGCACAAGGAGACCCTATGAAAGCCACTCTCTCTGACAACACAATGGCACAACAATTGACCACACAGGGGTCCAAAATTAATTATTTGTTAATATCATTCTTTTAATTTGTTGATTGTATTTTCAGTATCATTGTTAGCCTTCACTCTCACATTAAAAACAATTTTAAGTCCAAATAATTAAATTAATTAAAATCATGAAAGTTAGGATTTAATCCTACCTTTCTAGATTGAGTTTGTTCCTCATGGTTAGGAGTTAGTTTAGGCTTAGTTGGTTGAGAGATTCTTTCCAACTAGTTAGGCTCCTAGATTAGTGTGTTGTTGAGATATTTTCTCAACCATAGTGTCCAAGATAGACGTACTATCTTGAGACCAGCTTCCTCATGTATTTATTTGTACTATTATTATTCTTTGTACATTGGATTGATTAATAATGAGAATGTGAGGAATGTTGTAAGGCTGAGGCCTTTTCCGCCATGTTTGGTTTCTATATTTATGATATTCATTTTATGAGTGTGAGTGTATTATTATTAGTTGTTTTAGTTTTCTTCAATCATTCTTTGTTAATATTATGCTTGACCACTGATTTTCTTGTAGGTAGAAGGGAGGGAACAAAAAATTTGTCTATGCAGAGGGATTAGGATTTTGCATTAAGATTGCATAACTAATGTTTCCTTTAGAAAGCAATATGGTCCCTTACAAGCTCCAAGAACCTTTCAGTAAACTCAAGCACACATCACCAAAATATGGATGAATGCAAGCGAGGCACGATAGCAATAATTTCAACCATTCATGCAAGTCTCCATGTTGTCACGACCATGTCTGCAACAAAGAACTAATGTTAGGGTTTCTCAAAACTTCTCTTTTCTCCTCAGGTTATCTCTTATATCTATGTGAAAATGTTCTCATCATGATCTCAGCTATTCTGATTGAGATAAATTTAACATGTACTAAGCAATAGGCATGAAAAAGCAGTGAGGAAGTTCAAGAGTCATGAGGGGAGGTCAAGGGTCATGATAGGTGAATATTCACCTCAACTCTATAGGTGTGCCCTCAAGCCTCATAGTGGGGGGAATTTAGCACTTGATTTGAGGCTAGGATTAGATAGTCGATTTGTGCTCGAGAGCTAGAGGCACTCAAGTCTTGGCAGCTAGTAGAGTGGAGTTGTAGTGAGACTAGGGTTTTGCATTGGGCAATGACATGAGCATTCCATGTTCCACTATTGGGTATTGGCCAATCACAAGATATGTACTTGAAGTTGCAGTAGCATTAATAAGATGTTGTTCCTATTTGGCATTAATTCCCATGCTTACTCATGGTGGTTTTATTGGTTGTTTTGTATTTTCACTATATTTGTATGTGTGCTTTCATACACACAATATGTTATGAACTGATTCATAGTTGTTTCATGTGTGTTTTGGTTTTGAATCTATTTTTAATTATTTCTTGCCATGTCATTGATCTATTGTGAACTATTTTGCAATTAACTTTTGGCATGTTCTTGTTTATGTATGTCAGATTGGGTTTTGGATCACTGGTCACTCTCATGGCATACGTCTTCTTCTTGTTGTTGAGACTTGTTTGTACCTCTTTCTGCGGTTTGTCAATCTTGGGCTGAGTTTTTTTCATTGTCTAGGAATTTCGTTCTTATCCCCACTATGAAACCTTCTCATTTGATAACCAAGAGTGGAAACATTCATGGTGGTAGCTGAGTCCACATGCTGGATGGGGCTTCTATCCTAAACAATGTGAGGTATAATTGGGACTTCACACTGGGGGACCCCCCTTAGATATTGGCGATACATTTCAGCCAGTCAACAAATTGGCGCTAGAAGGAGGGTCATATGACAAGCTGAGCCCTTGGATCCTGTAGTTTAGTCTCAAATATCTAAATGGTTCTATCTCGAATATTTCTCCTAGGGTGCTTCTCTAACTTATCCATTTGTCAATTTTCAATCCCCGATGAGCATCTCTATCACTTGTCTCAGTTAAATTTTGATGGTGAGGATGGAACATCCATAACTGAACACATTTTTTATTTCCTTAAGTTTTATGAATCTTACGAGATAAACGATGAAGCGTTTGATTGTGTGCTATTCTCCCTCACCCTTGAAGGCCACATCCAGTGATGGTGCGAGACATTACCAACAGCTTCCATCCATTTGTTTAAGCAACTCATCGATAAGCTCCAACAAGCATTTCACAGGTACGATTTTCAAGATGTGTTTAGAAGGATAAATGAGCCAGAGTGAAACCTGAAGAATCTCTAGAGGATTTTTCTATTATATTTGTCCATCTTTGTTTTGAATTTCCTGAAAGAGATGTCGACTAGGTGTATTTGAGTGAAAATTTTCAATGGTTGGTTTTCATTTCTCTGTAACATCTTCAATTTGAAACAAATTCAGATTCTTATGAGTATCATTATAATTTCCAAATTACAAATTTTCCATATTTTATCCCTAATATCATCTTTCCTACCTCTCTAAGTTGGGAACAACATCAAGTCTCCGAGGAGGAAATTAATGCTCGCAAAATTTCTCATCCTCCTCCGTCTTTGTTACCTAACGAATTTTTGGTCACAAATAGTTTAGATGATGAAAAATTCTTGCAGGGAAATGAACCAACTTGTATCGCCTCCGAATATCTCATACATCCTATTAAATCCAAACTTGAAAATCAATTTGATATAACATCTCTCCATGTTGATGAAACCAAGCTCGAGTCCATTGAACACATGTCTCACTCTATTCTTGAATTTCATTCACCTATCGACAATGACTTGGGTCTTGTCTCAAATAAATTTGACTGTCCTATCAAATCCATGGACTATGACATGCATTCAAATCCATTTCTCCCTTTGGTGGACATTAATGTGCAAGATGTGAGTCCTAGTCTGATTGGTGCCCCTTCATCTGACCCTTTTCATCCATTGTACCCTGATTTATTTCATGCGTCTACTACACCAGTAGTTTCTACAAATCATTCACATATGTATCTTGCTTATGTTGGTTGCAATAATGTACATGGGGGTAATGTTTCACAATCACAATATGAGGATCTTGGATATCTTGTTCCTAATCTCTTCCATCCGCAATATTTAACAGGTGAAGAAGAAGGCCTTACATCTCGACCAATCCAAGACGGTTCTCTTAGTGCTTCCTCTTCACTTTCAATCCAAGAAGAGACCTACGTGCTAGATACCAAACCTGATCAAATTGGTGGCTTCAAAAATTCTCGTTATATCGAAGACATATTCACCCATACCTCTAATGATTGTTGCTCGTATTCACCTGTTGAGCTTACGAAACCACCCAGATTTGATGATTCACCTTGTGAAGGTTCAAGGGTTCATCAGGAAGTTGAGGCACTTTATATTTTGTTGATTGTTATGTCAGGTTCTCACGTTCCTGGTGAGACCTTTGAACCAAGTCAAATTAGGGTTTCCGCACACCATGCTCCTCTCGACACCATTTTGATGGATGTAAGCACATCTTGGAAAGCCTTTGATTCGGGTGAGGTTTCTCTGAACACATTTTCCCCCACCTATCAGCTGATATGCATGAATATCTATACCCTAATTTGTTTGTTGAAGAGGGTACACTGACCATTATCTCAAATCTTTGTGACTGTTGCCTAGCTGACATAGTTTGTCAAAGTATACAAGAAGACAATGTCTTACAATCCCCTATATGGGAAGGTGCCAATCACCTAACCTATCCTCTGCCTGAGACTGTTCTGATTGATTCAATTCATTCTTGGGAATCTAAGGAATCTGATCCATTGAAATGCAAATCTATCATTATTAAGACATCTAATCCAATCAATAATATGTTTATTGATAATTGTCCCGACACAACTAATGATGACCATATGCATTCACCTATTAATCTTACAAAACTATCGATATTCGATAGCTTTTCATTTGAAGGTTTAGAGATTTTTTAGGATGGTGAGGCACTTTAGCTTCCACTGATGGTTATGTTAGGTCCTCACGTCCTCGAAGAAATCCATGGACACCTTCAAGCTAGGGTTTTCGTGCTTGAATCCTCTAGTATCTCAGTTACACCTGCCAAAAACCCCTCTTTTCAAAGCCATCAAGTTGATCATCCTCAATATCATGACAAGGTTGTTGATTGGCTTAAAGGATCTTATCTGGTAGATCTCTCTGCTAGCAAGCATCACCTTGCCTCACTGACATTGGATTTGTTGGTTGTGGAGCATGATTATTTAGAGGTCTTTATTTCAGTTGGATGTATACCCCAGGAAGTTTGTACACCCCTCCACACGGGGGGGTGAAAAGGGGGCTTTTCCCCCTCGTGGGGGTTCGGGGGGGCCGATCCTCCCCCCACCCCCCCGGCTGGGGGCTTCGGGGGCCAACGGTCCCCTGACAGGGGTTTCGGAGGCAGCGCCCTTGAAGCTAAAAGCAGATGTAAAATTTCCTTGTAAAAATATAGTACCGTTCATTAGGCGGATGATATGAAGGTAGAACTTATGTTTAGTTTAGGGATTTTTTCCCTAGAAGGCAACCCCTCTCTTTGTATGAGGGCATTGTATTGAGGTTGTGTAATAGATGTGTATTCTCCAAGCGAGAAACAAAGAGGTGAGACTGTGAGAGAAAACAAAGGATATTACAGCGTATCTGCTGTAGGTTGTGTCTCTTCATTTTGCTGGATAATAGAAAGGAAGGACTGGCTGTTCGGGGTGGACGTAGCCAAAACTAGATGAACCACATATATCCGTGTCTCTTTGGTTTTAATCGTTTTTGTGTTTATATTTATGCAATATTCAATGTGTTCTATTGCTTTGTAATATATAATTTTCTAACAACTAGTATTAGAGTCGAAGGTCTATTTGGCTAACAAACTCGCAAGAGAGAAGGGTTCCTAGTTCGAGTGGGAGCAATGGCGGAAGATGGTAAGTTTAGGGTCGAGAAATTTAACAACCAAAACTTGTTGCTATGGAAGATACAGATGGAAGATTATCTGTATCAGAAAGATCTGTACCTACCATTGAGAGGAAAAACAAAGAAGCTGATGGCTATGACAGATGAAGAATGGAACCTTCTCGATAGAAAGGCACTCGGAACAATACGATTGTGCCTTGCAGCATCGGTCGCCTTCAACATTTTGAAGGAAACAACGACAAAGGGTTTGATTCAGGTGTTGGTGAAACTATATGAAAAAACCTCGGCCTCAAACAAGGTATTTCTTATGAAACGGTTATTTAATATGAAGATGTCAGAAGGTGGATTTGTTGAAGACCATTTAAATGATTTTAATACAGTTACAAGTCAATTAAGTTTTGTAGGGGTAAACTTTGAAGATGAAATTAGAACTCTGTTATTCTTGTGCTCATTTCCAAAATGTTGAAATGGTTTAGTAATGGCCATTAGTAACTCTATTTCTAGATCTAGTACTTTAAAGTTTGATGATGTTGTCAGTGCTATCCTTAGCGAGGAAATGCAATGGAAAAGCTCTGGTGAGACATCGGGTAATGCTTTGAGTGCAGAGTCTAGGGGAGGAAAAATGGAAAGAGGAAAGAGCTCAGGATATCAAAGTAAATCAAGGAAAAGAAGATCCAAGTCCAGATTGAGGATAGTGTGCTGAAAATGTGGAAAGGAAGGACATTTAAAGAAAGACTGTAGATCTCGGAAGGGAAAAGAAGGAGATGCACAACAAGAAAACAATCATGAAGAAAATGTGATAGGTGAGGTGTTACAAGATGCTTTGATTCTTTCTTTCAAAAATATTACTGATTCCTGTGTGGTAGATTCAGGGGCCTCATTCCATGCCACACCTAATAAGAAATATTTTCATGACTATGTTCAAGGAGATTTTGGACAAGTCCGTTTGGGGGATGATAACCCTGTAAAATTGTTGGAATGGGTAAGGTTCTTGTAAAACAACAGGATGGAAACCAATGGTTACTAAAGGAGGTAAGGCACGTTCCAGATCTGAAGAAAAATCTGATTTCAACAGGGCAGTTAGGCGGTTAAGGTTGTGTGACAACTTTCACAGATAAAGCTTGGAAGGTCACCAAAGGAGCACTAGTAATAGAAAAAGGTGAAAAGGTTGGTACATTGTATTTATTCAATGGTATTTTTAACTCTGTTAATGCTTTAACTTCCAAAGGAGCAGATGCAACATTATGGCATCATAGGCTCGTACACATGAGTGAGAAGAGGATGAAGATCCTTCATTCAAGGAATTTGTTGTCGGGTTTGAAGAATGTTGATTTGGGCTTTTGTGAGAATTGCATTTATGGAAAATAGAAGAGATTCAGATTTCTTAGAGTTGGGAAAGAAAAGAAGAGTGAAAAATTAGAGCTTGTGCATACAAATGTATGGGGACCTGCTCAGGTATCATCTCTCGGTGGCTCTAGTTATTATGTTACTTTTATTGATGATGCAACTAGAAAAACTTGGATTTATTGTATTCAGAATAAATCTAATGTATTTGATGCTTTCAAGAAATGGAAAGCTTTGGTTGAGATTGAGACAAGAAAGAAATTGAAGTGTCTCAGATCAGAGAGTGGAGGTGAATATCGCAGCAAAGAGTTTGATAGGTATTGTTCAGAGCATGGAATTGACAGAGAGAAGACAGTTCCAAGAACACCACAAGAAAATGGTGTCAAAAAGGATGAACATAACAATCATGGAGCATGCAAGGTGCATGATATTTCATGTAGGATTTCCTTTACAATTTTGGGCAGATGCTGTAGATACTGCTATTTATCTAATATATAGAGGGCCTTCAAGTTCCTTGGATGGTGGTGTTCCAGAGGAAGCATGGATAGGTAAAAAGGCAGACTACTCTTTTTTAAAGCCTTTTGGTTGTGAGGCCTTTGTCCATATTAATAAAGAAAATAGAACAAAGCTTGAGGCAAAATCAAAGAAATGTACCTTTATTGGACATGGTGTTAATGATTTTGGTTATCGCTTATATGATTATGAAAATCACAAAATCATTAGGAGTAGAGATGTAATATTCAATGAAAAGGTCTCTATAAGAATCAGTTGCAGGAAAAGAAACAGGAAAAAGAAAACATTGAATACACAGTTCTTAATGAGATCACCGAAAAAGTAAAGGTGCCTGAAAATAATAATAATCAACAACCACAACAACAGCAGCAGGGACCCTAAACACCTGAAAGTGGTGTTAGAAGATCTACCAGGATAAGTATACCCCTTGAACGATACTCTCCTTCATTATATTATTTATTGTTGACTGATTCTGGTGAACCCGAATGTTATGAGGAAGCAATGCAGGTTGAAAGTAGGAAGAAGTGGGAGCTAGCCATAGAAGATCTACCAGGATAAGTATACCCCCTGAACGATACTCTCCTTCATTATATTATTTATTGTTGACTGATTCTGGTGAACCTGAATGTTATGAGGAAGCATTGTAGGTTGAAAGCAGGAAGAAGTGGGAGCTAGCCATGGAAGAAGAGATGGACTCCTTAATGCATAACCAGACTTGGGACTTAGTCAGGTTGCCTGCAAGTAAAAATACATTGCAGAATAAATGGGTTTACAGGCTGAAGGAAGAAGATGGAGGAAAATAGAGGTACAAAGCTAGACTTGTGGTGAATGGGTTTGCACAGAAGAAAGGTATTGATTTTGATGAAATATTTTCTCCTGTTGTTAAAATGACTTCAATCAGAACT
Organism: Pinus tabuliformis; assembly: GCA_031772625.1. Taxonomy (NCBI): domain Eukaryota; kingdom Viridiplantae; phylum Streptophyta; class Pinopsida; order Pinales; family Pinaceae; genus Pinus; species Pinus tabuliformis. Next base: position 1,020,117,685 of record CM062818.1, on the reverse strand, counting down.
ATTTTAAGTCTAGTAGCAGTTGAAGATTTACATCTTGAGTAGTTAGATGTAAAGACAACTTTTCTCCATGGGGATTTGGAGGAAGAGATATATATGCAGTAGCCACAAGGATATGAGGTGAAAGGGAAGGAGAAACTAATGTGCAGGTTGAAGAAGAGCGTGTATGGCTTAAAACAAGCTCCAAGGCAGTGGTATCTAAAATTTGACAAGTTTATGTCTGAACAAGGTTATACTAGATGTCACTTTGATCATTGTGTTTATCTGAAAAGCAAAAATGATGGCAGCTATATTATATTGTTATTGTATGTATATGACATGCTTGTTGCAGGGTCTAACATGCAGGAAATAAATGTGCTCAAAAGAAAATTGGCAAATTCATTTGAAATGAAGGATTTGGGATCTGCAAAACAAATCCTTGGTATGAGAATAATAGAGACAGGAAAAATCGCAAATTAACATTGTCTTCAGAATGAGTACATACAAAAGGTGTTGAAAAGATTTAATATGCACAATGCAAAACTAGTTAGTACACCTTTTGCTAGCCATTTTAAACTTAGTAAGGAAATGTGCCCAAAGACCCAAGAAGACATGGATTATATGTCTAAAGTTCCATATGCATCAGTAGTTGGAAGCTTAATGTATGCAATGGTCTGCACAAGGCTTGATATTGCACATGCAGGGGAAGTTGTAAGTAGGTACATGAACAATCCAGGAAAGGGACAATGGATGGTAGTGAAATGGATTCTCAGATATTTGAAAGGTACCACAAATCAAGCATTATGCTTTGGTGGTGCAAACATTTCTCTACAGGGATATGTTGATGCAGATATGGCAGGTAACAAAGATAACTGGAGGAGCACTACAGGATATGTATTTATTGTAGGTGGAACAACTATTAGTTGGGTTTCAAAAATCCAAAGTGTTGTTGCACTTTCAACAACAGAAGTAGAGTATGTTGCTGCTACAGAGGCTAGTAAAGAAATGATTTGGTTACAAAGGTTTATGGGTGAATTCGGTAAGAAGCATGATATGGGCACGTTATACAATGATAGCCAAAGTGCCATTCATCTTGAAAAGAACTCAGCATTTCATTCCAGGACTAAACACATATAGCTTAAGTACCATTTCATACGATCAGTGTTGGAAGATGGAGAGTTGAAGATGGAAAAGATACACATTAGCCAGAATCCTGCAGATATGCTAACAAAAGTTGTAACTAGGGAGAAAATGAGAATATGCTTAGTTTCAATTGGTCTTCAGGGATGACGATGAAGATGAGAAACAACTAGGTCCAAAGAGGAGTCATTATCCAACAAATGAAGTAGCGGTGGAGTTGCTACAATCATTCTCCAAGTGGGAGATTGTTAGGTGTGGAGCATGATTATTTAGAGGTCTTTGTTTCAGCCGGATGTATACCCTAGGAAGTTTGTACACCCCTCCACATGGGGGGGTGCAGGGGGGACTTGTCCCCCCCGCGGGGGTTCGGGGGGGCTGATCCTCCCCTGGTTGGGGGATCTGGGGGCCAACAGTCCCCCGACCAGGGTTTCGAGGGTAGCGCCCCCGAAGCTAAAAACAGATGTAAAATTGCCTCGTAAAAATATAGTAATTTCTAGTCAATCTGGGTTGTTCATTAGGCGGATGATCTGAAGGTAGAACTTGTGTTTATTTTATGGTTTTTTTCCCTAGAAGGCAACCCCTCTCTTTGTATGAGTGTTATAGACATTTTTGGGCACTGCAACCCCAAGTATAAAATGTCCATAAACCAAGGGCTCCTAAGTCCCTAAAAGTGTTGTTCCAACCCCTAAATGAACAAGGTCAACTGATTACAGCTTCTCCCAGAAGCTCTCCATGAAAAATTGCTCAGAATTGGTCAAAACTGGACCATTTCACCTGCTCCATAGGCAAAGTGTGTTGCATCTCACCTAAATACACACAGTGGGTGCGTTACATTTCAAAAATCCCTTCTATGGGGTGGGATGGGCGAGAAGGGACAAATGGCAGTGTCAATCCGCGAGGTGGAGAAGCATGGAATATTCTAGAAACTTCTCCTGTGACACTTGCCACTCTGAATTCGACCAGGGATGAGTAAGAGATCATCAATCTCCAAGTGGAAGCAAGAACTATCAGAGGGAAGACACTAATCAAATCACAAGCTGACTCATCTCCCTTACAGACATCTATATATGGATCCCTCATCCCAGAGATCCAGAGGCTGGAATTTTGCATCTTGTAAGGAATTGTTGTTGGTTTCTTGGGGTAACATCATAGTGTTGGGTGATCTAAGCTTTTCATGAAGTGAAGAAGGGATTACTTGCTGAGAGGATGATGCTGGGTTAGAACAACTGGTTGTAACTCTCTTGGCTCTTTCTTGATTATCAATAAAGCTATTCAAGTTTTCCTCCATACTCTTGTTCGATTTATGTTTTATGCATTTGTATGGTCAATTTACATCTGATCCTAGATTGTTTATGATAATAGATCCATGTTCTTGTATAGTGTTATGCTTCTTTGATTCTGCAGGTACTCTGTGAAGCTGGGTATACAAGAAAGCAAGTAGTAAAGGACTATTAGAAGAGAGAGGAATCGGGCAAGGAACCAAGTCCAAGACAGAGGTTGGTCTCCTTTATTCTTCTCTCATCTATCTTTCATAAAGGAAAATGAAAGTAGTTTTACTTTGTTTGTTTCTAAGGTAGCTACCAGCCTTAGTGGGATTAGCAGTTCTGCATAGACACTTTTCCCTGTAACAAAATGGCGACTCCGCTAGGGAGCGACTAGATTGATTGTTTATCTACATTTGTTTACTTTATAAACTTACAGACGGAGCCTGAAGTCAAGCTAGCTAGCCTTCGAATTGCATTTGCTATGCAAGTGCAAAGTAGATCAACGCTGCTTCAGTCAATCTCCAGGTTTTGTTTATGAATTAAACAACTGATTTACAAGCTTTCTAATTGCCCTCGTGGTGGCTCTAGTAACCTCTTTAGATATACCCATGTGATTGTGTTAGAGTCGGTATAGTTATCCCTCCATCAGAGATCAAAGCTCTTTTGCATTTCATGATTAGGTGTCTCACCAGTTTTGATCAGTTGCATTTCGTTTGGCATGCCATAACTCTGATGGAGTGGGTTGTGTCATTCATTCCCCTCGTGCTTGGCACTACTGGTTCAGGTCTGTTTATTAAAATAAGTCTTCAAAGGTCATTTACAATCATGTTTTAAATTTTTAGGTCTTATGTCCAGGGTTGAGTCAATTTTGTCATGAAAAGTCTTAGAAGACCAGCAGGCCAGAGGGATGACTTTGATAGATCATCACTTCAATAATTTTCATCATTGTACAGCTGAATTAGGACTTCTCTTCAAAACTCTGTTTTGAAGATAAGTCGCCATCTCATTTTTGTAAAAATTGTAAAAATTTTCAGTTCTTCAATCATTCAAGTGCAGCCTTGGTCTCCTTTGCCAGAGCATATCAGAGCTATCCCTGCAAAAAATTATCAGAGAAAATCATTATTTCAACCAATTTTAAAGGGGAAATCAAAAAGGTCAAAGCCTATTAATTTTCAAAAAGTGTCAACAACCAAACATAAGAAAATGGGTTTTGGGTTAAGCAAAAATCAACAAGGAGTCTATATGAAGATATTTCTCCTCATTTGCAACCCATTCTACATTCCAAAAGCAAAGAGCATTGTGTTAAGGCGATTTTGTGAATTTGAAGGAAAATCGGGCTGTTTCGAGGGCGCGCTATGCATCAGGTTGGGTGTGCTACGCATCGGTGGCGCGCTACGCATCAGGACGAAATTTTTAGTGTAATTTTGCACGGGCGCTACGCATCAGGGGCGCGCGGCGTGTTGGGTGAGGCGCGCTACGCATTGAAGTGTATGCCCAGAACTTGGCCAGAAATCACTAAAACGCCTCTTCTCAAGCATCAAATCACAGGTAGGCTTACATTCACGACTTGTTCTTGGTTTTTGGACGGTTTATGTAAGAGATTATGATATATTTGCCATGGAAAACCAAGTATAAAAACCCTCCTTGTCCATTAATTTGTTATAAGGATTTAAATGCCAAGATTGTTGTAGGGTTTCAAAAGTAAACGTTAACCAAGGTTCTCATTTTCCTATTTCCTTTTGATTCCCTATCCCCTATATTTACCAATATTTTCCCCAATAACTCCTCCTAAAACCCTACACTATTCTCCCTCAAATCCTAAACCCCTCCCTTCTACTACAAACATATTTTCATACCCTACCTCATCCCAAACCCTAAAACTTCAAGATTTTCATGTCCCTTCCCTTTCCTAAATTCCTTGTTTTATTTCCATTGTCCCCATTTCCCTAATGTTTCCCCTTTCCTAACATTTCCCTTGTATATTTGTGTCCCCTTGGTCACAGCATTTTGAGAGAAAGAAAAAGTCTACAGTCAAATTTTGCACACAGTTGTATATCAGCATATATAACATGTCAGAGACCGAGTCAGCTTATGAGCAGGATTATGATAGTGATTCTACACCAGAGGTAAGTGTGCCAAGGAGGTATCACAAAGGTGGCAAAGGTGGTCGGCATGTCAGGGAGGAGCCTACCTCTTTGGCTCAATTGCAAGCTTGTCCACTTGCAATGGACTGTTTTCGGTATCTATCATGTTTTGAATACTGTGAGCGGATCTCACAAATCCAGCATCATCGGGAACTAGTCCGTTTATTTGTTCTACATTTGCAGGATGGTCATGTAAACCTTGCCGGAGTGAATTTCACCTTGTCACCCGAGACTATTGCTCAGGCCACCAGGATACCAAATGTAGGGGAGGAATGGAGTAAACGCCAGCAGTTAGACAGATTTCACTATGAGCCATATATTAAGCCCGGATGTGTAAGACACTTGACTACAGTTTTTCCTTTCAGATTCCTAAGGGATCAATATGCACCATTGATGAAACTCATCATTCGATATTTCAGTTGCGAGGGCAGATTCTCACGTCTCTACGCGTACCATGTCCGTTTGTTGATGCATTTTACAAGGGTACGTATGATGAACATTCCATTTTTCATGTGTTGCAACATAGAGAGGATGGTGCCTTTAGTACAAAGGAAGAGCCTAGCACATCAAAATAAAAGCATCTATCATTATGCATTGATCAAAATCATAGTGATGCATTAGTTGGCACAACAGGGCATTACTTGGGAGGATTTTATTTCTCGTGACCTTTTCACAGTGCCACAGCCACCTCCTGAGATTGTTCATGACGAGGGAGGGCCTTCACATCAGTTTGATATTCCTGAGATAGAGCATGTCAGCGCTCCAGCATGTGTGACATATCAGCGAGGACATAGGGCCTTATTTGCATCTACACGACGAGTACTATCTCCACCCGGGGTGGAAGGGGTCTCGTTGACTTCATCAGCACAGCGAGTGTTATCTCCACCTTGTGTGGAAGGGGCCTCGCTTTCGACAGCAGCACTGTAGGTACAGGATAAGGGCAAGAAGCCCAAGCATGAGGAGAGGCCTTCAGGTGAGCCATCAGGTTTTGTTACTAGTCAAGATGAGACAACTTCATATATTAGGTATCTAGAGCAGCGTAATAAACAATTAGAGGATGAGCACACACTTATAGAGCTGCAACGAATCCGTGAAGACCGTAGGTTGGCCCGTAAAAGACCGGGTGACTTGACACCTGTGGCACAAAAATTTGTGCTTGAGAAGGTCAACCGACACTTGGAGGGGTTGTTGGCGAAAGCTAATAGAGACAAAGACTTGCTTTGTCACATGAAGAATCACTTCTGGGCCCGCATGCATGTTTGCAAAGCAAAAATTAAGATCCTTAAGAGGCGATTGAGCAAGGCACTAAAACGGCGGAAAAGGCCCGATCCACTCCAAATTTTGGTTGAAGCCTCTTTGACTGAGTATAGTACTTGATTGGGGACCCCCAGCCCAAATTTCAAGAAATTTGGGGAAAATTTTGTCAATTTTGAAATTTTTATGTTAAAAACAGGTTTTTGGGCTCAACGCGTAGCGCGCCGCGCGCTACCCTGAAGATTGGGAGGTCCAAATCATGAAAGGTTTGCATTTTTGGATTTTTCATGATGAAATACATCTGCTCAACCACTACCAAGGAATTTCATCAAGGTTTGGGTCCCCAAAAGGTCAGAAAACATGCAAAAAATGACCTCACTGCCCCTTTTTGGACACACAGGTAGCAGCCTTGGGAGAATGCACTTTTGGAGGGGCAAATGGACATCAAATTGGAAAATTCCACTTGGGGTTGGAAAGTAGACATCTAGGGCTTTCCAAAAAGCCAACCTGAGCTCAATTTGGATGCCAGCAAGTGCCCCAAAAGTAGGTGGAAAGGCGCGCTACGCGTAGGGCTTAGGCACGCTACGCATCAGGAGTTTTTGCACATTTTGCACCTTCCAGCTCAGGAATTCACCCAGTTTTGACCAGTTTTGACTTGTGATGGATTTTTCACCCTCCTTTATGTAATTAATGTAATTTTATGTTGACTTGACACTTATTTACCTATTCTAGATGCTTCATTCATAAAATAGCAAACATTTAATGAATGAATTGGTTTCCTAGCTTATAGAGGCAAGTTGTTTTGACTGCCTAGATTATATTGCTTTGTTTAGAATTGGTTGAAACAGCTCCTAGGATGATGAGCTCAACCCCTAGAGGCAAGGGAATGTGTTATCTTGCCTATATTATGTATTTTCTTAGTCATTTTCATGGTTGGACTCTTTGGGAAGAGGCTTTGAGACTTTATTGTACATTTTACTTCAGCATTTTGGCAAAGGGAAGACCAGGGATTTGCAGCACTATTTGGAATTCTTGTGGCTTTATGTCTTGATGGTGTGCTTCTTTCAGTACTTGTAAGTTTGTTATGTGTATCATTTTCCCTCTCTCATCTTCTGCAATTGAAAAAATGAAGTGTTAAGGTAGAATCCATAAATTTGCTATGCTCTGCCTTTAAATTTGTTTAATTTTCCATGTTTTCTTCAGTTTAAGGAAAATCCTTGCGCTTGCTTGCTCTCCTTAGCTCCTCACCTGTCTGATCTATTCACCTCATCACTTTAAAAGCATCAAAACAATTGCCTACCTTGCTCCAATCAGACGTCTGCAGAAACTGTGTCTCATCCTTGCACCCAAAATTGCTTTTCCCTTTGATTCAACAAAAATCCCAAAAAATCACCTTTAAACCTCTGCACTTAATATCTAGCCTAAGATCAGTATTCCTTATTGGTCATCTCAGCCCCTTTGAAAACCTTTTGCCGAGATAGACCCGGAGAGAGCCCTCTCCTGTCCTCGTAGGGCTAGCTACGAGGCTGAGCATGGTATGATGTTGCCTCGAGTTTTGCCTTCCTTAGCCTGAGGCAGATTTGAGCGCTAACAGATTGATTTACTGATTACCACTTGCTGGGCCAAAATCCCTGAATTGTACTGCAAACTGTGACCCGAAACCCAATCAAAGTCTCATCCCTGGTCCAACGCACTATCTGTTCTGTGAATCTCAAATTCAGTGCACTTCCCTAGTGTAGTAGGTGCGCTGCATTTCAAATTCACTGTGTTACAGGTGCGCTGATCAGACTAGGCATTGTTCCTAAATTTTGGTTTCTTTGTTCACTCTTTTCAGATCTATTCAGGAGTTTTGCTGCCTATAGTCAATACACCTCTGTTTGAAACCCCTTTCCTTGTTGTTATTCCGCCTCCATTGTGCAAAGAACTGTAAATGTTTTTATGTATTTGTTGAGTCATTTTCAGTTCTCCTTTACAAATAAGTAACGTAATTGTACTGTCGTTTCTTGATTTGAAAGTGTCGCAAGTGTCGTTTTAAGTCATAGAAGAGAATATGATTGTTCTTGATAGTTGATTACCCTATTACTATTGTATTTGATCTGAATTAGTAGTTTTTCTGGTGTCGAAAGCAAGTTTTCATTTCCAAATCGCAAAGTGTTGTCATTGTCTTCATTTTGATTTTGAAAAGAAACTTGTTAGTAATTGTCGCTTTGAAAAATAATTCAGATTTGCGCATTAGCTTTCTTTTTATCATTCACATATTAAGAAGGCTAAAAACAAATACATGCATGTGCATTTGCATTTAAACTGTTTGATTCGTTTGATTTAGGACAGTGCATATACTGTGTGCTCTTTGCTCTTTCTTGAAAGAATATTGTCTCTCTTTCCTTAGTAGCTAGGATTTTCATTGCACAAAGAAGATAAAACGACTGCTTATCATCTTAGATTGCATTTTAGGAATTGTACATCTACATCACGCGGTGAACCTGAAAGGAAAATTTCTTAAGCAAGATCAACTATAAAATAAATTTAATGAATCTAACAACACTTTGGAACCTAACGCACAACATCTAGAAGTCTAGGCTAGAGACGTATTCCGGTGTCGTAAAGCCTGGTAACTATTGTTTTCACTGTTGGTTGGGTGATTCCTCCACTTTGAGATGATAAGTGCCAGTACAGACTTGTGCTCCCACGTACCGTCGAGTATATTTTGGGAGACCACAATAGGCTGAATCCTTTATCCATAGGAATCCGTGTCTTCCGCCCTATCGATCGCAATGCACTGAACACAACATTCGGGAAGATTGACTGCCGTACCGTAAAAAGTATTCTGCAGTTTTGCGATTGGTTTGGTAATCCCTCTGCTTAGATTTCTAGAGCAGTCCCTTTCGTTCCTTTTCAGACTCCTTAACGAAAAAGGTCCATCTGAGCACTTGTCACTTCAGGCTCATTAAAAATCGAAGGCGACTAGAGTCATCTTTTGTTTTTTCTCGACTCTTTAAAATTGAAAAAACAAGTTGTGTCAAAGCGTCTAAAATTTATTTTAAACGGAATAATCATCACCTTTCCTACGTTGGTCTTAGGTTGAGGAAAATGGAGTCCACCAACCAAGGAGTTCCCCTTGGAGGAAATCCTAGTCCCTTTTCCTCTTGGGGAGATGTTGGTGCACCCCATATGGCCACATTGTCACTTCCAGGATTGAAAATCGGCTTGCCCGTATGGCTTTTCTCAACCTCCGTCATTCAGAACACCGCGATTCCTGAACAATTGAGTCAGCAACTAGACAATTCCAGAGTTACCCCCCAACCCTCTACTTCGTCCAATTCTTCCTCTCCTCCTTCCTCTTCACTTGATGAGGCTGGTAAAGCCAAAAATCAAGTACCTGAGAAGAAGAAGGAAAAGAAGAAGAAAGAGAAGAAGAAGAAGGAGCCAAAGGCGAAAAGGGGCAACCAAGCGTCGTCTAGCGAAAATCCACACACTGCACCGACCATGCCTAAATCGCCATGTGTCATTTGCAAAGGAGACCACTATCATAGAGATTTCCCCTGCATCCCTCGAATATTAAGGGACTGGTCTCCTCGTTTGCACAACCCGGTGTCATCAACCTCTGATGATCATGTTGAAAACACACCGTCGACTAGTGAAAGTGAAGCCCCTAGAAAAAAAAGGAAAAAGCAAATTTCCTTGTAAACTGTGTGAAGGCGATCACACCTTCCACCATTGTCCCTTCTTAGACGAGGCTAAAAGAGTTTTGGACGATCGTCCGGTTTCACCGTTACGACTTCCTCTTGGATATAAGAAACTCTTGTCGAGTCTGTCACTAGTTGAAAATCCGACTGACCCGCCGAGGTGGTTGGCTGAAGCGTCTGTCATTGAAGATAAACCATCTGAACCCATACCAGACGAAAGTCAAAAGGTCAAGGCGGCAGTTGACCCGGTCTTGCTTTCAGAGGTTCCATCTTTAGATGATACAATCATCGAAGAGAACAAGGACGACACCGTCCAAATTCTTTTCGTAAGCACAGACTCCGATGAAAATGGGGGCAATTTACCCATTCCTTTACCGCAAGAAGGAAGTTCGTCAGAGTCGTACCCGGCTGTCTATTCGGTCCCACCTCCAAACAACCTAGTTGTTTCCTTTGACTGGAATCTACTAGGCAGACCCCATTTACAGGCTAGTATACCATTCCGAATCATTGCTCAAATATATAGGATGGTTATGGCCTGTACCATCATAGATGAAGGGGCTTCTGTGAGTATCCTTTCCTCGACTTCTTGGAAAGCACTTGGTTCGCCATCGTTTTTGCCTGAGATGAGAAATCTAACAGGCTTTGACAAAGGAACCAATCAACCGTTAGGGATACTTCTCAATGTGCCCATAACATTGAGAGGGAAAACTGTTCAAATGAACGTAATGGTAGTCCAAGGACCCCTGGATTATAATCTACTCCTTGGATGAGACTATATTTATTGCATGGGAGCCATTGTCTCATCACTCTTTATAGTAATGTGTTTTCCGCACGAAGGAAGAGTGGTCAAGCTCGTAGACCAAATTTCATTTCCCAATTCACACATGGCAAATAGTCATATACCATCCCTGAATGGTCTTTTCACGCAAGGAATGTCTCATCAATCCCCAGTCCGTCCACCTGATGAGCGCGAGTGATTCGGGGGACATGACTGAAACCCAGGGGGCATGCACCCTGGTCTGCTTCGGCAGGAAAACTTCAGGTATAGAATAGGTTTCTACGAGAGATATATGACTAGTCTGACACTCCCGTCCATGGTTGGAAAAGGGGGTTAGACTGGAATAAGATTCCCTCATCAAAGTTATGTGGGTATAGGCGCCTGCACCGCTCACCTTTGTCTATTTCAGTAGGCATCGCCGAAGAAGTGTTTTGTTTGCGGTGCAGATAGAACAATCTTTGGTAACCTGAAAGAGGTAAACCTTTCCCAATGAAACAAATGTTTTGTCGGTAGATTGAGAGGTGACCTTGAAACTCTATTTTATACCTGGGGGCATGCAAACCTTTTGGCATGCAAGCGAAGAGCGACCATTTATTTTTTTAAATTTGTGGGTCCTCTAACCCTTTAAACTCGTAGGATTGGTCGTTTCCTAACTTGCATAAAGAAAGGATGTGGGGCAAAACTTTGAAAAATTGCCGTTTTTATATATGAGACATCCTTATTATGCGACTGGATTAATCAAGCAGTTTTAACGTGGACTTCATGCTCGTTAAAAAATAAACATAAGCAATGAGAAAATGTTTCCCCCAGCGTTTAAGCTCAATAAAAAATGAACCAATTTCTAGTAAATAACTGTCATGAATTTAGTACTTCAGCCTTTAAAGCCTTGGTCATGTTCTCATCATCACCTCCACCCTGTATTGGCCGATCATTCACCTCCATTTGATTGTTTACCCCTTTTGAGGAACAGCTACGAAGAGTGATCCTGTTAGCCATCCTTGTAACACTGCCGTGATTGGAAAATTCCAAACCTTACCTGGAATCAATTGCTACCCGAATTTATCACTCGTTCCTCAAAAAACGAGTCTCCTTTAAGCTCTTTTCAGCTGACTCGTAAAATATGAAAATATTGTCGAGCCATTGGCCTCTCCAGCTCGTTAAAGGGATCGGAAGTGCTATCCCTCCTTTAGATTTTAATCTTTTTGGACCTGAGGAATTATTACACAAAAATATCGAGCGCTTGTTTTGTTCGGCTCGTTAAAAGTGCCGAAAATTCATCCCTTCTATATTGTTTTATACTTTTGTGGACCTAAGGGATTAGATGACAAAAAAAGATTTTTGGAGTTTCCTTTACGTCCCTTTTCAGACTCTCTAAAATTGAAAAGGACTGAGTTATCTTTGTCGTTAAACTCGTTAAAACCTAATAGTGACAAACTTTTCCATAGCAGACAAGAACGAGTTTCACTATCGCTAGGCTCGTTAAAACATAGCGATGGGTTTGCCCGAAGGGAAAATTATAGAACAAGCATATGTTATCCTCCTCAAGATTGACAAAAATAAAGAGGTACTGGTCAGCAATGACTGGGGAAAAATTGGGAAGAAAACTTGAAAAACTTTGTTGGTAGCAAGTCACTCTTGAACATGACACTTTCACTCCGCATCCAAGTCGAGTTGGGTTGTTTCATTCACCGGTCACATCACCATGGTCACATCACACCATCCACATTTGGGGTTAATGCTACCAATCCATCATGTCAGTGTCGCTGATATGTTCAAGAGAAGTCACTTAGAGAATTCACCTGTGTCTCACCCGCTGCGATACATTTACGCTCCATTCTTTCATGACCGCCACCCTGAACCTTATATCACCAGACCATTTTCACCTCCATTAAAATCGTTTGCTCTGTTCTGTGTCATTGATGTGGGATTCATTAAGGCCCTCCTATGACAGATCGCTTCTTGTCGACATCAGCTCATTATCCAAGAATTCGATCTAGGAACACCCATTTCAGTACTTTGAAGCTTGCATGCCTCAATGGCAAGTTTCTCACTTCCGGCGACAGGTTTACACCAATGGCCTTCAACCAAAAGATTTTGCATGGTGTTCGACGCCAAGTCCCTTATTCACACCACGTGAATTATACTGCAGTACCTTGAGGATCATTATCATTATCGGTGATTCCTCTCGCGCCCGTTAACAACTTACATCATTGGCTGGTAATCAGGCGATGTCTTTCCATGTTCGACTCCAGAACATACCTCACATGGATCGACTTGTACTTTGAGTGAAGATCGAACGAGATTGAAGACCCCGGATCTAGTTTCATCCATCCGGGCTGCGATATATATTCAGGAAAATAAAGACATCAAATGTACATCATTACTGCACAGATAATCATCCAATCTATGGGATGATGGCTCTACCAGAATCATCAGTCTACACTCAGACGATTGTCTGTCTCATGTACATGAAAATGAATTTATAAAGCTGAGCATGGGAATGCCCGACTCAGCTAGATCATGAAAATATTATGAAGATAATGTATTGTATTGTATCTTATTACAGGTCTCCTTCCAGCTCGAAAGAACTTCGGATCCTCATGATAAAGCATTTCACCCGACATCAAAAAAGATTAACGACCTCATGCTTTAGGGGGCAACTGTTATAGACATTTTTGGGCACTGCAACCCCAAGCATAAAATTTCCATAAACCAAGGGCTCCTAAGTCCCTAAAAGTGTTGTTCCAACCCCTAAATGAACAAGGTCAACTGATTACAGCTTCTCCTAGAAGTTCTCCATGAAAAACTGCTCAGAACTGGTCAAAACTGGACCATTTCACCTGCTCCATAGGCAAATTGCGTTGCATCTCACCTAAATACACACAGTGGGTGTGTTGCATTTCAAAAAGCCCTTCTATGGGGTGCGATGGGCGAGAAGGGACAAATGGCAGTGTCAATCCGCGAGGTGGAGAAGCATGGAATCTTCCAGAAACTTCTCCTGTGACACTTGCCTCTCTGAATTCGACCAGGGATGAGTAAGAGATCATCAATCTCCAAGAGGAAGCAAGAACTATCATAGGGAAGACACTAATCAAAGCACAAGCTGACTCATCTCCCTTACAGACATCTATATATGGATCCCTCATCCCAGAGATCCAGAGGCTGGAATTTTGCATCTTGTAAGGAATTGCTGTTGGTTTCTTGGGGTAACATCATAGTGTTGGGTGATCTAAGCTTTTCATGAGGTGAAGAAGGGCTTACTTGCTGAGAGGATGATGCTGGGTCAGAACAACTGGTTGTAACTCTCTTGGCTCTTTCTTGATTATCAATAAAGCTATTCAAGTTTTCCTCCATACTCTTGTGTGATTTATGTTTTATGCATTTGTATGGTCAATTTACATTTGATCCTAGATTGTTTATGATAATAGATCCATGTTCTCGTATAGTGTTATGCTGCTTTGATTCTGCAGGTACTCTGTGAAGCTGGGTATACAAGAAAGCAAGTAGCAAAGGACTATCAAAAGAGAGAGGAATCAGGCAAGGAACCAAGCGCAAGACAGAGGTTGGTCTCCTTTATTCTTCTCTCATCTATCTTTCATAAAGGAAAATGAAAGTAGTTTTACTTTGTTTATTTCTAAGGTAGCTACCAGCCTTAGTGGGATTAGCAGTTCTGCATAGACACTTTTCCCTGTAACAATGAGGGCATTGTATTGAGGTTGTGTAATAGATGCATATTCTCCGAGTGAGAAACAGAGAGGTGAGTCTATGAAAGAAAACAAAGGATATTACAATGGATCTGCTGTAGGTTGTGTCTCTTCATTTTGCTTGATAATAGAAAGGAAGGACTGGCTGTTCGGGGTGGATGTAGCCCAAACTAGGTGAACCACGTATATCTGTGTCTCTCTGGTTTTATGTGTTTTTGTGTTTATATTTATGCAATATTTAATGTGTTTCATTGCTTTGTAATATATAATTTTCTAACAGGATTTAGAACTTCACCATGAATGGATGTATGTCATGGCTGGATGATTATAGATTTCAAGTTTATGATTCTGCTTGCCATGATTGGATTGTTGTTTGGCTTGAACGATATTTTCTTGCACGTTTTCCTGTAAGTAGAGACGACCATCTTGCTGTTATGCATGTTTCATAGGTGAGAATTTTGATTTTGGCACAATTATTTTTACATATTATAATTGCTGACATCTTTGTTTTTGCAAGTCAAGAATTGTTGCAATGGATGCATTGGAAGTTTGATTTCACATGACTCGACCTCCTCTATGGTTAAATTAGGGTTTAGGGTTTAGACTAGTTAGGTTTTAGGTTTTTCTTATTAATTTGTTGATTAATTTTTACACAACATTTTCTTTAGGGTTTAAATTTGTTATATTTTGTTTTCCTTGTTGTAGGTAGTTTAGTTTCCTGCATTTCAGTTTTCCATTAGCTTAAATTCATATTCTTGCACTGCTCATTGTTGCATAGTGTACATAAAATATTTGCACGATCTCTTCCTCACATAGCATTGCATTGCATTGCATTTGTCTTCTTGCATGACATACACTGGTCATTGACCTAGCCTTGCACTTTCATCTATGTTGCATGCCACCACATGGGCCTTCACCAACTTGGAGCTTTTGAACCTTTGGTGTTGTGCCTAGCTTTCTCACACCTGTTTACGGTGCTCAAATCTTAAAGTGATTTCTTTGACCTCTTTGCACATGTTGAAACCCTAGAAGAACTTCCCTAGTCACCTTGCCCTAGCATTAAAAACCTAACCCTAATGATTGTGTGTGGTTGTGATGGTTACTCTAAGAGGTAGCTTCTCTTAGAACCGGTCATCAAACGTCACATCCTAGGCATATTTTCTATGAGTTTAACTCATAATCAAGGAAAATATAAACATGTTTCTTGTGGGGGACCCTAATTAGTTTGAATGACCTACCCATAACTTGAGCCTTTTGCGCAACGTGGTCTTGAATATTTCAATGACTTTTTTTCATTGTTCACCTATTAATTGGAGATGAGATGTGGAATCTTGGAATGGGGGCAAACCTAAACCAAAATATCTTTAGTTTCTGTTAATAAAGGAGCAACCTCTCTTTCCCACAAATTAAGTTGGGATCCTTCATCCCCCTTGGTGCAATGAATGCTCAATAATAAGTGCTAGTGTGCACATGAAAGAAAATGAAATTAAATAAACAGTAAAGGATCGAGAAATGCTTCCTGTGCAGAGAGGTAATGTAACGAATTTGTTAGGGTACTGACCAGGCTCACTGGCAACAGAGCAACATTTTTTATTTCTTGAAGTGAATCCGCTAGGGTACTTTCTAGGTCTGCTGGCAGCGAAGCAACACCATAAACCCATTTTAAAATTATGGATACAATAAGTGCTCTACTTTTTTCTTTGCATCATCATTAACTACTGGCATGCATGTAATTCTAATTGGGTGTATATTGACTAGTAGGACCTAACTGAGACACAAAGGGAAGGCGTATCTGTAAAGGTCAATGGTAATGCAAGAGGTACCCATAGTGAATGTTCAATATTCCATTGCATCATTATCCAGAGTTGAACTATTACAGGGATGTGGCAAAGGTATTGGATTCTACCAGTGGTTCGCCAATTATTGTAGCCGCTACAACAACACCCAAAATTTTAGGCCCCCGTGCTTTCCTCAAGCTGTCAGGGTTATGATTGAGCTTTGGAATTGGTTGATTTCCCCATGACCCTCTTGCTATAAACCTTGTCAGTGTTTTCCCTCATGTAGTTGAAAAATATAGGCATATGTTGCACCATTGGCCATACTACGCATGTGCCCTTATGCCTTCAATTGATTTAGGTTTTGGAAGATTGTGGGCTTGTCCATATATTATAAAGCCCTATGTTATCATAGCTAAGAATCAAAGGTTAAACCTAATGCCCTTAGTCTTCACTTCGACTCGCATTACTCAACTTTCTCTCCACCAAGTTTTAATGTTTCTTACTTGCATCAATCGCATACATCATTCCTTTTATTTCCATGAACATAGGCATTCATTTCCCAGAATAAGGTTTTTTTATGCATGAGAAATTAAGCCTCTGAAGCTTGGCATTTCACTTCATATGTTAACCTTTGAATGAATGCTTCAACATTCGAGTCATAATTGTTTACAAAGCCACCCGAGAGTCTCTAGTGTAATAATTACAAGGTTTACTTAGGGTGAGGATAATTTGATCATGCTCATTGAAGTATTTACTTAATGTATGCCTAAAGTCTGCTATTTGGTTGATAACCTCACCTTTATATTGCAAATATGAAATAACATTGGATATTGATACGCTAAAGTCATAAAGGGACTTATTATTTGTATTATTATTTGGATTATTTTATGTTGTGGCTCATATCTTCATGAAATATGGCATGCAGGTTCAACCATGCCACATTGGGTCGGAATATGCCATGAAATAGAGGGTTATACAAGGAAGTACAAAAGGAATTAAAACTACATGTCATAGGTCAGTTTTTAATGATCCAAACTTGGATGTGACAAGTGTAGTAAGAACAAGGTCGCAAAGTTTATAAATAGTATGCATTTTACTAAGCACACAACACCAAATGCACACATCTATGCAAGCCACATGTTCTAAGGATGGCTTAATTACAAACAAATAACCCCCCATAATAGACCAAGTCAGAGATAAAATATATATAATGAGGCTAGTCAAGAAATCGTGCTAAATGGTTTTGAGGAAGGCCTTTCCAATATGCGTCTTCCATGATATATTTAAGCATGACATATTACAAACCATATGTTGGAGAAATTCATTCAAAGGCGTGGCAATGCTACCTATGTTCAGGTGACAATAGATGCACGTGGATGCATGGGAGTACCTCATGTCAATAAATTTATACTGCCTTGACTCTCATCCTCTGTCAAACTCATTAAAGGAAAAGTGAGTCGACAACCCATTCAAGATACTTATTAAGGCATGTATTAACTTCTATTTCAAATGGCTTGCAAGTATTGAATCTGCTAAAATAACCAAGGAAAAATTTCGACCTCCTCTTGACAAAGATTCTTAGCAAGAATGAGCTCAGGGATATATGGAAGAATATTTGGAAAAGGCACTAGAATTTGATTTCCTATTGTTGGGGTGGAATCAATAGTAACCAAACTCAAAAGGTAGTGAGGATGGAGAATTCCTGAGAATGATGTTGACAGTGAAGAGGAAAGATATAATATGATTCTTGTTAGACAAGCCCAAAAATTTGCAAGGCTACAAGGTGAAACTGGTACTGTTAATAGTATGGGTTATGACGAGGAAATGATAATGCTTGTATTGAATTGAAAATTATTAATCACAGTGACAAAGGAACTGATACACAAGTTAGGGATTAATATTCCCAATTGAGAAGTGAGTACGATATTGATCAATAGTTTAATATGACCACCTCTGTGCATCTAACCGAGGCAAAGAATGAGCAATGTCAAAATGAGTGCATGTAACTGTTTGGGATTTTCAGAGTTTGCCAGGACAAACAAATTTCTGATTGTGAAATGGGTCAGAAATTAAATATATTCATCCTATTATCACTCAGATTTTCCTTGAAGTTGTTGGGAAGAGGAAAGGGGTCAGAGGTAACCACAAACCAACTTTTAGGTATAAAATCTAGCCAATCTGTACCCAGATAGGGCTCTCTCTTTAAGTTTTAGCTTTGTTTTGAAATATATTAGGCTAGTTATGAAAGTTTAGGGGTTTTGATTGTGTTTGGGTGGTGAAATTCAATAGCAGAGGGGTAGAACTGAGTAGTTTAGGCCATTGGGCTAATGGAGTCAAAGAAGATGGCTTAACTGGATTTGGTTTCTTAACAAGGGATGGTTTCACAGGGCAAGATAGTTAAACAGGGAACAAATAGAGACTTAAAAAAGATGGAATGGACTCAAAAGGGATGAAGGGAAATTAAGAATCCTTCATCATATTTTAAGAGAGGGAACTTGGATGATTACCAATAAAGAGAAATTAAGAATTCTTTACTAAATAATCAAAGTGAATAAACTAGGAAACAGGAGCAATTAAGAATTCACTGTTTATGCTAGTTTAGAGGAAAACATTAAGAACAAAAACGATTGAAAACAGATTGCACTCAAGCACTTTCTGAATTATTCTTTTTCGTTTATCATTCAGATATGAAACACAGTTGATATAATAAACAAGAAAACTTTAAAACATGAGATATAGAAGACTTATTGATCCGGTGTCTGATTCATGAATCCTGCGAAAAGTCCTTTGCATCAATTCTTCATCCAGCTATCCATACAAAATTTTGTCGAACAATACTTTCTTCCAAGACAATCAGTATTACAACAATGCCTAAGAATCCACCCTCAATACTCCAATTGAGGGAGTATTTATACAAAAACTTTATAAAAAATATCTCATAACAAAGTGAGATATATTCTAGGATGACTATGAATAAGTTACAAGAAAAATAGAGACAGATGGTCTCGTAGATAGAAGAAAAGGCAAAATGATGTTGTGTTGTTCCTATTCTTGTGAATGTGCTGGAGGCATGCCCTATGATTTGTCTTGTTGCTATCTTCTTGGTAATTATGTGCTGGCTGCCCTGTTTTCACTGATACTCTTTACTTGCTCTAATACTCTTCGACCTGTTTGATCTCTGTTTATCCTTTTTACCATTACTTACTGTAGTAAATAACCAAAATTTACATTTTACCAAGGATAATTTACAAAATTTCTAACATTTCTTCCCACCATTGTGGTTCTGGTATTCTGGTTCTTTGAAGTTTTCTCAAGGTCTCATCAGTTTCGGTGTACCTAAAAAAGGTAGGCTGAATTGGAAACAAGTGCTTTATTTCATGCTCGACATAGAATAAGTTCTCTAGACTGTCATAGAGAACTCTGCCTGTAGGCAATGCTTTTGATGCTGATGCACTTGTTGATGAACTTGCCTGGTTGCTTGCATATTGATTCAATTTCTCCACATAGTCTATATGCCTCATCAATTTGTCATCAATAACTAAAGGACTAGGCAACCCTTTACTCTACAAAATATCAAATTTCTTCATGAAAGCATTAATTTCTTCCTGCATGTCATGGCATCTTCTTTCTAAATTTTGCATCAGAGTCCTTTTAGTTAAAGCCCTTTTGACTTCTAGAATTGTTCATGTTTTGTCTTGAATGCCCAGTTCTTCAAGTTGGTACTTATTCTTGGTTAGATATCATTTTTGGGATTCAACTGCGTTAAGTAAGTCATTCAAATGTATGACCATTTCCATGAGAGGTAGTCGTAACTGACTAATTTCTCATGATTTTTGAATAGTTCACTTAGCACTCATTGCATCGGGTGATGCTCACAGGGGTGAAGAAGTGGGATTGAAACTAGTGAAATGTGGAGAACGAATCACATAGCATCAATCATCACTTCCGGGGCTTGCACCCGGTAACCAGGACTTCCCAGGAGGTCACCCATCCCAGAACTCCTCTGGCTCAAGCGCGCTTAACTGTGGAGTTTTCCCCACAATCAAGCCCACTTAGCTTGCTACCCCATTTGCAAAACCTTAGCAAGTATTGTGCCTCATGAACCATTCAAGTAGAGATCCCTTGACTCTTTTTGAATTTAAGTATGGGGGATTTACGCAGTGCATTATATATTTCCTAGTGGCCTGTATGAGCCTGGTGGCTTCCTTAGGCATATTTCCTAACTCTGCTCTTGTCTTTTGAACCTCTTCTCGAGCTGCCTTTACTAAATCAATTTGCTCAAAAATTATTTGGATTGATGGCCAAACATCATTTATTGACTGAGTGATGTTGGCCCAAGGAATTTTCCTAATTTCTGTCAAAGGTTTATCAAATGTGAGATCCTTTTCTAAAGATTTCACTCTCTATTCTAAACCTTTAATTTCCCTTTTCCTTTCTGCAACATTTATCTTTGAGAGATCATACCTTTGCTCCAAGGTAGCACATTGTTCTTTTACCTTTTGCAGCTCTGTAACTTGGAGCTTCAATTCCTCCATTGATTTTACTAATTCATCTGGGCTAAGACCTATAATTCCTGCTTGTGTTGTACCTACTATTGTTTTTGTTGTTACTACTTCTGTTGTGACTGCTGGAACATTAGATGCTAGAGCTATTCCAAGGGTGGAAGGGACTACAGTGGAAACTACTGGAATCACATTAGGAGGCTGAGAGGTCAACTCTCCCTGCTTATCCTTCAATGATTTCTACAATTCTTGTTCATTTTCCTTTAGCTGCTCATTAAGTTTCAGAACTAATTCCATCATCTCTTCTTCAGTTCTTTGTTGTATCACCTCAGCTATTTGTGGGTGTCTTGAAGGTGGCAATTTTAGTTGCTTTCTCAAAGTAGCAATGTCTTCATCCTTCTTTTTGATTAAGGCTTCTGCAGCCTTCACATCTTTGGGATCATGACTCAACCCAATGATCAATTCTTCTAATGTTTTGATCCTGTTGTCTTTAGCCTGTGAAGAGGCTTTCTCCAGCTGTAGTTGGGTAGTTGTGTTATTCAAAGAATTTTCCAGCCTTTGGGCCATCATAGCCTTACCAGTCAAGGTGGAATAAATCATCTCTCCAGTTTGTTTATGCAATTCAATTTGATCCAAAGGATGAATATCCTTTGCCATGACCTCAAAATTAGTTCTAAGATAGTCTGTTGTTGATTGAGGTTGTTGCGCTTTAGGTTTGAAATAACTCGTTATCATCTTACCTTCCTTGATGTCATAGGCTGACATCAATCTGTTTTGATTAGTGGGAGCCATTTTCGAATATTGATTATAAACCTGAATCCTCAATGGATCATTTCTGGCTTTTATGTCCATAAATGTCTTCTTGATATTTGAATTGTCCTTTCTTGGTGGTCTAAAAGATTATATCTCTGCACTTTGTTGTCTTTCTAGCTCCTGTCTGTGAGCTAGTAGATGTTCTACCTACTGGGAATGTTTGATGACTATCTTTTCCTTCTTTCCTTTGACTATTAGTAGTCTCTTCAAAAAATTATTCTTCTGAAAGAGGATTTAACCTTTGTCTTTTTGCACTAGGCTACACTGAGGGCCCATTGGTGGGGGTAGCTAATTCCCTATCTCTTTTCTTATTCCTTTCCTCATTTAGAGGAGTATGCAAAATTGGAGGTTCTCCCACATTTCCCTGAGTTGGGGGAGTTTGCATTTGGGCCTGTTCCTTGGACGTTTTAGGCTATTTTGACATTGTAGATTGTTCAGTGGCCTGTGTACTGGTCTCTATTTCTTTTCCCTTAGAGGTCTCTGTGGCTGGTGTATTAGTCTGATGTGAGTGCCTTTCTGAGGTCCCAGCTGCTGAGGCACTTATTCCTGATACTGATCTCTAAGAACTACCATGTACCTGCCCAAAAGAATATAAGTCAAGAGTCTTTTCAAGATCTCTCATTACATTTTCAATATTAACCTGTTCACTGTCAGTAGCTACTAAGGTCCCCTCTCTCCATTCATCCATATTGACAAACTGTTCAATTTCTGGGATCCTATGATGCAGATAGGGGGATAACATGTTCTTCATTCTTCTATCATAGATAAAGCCCTAAGGGTCATATGGGGCCCAACAAAAAATCTTTTGTAATCTAAGGTAGTCTTCTAAAATTCTTTCCGCTGCTTGTCCTGCATCTCTACTGTTGCAGAAAAAAGGGTCTATTTGATGTTTGATCCTTAGCTGTGCTTTCTTTTTGGCTTTAGTAAAATGGATCAAATCTGCATTACACATCTTCCTATAGTATTCCAATGCAAACAGTCGCATTGGAACATACTTTGGTAACTTGAAGGGGGCAAGCTCAGTCATATATTCTGAATTCTGTGAAGTTCTGGTATAGATACTAGTCTCCCAGATTGTACTGCTTGGAAACTTAAAGGGTCTTTTTAATATCACCACTGATCCTGGGAGGGGAAACCCCTATCAACAAGGTGGTTGCTGGGTGAACAAATAGGTCAATGAATTCATTATAGGAGTAAAGGGTTTCAAAGGAATCATGGAAGACTACAGGCCAGGAGATTACAGACCTTGGATTTCCTCTGGTGTCAAGTTTCAAGACAAGGAATGGGAAATTGTCTGATTGATAAACAAGCATAAGATGGTATATTAAGGTGGAGTACTTGAAAACTCTTTCATTTTCTAGTCTCATGAACTAGTCATGAATCTTGTCAGCAATGTAGGAGGCAAAGTCATATTTGATAGCAGGGGGCTATCCAGGAGTAAAAATTGACAACAGTACTAGGGTTAACTCATAAACAAATTCACTAGTATTGAAACCCATTGTTGATGATATCATGTCAATTATGAGTTGTCCCATATCTATGAAGAAAGTTTTCATGTAAGGAGGTGGGCCATCAGGCTGATGCTTTGGTGACATGAAAATTTGACAGAGGCAAGTGAGTTCCTCTTGGGATAATTTAACTGATTTCTCAAGTAAATATCCCATGGAAAAGGGAGTCAGGGCTTGACTAGGATGAAACTGTAACATTTCATTAATTGACTCAATAGTTATTAGAAAAAGGATTGTTTGGCTCGGGGACATGACTGCTCGGTGACTAGGGTCGTAATTGGCATGACAATGATGAATTATTTCTGGGAAAATATGAACTGAGGGTAGAAAATACATAGGAAGGTTGGATTCCCACAATCCTATGATAGCAGAACCATTTAGGTAGTTATCTCTGCTTTGGAAAAAAAAATTCAGGTGATTTTTGTCAGTGATGAGGTCTTTTATCTGGAAGTCCTTATCTACCAAAGGCAGATAGTCTAAATCTTTATGGGGAGCATTTAAGGGTGCAACACTTAGGGCCACAGGGGTTTCCATGTCTGGTTCTTGTGGATTCAGATGGAAACAGTGTTTCTCTATAAAAATGGGCAAACAGAGGGTCTGGGAACTTATATAATGAAAACAAAGACTGAATTGCAATGAATTTGGGCTTTTTCTATCGAATTACAGTGGAAAACGAGAACTTGCATGGTTTTATTGGGAATTTGGATAAATACCTGTGTTTGGGGGATGAATAGTGAAATAACAGGTGTTGGTAGTGGCTAACAGGTTTTGGGCTGCGTCGGCTGCAAGTTTTTTGAGCAAGTTGGTGGTTGAAAACCTTGGGCAGTTGACCTTGACGTTCTTTGCATGGGAGCACAGGTTTACAGTACAAAACAATGAAAACGACATTTGTTTGTTTTATTTACAAAGTCAAGGGTTGGCAGGGTTTTTTGGTTTTCGAGCGGATGATGTCAACAGGGAATGAAGTGACGTTTTTGTCGTATGCGGGAAAGCGGTAAGTGGTTTCGTATCGCACCGCTTTTGGGGATGGGCGGTAACTAGCCGGGAGCAAGTGATTCCACAGGATGTGTGACGTGTGGCGGAGGTACGGGGAGAAAACCGCTTAGTGATCACGCGCTAACATGCGGTCACAAAGGGGTGCGTGATATTCATTAAGGCTGTTAGATCTGGAGGACCTGATCGGACGGTCGACGGGGAGGTGAAGTGGCAGAAGGTTAGAGGAGGGCGGGCCCGATATAAATTAAAGGATTTGTTATTAGAGTTATTAATTTGTCCAAATGACATAATTAATCCTCATTAAATGGTGGCAGAGTTGGGCTCTTAGTTAATTACGGATTAGTTAATTAATCCCATTTTATTGTTTGATTTACGGTTATATTTAACCATTAGGGTGGGATATGTAATTTCTTGGGATTTTGTATAATAATATAATACGGGTGTGGGTAATTTTATAAGGGATTTATATAAAATGAGTTATAAATTAATATGGTAATGTAATGAAAAGCACCAAGTAAAAAACATTAGAATTGTGTATTTAACTTAGGCTTGAATGAAGAAAGGGTTTTTATGGGGTATTGTGTAATTTTCCTAAGTAAAATAGGATTTTACTTAGGAAAAGACTTATGAAAGTAAATGAATGACTTATGGATGGTTTTAAGTGCTTAGGCTTTTAAATTATTGGGCCGAGGGTCCAGTCCCTCCAGAAGTCAGAGAAATGCTCTAAGCCCCTCTAATTTTAGCAAATGCCTTAGTACTTAGGGGGAATTAGTGAAAATTTAGGGAAAGATGAGAAGGGGAGTTAATTATTTGACCTTGCCTTGCTTGAAATGCTTCCAGTGTAATGTCTACCTTGCACTTGTGATGAAAGTAAAAATTAACACATTTAGAGTCATTATCCATCACATGTAATTCTGCAACATCATCTACCTACCCTACCTACTTTAACCTAACATTTTTTCTTCTTTATTTGGGTGCACTTAAACTAGCAAACCCTTATCAAACTTTTCTTTTCTTTTACATGGAGAAATCTATCTAAATCTAGCCTTATTACATCCAAGGGCTCAAGTTAAACTGTTGAGCTCCTTTTATTCACTCTACCTATCTACTTATCTGCCAAGATTAAACTGTTTGGTCAGATTTTATTCTCTATCTCTAAAACATAAAATTAAAATATGAACTAGCCAAGCTTAAGTCGTTTCACTGTTCATCAATTGTAGCATAAGTTACACGCTACACACAATTGTTTATTGCATAAGAGTAAAAAGTAGTGGCATTTAGAATTGCACACTTTCCTTGGTCTTTATTTTGGTGGGGTTCCTTTTCTTTCACTTTTTTGACCATCTTATTCTTTTCACCCTTTGATTTTTCTTTTAGGGTATACCCTCTTTACATTTTTTGAATTTTTTGATTTTTTGAAAATATGGAAAACCTTTGCAACAAGGAAAGGTATGAACATATTCATAGCTCATCAAGTCAATAATGAAATATGACACCTATTGGCGTAGGAGCATAACACATCCCATCAGAAACAACTGTAGATCTTCCATGTGTACAGGAGGACGAGATCTTTTATTAAGCTTGACCCAGGGAGGAAGACATACACTCATCAAGCAATGAAGGTGGTGGTGAAACAAACAATACACTTGTTTTATCCTCTGAGTGTGTGGAGCCTCTCCAAGTCTTAAGAAGTTATTGACTTGAGAAGTTTCACAGCTAGAAAACCTATAGAGAAAAATGAGAAAGGTAAAAAAGGATTATCAGAGGACAGAACTTGAGGATAAGGAAGAAAATGGTTTGCAAGTCTCCAAATGGAATTGGTAGCGATGTCTCATTGTGTTCCAGTAAGCACCATGAAACTTCACAAGAGATGGAATATGTTGTGGGCTCTTCGGGCCAAGAGGTGTCAGCCTCACCGATGTCCTCTCATACGAAAATGCCTTCTCCTTTACCAGTACTTCACAATGGTGTGCCTTTTCATTACAATGCAGTATCCTCTTCCATGCTTCCTCATTGAACCTGTGCACTGTCAATAATTCTAGCCATGCACATACACAACTCAAACACGATTCCATATTAAATGCGTGAATAATATGAGATACAAGGAATCAACTCCAAGGAAATAGAAGATATGATGAAAAGTTCTGGCTCCCAGGGATCTATTGTAATTTAAGAGCAATTCTGTGTTGAAAATATATGAAACAGAAGGAAATTCCCCACAAGTCATAATTTCAGTTTAGCAAGCTCCAAGTCACAAATCCCATCAAGTTGCATTTCCCAAACTTCGAACTTTCCTGAAGTCACAAAATCACTTCGGAAATCCTTAAAGGTATAGTAAAAAATTTTGTGACCCTCTCTAAGGTGCAACTATGCGACTGGGTTTTCTAGTAACTCCCAAGTCGCAGAGTTGTGAAGTCACAAACGTGTGACCCTCTCTCTTCTACGACTATGCAACTAGGTTTTCTATTAACTCCTAAGTCTCAAAGTTGCAAAGTCGGAATTTTGTGATCCTATCTCTTCTGTGACTATGCGACCCATATAAATCTCTTTTACAACTATGGGACCCATATAAATCACACTCTATCCCATAGCCTCCACTAGTCCTCCTCCCAATCCCAACAGGTCACAATCTCCTCTATAAATATTCACGCATATTGGAGGTAGATTTATCCGATGTGCCATAACTCATGCGTAGATGCATATATACAATATTTCATCGAAGAGGTTATATATCACCTAAGGTCTAACAAATATGCACACCGCATCATTATCCGAGCAATATTTCGTTGGTAAAGGCATTAATAAAATTGGTTGGTGTGAGAGCTATTGTCAAGACTCTGTTGTAGCCGTTGCAACAACCCTCCAAAAATTTGGGAACCCTAAAATTTTTGGATCCCCTTTATCGAGCAAAGCCACTGACACCTCTAGGATCTGCTCAAAGAGTTCAATAATCTCAAAGAACCTTGGAAAAGTCTAAGTTTTCTGCTAAGTAAAGCTATGTTGATAGTTATTTCCTAAGTCAGTCGGTTGCTGTGTTGGAATATGACTAAATCTAAAGCTAGTGACCAAGTTCGATGTTCCAATATCTCTTGTCTTTGATAACGCAACATATTTTTCGTCTTTGAGATTATATAATTTTTCTTTAGAAAATAGTATCATGTTGAAACATTCACCAACTATTACCCTTAAGGAATTGGCCTAGCAGAATCATCCAACAAAAACCTCATTCGTATCATCAAGAAAACCCTGCTTTCACAACAAAGGAATTGGCACAATGTCCTCAGTGATGCCCTATGGGCTGATCGGGACACTCCCAAAACATCCATCAACACATCTCCCTACTTCCTAGTTTACGGGAAAGAAGCCATCTTACCACCCAACTTATACCTCCTTTCCCTTAGACTAGCTCAAGAGTCGCAATGCTCCCCGTGTCCCGCCATTCAAAGCCGAATCGATACCTTGGTAAGATTGGAAGAATAAAGACTATAAACTAAGGAAAAATTTTCCATCCATCAAGCCTGGATCAAGAGATGGTTTGACAAAAAATATGCAGGGTTGAGCGAGTTTGATGTGGGTGATCTAGTGCTTAAATGGGACCAGGCCCATGAGGACAAAGGCAAGCACACAAAGTTCCAAGCTTTGTGGATAGGCCCTTTCCAAATCATAGAAAAATTGGTCATCACACCTTCAAGTTGCAAACCCTGGGAGGGCGAGTGGAACCCCTCCTTGTGAACGACCATGACCTTAAATTCTACTTCACCTAGCAACCCCAGAGTTGTTGGCCCCATCTTGTACCATAGTTTCCTTTTGTTTTCTCAGATAGCATCATTTTGATGTTAGTATAGTTTATTGTTTCATTTGTCGTTGTCTTTCGGAATAAATTTGAGGTGGAAGGTAGAGGTTAGAACGTCCCTACACAATGGCTCCCGCGGATGATCTCCGGAACCATTTACTGACCAAGATTCAAGTCGCAACAAAAAATCTAGTGTGTCGGATTGGTGATAGTGGGGAACTCGATGGTACACACGGTCTCCTTTCCTACTCATGTCAGTCTTACCCACCTACTTACATGGCTGATAAGTTTTGAATTGTTCTAGCTCACCTGTGGTTTTGGGAATGAAGGGGAAACTGAAGGAACCATTTTTTGAGCATACATATATCTCAGGAAAATAATAAGGTCTCTGAAAAACCAAAAACAACCTCTTTGCAAGTCAAATAAGTCAGGATCCCTTGTCTGCCCAGGATTTAAGCTACCATCAAATAAGTGCGTATAAGCACAGACAAATAAGTTCCAATGAGTACCTCCATCCATTCATAATAAGGGATAAAGGACCGAGAAAGGCTTCCTGCACAAAGAGGTGAGGCAACGACTCCGCTGGGGTACTGACCAGGCTCGATGGCAGTGGAGCAACATTCACAATTTCTAGGTAGTGGCTCCGCTAAGGCACTGTTTAGGCTCACTGGTAGTGGAGAAACCCCAGAGTACCATGACCACTATACCGAGAAAAATTCAAATCTCATAGTGTAACTTCATCTTCCCTTTTCTTTCCAGGACAGTGGGAGGTAGCATCCTATCTAGTGCATTAAAGACCATGTTATGCAAGATGGGACAGTTGACCAAGTTTGAAGGGGAGGCCCGAATACCATCAGTGGGGCCCATAGCTCCATGAAGAAATACTTATTCAAGTCCCCTTAAGCTAGGTTAGAAGGCGTCAAAGATCCTGGAGTCTCCCAGGGAATTGCCAATTGTTGTAGCTGTTGTAACAACCCCTCCAAAAATCTGGGAACCCTAAAATTTTTGAAGCCCTTGTATCGGGCGGAGCTGCCGACACTGCTAGGATCTGCTCAAAGAGTTCAACAATCTCAAAGAACCTTGGAAAAGTCTAAGTTTTCTATTAAGTAAAGCTAATTTTCTAGTTCCTACCTAAGTCGGTTAGTCGTTGTGTCAGAACACGACTAAAGCTAAAACTAGCGACCATTGCGACTCACAGGTTGCACAGGTCGCAGGGTCGCATATTCCTAATCATACCTCCATGTGACCCTTGCAACCTTGCGACCATCTGAGTTACAAAAGTCAGTAGGCCGCAAGGTTGCATCATCCTCATGCATATGTGGATGCAACTATGCGACTTCGCGACATGCTGGGTCACAAGGTCGCATAGGTCACAAGGTCGCACCATGTTCACACATACATGGATGTGACTATGTGACCCTTGCGACTTCACGACTTTCCAGGTCACAAGGCCGCATAGGTCGCAAATTCGTAGATCAGACCCAGGACCTCACACATGCGGCCAAAGTTATATAAGGAAGGTTGCCCAACCTCATTTGTAATTGATCCTTTGGTTGCAAGGAGAGCTAGGAAAGTCTGCGACTTGGGTGCGCGCGCGTCTTTCTCCGGGTAAGTAACCGATCACCTTCCTAGCAATCATGATTTTCTCCCAGGTGTCTCTGTCTGCATCCCCTAAACTTTGACATCCCCCCGGCCTAGGGCCTTAGCTTATTTTACTTAGATTTTCCACATCATTTTCCTAAAATGGTTTCCCTGGCTTCTTTCACTCTTCCTGGACCCAGACATCAACCTTTTCTCGACTTTGACCTTCCCATTTTTCACCAGTAAATCTAAATTTATTTTTTTGAATGAGACACTAGCCTCCTAAATCTACTCAGTGTCTTCCCTGGTCCTTTCAAAGCCTAATTCGTGCATCTTGAGGCCATGATATCCATTTTCCCATGACCTTGCAACCTTTCAACCCCCATTGTCTTATAACTTGCAACCATGTATCCCGTCTTCTTAACTTGTGACCCCTAGCAATTTGCGACCTACACATCAAGTCGCTTAGTCACATTTCTATACCCACGAACTTGCGACCTACCTTTCTTGTGACTGTCCTACCACCTATTGAAACCCTTTTATTTTGCAGTTTTAATTCATTTTCATGCCATCTCTCTCATCGTGGGACTGTATTTTTGACATGCCAGGTGACATAGATATAGAGTTCATATCCATCTCTTCCTTCGAAGATGAAATGGCTCCCTCTGCCACTAAGGCTGCTCACAAGGGCTTAGGAAGCGGATCATGGGAGGCCGACAAAGACAAGGAGCCACCCATCTTTGGGGACAATGCTTGTAACATCAGTAAAACCACAAGGCTCTCCTAGTACAACATCTACAAGGATTTTGCGAAATTAGACATTCCAAAATCCTAGGAGGATTTTCAAGTATACATAAACGTGAAATGGTCAAGGTTACACAAGGTAGTAGAGCACTCCCTGTTCTTCCATGCTTAGAAAATATTGAATGGATCTTGCAATGTACAGACACAGAGTCCTGGACGATCAAGGACCATGATGGGGTACCCATAGCCGCTATCTCCCTGGCAGATATCAGTGCCTACTGCAGACTCCCTAAGAAATAAGAAGTTTTTAATACCAGGTGGCTTGTTGAGTTCGTGACCCCAGTGAAGGACATCCTAAGGGAATGGTGGCAAGACCCGTCAAAGTTCTAGGTCAAAACAAATCAGGCTTATAAGAAAGAGGGATTACACAAGGTATATCCATTAATTGCTGCAATGATGTGCCGGTTATATGGAAAGGCAGACTGTGACATTTTTATCTTGGGTCCCCCTCATGTATGTTGCTTCCACCCAAGGAACCATTTTTAATTGGGCAAGCATCCTCTCATCATCCTTGAAAACGAACATAGCTTCTGCCAAGCTCCCACAACCAGAACAACCTCCAAAATTCTATATGTCTTCATACCTCCTCGATGATGTCTACTCGAGATGCTACTTCAAGAACTAGAGATGCAACTCGGACCCTTCAGCAACTAACCTCATTCATAGCCATTACAATTTTTTTGGGACACGGGTTACAAAGAAATGCTAGATATAATCTATGAAACTTTCATCAGCCTGTTGTACCAGCTACTATTTTGGGATGGACCACCATGCATGTCCAAGAGGGCTATGAAGATAGTGGTCAAGGTAGTGCACTGGTTTCCCATTGAAGAAGGAACATTCATTAGAGTGTTCGGTACCCATAAGCCTTCGCATGCCCTACCCAAGTTTTTCATGGACAAGATTCTCCTATGAGAGGTCTGCTACCAAATGACGCAGGGTTTTTCAAGGATATTGAACAAAGGCAAAAATAAACCTTGGCCTACCTTCCCTCTCACCATCAGAGCATATGTGGTAGAAAATTTCAAACAGGTAGAGGCAGAGGCCAAGGAATTGAAGGGAAGCCACTTTGTGACCCTCAACTATTGAACATATGATCCTGAGAAAGTCATGGTTGCCTATTGGAAAAAGG
Source organism: Pinus tabuliformis (assembly GCA_031772625.1). Taxonomy (NCBI): domain Eukaryota; kingdom Viridiplantae; phylum Streptophyta; class Pinopsida; order Pinales; family Pinaceae; genus Pinus; species Pinus tabuliformis. The sequence goes on along the minus strand of CM062818.1, from coordinate 1,020,086,831 downwards.
AAAAATTCAATTGGTCATATTCTCATACCAAAAAGAATCTCGAAGATGGGATTAAAAACTAGTATAACGCTACAAGGGAACTCATCCCAAGCGAGCATCGAGCCACAGAAGATGAGCTCCAGGACGATTCCCAAGAAGACATGAGCCTCAAAGAAAGAGCTTCCACCATAAAGAAAAAGCAGCACGAGGCACCGGGGAATCTGAGAAGCGAAAAGGAAAAGAGGTAGAAGACACCATGAGCGACCACGAGGAGGACGATGCTACGCTGGACAAAGGAATACCAACTTGGCAAAGGAGGAAGCGAGAGATTAAGAGGCAAAGGGAGATAGAGAGAAAACAACCTCAAGATTCCAGCAGCTAGGGCCAGAGCGAGAAAAAGAGAACGTAGGAAGAGAAAGAAAATGAGAAACAACTGTGGGAGAAGCAATAGCAAGAAAAAAGGACAACACAAGAAGAGGAAAAGAAGAGAAAGCAGGAAGAAGAAAGAAGAGCGTAAGAAGAGGAAGAAAAGAGAAAAAATGAGGAAGAATATGAGAAGAGAAGGAAGGAGGAGAACAAGAGGTTAGAATAAGAACTAAAAAATATGGAAGATGAGCTAGAGAGGCAGTGAGCACTTGTAGAGGAAGAAAAAATACAACAGGAAGAAGAGCTTATGAGGAACAAGGAGAAGGAAGCTGGGGAAAGTGAACAAGGAGAGACTAGAAAAATAGCTGACCTGGTCACAGGACAAAGTGAGCTTCCCCCATTAAACATGCCTCCTATGACTCCCCTCACTGGCAGACACCTTCCCCTTCAAGAACTGGGTATCTCAGATGAACAGGACGAGGAAATCCTAGATCTCACTGGACTTACTTTCGATGAAATAAACCTCAATATTGTACAGGAAAGGAAAAAATATTGTAGTAGGAATCTAGCCGAGCCTTTATCAGTAACCATGGCCAAGGATACTATGCCTAACATTACAAAAAATCCTCAAATGATTGCCTTAGCTGGGACAACCTTCATTTCCCCCACAAAACACAATGCAGCCTGGATGAGCAAACAAATTGTTGATCTGCAGAACATGCTTTATGCATCCGAATAGAGGACCACCATGGCAGAACAGGAGAAAAGGAAGATGAAGGAAGAGAAAATGGTGCTCCGTTTAGTACACACAAGTGCAGCAAAATTCCAGGTAGCAATTGAAACAAAAACGAAGACTCTGGGGGAGGCCATGTTAGTAGTTTATGAAGAGATGTCTAAACTGCACCACACAGTAGCTCCAATCATGGCCATCCAAGCCCACACAAAAGAAAGAGTCACAATGCTTAAGGAGGCTATGACTACTTTGGATAAGATACACAAATGGTCCATCGAGTACCCAGGAGCACTGATGGTGGTCCCTAAGAAGGATATGCAGAATACTAAGGTCCAACTCCGCATCAAAATTTATTCTAAAGACAAATTGACCAAAGATGTGGAAAGGGTACTGGCATCCTACAAGCATCTGTTCAGCGACTTGGAATCAGTGATCCAACTACATGGGGTTCCCTCGATAGGGGAAGTCAGATAGGTAAGGAAGCAGGATGAGATCTCCATGGAAGTACATGCATTCATAGAGACATATAAACAAGCATCCCATATGAAAGACATGGCAATGACCAGAGAAAATATCACACATTATGTGGTAGAACCAGTGAGGCTTTACATCAAATTGGTAACCTTGAACAATCAGGTGCATTCCAAATGGACCACCCTCATCCTAGATGCAATCGAGTTCCGCACCGACATGATGAAGACCAACCACAAATCACTCCCATTGCAATAGAATACAACCTATGACACACATATTTGATGGAACAACTTGGGCTTGACATTCCAGAACTTGCCATTATTAAATTAGTGAATTAGATTGATAGCTATTTTTGTGACGTATTTTCTACAGTAGCATATAACACTTTGTGAATATGAAAGGTCATGTATAATACCAAAAGTCATTTTTGTGAATATGAAAGGTCATGTGGAATACCAAAAGTCATCAAGTAGATGAAAGGTCATGAGGAAGTTCAAGAGTCAAGGGTAGGCCAAGAGTCACTCTCACCCTATAAATATACCCTCATGCCTCATTTGTAAGGACCTTTTGCTGAGGATTCTTTTGGAGATATATACATTTCTTAAGAGAATTTATGTTTTTCTAATTTATGCAAGGAGTGATTGTACGTTTCCACTATTGGATTCTTCATATCTTTTATGTTCTAATTCCATGAGTATTTTCTTCACTTGATGGATCATATGTTCCTGAAAGCTCTTTAATGTGTGGTTTCCTCATATTCTATCTCATACTCCAAACTTTGTGTTGCTTCGTATGAATGGTATTTGATTCGTTAACTCTATGTTCATGTCAGTGAGCTATTTCTTTGGTATTGGTATAATCTATTTTGACTGCACCTTTGTTTATGCTTATAAATGTTTGATCATTGTGAACTGATTTACAATTATTAATCATTTTATCTTGGAAAACATGAGTCTTATTTGAAGCATGCTATCAGTAACTTTATGTAAGATTTATGTTATTTATAGTCTGGTTATTCTTGGTTTATGTGGCATAAGATATTTTTCAATTATTTCCGTGTATTTATTGAGGTACATGCTTTCAATTGAGTTCATATTTCACCTCCGTTCGAAGCAGGCTCAACAAAATTGAACAACAACCAAGCCTATATACTGGAAGGGACCCCTATCATAAACGGTGTAGACTCTAGTTGGGAACCTACACTGGGGAGGTCCCCCTTACTGTTGGCGGAAGATTCTAGCCTGTCAACAGAATCCATTCATAAATTTAGCATTGGGAGCATAAGAAATTAAACTATTGCTGGAAGCTACAGATAAAGGATGCATGCTTATCAACACAACAAGGTTGCTGAACTAGCGATATATTCAAGTCTCAGTCAATAATTGAAGAAGAATTGATCTTAGTTCCAAGCATAATAATCACTAGGATAAAACTTGAGGCAACAATCGGAATTGTAGCCTGACTATCACTAAACTCATCAAATATCGAGATTGGGTTGCAGAATCACAAGTTGGTGTCTTGGGAGTAAAACTAGAGAAATGCGACCTGACGAACCTCCTTCTATTTCGACTATTCGACCTTTCTACAGGTCGCAAAATCACAACGTAGACCCCAACACCATGTTATGAAAATGTGACCTCCTTAGAGGTACAGTATGCGACCTGCCTAGAGGCTTCATATGTGATCAATTTGTCATAGGGGGCATAGTCCAGGTGTCAAAATAGGAAAGACATTGAAGGTTGTTATATTAAGTTTCAAAGGACTACAATTACATAAGCATATATCGAACATTGTTGGGACGTGAGTGAAGTATGGTCATAGTTACAAGTGTTGAAAGGATGGGAGCCATGTTGAATAAGGCGTACAAGAGGTTACAATATAAGATACAATGTTGACTTTTATGGAGCTCACAAAGGTTGCATAAAGAATAGATGAAAGCTCAAATTAAAATTTAGGATGCATTATGCATCTAAGAGCTAACTCTATTTGAGGGAAGTGACTAAAGAAGTGGATGATTCTTATATAGACTTCGGAAACTTAGATGGAAGTGATCAAACCCTTGAGGCCCTTATTGACATTGATTAATGATTAGAATCAGCTAAGAAAGCTCAAAGACATAGCAAAGGATTTAGTGTTATGCTCGAGGGCTCTGCAAAGCGATGGAGATATATTCAACACCCATTCCATAGTAGGACCATGGATAAAACATTTATTGAAGAAGCGTAAGGAGACCCTATGAAAGGCACTCTCTCTGACAACACAATGGCACAACAATTAACCACACATAGGTTTAAAATTAATTATTTGTTAATATCATTATTTCAAGTAGTTGACTATATTTCCAGTATCTTTCTCTATTAAAATTATGTCCGACCAATAATTTTCCTTCAGGTATAAGGGATGGAACAAAACGTTGGTCTATGCAGAGGGATTAGGGTTTTGCATTAAGCTTGAATAACTAAGGTTTCCTTTAGCAGAAATATGGTCCCTTACAAGTTCCAAGAACCTTTCAATAAACTTAAGCACACATCACCAAAATATGGATGAATGCAAGCGAGGCATCATAACAAGAATTTCAACCATTCATGAAGGTCTCCATGTTGTCACAACCATGTCAGAAACAATGAACTAACCCTAGGGTTTCTAAAAAATTATCTTTTACCCTCACATTATTTCTTCTATTTGTGTGCAAATGTTCTTATCATGATGCCAGCAATTCTGATTGAGATAAATTCAACATTTACTAAGCAATAGGCATGAGAGAGAAGTGAGGAATTTCAAGAGTCATGAGGGGAGGTCAAGGGTCATGATAGATGAACAGTCACCTCATCTCTATAAATGTTCCCTTAGGCCTCATTGTGGGGGGACTTTAGCACTTGAGTTTAGGCTAGGATTAGATAGTTGATTTGTGCTCGAGAGTTAGAGGCACTCTTTTCTTCGCAGCTAGTAGAGTGGATTTGTAGTGAGGCTAGGGTTTTGCATTTGGCAATGGTATGAGCAAGACATGTTATATTATTAGGTTTTGACCAATTGAAAGATATGTAGTTGAAGTTGCAGCAACATTAATAAGGTTTTCTTCTTGTTTGGCACTGATTCCCATGCTTAGTCATGGTGGTTGTATTGGTTGTCTGGTATTTTCACTGTATTTGTATGTGTGCTTTCATACACACAATATGTTATGAACTGATTCATAGTTGTTGCATGTATGTTTTTCTTTCAAATCTATGTTTACTTATTTCTTTCCATGTCAGTGAGCTATTGTGAACTATTTTGCAACTAAATCCTGGCATGTTTTTGTTTATGTATGTATGATTGGGTTTTAGCTCATTGATCCCTCTGATGGCATACCTCTTCTGATTATTGTTGAGACTTGTTTGTACATATTTCTAAAGTTTTTCAATCTTGGGCTAATTTTGTTTAACTGTCTGGGAATTTCGTTCTTATCCCCACTCTAACACCTTCTCATTTGATAACTAAGATCAGAAACATTCATGGTGGTAGCTAAGCCCACATACTGGATGGGGATCCTATCCAAAATGGTGTGAGGTCTAATTGGGACTTCACAACGGGTAGAACCCCCTATTTATTGGCAGTACATTCAACCCGTCAACACTATATTGTGTTGCTTTCATATTCTTCTTGATTACCCACATTTATTGTTCCATGTCTGCCAACATGTACGGTCCAATAAACACCCTATTAACTGGATCACTCCAACTGATGGGAATGTTACAACTCCACCCATACAATGCCTCAAACTGACTCATCTTCAAAGATTCTTGATACCCATTGTTGTAAGTGAACTCTACCAATGGAAGATACTCTTCCTACTTTCATTGTTGATGCATCACGTACATCCTCAACATGTCCTCCAATATCCTGTTGAACCTCTCAGTCTGTCCATCTGTCTGTGGATGATAAGTTGTATTGAAGGCCAACTTTATGCCCAAACCTACAAACAACTCATTCCAAAACTTGGAAGTGAACTTTTCATCCCTGTCTGATACAATATTCTTTAGAACTCCATGGAATCTAATCACGTCTCTGATGAATACCTATGCTACAACGTTAGCCGAGAATGTAAACTTGACTGGAATGAAGTGCACAACTTTTTTCAACTATCGACAACAACCATAATGGAATCATGTTGTCTCACTGTCGTTGACAAACTTGTGATAAAGTCCATGGAAATGACCTCCCATTTCCATTATGGAATTGCAATCGGTTGTAGCATTCCAACTTTATGCTTACACGCTGAAAATCGAAACACCTTGCCACAAACTATGCTACATCCTTCTTCAGATTGAGCCAATAATTAAATTTCTTCACTACAGTAAGTGTCTTTTGATAGCCTAGGTGACCTAAATATGGATTTTCATGAAACTCCCTCAATATCACCTTCTTGAGCTCACTACTGTCTAGCACATATATCCTGTCTCTCAATCTAACCAATCTGTCTACTGTGAGGCGATAGTCCACATCTCATGCATCTACATTTGTACCTAGACCTGTACCACCACATGTACCTATACATGTACATGTACCTGTACTCTGCTACAACCAGTGCATAATATCCATATACCTGACATCCTGCTAACCTGCTTGCAAGATCCTATCTTGTAATTATGTTCCATAGGAGCTCATAGTTGCTAAGTTATTTACTTTTATCTTCTTACTAAAAGAATCTGCCGCCCTATTCTCTTTACCTTTGATATACTTGATCTCAAAATCATGTTGAAAATAACAACAAGAAATGATAAAAATAGAATCCATAAATTCGAGTTTAATTTGTCCTTGAATTAAACTAAGAATTAAAATCAAATTTTATTCTCATAACAACTTGTAATATTTAATTAGAGTGACTTGACTTAGTTAACTTAGGAATTTTGAGTTGAAAGTCTTTCTGAAGTCATGTATATGTTATCGCTATATTATAGGGGTCCAGGATGAGTTAAGTATGAGTTGTAATTAGTTAACTCAGTTTATTGAGTTAAGTCCAATTAAAGTAGTTCCAAACTATTTGAGTAACTAATAGTGAGTTAACAGTCAGTTGATGCATTAGTGCACTCAATTAGTGCTACTACAGTTAACTAAATATTCCCTCATCAGAAACTCATGCATGTTGATTCTGAGAAAGACACAGTTGAGACTAGAGTGCAGGGAAAATGTATTATTTGTTTTAGATTTTTCTGAGTTGCACTAATAGTACATGCATTTAGGAACTGAGGATTTTCCCTTAAAATACAGGGTAATTCTCTTAGGAATTGCACAAATAATTAGAAACTTGGGGGCTTGGAAATTTGGCTAAGTATTGGCCAAAGGAAGTCATCAAGTGGAGGATAGGAAATACTTGTGTAGGTTAAGCTCAAGGTTGAGTAGAGAATATTGTATTCATTTGAAATATTTGAACAAGGGTGCAAGGAAATAGGATCTTAGAGAGTAGGAGTAGTGGATAAGTGTTGGCCAAGAGTTTGCTTGTGAGTTGGAGATTGATTTTATTGAGTGTTGGGATTGTTCTTGTGAGAACAAACATTGTAATATCATCTTGGATTTCTAATTAATGCAATACAGATAGTGGGGTTTTGAGCTGTCGCTTTCCCTAGATATTTGTTGTGTTATGTGTCATTGACGTTCCTCCTCTTGTCGATTATTGTTTTGCTTGAACAATATACTAGAGGAGATTTTGAAGTTTTGAGTTTTGGGCCACGAGTTTGAAGAGAATATCTGAAAATTTTTGTGCACACTTTTCGTAAAAAAATAACATATTTGGATTCTTTGAAAAAAAAAATACCCAAATTCAAAAAAACAATCGTCCAAATCAGAGTTCGAATGAGGGAGATATCGCTGATTTAAATTCACCTCATTTTCTAGAAAATTTTGTGATGGTGACACATAGTAAGATATGGTGAGCTTTCCTCTTCTTGGGCTCCCAAAGAGTTGGCATATTTATCAAGACTCTATCAATGGTCAGGATAAGCTTCCAGATTGGGAACGACTATGGTCAGATTTGATGCGGGATGATATTAGGAGGAACACCAGAGATGGGACCTCTTCCAAGGAAGTGGAAGAGGATTTTGACTTAGTAAGGCAAAGATGGCCAAGGGAAAGAAGTCCCAAGGAAAGGAGGATGGAAATAAGATGGACTTGATGAAATTCAAGTGTTTTCACTGTCACGAGCATGGGCACTATGCCAAGAACTACCCACAAAAGCAAGTAAGCAAGAAGGAGCTGACAATAGCAGCAGCAGGTGAAGCTCTAGCTTCATAATTCAAACTTGATTTCACTCTCATTGCATGCATGGCCAACACTACCATGGGAGGTGTGTGGTATATTGACAATAGTGCCTCATTCCATATGATGGGGAATAGAGATATATTTAGTGATTTTGAGGAGAAAGACCTCAAGCAGAGCATAAAGTTTGGAGATGACGAGAGGTATAGAGCTACATGGATCTGTACGGTTACCTTTCAAAGGGAGTTTGACTCCCCTAGCAGGATCACATATGTGATGTATGTTCCAGGACTAAAGAAGAATCTTGTTTCAGTCACGGTATTCGAAGACCATGGCTATGATGTGCTTTTTGGTAAGGGAAAGGTTTTCCTTAGACACATCACCACGGGATAGTTAAAATAGATCAGTGCACATGTCAAGAACTTGTATGATCTTGAGATTCAAGATGCATGCAAATACTTGAGGAGCAAGCATGTATCCCTTGGAGAAGCCTCAGAAGAAACTTCAGGAAGTTTTGGAGTAGCCACAACTAGAGAAGCTGAGAGGATACTGAGGGGAGAGATCCACTCAAGTAGAGAAGGAGTTTTAGAAGCAGTCTCAGACAATTGTGGAGCAATCACAATTAGAGAAGCCAAGAGGAGACTGAGTGAGGGCATCCAATCATGCAGAGACCTCAAGTAGGGGGAAATTTCAAGAAAAGTGGGCAAAGGGATCATATGCAACCATATCTATAGTTGTGAGGTGGGGAAATTTGAAGTGATAGTCTAAAATTGGGTAGGGTCCATTGAATGGTTTTATCTCATGGATCGTACCATGCTATGGGAGAGAAAAGTACTTAGTAGTGGGAAGAATCAACGGGATTAATGCAATCATAGATCAAAGTGACAGAGGCTAGAGCAGTCAGATACTGAATAAGCAAAGAGAGGGTTGACAATAGTGTAGAAACACAGAGTCAATAGAAGCGCATAGTTTTTAGTCAACAGAGGCAATAGTAGTCAGAGACTTTGATGACAGAGGCATCATTTTGATTCAGGTTGGATGTTTTTTGTTTCTGGAGTTACTAAAGCAACAATACTAGAGAGAAGTTTTACATGTAGAACATTCCAAAGGTTCAGGATTGGGATCGAGTTGAATTCCTTTCTTTTTGAGAGGGAGTGTTGAAAATAGCAACAAGAGATGATAAAAATAGAATCCATAAATTCTATTTTAATTTGTCCTTGAATTAAAATGAGAGTTAAAATCAAATTTTATTCTCATATCAACTTGTAATAGTTAGCTAGAGTGAGTTGACTTAGTTAACTTAGGAATTTTGAGTTGGAAGTCTTTCTGAAGTCATGTATATGTTCTCCCTATACTATAGGGGTCCAGGATGAGTTAAGTATGCGTTGTAATTAGTTAACTCAGTTTATTGAGTTAAGTCCAGTTAAATTAGTAAACTATTTGAGGAACTAATAGTGAGTTAACAATCAGTTGATGCATTAGTGCACTAAACTAGTGCTACTCTAGTTAACTGAATATTCCCTCATCAGAAACTCATGCATGTTGATTCTGAGAAAGACCCAGTTGAGACTAGAGAACAAGGACAATGTACTATTTGTTTTATGTTTTCCTGAGTTGCACTGATAGTGCATGCATTCAGGAACTAATGAAATTCCATTTAAATATGGGCTAATTCTCTCACGAATTGTGCAAAGAATTAGAAACTTGGTGGCTTGGAAATTTGGCTAAGTATTGGCCAAAGGAAGTTATCAAGCGGAGGATAGGAAATAGTTGTGTAGGTTAAGCTCAAGGTTGAGCAGAGAATATTGTATTGATCCAAATTATTTGACCAAGGGCACAAGGAAATAGGGACTTTGAGAGTAGGATAAGTGGCTAAGTGTTGGCCAAGAGTTTGCTTGTGAGTTGGACATTGATTTTACTAAGTGTTTGGATTGTTCTTGTGAGAACAAGCATTGTAATATCTTCTTTGATTTCTAATTAATGAAATACAAATAGTGGGGTTTTGAGCTATGGCTTTCCCTGGATATTTATTGTGTTATGTGCCATTGACGTTCTTCCTCTTGTCGATTATTATTTTGCTCGATATTTATGTGCTTCTGCTGTAAAGAGTAGAAGTACATTCTTGTCTCTTGTTTTAGTAGATTACATGAGCTTGTGAATCTATAATATTTTTTACAAATCAAACTCACTGTTCATGGTCAACCATCGATCCTACCTTCCATTTAGGTTTGGTTGGTCAAATAAATGCCACAAACCACTGTGATCACTCATCAACACAAACATCCTTCACAAAAGATATTGCCTCCACATCTTCAATGCATGTATGATCACTATCAACTCAAGATCATGTGTGGGGTAGTTCTTCTTGTGCTCATTTAGTTTTCATGACTCATAGCATACCACTTGTCCATCCTGCATAAGGACTCCACCAAGTCCTCTTTCGCAAGCATCTGTGCATACTAAAAGTTGTTTGTCCGAATATGCAATATTTAACACTGGTGAATGTGTCAACAACTACTTGAGCTGCTCAAAACTAGCCTCACACTCCTATGTCCATTCAAACTTCTTATACTTTCTCTACAATGATGTGATAGGATGAGAAATCTCCAAGACGTTCCTGATAAACCTCCTGTAATAATAGCCTTCCAACCCCATGAAGGATCTCACCTCATCTAAATTTATAGGGGCTACCCACTCCATGGTGGTCCTTATCTTTTCTGGATCTACTGCAATTCCCTCCTTGGAGACAACATGTCCCAAGTAATGTACCTCATTTTGGAAGAAAATTCACTTGCTGAGCTTAGCATACAATTGATGCTATCTCAACAACCTCAACACTGCTACTAGATTCTTGATATGCTCTTCCTGATTTTTAGAATATACCAATATGTCATCAATGAACACAATATAAAAATTATCCAAATATGGATGCAATACACTATTCATCAAGCACATAAATGTAGTTGTAGAATTATTCAAACTGAATGGAACTACAACAAACTCATAATGCCCATACATGGTACAAACAGTTGTCTTGTAAATGTCCTCCTATTTGATGCGTACCTAGTGGTATCCTGATATCAAGTTGATGTTTGAGAACACTATTGCTCCCTTCAACTGATTGAACAAGTCATCAATCCTCAACAATGGATACTTGTTCTTGATGGTCACTTTGTTCAACTACCTGTAGTCAATGCATAGCCTGAGAATACCATCCTTATTCTTCAAAAATAATACCAATGTGCCCCAAGGTGATACACTTGGCCTAATTTGTCCCTTATCCAACATTTCCTTCAACTGAAACTTCAACTCTACCAACTCAGGTGTACTCATCTTGTAAGGTGCCTGTGATGTCAGAGATGCCCTTGACACCAAATCAATAGAAAATTCTACCTCCCTGTGAGGTGGAAACTCTGAAATATCCTCAGGAAATACATCCTAAAACTTTTATAGAACTAGGTATCTGCTCAAAACATCTGCATCCTCAGCCTCCTTACCTTTGTCACTAGAAATGTGCATTGTGAATAACACAGACCCTTTCTTGCGACTACGCTTTGCCTGGATAGTTGTCACCATTCTAATTTATGTTCATTTATTCTTTCCTTGTAAGACTCTTGGTTCCCCATTGTCATCCAAACAATCAATGGCTTTGTCATAAAATTCCACCTTGGTCCTATGAAGGTAAAACCAATCCATGCCCAACAACATATTGTATGATCCCAACGGTAATACATTCAAATGTTTTGTGGTAGGCATACCATTCAAATCAAATGTACAAGCTCTTACCCGATGGTGAACTCGCTTCTTTGTACTTGTAGCCAACTGCACTAACCAAAAATCTGCATGCACTTCCTTATTAAACCACACTTATCCACCAAGTTAGGACTAACATAACTATAATTAGATCTAGGGTCAAACAAAATAGAAATAACTTGATCACAAAGCTTACCATCCATCTCAATGATAGATGCCTAATGGTATGCCTGTTTTTAATCCAATGCTGCATAAATACGAGGAATAATCTGACCAACATCGCCAACATTTTGTGCCTCCTATGCACTATATATATCTGAGGCCTACCACCCTGATTCTGTGGACAATATGTCTTGTGATGATCTTTGTCACAAGTCCAACACTCCATAGGTTTCCAACCCACATCCTTGTTCTACTACTCAGATCGATGTCCCTGCCCTCTGTCAGATGCATTGAACTTCTTAGATAGAGCTACATTTTCTTTATTACCTGAATCCTAAGGCCTTTCTTGTTTATTGTCCCATTTTCCTTTGGTCTTTGCATTACCTTTCCAATCCATCTTAGTCTCATATTTTCGCTTCGACTGGTCATAGTAGTGCTTTAGCTTCCGAATGGTCTCTTCCAATGATCTAGGCTCATTGAACTCAACCCTATCTTTGAATTGCATTAGTAACCCACTAGTGAATCTCTAAATCTTTGCCTTATCCTCCTTGAGTTAAGGCACATACCTCGGTTACAGCTCCAAGAACTTGCTAGTGTACTCCTCATCTATCATTGATCTCATCTTTAGCTCATAGAATTCTTTTTCCATGTCATCAAAGTATCTCTCTGATATGTACTTATTCTTGAATAGCCACTCAAACTCATTCCAAGTCAAGTCCTCCTCATGTAAACCTCTGGCATTCTTCACATCTTTCGACCAACTGTCTTCTTTATCTTTGAGAATAAATGTAGCTATTTTGGCTTTCATGTTTTCTGAGTAATCATTCAACCTAAAGAACTTCCTCATGTCAAGCAACCATGTCTCTTCATCTTGCGATTTGTTTATCTCTCCATAAAATGTAGGTGGCTTTTCTTTCTTAAACTCATCCAAAAAATACTCCCTATCTCTTCTCCTGTGAGGATTATAACGATGTCGATCATCATGCCTATCAGAACTAGAACTAGAATAATGCCTGTGTCTATCACCTCTCCTATCTAGAGTATCCAACAATCTTCCATCTATAACCGTTTCATCGCCAAAATCGCTTTGAACAGGAAGACTCTTTTTTGGGTCGTCTCACTAAGCTCCGATACCACTTGTTGTAGTTCTGATACCAATTGTTGTAGCTCTGATACCACTTGTTGTAGCTCTGATACCAATTGTTGTAGATCTAACCCAGAAATATTATAGATCTGATATGAAAATACAAGATAATGCAAATAAACCCAAAGATAATATGAATGATACTTTATTATGAAAACCCTTATGGTAGGGCAACACCATACATTCTCTCCTTAAGGAAGGAGAACACTCCACAAGCCATATGCCTGTTCATACAAGAATACTTCTCTTCATCTTCATATTCATATGTGGAGTCTCTAGCGTTTATATAGGCCTCATACATACAATACCATGCATCATTACCATGGTTTCCTGATACCATCAACTAATACCATGGGCCCATTACATTATTATTAACTACTTGTGGTCCCTTACATGACATGGGTTAACCACCTTATTTATTACTATGGCCCATCCCATTATTACATTATTACCTTGGGTACCTCCCTTGGTACCCCATATTATCCCCCCTAGGTACATAACAGGAAAATGTTATATACCTAGGGGGGATAATATGGGGTACCAAGGGAGGTACCCAAGGTAATAATGTAATAATGGGATGGGCCATAGTAATAAATAAGGTGGTTAACCCATGTCATGTAAGGGACCACAAGTAGTTAATAATAATGTAATGGGCCCATGGTATTAGTTGATGGTATGAGGAAACCATGGTAATGATGCATGGTATTGTATGTATGAGGCCTATATAAAGGTTAGAGACTCCACATATGAGATGAAGAGAAGTATTCTTGTATGAACAGGCATATGGCTTGTGGAGTGTTCTCCTTCCTTAAGGAGTGAATGTATGGTGTTGCCTTACCTTAAGGGTTTGATCAATAAAGTGAATCATTTCTATCTATATTCAGATCTTGTTATTTCTTGAGTTTATTTGAAATTAGAGCTATTTCATATCAGATCTATAATATTCTTGGGTTAGATCTACAACAAGTGGTATCAGAGCTCTTTCTTGGGCAAACCGTGGAGAATTTTTTTTTTCATTTTTGCAGGGTTTCTCGGGTGGCGAATTTGCAGATCAGATCTGTACGTTTTGGTTCAAGATCTGCAGAATCTAATTGTAGATCTGTATTCCTTGTGAAAAAATAGCCGATTTCAAAAAAAAAAAATCGGTTGAATCAGAGTCCAGATGAAGGAGATATCGCTGATCTAAAAATCAGTGGGGTTGCAGACAATTTTTAGGGCCAGCAAATTTGCGGCGCAGATCTGGACGTCCTGGTGCCAGATCTGTATGATCTAATTGTAGATCTGGAATCCTTGTGACAAAACACCTGATTTCAAAAAAAAAATCAGGCGAATCGGAGTCCGGATGAGGAAGATATCGCTGATTTAAAATCAACTCTTTTTTCAGAAATTTTGGGTGACGGCGGGAAAGTTGCAGCGCAGATCTGGAATTCTAGTGCCTGGATCAAAATTTCTATCACATGGGCAGATGAAGAATGATGGTTCCATTTCTAAAAACAGGTCATAATAAGGATTCTGAGCAATATTGACGAAACTGTGACAATTTCAATTTTTCGCCAATATTTTTGTGATGGCGGGCCTAGATCGCTTTGAACAGGAAGAATCTTTTTTGCATCGTCTCGTTAGGCTCCGACAGGCTGGTACAGTGGAGGAATATATTACTGCTTTTGAAGCCTTAGCCTTCCGCACTAGGGGTCTCACAGATGCATTCTTCAAGGAATGTTTTATCAACGGTCTTAAAGAAGCCATCAAAGCTCAAGTTCTACTTCACCACCCTCCCACGTGGAAGGAGGCTTGCCAGTTAGCTCGTCAGGTCACACAGCCTAGCAAAGTTTTTGTAGAAAAGAAGGAAACCAAGGGACCTAAAGGGTTATCTTCTTCTAGTATATCTTTATTGCAGGTTCATGGATTGATTCAGAAGGAGAAAATCGTTGTGTTTATAAATCCTAGTTGCAAGAAAAATATTATAAGTATTAATTTGGCAAAAAGATTGCAAGTTCCAGCAAAACACATTGAAACTGCACAGATTGATAATGAGGATGTTCAAGTGTATAAGGATTTGAAGATTTCTATGGATAAATATGTGTTGCATGGTGATTTTTATGCTTCAGAGATGGATAACATGGATGTTGTTTTGGGATACCCTTGGATGGAATCCGTGGGTACTATCAATATTAATGTGCAGAAGAAATTCCTAAAGCTATGGTATAAAAAGAAGAAAATTACATTACAGGATATTTCCATCCATAAACAGGTAGAGCACATGGAGGCTGAAGCAGAAGATGTTCAAGGGACTGACATATCAGATGATGAGCCTTTGATGATCGACAATCAAACACAAACAGAGGCTGCAGAAGAAAAGGTTACAGGTGATGATACATCAGAGGAGGGCTCAGTGGTTGAAGTCATATTGACAAAGAAGACACCACAACAGGCACCACAACAGGGTGAAGTCAAGCAAAAGCCATCGTGGGTTAAAACTTCAACATATCATCACCCACATCACCCAGCGAGACAACCATCAAGATGGAAACGAAGTCGTCACATGACGGATTGCGAGGAGAGAAGATCCACCCACTACACATCAACACAGAAGAGCGGCCACGGTCAACTTCCATCTCAAGCGAGCGAGGCACCAGTGAGATCGAGGGTTCACCTTTCTCTTGGATGGCTAGATGCACGTGCATGGTATCAGTGGACTACTCTTTTGAGTAGATCTTATTATTTGTGTTCTTCCCATGTTTCAGGGACGAAACATGCTTAGGGGGGTGGAATGTTATATACCTAGGGGGGATAATATGGGGTACCAAGGGAGGTACCCAAGGTAATAATGTAATAATGGGATGGGCCATAGTAATAAATAAGGTGGTTAACCCATGTCATGTAAGGGACCACAAGTAGTTAATAATATTGTAATGGGCCCATGGTATTAGTTGATGGTATGAGGAAACCATGGTAATGATGCATGGTATTGTATGTATGAGGCCTATATAAAGGCTAGAGACTCCACATATGAGATGAAGAGAAGTATTCTTGTATGAACAGGCATATGGCTTGTGGAGTGTTCTCCTTCCTTAAGGAGTGAATGTATGGTGTTGCCTTACCTTAAGGGTTTGATCAAAAAAGTGAATCATTTCTATCTATATTCAAATCTTGTTATTTCTTGGGTTTATTTGAAATTAGAGCTATTTCATATCAGATCTATAATATTCTTGGGTTAGATCTACAACATAATTCCTGTGTCTATCACCTCTCCTATCTAGAGTATCCAACAATCTTCCATCTATAACCGTTTCATCTCTATTTGACCTATGACCACCATGCGACCTATTGTATGCCCCATTACCTTTTTTCCTCCTACTCATGGCTTATCTAAAGTGGTCCCTATCCCTGCAATTCTGAGAAACTATAGAGTATCATTGCATTTACCTCTGCTAGTTTCTCCTGTGCTTGTATGATTCGGTGATTGTCTGAATTACAACTCCTTATTTATTCCTTTAAGATTCTTAGTGTATCTTCCAAATCAAAATAATTCCCAATACCATGCTTCTCATTTGATCCATAGGGAGAGTCTCAGGACTCTACCATCTTGCTATTCATCTTTGATATTCTTCCTGCAAGGTATATCATGTCAGCTAAACAAAATCACAATAAACCAACATACCTCAGTATAGTTTGGGGAGGATCTCTTGTCTAAAATATAAACCAATCATCATGATACATGTATAACATTATCATGAAAACATATAAATATAACACATAAGCATATAACCATACAACCATCATTCTAGCTAGATTCCAGTCATCAATGCATGACCATGTCAACTACACATACCATAACCTCATGCATGACAACAACCACTACATCATTGTACACTTGACCACATGTGAAAATTAACATGCATCCACAATGCATAATCAAGCACACACTCATAACAACAAACTTGACAACAACACCATCAACTTTCCATGGAAACATCACTACAACCATGAATCATACCATATAAATGCAACAAGCACATGGTCCTACAACACAAGAGACACACATGCAACCGACATGGATGCATGAACAACAAACAACCCATCCAATCTGAGGGGTGAACCATTCTTTGATACCACTTGTAACACCCTCCTCTCACATCTACCCAAGTAACTGACCAACCGGGGTAAACATGTGACGAGAAGTTACTATGATATAATTTGACCTCCTAAGTCATGTTAAGGAAGTGAAACCAATAGACACATGCCATACCACCTTCAACATCAGTAATAAGACCCCTAGGAACCATCCCAACCTTTTTGTTAACCAGCCTGTAGGTCCCTCTGATATTTTAGACCACTTAACCTCTGGACGCTTCCATGTTATGGTTCTGCCAATGTCCAGGGACTATTTTACTCAGTCTTGTGCCAGTGTCCTCGGGATTTGAGCCACTTTTTCAGGCCGAGAGCCTAGGTCACTGCCCATAATTGGATGACACCTTCAGAACATAAAGATAACAAGGAAACAATGATACAAATGCAATTACTTAAACAAACCCTTGACTGGACCCCTACTAACCATGACAGGAATTTTGTCAAACATATCATAAATATGTAATCTACAAGTGTAAATAATAGATCTAAGCATAGGGGTCTCATACTCATCTAAGAATCACTAAGAAACATTTATGCCTCAACACATTAGCTGTAGTTTCATCCATTAGGTCATAGATACATCGTTCATTCATTTATAAGTAAAAACATGATGAGAGCCATACAGAGCTACTGTCTTAAAACATATACATAACTAGCATAATAACAACAAAAATACCAAGGAAATCATAGCCATATGATCCACATATAAACCACTATAATACTCATAGAAATACAGGGAGAAATAACCTCACATTGATGATGCAAAATCTAAACCTGAGATGGGACTACCACATTCCACCTGACCATAGAATGGTTGAGCCAAATATCTCTTCATACATTCACCCCTATGTCATATTCCAAGCATGAATGTGGGATCTCACAGAACACATCAATCCAAAACCATCCAGGGCTTCCAGAGGTCAACCACCTCAACCCATAAAATAGTGATTCCACCTCATGGTCGGACATCACAAAACCATCATTAGATTGGTCTCTACCCAAGCCTTCCAGGGCTCCAGATTTTTTGTTCCAACCAAGGCTTCCAAGACTAGTAACTCAACCCACAACTTATCCGGGCTTGCAGAGCGTTTGTCCAACCAGGTCTTCCAAGACTAGTAACTCAACCCACCTGTTGACGATGTTGGATTCGCCAACATTAAGGGGATCTCCCCGATATGAGGTCCCAATTAGACCTCACACCATTCGGTGTAGGAGTCCCATTCGGTATGATGCCCCAGTTGCCAAATACTTAGAGATTTTCCTCAGCTCTAGCTTTGAGCACAAGAGAGTGTTGCAATGGTACCTTTGAAAAACAAGGTGAGTGTGCTTGGTGAGTGTGCAACATGATAATGTCTAGGTTCTCTTACTACAAAAGGGAGTATAAAAGTGAGCCTCTATGTGAGAGGTAATAATACCACCCAAGAAGAGACATGGGAAATGGGAAAAACTATCCAGGGACCAGCATCCAGTGAAATAGTCCACAACAGATGCAGTAATCATTAAAACCAAAGAACAGGAAAAGACCCATCTACCATCCAGCGGAATTGTCCAAAATAGATGTGACAGTCTTTATAATCGACGAGAGGGAAAGTTTTTTCTAGTATCATGCGGAGTAGTCCACAATGATGAGACAATAGTGACAATCATTACATCACATTCCCAACAAGATAAACACTAAAACAACCGAAATAGTTAAACTATATTAGTACATGTGAAACAAACATGAAATATAAATTCTCACATAATAGTCTTACAAACATCCATAAGTCATGCATGGAAAAGTATTGGCCTGAACATGCTTCTGTATTAAGCAAAATTTCCATGACACATATTCACATCATACATCGCTAGCCCCAATAGTGGGACATTGGAGCCACTCCTTGCTCCTCAAAGAATTGACTAAAACTCTCTATGCTTTGCAAGAGGAGCCAAGGTGAAAAGTTCTTTGCTCATACAATGAGGGGGTATATAACCAAGGGGTGATGCTTGACCCTTGTGACCCTTTGACTACCCTCATGACTGTTCAAATTCCTGACTTTTCAACTCATGTGACTCTTCATATTCATGTGTGTCCATTGGACTTCCACTTTACATTACATTTGATTTACAATATACATGGCTCACAATAGCGATGCTACCTTTGACAACTCATGGCATGACTTGACATGACACTTCTAATATGGACTAGCTTGTTGAGGTGGAAATGTCAAGCCATTGTTGCTACTAAGTGATAGATGTGTTCTTGGATGTGCTTTCTTTTCTTCTCTCCATGGCTTGATGATGTGGGGACTTCAATGATCTTCAGTCTTGAAAGGTGGTTGCATGCACGTGTTCCCTTTTCTTGTTATTGATAAGCTTCTTCGTCCTTCTAACTGTTAGTGAGCCTTCTAGCATGTTTTCTCCTTCTTCTCCTTATTCATTTTCTCACCATGGTCTAACAGTGTACCTATTCCTAAAATTCACTCATGACAGGACAACATCAAATCCAAAAACTCCGTAGTCTAAGATGATGCATTGTTATCCATGGACTGGGCCCGAGATAGGTGTTAGTTTGGGAAATAGGGACCAATTGCGCAATTATAGATGACAGGGAGGGAGGTTGGTCAATAAGACTGCACAAAGCGCAACTCAGGCTTGGCTGAGGAAATCCTGAGCATAGTCCTCACTGTCGGGAAAAATTGCACAAAAGCCATTGGGAGATAGGATTGTGCAGTTGAGATAGTCAATGGCTGATGCAGGATGGGGCCCTTAAAGGCAGGTTTGCCCAGTTCTTGAGATCAGTGAGCCTCGACTAAGGGAGGACACTGGGGAGAAACTTTTGTGCAATTCTAGGATGCAAGGCAGGCTTGGTCTTTTATGCGTTGTGGTGTTCTAACAGACAGGGAAGAAGCTAGATGATTAATATTGTGAAATGTGCAGTCCAGGTTAGGTTGGGGGACATTACTGTGCAATTCTAGGGACTAAGGCAGACGACTCAACTCTAGAATTGTGCATTAAAACTACCTTGGGGGATAATGATTGCGCACTGCATAGTTCTAGGAAGTAAGGTTGCATCATTGAGGGTTGAGAATATGCAGTACATAGTTCAGTCGGGGTCTGGTCAAGGTGAGTTTCCCAGTCAGAAGGATTTCGAAGAACTGTCTAAGTGCAAGAGGAAAGTGAACTTGTGATGAACTTGAACTTATGATCACACACTTAGCATACTTCGATGACACGATAACATAGATCACCATAACAACAAGACAAAGAATTACCCTTTGTGAGACTATCCTAGAACAAAAAGTGACAAGTGGGACACTTGAGATGGACTTAGGACCACCGTGATGACACTTGTGTGATAATTCCTAGAACGTTGTGTATGAGTGCGACGAATGTTTACATATCTAGGACAACTCAAATGCACAAAGGCCAACCTTTGAAAACACCAAAAAGGGACTACAAGCATGGTAAAACAGTCAAACATGCCAAAATATGATAGTTGATCAAACAAGAGACAGGGGTTTAAAGACTCTAAGAAAGCTCATGAAATGAGCTCAGTTGTTTACAACCATAAAAGAAAATACTAAGGAAGGCTCTAAAATTTAAGTGCAAGCCAAAATTTTAGAGGGTGTTACAACCACTACAACACTTGGCGACACACTGGTTGAATACCAACTTCTCTGTCTTGGTTCATTTTTTTAAGTGAAGGGCCTTGGTCCTCCGAGGACTATTGATTCATCATGCATATTACTTTAGCTTCCCCACTTACCCCATGGGCAAACATGGTTTCGTTTGTACCTTCTTAGTTGAACACAACATAAAATTTAGCCAGATCACAGTGTTTCAAATTGGGAAGGGTAGTTTAGCTCGCAAGCTTAAGATTTGCAGAGTATAGTTTTTCATATCTGGTGTTGCTCCGCTACCAGCAAGCTTGGACAGTACCTCAGCGGAGTCATGCAGGAACACAAACATTTCTCTACTGCCAATGAGCTTGGACAATACCATGGTGGAGTTACCTACTTCACCTCTTTGCGTAGGAATCCTTTCTCTTCTTTCGCCTTTATTTATTTATTTCAAGAGAAATATGCTTGGAACTTATTGATGGATCATGACTTATTGAGAGCAGGAGAGGTTGTTCCTTCCGAGAAGCATATAAATACCTCTGATTTAGGTTTGCTCATTTAGATTTTCCCCTTCTCCATTTATAGATTGTTGAAAATAATAAAAATGAACATAGGCAAAAAAATCCAAAGGGGAGGACAGAGTTTCAAACTGGTTGTTCAATTGGGATCCTTACACAAATGGATATTTTCAGTCAAAACTTCATTGGCCAAAATTTACAACCAATAAAAAGAAGGTGGACATAGGACTGGCCAAGGCCTACAGTGTCACAAGACTGTTTGAACTTCAGCTACATACTCACTTGGAATCCAAAACGCAGTAAGGCAAAAACACTTATTTAATGAAAAATACAAAAGAAAAAAAAAAAAAAACACAAAAAAAACAACAGAATATGTACAAAAAAGAATATGTACATAAAGTTGTGGTAATGTCTTGCTTAAGTTTACAGAGAAAGTAATCTTTTTTCTTGGGATTTACATGATACATGTATTGGCCAATTCTCTTGTAGTGTGATTGAAATGATCCATGAAGGTTGAAAACTAGTGGTTTCCTTTTTTCATGGGCTTTATCCCAAAGACTAAGCCACCCTATTGATTAGTGTAGTTTATGGGTTTTGTTGTTCAATCTTTGATGATACTTTATGTGGTGGTTGTTGTATTGTATCTCTTTCATCCTTTCTTCTGTAATGTGTAAAAAGTTTTTCCTTCTCTAAAAAACTTCCTGTAAGCTTGTACAATGTGTGATTCTTGGGACAAGGACTAAGAGAAGTTAGGGATTTTGGAATGAAGTAAGGCAAGTTTTATTCGAATTGGAGTATGGTTGAATTTTATGAAGTAAGAGGAAGAATTTAGAGAAGTATTAGGGTGTTCAAGGTGTTAATGAATAACAGTGAAGTTCTAAATTGAGTTTGGTTTCTCAAAGGATATTTTTTATGGAATGTGGTGTTATTATTTGGATTCAACAAGACCATTCCCCTGTGGATAATAGTTAATAGAATGTTTCAAGACAATATCGCTTTCCAATGCAAAATCATAAACCTGTAACGAAGAAAAGCACGTTGCATTGTAAAAAATAAGTGACATAGGAATGCTAAACCTGAAAATGATATTATGCTGCAGAAAGATGATGACTTCCTAATCATTCACTTGTTTTAGCGGAACTACCTCTGTCCACCGCATTAAATAATCTGTAGCAGTCAAAATATAGCGATGTTGCTTCGATAAATATGGGAAAATTTCCACAACAATATCCAAGCCCCACTATTGGAATGGTTCTTCCACTGCAATAGCCTGCAGCAGGGCTGCTGACTTCCGATTTATGTCGGTGCACCTTTGATAGACATAACACTTGCGGGCATATGCATGAGCATCCTTGAATAATGTAGGCGAGTAGAAATCGTCCCGCATAACCTTGTGTGCCGTGGTGTTACCTGCGAAGTGTCCCCTAACTGGTTCGTCGTGGAGATCATGTAAAACCTTATCTAAATCATGTGCCTCCAGGAACCTAAGAAAAATCCCATTATGGTGCTATCTGTATAGCGCCCTATGCACTAGTTGGTATGATAGCGCTTTGAGTTAGAGTTCCCTCTTCTGCCACAAAGAGAAATGAGATGGCATGGTTCCATGCTTAAGGTACTAGCACGCATCTGTGTACCAAGAGTTTCTATTTGAAGCGGGAGAGGTTCTCTCAACATTGTACATTTCTATTTCTTGCTCCCAACCTGCGAGCTCGTCTTATTCCTCTTGTGCACTAATCACTTTTGCTACTAACTTACAAAGACCATGACCCTTAATGGTGTGAACTGGTTTGATGTCAAGATCATATTCCTGTAATCCAGTCATCCAGTTCACCCTTGTCTCACCTAGCTCTTGCTGAACTAGCAATGATCTGACAGTTGGGTGTGGAACAAAGATAATGCAATGGTTTTTTAAAACACAAGGTCAGAAGTGCTTCACCACCTTGTACACTACATAAGCTTGTTTTTCCACGACGGAATATTTGAGCTCTAGTCCTTGCAGGCTTACGCTCCTAAAGGAGGTGGGTCGGTCATTGTGCAACTCGTTCTTTTGAGTGAGAACAACAATGATAGAAGTGTCGGAAGAAAAAGTGTAGAGCAAGAAATCTTTGCTAAAGTCTAGGTTGTACGATGTTGGTTATTCTACTATTTCTTTCTTTATACAGGTGAATACATCCTTTTCCCTTTTTCCCAACTTGTATATTATGTCCTTCTTGATCATCTCCTGTATGGGTTTGACGATCTGAGCATAATCGGAGATGAAATTTTTGAGGAAGTTAATCTTCCCCAAGAAAGACTGCATGGATTTCTTATTCACTGGGTGGGGAATCTACATGATAGTCCAAACCCTGTATGGATCTACCTTTATCCCACTTTTAGCAATAATATGTTCGAGCAGGTTACCCTCAGACATTGCAAATATGCTCTTCCTAGAATTCATGGATATCCCATATTTCTGGCATCGCTCAAAATTTTTCTTAAGGTGGTGTAGGTGGTTTGACTACTATCTTGAGAACACTTTTACATCATTGAGGTAGACCACTACGCTCTATCTGATAAGCCTGTGGAAAGCGATGTCCATTTCAAATTGAAATGTTGCACTTGCATTAACGAGCCCAAATGAAATTCGGAGAAATGAAAATGTACCCCACTTGGTATGGAATGTAGTTTTGAGTGGCTCTGGTACCAAAACTTGGTTATAACTTGAAAAACTGTCTAGTAAAGAAAACAACTCTGCTCCAGATATTTTCTGCAATATGTGCTCCATAGATGACACTGGGTAATTTTATTTTTCTGAGGCGTGATTGAGGTTTCTTAGATCTACACATAGGTAGATCTCCTTGGACTCTTCATTAAAGGGACTAAATTAGACACCCATGTCAAATGTCGCACTTTGTAAATGATTTGAGCATCCAACAACTTCGTCAATTCTTTCTGTATGAGGGACTCAAGTGTTGGGTGAGCTTTTCTCAATTTATATTGAAAAGGCTTGGCCCATTCTTGGATTGGTATCACATGCTAGATTATTTGTGTTTCATATGCCTTAAGATCATCATACATCCAAGCGAAGACATCACAATACTTCTTGAAGAGGCAGATAAAATATTTCCGCTCTTGTGGCGTACAACAAGTACTGAGATTCACATACTTCGGATCCTTTTCTATTCCCGGATTAATCATATCATGCAATAATGTAGAGATATGGGTCTTAGCATTCACAGGTCCCTGAAAATGGTTCTGCATGTCATACAACTTTTCCAGTGATACCACACCCTTGGGGATGAGATTGCCTTTGCTTATACTAGTTCTGTCTTGCAGAGTCTATTCATGCTCATCCTCGTCTATCGTTGTGTCTTTGAATACGTCAATGTTAGACATTAAGTGCAATGTCTGTTTATCATCATCAAGAACACGTAAATTAGTGATTTTGTCTGGGACAGATGGTTTATACAAAATTTCAATAGTAAAATTGTCCCTTAATGGTAACATCCTAGCAGTTGTGTTTTCCAAGGCATCCACAACTGCATTACACATTCTTGGCACTAAAATAATATTGAAATCTTGGAAATGAGAAATGAGTTGCCATACCTCTTGTTGATAACTCTTAAGATGAGGTGAAACATAATGTATAGTGTTACGTACTTGACACACCACAATTTAAGAGTCACCTACCACTTTCAAGACAACAATCTTGAGGCCAATGGCTTTCTGTAAGTTGAAGACGAGTGCTTCATACTCTGCGGTGTTGTTCATGGACTCAAATTCCAAGTGACTAGAGATTAAATGTTTTCTCTGTAGCGGGTCTATTAAAACACAACCATCTCCAAAGCCCTCCTGTGTTTTGGATCCGTCGAAGTACATGGTCCACATATCATATGTACAAAGACTGCTAACCGCACTAGTGCTACTGCTACTGCTGCTACTACTACAACTACTACTACTACTACTACTTATTGTAGATGTTTAATTTCCGCCAATTGAACATGGAAGGATGTCCAACTATGTGTTTGGTGGGACAGGGGATGGCTCTACAAGATAGCATCCCAATTGTGTCTCTAGAAAACAATTGCCAAAAACAAGTTCCAAGAAATCCAATGGTTTGTTCTGTCCATTCAAGGGAGTCACATTGTGCTTCATGTATCTCTCTGACAACACTCAGATCTAGTTGTTCCTACCCTTATATGGAAGCCATAAGTGTGACCAGTCAATAGCAAATTATCCTTGCATCTTGCTTGACTAGTCTCTGTTGAGAAATACCCCATATGCTTCTAGGATGTCCACAATTACAATATTGATGCATTGATGAACTTGTTCATCAGAAAATAGACGAATGATCACATCCCCAATTTCACCAATTGATGGCACAGAAGTTCTATCTAGTTGGATGATCTATGCCTCTATCTTACTCCATTAAGCATTGATCTTCTTGGCCATAGAGAGTGGCATGACATTGACTGATGCACCAAAATCAACCAAGAAGTTGTGAACATTGAAGTTAAAGATTTCAAATGACAACAAGAATTGTGGGAATAGTGAGTTTTCCTCCTCCATGCGGAGTGTGTTAAGCACAGATGCAAGAGCGTCAGGAGACTTACTAGATCCTTGCTTGAAGAGGTGGCATGTCCAGTAGAGGTTTCCCAAGTGCTTGTATAAGAATTTCCCACTAGTTCATGATTTTTGTAAGTTCAAACAGAGAAATATTTGCACGAGCCTTCTTCATGTCTTCTACAATTTTATACTCTATTGTGTAAAGAATCACCGAGTTGTCTGGTGGTGGAACTGAGTTCATGGTTTATGGTGGGATGGTTCTATCTTTACTTCTTATGGAAATTCCTTTCGTTGAAGCTGTATTTTTGAAATTTCTCTAAGTGTTCTGTGTTGAGTCGACTGACAGACCCATTTTCCTTAACATGTTTTCTTTGAATTCCTGTTTCAGTACCTCAATCACTGTGGTGGCCCCTTAACTTCTCGAGTTGTATCAGTTATTTTTCTTCTAGTTCGGACCGTCACTCGGAGGCTCCTTATCGGTGGTGGTCTTCTAGGCTTTGAGAGAATATTGATACATGTTTACTACATGCCCAATGCTTGTAGATTCATCAGCTGTAGCAACATCTTATTTTTCATCAGGCTCTGGTTGTTCATCAACCATGGTTGTGTCAAACAACTGCGCAACAATACTACTCATTCCATGGTTCCGTTCTGGGCATGTTTTTTTCGAATGATGCTCATGGTGGAACCTGCAGTATGAATTTGTGGTGATTTTCTCAATGTTTAGAACCACGTTGGAGCTCTGCGTAGATTTGGTTGGTTAGTTTCTCTTGCTACTAGAATCTACATTCTTCTTTTGTGGGTACCTGGGGGCCTGCTACTCACAGTAGTCTCACTTTTCCTCTATTTAAGTTCAGCCACTTCGGTGGTCAAGGAATTGACGAGACAAACAAGGTTATCAATATCGCTTGTTTCCTTTTCCTTGGCCTTGCACATAGAGGTATGAGACCTCTTACCTATATCTTTGGAGTCCTTAATGGGTTCATCATCTGCAATGATTCCAATAGTGTGCAGGTCCTTCTTTACGACAATATCCTCTGCATAATTTTTTGTTAAGGCTGGTTTCGTAGCTCGCTTAAAGAGCTACGCAATATTTATCGGCAAGGCAGAAGTGTAGTAGTCGATAGTGATGGAGTCGTGAGGTTTAGTGTCATCTGAGAACTTTTTCAGAATATGGTTGAACCTATGATTAAAGTCTTTGACCTTTTCTTTCTGCTCCATCATGAGACTACCCAACTCCTTCAGTAACATGGAAGTGGTCTTGTCTTCAACAAATTTCTCAAGAAATATCGTTTGAATACCCTCCAATTCTGGATGGACTTTGGAGAAATATTTTGGTACCATACAGCTACTCTACCATCCAAGGTACATGGGAATAGTCTACCTGAAACGTCGTAATAATGTACCTCGAGTGTTTGCAGATGTAGGTAGAAACTATCTAAGTGATCTTCTACCTTCACTGTCTTGTCAGGGTCATATTTAGTTAAGAGCTTAACCGTGTGTCTTGAAATATTGTGTAGGAGACCCGAAAGTGCCAATGGGCCCTAAGTCATCCAATCCCGATTTTGGTCTGTCATGGAGTCTTCTTCATTGTCTTCCTCTTCCTCTTCTGAATTCGATGACTCATCTTCTGAATCAGTTGGTTCCTTCTATTCCTCTCCTCCTCCTTCATTTCCTTCCCTAGTGGAGATTCTTCTTCTTTCTCCATGGCTTCTGCTATCTCTTCAAGAGTGAAAAAGAACGATTCTTCAATAGATGAAACTACTACTCATGTGGGGGTAGTATTTTTCTTCTTTTGAGAATATGGAAGAGCATACACTCCCAGAATTAGTCAAAAAAATTTGCAAATTGACAGGTGAGGGGACAGAGAGCCCAAATTTTATGGTACGAGATTTCACATTCAGGCCTGGGAGGTGAGGAATTACCAACTCCAGAATTGAGAGTAGGAGAGAGGGAGTGAATATTACTATCTTGATCAGAAAATGGATGAGTGGGGTTGGTGGGACAATAAGCCATAAACTACTGGTGGTCCTCCTTCTAGCGCCAGAAACGTTGACGGGGTTGGGTTCACCAACATTCAAGGGATCTCCTCGATATGAGGTCCCAATTAGACCTTACACCATTTGGTGTAGGAGTCCCATTTGGTATGATGGCCCGATTGCTAAATACTTAGAGATTTGACTCAACTATAGCTTTTAGTACAAGAGAGTGTTGCAATGCTACCTTCAAAAACAAGGTGAGTGTGCTTGGTGGGTGTCGAATGTGACTATGTCTAGGTTCTCTTACTGTAAATGGGACGAGAAAAGTGAGCCTCTAAGTGAGAGGTAATAGTACTACCCAGGAAGAGACACATGTGAACCAGGAATAATCGTCCAACATCCAATGGAATAGTCCACATGATCCGGATTTAAATAGGAATGCAACAAATTACAGATATAACCATACATATAGAGATGTAGCAGAAATAATACTTCATTTAATTACTGTAAAATACTGAAATATGATTACAAACAAAAATGGAAATAAACTAGCTAGGGCGATGGTAGCTTATCTATGAGAAGAGATGTGGCGGCTACCTGCCTTTGAACTATGTTACAATGAGGCTTGAAGGCCTATTTATTGTTGAGAAACAATGGAAAACCCTAAACATTAAAAAACATAACCTTAGAAGATGAAACACCAAATTTTGGGCTCCGTTTGGGTAAATTGGTACATCAACTTCCCGGGATCGTAACTTTGGCATATGCTCTCCGTTTGACGCGTACAATATCTCGTTAAAAATATCTATCCGAGAATGAAAACTTTGGGAAGAGAAAAATCAATTTGTTAAGATCATGTTGCTCCCATTTTTCCTAGAAAACGTCGTTTAGGGCCTTAAAATGGCTGCAGAAGTTCAGGACCCGAAAAACTGCTAAAAACAGTAAACTGTGCTACAATTAAGGAAACTGAAAAGCTAAAAGAAACAATGGTGGGGGTCCAAGTGGAATTGGTGGGTGGCCACCAATATCTACTTGGATCATTCGTCCCCCCTTAGGAAGCAATGGTCCCCATTGCGTTGAGTTCCTCCATGACATGAGGAAACTTCTGTTGAACTTGGTCCCTAGCGAGCCACTTGCCCTGGTGAAGGATTTGGCCTGATTTGACAACTCAATACTGTTGGATATTCTACTAGTGAGTGTTATTGATCTATGTGTCCATGATCTGATAAGTTGCAGCTTTTTCCATGCAATCAGGATTTAACTCTGTGGGTGTGAGCTGTTCTACAATGTCGAATGTGTCTAGTAATGGTGGAAAGTATGGTCAAAGGCGGTCCACATTGAACATTGGGTGCAAGTGATCTAAACTTAAACAAGAATGCAATAAAACACAAAGATAACCATAAAGACAGATATGCAGTGGAAATCATACTTCATTTCATTACTGTAAAATACTGAAATATGCTACAAATAGAAATGGACATAAACCAGCAAGGGCAATGGTAGCTTATCTCTGAGAAGAGATGTGGTGGCTACATGCCTCTAAACTGTCTTACAATGAGGCTCAAGGGCCTTTTTATTATTGAACAATAAGAGAAAACCCTAAACAACCAAAACCCTAACTCGAGGAGATGTAACACCAAGAGTTTATGGGCCCCGTTGGGGTGAGTTGGACAGTCAACTTCCCAGGCTCGCGAATTAGTCATATTATCTCCGTTTGAAACGCATGATAGCCCATTGGAAAGATCTCTTCGAGGACTACGACGGAAAAGACGATTTTTTGAAAGAAAAATCGTTGGCAGTAGATTTCCCAAAAAACGTCGTTTAGGGCCTCAAAACGGCCCCGGAAGTTTAGGACCCGAAAAACTACTAAAAATAGTAAACTATGCTATAATTAAGGAAACTGAAAAACTGAAAGAGACAGTTGTGGGGGTCCAAATGGGATAGGTGGGTGGCCACCAACATCCACCTGGATCAGCAGGCCAAGGAATGGAGGAATGCTGAGCTCAAATGCATTGTCTCCCATAGCCTTGGTAATGTTGTAAGGACCATGTCAGAGTGGTCTGAGTTTCTGATAGGCTTTAGTAAGGTGTTCCTTTTGCAAATGCAACCAGACTTTGTTGCCCACTTGAAACTTGTCTGGTACCCAATGTTGATCATGTCACTACTTGTACTTGGCATTTGATTTCTCCAAAATGTCGTGGACCTGTTGGTGAATATGTTGGATGTGCTCAATGAATCTGTTTGCCTTATCTGTTTAAGACTAGACATGATCCATCTACGTGAGTAGCTGCAAATGGCATGGCCACATCAATGGGACATAGTGGTTGGAATCCCAAGCCCACCTGAAAAGGGATGTGACAATTGAGTTGTGGAGAGCTCAATTATAGATGTGTTGAACATAGGGGAGGCTCTCATCCCATGTGCATGGATGCTTTGAGTTGTACATGCACAGAATGTGTACGATCATCCTATTCACAACCTCTGTCTAGCCATCAGTTTGGTGATGGAAAGTTGTGGACTTAGTGAGTTTGGTGTCCAGCATCGACCAGAGACCTGACCAAAATGTACTAAGGAACTTGTTGTCCCGATCTGAGATGATAGACTATGGGATCCAAAAGTGTACCCACACTCGTTCAAAGAAGAGTTTAACAATGGCTTCTGTTGTGATATTCTGCTTGCAGGCCGCCATAATGGCCATCTTTGAGAAACTGTTGATGACCACAGAAACACAGTCATTTTCATGCTTAGTAGAAGGAATGCTCAACATGTAATCCATGGATATGGATTCCCAAGGCTGACTAGGGGTAGGCAACGAGGTATAGAGGTCTTTCTTCTTGATGGTCAGTTTGGCAATGGCGCAGGCAGTGCAATATCTGATGTACTTCCTGACATCTTGTCAAAGATTCGGCCAATAGAAATACTTCTGCAGTATTGACACCATTTTCTCGACCCTGAAATTCCCAATAACCTGACTATAGTGTGCTTCCCAAATCATCTTGGCATGCTCGCTTGAAGGAACACAAAGGTGACCCAGGTGGTGTTACACAAAAATATCGTCACCATGATTATTTGTAGTCAGTATGGGTCTATCATCACTTGTACTATCCTCCTAAGCAAGTCTCAGACCTCAGCTCTTCAAGTCAAGCTTTGGAAATAAGAGAAAGACATTAAAAATCAATGAAACTCTGGTTCCACACTTTCTCTCACTGTTACCTGTGGTCCCGCACCTTATGTTTACTAAAACTGCGGACCTGCCCACTCTGTCCCTAAAGGTGTGGGTGCGGACCCTTGTGAAAGTAAAAAAGGCGCAAGTTTATTCTAAAAAACTCACTTTGGGTTAATTCTAGATGATTCTAGAAGGAATTTTGACGTGGATTTTCCGCTCTTAGGTGGTTCATGCATCCCAAGAGAGAAGGAGCTAATCCCTTGATGAGAGGAGCTATCCCTTTGAAGGAGGGCTTTATCCCTTTGAAGGAGGACCTAGTAACTTCCCTCCATTGCACTATAAATTCAGGCATTGGGCTGGTTGCTGAGGAGGTTAGAAGCTGAACATTTTTTAAGGTAAATGCTGGTGAAATTAAGACTTCCTAGTTGAGCTTAAGAGGAGAGATCACATACCTTTTTGGCTTCATTGGGAAGTGAGTGAAACTTGTCAAAGTAGAGGAGACTTCTTGCTGGACCCTGGAAGGAGCTTGTACAGCGTCAAGGCACAGGTTGTAAAGTTCTTCTTCTTTTGAATTAATACAATCAAACTCATTTTTCTCAACAAGTATCTCATGTTATTTGTTTCATGAACTCCTTGACTTTCATGTTAAATATGTTTTATGATATTGGCTTTTGAGGTGATATTTAATTTGTTTGCTTGTTTGTGTTTGCAGATTCGTGACAAAGGAGCTCATTTGGATCGAAGGAGCGAGGGAATCCACAAATTTGCGTTGGACCTAAGGTAGGCCCTAAAACACTTGTTTGCCTTTGTTTATAAAAGCTATTTAGAGAAAGATAGTGTCTGGTTGGTTTACTTGTCATTATGTCTTCTTTAGATTCTAGGAAGGTCTATCTTGTCTGCAAGATCGACTTATTCCATGTGACAAAATGGCGACTCCACTGGGGAATAATTGACTCCACAGGCGATAATTGAGGATGCCCCCCAGGCGGTAACTGGCCACCTTGAGGTTGAGGATTTGGAATAGAACCTGACATCATGAGAATGTCTTCTACGCTCAACGGCTTAGTACCATTGCTTCCAGTTAATAACCCTTGCTCAATGGGTTGAGGAGATGCTCCCGAAAAAGTACCAGAAACTGACTGATACCCAGAGGGAACAGAAGGACTGCCGTACAAAAAGGATTCAGGCGATTGAGTAAACAAGGACGATTGTGTTGACATATTTAACTGATGATAATAACCTCTAAGTGTTGGGTGATAAGGAACACTAGGTGGTGAAAAACTTAACCCTGGGTTTTCTAAGAAATTAGTCAAAGAAAGATACCAAGTACTGCTCCTAGGCGGACTGTAAAAAATTGATTCACGCTCCCTTAGCTCAATAACAGGTTGATTTTCAGGGATAGGGATGCCTACTTCTTCTTCCGGAGTAGCAAGTTCTTCAATAGATATAAGTCCAGAAGGAAGATCTTGGGTGATTACTCTTTCTACCCTAGGTGAACCAGGACCACTAGAAGCTGGAGAAGCAAACCCCGATGTTGGAGTAGCAGCAAATTCACTTTCAGGTTCGGATATTTCAGGTTGTAGAGTCATCTACAGCCAAATCAAAATCTGGTGGGAAGAAGAAAGGAAAGAAGAAGAATAAAACGGAAAAAATTCAAAGGAGAAACCTAAAAAATCGGAATCCAATGATGAAAAACGCAAACCTCGTTATCCTTGTCTCATTTGTGACGATGAACATTTTACAAGAGACTGCCCTCATCATGCAGAGGTTGCGAAGATTGTCAAAGGTTCCCAAACGCCTGCTGTTTTGAAGGATCCTTTTCCAGCTCAAGACAGTAAGATGATAGGCTCTTCCTCGAGTGCCAATGAAGAACCCATACTGATGATGTCCCATGTTAGGATTGCGACTCGATCGCAATATTATGGTAGTAAAAGTCCTGTTGATGGTAAAGAAGCAGAATCTTCTCATTCTAATCCATCAACCTCAGCTCCCGGTTCCGATCCACTACAGATCGAGAAACCTAATCCAGACTTGGTAATCAAACTACCCGCCAAGGGTATACTTCGAAAGTCAGCTTTCAATCCACATGCGAGAGCGGATCAAAATTATAACATTGTTGAGGATTTAGCTGTTTCACCCTCAGCAATGTCGGCATTGGAGGTGCTGCAATCATGTCCAGCACAACGTAAATTACTTTTTTCGGCTATAGGAGCTGTTGACGTTCAGGACTCGAACCTAATAATTTTCGATCTAGAAAATAGTACACCACGTTTACCTCATCAAATGGCTTTCCAGATTCCAGTGATAGTAAAAAACAGGCCTATTCATCGGACTGTGATTGATGAGGGAGCCTCAATGTGTATTATGTCGATACAGTGTTGGAGATCGCTTGGTTCTCCTTCGCTAAATCAATCCCCGACATTCTAAAGGCCTTTGATGGTCGTGGGTTTCATCCTTTTGGCATTCTACAAGATTTGCCTATAGGGGTTGAAGGAAAAACCGTTAATCTAGATGTGGAGGTGGTTGATTCCCCTCTAGATTACAACCTTCTCTTGGGTCGAAGTTGGTCTTACGCTATGACAGCGGTCGTTTCATCAGTCTTTCGGGTTATAAAGTTTCCTCATAATGGAAAGATCGTAACAATAGACCAGCTGGCTTACTTTTCATCCAACCCAGCCTCTTCTGAAAGTATTCAGCATGTCGGTAAAACGACTATCCGTATAAGGATGTTGGAGTAGGACTAGTTAAAGATGCCGGCTTACTGGGAAATTTTCCTTTTCCTCCGATCAACGCATCGTCTTCATTTGCAACCATTCATATGATTACGTCAGACAGCGTTGTTTATGATGATCCTTGGATCATTCCTTCTGAATCTGAGATAGACTCATTTGGTGATGTCATGCCTTTGAGTCCGTATGAAATTGCGTATGAGGCCGTGTAATCGTTTACTGACCCATTTTCAACCGAAATTGACTTCATGAATGTGGTCTGTGAGGAATCACTTTTCACATCAAGCTTGGATTTAATCACGTTTTCTGAACTTGTTCACTCCGATGAGAAAATTCGTGAAATCCTATGTGTAGATGATTTACCATGGGAAGATCTCCATCACAGATCTTCATTTTTACCCGAGAATGATCGTTTTGAAAATGATTTCTCATCAATTTTTACGACTGAATATGTCAAGGAACCTCAGAATCCAATGAAACATCCTGATTCTGAGTTAAATTTGGGGAACATCTCTCGAACTATTCCTATTGACATTTCGGTTAAGCCTAGAATTGTTGAGAACATTCATATAGGTGCCTCGTGTACAGATGACGAAATTCAAATATATAAGGCCCTATTTCAAGAATTCCGCAACGTCTTTGCCTGGTCCTATGAGGAAATGCCAGGAATTGATCCCGCGGTTGTTGTTCATGAGATCAAGACTTACCCAGACGCTAAACCTGTCCGGCAACGTTTGCGTCAGATTCACCCAAGAAAAGCTACTGCAATTAAAGCAGAAGTTGAAAAATTGCTCAAGCAGGTTTCATTTATCTGATCTCGTTAACGGATTGGGTATCGAATATTGTTCCAGTTAACAAAAAGAAAGGAACAATAAGAATATGTATCGATTATAGGGACATTAATCGAACCTGTCCAAAGGACAATTACCCAACTCCCTATATCGATCAAACCATTGATGATTGTGCCATCAGCGAAATATTCTCCTTCATGGATGGTTTTTCCGGATACAATCAAATCAATATTCTACCTGTCGATCAACCAAAAACGGCTTTCATTTGTCCATGGGGGACATGCTTATTGCAAGTTACCTTTTGGGCTCAAGAATGCCGAAGCAACTTTTCAAAGGGCCATGTCTTATGCATTTCATGACATCAA
Source organism: Pinus tabuliformis (assembly GCA_031772625.1). Lineage (NCBI taxonomy): Eukaryota > Viridiplantae > Streptophyta > Pinopsida > Pinales > Pinaceae > Pinus > Pinus tabuliformis. The sequence continues at coordinate 1,020,052,163 of CM062818.1, read as the reverse complement.
GGACATTGTGCAACCCTATCTCAATGACTTGCCTGCTCATTAATTACATCGAGCTGATCACCTCGTCCATTTACGAGCAATCTTTATGAGGTGTAGGCATTATCGGATTCAGTTGAACCCACACAAATGTGTCTTCTGTATAGAAATGGGTCGATTGCTGGGGTTTGTATTTTGGAAAGCCGGCATTCGCGTCGATCCCTCGAAGGACGAAGCTATTGTCAAATTGCCTCCTCCTTCGAGTCTTCGCCAACTCCAAAGTTTGCAAGGGAAAGCAAACTTTTTATGACGATTCATTCCTAACTATGTCGAGGTTACAAAGGGTTTTACCCGGTTGTTGAAACAGAATACTCCATTCTATTGGGATGAGATAGCTTAGAAATATTTTGATGCACTCAAACACGCGTTGACCCATGCACCGTTATTGCATCCTCCTAACTACAACCAGGATTACTTCTTGTATCTCGCCGCCTCTCATTCCACCATTGGAATGGTCTTAGTTCAGGAAGATGAATTCGGAACTGAGCATGTGATATATTACCTTAGTCGAACTTTAAATCCAACTGAGCTAAAATACTCACATGTGGAGAAATTGGCATTGGCAGCTATTCAAGCTGTCCAACGTTTTCGTCACTACATTTTACTACGTAAAACTACAGTAATTTCGGATTGCAACTCTATGATCTACATTTTGACCAAGAAATTGCTAGGGGGAAAGTACTCTAAATGGATTGTTATCCTGCAGGAGTTCGACTTGGAATTTGAGAAAGCCAAGTCTAAGAAATCTTTAGTTTTCGCGGAGTTAATGTGTGCCTTCCCGCGTGCTGACACAGAAACTGTGGCAGAGGAGCCCATTGCGGACGAATCCTTGTTTCTAATCAGCACTTTAGATCCGTGGTATGGGTATATCATTGTTTATTTCCAGACCCAATCCTTTTGGCCAGAAATTTCAAGGTCAGAACGTCAGAAAATACGATTTAAGTCCCAACAATACAGGATTATTGGAGATACTCTAAATCGCTGTGGGGCGGAATCTGTTTTTCGACGTTGAATAACTCACGAAGAAGCTGAAAGGGTTCCAAATGACTGTCACTCTGGAGCGTGTGGCGGTCATATGTCTGGGTATGCCACAGCCCAAAAGATATTACGCGCTGGTTACTTCTGGCTGTCTTTGTTTAAAGATTGTATTACTGCGGTCCGAAAATGCCACAACTGCCAAATTTTTGATCGAAAGATGCGCGCTCCACCTGCTCCTCTCCACCCTATAATTTTCGTTGATCCTTTTTCCAAATGGGGTATCGATTTTATTACATGTAACCCTCACTCGGCCGGGGGGGCATGCGTATATCATCCTTGCGGTAGATTATTTTACCAAGTGGGCCGAGGCGATGCCTACATTTGAGGCAGATTGCAAGACAGCTGCAATTTTCATGTTCAATCATATAATTGCTAGGTTTGGTGTCCCACAAGCGATAATCACTGATCATGGGCGTCATTTTCGAAACGTTATGATGACCGAACTTACAGGCCAACTTGGTTTGCGTCACAATAGTTCAACCGCTTATTATCCACAAGCTAATGGTCTGGTTGAATCCATCAACAAAGTTTTAGTCATCATGATCTGGCGAATCATTGAGATTCATCGGTCGAATTGGCATAACATGCTATTTTCAGCACTTTGGGTGTACCGAACTTCAATAAAAACATCAACAGGGTTCACTCCTTTCCAACTAGTCTATGGTTTGGAAGCTGTGTTACCCATTGAATGCGAAATCCCGTCACTACAAATGGCCATCGAGTTACTTCTAGCCACTTCTGAAGAGGAAAAGCGTTTGTTATACTTGGCTCAATTAGATGAGAATCGATGTGATGCTGCATTGGCGATCGAAAGTCACGCAAAACGTATGAAAGCTCAGTATGATCGAAATGTGACCCCTCGAAATTTTTCGGAAGGAGATCTAGTCTTAGTTTACGATCAAGCTAATGATAAATTAGGTGCTGGAAAATTTGTTCCTATGTGGCATGGTCCCTATGTTGTCAAGCAAAAGCTAGCAAAAGGGGCCTATGAATTGGTAGACTTTGACGGGGACTCTTTGGGTAAACCCAGAAATAGTCTTTACTTGAAGAGGTATTATGCTTAAAGGATGGGTATGGAGATTTTTAATTAGGATAGCTTTTCTTTCTAGCTGGTGTGTTTTAGTTTAAAAAGTTTGCATAGCCTAGAGAGTGTTTTTCTCGTCATTATTCCTGCTTATCTTGGTTTTACTCTTGATATTGCAGATGTCAATGCCTCTCCAAACATACATTTGTTTCGCTGATGGTGCTTGTCGTAATACACGGAACATTTCTTCCGCAGCTTGGGTTATCTATTCGCCCTCTGACGAGTTAGTATCTATGCATGGGGTAAGCCTCGGTCAAACAACGAACAACATTGCCGAGTATAGTGCAGTGATTGAGTTATTATTTGAATCTATTTCATTTCGGATTCAGAGTTTGATAGTGAGGTTAGATTCTGAACTCGTTGTATTACAACTTAATAGAGTGTATGCCATTAGAAATCCAGTATTATTAAGATTATTTTTTAGAGTGCGTCTCTTGGAACGTGAATTTGATTATATTGAATATCAACATATTCCAAGATCTTTAAATACATTAGCAGATGCAATTGCTTCTCAAATGTTAAGTAGACATTTGCAATAATCATACATGTAAATTTAAAACCATTCCATAACATGATTTACAAGATAAGCTGGTAATAGTGATATATATATATATATATATAGGAGTGTGTCAAAAAATACATCGTCCTCGATCATAGGTTGAAAAACACCTTATGATCGGCAAAAATGATAAGTACAAAAAACAAAAATTTCATATGTGCCCACAATAGGCGATCATCCTATCACTGGTGATGATCTCGATAAGAAACCACTACACAGGCCACCTTGAAAAGGAACCTCCTAAAAGGTCCCGGGACCCCAATCACATAGCACTGAAGTCGACGAGGAATGTCATCTATAGCGGTCTCCGGAATATCTCCTGTCAAGCGCTCAAGATGACCCTCCAACTCGGCCAAAACCTCTGTTGATTCGTCCTGTGGGGCTGGCGCGGTTGCAACTGGTTGTTTCCTCTCGTAAGGCCGGATAGTGGCTGGTCGCTGTGGACCCACATCTACATTTGAAACTTTTGCTATCAGTTTTTGGACGATGGAAAAATAATAAAAAGATTTAAATAGGAAAAATGTTGAAAATGATTTTACCTGAGTCATCCGACTGCTCTCCTGGTGGAAGAGCCATGTCTAGGTCGCCACGAAAATCTACCCCAGTGTAAGGGAAGTCTTGAATAGAAAAGACTTGGTTTTCCAACCATTGGAAATACTCAGGTTTGAATCGAGCAACCTCTTTCCTCTCGTCTGGGTGACGGGCCATGACTGTGACCCATCACATCAGTTTGGGCTCTTGAGGAAGCCCAGCTCCAACAGTAAGGTGCTGCGGGATCAACATGGGAACCCTCTCCAGACCAAAACTCACAACCAAAGCCCCATAACCAAAGGTCTTTAGTTGTCCGTCCTTGACCCTGGTCAATTGGCCTTTCACATTGGCCAACACAGCATCGCACCAGTTGAAGATGGTGCCTCGAAAGCAGTCAACTGCCATACGCATCTAGGATCCAGTCGCAATATGTAATGTGACACTCCCGCAAAGTCTGGTGATAGTAAACGCAATCACCATGAGTTTAGGACGAGATATGGCTTTTATTTCTATCCCTTTGTCTCTAGCCTGGCTGTTGCAGAACTCTAGCCCGAGGCTATCGATAGACTGGCCACCTGGCCTAGCCCCGAATAGAGTCAAGTCTTCGCCTCTCTTAGGCAAACCATTCAAGAAATATATGTCCGGCGGCTCGATTTCGAGCTGGCAGCCACCAATGAAGAAGCACTGGTCCTGTATGCTCCATCTGTCAACCATCCACTGTAAGAAATCCACCTGAGCCCTCATGCCAGGAATGGCCCAGAATTTGTACAGGCCGCACGCCTTCAAAGCATCAAGAGATGGCTAATGATTCCATGCGGCAGCATCCACGTCCTCATGCTCTCGTTCACGCCAATCTAGCATGATGTACTCTCTGCTGCAAGTAAAAAGATAAATTAGAATGCTAGAATTTATTTTGTTTGGTCCAATTTTGAGAAATTTTGGGTTAAAAACCCTTGCGGTGGGGACCTCACCCTCCGGGTTAGACACAGTGCGTGCGACCGCACCTTGTCTACATGGAAGGTGTGGACCCCTGACTTTTTCCCAATACAGAAAAAGTCGGGGTCTGCAGGCCAACAGTGGTACACCTGCAGGCCCCCGCGCGCGGGTTTTAAGCCTAAAAACCCTCCAAAAAATGAAATGAATGCCTAAAACAAAAAATGAAATGGTTAAAAATGAAGAGTAGGATGATGTGGATTACCTGGAGAAGACGGCCTTCGATTCCGACGGTTGGATTTTCCGCAATCTTCACGGGAAATTTTCTGAACAAAAGCACTATTTTCTCACCCAAAACTCAAACGGTAAAAACGAATTGACGAAGGCCCTTTTTATAAGTTTTTTGAGTAAATAAATTGCAAATTTGTTTATGTTTCACTTTGGAAAGGTATTTTTGCAACATTTTTATCCATTTCAAACAGGTATAAGTAATGTTTGTGTTTTTGTTCAGGATAACGGATTATTCAGGCGAAATCTATCATTTTCAACAAAAAAACATTTAGAGTCACCTTTAAGCTCTTTTCTGACTCCTAAAACATGAAAAGATCGCCGAGTTTTCTTTTAAACTCGTTAAAACAGAATTAAAAGACGGTCCACTTACAGCTCTTTTCTGACCGTAAAAACATGAAAAGATTGCTGGATTTTTGTCGTTTCAAATTCGATATTAGTTATAAAACGATGTGTCGTTGATCACTTTTTTACTTTTTCGGATCAAGGGCACTAATTACGAAAAGTACTCCTTGGTCGTAAACATCAAGCGGTTCTCTCAAGTATTATTTTATACTTTTTCGGGCTTGGGAGACACAAATTTACGAAAAAGGTCAACCCTGTAGTTTTCTTAAGTTTTTTCAGACTCTCTAAAATTGAAAAACGCTGAGTTTCTCCTATACTGGACTCGTTAAAATTTAACAGTAAAGGACCTGTTCAATTACAAACAGGAACGAACCACTCCTTCTTAGGGTTCGAATTTAAACTAAGTTGGACTTATCCGAAGGATGAGCTTATAAGCAAGCAAATGTTATCCTCCTCAAGCTTGTCAAAAATAAAGAGGTACTTGCCAGAAATGGTGGGGGAAAAGAGAGAAAAATGAGCCTGTTTGTCATACTTTGTAACCACTCTTGAACACGACACTTTTATTCACCTGGGTTGGAAATCCTTTGCCTAACAGTTGATCAAACCACATTGAAAGTCTTCAGCCAGTTTCTGGGTATTAACTTTAGGTCAATTGTCACCAAGCCATCTGTCGTGTCGTTATGTGTTCAAGAGGTCACTGCCAATAAGCCATTCATCTGCAAAATATCTGTCATCCATATTGACCATCCCTGAGTCAGTCCTTGCAACTAAATTTCTTCAACTTGATCTATGATTTCGTGTTGTGGGCTTGCCTACGACGGATCGCTTTCTATCGACTTCAGCTCATTATCTAGAAAGATGATCTAGAAATCGTCAGTACCTTGAAATCCGCATGCCTCAACGGCAGCTTTCTTGCCTTTGACGACAGTTTGCATCATTGACCTTCGATCAAAGGATTCCATGACATGTTCGACATCAACACATTTATTCACATTTCATGGATTGTACTGGGTACTTTGAGAGCCATTGACATCACTAGTGGTTTCTCTCACACTTGTTAACAGTTTACATCATTCACTGGTAATCAAGTGGTTTCTACCATGTTTGACATCAACACATTCATTCGCATGGATAGAATCGTACTGTTTCGGGAAGTAGAAATGAAGACCCTGGATCTAGTTTCCACAATCCAGGCTGCGAGGAATTTTGTATTCATTATATAATGGACTATTCATAAACAGATGGATGCATCCATACTGTGTCCATATGAGTCTATACTTGTGATGTTTTACAAGATCATTCCTGTATCAGAGCAGTAGTTACTTTTCTAAGTCAGTTTTGATCTGAGTATGGGAATGCCTACCTCAACGATGATATGATCTCATATATATATATTGCATTGAATGTTTTTACAGGTTCCAACCGGGATCTCCACAAGATGATCCTCGAAATGATAAAGTACTTAACTCTTCCTAAATGATAAATTAAATCCTCATCTACTACAGACTTCGCACTTTAGGGGGCAATCTGTTACACAAAAATATCGTCACCATGATTATTTGCAGTCAGTATGGGTCTATCATCACTTGTACTGTCCTCCTAAGCAAGTCTCGGACCTCAGCTCTTCAAGTCAAGCTTTGAAAATAAGAGAAAGACATTAAAAATCAATGAAACTTTGGTTCCGCACTTTCTCTCACTGTTACCCGCGGTCCCGCACCTTCTGTTACTAAAACTGTGGACCTGCCTGCTCTGTCCCTAAAGGTGTGGGTGCGGACCCCTGTGAAAGTAAAAAAAGCGCAAGTTTATTCTAAAAAACTCACTTTGGGTTAATTATAGATGATTCTAGAAGGAATTTTGACGTGGATTTTCCGCTCTTAGGTGGTTCATGCATCCCAAAAGAGAAGGAGCTAATCCCTTGATGAGAGGAGCTATCCCTTTGAAGGAGGGCTTTATCCCTTTGAAGGAGGACCTAGTAACTTCCCTCCATTGCACTATAAATTCAGGCATTGGGCTAGTTGCTGGGAGGTTAGAAGCTGAACATTTTTTAGGGTAAATGCTGGTGAAATTAAGACTTCCTAGTTGAGCTTAAGAGGAGAGATCACATACCTTTTTGGCTTCATTGGGAAGTGAGTGAAACTTGTCAAAGTAGAGGAGACTTCTTGCTGGACCCTGGGAGGAGCTTGTACAGCGTCAAGGCACAGGTTGTAAAGTTCTTCTTCTTTTGAATTAATACAATCAAACTCATTTTTCTCAACAAGTATCTCATGTTATTTGTTTCATGAACTCCTTGACTTTCATGTTAAATATGTTTTATGATATTTTCTTTTGAGGTGCTATTTAATTTGTTTTCTTGTTTGTGTTTGCAGATTCGCGACAAAGGAGCTCATTTGGATCGAAGGAGCGAGGGCATCCTCAAATTTGCGTTGGACCTAAGGTAGGCCCTAAAACACTTGTTTGCCTTTGTTTATAAAAGAATATTTAGATAAAGATAGTGTCTGGTTGGTTTGCTTTTCATTAGGTCTTCTTTAGATTCTAGGAAGGTCTATTTTGTCCGCAAGATCGACTTATTCCGTGTGATAGGTGGCATAACAGGGCATCTTGGAGGTGAAAATCTAGAACATGCTGACCCTCCAAGAGTGACTGGTATGTGTGACTGAATTCTGGGTCACTTTTGTAGAGAAGTGGGCAATCATAAGTCTTGTGCCCACAGGAGTTGAGCACAGTGGTTAACTCCATGATCGGTGGTCGAATGAGACAATCTACAACATTATTGGTGTTACCCTTCTTATACTTGATATTCAAATGGAACTATTGCAGGTATGTGGACCACTTCTGATGGTGATCATTCTACAATTTTCCTTAGGTCTGTATGAACTGTAGGGGCTGGTGGTCTATGTGGATGACCGTTTCCTTCCCCAAAATGTAATGCTTCCATTATTGGCAGGCCTGCACAATGGAATACATCTCTTTGTCATAAGTGGGATACTTCCAGACTGTGTCTGAAAGTGTCTCACTATGATATGCCAATGGATGCCGATGTTGAGTAAGCATTGCCCCAATAGCATAGTTATAGGCATCTGTCTCAACCTCTAATGGTTGTTGCAAGTATGGTAATGTGAGCACTGGTGCCAAGCAGAGACGATCTTTCAAATCTGTGAATGAATTCTGTTGAGATTCAGACCAAAAGAATTTTGCTTTCTCTCCTCCCTTGGTGACTTGACTCAAGGGCCAAGTGATATGAGAAAATCCCAACACAAACCTATGGTAGAAGTTAGCAAGACCCAGAAAGATGCGGAGCTCTGTCAGAGTGATTGGAGATGGCCAATCCCGAATGACTTAGATCATGGATGGATCCACATGCACCCCCCGTTCATTAATAATGGATCCTAGATACTGATCCTGGGTCATGCCAAAAGTGCATTTCTCTAAATTGGCACATTACTTGTGTTGCCACAGTGTTTGGAGAACCTGTCGGATGTGGTGGAGGTGCTCTTCCCAACTCTGGCTAAAGATAAGGATGTCATCCAAGTATACCACTACAAATGAGTTGGTGAATGGCCAGAAGATGTCATCCATTAGCCTCATGAAGGTTGTAGGAGCATTCGTCAATCTGAAAGGCATAGCCAACCATTAATCCGTCCAGGAGGTCATCAATACATGGGATTGGGTACCTATTATAGACAATGATCTTGTTCGGTGCTCAATAGTCAATACAGAGTCTCAAAGTCCCATCCTTCTTCTGTACCAACACGATCAGGCTCCCACAGGGCGATGAACTCGGATGGATGTGACCTTTCTGCAGCGACTCCTGAATCTGCCTCTTGATTTCATCGTTCTCGAGAACGGAGTGCTAATAGATTGGTACATTGGGCAGCGGTGCACCTGGGGTCAGATCGATGGAGTGTTTGACCTGACAGTGCAGAGGAACCCCTGTGGGGGAGGTGAAGATGTCCTCGTACTCCTCCACGACCTTGTCCATCTATAGTTGTCGTGCGGAGGGGCCCTGTATGGAGGTCATGGCCACCATATTCTTCTTTCCTTGAGGGCGTATCATCAGGAAAACAATTTTCCCTATTTTGGAAATGATCTTACTACATTGTTTTGCAGTAACCAAAGATATGGTGGTAGGCGGTGCTACCTCCCGTATCTTGTACGACTTATTTCCAAAAGTAACAATAACAACACGGGGCCTTGATTCATACACATCATGTCACTTCCACAAGTATGGTTGTCCTAATAATAGATCACAAACATCAAGGGGAGCAACGTCACAAAATACCCATCTGTGAAGGGCTTGATGTTGTATGGAAGATGACACTGCTGGCTCATGCGAAGATCCTGTCCTTGGTGAAGCCACTTGATGGTGTACAATTGTGGATGTGTTGTGGTCAGTAAGCCCTGCCGCTTCACGACCTTTGCCGAAATGAGGTTGTTTTGGCTCCCGATGTTGATAATGAACTATAGCAGGGAGCCCTTTACCCACATCTAGGAGTGGAAGAGGCGCTCCTCCTCTTCTGTATCTATCGATTCCTTCTTCTAGATCTTCATGGTGGCAACCGTGGCGTTGGGCTCTGCATCGATAATATGCTTCCCTTTGTCATTCCCCTTGTCGGGTTTCGACTTAGAGTCAGAACATGCATCTGATTCTGAAACCTTTAGCTCAACCACCAGTGAGTGCTTGGCCTGACACTCACTTGTGTTGTGAGTGGAGATTTTATGGAACTCACACCACTTTCCCGTGTCCTTTTTCAGATTCACGACGTTGTTTTTTACTTGCAGTTTTGGCGGGTTGTCTTGGCCTGCCCCACCTTGGCTTTGTCCTTTGTTCTGTGGTTTGGGGGCACCTTTCCCTTGCTTCGGATTCACATATCCAAAGTCTCGCTTCTTCTGTTGAAACTTTTGCTCGATCTTGACGGTATATCGGTATGTCGTGCCGAGCAAGGAGATGTTCAAGAATTCTATTTCTTCCTAGATGTACTTGTGCGGGCAGCCGTGGTATTTGAGTACCAAATGCTGCTCTGAATCCTTGATACCCAACTTTGTGCGAAGGGTATGGAAAATATTGGTAAACTCTGACACGTCTTGGTCCCTTCCCTGCATGGTCCACTTTATGTATTGATCCTCATAGCTTCTGACAGGGTAGTACTACTCCTTGATGGCATCTCAGAATGAATTCCAAGTGGGTGCAGCTGAAATAATGAGGTTGTACTTTCATCCTTCTGCTTGCAATAGGTTTCCCACCAGTCCTTGACGTGGGGGGTAGCTTTGAGAAGGGAGAAAGTAATCTTTTCCTGGACAGAAAAATCATGAACAGAAAAATACCCTTCTAGCAGATTTAACCATTTATCTGATAGTGTCTGCATCTATCTGACCCTCAAATATGGGAATGTCAAAGTTAACTTGTATCTTAAAGGGTGTGGCGCTTCTAGAGTAGCTGTTGGAAGTAGATGTATCGCTCTTGGGTAGCTGCTCAAGGGTCTAGGCAAAGTTGTCCATCATTGCGTTACTTTGTCGCTCGAGGGCCTCTCCGAGCAAGATTTTGATAGGATCTCCTGCCTCCTCGTCTTTCTTTTCAACCACCATGGGACGCCGTCGGGATTTGCGAGGCTGGTCTTGCAAAGGTTCGACCAGTTCAATCCCTAACTCCTTATATCCCGACCTCATTGGGGACATGCAAAGAAAGACAAAGAAAGAGCAGACTGCTTTGATACCACTAATTCGGATTTAAATAGGAACATAACAAATTACATATATAACCATACATATAGAGATGTAATAGAAATAATACTTGATTTCATTACTGTAAAATACTGAAATATGTTTACAAATAGAAATGGGAATAAACTAGCTAGGGCGATGATAGCTTATCTCTGAGAAGAGATGTGGCAGCGACCTGCCTATGAACTATGTTACGATGAGGCTCGAAGGCCTATTTATTGTTGAGAAACAATGGAAAATCCTAAACATCCAAAAACCTAACCCTGGAAGATGAAACACCAAACTATGGGCCTTGTTTGGGTAAATTGGTACATCAACTTCCCGGGGTCGTGACTTTGGCATACGATCTTCATTTGACGTGCACAATATCTTATTAGAAATATCTATCCAAGAACTACAACTTTGGGAAGAGAAACATCAACTAATGGACCTATGTTGCTCGTAGTTTTCCCAAAAAACATCGTTTAGGGCCTCAAAATGGCTCCGGAAGTTCAGGACCTGAAAAACTACTGAAAATAGTAAATTGTGCTACAATTAAGGAAAATGAAAATTTGAAAGAAACAACGGTGGGGGCCCAAGTGGAATTGGCGGGTGGCCACCAATATCCACCTAGATCACCACATCGGATGGAGCAGTTGTTAAAACCAAATACCATCTAGAGGAATAGTCCACAGCAGATGTGAAGGTTGTTATAACCGATGAGCGGGAAAGGTATGTCTAGTATCATGCAAAGTAGTCCACAAGGATGAGACAACAGTGACGAGAACTACAACACATTCCCAACAAGCTAAGCACTAAAAAAACCGAAATAGTTCAACTATATTAGCACATGTGAAACAAACATGAAATATAAATGCTCACAGAATAGTCTTACAAACATCCATAAGCCATGCAAGGAAAAGTGTTGGCCTAAAAAGGCTTTTGTATTAAGAAAAAGTTCCAAGACATGTATTCACATCATACATCACTAGCCTTAATAGTGGGACATTGGAGCCACTCCTTGCTGCTCAAAGAACTAACTGAAACCCTCTATGCTTTGTGGGAGGAGCCAAGATGAAAAGTTCTTTGCTCATACAATGAAGGGGGTATATATAACCAAGGGGTAATGCTTGACCCTTGTGACTCTTTGACTACCCTCATGACTGTTCAAATTCCTATGACTTTTCAACTAACATGACTCTTCATATGCATCTGTGTCCATTGGACTTCCACTTTACACTACATTTGATTTACAATATACATGGCTCATAATAGTGATGTGGCCTTTGACAACTCATGACATGACTTGACATGAAACTGCTGACATGGACTAGCTTGCTGAGGTGCCAATGTCAAGTCGTTGTTGCTGTTGAGTGATAGATGTGTTCTTATATTTAATTTCTCTTCTCCTTTGCATAACTTGATGATTGCGGGGACTTAAATTATCTTTGGTCTTGAGATGTGGTTGCATGCATGTTTTCCCTTTGCTTTTTCTTGATAAACTTCCTTTTTTGTACAACTATGAGTGATTCTTCTAGCTTGTTCACTCCTTCTTCATCATCTAGCCATGATCTCCTGCAATTCACTCATGACGGGATGACATCAAATCCAAAAATGCCCTAGTTTAAGATGATGCATTGTTATCCATGGACTGGGCCCGAGACAGGTGCTAGGCTGGGAAACAGGGCCTAGTAACTGTACATTGTGCAGTTCCAAGTGACAGGGAGGGAGGCTAGTTACTGAGACTACATAGAGAGTAGCTCAAGCTTGGCTAAGGAAATCCTAAGAGCAATCCTCATTGTTAAGAAAAATTGTGTAAAAGCCACTAGGAGACAAGATTGCGTAGTTGAGAAAGTCAGTGGTTGATGCAGGATGGGGCCCTGGGAGGTAGGTCTGCGCAGTTCTTGAGATCAGTGAGTCTCAACTGAGGCAAGACACTGGGGAGACACTTCTATGCAGTTCTGGGAAGCAAGGCAGGATTGGTACTTTTCACATTGTGGGGTTCCAATAGGCAAGGAAGAATATTGATGATTGATCTTGCAAAATGCGCTGTCTAGGTTAGGCTGAGGGGAATTTACTGAGCAATTTTGGGTATGAAGATAGATTCCTCAGCTCTGGAAGTGCGCAGTGCAATTTCCATGGGGGATAGTGAATATGCATTGTGTAGTTCCAATCAACAAGGTTACATCACTGAGGGTTAAGACTGTGCAGTGCATAGTTCAGTCAGGATCTGGTGAAGGTGAGTTGTCTGATTGAAAGGATTTCAGAGAAATGGCTAAGTGTAGGAGGAAAGTGAACTTGTGAGGAACTTGAACTTGTGATCACAAACTTAGCATACATCGATGACACGACAACATAGATCAACAAAACAACAAGACAAATCATTACCCTCTGTGAGACTGTCCTAGAACAAAAAGCGACAAGTGTGACACTTGAGATGGACTTAGGACGACCGTGACGACACTTGTGCAACGGTGCCTAGAATTTTGTATATGAGTGCGAAATATGTTTGCATAACTGGTGACACTCAAATACATAAAGACTAAACTTCGAAAACACCAGAAAATTACCGCAAGCATGGTAAAATAGTCAAACATGCTGAAAGACAACAATTGATCAAAGAAGCGATATGGGTGAAAAGACTCTAAGAAAGCTCATGAAATGAGCTCAAGTGTTTGCAACCATGAAAAGAAAGACCAAGGAAGGCTAAAAAATTTAAGTGCAAGACAAAATTTTGGAGGGTGTTACAGCCGCTACAACACCACCAAGGGCTTCCAGAGCGTTTGTCCAACCAAGGATTCTAGGACTAGTAACTCAACCCAAGCTATTACAAGGCTTCCGGAGCATTTGTCAAACTAGGGTTTCGAGGAACTAGTAACTCAACCCAAGCTAAACGAAACATGACAACCAACTAGAAAAAAATAAATGAGCCCACAACACCATGGCTATCCAAGAAATGGCAAGGCTAGGCAAATACACTGTCAATCGAGACAATCTTCCATGCCAATGACAAACCATGACCAATAAACACATGCATATGCCATGCATGCCGAAACTAGTGAGGAAAACATACATGCAACTCAATTCCTGCAAGCCAAATCTGTTGTAGCTATTGATCTCGATGTCCTCTTGCACTATCCTGCTCTTCCTTTGCCTTCTTGCTCCGAAAATCCAAGTATGCCACACCCTCCAAGAGTGCTCCAAGAAAAACTCTAAGTGTCCAAGAATGGGAGAGAGAGAGAGAGAGAATAGAGAGATATCTCCAAAACTGAACTGAAAAAAGTCTATGAACTGATCCTCAAAATCCTTTTTATTAACGAGGCCTTTATTTTCTTCATTTTCCATTATTTTCCTTCAATTTCCTCCTCACGTGCAACTTGTGACCTTTCACCTTCCTTTTCTCCCAATTTCCATTATTTTCATAATAAACGTGCCAAAAATGCCATTTTGCCTTTCCAAAGCCTTAGCCATTTACTTTTCCAATTTCCTTAGCCATTAATCAACCACAAGTGATCCCCGTCACTATTATTTTGCCCAACATTAAGCTTGGAATAATCGTCCGATCAACCAAGGTTATTATTTTACCTTTATTAACTTTTATTACATGGAAGTTTCACCAAGGCTGTTACAAAATTGTACTGGAACTTTCCTTTTCTTGGAAGTGGAGTATATGATGGGATGATTAAATTTCCAAATTATTATCTTATCTCTTGTGGAGCTTAATTTGTGATTGTTAACCAATCCAAAAATTTTGGGATATTTAATGCAAGAAAGCTAAACAACACATGAAATAGATTAGGATTTGGAAGTTGATCACCAAGCTCCTCTTGAAATCTCTTTTTTTCCCCTAAAATATCACCATCATTCATATGTGGAGCTTTTTTTTTTCTCCCTCATCTATATTTCTATTAATGAAATGCATTTGTATTTGTGAATCAAATTCCTAGCTATGAAAAGCTTTTTTTTGCTTAATTAGGCGGTTTTAGCATTTAGACCATTAGGGAAGATTGCTATAAGGTCCATAAAATCACATATTTTAAATCCACATTTCAGATGCCTCATGATACCTATGGTAATTATGTTTTACTTTGTTGTAGTTATTTTTACTAGAGCATATCCATGAAGATTTGAGCCTAGGTCATCGCCATAACAAACACTCTAAGTTAAAACTAGACAACACATTGCCTTACCAAAATTATGTGTGTTGGTACCAAGTTGTAATAAACACACAATAATTATAATATAACAATTAAAACAATAAATGAATTGACACATCCTAACTAAAGTACATGACTAACCTCTCAGCCATTGTGACTAGTCAATGCTAAGTATACCATCACATGGCTTGGTAATTATATCATTGATTTCATATCCTCCCTTTTTTTAACTCATGAGAAATATAGTTATATTCCATATGCAGAATATATTCAATCCTCTAGGGATTTCTTATACAACAAGGCTCATAGTCATTAGAAGAAATACTCATTATGAGTTCAACGCATTGTCACATGTAGGATTTCTCCCTATCACCTGTGTTAAACCTAATTGACTTTCCATGAAAAATATCTTTATATTCGATATAGGGATATATTTGTTTTGGTTCTTGATGGATTGCTTAACAAGGCTTGAAGACATTACAATAAATACTCATTATGAACTTTGTTAGCTCTTTACAAAGAATTTATTATTCAATGAAAGATTCGCCAAGATCTCACAAGATTTTATAATTCAATAAAAGGTTCACCATGATTTTACAAGATAATATAATCTGGTGAGAGATTCGCCAAAAAAATTATATATACATATTATATTATTGATGAAATCACCTTACATTTTTCCTATGTATCATGGGGATTCACCCATTTATTATACATATAAATTTAGCGGGGTTCTTAAAATTTCCCCTGATTAAGAGAAGTTTGAAAGATTTTATGGTTGGTTTAATAGATTTTTCTCCTTTCTCTTTTTTTCCTTATCATTTAGGGGATTGATCTTAATATTAATTATCCATGTCAATATCATTTTATTTTCTTTCATCATGTTTACGTAATAATCTCTCCCTAAAATTTTACAAAATTCTTCTATCTTTCACTTTACAACATTAAAGTTTAAAACCAAAAATATGTTATAGAATACACTTAGGCTTGTGTTGAGGTGAAAACTCAACAACCCCATTTTTTTTCAAATAATGGTGACTCTTCTCACAAATTTTGGCTAAATTGTCTTTTAATATTTTGTTTTGGCTGTGTCCTACAATGTAAAAAATGTATATTATGTTAATTTTTTTAAATATTGATTTTTAATTATTTTTTACTACTTAATTAATTTTTCACTAATTGTCCTACAAAATAATTGTAGCCATTTTTGATATTTTATTCCAAATCCCAATTTTAAAAAAAAGTATGAGACTTGAAATCTGAAAATGACAAAATAATTGTAGTTTATTTTATCGTATCTTTAAATTACCAAGTGATTATAGTTTATAATGAAAAAATCTCACTCCACACATACCCCACTTCACTTCACCTCTTATATTCTCTATATCGGAACTTGTTTTTATCGTAACACCTCAATTAAAACACTTTCGATATTCAGAGCCCTGATACCCCATAATCCCTTGACGCTCCAATTACAATTTAATACAATATGCATTCAGGTTTGACTTAATACATTATGCGTGGATGGTTTGGCTTAAATTTTAATATGCTTTATTTGTTGATTCATATGTCTTATTCAATTCGTTATTATTATATAATATTAAAAGTTACATATTGTTTTAATGAAATTAATATTTAATAAATTATTTCAATATAGTTATTTAATTCTAATTTAATTCAATTAATTTTTAATAAAATTTTGTTTTTTATTTTTTATTTTTAATCAGAATTTTCATAATGTTGACTCTTCAACTTTGGAAGCTCATAAGTTGAGTGTTATTTGGCCAAATGAGGCCCAGAATGGCTCGTTAGATTTATAAAGTCACGGGGAATTTTTTGAAGTGGTTGCATTACCGTATTCTTTTATTAAACGTGTCTAAAATTTAGCATAATATTAAGCTTTGAATTTGTAACTAAAATTAATTTTCTGAGTTTAATTTTTGTATTTTCATTTGCTCAAAGCCTCTGTTGATTGCATGTCCATTCAATTTTGTTCTCTTTGACCAACAGGATATTTAAAAATTATCAATAGGAAACTCATATTTATTTATATTTATTTATTTAATTGAATTTTGATTGAAGACGTTTGTTTTCCAGATTTGGTATTTTTTATTTATTTTGATTTGCATTTTAATTTAATTTTTATTGGTTTTTGGTAGGGGAACAGTTGAGGAGATGAGGAAGATAAAATTTGGATCAATGGAATTGCTCCAACAAGAGAGGAAAAAGAATTGTGGCCAATCAAATTTGTGGGAGAAAAATCATTTTCCAAACAGTTCTCTCATTTTGATTTTCATTTTTAGTTATAAATATGGATTTTAGAGAATGTGAGTAGGGTTCCTCTTCTCTGCACCTAAGGAATTTCGAAGCACTATTGTAAAGGATTTTTTAGCTATTAGATGAGGGGAGAAAACTTAGACCTGGGTTATTGGGATTTGTCTTTCTCAATTCTAGACTTTGTATTGGGAGCAGAACTTGCACTATCACAACTCTTTCTTTTAATGGTGAAGCTTATGATTTAAGAAAGATTGTTGGAGATCAAATCAAGGAACAGAGCAAGAGACCACGTTTTAATCAATTTGTATTTTAAATACTATTATTTATAATGCAAGTTTCATATTTTTAATGAGAGATCCATGTAAAATGCTTTTCATATTGAGCACTATTGTTTAATGTGAAGATGAAGGTCTTTTGAATTAGCTATCTAGTTCATTAGCTTCGTAGATCCGTTGTTAATTTTCTCTTTTGCTCTTATACTCAATTTAGATTTCTGAGTAACTACTCAAAAACATGCTATCTAAATTTTATTTAATTACCATTGACATAAGTGAATTATTTCCTAACATTATTGGTTAATCATTCACCGTTAATAGGTCTCTGAACAGAGCATATTTTGGTAATTATAATATCAGCTAGTAAAACTATTTCATTAGCCATATATTCACCAAAAATCAGGCATGTTAAAATCTCAATCATTTAATTACTTTGCTCTTAGTTGGGTTAGATCCACATATTCCTAATTGAGATGGGCTTAGGATTTCTTTCCTTTTGCTTGCATTCTAGAATTAGTTTGCATTTAGATTAATAATTACATTTCTAGAAGTCCTCTTATTAAAGAGGCAAACTTTAGTTGTGGCTTGGTTGAGCCCTAGATCAGCTTAAGGATCACTTTCTTGTCTAAGCTCAGGAAGAAGGCTAATATGGTGTCTCTTCTCTATTGGTAAGTAAAAGACATACTTTAAGCGAACAGAGATAGACAGAAGGAACTGGACCTAGTTTAACCAGTTAGAACCACCATTCCAAATGGAAATGGAGTTGCTTTAAGTTGCTAACCGGGTGGTCTCCCTTATGATGTTGGATGGTCATTTTGGGCCATGAAAAATTTTAGCACTAGAAGGAGGGCCATGGTAAATTGTTTTCTTTGAATATTTTCTGCTTAAATATTTTACCTTATTATTGTGGCCCCATGTAAAAGACTTCCGTGGAGTTGCTTTATTGGACCTTATTTGATTGCTACTCCAATAAAAGTAGTCCAAACCCTGTCTCAAGTAAATTATAATTGTAAGACATTTGCTTTTAATCATCTCCTTCAATTTATTTTAAATTCCAATAATTTCAGTATTGATGAAGATATTTTTTGCAGGATCTTCACTCTTACTTTCATAGGAAAAGCCAAAAACTGGTGCTTATCACTTACAGCTGCTTCCATACATAGCTGTGATGAATTTTTGAAGATTGTCCTTCATGATTTCCAGGAATATGATTACGGAAATGTGTGTGATCAGTTAGAATAATTGTGTAGGATGGAAGGTGAGACTTTGGATGTGTTTTATGTTAGATTTAAATTTATTTTAATGCAATTTCAGCCCAAATATTTACCTCCTCAATTCCAATTAATTGGATGGTTCAGAAATTTAGTGTCTCTGTCCTGTGATAACTATGAAGAAACATAAACTATATCCTTTGTTGATAATGATACAATTGCTCAAAATGACAACTTTGATTTTTTACAAAATGAAATTACAAATGCTAATCATTATGCTAGAAATGCTCTAAATTTACCTAATGTTGATCAAGTAGAAATTCAACAAAATGCACGATCTATTAGCAACAATCAACAACAATTTAATCAATCAGAGAAAAACAATAACACATAATCTATTGTTGAAATTAATTCACAATCTGCTGATAATAAATTGCAAATTATGGAGTAGCTCAACAAAAAATTGCAGATCGATCAAATGCACAAAGAATTTGAATTGTAAATTTTGGAAAATTAGAAATCATCTATGCATAGAGAAACCTTCAGGTATATATCTTCAACTTTCTATTTTTCCATCTACCCTGATATCTTTAACAATAATAATTTAATTCATAATCAATCGGTAGTTATTTTAAATGCAAATTTAATTTTAGATAACAGAGAAATTGATATTAATAATGAATTATTAATTTCTGATATTGGTAGAGAAAATTTAATCGATAACTCAATTAATAATCTCGAAGATTCTCTTAATTTGGTATTCAATTACTTGCCTGGTTTTAATTTATTTAATTCAGAGGAAATTAATACTTATGAAGTTACTTATGATGATGACTTGGAAAATGAAAATGCTCAACCTCTTTTATCGTCAGAGATGGTTTTATCTGTTTCCTTAGGTGAATCTATTTTTGAAGATACAGATAACTTTAATCAAGGTTTTATTCCAGTCCATTCTAATTTTCAAACATGTAATCATCATAGTAATTTTGGTATTCAAGAACCCATCCCAATTTTTTATTCCTACAATGATGAAGTATCATTTTTGGATCATAAGCTTGAAATCTCTCAATTCTCACAAAATAATGCCAACAATGAGTTTAACTTTATAATTTCTATTAATAATTGTGGGAAAGAAATATTTGCAAACGAATCTCAGCCATATTGTACCATTATTTGTAACATTAATCTAAATTGTAATTTGCTTCATTTTCAGTTTCCTCAGTTTGAATTTGTTTTTAAATCTGAGCACATTGCGCTAAAACTTTGAATATTCAGGCATTTAACACTCATCAGGTGCAATAATAAATGCATGTGGTAGTGCAATAATAAATGCATGTGGTAATTAATGACAAAATTTCAACCATGGTCAACAACAAATTCTTATTTCTTGTTTTTATTTGTTGTTGATTTTATATCGATGCATGTCTTTCTTTAAATTAATTTTTTCATGAACTCTGACACATGAGAGTGTAACATTACAATTTGGAAAACAATCTAATTTTTCCAGAGGTATTCTAAACTTTCCATTTAATTCTAATCTACATCTTGTTAATTCATTTGGGAAAATTCTAGGAATTCCATTTTCCAAGATTTCTTTTCATGCACTATTTTTTGTACATAATACTGCTAGTTTACAACAACTTACAACATTTAAAGGCATATCATTCAATGTTGGCCTGTTGTTTTCTTTTCCTTTGAAATTCTTTCAAGTATCAATGGAAATACATGTTGTTTTTTATGACCCTGTTAGCATTTGGTTGGAAGAATTTCAAGGTAAGAATTTTGTAAAGAAGTTTATTTCACCAAATTTGTTAGTTGTACATAGTAGGTTGAATTTTTCTTTTAATAATTTAGTTGCAATTTTACTCCTGTTGATTGACCTATACATACATGTAGGAGTTAAAATGAGAGAATGGTTACATTGGAAGTATAACTATACTTAGTCATGTTTCCTTTCATCCAGTGAAGATTAGCGATAAATTAGTTTATATTTAGTCTCCTTTCATGTTTGTAGTTATTTATTATTGCAGATTTTCAATAAGCAAGTAACAAGCCAAAATTTTCCCTTGGCATTCTATTTCATTTTTTGACAAAGTGGCTTAGAACATATCAAAGTTCTTATATCGTCGGATCATACACATTTGTGATTTACTTGATTGTCTTGCTTTTGCAAAACTTCATCAGATTGTTGATTTTATTTTATTTTATTTTTTTATTTTTTTATAAAATCATATATGATTAAGTTCCAAAGAATTGCTATGGCCTCACAATTTTTTAGAATACCAAATTTTCAATTCACAAGTATTTCTAAAGGTTCACTTTCATCACTCTTGTCCTTCAATGTAAATATGAAGCATATGCAAATTGAAATATTATTACTTAGAATTCTTAATTTAGATTGAATAAGTAGATGATTTTGAACATATGTAAATTTTGAGAAACGCCTGGGAGAACTTGAAAATTCATGAGGTAAATTTACAGTCAATTTTTTTCCAAGTATGTATTGGCATTTTCATCTTCATTTGTTGTCAATTTCTCTTTTCTATTAGTTTATTTTTGTTTTATTTCTTTTGCAGGTCTTCATTAGCTTGAGTTGGAGACTTGATTTTTACTTAGCTTTACAATAAAGAAAGAAGTCAACCCTTTCCAGACCATTGACATGTTTAGGGAAGTATTTATTTTTCACCAAAATCTTGGTATTCTATATTGTTGCTTTTTTTCTTATTTCCTTGCTTCACAAATACACGAGATGAGTCAATAATCATTAATGTAGTTGAAATTGAATGCTAGACTATTTGTTGTCCAAATATGCTATAAGTAAAGCAAATTGGAAAAATCTTGCAGCAAATACTCTTGTCCATGATTTTATCTCTACCCTTCTGAATCTCATATTTTCTAGGTTGAGTTGAACCATTGCACTTCACTCATTCATCTTGCGTCCACTTTAGTCACATTCCTTTCTACCGGAACGACTCAGAGCCTCTATCTAGTAAATCTTGGAGTTTTGATCCTCTGTTATTCATTCTTCCAAGATTTCCATTTCTCTCTATTCTGAGCCTTTTAATTTCTCAGGCTAGTGAGATATCAGATTATATAGTATTGTTGGCCTCTTGTCAATTAGTCCATTACTATATAGTTCGACTTATCAAGTTATCGTGATGTTTGAGAGCTTGGATGTATTTATAATTACAATTTAATCAAACCCCAAGCTTTCATTTCTCAAAATGACTTTGTAACTTTTGGGGATATACATTCTTCATGGTGTGTGCACATGGGCCTCTTTTTACTCTTCTCGGAAATATTCATGGCTAATGAAAATTTCATCACTTGTGGTTTGTTTATGTTTTTCCTTTGTCTCGCTATTTAATGCCCATTTCATTATCATAGTCATCTTTTGATATGCATCCTAGTTTTGTTTTCAAATCACTCTTCAATAGCCACTATGATGATGCAACGAATTGCTAAAGAAATTTGGAACAAATAACAATATGGATCATGGTTAATTAATGTCTAAATTATCTTTTGTTTAAATTTTTGTTATATGACTCCATATTTATCATGCAAATATTTAAAAGTCCTCTCCATATACATATAAAGTATTGTATAGGTTGGGAATTGATCTTGATTTTCAAATTGTGGAGTGAATATGAAATTTGAAATATAAAGAGAACAATTCTCACTGCAATTAATAAAGAAGCATATTTTCATTTTCCGTTTTTTATAGACATGGTTTACTTACGATTCCTTGAACGTGAGACATCATTTTCTAGTTTACTACTTGTTTTAGTTTAGATTTTAATAAATGATGATTTTAGGTCAATGAGATTTCAAAAATTTCAACTTCTTCATCATTTAAATTCCAATTAAAATAAGATATTTATGTTGTTGGAGAAGATGATATTTCTCGGGTAAAATTAAACGAAATTTTCCAATGATAAGTTTCATATGCCCAATTTTATTCATTCCCTTTACATTTAGTTCTAGTTTTGTTTTTTAGTTCTGTCGATATATATATGTTTTGCAGGTCTCCATGAATTGTTTTTCACAACCCCGCTGGCTCAGTTTTGGCACTTGGTCTCCTTTGTTTTACTATGATTTCAAATTTTTGGAGAAGCAGTAATGATCCTCATCAAATCATCTAAACTAGGGATTTCCTGAAACTTTAGCCTGTTTCTTAAGCATTCATTTTATAAAATTGTTAAGATGATTTTATGCAGGATTTTCTTTTAAACAAGAAAATTTGTAGCAGGCAAAGACTTCTTATTTGGGTTGAATTTTGCCTCATGATTTCTTTTCACTTTTTAGTTTCAGAGCCTAATTGCTCGTAACATTGTAGTATACAATTCATTAGATTCTCAATGTAAAATAAATACACACATGCTTATCTTATGTTACTCTTTTGTTGAGACAATTGTATAATTAGCCTTGTTGGGTTTGTCTTTAATTTGGGATTTTCTTTCATATTTTCCTAATTTTTACATGTTTGGAGTTGTTTCTTTCCTCTTTCATTTTAGTTTTGAGTTCTTTTTCATTTTCGCGATTGGTTATGGTTTTATTTTGGTGACTCCGCTAAGATTTATGTTGATGGCACTTTCCTCACCCAATAGTGGTTGGAATACATGGGAAATATTTACTCTATCTATCTCAATGAATTTCATTCACCATTAAAGGTATATCTTTACGGAATCATGAATCCATCTTGCTTTAAAGTCTTTTCCATGGAGGAACATTTGTCCTTTCAAAGTGATATAGTTCATCTTTTCAAGGAAATAACTAACTTGAGTAACTAAATGGATCATTCCCATCCCTCCACTTTATTAAAAACCTTTGAATGATAGTTGCGGGGAAATATTTGGAGTCAACATTATGGAAGTATTATATCCATTAGCACAAGTCTCTATTACCATCCCACATCTTTCACTCATGTACATCATAAAATAAAACCCACAAATGCACTTATCAAAAGGGAGATCAAGAGAGGAAGCATGGGAAATACAAGTAAACCCGTCAGGGCTATGTGTCACATACCTCTTTGACACCATATTGAAAACCACATACTACTAGTAGATACCTCCTAGACACAATATTAAAATCCACATATTATGTGTCTTTACTAAATTTAACTTGAATTAAATTTAGAGGAAATAGTTGTCACATGTGTTCCTATTTAATTATCTCATAAAAAAGTTAACACCAAAAAATCTACCAATGCATACATCACATCACAGAGTAAAGAACCAATCTTAATCATTCGATCCTACATTCGAGTTTCGATTATTTAAGAATTCAACAAAAGCATTAATGGAACCATTGACATAAATACACTATAGTTAGCATTGCCCTACATCATGATCATAGTCATATTGTCATAGTTGAATGTATTGCTAACATATATATTTTATGTAATATGAACAATTAGCTAAAAAGAGCCTCAGTGGATGCAATTTTCCTCACGATGCATAATGCATAGCCTAGATAACCGGAACCACCGGTTGTAAAACTGCAACCTTAAAACATATTTATTCATCATACATAGTTGTCTCACTATCATTAAATTTTACATAGGGACACGAATACCATTGCTCACCTATCTCCTTAATTCAATATTTATGATCACCTATTATGATCCATCATTAACTACACGCTTGAGTTAATTTACATTCGCTAATGCCCACATGCATAAGTATTCAATCATTCCCATAAACAAAAATAACACATGCAACTTTACACATATGTTGAGAGATTCTACACATAAGGAGTGAGAGACAAACATACAGTACATCCCATGCACTCGAAGAAGATCAAAATACGGAAAGGAAGTCACTTGAAAACCGAGCACTGCCACCCAACCTAGAATTGATTCTTCCAGTTCACCCCCAAGCCGGGAGCTATTGCCATCGATCCACTGCCTCTTGTTGACCTCTGCAATGGGTATTTAATACCCTATTTCATGATATGGCTTCCATTAACGACGTTTTTCTTTTATGGTTATTTTTATCCATCTGCTTAGGCTTTTATCAGAAAAGGTCGCCTTTCTCTTTCGTGAGGCTTTTCCTTATAAAAGCTTGCCTTTCTCTCCTGTAAAGCTTTAATGTTTTTCTCAATGGAAATTTATCTCCAATCCATCTAGCTTTTCTAGAATTGAATCTAGAAGCTTTTTCATGAAAGAATTATCCCTTCCCATTCACCAATGGGATTTGGCAAGAATCTCATCTCTTGGTGTCTCACTCTTCCAAGTGAGATTAATTAATTTATTTTATTTAATAATGAAGTATTTACTTTTATTGTTACACATTAAACCTAGCTTTTCTAAGCTTAGGTTATCAAAGTTTTACATACAAGGGAGGGGTGTTACATACTCCCCCCCTTAAATTTACATCATCCTCGATGTATTATTACATATTATAATGTTATTTCCTCATTCATAGGTAGTTGTTTCTGAATTTACAGGCTCCCATGGTCTGACCATCTGATGCCGATCTTCCGATAGAAATATATCGGTTACAAAGGATTTCTCCCAACACATCCCTTTCCCTTTCTACTTGTAACATTGGTTACAATAATTTTATGAGAGATTTTAGATGCAGAAACTCAATTATGTTTACCACAATTAATATCATAATTTGATATATAGTACTACTATTTGAGTAGCTATGACTTATATTGCCCGTCATTTATTTTATTTGAAGAATTCATTTTCTTCCCCTACATTCTTTCAAGCCTTTGTGTTCTTATGGAACACTTGCTTCCTATAGTTTCTCTGCATACAACAAGTCAACTAGCACATTTGCCAAATCAATATGTACAAAATATCATATCAGGTTAGCTCACACATAACCATCAAAATCATTTATACCCATCAATTATAGATCACCTGTAATCCTCATAGGTCAGACTCATACTCACATGCATACAAAACTGAAATAAAACACTGATACTTATCCTTGAATCACTTCTTAGCTTCCTTCTTCTGTATGCACTCCAGGTTGGTTTCCATACCAGACAATCACCCAGTGTCTTCATGCATACCTACACATAGTGTGTATTACACACACACAACTAAACATGTCATATATTATTATGTAATACATGTATTCATACTGGTACCATATGTACCGCTTGTACATAGTACCATTTGTAGAATTGGTACACCATACCAATCTCCATAACATCACATGCACAACATATACTTCATCCACCTGTTTCTAACCATGTTAGTATGATGCTAAAAATTCCTTCATTTATTTATATTATCTTTAGGTAAGTGGAACAAACTATGCTCAATTTATCGACAGGAAAATAAGGAATTTCCTGGACCTGATCATCTTCTGCAACCAGTGAAAATATTTATGTCAAAGTATTCAAGTGATTTTGTTTAGAAATGTGTCATGTGGTTGCAGTACAATGCCATAGAATAAATCATACATACTACAACTTTATCATACCCATAACTTTGAGTTTTGGGATTAAATTTGTCATATGGACAAGGGTTTAACAATAATGAAATATGACTTCCGCTTAATCATACTATGATTTTCTTAACTAATCACATCATATGCTATTTTTACACCTCAACCTCTTGTTGGCCATGAATAATTCAGTGTAGGTATAACCTCATTTCCCCTTCATGAGTTATAAATGAAAGTTTCAATGTTTTCAATTCCACATCCTTTAAGTTTTTATGCACTATGTTTACAAGGGTGTGTGATCCTAGGCTATTTACATGTTAACACCTCCTTTTAACATTAAATCACCCTTAAAACAAATAAATTAGTTATCAAGTTTATTAACATGAATTCCCATGTGGTATATTAGGAAAACTTCCCAATATTGCTTGATAGGAATTAGTGATACAAATTATGTACTTCAATTTGTATGATTATCAAATCTATTTGAATAGATTGTTGGATAACATTTTATCGAACCAATTGTATACACAATCTTGATTACGAATATCATTTAGTCATCAATATAGCGAAGTTATCATATTAATTTAGCAACGATCTGTTGCATAGCTTGTTATCCTTTCTCTTATCTTACTTGATGCATGTGTTATTTTACTACTAACATAAGATCCTTAGATCATCATAAGCCATAATTATGTGAAACCTTTTTGGTTTACCAAGAATTTGCTTATTAATTCAGACCATCGTGTTCTGAATCTAGTGTACCATTCTTGTTATTCATTAGGTTGCTATGAATTTCTCTAATGCATCAAGCACCATCATATCTAATATACAAGTATACTTTACTCAGTTAAGTAGAAACCCACTGATCATTATTCCCTCATCACTTTCCTTGAAAAGTATACTTGTAAGATCTTCTATCCTTCTATTCAAATCATATTTATTCATGATTCTTCTCAGTGAGATATTCACCAAACCCCATCTGTATCTAGATGGATATGTTCATTAAGGTTGTGGAATTTGAGGTTGCCCATTCTAAGTCATATTAGAAATTTGAGTGATATTTTGAGAATGTGCTCATAAGCTTAATACTGTCTTTCTACTATCAACCAAGAAGCATCAGGAGTTGTTTTTACCTCTCATTATGTATTTATGCTAGAGGTAATTTTGGTGTCAGTCACATTGACCTTCTTATCCTACCATTATTAATGCATGATGTCTTATTTAATATGTGTACAATATGTTGGATTACATTTATACACACACTTCACAATCTTGTCCCTAGTTTAGACTAGATTGGAATATATTATATGCCTTTTGCATATATCAGTTACGATATTTCTTTACTTAACAGGAAACCATAGGTTCCAAACTATGCATGTTTAATTAACTATGCATAATAACCTAGTAAGGTTTTGTTCCCTCAATTAATGTGTATTTGGAGCATTTTCTTATTAAAATGTTTCATCCATTGACATACCATATCCAAAGTGAATTACATCATTACCTGCATGTGCAATGATCAACACAATAATATTAAATTGAAAGATAATTTTTTAAGATGCTTAGTCTCATACTATATACAAAGACATGTCTTTCATATCTCATCTTTTCTTATGATCTTTTCAGCATAACTTTATTTCCTTAATTATAACCCATATAACTCATAATTTGATTTTGATATGGGTAGAATAATGTGATGACTATATCACTAAATTTTCATCAAAATTTTAATCCAATACCCATACTTTTACTTAGTTCTCTACTAACCATGTATTCATTTTAGTAATTGTGATAAGAATGGAATTTTTAGGTTTCTGCACAACACTGGGCACAATAGGCTATAGCTACTAGCAGATTAGCACCCCATTTTGTAGTCCCTATATTTTCAAACTTGAAACTAGGCATTCAACAACACATGCATATGAAAACAATTAATTTTTACACATTCAAGAGAATATTATGTTGCAACTCATAACTCATTATTTTCAAGCCCAATGGGGCCTCAAGAGAGACACTTTAATCTTGTGACCTTGAATATGTAGAACAATAATCAACAATGGAAGCATATAAACATCTTTTACTTTTGTCATGTTGAATATGGATCAACATGAGTCAACCATTTTCACTCGAAAGCTATTAAATGAAGGGTCAATGTTCTGCTAGAATAAGATTTTGCGTTTTTCCAATAACTATACTTATTTGGATAAACAAAATATACAATATTTCTTAATCAACGTGAAAGAAAGATTTTTTCATTCCATATCCCTTTTTAAGATGTAGACCATATTAACCATTTGCTCCAGCTTAGCAAAAAGGTTGGAGAAGGCACTTACTCATTCTTTATATCGGGACATGTAGTAACTATGATATGCATTGCAACCAAAAGAATGTTGTGGCCGTAACTTGTAGTGAACAAAATTATTTCTAAGTTTGTTTTATGATTTTTTTTCCTACCCTCATTTGGATAAAATCTCGTTTGTTCCATTTAAAAATCCATAAATATTTACTATTATCCTTAACATATTTATCATTATTTAATAGAAAGAGAATCCAGAGCGACCTCTAATTTCGGTAGTAATTTGGATATAAGAACAAGTTGAGTGTACCATATTTCCAACCCGTGGAATCACAAAACATCACCCAACACATATCGTCAAAACAATCGAAGCGACTACATGAAAATTCCCAACATAATTGAGATAATATTTTATAGGGTTTGGCATAGCTTACATACTCCATCTACAAGAGGTATAAAGGGGCGTTTGTTAGCATAACAACAGAGGCTACAATTAACTTGAAGTAGGAACAAAGTCCAGTGAAGGCCTCGCGGCTGAAGCCAGTGCACGTGTTGTTGCAAGATGGGTTGTAAAATATATAAGGTTATAGAAATCACCAGAACCCACCAATACAAGCTGCATATCAACGTTGCCCTTAGCAGGTCGAATCATGGCTTGTCTACTTCAACCCAATTGACAAAAATATGGAGTAAAAATGTGGGAATAAAAATATAGGCCAAAGGGGCCACAATGTTCTAAGACTGTAAAAATATCTCTATGTTATTTTGTTTCCAGTGAAAATCCTGTCCTCGCTCTAAAACTAGCCCCAACCCATGCAGTTGCCAGCATTGATCCCACCAAACCCCTATATAATTAGGAATCCCTGTTTCCAAAAATCAACCATGATTTTAACGATATTGATGTATAATATTTTACGCAAAGTTTCAGATATTCAGAAGATTTGGAATGGTTCCTCCAAATGTAGAAAAATAACAGTATAGATGATTGTACTTTTTTCATTTATTAGAATTTCTTTTGAAGCACTTGGAATTGGGATCAACGATTTACAAGATTTTTTTCAATACCTAATGCCTCTATAGTTATGCTGCAGCCCATTGGAAACTCTTAACGGAATCAGATAAACTTCATTTCATTATTATGATTCACAAAATATAATACAATTTTCAGTTTTGTTTACAACAAAGTTTGCTTACCAAAATCGACACATTCTATTCCTCTTATTATCTCAGTGGAACTCAATTGCTATCGCATAAGATTCGAACGGGATGTTTAACCGAGTAGGTATCCTCTATGGTTTCCTTACCAAAGCAGGTAAAATCCAACATCGATAACTTAGACCCTCTCATGAAATGGCTATTGTCGCTACTCTAAGAGCTCATTTAATATGAAGGCCAAGGCATATTAGATGTGCAAAAATCATTTCGATAAGGATAAGCATCAAGCTTTATCCACTTGCTAATGGATGTTGTCAATATCCAAATTACGCGCCACCCTTGGTTTCCAAAATTACACCCTGTGTAATATGATGTCAATTTGGATAAAAAAAATTATCTAGTTGAAAGATTTTATACTTCTATGGACAACTCACGAGTCAACAGTCTAATGTTTCTAGGTCAACAGATAAAGCAACTGAAAGGCGGAATTGCAATTGAAAAAGAAACAACCATCGTAGAGGTGATTTCCTTGGTTAATCAAATTGGAAAGTGATGTTTTCTTTAAATCTATGGCATCTAACGCCCTTTTGCCTTATAAACTCGAATTCGTTTAAGGATAGTTCAAGAAAATTTAAAGAACAACCAACGATAACCATAATATTTCCATCTGGACTACCTTCAATTTCTCCACTTCATCCCTTCAAAATCGTCCATGCAATGGAGGAATAGGCATGAACAATTATAGCGTAGTAGCCTTTTCTCAATATTTTCCACTAACAACGTTGGTGCAGTTTTCCTTTATTGTGACGTGACACGGGTGCGGTTTAAAAAAAACATGCTATTGTGCTCATATAGAGTAAGGAACTTGAATTTTTCCTTAGCTTCTAATTGTCAACACCTCGAGGTTCTGTTTATATGTGTCTATGTTTTATGGTTACTATCTTAACGTGTGATTAGCAATAATATTAGCGGTTTGGGGCTACTAACTCTCCTTCGATTCTCTCACTACATCCTAGAGGCCATTAGCTGTTCAATGCCTTGGTTGTTTCTCAAAACTGACAGGCAACATCTTCTTTGATTTTTCCCAGTGGTTTTAATTCCATTAAAATCACAACTTTCATTTGCTTATACTTCGCGATTTCATACGAGTGACCACTGTTCCAAGGTGAAATGTCACTTGGATGGTTTCGATGTTCTTGACCCATCATAAAATAACTAGCGGATATGCCCATATGAATTATAATTCTTATATGACTCCATTATCAATACCAATTCCACATGGGAATCAGTTTGTTCTAATAATTAAAGAAGCTTTTCACATTAAACTTATATGAGCTTGAGAACACATATTAAACAAGGAACCTATATGAACACGTTTTAGCTTCATCCTTAACACACTTACTTCACTTGACTCATGATATTGTGTAACTTAGATAAGACAAAAGTTTGGTCCAAAAGGACGAACTTCTTCCGTTCTTAATTTATCCCTTTATACAATTTCAAGAGGACAAACTTCTTTAGTTCTTAATTTATCCCTTTATATAACTTCAAAAGGACGAACTTCTTCCATTCTTAATTTATCCCTTTACACAATTTCAAAATGACAAACTTCTTCAGTTCTTAAAGTATCCCTTTATACCATTTGAAAATGCAATTATTCACATGCTTTGACAAGCAATATTAAAGCTTTCACTCTTCACTAAAGTATCAACCTTTAGCCACCCCATTTCAAACTTATCTTTGATTTCAATATAATATATATAACATTATATATATGTTATTGTTTCAACATCCCCCTTCAATAAATCATTTTAGGTTTTTATTTCCAGTGTTATGGATTTGGGAGTATTTGTCTTAGTGTAGTTTACAACCAAACCCTTCATAAAACTTCTTAATTGGGTAAGACCTGAGTGTAAGGCTTAAATTAAGACCTACAACTTATTTACATATTATAGAGGCGGATTGGCCCATAGGCCGAGATGTTTGAATTTAGAGCTCCGATACCATTTGTCACATACCTCTTTGGAACCATATTAAAAACCACATACTACTAGCGGATACCTCCTAGACACAATACTAATATCACATATTATGTGTCTTTACTAAATTTAACTTGGATTAAATCTAGAGGCAATAATTGTCATGTGCATTCCTATTTAATTAGCATCAACAATTCTACCCATGCATACATAACATCACAGAGTAAAGAAACAATCTTGGTCATTCACTATCCTGCATTTGAGTTTCATTTCTTTGAGAATTCAACACAAGCATTAATGGAACCATTGACATAAATACACTGTAGTTAACATTTACCTACATCATGATCATAGTCAGACTTTCATAGTTGAATGTATTTCTAAACATATATAGTTTATGTAGTATGAGCAATTAGCTAAAAAGAACATCAATGGATGTAATTTTCCTCACGATGCATAGTGCATAGCCTAGGTAACCGGAAACACCGGTTGTACAACTGCAACCTTAAAACATATTTATTGATCATACATAGTTGTCTCACTATCATTAAATTTTACATAGGGACACAGATACCATTGCTCACATATATCCTTAATTCAATATTTATGATCACCAATTATGATCCATCATTAACTACACACTTGAGTTAATTTACATTCACTAGTGCCCACATGCATAAGTGTTCAATCATTCCAATAAACAAAGATAACACATGCAAATTTACAAATATGTTGAGAGATTCGACACATAAGGAGTGAGAGGCAAACATATAGTACATCCCATGCACTTGAATCAGATAAAAATATGGAAAGGAGGTCACTTGAAAAATCGAGCACTGCCACCCAGCCTAGAATTGACTCTTCCAGTTCATCCCCGTGCCAAGAGTTCTTGCCATCGATCCACTGCCTCTTGTTGATATTTGCAATGGGTATTTAATACCCTCTTTCATGATATGACTTCCATTAGTGATGTCCTACTTTCATGGATCTTTTTATCCATTTGCCTAGGATTTTCTCAGAAAATCTCACATTTTTCTCCTACGAGGCTCTTCCTTCTAAAAGCTTACCTTTATTTCCCGCAAAGCTTTTATGTTTTTCTCAATGGATATTTATCTCCAATCCATGTAGCTTTTCTAGAATTGAATCTAGAACCTTTATCATGAAATAATTATCCCTTCCCATTCACCAATGGGATTTGGAAATAATCTCATCTCTTGGTGTCTCGCTTTTCCAAGTGATTAATTAATTAATTTTATTTAATAATGAAGTATTTACTTTTCTTGTTACACATCAAACTTAGCTTTTTTCATCTTAGGCTATCAAAGTTTTACATACAAGGGAGGGGTGTTTCACTATGGATGCTCATTGGCAGTGGGGCCATGCTTGTATGGCATAAAAGACAACTTCGTTGAGGTACTGTTCAGGCTCGCTGGCAGTGGAGCGATGTCAAATACCATTCATATCGATGGATATATGCTTTATCAAAACACTTCTATATGTACATTCTTCTATTTTTCATAAGAGGTAACCTTAAAATATTTTTTTCCCAAAATTTGGATTCGTGATTTTTAAACTCAGTCTGCGTTGAGTACTTACTTTTTTGAACCTATATTGTTTAATTTATTCAATGTGGGACCCATGCAAAATGTTTTACTGTTGGACGATTTCATGGAATCCATTATTTTTAACCTTTGGGTAAAGTGAAGTTCATCATTTTTAACCAGAGATAATTGGTTCTTCCCTGTGTGTCGCCATTATTGAGGTGAAAACTCAACACCCCAATTTTTTATTTTTTTATTTTATTTCAAATAATGGAGACCATTTTCTTAAATTTTGGCTAAATCACCTTTTAACATTTTATTTTGGTTAAGTGTCCTACAATTTTGCTAAATTTTCATTTTCTTCGGATTTTCATTTTGATTGCTTCATTGAGTTCGAATTTTCACAAGATTTCCATCGATTCTTGTTTCCTCTCATTTGAATGCACGGTTTGCAAATGGTGCTCATCCGAAGTTCGATAATTTTTACTGCAATGGCTAAAAAAATGTATATTACGTTAATTTTTGTAAATTATTTGTAAATATTGATTTGTAATTAATTTTTAATAATTAATTCATTTTTCATGAACGGTTCTACAAAATCACCGCAGCAATTTTGTAAAACAATTAAAATTATGTGCTTTGAGTATCTCACTAATTTTCCCAATTCCCAATTTTAAAAGAAATTACAAGACCTAAAATCTCAAAATTACAAAATAATTGTAATTTATTTTTTCAGATTTTAAAATTACCAAATAATCATAGTTTATGATGAAACAGACCCAATCCACATAAGCCCCACTTCACCCCACCTGTTATATTCTTTCTCTCTCCTCTGACGTTAATTTCGCGCGTTATATCAAAACTTGGTTTTACTGTAACACCTCAATTAACGAACTACTGATATTGTGATAACCCATACTCCCTCCGTGCTCCAAAAACATCAAGGCTTTATTTTATGGTAACCTCATTTGATAAGATCCCCTGATATTTCAATAACTGCGATGTTCTGATATTAACAAATATTCCAATGCTTTTCACTTGGGATACTAATAATACATACATTACATCGGGACTTTGGTATCGAAGCAACTTCTTTAAAAAGAATTACGATACTTTAACCTTTCGATACATGTACCTCGGGACATCAGGGCTCTGGGATCCTTCCTATCTGAACAACAACGGCTTTAAAAACTTACGATATTCGATACTTTGATGGTTTAATACACTATGCGTTGAGGTTTGACTTAATACATTATGTATGAATGATTCAGCTTAAATTTTAATATACTTTATTCGTTGATTCATATGTGTTATTCAATTCATCGTTATATAATATAAAAGTTATATATTGTTTTAACAAAATTAATATTTAATAAATTATTTTAATATAATTACTTAATATTATTTAATTTAATTAAATTTTGTTTATTTAATTTGGTATATAATTAATTAATATTAATTAGGATTAGATTTTTAATTAAATTTTTTTATTTTTAGCTTTGGCAAAATTTCTCTAGAATTTTAGTAGTTTTGACACTTCAAATTTGGGAGCTTATAAGTTGAGTGTTATTTAGCCAAATGAGGCCTAGGATAGTTCGTTAGATAGATAAAATCATGGAGAATATTTTTGAAGTGGTTGCATGACCATATTCATTCATTAACTAAGTAAAAAATTTAGCAGAAAATTAAGCTCTGAATTTGTAACCAAAACTAATTTTCTAAGTTTAATTTTTGTAATTCATTTGCTCAAAGCCATTGTTGATCGCAGATCCATTCGATTTTGTTCTCTTTGACCAAAAAAATATTTACAAAGGATCAATGGGAAGATTATATTTCTTTTTATTCATTTATTTAATTGAATTTTGATCGGAGATGTTTGTTTTCCGTATTTGGTTTTTTTATTTTTATTTTGATTTGCATTTTAATTTAATTTTGATTGGTTTTTGGCAGGAGAATAGTTGAGAATATGAGAAAGAGAAGATTTGGATCAATGGAATTTCTCCAGCAAGAGAGAAAAAATAATTGTAGGCAATCAAATTTATGGGAGCAAGTTCATTTTCGAAACAGTTCTCTCATTTCTATTTTCATTTGTAATTATAACTATGGATTTTAGAGAATGTGAGTAAGGTTCCTCTTCTTTGCACCTAAGGAATTCTGAAGCACTATTGGAAGGGATTTTTTCGCTGTAGAGGAGGGGAGAAAACTTAGACCTAGGTTATTGGAATATCTTTTTCAATTCTAGACTTTATATTGGGAACATAGCTTGCACTATTGCAACTCTTTCTTTTAATGTCGAAGCTTATGATTTGAGAAAGATTTTTGTAGATCAAATCAAAGAACAGAGAAAGAGACAAGGTTTTAATCAATTTGTGTTTTAAATACTATTATTTTTAATAAAAAATTAACATTTTTAATGACAAATATGTGTAAAATGTTTTTCATGTTGAACACCATTGTTTAATGTGAAAATGAAGGTCTTTTTGAATTAGCTATCTAGTTCATTAACTTCGTAGATTTGTTGTTAACATTCTCTTTTGCTCTTATACACAAATAAGATTTCCGAGTAACTATTTACTCAGAAATATGCTATCTAAATTTGATTTTATTACCATTTTCATTAAGTGAATTATTTCCTAACATTATTGGTTAATCATTCACCATTAATATGTCTTTGAATAGATAATGTTTTGGTAATTATAATATCAGCTAGTAGAACTATTTCATTAGCTATATGTTCACTTAAAACCAGGCATGTTAAAATCCCAATCATTTAATTAATTTTATCTTGGTTGGGTTAGATTTACATCTTCCTAATCGAGATAGGTTTATGATTTCTTTCCTTTTTCTTGCATTTTAGGATTAGTTTGCGTTTACATTAATCTTTACATTTCTAGAAGTCCTCTTATCAAAGAGGCAAACTTTAGTTATGACTTGGATGAGCCCTAGATCATCTTAAGGATCACTTTCTTGCTTGAGCTTAGCAAGAGGGTTAATCTGATGTATCTTCTCTATTGGTAAATAAAATACATACTTTAAGCCAACAAAGATAGAGAGAAGGTATTTGGACCTAGTTTAACCTGTTGGAACCACCATTTCAAATGGAAAATGAGTTGTTTTAAGTTCCCGACCGAGTGGTCTCTTTTATAATGTTGAATGGTCATTTTGGGCTATCAACAGGTTGTTGTAAATTTTTTATGACAACAATGAAATAATTACATGTCATTATTGATGATGCTAATTGAAGAGACAAGGAGTTTTGCTAAGTGAATTTCTCAATATGATTGTACTTCTTTGTAATATTTTCCTGTATCACATCGAAATTTTTACTTGAATAATTATATGTTGATTTGGGCCAGATTTGATGCATTTAACATAATTTGCAGTTATTTTACTTTTTTTGAATATTATACTTTTTGTTATTTACATTTTAATTTGGATTCTAGATGAGATTTTTTTCGTAGGAACAACAAAGGAAACAAAGGAAGACATAGAAATCCCAATGTTTTTTGGTAGGAAGGCCATAATAATAAAAAAAAAAAAAATTAATTTTCCACACTCTTTGATGCAAATTTCGAAGAATTCACTCATTACATATTGTTCAAATAATGGTAGCAATCAAGTTTCCTTACTTCTCCCACCACCTCAACCTAATAATCTCTTGCAACCTCATCCCAAAATTGTTGAAATTCTTTCCTCCCCCATACAACCTACTAACGACACATGGAATCTTGAACCTATGCGACCTACCTTTGGTATTGTGCTTTGGCCTACCATGCATCTACATGTTTTATTTAAAGTTGTTGCTAATAATTTCATCCCTTTAGCTACCTCTTTCGCTAAATATCTTGAACAACCCATCCCAATTATCCAGGAAGATAAAAAAGAGACCTTTGAATAAGCTTGACTCAAGTTCCACTAATTCTACTTTTATTCCTAAACCCCATATAATGAAGGACAATGAGGGAAAAAAGGAAATTTATTTATGTGACTTTTACCCAAAGACTTAGTGAATTTTGTTTGCTATTCTTTCTTTAGAATTTGACACAATATATTTTGGACATGTTGGGACTTAATGACATATTTTAATGACATGGATATTATATAGATTTTTTTGGGGAGACACAAGGTTTATATGATGATGATTTCATGACTCTTTATATGATATATTTATGTTGTTGTCTTATGAATATTTGTTGATTTATTTATTTTTTAAATGGGAGTTACAAGGTGAAATATGAATATTCAATAAATATTAAAGGAGTCTAGAGGGACCCAACTTGAGTATATTTATTATTATTTAAATAAGTTGATGACTTATCCATATCTTTAAATATTTTATTATTATTATTAAGAAAATCAATAAATAAAATAAGTGAAAAAGTAGTTCAACTACTAAATTGATTTCCATTGAAATAAATGAAAAGAGAATTAGGAATATGTTGATGGCCAAAAATGACCAAAATCAATAATGAGGAGATCACCCTGTCAGGGCCCCAAACTAAGCCCTTATCTGTTTGGAATGACGATTCTGGCTGGTTCTATTGGGTCTAGTTACCACCTCACTCTCCTTGTTGACTTTTGATGTCTCTAATTGTCATCAACAAGAAGAGAGAAATTAGATTTACCGTCTTGCAACTAACTTGCAACAAAGTAATATTTAAGCTGACATAAAGGCGCAACGAAGCCACACTACAATTTGCTCCTATGTAAGGAGACTTCTAAAAATGCAATGAATAAATCTAAATGCAAATATAATCTAAGATGCAAGCAATAGAAGATAAATCATAAACCTGTCTCAATTAGAAGGATTAGTCCCCCTCTCAATCAAGATAAAGGTATCGAAATTTGGAGAAGCTTGAATTTAGAATAAAAAGAGAAGTTAGAAGGCCAAAGAAATAGTTCCAGGACCTACTACTTATTCACACAAATATGCACATATAGCCATATGATAAGTAGTTATTAGATATCTATTACGCACATATCCAAATTCAAATAAAATGAATTCAAAATCAGTGGCATGATTTCATTAAGGAAATAGTTCTCATACGGAAATAATGATTAAAACAAAGACACACTTGCCATCAATTTTCTAAATAGTTAACAATGATAACATGTCCATCTATTTGAATTCATTGATAAACTTTGATTTAAATTTGATCCATCATAAAAAGATAGCTTTCCAACGATTTTAACAAGCATATAATTAAATTAATTTACAATAGTGCAAAAGCAAAAAACCGCATACTTATCTGGATAAAAAATTTCCTCAACATTGAATTAAATTGAATCTAATAATTAGTCTTTAACTCTCACAATAGTGTATAAAAATTGCAAATTTGATCAAATATTTCTGAGCATATAAGATTCTTAGAAAATTTCATGATAGCATGAAATTTTCAAAACTAAAATACGTCTCTTTAATTTTGTCCAAATAAATGTTGATTCTCTACAAAATTCAGTCTTATATAGTAGTGCAAAATCTATCTTTATGTAGAGAATTGGAACCCTTTCTCCTTCTCCCAAAACTTATTTATAATTTACAAGAAGAAAACCCAAAAAGTAGAGTTGTTGAAGGAATGGTTGAGATCTCTCATTTTAGTTGGGAAGAATCCATTTCTCTTCTTTGTTGAGCAATTCCATTTCTCCAAGGCATCTATGCCTCATCCTCTTCAACAAATTCCCAGTTGTTTATGGTGTTGGATACCACCAACATACATGGGTCTCCCCAATGTGAAGTCCCAAATAGACCTCACATCGTTTGGAGTAGGATCCCCATCCGGAGTATCGGCCCTACCACTATAACTTAAGGTTTGTCTTGGTTCAATGGATAAAATAAGAGTTTATATACATAAACCTTGAATAAGCAAGTAAGTTGATATTGTGAAACACTAATTGCAATGTGTAAAAGAATAACTTCATGAGCGGGAGACAAGAGTGAGTCTTTGGAAGGAAGTAATAGTAATAAATAAGAGACACACAAGACCATAAAATGATTCATTAGAAAAATAGTTCACATAATGATTGTTAAAGTGAAAATAACACACATTCAACAAGATGAGTACCAAATCCACAAAAATATTTCAATTTCTCCAGTACATATGAACACAACTTATATTGTAAACATCCCCAGAATAGTCCTAAAACGTTCCTGATACATGCATGAAAATGTATCGGTTCATTGAATTTCAATTAGGTGAAATATCTAAGTACATAGTTACAATGATGTAGCACTAGTTCCAATAGTGGAACATTAGGTCACTTCTTGCTTCTCCAAAGAATAGTTATTCTCTCCTATTCCAGGCATAGAAGCCAAGACCAGTTCTCCAAATGTTAAGCCTCCAAAAACCTTTTTCTTGAGTTATGAGGTTGCTTTTATGACAAGGGGAATGGCCTTTCATATCCCCATGAATATTGAGTTACCCTCATGACTCTTGGACTTCTATTATGACCTTTGGAATTCTATGCAACACTTGAACTTCTATATGACTTTTGGACTTCTCTATATTACTTTTGGACTTCTATACAACTCTTTTGTCCATATATGACTATGTGACTCTTCATATTCCACATGTGACCTTTGGACTTCCACACCTTACATTTTGTCCTTTTCCCTTTAATATTTACATCATTACATTCCACATGATCTGGCATGACACATGGACACACATTGACCATTATTATGACCCTTTTACAAGTTACAACTTTACAATGATGACATGGACTTCATGATGAGGTGATGATGCCAAGTTGTCTTCCTTGCTGCTTCATCTTGCATTCTTTATGGTATATCTTATCTATTCTTCATATTCATGAAATATCCACTTTGTTTCTTCACCCTCCAAAGGGTCTTGGATGAGCTTTGGAATCCTTTGAGTCATCATGAAATGTCTTCTTTCTGTCTTGGTCCATGATATGCTTCATGTCTCCATGATAACTCTATTTTTTCTTCTTCTCCGCAGGTGTTTATTTATGCTTTCTCCTTGCTATCTACTTTGAGCATTACCTTGTAATGATAATAAGGTACTCCTATTAATGAAAATCATTCATGGAAAAGTGAAATTAGTCTTTAAAACATATATTCTATCAATACCTAGCTCATGGAATTATTAGCTCATGATAGACCTATGAGAAGGTTAAAAGAAGGAGACTTGATTAGGAGGGCACATTCAAACTCATCAATGGATTAGGAAGGCCCCTTTTTCATTTTATTGTGCCATACATTATGAAGAGGAGCTCTCCTTGGTCCAGTGCAGTGGTGAAGCTGAAGGGACAAGGTGGGAAGGCTTCATGCTTCAAGACTGCTCCATTCTCCCTAAAGAAAAGAGATGGAGGCTTTAAAACAAACTTTGACTAGTGAAGGGTTAAGAGGAGGCATCCTTCAACCTTCCCCACTACATCATGTGCTCAAGAGGAAGAGTCTAAGAATGTCTTGGGAACAGAGTGCATAGGGGAAGAGGGAAGGATGAAGGATTCATGCTTCAAGACTATGCTATGCACCCTACGGGAAGAGGGAAGGATTAATACTTCAGGCTTTGTGCTTTATGACTGTGCCATGTGCCCTAAGGGAAGAGGGAAGGATGAAGGCTTCAAGCTTTGAGATTGCACCATGAAACCTAAGGGAAGAGGGAAGGATGCATGCTTTGTGCTTTGTGACTATGCCATGCACCCTAAGGGAAGAGGGAAGGATGAAGGCTTCAAGGTTTTTTATTGTGCCATGTGCCCTAAGGAAAGTGAAGGATGAAGGCTCCAGGCTTCGTGATTGTGTCATGCGATTTTAAAGAGATAGAGGATCCTTATTGTTCTGAAGTATGTTTTTTTGTTCCAAAGTGTGATTCTGAAGGGAGAGAAGGTATTTTTACTTCTGAAATGCACTCAAATGTTATTTGTTCTTATGAAGTGTGCTTTTCACTGAGGGATGTAGACAAAGGCTAGGTCACTTATCCTAAAAAGTACTATTGCATTGTGAGAGGGAGGATACCTTAGAAAATAATTAGCACACAAGTATGGGAGGAAAAGATACATCAATGAGGCTCATGGATAAGTTTCACTCATCCCCCAGTAAGAGGGATAATTCCTTCACAACTTGCATTGGGCTGAAGGACCAAGAAGAGCTCCTGAAATAACTAAGTATTGGACTAGCAGGGTAAGAGAAATAAATGCATCTTAAAAGAACTCAAACATGGATCTCACACATAAATTCCTTCAATCAAAAGCCAAAGGAATACACATGAATCACAAACATCAACCACACCTTGAAACGACAACAAAGCAACACTTATTTCTAAGTGCAACAGTTGAAACAACACATTATGACACTTAGAACACAAGTTACGACAAAAGTGACAGCTATGACCAAAGGGTGTGCTAAGTTATAGGAATGGGTCTGATGGATATTCTAATGATATATATGATGGGTAATGTAGAAGAGTGTGCCAGAACTAGCTTTGGTGATATGCAAAGGTGCAACACATGCAGGAGTGAAAACAACAAAAGCGACCACGCCGATAGGAGGAAAACATGAATAGGACACTTGTAAAATGCGAATGTCCTTGAAAGAAACACATGATAGAGTGAAGATAACATGAAAATGAAACTTATTAAAGTGAAAGTGAGAAAAACAGGCAAGAAAAATGTAAATCTGACACTTGTGAAAGTGACGGTGCGCAAAAGTGACTATTGAGAAAACTCTTTGAAATATAAGTAAAAACACAACCAAAACGAGGGAAACTATTAATGAAAGTGCGCATTGACTGTCAACATGACTTGAACATCACATAGGAACTGTCTTGATGGATGGTGCTATGATTTTTTAATCTTGCATAAGGAAAGTGCACTCATAAGTTTATCAAGGACTAAGCATGTGTGAGAAAGTGACTTTGAAAGTTAGAAATTAAGAAGAAGACTTAAACACTTCACAAAAAATCAATTGACCATGATGGGACTATGGAATGAAAGATTGTAAGATCCTCAGTAGGCTCCAAAATTCATGTGTAGGAAAAATTTTGGAGGGTGTTGATTGCAACGTCAACACTTGGCGACACGCTGGTAGAACTCCAACTTCTATGTTTAGGTTTAATTCTCTAAGTGCAAGGTCTCAGTCTTTCAGGAAATATTGTTTCAACTTGTAGATTACCTTGGATTCCCCACTTTACTCGGTTATAAATGTAGTCACGTCCAATCCCTTACTTGGTTTAACACATATCAAGGCTTTCCAAATCAAAATTGTTTTGATCTAGGAAAGGGTAATATATAAATACGACTTTAAGATAATTAGTGTATAGTTTTTCATCTCTTGCATTGCTCCGCTGCCAGCAGGCCTAGATAATACCCCGTTGAAGTCATTACAGGAACACAAGCATTGCTTTGCTTCCAGCGAGCCTGAACGATATCTTGGTGAACTAACTTGTTTCACCTCTCTACACAGGAAGCTTTTCTCTTCTTTCACCCTTTATTTATAGAATTGTTCTTGGGCACTTATTTATTTCACGAGTGTAAGAGGGATCCTGAGTTATTAAGAGAAGGAGAGGTTATTTCTTCAGAGAAGGTAATATAGACCTCTAATATTGATTTTCTCACTAAATAATTTTCCCCTTACCTTTCTCTACTTGATTGAATCAATAAGAAAAAGCATTATTTACTTATCGATGTCCTCTGAGATGACTCTAGGTCAGTTAGTCATGCCAGAGCATCTAAAAATATTTTGTTGGTTTTAAATTTTATGGATGACCAATGATATGAATTATTTAAAGTAGGTGCTTAAGCCTTAAAAATTACTAAACTAGATGAAAGGGATGCTATTTGTCTAGTTATAGTTAATTTATTTAAAGTGAATGAATAGTAGAATGTGTGATGGTATAACTTGCTAAATATTCAAACAAAATATTTGATTGGTTATAAGAAAGGAATACAGGCAAACAATGTTTCCTGTAGAACAAAATATATTCAAACGAATGCAGATTTGTTTGACAATTAATTGATATATGGGAGTTTATAATAACAAATAGTCTTATAAGCTAGTCCCTAGTTATTGTTGATAACTTCACAGGGGATTTAAGATTGACTAATACTCAGTATGATATCAACCGGTTCTCTACATAAAGAATTGAATATATGAAGTAATACATAATGGAATGAGCACATGTGAAAACTTACAAGAAGACAAAACTATAGTAGGAAAATTCAGAATCCTTTCATTAGCTTTGCAATTCTCCAGCTCGATTAAAATTATGTTCTCAATGTTCCTACAAGGGTTCAACCCATAATAACTCAAATGAGGAGTTATTTATACAAAAATAAATATCTGCTAGATATACTTATTACAAAATCTTACAAAAATAGTACAAAATAATAGGATATTGA
Source organism: Pinus tabuliformis (assembly GCA_031772625.1). Lineage (NCBI taxonomy): Eukaryota > Viridiplantae > Streptophyta > Pinopsida > Pinales > Pinaceae > Pinus > Pinus tabuliformis. Next base: position 1,020,008,993 of record CM062818.1, on the reverse strand, counting down.
AAATTGCAAGTGGTGGCACTATTCTTTAGGAATCTGTTGATGACTTGTCCCCAAAAAGTGTTGCCCAGCTGTCTGTCAGTTGAAGATGAAAGTTACTCAATTACTTTGCAGAAGTGATGCCGTATTTCTTCTATTGGTATGGTGAGATTTACCAAATTCCTGTAGAATTCATCTTCTTCTGTGTATTTCTCAAAAGTGGGCTTATTTATAAAAATATGTTTTATTTCAGGCTTAATGGTCAAATCAAAATCTAAAGCTTCCAATGCTTGCTTCCTTGTAATGTGCCCTTTTATTCCTGCAAAACTTGATTTATCAGTTGCTTTGCTGTAAAGTTTCTGGTAGTAATCTTCCAAACTGATAAGCCTATCATTTGGAGGCACTAAGCCTGGCAATCCTCTCTGATTAAGTAAATTAAGCTTAAAATGAAATCTTTGAACAAAGGTCCTTAATGCTTGACATTTAGTTTCTAGTCGTGTCATCAAGTTTTTCTTTTGGAGAACCTTCTTGATCTCAAAAATGGTTTCTGTTCTATCTAAAATCTGTATTTGCTCTAACTCTGTCCTTCTCTTTGAATTAAGAACTTTGATCATATTAGTAGCTTCACTTGGTTAATCTTTAAGAAATTGTTTCACTTCATCAATAGCTACTTGACATTTGTTGATGAGTTCCTCCTTCTCGAAAATAATTTGAATGAATGACCATATTTCAGTTATGGCTTGAATAATGTATTCCCAAATGCTTTCCTTGGCTTGGGCCAAGGTTTGTGCCATCAATGTCTAACTTTGCAATTCTTTGATATTTCTGTTCAACCTGTGTGTTTTCTGCATTTCCTCAACATATAAATTGTCATTTTTATTTTTATTTTCGGTGCTTCCAAAGTCTGGAAGTTCTTATGGAGCCTTTCATTCTCTTGCTTTTCATGAATGAATTCCTATGAAAGTTTGTTAAATCCTCTGTTGTTGATGTAGATTCCCCTGTGGCTGATGAACATGTAATAGAAATAGCTGTGATGGGGGCTATAGATAATTGAGTAAATTGTTCTTTTTCTTTAAGAAAATTCTCAATCTGTTCGTCCATGGTTTTAATCTATACATTTTCCTCAATTATTAGTTTGAGAATTTCTTCCTTATGATGTTTAGTCTCTGTTATTTCCTTAGTTTGGGGCTCTTCTGTAGAAGGCCCTTTCAACTATTTTCTCAATGCTGCAATATTTGTGTTCTTTATTTTGATTATACCTTTTGTTGCTTTTACATTAGTAGGGTCATATCCTATTTTAATGGCTAAGTCCTCTAATGACTAAACCATATTATCCTTAGCCAGAGATGATATTTTCTCAATTTTCAATTGAGACTGCACTTTTGATGGAGCAGTTTTAAGCTTAGACAATGCCACAATAGTGTTGGTCATGGTTGAGAGCAACATCTCACTAGACTACCTATGCATGTCCATTTGGTCATTTGGATGAATCTGATTGGCATCAAATGAGAATATAGTTTTCTTATAATCTGCAGAATATTTGGGAAAAGGTACTTGAGCCTACAGAAAGGCCATCTGCGTTCTCCCATTCTTGCTATCAAATGTTGTCAATAACCTATGTTATGAAGTGGAGGTTTGCTTCCAGAACTGTGTATTGACATTATCTTTTAAAGCTTCATTCTTTTGATTAATCTCAAGAAAGTTAGTGAAAACATTTGAATCCTCTGTTTCACTTGGTCCAACATAGTGAGTAATTTCTAGCATATTTTGTGAAGTGGAAGAGGGAGAAGGAGTAGTAATTATAGGCTCCTCAGTGCCTATTGATACCTGTGAATCATCCAGATTGATGACAATAGGCTCCTTTTGACCTTGAGATGTAGTAGTAGTAGTGGAATTTGATTCAATCCTTGCTTTTTTCTGGTAGTGGATGAACTCATTTTCTGCCATTGCTGATGATGGTGATCCTTCACTAGGAATTTTGTTTAGCTTAGTTTGAGAAAATGGAGTCTGATGAGTAGAAGGTGGCAAGACTTATTCCTCTGCTTCTTGAAGAGTATTCTCTTCCCACTATTCCTAATTTCTAAATTTCTCAATTTCAGGCCTAGGTGTGTGATTATAAGGAGTAGTCTTAAGCTCCACCCTTTAATATGAAATAATACTGAATAGATCATAGAACCAAGTGAAGCTGGGTTGAAAACCCATCTGAGTATGGAATATGCCTCTGAGCCAAATGATCTAGTGTTGCAAATGAATGGCCCAACTTGTGCTTTAGGCTTAAATTGTGATTTTCTATTTCTTGAGATGAAATGTAGCTCATCCATATTCATCATTTGCTTGATATATTCAAAAGAGAAAATTCTCATTGGAACATACTTTGGCAACTGATATGGAGCCAACTCACACCCATATACTCTGATCTCTGTGTAGTTCTGGTAGAGATACCAGTCTCTTGTTCTAACTTGACCACTAAGTTGCAAGATCCTCTTGATTTAAAGACTAACTCTTGTTTCACTTTGACTGCTGAAAAGTTGTGCTATTGGGTGAATGAAACAATCCATGAAATTTGTAAATTTGAACTCAGTTGAGTTCTTTCTGATCATCAAGGTCCAATGAATAACTGGTTGATCTTCCTGCTGCTCATATTGCTTGTGTAAAACAATGGGTAATTTGTCTCCTTGCTGAAAAATAAACATGTGAAATAAGACAAAAGAGTATTTGAATACTCCTTCAGTTGTGATATTCATAAGCTTCTCATTCATAACATCAACCAAAAATTGACTGTATTTATACATGAAGGTAGGCTTATTTTCCTTTGAAAAGATAGACAAATAACCTAAGATAGCCTCATCTACCCATTGATCTGGTGGGTAGCCTAACAAGTAGGAAATGAGGGAAATAATTTGCTTAGCTCTCTTTGGAAACATGGATGCTAAGTAAGGAGGTTTTTTCTTGGGAAGCTCAGCATCTTCAGGGAAAAAAAATCTCAAATATCTGAGCTATTTGAGGGAATGTAAGTTTATGATATAGGTCAATCAGAGCTACAGGGGAGAAAAAGTTGAGGGAATCACCATCAAGTATCAAAAGATTTTCTTTATGGCTTCAACAGTGATGGTTATGAGAATTTCACCATTTTGAGCCACTACTATTCTTTTCAAGGGATTATAATTAGATTGAAACCAAATAACCAAATCATGGAAATAATGAGCTTTAGGAAACATGTACAAAGGAAGGTTTGATTCCTAGAGGTTTATTTCATCATCTGAATCAAGGTATGTTTGTCTGAGCTAGTTGTGCAATTCAAGCATGTCAAATTCACACTCAGTATCTGTGATTTTGAAGTATTGGTCGGCTAATGGAATATGGTCCAGGTGAAAAGGATCAAAAGTTTGCGGGTTTTATTATGCTGAAGCGGGACCAGTGGAAGATCTCTCCTTCTTCCTAGGAGCCATAATATTAGACAGAAATGGTAATATGACAAAAGCTATAGAGATAGCCGAGTGATGATTCATATTATAGACAGATCAATAACAATTTTGTAGGAAAACTAAATAATTTGGAAGTAATGGAACAATAAGAAAAGCAGTTGTAATAGGGACAATTAGTATTTATAGAGAAATTTAAGCTTTCGTTACAGTAGAAGCCGTTAATAATGGGATAATCAAAACAATAATGACTTAACGGGAAATGATTGTAGCAATGGATAAGCATTTACAGTGCAACAGGAAAGCATTTATTTGGCAATGGATAAGGCATTTATTTGGAAACATATAGTGGGAACGTTAACATGAACGACTATGAAAATAGGTGGAGGGCACGTGGCATGAAAGGATTGTACGAAGGTGGCACAGAAGGATCGGATGTTGATGTGGTATCAGAAGATGCAAGAGAGGGAATAACAGATTATGGAGGGGGTTGCGAAACGTCGAGAGGACAACACATAGGTGGGGGGGCAACTCGAGCGAAAACTTATTTTCACACCCCCTCGCTCACCGTTAACTTGTTTCATATATGTGGGGGTACGAAGAGCTTCCCTACCATTGATCTACGTGGGAAGGGTGACAACTGTTGATTTTGGTTCGATCATTAACACTTGCCGACAAATGTCTTTGTCACATATGAGCTTGATTAAAAAACATTTACATATAACCCTTTACAATAATTAATCACCTCTTAAGCGGGGTAATTAACAATAATAAGAATTAATACAATCACTAATCAACTAATCAACTATTCTAAACCTAATATATATGTTTTTAGGCCAATTTTTAAGCATATTAGGCCTTGTATTTGTCTTAATCTAACCTAATTTATAATTTTCAACCAAGATTAAAATGTTTGATTGAAGTTATTCTCTAGACTAGAACATAAATTTTAATGATCTCATCAAGATTAAATAGTTTGATTTAGATTAGAAGAAAAGGTTGTGGCATTAGAAAAAACTACACACAGGCCTTTATTATTACAAATGTAATTTTTTCATGAAGTGGCACTTTAAACAAGCACACTTATTCAAATCCTTTTGACTTTATTTTGATGGGGTTCTATTTCATCTACTTTTTATTTTTCTATTTTTTCATATTTCATTGTTTTCTTTTATTTTTTATACCCTCTTTTATAAAATAAAAACTAACCTATAAAAAATAAAGTATGTTTCAAGGCTCCAATTGGGGACTACTTCCTCCTGCAAGATGCAAAGAACTTGCAGATCCAGGTGCCTTCTGACCCAGGTTCGGAGATGATTTAGCCCAACAAATCCCGGTACTACTGGCCCTTTCGGCAATAGAGTGCAGACTGAGGTCTCACTCGAAGTAGTATGGGAGGGTGCTAGAAGCAGGTTTCCGCACTCTAGGGATGTCTAATGATTTTTAATGGTTCGCGGTTTGACCCTGCACGCACGTCGCTATGTACACCTATCAGTACCTTGCAACCTGTGATGTTATTACTCGATATTAGTTGATCACTTAGCTTATCTGTATGTGTTTGGTTATACTTAATAGTGTTCATCATTCATAAAAGTGCATGTGATAAATAAGACAGTACAATTGCAAAAGATATCAACCATATAATAACTCAAAACATATACACAGGATTTGGAATCAAACTTCTCTTTATTTTCTCTTTCCCTGGTTATAGACTCGACTCTACCTTGCGCACTCAGCTACAGGGCTCCGTGCACTCAGCTGTGGACTCTATTAGGCCTCTGCATACTCAGCTACAGAGCCTCTTCCTGCTACTATGACCCAAAAACACTTAGAATTTTACTTAATGCTCGCTAGACTCCATTCCTTCACTACTTTACAACTTAGAGCCTCACTCTATTTATACAATCCCATGGTCCACGGACCATGGGTAGGCTGACACTACCTTCAAAACTTAGGGCGGACAACCCTATGACTCTAACATACAATTTGCGTTCCGCACCTGCAATTTGCAAAGTCTTTACAAAAATAGTACTCAAAACTTGGGCTTTGAGCCCCAAAACATGTTGTGGGGGGATTCCATGCCCAACAGGCCCCCAAAATAAACATCGTGACTCGCCCTTGAGTCACTTTGTCGGTGCGGTGATCTTGGTGCGGAGTCCCTCCAACTGTTCCTGTACGACATTGATGTCTGCCACGCAATGAGCTGCTACTTGCTGTACCTGCTGCATTTGGTCCTCCGTGTCTGAATTATGTCCTTACATATGTACCAACATCTGTTGCATATGTTTATAGTCCTACACCCTTATCCGGCTCCTCGATTCGCGAAGACTGTGCTTCGGCCATTTAGTCAGGTAGTCGACCCACCCGTGTAGGGCTTCAAGCGTCTACTATTTACTTTGCCTGGGAAGGGTTATCCATTTAGTTTGACTAGCTGGACCGTGCGTCTGTTTGTGACTTCGTTAACCATGTATGGTTCTAGCCAGTGCATTCTGAATTTTCCTGGAAATTTTTCAAACTTACTGTCATACAACAGCACTAAGTCATTTACCTTGAAGGTGCACGACTTGATATGGTAGCCGTGCCAATATTTTTCACGCTGCTTTTGTACCTGCTGATGAAATCCAGCCAGAAACCATTCTTCCTCGAGTTCTTCTAATTGTGCGAGCCTTTCCTCCAAAGCTTCGTGGTCTGTCATCCCTGTGAGCGTTGCTATTTGCAGACTAGGTACAATATATTCCATCGACATGGCAGCTTCCATGCCATAAACTAACCAGAAAGGTGTTTGTCCCGTCAGTTTCTTACACATTGTCTTGTAAGACCATAGTACTACAGGTACGTGTAGGTCCCAATCGTTTCGCTATGCATTGCACACTTTGGTCAGTGCAGTCTCCAATATTTTGTTGAATGCCTCTAATGTTCCATTAGCTTGTGGGTGGTACAATGTACTTTTCTGATGATACACCTGGAACTCTTCTGTGGCGCATTGATGGTTTCATTTAGGAAATGTGTTCCATGATCACTCATTAAGATTTTTGGATAGCCAAATCGGGTCAACACGTTTTTGAACAAAAACTTCGCAGCCATAGCGGTTGTGTAGTCCTTGACTCGCTGCACTTCCGCCCATCGTGTCAAGTACTCCATTGCGGTGATGATGTAGCGTGCACTTGTATTTCCCTAAGGTTTGATCGGTTCCATAAAATCGATTTCCCATTTTTCAAATGGATGCAATGTTATTTTTGGATTTAATGACATCTCATCCCTTCGTGATGGTTTTCCAGTCCTTTGAGAGATATCGCAGGCCTTACAGTGTGCTTTCAAATCTTGGTGCAGGGTTGGCCACCATAACCCTGTGTGAAGAATATTCTGTGTGGTCACGCATCCTACATAATGTCCTCCTTCAATACCCCCATGTGCTTATGTGAGGATCTGGTTTCGTTCGAATTCAGGTACATATCTTCATAATATCTCATAATTTCCCATTTTGTATAGGTGCCCCGCGATGACAGAAAAATCTGCTACGTGCACCAGCAATTCCTTCTTCTATTGGATGGAGCATTCCTTCGGTGCAGTCCTTATTGTCAGAAAATGGATTATATCTTCGAAGTTCCCATTTGCGACGCACACCACAAAGAGTTGTGCATTAGGTAGTCCCTCCTCCAAATTAGTGGGTTCCTCGCCCATCTCAATTCGCGGCAAGTGATATGGTCCTGCGTTCAGGTGTCCTGACTTGACTATGACCTCAAAATCATATTCTTGGAACAATAAGAGCCACCTGCATATGTGCCCCCCCAACACAAGCTTATTGACCAGGTATTTCAACGTGGAATGGTCGATATACATCTTGAAATGTCCTCTGAGTAAATAGTGTCGGTATTTTTGGAGTGCGTACACCATTGCTAACTGCTCCTGCTCGGTGGTGGAATAGTTATTTTCGGCTTTGGACAATCTCTGACTTGCAAACACGATCGGGTGATCCATGCCCTCTGTGTCCTCCTGTGTGAGTATTGTTCCCAGCGCAATACACAACACATCAACATGTACATGAAACTCCACATCCCATTTTGGGAAGACCAGGAATGCAGTGGAGGCCAGTTTCCCCTTCAAGACATCCAAACTCTTCATGTAATCATCATTCCATCAATATGTAACATCCTTTTTAAATAGCTTTTCCATCGGTGTTGTTATTTGGGCATAACTTTTGATGAACTTTATATAGTATTTGGTGTGTCCCAAGGTAGTGTGCAGTTGTTTAACACTTCGCAGTGCTTCCAAATTTAAAATAACAACAATCTTCACAGGGTCCACCATCAGTCCTTGTTTTCAGACCACATGTCCCAGCAGGTTTCCAAAGGGAATGAGGAATGTGCACTTCTTAAGGTTCAGCGCAATCTTGAGTCGGCAACAAGTATCCAACATCAAGCGTAAGCTTGCTACGTGGTTCTTAACTAATCCAAAGACAGTCCAATCATCCAGATAGACCTCCAATAACTTGTGGATGTATTCTTTGAACGTAGCCACAACGATGCGCAAGAATATAGCTGGGGCGTTCTTCAGTCCAAACGGCATAACGGTGTATTGAAAGAAGCCCCATTCTGTTGCGAAGGTAATTTTTCTCCTGTCTTTCAGCGTGATCTTGATCTGATGGTACTCTGAGAACCCATCTGTGAATGAGTATGCTTCCTGACTGCCAACATTCTCCAGTACTTCATCTGTGAACGGTGTCGAGAATAGATCGTGTACAAAGGCGTCATTCAACTTCCTAAGGTCCACGCATATTCTTATTTCACCCTTTTGCTTTTTCTCCTATACTACCATAGGAATCACCCAGTCGGATTCTTCCACTGGCTCAAAAATTGTAGTTGTGAGCATTTTGTCTAATTCTTCACGGACCTTTGCCTTATATTTCGGATTCAAGCGGTAAAGTCACTGCTTAATCAGCTTCTCGTTCGGTTTCAGGGTGTTCTTGATCATCCCTAAATCGCCAACGATCCCTTTTAAGTCCGTAATTTTGGTCGGGAACAAGTCTTGGTATTCGCGGAGTAACTCAACAACCTTATCCATTGTGGCATTATCCCAATAGCCCCCAAGCATTATGTTCTTGGCTCCGCCTTCGTCCCAATGTTTACCTGCTTCGTTTTTAGCGGCACGGTGATGTCGGGATCCTCAATCGATGGTCCTCGAACCTCGCAATAGCCTTCTATTTCTGCAATGTTAATATTTTGTGGGTCCTCATCATCCTCCTCAACATTTACATTGTAACAATCCAGCACGCAGCTCCATTGTGTCACCCATTCTGGCTGAAGTACCTCCATTAGATATTGGGGTATTTTGAAGATAACTGCTTTTACTGCCTGTAGCACATCATCAATAGTATCCCACCAATGATCTTCAAATGTGAAAGTTAACTGAAATCCCTAGCACAAGATATCCCATTCGCTTGTACCATGGTGGAGTTCCATCTCAGTATACCAATTCATGGGTATGACATCCAGGGTATGATAGAACAAATGTACCCCTTCAGGCTGTGGCTCTTTACCGTAGACCTTGGTCCATTTCGTGAGGTGTGTGCATGGATCATCTCACCTATCATATTTGTCTACTAGCTGCATCTGTGGTTTCCGAAATCATAGGCTCATCATCCTTATGAATCCGTGCCAGTCCTCAAAACTTCTCTGATGTGTACCCCACCACCTTGCAGGTGTCATGCGTAGTGCCCATTTCAAAGCATCAAACCGCTACTATTCTGGCACCGCGCTTTCTAATTTGTTAAGGAATTCATCCACCATTGTCAACCCATCATACATAGGTAAATCCATTACCTCTGTTGTCACACAATGCAATGATCTAACCATAATTTTGCAATTAAGCGTGGTTACCTCGTGTAACTGGTTCTGCCATCGTTCTGTTTCCTTATCTGAATCTGATGTGTAGGAGCTTTTGCGCTCCCACAAAATCCGGCCATCCCCTGTAGGATTCACCCAATCCTATTCCTGAGTGGTTATTTTGTAGATACAGTCTAGCTCATCGTCGCGCACTAGCTTTGTGTAGCGCGCTCCTTCCGCAGTGTCTAAAGGCACCACTATGGGTAGTGACTTTTTCTCATAAATCATTTTGTTGTTCTTCAGATTTATTACTCCGTTCATATCAATGGCCCAGTCTATTCCTAGTAGTGTGGGATAGGGATTGTTGTAATCGACAATCTCTATCACTTCAAAATCCGCCAGCGTGTTCGCACCTTCAGTATACATCATTACTCCTTGCAATATTCCCCTAGGTAATATCTTCTGTTGGTTCGCCATTCGTAATTGCATAGGAGACCATTATAGTGTGGGTTTGCCCATGCATTCCCACGTTTTTTCAGCAATACATTCGCATCCAATCCTAGATCCAGAATTACCTGATCCATTTCATACTCTCCAATTTGTGTAGTCAATCTCATTTCCCTTCCTATGCATAATGGATGCTTTCCAAGTTTCCAGATCATGCGCAGTTCTCCTGACCCTGCGCACCTAGTGATAAGTTCCTGTAGTCCTTTTATAGCCTTGCTACCATGTAGCAGTTTCATGCATGTCTCTAGAAAGGTAGTGAGCACTGAAGGATCCATCTTCGACTCTAGTTGATCCTTACTACCTGAAGTGGAGGCCTCTGCGAAGCTCTTCTTAGATTCCATGAATGTCTCCTTCGTGCGTTCCAAATCAAATTCAGGTTCCTTTGTAGGAGCCTCGCGAACCCATGCACTTTCTTCTAATTTCTTACCTTTTTCATCTCATGTCGTGATACTACTTATAAGCACTATGTTTACATTCGGTTCCTCTTCACATGGCTTAGACCTCATCATTTTCAAATTATGAGTCGAGGGAGGCTGGAGTACCCATTTCTTGTACAATGTCGCTATCAATGTAGGGTAGTCTTCTGCCTCATGATCAAACTGAGTACAATACAAACATGATGTTCTCGTTATATTCATACAATCATGGGCATAGTGTCCTGTCCCTCCACAATTGTAACAAATTAGTTGTTCACGACCCCTTCCTAGTACCATTCCACCTTGACCTCATCCGTGCCCCTGAAATCGAGTGTGTGCCATTCCTGCAAAAGGATCGAGGGCTCGCGTTTCGGTCTATACCCTATAGGTAGGAGTCCGATCCATCATTAGTTTGTAGCTTCTGTAGGTGCGTTCATCATGGCCTATCGACCTGTAGAAATTACAAAACAATTGTTCGGATGTCTGCGTATACTTCTGAAATAGATGATAGTTATCTGTAGTGTGTTTTCCTCTTATCTGATAAATCGTGCACCATAGTGTAGGCGCTACGCTCGGTCCTGCTTGTTCCTCCTGTCTTAATGGCATCAACCCTCCTCCTGCCAAGTAATTCGTGAAGACTGGACAATGGTCCTTGTCATGCCCCTGGCCTTTTCATTTCATGCACCATACCTCCTCGCGCGCTTCTAGCCAAGGTGTCCTGTCCTGTTTCAAACTCTACATTTCTAGGAAAAAATTGTGTAGTTGCGCATGGATTTGTTGGACTCCCAGACCAGGATCTTGTATAGGGGTCTCATGAAATCTCATTTCCATCTCCAAAACTTCAGCCTGATTGGAAATATTTTGTTGTGAAAATGTCATCTGTAAATGCGGTGTTAATGACGCTACAAACCATGCGCGGCATTGTCCATCCATCAAATTCATGTTGGCTTCGCGAATCATACTCTTCAGTCTCTAGTCCAGATCCCAGGGGGTCTCACCTGGGAGCATCGTGATTTCCTTAAACCCAATAATTGGTTGTGTCTCCGACTTTGTCCTGCTAAATTCCCTATTCAGCGCGACCTAGATTTATGCGATTCTTGCATTTGGATGGTCATTATAATGCTTGATCTACCATGTTAATGCGTGATCCTGCAACGCGCTTACTAGCGTAGCCTTATTTATATTGTCATCTATGACTCCTTGTGCTTCCCATTCCACCCTTACCATGAGCCGAAATTGGTACGGATCTTCATTCCCTACTCCTCTGAATATCGACAGTTTGATCGCGCTTGCCATACTGAACTGTGGTTGTGGCAGAAGTGGGGTGGGTGGAGATGGAGGTGAAGGTGGTGAGATGGGTGGCGCTGTAGGTGGGGGTGTTAAGCGCAGAATTCACTGCCTTATCAGATTGACCGCGCTTCTCGGAGAAAATTTCGTGGGCTCTTCCTCACTTTATCGCGAGGGTGAAATTAAGGGACTAGTTTCTAATTCTTCACTATTTCCATTTCTATAGATTTTCCCACTTTGCTTAGTCCCAAACATTAATTTATTTTCATAACCCGCTTTTCACATAATAGCATCTTAATCCAAGTGTTCAAAGATTTAATATACTTACCTCACGATCCTTTGAGGAAGCGTCGTTCCACCTCACTGTAGCTGATGGTCGTATCTATCGTGAACTCAGTGATAAATCCTCCTATAATTCAATCGAGCCAATAGTCCACAGCTCACGTGATCTTATCTTCTACTGCTTCTAGTCTGTGCACTAATTTTGAAGTCCACACGATTGGTTTATTGAGCCTGCACCTTCCTTGAATGTCTGCTAGCTTCGCGATCCACTCATACAACTCAGAAGGAAAGGAGGCAAAAAAAAAATCGTGGATTCCTTGACAATATCTTATAACACGACCAAAATTTAGTCATATTTCTATAGTCATTAATTGGTTTCAAACGATGAATAAAATTTTCATATATATGACTATTAGTAGCTAATTTACAGTATCTTATAACACAACTAATATTTTGGTCATATATCTTTGGTTATTAATTGCTTTTCACGGGTGATCATATAGTAATATATTTTGTTGTATATTTCGTCATTAATTGTAACAATTAAAGACTAAATCAATGACAAAATTAATGACCAGATTTATGACTAAACATACCACTATACGATAAAATTAAGACAACCAATTAATGACTAAGCTAAAAACGACTAAAAGTTGGTTGCATTATAAGATAATGTAAATTAGCTATTATTGGTCATCGACTGAAAAATGGTCATTTATATGCAAATTTTAGTCATTTTTTAGTAACTAATTAGTCATTTTGTACTAGTGCATAATGGGAATCATTTTCACATTTATCTAGAGGGCTTGTAAAAGTAGGTAAATGTGGGGTGGGACGTTACAGTCTTGAAGAATAAAGCTTTCTCACTGTTATCACTCAGAATTTTCCCTAGAAGTTATCAGAAGAAGGAAAAGGCCGAGGTAACTACAAACCAATCTTTTAAGTATAGGCTCTAGCCAACCTATGACTTAGAGAGGGCTCTCTCTATATGTTTTAGCTTTGTTTGCTGAGATTTTAGGCTAGTTCTTAAAGTTCAGGGGGGTTTTGGATTTGTATTGGAAGTTGGATGGTGGAATACTTAAATAGATGGATAGAATGGTATCTCTGGCTATTGGGCTATGGAGTCAAAGAAGGACAACAGAACTAGGACTAAATCATTAAAGGAAGTGTTCAGTGGGCAAGCTAGTGGAGTGAAAAACAGGTTTTCAGGTCGAATGGGTGAAATGATCTTAACCAGGGTGAGAGGGCACCTAAGAATCCTCAAACTGGGACTAAAAGGAGGAACTGAGGATGATCATGAGAAAAGGGCAGTTAAGAATCCTTTACTATAGACCAGAGGGAAACTATCTGAACTAAGGAGCAATCAATAATTCCTTAACTTAGATAACTTTAGCAGACAACATATAAAATGCCTAATAGTCAAAACAGAGTGCAGTGAAGAAAGTTCTGAGATATCATTCCATATTAAAGCATTTAGATTTCAGATACACTTAATATTATGGAAAAACTTTTAAAGAAAAATGACAACACAAAGAAGATACTTGTCTGTATTTCGTACTACACATGAATCCAATGAAATGTCTTTGCTTTATTCAATAATCCAGCTTGCTGGTCCAAGAGCGATACAATCGCTTATAGTCTTTCATCAAGAAAACTATAGAAATGTCTAAGAATCCACACTACATACTTTGGATTGTGAAGTATTTATACAAAAACTTATTACAAAATATCTCAAACTGTTTTGAGATTAAATTTAGGAATACAAATATCTTCTTGCAAGAAGATAGAGGTAAATTTATCACAATAAATCTGTCATTTTCTCCCACCATTTTGCATCTGGTAATTGCACATTCACCATTCTCCTATATATTTTATCAGCCTCAGTATACTTTGCAAAATTTGGCTTCGTGAGGAAAAAATGTTTTACCTCATGCTCAAGGAAAAACAAGTTTTCAAAGGTGTCATATAATACTTTGCCTGTTGGCAGGGCTTTTATGGATGAATAACTGGCCTGTTCCTTAGCCAATTTTCTGAGTCTATCACCATAGTCCAATTGTGTCATTAGTTTATCATTGATGGCCATAGGACTGGGCAGACCTTTCTCCCTCAAAATCTGGAATTTATCCATGAACCTATCAATGACTTCCTACATATTGTGGCACTTTACTTCCAAATTAAGCATAAGGTTCCTTTTGGAAATGACCTTCCTTATTTCTAAAATGGCAACAGTCCTATATTATATATTTAGCTCTTGGAGCCCTTATCTTTTCTTGCTGTTGAGGAAGTGGATGAGTCTATTTGCATCCTCTGGCTTATTTCCCAATTCTTCCTTCACTTTCTGGATAACTTCTGTAGCTATCTTTAACATCTCTATTTGTTCAAAAATTACTTGGATTGATGGCCAAAAATCATTGACAGAGTCAATGATATTGGCCCACATAATTTCTTTGGTTTGTCCAAGTGGTTTCTCCAATGTTAAATCCTTGTCTAGGATTTTGATTCTCTCACCCATTCTCTGGGCCCTTTGTGTTTCTTCTTTCGGCTTCAGTTGGGAAAGTATGTAGTTTGTTTCCAAAATTGCAACCTTTTCTCTTAACTTGTTCATTTCAGTAGCCTGGATAGACATCTATTCCATGGCTTTGACAAGTTCTGCTGCTTTCTGCCCTGACACACCTGCTGCTAATGTAGACTCTGTTGTTGCTGACAAGGCTATTGCAAGTGGAGATGTAGGTGCCAAATATGATACTAGTGTGGATGGCATTGATGTAAAGACTGTGGGGATAACATTTGTTGAAGAGGTGGCCACATTTTTCCATTTTAAATGGATAAAATCATCCAATTCATTTTTAGTCTCTTTAAGTTAGTCATTCAATTTCAAGACAAAGTCCATTAGTTCTTCATGCCCCTGCTGGGCTTCTAGGACTTCCAGTGTTTGTGGATGTTGTAGATGAGGTATCTTTAACTATTTATTTAATGCATCTATGTCATCATTCTTCTTTTTAATACGCTATTCTATGGCTTTTATATCCTTGGGATCGTGTCCCAGTTCAATTACTAAGTCCTCTAAGGACTTGATCCTTGTGTCCTTGGCTTGTGAGGAGGCCTTCTCCAACTAGAATTGTGTTGAGATGTTGTTCAGGGAGTTCTGTAGCTGATGGAAAACTATGTCTTTACCTATCAGGGTGGAGTATATCATCTCTCCAGCCTGTTTATGTAGCTCAATCTAGTCTATGGGATGGATATCCCTTGCCAACACTTCAAAATCTACCCTTTGAAATCTGGTGTTGTCTTTGGTTGCTAGGCTGTAGGCTTCATAAAGGTCATCTGGAGCTTCCCCTCTTTAATATCAAAGGCTGACATTAGCCTTGTTTGATTGGTAGGAGTTAGCTTCAGATATTGTGCATATGTATGGGCCTTAAGCCTCTCATTTCTAGCCTTCATTTCTTTATACCTTTCCTTGATATATTGGTCTTTTTCAGCTGGCATTTTGAAAGAAGACACTTCAACGCTGAGCTACTTTTCCAACATCTGAGTTTCTGATGTGGAAGGTTCTTGCCTTCCTCTAGATGGAGTGGTAGGCCTACTTCTTTCTGCCCCTGTATTAGTGACTTCAGCTGAGTCTTTAGTAAACTCTTGTTCAGAGGCTGGATTTAGCCTTTGCCTCTGTTTGATTCTTGCTGTAAATCAGAGGTGGCCATTCCTGAAGTGGAAGCCCCTTCTCTGTTTCTTTTTGGGATATTCTCCTCATTCTAAGGATTTTTCTTGACCAGAAGGGTGCTCATAGAGGTCTCTAGTTCTCCTGGTACATGCAGAAAAGAGCTGTCATTAAGCTTCTTTTCTAAATCAATAAGAGCATTCTTAACATCTACTTTGGTGTTGTCCTGGTCTACTAGGGTACCATCCACCCATTCTGTCTAACATTCATAAGCTTCTATCTCAGGTATGGGGTGGTGAATGAAAGGTCCTAGCTTGACCTTTTTTGTCTCTTCTTTGTGATGAATTCCAATGGATCATATCTCCAGACAAAACTTCTTTCTGCTGACCATACTGGGGATGGAATTTCGTGGTGAAATGTTAAGAACTTTGTAGATCAGTAGCCTTTGAAATGTTGTTGATGTTATCTTGCAAAATTTTCCTCTATGCCTCCGCATTATTGATACTTACGACAATAAATCCTTAAAGCTTAGGGCCTTCTCTTCGGGCTTCAAATTCAAAAATCACTATCCACTCCAAACTAAACTTTTTGAAGAAAATGAAATATGTACAATGGAAAGTAAAAATCAGTAGTTATGTTCAAAATAGTGTTTGAGCATTCAACCATTCACTGCTCCACCTTCTGCTTATGTACCATACATTTCTCTTAAGAAGAAATCATTATGACCTCTGAAAGCATAAATGACATATGGGCATTTCCATAGGAAATCAAATTTCCCATGTTTACCTTTATATTCCCTCTTTGAATCCCATTTTAGGACTTTGTCACCAAGGTAGAAATCTTCAGCCTTGGTCCTCTTGTCAAAAATCTTTTTAATTCTTTCCTGCACAACCTGAGATCTGATATAAGCTTCTTCCCTAGTTTGTTGAAGATGCATTGTTTGGTTGATTTTTCTTTGGATACTATTTGGTTCAACCTGAAACTCTTGAAGCAGCTTCATCACTGGTGTTCCCAAGGAGGATGGAAAGACAACTTCCATCCCATAAACTAGTTGGTAGGGAGAGGTACTAATTGATTTCTTTGTGGTTAGTCTGTCTGCCCATAAGGCATTGACCAAATTTTTGTTCCATGTTTTATTATTATCCTCTAACAACTTTTTGATGATGTTCAATAGAATTTTGTTTGAGGATTCTTCCAGTCCATTTCCTTGACAATAATAGGCTATGGAATGGCCCATTGTTATATGATACTTGTTGTATAAATCTCTCATTCTTTTGGATTTAAAGGTTGCTGCATTATTAGTAATGAGCTTAGTTGGACATCCAAATCTTGATAGAATGTTGGTTTCAAGGAAGGTTATGATAACAGTGTCGGTGGCTTGCCTTGAAGGTATGGACTCTATCCATTTGGTGAAATAGTCTGTGGCAGTGAGGATCCATCTGTGTTGGGCAGAGGAAGGTGGGTGAATTTCACCAATGAAGTCTAGACCCCATTGTTGGAAAGGTGTTTCAGCAGAGACTGGCTTGAGGGGTAACGGTAGAAGCTTTTTATTTCCCTCAAAAATTTGACATTTGTGATAGGAGGTCACATATTTCTTTACATCAGAAAACAAGGTAGGCTAGTAGAGAGCGGCTCTAAGAATTTCATTAGCGGTGTTTTCCAGTAAAGGTGTCCTCCACAGTCACCTGCATGGAAATATTGTAATAATTTGTCATATTCATCTTTTAATAAACAATTGAGAAGAATACCTTCATGATTCCTCCAAAACAAAGCATTGTCTAATATACAAAACTTTAAGGACTTCATCTTCAAAAATCTGCTTTTGGTCTTAGATAATTCAAGAGGAGCTTGTAAATTTTGTAAAACATAAATGATATCAGCATACCATGGTGATTCAATAAAGGCCTGGCTGATTAGTGGAGTCGCCATCTCCTCTTCATTATCTATTTGTGCAATAAATTTTATATCCAGGGCTCGACAGTTTGATTCAGCCATGAGCTTGGCTAAACCTTGGCCCTTGATTAACTTAGTTGGTTCGATTTCTATGTCATATTCTAAAATAGTAGCAATCCATTTTCCCCTCTTTCCATCTGGACCACCCTGAGTTAGGATGTCTTTGACTACTGAATTGGGAACATAGGATACTATATGAGAATATAAAATGTATACCATAAAGTCCTTGATATCTTTACCAAAGCAAAAGCTTGTTTTTCCATTATGTTGTATTTTAAGGGGGCATCTCTCAGGGCCTTGCTAAAGAAATAAATAGGTTGTTCATAGCCCTGGTCATTTTTCTGCAGTAAAACTATGGCAATTGTGTGCTTAGAAGCAAAGTAAAATAAGATGAAATCTCTGTCAAGTTTTGGACTGATCAAAACTAGTGTTCTAGTTAAGGCTAGTTTAATTTCTTCAAAAGGTTTCTTAGCCTCAACAGTCCATTTTATCGTCAAATCTTTTTTCAACATATTTTTCAGTGATCTAATTAATTCTGCAAGATTATAAATAAATCTTATAAGGAAGTTAATTTTCCTGAAGAAAGCTTGTAATTCTCTAAAATTCCTTGGATGTTGTATCTATAAGATGGCTTCTATTCTTGTAGGGTCTATTCGGATACCATCTTTTGAAATTATATGACCTAGAAAATTTCCTTCTTCTAACCCTAACAAAGACTTCTTGGGGTTTAAAGAAATTCCATATTTCTTGCATTTAATAAAAACCTGCCTTAGATGATCCAAATGTTGAAAATCATATTTTGAAAATACAGTAATGTCATCTAGATATATTACAAGGAAACCATGAATTTCTTTGGCAAAGTCTATATCCATAGCCCTTTGGAAAGTGGCTCCTACATTCATTAGTCCAAAAGGCATTTTCACATACATGAATGTGCCCCAAGGAGTAGTGAAGGCAGTCTTGGCTTGATCATCAGGATGAACTAAGATCTGATTGTAACCAGAAAACCCATCCAATAATGAGATTCTAGTTGATCCAACTACCCTTTGCAAAATATGATCCAATTTGGGGAGAGGTTAATTGTCTTCGAGTGATAATTTTTTGAGGTTCCTAAGGTCCATACAGATTCTTATATCACCATTTTTCTTCCTAGTTGGCACCAGGTTTGAAACCCAATCAGAAAATCTAATTGGTGCGATGATCTTAGCATCATACATTCTCTGAATTTCCTTTTTAATTGAAGGTAATAGGACAGGATTTATCCTTCTAAGTTTTTGTCTGAAAGGTTTTTGATTTTATTTTATAGGGATTGTGTGTTGTATGATGCTGGTGTCATAGGATTTGAGGTCCTCATAACTCCAAGCAAAGACAATCTGAAATTATTTTAATAACTCAATGTATTTTACTCTTTTAGTGGGAGGTAATGATTTAGAAAGTTTGATCAATTTTGAATTTTCATCAGTGCCTATATTACACTCCTCCATATCAGATTTCAAAGGTTCCATTTTTGGCTTTCTAGGAACATCATTTGAATCAAACAAGTCTTCCAAATGGGTTAATCCCTTAGGTAATAAATTTTCTTTGATATTGATTACTTCAGTGTCTCCATGAATTATCTCATCAATCTCAACTTGCTCTAGGTTCTCTACATCTGATTTTGTAAATTTAGTGGGATGAAATTTATCTATCTATTCACCTTCTATCTCATTTATTTTTATTTTATCTTTAGTGTTAGGATCTATTGACGTGTCAGTATCTATATTACTATTTACAAATTCTTGTTCTGAGATCAAAAAGTTGTTTATTTTTTTGTCATCAGCAAATATTTGCCAATTCTACAAATTATCTGGAATTGCAAGTTGGTGCCTTGCTTTAGTAGTGTATTGATAGTTAGGCTGAAAGGGTAACTTGTAGGTGCTGGCAAACATTGCTAAACTATGAGCCTGCATATTATGTTTTCTAGGAATTACAACAACTTTGGTTTCTAAGAAAGTGTTTTGTATTTCTACAATGGTTCCTCTGTAACAACTTAATCTAGGGTCTTGGTCATATATATATCATTAAATTGTTTTATGACTAATTCAGAGTCTCCCATGATAGAAACCCTTATAGCTCCTAGCTTCCTAACTAATTTAACACCTAAAATTAGTGCTTCATACTCAGCCATATTGTTAGTACATTTAAAATTTAGTCTGTATGCATGGCCTTCTGCATAATCATTCTCTAGATTGTATATCCAAACTCCTACTCCTACTCCAAACTTATTGACTAACCCATCAAACTCAAGATGCCACAATATCTCATGTTCATAATTAGCCTCATCTATTTCCACCAACTTTTCCTCACCTTGACTACCTTGTTTAGTTGAAAGTTCTGAAGTTTGGACAGTTTCCTCTTGTTTTGAAATTGCAATTTCTTTTGGTTCTGTATCAACACTGTCTAAAAGAGTTTCTTGTGTTTGATCATTATTATACAAAATGAAAGAATAAATGTCTGAATGTACAGAGTAGATGGGAAAGTTTTGAGGCCGATCCTGGCTACTCACCATGTATTTCATTAAAGTTTCTCAGTACAGCTTCTTGGGTTGTCCAAAAACATAAATTGTTACATATGACATATCAAGTTGTAGAGATCCCTGAAGTTTGGCTCCCCATGGCTTGGATAACAACATGTCATACTTCGGTGGGATGTCAGCAACCACAATATCCATAAGGATGCTCTTGGTAGGATATTGAACTAAAGTAACACATAGGTCTTTAATCAACCCCAAACACTTTACTTGACTTGAGTCAAATGAAAATAAGTCCTTGTAAGGTCTTGTAATGTCTAGGTTCAATTTTCCCATTACTGATTTGGAAATTAAGTTGTGGGAGGCCCCAGAATCCAACATTGCATTATGAAGAATTTTGTTATGGATGCCAAGGCTAATGTAGAAAGGTGGTATTCCTCCTTCTAGTGGTTTTCCATTGACATTTGGACCAAAAATAAGTTTAGGTTGGTCATCAAACAAGTTAACGGATTCCTCATTTTCAGCAAGGTTCAGGGTCTGGTTTATCTGTGTTTTGTAGGTTTCATGCTTGATTAACTCTGTCAAAGGAACTGAAATCTTTAGCTTAGCTACCTCTGCTCCCAAATTAAAAGGTAAAGGCTCTTTCTCTATTTGAGGGTTTGGACTTTTGAAAGAAGGGATTTAAGTGGGATGGTCTTCTTTTCCTTTATTGGGTACCTCTTTTTGTGAATTTTCCGATCTATTATTTTGAGGTGTGTCCACTAGTTTTTTAGGGGGGATTGAAGTAGAGGGTTGATCATTAGAAGGTTGATTAGGGGTTATATCTTCAATGGTAGGGCCAGAAGAATTCTAGTTTTTTCTGGGGAGAATCTGGAGGATTTTAGAAACCAAGGCTTCTTTGATTTTCTTTGGTTGATTTGGCACCGTTTTCTTGGTTTGGTCAGGGATATCATAATTATTTTTACTCCTTAGGTTATACTGCTTATGTACTTCAAAGATGGTAGAATCGTAACCTTGTTTATAATCAAATGACTATCCAGACTAGATTTGAAATTGCCGCAACATATGCAATTCCTAATCATCTTGAGTCAGAAAAACAACACCTTCATCATCTAATCCCATTAGGTTAATCTGTGTGTCTCGCTCTGGGTCTTCAAGATGGGTGTTTCTACATAATTTTCTTGGAAAGGAGGTCTAATATTCTGATTAGGTCAATTTTTACCAGTGTTTTGGTTTTGGTTTTGGTTTTTCCTAAAGTTCGGGTTTCTAACTGGAGGTGCATGTTGATTATCCCACTGGGGTTTCCTCTCTATATTCTCTATTCTACCCATGAACTTTTCCATACGTTTCACTAAGCTATCTATCTTAATGTCAGAGGGTGGAGGCTCATATTTAGCTGAGCCTCTTCTTTCATTCCTAACTCTAGCTCTTTTAGCTAATAAATTAACATCTACACTTACTGCTACACTTTGCATATCTTTTGGGGTTGGGGGGTTTCTTTCCGTACACTGGAATTCCATGTTTGTGTCAAAACCATCAGGGAAATTTATCAAAGCTAAGTCAGGTGGGGGTTTAAGATTAATTGGAATTGCATTGTATATATTGTTAAATCTGGTGCAGTAATATTGAACAGTCTGATTGGGTCCTCTCCTAATATTTTCATATTCTGAAAGGATCTATAAATGATTATTTTTCTTTTCCCATCTATTCAAAAATTGCTGTTGAAATACTTCTAAACCATCAATAATATTATCAGGTAGTGATATAAACCATTTCTTAACATCACCAGCTAAAGTCTGAGCAAATAATCTCATTTGGACATCCACAATATCAATTCATGAAGTTCAAAGTAGTCTGTCATTATATTAACATGGTGTTGTGCAGTGTAGTGTCCTATGCCATCAAATTGGACGATTTTACTCTGGTAGTCTGCTGGCATGGCACCAAGTGGAGAAGGTAAGACAAACGGAGCATATCTATTTGCCATGGCTCTAAGCTAGGAAGGGCTAAAATGTGGGCTTGAGGCACTGGAAGATGATGCAGTAGTGGAGGATGAACTAGGACTAGTAGGTGGTACCTGGGATATGATAGGTTGGTAAGGGAGTGAGGGTATGAATGGAGGTGGGGAATGGGCTTTAGATGTTGAAGGGAATAATAGTGAACTAAGAGTAGTGTAAAATTGTTCAGAAACCTCAGGGATCTTAGCAGTACTAAGGGATGATTGTGGTGAATTTAGAAGGTACTCATCAATTGATTTGTTGGCCTTTTGGACTTCGAGGTCTACAATAAACTTAGGATCTATGACAGTGTCACAAATTTCACTTTTAGACTTTGATTTAAATAATGACAAATCAAATTTCTCATCAAAGGGAAGATCTTATAAAAACAACCATTCATCAGGGCATGAATTAGCTTTAACTAAGGGTGTGTGACTAGCTGAACTTTCTTTTGTTTTGGATTTTCTTGAAATCAAGTTGGGATTATCAAATACTGGGGGAGGGTTTGGATCTAGGTTAGCCCTAGTATAATGAGTTTTTCTTGAAGCTAGAATTTCAATTTTTTTAAAATTGTTTTTTTTTTCGTGAGAAAAAACTTCTAATAAATTACTTTAAGAGGCTCTAAATAAATAATTAAAAATTTCTTAAAGATTTATTAGGACTGAGGGTTTTTCCCTAGTATGGTCGCCCGCCACTATGTTATCACTCAAAATTTTCCCTAGAAGTTATCAAAAGAAGGAAAAGACCAAGGTAACTACAAACCAATCTTTTAAGTATATACTCTAGCCAACCTATGACTCAGAGAGGGCTCTCTCTTTATGTTTTAGCTTTGTTTGCTAAGATTTTAGGCTAGTTCTTAAAGTTCACGGGGGTTTTGGATTTGTATTCGAAGTATGTAGTGGTGGATTCTTAGACATTTCTATAGTTTTCTTGATCAAAGACTGTAAGCTATTGTATCTCTCTTGGACCAGCAAATTGGATTATTGAATAAA
This sequence comes from Pinus tabuliformis, assembly GCA_031772625.1. Taxonomy (NCBI): domain Eukaryota; kingdom Viridiplantae; phylum Streptophyta; class Pinopsida; order Pinales; family Pinaceae; genus Pinus; species Pinus tabuliformis. The sequence continues at coordinate 1,019,986,175 of CM062818.1, read as the reverse complement.
ACAAAGACATTTCACTGGATTCATGTGTAGTACGAAATACAAACAAGTATCTTCTTTGTGTTGTCATTTTTCTTTGAAATTTTTTCCCTAATATTAAATGTATCTGAAATCTAAATGATTTAATATGGAATGATATCTCAGAACTTGCTTCACTGCACTTTGTTTTGACTATTAGGAATTTTATATGTTTTCTGCTAAAATTATCTAAGTTAAGGAATTCTTGATCGCTCCTTAGTTCAGATAGTTTCCCTTTGGTATATAGTAAAGGATTCTTAACTACCCTTTTCTCATGATCATCCTCTGTTCCTCCTTTTAGTCCCAGTTTGAGGATTTTTAAGTGCCCTCTCGCCCTGGTTAATATTATTTCACCCATTTGACTTGAAAACCTGTGTTTCACTCTGCTAGCTTGCCCACTGAACACTCCCTTTAATGATTTAGTCCTATTTCTGTTGTCCTTCTTTGATTCCATAGCCCAATAGCTAGAGACACCATTCTATCCATCTGTTTAAGGATTCCACCATACACCTTCCAATACAAATCCAAAACCCCCCTGAACTTTAAGAACTAGCCTAAAATCTTAGCAAACAAAGCTAAAACATATAGAGAGAGTCCTCTCTCAGTCATAGGTTGGCTAGAGCCTATACTTAAAAGATTGATTTGTAGTTACCTCGGTATTTTCCTTCTTCTAATAACTTCTAAGGAAAATTCTGAGTGATAACAGTGGGAAGGCTTTATTTTTCAAGACTGTAACGTCCCACACCACATTTACCTACTTTTACAAGCTCTAGATAAATGTGAAAAGATTCCGATTATGCACTAGTACAAAATGGCTAATTAGTTACTAAAACAATGACTAAAATTTGCATATAAAAGACCATTTTTCAATCAGTGACCAATAGTAGCTAATTTACATTATCTTATAATGCGACCAACTTTTAGTCATTTTTAGCTTAGTCATTAATTGGTTGTCTTAATTTTATCGTATAGTAGCATATTTAGTCATAAATTTGGTCATTAATTTTGTCATTGATTTAGTCATTAATTGTCACAATTAATGACCAAATATACAACAAAACATATTACTATATGATCACTTGAGAAAACCAATTAATAACCAAAGATATATGGCCAAAATATTGGTCGTGTCATAAGATACTGTAAATTAGCTACTAATAGGCATATATATGAAAATTTTATTCATCGTTTCAAACCAATTAATGACTAGAGAAATATGACTAAATTTTGGTCGTGTTATAAGATATTGTAAATTAGCTACTAATAGTCGTATATATAAAAAATTTAGTCATCATTTGTAATAATTTTTTTATCATTTGCAGTGGTCATTTATTTTTTTAATGTAGTTTCATATTCATTATATAAACGACTAATTTGGTAGTTTATATTCATTTCATTTACTCTTATTAATAATCTTTATAAACAAATAATTTAGTCATATATTCATTTTATTTATGTTCATCATTAATCAATATAAACTACTATTAGTATTTTTATATTGATTTTATGTGTGTAGTGACCAATCCAGGGGTCTAGATTAGACTAAATTTAATGTCAACCAAGGTAGGTAAACTTAGAGGCACGTGTCTACAATCTATAGACCTAAAAGGATCTCATCTACCTAGATAAGTGTCTACCGTGACAGGCTACGACACTCTTTTATAAGAGATTGGAATATGTTTCCTTTCACACTTTAAACACTCAGATCATCTAATTTAATTAAATGTTCTAAAAACACAGCGTGTTACTAGTCTGAGTTTTCAATCCTCTTACAAGGATATCATTCACAAAAACTCTTTCTCGGTAACACACTAAGAATCCTAACAATCAAATTCATGAAAACAAAAGACTCTTTTAAGCATACTAAAACTCAAATGCATGAAAACGGAGTCCACAGAGATACTTCGAAATTCAGTGCTCAATTAAATCTTTTATAAGATCTTGTTCAATAATTTCGCAATTGAAGTTTCAAGCTATCACCATGAATCATACAATAACACTCGCAAAAAATTCTAATCAAATTAATTAATTCACAAGCAAAGAAATGGCATCAAACGCTATTCAGATCTGAAGTCTAAATGCTATGAAAATGAAATGAAAGTATACCAGTCCCCACGTAGGGCCCATCCACGCGTTGATGGTACACTTAGAAAACTTCAGATGTTGAAACCGTTAACACATAAAACACTGGAATGATGAAACGCTGCCTGTGATTAAAGTCTGGAAATCAATTACATGCAAGAACAGAGTTCTGGTAACAATACAATACGCATTCTTAAGTCTGCTCAATGTCTATTATCCTTCGTTCACTAACATTCCTTAAGGTCTACAATCGAATGTACATACATTATCACGCAGATGTTTCTACTTTTACAGTCAAAAAGGTGATTTTTTTTTTTTTCTAATCTTAACTGATTTCTAAAACAAAACGAAATCAATTTAGGTAACTTTGGATTTTTGTTGTTTTTATGACCGAAAAGGTTGGGTTTGACCAGCATTGACCATGTATCCAGGAGCTCCAGATGCGATGCTGAATAGATCTTTCACCATGTATGTACATCCGTGATCACGTCCCTATCCTCTGTTTTGATTTTCCTTCCATGCCACGTGTCACAACATAAACCAATTATAGGAAGTCACGACATCCCGTAATTTTGTTGAAAATTTCTAATTTTTAACATAAAAATCCACAAATTAAATTTAATGTAAAATAACAATTATAATGCTTAAGTGATCAATTTCAATGGACTATAAGGGGTTTATGGGAGAAAATGATAGATGAATGATGGATTTTTAGAAGAAAAGGATGGCAATAAAATAGTACCAACATCTCCCCAAGCTCAATGATTTGGCATGTCCTCATGCTAATCCTGATGTGCTCCCTTTATATTCTGTTCCTGCTTGTGCCTCTGCCGCTTGTAACAAGACATCTATACTCTTCTGAACTTGTGCATTCTTCTGAACTTGTGCATTCTTCTGAACTTGGAACTCATGTTTCAGATTCTTATATTTTTCTTTGAGAGCTTTTTTCTGAGTGTACCATTTTGTCGCCCATTTGCACATTTCAGTTTGTTCAGTCTTAAGTTCTTTGAATTTCTCCTTCAGTTTCTCATTTTTCTGCTGATTCTTCTTGCTCTGAGCTCTCAACATTTAATTTTCCTTCTTTATGACCTTCTCTAACATGTTTGCTTCCATCGATTCCTCTTTTAGCTCTTCAATTTGTTTCTCTAACCTTCTCTGTTTCTTGTTTGTAGGTACTAGCTCTTTCCTTTCTTCCTTGTTACTCTCGATTTCCATTTCTGCTTCCTATTTTGGCTATGAATTAGTATTGCTTTCAATGTCCATTGGTGCATCTACATTCGTCTCTGGTTGATCATCTTGTGTTTGATTCCTTTTTATTCTCCTTGATCTTCTCTTATAAGTAGTGAAGATTTTATCTTTTTCAATCTTCTTGGCAGTTTCTTGCCTCATCCTTCTTGTCCTTACACCACTGCTGGGTTGAGGAACATTGCTTGACTTACGCTCGGGTATTTCTTCATCAATATCAATCATAAACTCTGTGTGTTCTTGTTGTTGTTCCTGTTCATATTCTTTAATTTGATTGGCAATTAAAAATTCTTTCCATGTTTTTCCTCTCCTCTGCAACTCAAATTCAATTAAAATTTTGATCAAACCAAAATGACACAAACTCTTATCTTCATTACCTTTTTGTTTCTGAATGGTCTTCGACATTTTAGTCAAACTCTGTAAGAGGAAGTAGGGAAAACTGATAGTGAATTGACCTTTTAAGTGCAACAGAAGTTTTATGTGATATAGGTATACTATACTGTAACGCCCTTCACATGTAACAAATTTCTGAATAATGTATACCATTTCGTCCCAAGGGTGAATTAGCCAACTTTTGGGAACACCCTTTTTCCAATTGACAGAGGAAACCCTTGACCTAGATTAAACTGAGTCCATGATTTTTCCTTAAACTGTTTGGTTTTGAAATACTTTTCCCTTCTGGACTGATTCCCAATGTTTGTGCTATGGTATCCTCTGAAATTCTAAAAGAGAAGTTTCCTATTAAAGCTTTCTCTCCATTGAAGGAAAATGCAGATTGCTTTGTAACTTCTTCATTGTTTCCATTGAATTTCTCTAGAAAAGACAACCATTGTTTTTCCCTTAAAATCGTGACACAGTCATCAAGATATTGTGAACTATCAAATGTTTCAGGCTCTGCTCTACTGGTCATTTAAAAAAAAAAAAAAATTATGTTCTAACCCTTTTGTTTATGCTTAACAATTCAATCGGGGTTTTTCAATGTGTTACATCTTTTCCTGTGTTCCACTTAGCTGACCTGGTAACGCCCTCGATTCTCAGGGCTTCCTTATTTAATTGCTTGGGTGGTGGTAGCAACTCGTGGTAAGCTTGTTTGCTATGCTCTCCCTTTGTAGCGCCTGCTGTCTCGGCCCTCTTTGAAAAATCAGAGTTTGAACACTCACATGGTAACGCACTTTATGAGCTGAGAGTTTTATAAAGTGAAAACTTAACAGCCAACCTTCACCCAATTGCTATAATGATAATGCAGAGTTGAAGGCGCATTCACATCATAAAGACAGAGGAGCGGTACTGATTTGTATAGGTACAATCATGAGAACACCATATACATATATAGGGTGCTGTAGTGATGATAACAGATATATGTTTCATGAGCCAACTTGGATCAAAATACTGTTTTATAACTCCCACATTCAAAATGAACGAAATCATTTAACACTTGTCTTTCCAATGATTTACCACTTGTCTTTCCAATGGAACGACTTATCCACTACGTGTTGGTACTTGGACGATTGAAAAATGATGGATCGATGACAAGGTTTGATGGCCGATTTAAAAATGAGGAGTTGATGACAAGGTTTGAAGAGTGGTGTAGGAAAAGGTTTGAAAATTGTAGTAAGAATATGGAAATAGGCTAAAGTGTGATGGGAAATGATAACAGAGTGATAGCAGAGTTGAGTAGTTAGGAATGTTAAGAATAAAAATTTCACCAACACATTACACTTGTTGGTTGACAATCGCTGATTTGGCATGCACAGGTAGGACTGATCTTCACTATCCAAATATGACTGGTCTTCACTGTCCAAAATAGGTCCCTTTGAAATGAAATTGAATATAACAGGTCCCTTTAAAATCTGAAGAACTTTGAAGAACTATGTTTGTGCAGCTTCTTTTATCCTTGTTGTTGATGTAACCTTGACGATAAGAAACCTTTGAAAACTTTGTTGAAGTAGCCTGATGTATCTTGAATGTAGTCTTTAACAGGTCCCTTTAATATTGGTACTGGTAACATAGTCTTCTGAACAGGTCCCACTGCATATTGCTTGAACAGGTCCCTCTGATTAGAACAAAAAACAAAAACAACTCTTTTATTGAAATACTGAAGTACTGAAACAAATTATTTGAAGATTTACAAATGAGGAGATGAGATAGGGAAAACAAAATGTTGATTCTTCTGATTCTTCTCCCCCACTAAAGCTGTGACTTGTCCTCAAGTCATTATTGAAGTGATGAACAAAACAGTAAACAAATAGAACAAGGAATTCTTACCAGCCAAAGGATTGGTTTTCGAGTAACAATTCTGGGTTAGAGTGTGCCAGAGTCTGGTTTTCACATCTAAACCATTATTATATATATATATATATATATATATATAGATATATATATGTTTTTTTTTAATATTTGTGTTTATATATATATATATATATATATTTTATTTAAAAACAAAAATGAAATTGAATGAACTAAGGTAGAGATATCACAACTGAAGGCTGCAATATCTCAACCTCCCTTTGCTGAGAGACAGTTTGAATAAAATCCTCCTTGTTGATGGGCTTATGATAGAGTTTCAACCGATGGCCATTGACGAGAAAGGTGTTGCCTTCTCCATCAATGGTAGTAAGCATGATTGATCCATTTTCATATACTTGAACTATTTCATATGGGCCCATCCAATGTGTGGTAAATTTGGCTTTATGATCTCTGAAGTTAGAGTCAAAGAGTAAAGCCCAGTCTCCTTCTTTGAACTGTTTCTTTTTAATGTGTGCATCATGCCACTGCTTCCTTTGTTTCTGCATTAGGATTGCTGTCTCTTCTGCTTGCTGCCTCATTTCATCTAACTAGTTCAATTGCTGAATTCTCTCTTTTTGTGCTTCATTCAGATCAATTCCTAAATCTGCAGCCATCTTATAAGTATGTATTTGAAATTCAATAGGAAGCAGTACCTCTTTTCATACACCAACTGATATGGTGTAAATCCTGTAGTGTTTTTCCACGTGATTCTATACGCCCAGAGTGCATCTTTGAGCTTCTCTTCCCAATTCTTTATGTTCATTGCTACTGTTTTAGTAATAATTCCTTCCAATTTTTTATTGGTAGATTCCACCTGGCCATTGGCCTGTGGATGGTAAGGTGTACTTTTCCTGTGCTTGATTTTATATTTTTCTGTGATGTCTTTGACTAGATTTGAGGTAAACTGAGTACCTTGATCTGTCACTATCTCCCTTGGTACTCCATACCTTACAAAAATTTCTTCAAAAAGGAAGTTTACCACTGTTTGTTCAGTTTCCTGGACTAGTGCTTTGGCTTCAGCCCATTTTGTCACGTAATCAGTACATACTAGGATGTACTTTTTACCTTTTGAAGTTGGATTGATGGGTCCTATAAAATCTAGAGCCCATTTTTCAAATGGCTCTAAATGTACCTGAGGCTGAAGTGGCATTTCATCTGTAGCTGTTGGTCTTCCCATTCTTTGACAACTATCACAACTTTTCACATACTTCTTGGAATCCTTAAAAATAGATGGCCAATAGTATCCAAGACTGAGAATCTTAAATGCTGTTCTTTTGGCTGCAAAATGCCCACCACACGGTTCATCATGGAAAGATTTTAAAATATCATTTATTTCATCATTTCTTACACATCGTCTAATAATAATATCATAATCGGTGTAAAATAAATCTCCATTAACCCATGAATATCTAGCAATTTGTTTGATCAACCTCTTCTTTTCCTTTGGAGTAAAATATGGAGGTGTTTTTCCTGTTGACAAATAGTTGGCTAAGTCAGCATACCAAGGATTCACTATTGAAATTGTAAATAAATTTTCATTTGGAAAATAACCTTCAACCGGAACAACCTCACCTAAATTTTGCACTCTAGAAAGAAAATCTGCCACCTGATTCTCCTTACCTGGTCTATCTAACACTGTAATATTAAATTCCTGTAATAATAACAGCCATCTGGTAACTCTACCATTAGTGATTGGTTTATTCATTAAATACTTAATGGCAGAGTGGTCAGTATGTACAAAAACCTCATAACTAGTTATATAATGTCGGAATTTATTCACAGCATGTATGATCGCAAGAATTTCTTTTTCAGTGACTGTGTAGTTTAATTCTACAGGTGTTAGATTTTTGCTAATGAAATAGATGGCATAATTGAAAGACTCTTCTTTTTGGCCTAATGAGGAACCTACTGCAGTATCAGATGCATCTGTAAAGATGTGAAATGGTAGGGTCCAGTTAGGTCCTTTTAAGACTGGTGTGGTTGATAACTTTTCTTTGAGTGTTTTAAAAGCTTGCTGACAATTCTCATTCCAGTTGAAAGGTGTATCTTTTGCTAGAAGCTTAAACAGAGGTGAAGCTATTTTACTAAAATGTTCAATAAACCTTCGGTAATATCTTGCATACCCAAGAAAGCTTCTTACCTCTTTTTGAGTCTTCAGAATTGGCAAATTGACAATGATTTGGATTTTTGATGGATCAACTTTAATGCCTCGAAAAGAAATATAGTGACCTAATACTATCCCTTCATTTAACATCATAAAACACTTTTCATTGCTCAGGGACAGATTAGCTTCAATACATCTCTTCAAAACCTTTTCAAGATTTTCTAATGAATGCTCAAATGAATTACCATACACTGAAAAATCATCCATGTAAACTTCAACACAGTCATGAACTAAATCAGCAAAAATAGCTAATACAGCTCTCTGAAATGTAGCTGGAGCATTGCAAAGTCCAGATGGTAAAACATTATAGGCATAAGTTCCCCAGGGACAAGTAAAAGTGGTTTTGTCCTGGTCCTCTAAGGCTATCCTGATCTGGTTATAGCCACTGAAACCATCAAGAAAAGAGAATGATGATTTCCCAGCTAATGTGTCTAGCACTTGGTCGATAAATGGTAGTGGGAAATAATATTTGAGGGTTGCTTTGTTCAATTGTCTGTAATCAACACAAATTCTCCACTTGCCATTTTTCTTGGGTACTACTACCAATGGGGATACCCACTGACTATCAGAGATAGGATAAATAAAATTGACTTTCAGTAGTTTTTGTAATTCATCTCTAATAATATCCTGAAGCATGGGATTCATTCTTCTCTGTGGTTGCCTCACTGGTTTGATATTACTATCCGTGTAAATATGGTGAGTACATGTTTCAGGGTGAATTCCATGCATATCGGTGTAATCCCAAGCAAATGCTTTATGATATTTTCTCAATAATTAAATCAATTTTTCCTCCTGAGATGAGTCTAGGTGAGTGCTAATATTCAAAGTTTTTCTTGGACTAATCTCTATGGTCTTGCTCTGTGTGTTTGTGATAGATTGAATGGGAAAAATGTTCTGAAATGTTGTTTACAAAGAATGAATGGTACATGTTTCCTGAAAATTCTGTGCCAAAAGTTCATCTGCAGCATGGTATTGGTCATTTCTTAATTCTTCAGAAATATCAGGTTGAGAAAGGAACAATTAGACCAAATCATCATTATTATGTTCTTGAAAATCATAGATTTGATTGATGCTGAAAACAGATTGAACTTCTTCCTTATCTTTGTATTTATCATCAAGCCATAAATTGTGTGCTACTACTGGTGATTGTGCTGATGGGTAATGAGTGAGTTGTTTTCTTTCAGTTCCTCGTGAAATAATCATATTACCTGATCTACATCCTATGAATGCATCAGTAGTTGCTAACCATGGTCTACCAAGGATGATAGGGTTTCCTCCCAAATTAGATTTTGGTTGAAGAACTAAAAATTCCACTGGATACTCCCAAGAGTCCAGTGAAACAATTATGTCCTCCAAAATCCCTTCAGGAATCACTTTAGACCTATCATCTAGTTCTAGAACAATTGTTGTGTGTTGCAAGTTTGTGAGCTGCAATGTCTTCATTGTTTCAAGAGTAGTCACATTTATTGTGGCCCCAAGGTCAATTAAGGTGTTTGGAATATGTATGTTGTTAATGATTGTAGGGACTCTGGGAATACTAGGATCAACATACTTTTCCATTGAAATGGTGTTTGTCATAAGGCCAGCTAAATGTCCAATAACATGAAGAGTTTGTGGATCAATTCTTTTCCTAGTAGGCTTCTTGAGGCACAGTTCTTTGATTGCTTTAGTATATATGGGAATGTCTTTTATGGCTTGTAACAGTGGAATTTTTATATAAACATTCTTTAGCTCATCTAAAACATCAAACTGTGGTATAGATATGGGAAGTTTTGCTTGGACTAATCATTCTGGAAAAGGTGGTGGATGCAACGGTTGCATTTGTTTATTTTTGATGTTATCATTTTGTTTCCTTTGAGTTGGAGTTTCATTTTCATTTTCTTTGTTTTCTTGTTGTTTTTCAGCTATTGGAGGTTCTTTTTGAAGTACCTTACCAGACCTAAAATTGATATTTTGTAAATGAAATGTGGGATATGATGGTTCCTCATGTACATCGTAAGCTGATCTCTCTGCTCTATTATTTGGATTTGGTACAGGCTGAGCAGGAATCTGAGTGGGTCTAGGAGGTTTTTGGTTAGATGGGAGTTGTAAGTGAGGTGGAGTTATTGGTGGAGGAGCAGGAAATGCTTGTTGAGTGTTTTGGGGTTGATAAACAACTTGCTACTGAGGATATTGCTGATATGTTTGAGGATATTGTGAATGTGGCTGATGATACTGTTGATATGGCTGAGAATACTGTTGGTATGGTTGAGGATATGGTTGATATTGTTGAGATTACTGCTGAAATGTTCTCCATTGTTGTTGTGGGTAATTTTGGTGTTGCCATGGCATGGGCACATTCCAAGAATTCTGAGGATACATCTGATCTTGTGCAGGAAATTGCAAATTTTGGTTTGGAAACATACCTGGAGGTGGAGGTCTAGGTTGCCACTGTCTCTTAGCACCCATGAAATAAACATTCTCCATATCTGTGTTAGCTGCTTCCACATTACAATTTTGCAAAATCTTGACTTTAAAGCAATGAAAGATATCATGATTTTCAGTACAAAAGGCACAAACTTGGATGTTTTCTAATGGGCAGTCTTTCAGAGCATGTTTCTTCCGACATTTTGGACAAAAGATAGCCATTATTTGATCTTCCTCTTCTTGTCTTTTCTTTGCTTTCAGAGTGTCAATTTGCGTTCCTAAGGTACTTAATAGATCTGTTTTGAATTCTTCTAACAGGTTTCCTATTTCAGCCCTTGTGACACTCTACTGTGACAGGCTACAACGCTCTTTTACAAGAGATTGGAATATGTTTCCTTTCACACTTTAAACACTCAGATCATCTAATTTAATTAATTGTTCTAAAAACACAACATGTTACTAGTCTGAGTTTTCAATCCTCTTAGAAGGATATCATTCACAAAAACTCTTTCTAGGTAACACACTAAGCATCCTAACAATCAAATTCATGAAAACTAAAGACTCTTTTAAGCATACTAAAACTCAAATGCATGAAAACAGAGTCCACAGAGATACTTCAAAATTTAGTTCTCAATTAAGTCTTTTACAATCTTGTTCAATAATTTCGCAATTGAAGTTTCAAGCTATCATCATGAATCATACAATAACACTCGCAAAAACTTCTAATCGAATTAATTAATTCACAAGCAAAGAAATGGCATCAAACGCTATTCAGATCTGAAGTATAAATGATATGAAAATGAAATGAAAGTATACCAGTCCCCACATAGGGCCCGTCCACGTGTTGATGGTACACTTAGAAAACTTCAGATGATGAAACCGTTAACACATAAAACACTAGAATGATGAAACGCTGCCTGTGATTAAAGTCTGGAAATCAATTACATGCAAGAACAGAGTTCTGGTAACAATACAATACACATTCTTAAGTCTGCTCAATGTCTATTATCCTTCGTTCACTAACATTGCTTAAGGTTTACAATCGAACGTACATACATTATCATGCAGATGTTTCTGCTTTTACAGCCAAAAAGGCGATTTTTGTTTTTTTATCTAATCTTAACTGATTTCTAAAACAAAACGAAATCAGTTTAGGTAACTTTGGCTTTTTGCTGCTTTTATGACCAAAAAGGCTGGGTTTGACCAGCATTGACCATGTATACAGGAGCTCCAGATGCGATGTTGAATAGATCTTTCACCATGTATGTACATCCGTGATCATGTCCCTATCCTCTGTTTTGATTTTCCTGCCATGCCATGTGTCACAACATAAACCAATTACAGGAAGTCATGACATCTCGTAATTTTGTTGAAAATTTCTAATTTTTAACATAAAAATCCACAAATTAAATTTAATGTAAAATAACAATTATAATGCTTAATTGATCAATTTCAATGGACTATGAGGGGTTTATGGGAGAAAATGATAGATGAATGATGGATTTTTAGAAGAAAAGGATGGAAAAAAAATAGTACCAACAATGTGTTCATTATTAATAACATAAATTAATTAGTATGATTTTGCGACTGAATTAAAAAAATGGCATACAATGCGCATGTTCATCTAATATGAAAACGCAAAGTTACATATTTTAATTACCATAATAAACAATATCAAGTACAACTATAAATAATTTCAACCACATAGATTATATTATATGAAATGTTAAGTATTACAATATGAGTTTCCAACTTAATATTGGTTGGACTATAATTTACACATGAAATATTGTTTAATCACTTCAAAATATTATCATTGTGCTGCCAAGGCATTACAGGTGAATTCACAAACTTTGAATATTTTACCATCAATCTCTATATGTATGTCTTATGTGAGATATTGGCTCTAAGGGTATCACTAGACCAATTCTCTTCTCTCTCTCTTTTCGCATTTGTCACTCCAATGTTATTGTTCTCCTCTTTCTTTAATTCTCGCTTCTTACCATCAATATTGAGTTCCATTTATAAAAACAAAGTAAGATACAATGCATAGTGTAAGACATGAAAGACAATGTGATGCAGGGAGATCCCTGCAAACCCAGAATCACACTTGTTCTAATGGATAAAAAATACATCTCAGCTTTAACTACAAATCCTGACAATTTCAATAAACATTTTTACACACCAACGGTGTGATTCCCCTTAAACCAATGGCGCCCTCCATGAGATCGACTCATCAAACTGAAGTTTTAACATTCATTCGAATCGAGCTTTCAATTCAATCCTTTTATTCAAGGTTCAATGCATACACAGGTTTCACAAATTGATATTAATCCATACCCAGAATTTAACATACCTCGTTATCTCTGCAAATTTATAATTCACTTCCTCATTACCTCTCAACAACCATCTTGTGGTTAAAAGCCCTTCAACTCCTACAGGTCCACAAGCATGTATCCGACTTGTACTTATTCCAACCTCAGCACCAAGACCAAAGCGAGCTCCATCACAAAAGCGTGTACTCGCATTAGGAAATACAGCAACACTGTCTACTTAGCATAAGAAAAACCTCCGCAACATCATGATCTTTAGTTATTATACAGTCTATGTGAGCACTTCCATGCTCGTGAATATGATCAATAGCCCCAAAACATCCTTTACTATTTCTACAGTGCATGCCATCGAACTGTATTCATAATGAAACTACTGGCCTTGGGTAACTTCAACCTATCAGCAGCCTTTAAGCCACCATACAATCTAACAAAATGCGCCTTGCTTCAATTAAACCTTCCTCACGCAGCTTCTGACAAATGGGAATCGCTAACACTGGGTTTAACACCATTTAAGGCTGCTTCAATCCTCTTATTAACACAGGTCTTCACAATAAAACACTGCGCAGATGATAACGTGAGAACCAATATTTAACGCTTCACATTTACTCTAAACGAAGGCTGCTCAACCTTTTGGTCAGAATTTTGGGTTTACGGCTTCAGGTTTAGACACTTGAATACTGCAATTCTTGATATCAAGGATAACTTTGCATTCAATTCGACATATACACGGCAAGGTTTTGATATGCTCAAAGGAAAACGACGCTTCCTCAGGGGCTGATTTCATAGGTTCCAGTTTGATTTTATAAAGAAAATCGAATCCCAAGGAGTTTCAATCTGTTGACATCATGTGGAACCTAGATTGCATGAATAAATCACTTACCTTAAGTACAGCATCAACTATGACTAAACTTACTGCTACCGGCGTTCACTCCAGTCTAAATCGACAATCACATAATTCAATGCCACGATTCTTGGTAATTCAGTTGCTCCGATCCGATTTATCGAAGATTGCCAAAACTGAATGTTAGTTGAATCATCACCGATCTACAACGCCGATTCGGACTTTCGGACTTGATACAACTCTGAATTTAATTGTGAATTAATTTAACTCCGCTCCAAGTTTCCGCGAAGTCCTCTCCATTGAAATTAAGAAAAACACAGTCCACAACCATGTAAATTGAATGCACAGCAAAACAAAGCTCCGACTTCCACAATTCATCATAAATCAAATGCACAATAAACAACGCTCTGACTTCCACGATTTATCATACAATTAAGCACACAACACAATTTTATCAATAATATTGGCAAAACAGAGTATCGCCTCAGGCCCATTATACAAGAAATTGACTTCTGTCAAAAACAACTCATACCCACCTCGGAGCTCTCGCTCCATCCAAAAAAACCCACAAACACCTTTCTGCAAATTTGAGCTTTCGCTCCACACAATAACACCCCCTCTCTGCAAAGATCTCTTTGCTTATTACAATTTCCTCTCATTAATCCTTCCACTAATTCTGCTAACAAATCGATACATAATTTTCTATTTTTAAAACTCTAACAGAATTCCCTATTTACTAGCTCTCGTGCACACTTATTTAACAAATCTTATCTCTAATTTAAAATAAGGAAATCTCATACTTATTTCAATAACAAACTGTTTGAGAAGTTTTATCCTTCTCAGTAATCCCGAATTCGACCAAACAGTTAATGAATTTTACTGTGATTAGCCACAACATGTGGACAATCCTCCACATTGCTGGCTAATGCCGATGCTCCTGCATCACAATGAATACTATCATATAAACTGAAGTAGACTATAAAGGATTTATATGACATATACCTCAACATCAACAATTTCAAATCCATTTTTCCCCATAAAAGCAAGAAACACGAATAAGTTTTCTTCAGTTGGGGGATAATGGCTACTATGTGGCCATATGAGCTATATAAACAAAAGAAATAAAATTTCACCATAGAAAAGAACACCTTAGTAACTTAGTATTCAATGATATTCTGAGGATGTTAATGATGTATCCAGGAGATGTATTGTAGAGTATATATATGGGATTTAGGAGTGAGATTATTATCTCTACAATTTTTAAGAAAATTTAGATTGGAATAGTTTCACTCTGGATAATCTTAATTTATTGAATTATGATGTGATGTCCATCATGTCCCTTCCATGGTAGGACTGGATTAATAATTAAATAATATATCCAGAATCAGTTTGAATTTAATATAGAGGAGAGGAATGCCCTATTATAGAGTTTTATGAACCCAACGTTTCGGACTACCAAGTGAGTCCATCATTAGGGGATGCGTCAATAGATATTCTGAGGATGTTAATGATGTATCTAGGAGCTGTATTGCAGAGTATATATATGGGATTTAGGAGTGAGATTATTATCTCTGCAATTTTTAAGAAAATTTATATTGGAAATCAGTTTCACTCTGGATAATCTTAATTTCTCGAATTCTGATGTGTTGTCCATCATGTCCCTTCCATGGTAGGACTTGATATTATTAAATAATGAATCCATACAAGTGAGGAGAATTTTTTGATAAAGGAGGAATGACCTGTTATAGAGTTTTATGAACCCAACGTTTTGGACTACCAAGTGAGTCCATCATCAGGGGATGCATCAATAGATATTATGAGGATGTCAATGATGTATCCAGAAGCTATATTGCAGAGTATATATATGGGATTTAGGAGTGAGATTATTATCTCTGCAATTTTTAAGAAAATTTAGATTAGAAATTAGTTTCTTTCTGGATAATCTCAATTTCTCCAGTCTAAAATTTCTTAAAAATTGCAGAGATAATAATCTCACTCCTAAATCCCATATATATACTCTGAAATACAGCTCCTGGATACATCATTAACATCCTCAGAATATCTATTGATGCATCCCCTGATGATGGACTCACTTGGTAGTCTGAAATGTTGGGTTCATAGAACTCTATAACAGGTCATTCCTCCTCTATCAAAAAATTTTCCTCACCTATATGGATTCATTATTTAATAATATCAAGTCCTACCATGGAAGGGACATGATTGAAATCCCATTAGAATTCGAGAAATTAATATTATCCAGAGAGAAATTGATTTCCAATCTAAATTTTCTTAAAAATTGCAGAGATAATAATCTCACTCCTAAATTCCATATATATACTCTGAAATACAGCTCCTGGATACATCATTAACATCCTCATAATATCTATTGATGCATCCCCTGATGATGGAATCACTTGGTAGTCCGAAACGTTGGGTTCATAAAACTCTATAACAAGTCATTCCTCCTCTATCAAAAATTTTTCCTCACCTGTATGGATTCATTATTTATTAGTATTCAATGTTCAGGGAAAGCTTAGGCACAATCATGCCAACTAAGTTACATGCCAAAAAGCTTAAACTATAGATAACTTGTGGAAACAAATAATCTGAGGTGTGATGTCTAATCCTTGTCATTTTATTTGCAACAACATTTCATTCTCTAATGAATGAACTTGGTAAAGTATATAAAAACATGTGCTCAAATAACAACATGAAAATAAACTTTTCTAATAATCATGAAAATATTTTAACACAAAACAACTAGAAGGATGTTAATCAATATTGTGTAATACTAATTTCATCTTCAAGTTTTCGCTATTGTTTAAATGGACATGACACCAAGTATTTTCAATTTCATAGTTAGAATACAAAACAAAATCAAAATAAACGTTCAAAATACAATCAAACAATAAAGAGAGGATATCATGGAATGGACATTGAAATTATAAAAAAATTGTTTACCTTCCCACCAATGTCTTGTCTGGCATTCCTAAAAAACATTCTTGCCCAAAATAGCCATGAGGTGAAAGAATCACAAAATTAAAAACCATAGGAATACCTACTAGAAACATTTCCAAAGTCGATCACTCTGGTGCCTGTTGGATCTCCAATAGTAAATGAATCATATCCAAGACATGATATACATTGTCTCCTCATCCTTTTTCTAATCATATTTCTTGCAGCCTTCCCACACCAGAGTCAAGTAACAATCAAATGGAGGCATTGACATTTGTTTTTATCTTTTATAACTATAAACTTTGAATCTGATTTGTTTCATGAACATATTAAAAGTATTCCTATCATGAGAAGGTATCAATCAAGTAGGACATCAGAAAAATTTACCTTAATGAAGTCCTCAAACAATTTCTACAATATCAATATTTTTCTTGTTTTGATATCTTAGGTAGAAAAAATAACATATCTGCAAAAGTAAAATCCATATATTACTTATGTTCAAACTCTCTATATGGTGTATTCTTAGGAATATTTTTAAGATGTTCCTTTGCCTTTACCAAAGCAGGCTGTAGCTTGGTTAAACTATGTATCCTTTCATTCAACATCAATTTCTGCAAGATAAATGTCACACATTATTCTTTCCCATTTCGCAACATGTTACATACGAAAAACTGAAAGTCACATAAAGCCAAGAGCAAACCCTTTTCTAACCAAAACAAACAAACAAACAATGCCTCTAATAAAACTTCACACCTCATAAATTACTCTGCCACGTGCTTAGGCTAAAGGTGATATTCTTTGAATTATCTTTAGGTCATATTTAATAGGATATTCGTACGCTTATTGTGATGTCATTTTGGTGTTAAAATAAATATATAAATCCAGGTTATTATCAATGAAATTCAAGTATAATTCATAAAAATAAAGTCATTGCAAAGTAATGGAGAGAGAAACATATTCATAATTAGGCTTCTCTATTTCAGTTTGATTTGAGTTGAGTTTTTATTTGAATATATAGTTGTATCTAAAGAAGTGAAATAAAAATATGAGAATCGAAATAGCTCTGTGAATTTTTAATCAATTCATATTATATATCTCTAAAATAGTCAATCCATCCTTATTTGTTATTTGATATAGATTTATTGTGCATATCAAAATAATGAATTAACTATCAAACACAATGATGCAATATATTAACCAAGGAAAGAAAAACAACATGGTTTTGGTATTCATGTGCTCGAAGGAAATCCAACAATGGATGCATACTTTCTTTCTCATGAAATAGTCTTAAAGACAAATGTCGGTTCAAAAATTGAACTCCATTACTAATGGAATATGGTCATGTTGTGCAAGGAAAGGATGCATTGAAGGGCTTAATATCGAGCGCATAGTTATCCTTGTCACTACAAAATACAAATTTGTCATCATTTTCTTATCAAGGTAAAAATAAGAGTGTATTTGTGCACCTATGATAATATATGGAAAAGATAACACTAGTGTACCCTAGAGCACCATATCTCTCTCCTCCACAAATACTAGTGTACCCTCAACACTATTGTACAAACTACTAAAGGATGGCATTGTTTATTATACTTAACACTATTGTACAATGTTATAACTATAACCCTCCTAAAAGAAGATCATTGTGGTTGGAACACTATCCAAACCACACAGATAAACTAACTCTAAATACATGGAAAAAAAAAACCTTGAAAAGCCATGAATTTTGCGTAAGGGACGTGAACAACACCATTTTGAGAAACAATTTACCAAAGAAATCATTGCCCACAACCTTCTGCTTACTTCCCATAATTATCCTCTCTTTGAAAATGCACTAAATCCCACTCGCAATGCTCCAAAACATAATTAAAATGGTTGTCGTGGTTGTCGTAGCTCTTGCTATGAAGAAAATGAGTGATAGGAAGAGGTTTCTTACAGGAAAAAATAATAACCAAGCCAACAAATTTTGATGTCAGTGATAGACTCAATTCAATTCAATTCTAGATGAATGATTGAACGACATAAATACATATTAACCTTAGATTTATTAAACTTGGAGAGATATAGAAAACCAAAATACAAATATTTTAATACTTAATACATCTTACTATATATATATATATATATATATATATTATTTTATTTTATTTTTATGGGAGTATTGGCTTCAATAATTTTTTTGTTTTATTTATAAGCTTTACCTGGTGACATATCTCAGCTATATTGGTGTTGGGACAAGGTCCCCTGTGATCAATTTTGGGGAAAAAGCCCAAGTTTTTATTATGTAAAGTGTAAAGTCTCCGCAATTTGTGGTCGCAGAGCACATAGATAGTAAGTATCATAAAGGGATTTTCCCTTCTTTTATGTAAGTTGTGTTAGCTTGTATAGACCTACCCATGGTCCGTGAACCATGGGATTGTATAAACTTGAGAGTCTTAGAGAGTCTAAGGCAATTAATAGTTGATGATAATGATGTAATGGGTCATTAAGAAGTGAAGAGCGAAGAGTCTTAGAGTGGAAGAGAGGCTCTGCAGCTGTGTGCATAGAGGCCTAGAGTAGAGTCCGCAACTGAGTGTGCAGACCCCTACAGTTGAGTGCACAAGGTAGTATCGAGTCTATAAGAAGAACTAAAGTATCAATAAAGAGATTATTTTGGAAATATCTGTGTTTTGCCTATTTATTTCTGTTATGAATGAATGCGACTATGTCATGATGAATATTGGGTTTATGATTTAATACTACATCGATGCACGATTTTGCATGGTTTACATTGTTATATGAATGCAAGTAACAATATCTGTTTATGCGAAGAATATCTTAATGCATGTTAAATATATCAAATAATTACGTCGATCTAGGTAAATACATAACTAAAGGTATTTACAGAGGCGCGTAAGTGGTTGATTCACCTGTTTAGGGTCCGCGAAAGACAGTTGTCAACCTTTGCGAAGTTCTAGAAGCTGGTAACAAGAAGTTATATTCATAAGCCTTAATGGCTTATCGACCCACGTGAAGGAAGATTAGGGGTATAAAATGACACCATGCTCATCTCTAGGTGCAGAAACTTGGTTTCAGCGCCCCCCCATACTGCTTCGGGTAACACTTTAGTCCACACTCCGTGGATTGATACCGAAAGGGCCAATAGTGTAGGGATTAGTTTGGAAAAATTAACTCTGAACCTGGGTCAGGACCCACTAAGCCAACAAATGGTTCCATTTTTGGGACTGGGATCTGCAGAAAGAGATGTGTGATGTCGCATCACTGGAATCCAACAAGGAAGGAAATTAAATATTGGTTGGATAGGAAGATCCACAAATTCGCGGTGCAAGAAAATAGAAATCTGCGATTGACGAAAGAATAGTGGTTGGATAGGTATCTATACACAAAGATACATGAAATTTTCTTCTGTTCCTTCCCGGTTGAATTATATAAGTGGATCACTAAACTAGCAAACGAACAAGGATGGTGGAGGGTTGACGGTCCAATAGTGTGGACCCCAGAGTTAGTGCGAAGATTGGAAGCCTTTGAAGATAAGATCGAGCGCACTGTCGATCACTGGCTTGATCATGTCATCAGAGGATTTGTGACAGAGTTCACGGTCGATACCTTAGACATCTACAACGAATTGGAGTGATGCTTCTTCAAATGGACCACGAGGTAAGTATTTAAGATACTTGAATACTTGGATTAAAGTTCTCTTGTGTGAAAAGAAGATGATGCAATTACCTTGATGTTTGGAGATACATGAAGTAGAAAGTTATTCAGGGACAGAAAGGGAACATGACCTAAATATAGCCCTCTGATTGAGCCTCCTCTAAGTGACGATGAAGGAGTGGCACAAGCTTCTCTACAGAGCGTTGTACAATAAATAAGACAAGGGTTCACACGAATACCCCATCCACCCACACCACCTCCATCTTCAACTCCACCCCATACACCTTTGCCCACACCACCACCACCTCCACCACCGTTCAATATGGAAAATACAGTGAAGTTTCTCGTTTTTAAGGGTTTGGGAAATGAGGACCTGGACCAGTTTTGGTTCGTTGCGAAGTCTGTGTGGCAAGCTCAGAATATTACAGATGACTAGATGAAGAAAGAAATTTTGGTTACTACTTTACAAGATCGTGCGCTAATGTGGTACATAAAGTACTACAATGGTAACTCGACAGATGCGTTCGTAGACGTTCAGACTGTGTTGAATAAGGAATTCAATAGACCCAAGTCTGAAGCACAATCAATCGTAGGATTCAAGGAGATCATGATGAAGCCTAGTGAGACACCCTGGGGGATGGTTCAGAGACTGAAATGAAATATCCGTGAGGCTAACATGAATCTTATAGATGGGCAGCACAGTGAATGGTTTGTGGCTTCGCTCTTACCTCATTTAAGGTTTTCTTTATCATAGCAAAAGATTGGGACCCAGGTAGAATCCCTGGAGATTGCGATGAGATTACATGTGACACTTATTCAAGATGCTACTTTAGGAGTTCAACAGGTTCATGCGGAGTTGTAGAACCTTTTCCTAGAATTTCAAAGTTTGAAGAAGGATAGAGCAGCTCGGGCTGAGGTGCGAGAAGAAGTTTGGTGTTTGAAATGTAAGATTCAAGGGCATGATAAATATCATTGCCCTATCTTCACGAATTATGTTGCAGGAGGAGGGTCGATGCCTTTGAGGCTGAAAGCTTAAGTAGGGCCAAGTACAGGGCCCGTGCTGTGGTTTTCTATCTATCAGGTAGTTGGAAAACACATGACAGACAATTGTCACTTGTTGCAGAACTTTTACAGACACCAAAACAACTCTTCTACAACTTCTGCAAATCAATGGGTCATGATGAGCGTAACTGTCGTAGTTATGAGATGATGGTGGAAAAAACGCCCGCGTATTGGATGCATATTAAAAATCGGCCTCGGGACCAAGGTGCTGGGGGAGCACGAGGAGGATATTAGGGGCGCGGATGAGGCCGAGGTAGAGGAGACCTACGAGAGGTCAGGGACAAGTTATTTTCTACAATTTTGGAGGGTCGGGACACTAAGCCCAAGAGTGCACAAATTCGGTGCACCTATCATGACGATACTATACTCAGTTCGACCATGGAACAAAAGGCTACCTGATATTAATAGCTAAAATGCGTGAAAAGGGGACGCAACCTCACTAGCCTACCCAGAATATGCAGATGATGAGGGTTGAACCCTGCAAAGAGGATCCTAATGTGAATATTGTGTTGCGACGTGGAATGATGAATAGTGAAGATAAGGGGAAGAAGCTTGAAGAAAGTGAATGGGTATGCAAAGCTCCAAAGAAGGAGGTTGGCTTTGATTTAGAGAACAAAAACGAAACCTTCATGGAAGCTAAGAAAAACTTTGTTGAGGCTTCTACCTCAGGAAGCCAGGATAAGAAGTTTGAAGAAATGGGCCCATCCATGCTTAGTAACTACCTTTTTGGAGACCTGTATGAAGCTGCTATGTGATAGCAAGGCCGTAAAAGGATTACAGGAATTGATCAATAAATGCATTAGTAAAGAAAATGCTTTGGAGGGACAACGCGTGGTCAGGAAAATTGGTAATCATAATGTAAGAACAGGGCGTGAGATGAGGCTCACTGCCCAAATAGGAGAATATGAAATGGTCCAAGTTATTTTATATCTTCGGTCAGATGCGAATGTTTTTCCAAAACAGACATGGGAGAGAATGGGGAGACTTGCGCTACAGTTGTCTCCTATTCAATTGAGTATGGCGAATCAGCAAAAGATTATCCCCATGGGAAGATTGCAAGGAGTGACAATAGATATTGAAGGTGTGACTGCATTGGTGGATTTCGAGGTGATAGCGATTGTTGATGACAGAAATCCCTACCCCGCGCTCCTTGGGATCAACTGGGATATTGACATGAATGGGGTGATCAATTTGAAGGAGCAGACAATGTCATTTGAAATAAAATCGCTCCATGTAGTAGTGCCTTTGGATACTACAGAAGGACTGCTCTATACTGAACCAGTCCACGATTATGAAAGTGACGATGATTTGGACAAGATATATAAGATAATGGCATGAGATTAGGGTTGGGTGAATTTGAAAATTGATGGATGTATTTCATGAGACCACGAAAGCTTGTGCACATCAGATTCAGATGAGGAATTGGAACACTTGAAAAATCGATTAAGTGAAGTATCTACGCTACGCTATAACATGATGACTAAATCCTTGCACTGTGTATCATTAGAGGTAAGAAGCTTGCCTTATTATGATGGTTTAACTGATGTTGATACATTTTTGGATGCACTTGAAAGGGAAGTGCCTGAGAAGCATCGCTTTCAAGCACTGGATTTGGCACCGCATGCTACGCCCACATGATGGTGGGGTACACATAAAGACAATTTTGATGGATGGAGTGAATACATAATGATGATGAGGGTGCATTTTGGTCGCCCAAAGGTGTGATTGACAGAGAAATATGATGGGAGGAGTGATCTGTACGATCACTTAGAA
Organism: Pinus tabuliformis; assembly: GCA_031772625.1. Classification (NCBI taxonomy): domain Eukaryota; kingdom Viridiplantae; phylum Streptophyta; class Pinopsida; order Pinales; family Pinaceae; genus Pinus; species Pinus tabuliformis. The sequence goes on along the minus strand of CM062818.1, from coordinate 1,019,963,359 downwards.
AAATGGACTGATGCTTATGGAGCAAAACCACAACCAAAGTGTGATCCAAATTGGATCCTAGAACACTCTTTAAGTTTTCATGAACTCTTCAAAAATTATGCCGAAGGCTAAAAATCTTGTGAAGATAAAGCTTATTGGAGGTATCCTCGTAACAATTTCAATTGGTGATTAGCTCAGAGCAACAAGGATCGTCGGTCAAGTGTGCAGACCATAGGCCCATGGTAATGCTCGTTATCGCAAACTAGCAAATCCAGAGGTCATTTCAAGAAACGGGGGTCATTTCTGATATGTGATTAGTTGCTAACCGCATATCGGAAATGACCCCTATTTCTTGAAATGACCTTTGGATTTGCTAGTTTGCGATAGCGTGCATTACCATGGGCTCACGGTCTGTGTGCTTGACCGATGGTCCTCGTTGCTCTACGCTGATCACCAATTGCAACTGTTACGAGGATACCTCCGATAAGCTTGATCTTCACAAGATTTGTAGTCGCTAATTGCATATTGGAAATGACCCCCGTTTCTTGAAATGACCTCTCGATTTGCTAATTTGTGATAGCGCGCATTACCATGTGCCGACGGTCTGCACGCTTGAACGATGGTCCTCGTTGCTCCACGTTGATCACCAATTGCAACTGTTATGAGGATACCTCCGATAAGCTTGATCTTCACAAGATTTGTAGCCTTTGGCATAATTTTTGAAGAGTTCATGAAAACTTAGAGAGTGTTCTAGGATCCAATTTGGATCACGGCCTTCCCACTGAAAAAGATTTTGGACCACCAAAAGTTGGTTTTTAAGCATCAATCAAGTGAGGATATAGATTCCTCGCTTGCCCAATTTCTATCCATCTTGCACTGCTTGGTTTTGAACCTTTGAGTCCAATCCTGAGGTACTCAACATCCCCTTTGCACGTAGTTCTCACCTTCTTGTCTAGAACTGTATCTTCCTGCAATTCATTGAGATATTCAGGCAACAGATCATCAATAGAAGGCAATTGACTCTGCTCTTTGGAATCTTCAGTCAATGAAGGCTCAAATAGTCTCAAGCTTTCTGCATTAACCACCAAATAGATGTGCATGTAAGCTGGAAAATCAAGGTGAAAAGAATTCTCACCGATCTTCTCAAGTATCTTGAAAGGTCCATACCTTATTGGTTTTAGCTTCTTACCTTCACATTGCATTCTGTCTTTGCTGATATACAACCAGACTTGATCACCAACTTGGAAACTATACTAAATTCGATGCTTATCATGCTTTGCCTTGTACTTGGCTTGTCTCTTTTCCAGTTGTTCCTGTACTGCCTGGTGAATTTCTTGGATTTGTTCAATGAACTTGGTTTCCTTGTTCACATCACTGTGCCCATCAACCACTATGTCTTTACCAAAGAAAAAATCCAAGGGAGACCTTGGTGTGAAACAAAAACAGGGCTCAAAAGGAGATCTCTGTGTAGAAGAATGTTTAGCTCGGTTGTAATCATGTTGCACATAACACATATGCTCATCCCAAAGCTTTGGATGCTTGCTGTAATAGCCTCTGAGCAACTGGATCACTATCCTGTTAACCACCTCTATTTGACCATCTGTTTGCAGATGAAAAGTTGCGCTCTTCTTCAGTCTGGTGTCTATCAATTCCCATAGACTCGACCAAAATTTCCCAACAAATCAGGAATCTCAATCAGATACAATGGAAGTGGGTAATCCAAAATGAACCCATACATGCTGAAATAATAACTTTGTATTTTGTTCAGCCGTAATCGTTTTGTTAAAAGGTATTAAAATACACATTTTGCTAAACCTATCCACAATAACATATAAATAGTCATGACCTTTGCTAGATTTAGGCAGTCCCCCAACAAAGTCCATGGAAACACTTTCCCAAGGATGGGAAGGAACTGGTAGTGGAGTGTACAAGCATAGTTTTCTATTGCTAGGCTTGCTTTTAGCACACATGGTACACCCTCTTACATATCTAGAAACTGTTTCACTCATTTTTGGCCAATAACAAAATCTTTGCAGCTGTGCAACTGTTTTACTTACACCAAAGTGACATGATATTAGAGAAGTGTGTGCTTCTTGAATTATCTTTACTCTTTTGGTTTGAGGGATGCATAACTTTCCAAAATGATACAAGAGTTGGTCCTTAACATGATAATCCAATTCTTCTACTTGTTTGCCATGACTTAAAGTTGCATATACATCTTTAAAATCTATGTCTTGAGCATAATGTTCAATGTAGCTTTCATGCAATATTGAGTTATGCTTAAGTATAGTAGATGCATTTATGATTGGTCTAAACAACATATCTGCAACTTTATTGTGTATGCCCTTTTTATATCTGATGACAAGATGAAACTGTTGTAGAAAACTCATTCACCTATAGTGTCTTGATTGCTGCAACTTAGTTTGTGAGTGTAAATATTGAAGTGGTTGATGATCAGTATGTATAATCGTCTCTTTGCCCATTAGATAATTTTTCCACTTTTTCACACTCTATACTAATGCATACAATTCTTTATCATATGTGGGATAATTAACTACTGCAGAATTAAATGTCTCGGAATGATAACATATGGGTTTACCGTGCTGCATCAGTACTGATCCTATGGCATAGTCATTGGCATCCGTTTCAATCTTAAAGGGTCTTTGAATATCGGGGTGCTAGTACTAGTGCTGTACTAATCTTTTCTTTTAAGGTGTCGAAGGCTTTCTGCTATTTTCCTCCCCACTGAAACGCCTTGTTCAATCCTGTTAAAGCATGTAAGGGAGCTAAAATCAAGGAAAAGCTAGAAATAAACTTTCTCCAATACTTGCTACCCCTAGGAAGCTTCTCACTTCTGTCGCAGATTTGGGTTTAGGCCAGTTCACAATGGCTACAGCCTTAGAGGGATCTATCTTCAATTCACCACCCCCTACAATATGACCCAAATAATTCAAATATGTTTTTCCAAATTCACATTTTGATAACTTAACGTAAAGATTTTATTTTTTCAAAACATCTAGAGTTTGCTTTACATGCTTCAAATGTTCTTCCCATGTTTTACTAAATACAAGAATGTCATCTAGATATACAATGACAAATTAATCAATAAAAGGCTTGAGTACATCGTTCATTACTCTCATGAAAGTAGCAGGAGCATTAGTTAAGCCAAAAGGCATAACTAACCATTCATATAATCCCTGCTTTGTTTTGAAAGAAATCTTCCATGCATCTTGCTCTGCAACTCTAACTTGATGGTAGCCATTATGCAAGTCCAACTTGGAAAAGTAAACAAATTCTTTCAACTGATATAGTAGATCATCTATGCGAGGAAGGGGATAACGATTTTTTATTTTTATCTTATTCAGTGCTCGGTAATCAATGCACATTCTCCATGAGCCATATTTATTTCTCACCAAGACAATTGGAGAACCACATGGTGATGTCCTAGGTCTTATGAACCCTTTCTCGAGTAGCTCTTGTAGCTTCTTGATTTCTGCATTCTCTAAAGCGGATAACCTGTACATTTCGATGTTAGGAAATGGAGCATCCTACTGCAAATTAATATCATGTACTACTTCCTTTTTGGGTGGCAGACCTTTAGGTTCTTGAAATAGCATATCATATTCTAAAACAACTTTTTCTAAATCAGCTTGTTGTTTAGCATTACAACCCTCAAAGACATTGGTTTTTTCAGGTTTCTTTTCCTTTACAACCATTAGTAAAAATTGTTTGCATGAAGTTACAATTCTTTTCATCTGCCCTGAGTTTATGAGAGTACAGTTACTCTTGAGTTTATGAGCTCTTACAATATATTCGATTCCATCTTTAACGAGTTGATACTTGTTTTTAGCTCTACAGAAAATGGCTTTTCTAGCATACAAGTAAGGACTTCCTAAAACAATTACACATATATCCAAGGGAACAATATCTACTTCAACCTCATCTACAAATGCTGACCCAAAAGAAAACCTAAGTTTACATTGTCTAGTCACTTGTAGCTTTGCTTTATCACATACACAACCCAATGGATAGGGATTCTTATGAGGTGTGGTTAGTAATCCCAGCTTCTTTACAATTGCTTTAGAAACTAAGTTTACTTGTGAGCCACTATCAAACAAAGTATCAATCTTTTGATGCTTGGAAATAACTCTAATATGAAAAATCTCATGTCTTTTCCTCTCATTTTCTTCATTATCAGTAGATTGCATAGAATTACTAGTAGATGCTTCAGAATTTTTACCTTTTATACCCGTGGTTGTGATTGTTGTTTCATCCCCTGATTCTGACCCCAAATCCTTCAGAATACTTGCAACAGTCTTCTTATTTTTGCCATCGTACTTCTTAGGCCTCAACTCCGGATGCAGAATCCAGCAGTGTTCATCATCATGCCCATCCTTCTTGCAGTGAGTGCATGTAGGTTTGGTCTTTTGTATAGAATTTTCCTTCCTCTCTTTCCATTTTTGCTTTCTCTTTTTCTTGTTCTTGCTTGCAGTGGGTTTTGATGATCCCCCAACTTTTGGGTTCACATTCTTTCCTCTAGCCTCTAGATGTGTAGTTTGAATAGATACCACATCTATGATAATAGGATTAAACATGAGAATGGTGTGCTTTAAATAGCTATGTAGACCACCTATATAATTCAATAGAGTTTCAGATGAGTCTAAAAAAATTCCTAGAATCAAAGCTCTTTTTCTAAATTCTTGGGTGTAACTTTGTACACTTTGCCCTTTCAATTGGCGAAGAGTTTGCCAACTCATCATAGCTTGTTGCATGTAAGCTAGTGGATAGAATTTTTTTTTAATTGCAGAAACAAATTCACTCCAAATAGAAAGAATTTTACCATGCTTCTTCATGTTAGCTTGTGTTCTGCCTTCCCACCATACCAAGGCAGTTCCTCCAAGGCGTAGGTTGGCCAGCTGAATCTTACTTTTGTTTGAATCAATATTTTGCACCCTGCAATATACATCAATCTGTCTAATCCAATTATCCAGCTTCTTTGCATTCAACTCTCCATCATATATTGGCAAATCAAATTTAACATCTAATTTAATTAAAGATGCTTTCTTCTTTTTATTTTTAGGACTATCAGGAGGTGTGGGAAGTTTTTCTTCTTTCCCTTTTCCTTTAGAATGGTCATTCAGGAGAGATTCTTCTACTCCTTTGTCATGTTGGGAAGTTGAAGAATCTTTGCTTCGACCTTTCTTAAATTCTCTATACATTTCCTCTACCATGGCTCTCATGGTCATGAAACTATCCATGAACTAGGAGTCTGATTCCAAGGGACTTTCTTCTGCCATTTTCCTCCTAGAATTGACTCTTCCAATTTCTGGGTTAGCTTCAACCAACTCTCCTTCTCCTAATTTGAGCTTTTTCCTTGATAACATTCAACAAAAAAAATCCAGCACAAGCTTGTCTAACCTTAGCAACCTAAAGCTCTGATACCACTTGATCTAAAATTGATCTAAGACAAACAATAAGGTATTACAAACTCATGTGCATGGATGTGCCTATGTTATTTTATGCAAGGGATCGATAAGATTGCGAAATACATAGGCAATGGAGCAGTTAAGGAAAACATAACAAGCAAACATATAAAAAAAACAAGTTTAATAAGGAGTTCACCCAATACTCCTGGGCTACGTCTCCTGGTCTAGCCTTCAGTGGTGGCCTCTCTATTATGTTTTCAAAGCAGAGTTTTTACAATAGTGAGCTCAATTTGAGTCTCACACAACAGATACAAATCAATAAGACTGTACTTGGATCCCCCAAGTTTCTGGAGTACACAGACTCTCCTTATTGACTTTTGACCTCTATTGGTCACAGTAGTATGAGCCCAATTTGAAACTCATACATGACAAGCATTACAGAGGAGTGCACTTGAACCTCTCAAGCCTTCTCTAGAGCACACAGACTCTCTGACTCTCTCTATCTCTATCTTGACTCTGGCTCGATGCTGCCTTTGCTTCTGCAGGTTAGCTCGTCTTCTTCTTTCTACTCTCTACTCTCTACTCTTTGCTTTCTTCCCTCTTTGTCAGCTTGTGGCTTTAAAGCCAATCTGCTTTCTGATTGTTCGTTCCACTTCTTGGCTTTCCAGTTCCCTTGTCTCTATCCATTTGAATCCCTCTGTCCTGCATAAATAGTCACAGTATAACGCCTCACAAGGAGGTGGCCACCTATTTCATAATGGATGAGTGCGAATTCTCTTGGACATATTCGAAGAGATCGTTTTTCCATTAACTCCAAGAATGCTCACGAAACACGACCTACTACCAATGCATTATCCACATTGGACTTCAAATCCTATACAGCTCTGCTTTTTAACCTTGTCAAATCCAGTCATCCATCAGAACACGTCTCCGCCATTGATCTGGAGCCTCCAAATCCTATAGTCATCGTCCATATCGGGCGGATAAGTAACATGATGTTTATCTTTCTAATGTGAGCGGTTTTCTCTCTCTTCTTCCAGATGCGTGGCAACCATTTTATGGCATCGAGCAGGACTCGGTTGAAACCGCTTACCACTCGAAGCCCTTCCGATATCTTGCTGGTTTTTGTGGGACCCTGCTTCATTCCGATTGCATCAGAAGCGGGGTTCCACAAAAACCAGCAGGATATCGGAAGGGCTTCTACCAGTAAGCAGTTTCAACCGAGTCCTGCCCGATGCCATAAAATGGTTGCCACGCATCTGGAAGAAGAGAGAGAAAACCGCTCACATCGGACAGATAAACATCATGTTACTTATCCACCCGATATGGATGATGACCGTAGGATTTGGAGGCTCCAGATCAATGGCGGAGACGCGTTCTGATGGATGACTGGATTTGACAAGGTTAACAAGCAGAGATGTATAGGATTTGAAGTCCAATGTCGATAATGCATTGGTAGTAGGTCGTGTTTCGTGAGCATTCTTGGAGTTAACGGAAAAACGATCGCTTCGAATATGTCCAAGAGAATTGGCACTCATCCATTATGAAATAGGTGGCCACCTCCCTGTGAGGCGTTATACAGTGACTGATTACGCAGGACAGAGGGATTCAAATTGATAGAGACAAGGGAACTGGAAAGCCAGGAAGTGGAAGCGAAAAATCAGAAAACAGATTGGATTTAAAGCCACAAACTGATAGAGAGGGAAAAAAGCAAAGAGTAGAGAGCAGAGAGAAGAAGTCGAGCTGACCTGCAGAAGCAAAGGCAGCATTGAGCCAGAGTAAAGACAGAGACAGAGAGAGTCAGAGATTCTGTGTGCTCCAGAGAAGGCTTGAGAGGTTCAAGCACACTCCTCCATAATGCTTGTCATGTGTGAGTCTCAGATTGGGCTCATACTACTGTGACCAATAGAGGTCAAGAGTCAATAAGGAGAGTCTGTGTACTCCAAATACTTGGGGGATTGAAGTACAATCATATTGATTTGTATCTATTGTGTGAGACTCAAATTGAGCTCACTATTGTAAAAAACTTTCTTTGAAAACATAATAGAGAGGCCACTATTGAAGGCTGGACCAGGAGACATAGCCCAGGAATATTGGGTGAACTCCTTATTAAACTTGTTGCTTTTATATGTTTGCCTGTTATGTTTTCCTTAACTGCTCCATTGCCTGTGTATTTCGCAATCTTATCGATCCGTTGCATAAAATAACATAGGCATATCCATGCACATGAGTCTGTAATACCTTATTATTTGTCTTAGATCAATTTTAGATCAAAGTGGGTGCATCTGTTCTATCACACTATGTAATACTAATGAATTGGTACTTGGAAACAGAGCTCCTCCATGACACGGATGAATGGGATATTTTGAGGCAAGGGTTCCTAATGAGATTCATCTTTGAGGATGGATTTGAGTGCATCGATGAAGCGTTGCAGGAGGTCAAAGCAGCGATCTTTAAAATACCGCAGGACCCCTTGGATTTGATTGAACCAGATTGGACCACACAGCTGCGCCATGCACTGGGGTGATATAATGTGGCTGCTGAAGAAGAAGAGGAGGATGCAAGGAACCTTATTATCCCAAAGATAAGGTCACCATGAAATTGAGGGGTCGTAGATAGAGAATCCAGGTATCACCGCGCTGCTGAAAACTAGACAAGTGAACATTGGAACAGAGGTGGAGCCAAAGTTTACGAAGATAGGAGACTACTGGGATGATATTACGGTGGATAAGGTCTCTGAGTTGCTATGCAATTACCAGGATTTGTCCCTACAAAGTTTTCAGACTTGAAGTGGATAATAAGAGATTTAGGAGTGATGAAGATAATGTTGAAACCAGATGTGAAGCCTGTGAAGCAGAGGTCATATTGCCTTACTCCTAAGTACAAGGAAAAAGTTTGCTTGGAGTTGGACAAAATGTTGGTAGCAGGAATCATTGAACGAGTGGAGGAGTCTGATTGGGTAAGTCCCATGGTAGTCTAGGAAAATAAGCAGAAGGATGAGATAAGGATCTACGTAGATCTCAGGAAACTGAATGATTCTTGCATTCATGATCCCTTTCCAACTCTATTCATAGATGAGGTATTGGATAATGTTGGCGGACAGGAAGCATATTCGTTTATGGATGGCTTCTTTGGATATCATCAGATAAAGATTGTGCTGGAAGATAGGAGTAAGACGACCTTCGTGACTGAGTGGGGATGCTTTCAGTATACTATAATTCTTTTTGGACTGAAGAATGCACCGACGATCTTTTCGTGTGTAGTCATTGCGACATTCAAAGAGTTCATTCACAAGTTTTTGGAGGCATACTTTGATGATTGGACAGTGTTTGGGCTAGTAAAGTGCCATGTAGCTAGTTTGTGCTTGATGTTGGATATGTACTAGAGGTATCAAATTGTGCTAAACTTGAAGAAGTGTCTATTTTGCGTCCCTTTTGGAATCTTGCTAGGTCATGTAGTGTGCAGATAGGGATTAATGGTGGACCCAACTAAGATCATGGTAATAATCAATTTGGAAGCACCAAGAAGTGTTAAACAGCTACGCGCAATACTGGATCATACTGGTTATTACCAAAAGTTCATCAAGAGCTATGCCCAGATTACCGCATCGATGGAAAACCTATTAAAGTAGGACGCTACATTCTGTTGGAATGAAGAATTTCAGCAGAGCCTGGATGTGTTAAAAGGAAAAATGGGCACCGTATCGATCCTAATCTTCACGATTGGAAGAAGGAATTTCATGTGCATTTGGATGCGTCATGTATTGCGTTGGGAGCAGTACTGGCACAGACCAGTGAAGGAGAATTGGATCACCCGATAGCATTCGCAAGTAGGAAGCTGTCGAAGGCTGAAAAGAACTATTTGATGATGGAGTGCGAAGGGTTGGCTATGGTATGCATGATCCAGAAGTTCAGGCATTACTTTCTAGGCGGACACTTTAAGATGTATATAGACCATTCTACATAATTTAAAGTACCTGGTCAACAAGCTTGTGTTGGGGGGGGGAATATGAATATGGTTGCTGCTGTTCCAGGAGTATGATTTTGAAGTAATTTTGAAGCCAATGACATTGAATGCAGGACCAGATCATCTTTCACACATTGAAATAGGAGAGGAGCCTACTAATTTGGAGGAAGGACTGCCTGACCCATAGCTCTTTGTGGTGTGCGTGGAGAAAATCATTTTGCAGTCATCATCCACTTCCTGACTATGGGAACGGCTGCAGAAGGATACACAAGTCAACAAAAGAAGGAATTGGTGGTGTGCGTTGAAGATTTTACCGTTATTGCAGGTCACTTGTATAAAATGGGATTAGATGAGATATTGTGATGATATGTGCCTGATTTTGAACGTAGAATTATCCTAGCTGAAACTCATAGAGGAGCTATAGGAGGGCACTTTGCAGGAAAAGCAACAATGCAGAAGATTTTGTGCGCTAGGTTGTGGTGGCCGACATTGCATAAGGATTCCAAAGCATATTGTAGGGCATGTGATGCATGTTAGAGGATGGGCAGGCCATTACGGAGGGTTGAGCTACCTCTAAATATGCAAGTGTCATTGTAGCCATTTGAGAAATGGGTGATTGATTTTGTAGGACTGATTCAACCTCCAAGAAAGAAGACATGTGCGCAGTACATCATCACTGCGATCGAGTATTTGACAGATGGGAAAAGGAGTAGCTTATAAAGGACTATACAAGGGAAACATCAATGAAATTTCTATTCAAGAATGTGCTAACCAGGTTTGGTTGCCTGAAGATTTTGATGAGTGATCGTGGTACACACTTCCTTAATGAAACAATCAACATGCTGACGGAAGAGTTCCAAGTGTATCATCAAAATAGCACACCATATCATCCTCATGCCAATGGGATGGTGGAAGCGTTTAATAAGATATTGGAGAACACACTGACAAAGGTTTGGAATGTGCAAAGGAATGATTGGGATGTGCATGTACCAACGGTGCTATGGGTTATAGAACCACTCATAAAAAGCTGATTGGACAGACACCGTTTAGGCTAGTCTATGGCAGAGAGGTTCTGATGCCTATGGAGTATATTGTGCCTAGTCTATTCATAGCGACGTTCATAAGAATGGAAGACCACAAAGCCTTAGAAGAGTGGCTCGTGCATCTGACAGAGTTGGAGGAAGATAGATTCTTGGCTGGATTCTATCAACAAGTTCAGAAGGAGTGTGAAAAGGCATGGCACAATCAGCACATCAAACTGTGCACCTTCAAGGTAAATGATTTAGTGTTATTATATGACAACATGTTTGATAAATTTCTAGGAAAATTTCAGATGGATTGGTTGGGGCCATATGTGATTAAGGAGATTACTGATGGTGGAGCAGTTCAACTGGTTAAATTCAATGGAGATCCATTTCCAGGAAAGATAAATGGCAGTCGATTGAAGCCATACACTGGGAATCTGGCCAGATGACTATATGAAAGTAGCATAGTCTTAACACTCCAGGTAGCTGCAAGGAGGCACGGGACTATAAACTACACTGCACGGGTTGTAGAGCTGTGCGACGATGGGTCTGCGAGAAACGAGAGGATGTCACAATACCAACAAAAGCACAAAAGGATCTGCGTTATGGGAGATGTGATTGTGTAGCACAACTAAAAAGTGACTGTTACTATCACTGTTCATGATTTGATTGTCAGAAGACGGTTAAGAGGAGCGGGCAATTGGTATTTAAGGCATTTACGGCTGAAATCAAGTGTGAAATCTTTAGAAATACGCCACCAATCTCGCATTTATGAACAGATTTTTGGGGGAATAGTCAAATTTTAATTTGAAATTACCTATAAATTACAAATGGTCATCTAGCGAGAAACACTTTTCATTCTAAGAATTTCTTAGTGTTGTTGTTTGTTGCATGAACTCTTTGAGAATTTGCTTGAAAGCCTTGCATTTGAGTTCGATCAGAACTCCATTGACAACTTCATGTCTGCACCACCTGAGACCACTAGTACTGGGGGCACTGTCGCCTCTAAAGGAGCTGCCCCTGAAGTTGTGAGTATGGAGGTTCTTGCAGCAATGCCTAAGGCACCAAGGTTGCTTAGGCTAAAGCCTATGCCACGGAGAGAGGTTCCCAAGCCAAAGAAGGATACATAGAACAATATGCTACCAGTGTGTGAGTCACCAAGGAAACATGTAGCTATATAGGCGTAGTGAAAAGAAAAGCCAACTGCACAAGAGAAAGGAAAAGTTGTATACTTGTAGGCTGAGGAAGGCATTGAAGACATATATGTTGAAGGGGTGGACCCTGTTTCAAAACTACCAGAGAATATCCCTCTACGCCAAGGAAAGGTGAAGGTCCCAAAGGACCTAGATGAGGGATAGTTTCTCCTAAACACACCCCTGCTACCAGAAAAAATCACTTTCGAAGGTCTGCACTTGGCACGCATCCCACTTCTGAAGCTTGAAGATAGGAATTTGGGAGACGTTGAGTGGTTTCACCACCTAGCTATTGATACCTTCATGAAGTGATTATTCTACAAGGATTCTGGTGTCACCGTGCTGGAGCCGGTGGAATGGATTCGCGAGGTAAACAAGGAAGGGTTGTTGAACCTCCTATGGGTGCCGCACTACCACCGCACCCCCATAAAATTGACAGTCATTAAGTAGTTATTGTGCCTTGTGCGTGATGGGTGCTTGTGGTTGACTGAGTTGATACCAATCACTGATATGCTGATCCATCATATCATGCTGTTACCTCACTCTAGAGGAAAGAGGCAGTCCTCAAGACTAGATTGGGGCCTTGGCTAGACAAGGCCTATGTTATCTCTACCTCCATTGAAGAGAAGCTGGCAGGCCTACAGAGGACACAACATAAGGTAAAGGAAGATAGTGTGGGACCAACAACAAAGCAGCTAGTGGAAAAACTCAAGCAGGAAACCACACAAAGCGTGGCTGAGGTAGCAGTGGCACAAGTTGGGCTTGGAGGTCTCTACAGTAAGATCTCCACGCCAGTAGAGTGACTCGAGGGTGAGTCATGATATTTGTGTTGGGGGCCTGTTGGGACAGGATTCCCTGCGGTCAATTTTGGGGCAAAAGCCCAAGTTTTGGGGTAGAAAGCCCAAGTTTTTGTTATGTAAAGTGTAAAGTCTCTATAATTTGTGGTCACGGAGCACATAGATAGTAAGTGTCATAAATGGATTTTCACTTCTTTTATGTAAGTTGTGTCGGCTTGTATAGACCTACCCGTGGTTCACGGACCATGGGATTATATAAAAAGGAGAGTATTAGAGAGTCTAAGTCAGTTCATAGTTGATGATAATGATGTAATGGGTCATTAGGAAGTGAAGAGCGAAGAGTCTTAGAGTAGAAGAGAGGCTCTACAGTTGTGTGTGCAAAGGTCTAGAGTAGAGTCTGTAGCTGAGTGCGCAGGATAGTCTCGAGTCTATAAGCTTAACTAAAGTATCAATAAAGAGATTATTATGTAAATGTCTATGTTTTGCCTATTTACATATGTTATGAATGAATGCAACTATGTTATGATGAATATTGGGTTTATGATTTAATACTGTATCGATGTGCGATTCTGCATGGTTTAAACTGTAATATGAACACAAGCAATAATATCTGTTTACGCGAAGAAAAAAGCTATCATATAATTAAGTCAATTTGGGTAAATATAGAAGTAAGGGTAGTTACAAAGGCACGTAAGTGTTTGATTAGGCTGTTTAGGGTCTATGAAAGACAGTCGTCGACCTTCGCGAAGGTCTAGAAGCTAGTAAGCAGAAGTTATATCAATAAGCCTTAAGGGATTATCAACCTATGCAAAGGCAGATTAGTGGTATAAAATGACATCCTCTCATCTCAGGGTGTGGATACTTGGTTCCAGCGCCCCCCCATACTGCTTCGGGTGAGAATTTAGTCCTCTCTCCGCGGATTGATACTGAAAGGGCTAGTAGTGTAGGGATTTTTTTGGCAAACTTAACTTTGAACCTGGTTCAGGACCCACTAAGCCAACAATTGGCCATAGCATGTACCTAGCCTCTTTAAATTTAGTTATATAACCCTCAACTAGTTACAAATTTTATCCATATTGATCTATAAAGAGGACCTAGCTACTCTAGGAGAAATTGATGATCCTTCATTAGACATAACTAAAATTTGACAAGGGAAAAAGCTAACCAGTATAAAAGCATCTTCTGTGTCAAAAATGTAGTAGTACAACTCACCATTCTGTACTCTATTCTTTTGTGCATATATCCATCAGAACTGACCATTCAGGTTATACTCTTTGAAAAGTCTATGCATTTTATGTTGAACCATGATATCCATGTAAAGGGGCAAAAACACCAATAGTTTAACCATAATAAATACCCTTACAACTTTCAATGGAATTATTGAGCAAGCCTATAGTTAAATATCCTAAGCGAGAAGAGTGGAGATGGGAAAAGTTCTTTGTAATCCTTGGAGTATCTAGTGATCTAGTCATTTGGACAAGCTTCTTTTGTTAGGGGTTGACAATTGTATATTTGAGAAGTCTATCAAAGGTTAGGAGGAGATTCTAAAACTTTATCCCAATGGCCATTTTAAGTGACATTTTGTTGAATGTTTTATTAACTATCTAGGTAAGGTACAAACTACAATGTTGTATCTTTTTAGGAATTCTATTAGTTAAAGAAACGAACTCCTGAATTTCAAATTGTAATAAGGTTAGGTATTGTTGGGTTAAACAATATATAGACCTCCTTGACATTGATATGGAACAAGAGGTATAAATCTGGCTACCTAGTATTAACTGTAAAATTCACTATGCATCATTGTGCAAAATTTGGAGGCCCCTGATTCTCTAAAACTGCAGTAAGATTGAGTTTCACTGAGTTATGGGAAAGGAAGAGTGAATGTTGTACAAATTTTTTCTAGTAAGCTTAAACATGAAATCCCATTCTCTTTTATTTCGTCTATTGGAAGAAAGAGGAAAATTCTTATGATCTAGTGGTGTAAGTCCTTAGGGCATAGGCATGTTTCTACACTAGATCCAAAAGGAGGATTAAAATAATGGCTGGTAAAATGTCAACCAACCTTCCAATAAAGGACATCGCTGAAAATTTGAAATATGGTTGTTGGTTTTGGGTCCATTTCCAAATGCTGCTACTAAATTTACATGGTTAGTAAACTAGAAACCTACGAGGGCCACATTAACAATAATAAATAGAATCATAAAAATAATAAGTTTGTTTTCCATTGTTTCAAGATCCAATGTTAGTATATCCTATGAAAAAAACAAAAGGAAAGTTCAAGGGCAGAACCTCCAAATTAAAATGACCAGATGAGAAAAAAATGTGCATTCATACAGATAAACAAGATGGGAAAAAAAATCATTTGCTTCATAAAGCATTCCATCAATCAATTTTTGAATGGATGTTGATACATTCATTGAGTGGATAGTATTTTTAGAATGAAAAATGGTATTTAAAATGAATACTTCGAAATACACTAATAGCATCTTCACTTTATGACTATAGATAAGACAGCTGACAAATTGTTATAAATGTAAGAATTCATGGAGAGTTAATGCCGAAAAAGTACACTATTTTCTAAGACAATTGAAACCCTTCATACCTAAGGTGACTAACCTCCTGAAGACACCTCATCTTCCTTTCTCTTCTTGGAAAGCAGTTACACTAAAGAAGGCTGGAAATTAGTATGCAAGAGGGGATAAAAGACATAATTGAAGGCTTTGTAAATAGTTGGAATTTTGAAACTTGTAGATTGAATTTCTCTAATGCCTAAGGGGCCACTATATTCATAAAATATCTGAGAGTGTACCAAAAGATTTATCTCCCCTTTTGCAGAATTTGTATCCTAGTTTTTGTATGTTCTCTTATTCAATCAATAACTTTTTCCCAATTGGAAAAAATTCAACTTCATAGACACAATATATATTTCAAGGGCATAGAATGGAAAACTAACACTGTGAAGATTGTGTTCATCTTCCCTAGCATTGTTTTTTGGCATTTACATTGTCTTCAATGCACTAATCTAGGGTGAAGAGCCCTCTAGTGACGTACCAATTGGGGCAATGGCTACTTTGGTATATTTATGGTTTGTGATATATGTGTATTTGGTCTTTGTTGATAGTGACTTTGGCTACAAGAAAATTGTAATTGAAGATTATGTTAAGAAAAATAATATTGCCAGGTAGATTCTAGAGCAGACATGGTACATGCAGCCAGTTTTCTCAGTACTCATTGGAGGCATATTACCCTTTGGTATAGTTTTCATTGAATTAATATTCATCTAAACATCTATTTAGCTGCATCAATTTATTACATTTTTGGGTTTCTATTCATTGTCTTTGTTATCATTATTGTTACTTGCACAGAGATAATTATTGCTCTCTACTACTTTCAGTTGTGCAGTGAGGAATACCACTGGTGGTGGAGAGCTTATCTAACTTTAGGCTTATCTGCACTTTACCTATTCTTGTATGCTACATTCTACTTCTTCACCAAGATGGAGATTACGAACCTTGTCTTTGGTATTATGTACTTCAGTTACATCACAATTATCTCATATGATTTCTTTGTATTGACAAGTAAAATTGGCTTCTGCGCATGCTTCTGGTTTGTGTGGACCATTTATGCTTCAGTGAATATTGAATGAAGTTATATGTTGTAGCCAAATTTTCCTCAAGGCTCAAATTTTCATTTGAGCAGAATCAGGTGGTAGAATGTTAGATGTGTGTTCTTTTCTCTAGTGTTTAGGAAAATAGAATAGGAATTTTGTTGTGCTAGCAAGAGGAGATATCTGAGTGGATATCATGAATATCACGTATTATTTGGGTATCATGAGTTCACCATGTCAGATATGCATATAGAGGTATTTTCAAACCTATAAAGATGAACAACCAATGAAATTTGAAAAACTATGAGATTGGTAAATTGAAGGCATGGAGCTATTTTGATGGAGTTTGTCAAGATATTCCTAGAAAATATGGAGGAGGATGAAATATTAATGAGCGGTAGTATTGCAGCAAGAATGTTGCAACTCCTAGGGCTACCAACTTTACTTCATCAATCTGGGGTTCGTACAAACTTGGAGGTGACATTGTTGTATACACAAATAGATGTAATGGTCTACTCTTTGTCACTTTTCAACTGGGGTGATAGACCATTAGGATTCCAAAACCAATATTCTATTGACTAGAAGAAGTCTAACTACCAAATGGAGAAGGGAAAATTATCCTTAATGAAATAAAAAGAATGTTGCCTCCTTTAAGGAATGAAAGACTAAATTGGAAGATGCTTGTAAAGTGACATGAAATCCTTTAGCTACTCATTGACACCTTTTGTTTTCAAAACAAACCTAGCTTATCCTTATTTATAACATGTGATGATCTAAACTAATTGAGCATGGAATATGGTCTAGGGAGTATTATAACTGTTGCATGCATGTGCTAATTTAGAAGTTGTAGAAAAAACTCTTTTATCACGTGTTCATTTTATGAATGCAAATGCTAATCTTTACTTGTTCATTGGCAGGGGAGACGGGCATGGAGGAAGAGGTCTAGAATTGTCTTAAGGGTATGGAAGCCAATTGGAGGCCAAATCCAAGCTTAAATGACATTTTTTCTAAATTCGGGCTCAAAACAGTCTGCTACAGGGTTTCCTGTAGTACTACTACAAGATGTCCTAGTTCGACTACAAGATGCCCTGTTTTACTACAGGGAACAAGCCAAAAGCTTAGGAGATGGAAGCAAAGGTGAAATGAGGTGTGGGAAAGGTATATGATGGGGGAATAAGGTATGTAGGAGGTGAACACCATCCAAGGTTCAATCAAATTCTTTAAGATGGTTGGATTTTCTCAAAGGAAATTGTAATTTTGCTTATAAAACAAGAATTCGGATTTAGGGTTTAGTGGAATTTGGAAACATGAGTGGATAAGGCTTTGATGAGGCAAACAAGATGAGATCTCCTTCCAAATTAGAATCTCCTACAACAACATACATTTGTGTCTACATTTATGCACAAATGCATTTATACATGGGAAATATTTATTAAATGAAATAAAATAGAGTTATCACCATCTAGTGGCTAAGTTCATGAATAGAAGTGCTTTGAAACCAATGTAAAACTTAAGGGATAGAAAATTACAATTGTAACTCATCCTAGCAAAATCAAAGACAATGACCTACTCATCAAGAAACCCTAGATTATGCAGCGAAGCAAGAAATTTGTTTTTGGGATGTATGAATAGAACCCTCGAGTCATGATCCCATAAGGGAGATGAGGTGAATGCCACTATAACCAACTTTTCTAGAGTGGCTTCTGTCACTATTATTACACAAAATATTGTCACCATGACTATTTGCAGTCAGTATGGGTCTATCATCATTCATACTATCCTCCTAAGCAAGTCTCAAACCTCAACTCTTCATGTCAAGCTTTGAAAATGAGAGGAATACCTTAAAAGTCAATAAACCTCTAGTTCTGCACTTTCTCTCACTGTTGCCTGCGGTCCCGCACCCTTTGTTCGTGTTACCTGTGGACCTACCCGCTCTGTCTCTAAAGGAGTGGTTGCGGACCCCTGTGAAAGTCAAAAAGGCGCAAGTTTATTCTTAAAAACTCACCTTGGGTTAATTCTAGATGATTCTAGAAGGAATTTTGACGTGGATGGTTCGCTCCTAGGTGGTTCATGCATCCCAAAAGTGAAGGAGCTAATCCCTTGATGAGAGGAGCTATCCCTTTGAAGGAGGGCTTTATCCCTTTGAAGGTGGACCTAGTAACTTCCCTCCATTGCACTATAAATTAAGGCATTGGGCTGGTTGCTAGAGAGGTTAGAAGCTGAACATTTTTTAGGGTAAATGCTGGTGGAATTGGGACTTCCTAGTTAAGCTTGAGAGGAGAGATCACATACCTTTTGGAATCATTGGGAAGAGAGTGAAACTTGTCAAAGTAGAGGAGACTTCTTGATGGACCCTGGGAGGAGCTTGTACAACATCAAGGCACAGGTTGTAAAGTTCTTCTTTGATTTGAATTAATACAATCAGATTCATTTTTCTCAACAAATTGTCTTATGTGAATTGTTTCATGAATTCCTTGATCATCATGATAAGTATGCTTTATTATATTGGCTTTTCAGGTGCTATTTAATTTGTGTTCTTGTTTGTGTTTGCAGATTCCCTACAAGGGAGCTCATTTGGATCAAAGGAGCGAGGCTTCCACAAACTTGCATTGGACCCAAGGTAGGCCTAAAACCCTTGTTTGCCTTTGTTTATAAATTGCATATTTAGAGAAATATACAATTTGATTGGCTTGCTTGTCACTAGATATCATTAGATACTAGGGAGGTCGGTCTTGTCCGCAAGAACGACTCATTCCGTGTGACAAAATGGCGACTCCGCTGGGGACTTGATTTTTTGATTTGCTTTACTTTGACTTGAGAAACTGTGTTTTTGTTTCTGTTTTTGGCTTGTTGTGTGTGGAATTGGGTAGATTTAGTAGATCTTGGATTATTTTTTGTTTTTTCATACTTTTGGGAGAGGACCGCACCCTTTGCTTGTAACACAGTGCATACCTATCCGCACTTTTGCTTTACACATAGAGCGGTACCGCACCTGTGTGGACTGCGGACCCTGTCAAAATTTTGGAAAACTTAAGATTTTCTCTTTCAGTCAGCTTAGTTTTTGTTTAGGTGTTTTTTGCCCCTGCCCAGACCTGCATGTGACTTGTCAGGAACTTTTCTTAGATTAATTCCATTGGTATTAGGGTTTTAGGTGAAAT
The DNA here is from genome assembly GCA_031772625.1 of Pinus tabuliformis. Classification (NCBI taxonomy): domain Eukaryota; kingdom Viridiplantae; phylum Streptophyta; class Pinopsida; order Pinales; family Pinaceae; genus Pinus; species Pinus tabuliformis. Next base: position 1,019,944,208 of record CM062818.1, on the reverse strand, counting down.
TCCTAGAAGTTTTGGTTGCCGGGCTTGATTTTCATTTTGGTCTTGTAGTAGCTCAGAGCTTAGAAGCCTTAGAAGTCTCATATCACCTTGGTTTTTATTGGCCTTCTTATGAGTCTGACCATTTTCAAAATCCGCCTTTGTTGAGGAATCCATCTTGTGTTTCTCTTTGCGAAACTTCGAAAGGACTTGTGTTAAAAGTTTTGGATTTCATTTTTAGAAAAGAAAACAAAAATTGGTTGTTTTTGACTGATTTGTGATTCTGGACAAATTGGTCCTTAGTTTGCTTATAGCTAAGTAAAACATCCTTGAAAAGTAATCTTGTAAGATTTACTTCAAATAGTTATTAGGACTATAGATCTCAAGATTAGATTTTTCCATAGTTTTGAGTGTTTTATGAAAATATAAAAAAAACTCTTTTGGAAAAAGTTTGTTTTTGTAGTATTTGAGTGTTTGAAAGTGTTAGTGTCAGTCTTTCCAGCCTTCCTCCAGTGATCAAACGTGCTCTTACACAGTGATTTTGAAGTGTCAAGGTCAAATTTTGTCATTTCAGTGAGTCTTCAAGCAAAATTTGGTCACTAGGCATTAGGTCTGGGGTTTGATCTCACTCTTTTTAAAGTTGTCCAAATGCCAATCTATGTCACTATTCAGCTGATTCTATCATCATTCATAGGGTTTTCATTATCATGTCAATGTCTAATGAGTCATTTTACACCTTGTTCATGCTTCAGTTGCGCCTAGGTAAGGTAATTTCCCTCTCCTAGGGTTTTGAAAGCTAATTTCCCTTGGATGGTCGAATCATTAGAAAAACTTGTATCCAGATGTTCATACACCTTCCCCTATCCTTAAAGTACCTTATCAAATGCTTCCCATCACTGAGATCCCCCAAATTCCTCATTTTTTCACAAACCCTAGTTTCTAGCTACAACCTGGCAATTTCCTAGGTTTGGCCTGTGTTTTGCCCTTTTGGACCCCTTCCCCTCACTCGATCTCCACGATTCCACTTTTCCCTACTTCCTAACATCCCTCCCTACTTCCAAAAATTTCCCCAAGAATTTAGAAGCCACGTATACCCTTCATTTCGCTTCATTTCGACAAAATTCCTTGTTTCACACATCGGGATAAGTTTCACTCAAAAGATGTTTTAGAGAAATAAAAGATTAATTTTGGGAAACTGAGAGAGGTTTTTATCCAAAACATTCCAAAGAAGAAAAACCTCCTTCACGTTTTGCACAGGTGTCATGATTTGAGAGAAATGTCAAGAATATTGTTGCCTCAGGAGAATCAAAGACACCTCCAAAGTGACCTTGGGAAAATCAAGTTTTCTCCTAGCTTAATTGGTCAAATGATTTTCTTGATGGGTAAAATGATAACTAGACACAAATATATTTCCAATGAGCTATCATGAGCTCAATTTGGGGTTGCGGAAGGCATTCAAAAATTGACTGCAACAGCACTCTTCCTTGAGGCAGCCTCATTTGGAACTTTTTGACCAGTCTTGGGAGATTTGATTTTTTATAGGGCAAATGAACTAAAAATTGAAAAATTCTAGTTAGGTTGGAAATTAGACTCAAAGACCTTTCCAACGAGCTATCCTGAACCCGATTCTGACACCAGGAAGGCCTCCAAAAGCCTCCTGCAAAAGCGCGCGACCTGTTGGGTGCGCACGACCTGTCAGGGGGGTCTTACCAGTTGAGAAAATACACTGGCGCGACCTGTTGGGTGCGCGTGACCTGTTGGAAAATCATCCACAAAAAATTTCTGTGAACTGCAAATTGACCCCAAATCTCTTCAAGGTTGCTGGTAGGCCTCTAATCATCAAGGTTTATTGCTTGCTAAAGCTTGCATGAGCATGAAAATGTGTTTTAATGCCATCAAATTGAAATGAGAAGTTCATGTGTATTTTGTTTAAAAATGTCAAAGTGCAAGTAAAGCTAGGGTTTTGTTTTGCTGCTCTCAAGGTCATCCTTTTCACTCCCATTTTTTCCTCACATCCCAACCATCTCCCTAGTCATTTTCACCTAATCTCCTTACCAAAAATATCAAAGTCCCTAAACCCTACCTCCTATGAAACCCCTACAAAATACGATTATGTGATGGTATATGTTTCATAATTGTTTCCCTAAATTCCCCTTTCATATGTATTTTCCCTAAATCCCTTCAAAAGTCCCCCTCCCTACCATATCCCTTGTGTTTTTGTCCCCTTGGAGCAGCATTTAAACAGTCAAAACAGCAGGGTATCCCATGGGAGGATTTTATCTCTCGAGAGGCTATGCTTCTCCAGGTCAATGCTCATTTGGAGAGGTTGCTGGCCAAGGCACTAAAACGAAGGAAAAGGCCCAATCCCCTCCACATCTTGGCTGAGGTTTCCTTGAAGGAGCATGATATTAAATGACCTCACTACAGCACAAATTTCAAAAAAAATTGAGCATTTTTGGTCACTTATGAATTTTTGGGCAAAAAACAAGTTTTTCTCCCTGATAGGTCGCGCGCCGCGCGCGACCTATTCGATGGGCAACTTCATTTTGGGAAAGCTCAGCATTTATGGATTTTTCATGCAAAGATACATCTGCTCAGCAATTACCAAGATATTTCATCAAGTTTTGAGCCTCTAGAAGGTCAAAAAACATGCAAAAATTGACTTTCTGTCGCCTTTTTGACAAACAGGGAGCAGTCTTAGGATATTGCAATTTTGGAGGGGCAAATTGCCACCAAATTCAAAAATTCCAGTTGAGTTGGAAGGTAGACATCTAGATATTTCCAACAAGCCCACTTTTGCCTCATTTGGACACCTGGAAGTGCCTCAAACGGAGCTCCAAAGAAGCGCGACCTATCAGGCAATTTTCATAATTTTTCACCTACAGCTCAGGAATTCGCCCAGCTTTGGCCAGTTTTGACTTGGGATGGGATTTTTCACCCTCTTTGATGTAATTAATGTATTTTCATGTTGATATGACACTTATTTACCTATTCTAGAAGATTCATTCATGAAATAGCAAACATTTAATGAATGAATTGGTTTCCTAGCTTATAGAGGCAAGTTGTTTTGACTGCCTAGATTTTAGTGCTCAGTTTAGAATTGGTTGGAACAGCTCCTAGAAGGATGAGCTCGACCCCTAGAGGCTAGGGAATGGGTTGGCATGGTCTATATTATGTATTTTCTCAATCATTTTCATGGTTGGAGAGGTTGGACTCTTGAGGGAGAAAGCTCTATTGTATTATTCATTGTATCTCTGCAATTTTGGCAAAGGAAGAAAGACCAGGGTTTTGCAGTCCTTTTTGGGATTCCTGTGGTTACATGTATTGATGGTGTGCTTCTCTTTGTACTTGTAAGTGTGTTATGTGAAATCATCCTCTTTCTTTTTCTTCTGAAATTAGGCAAATGAAGTGTTAAAGTAGAATTCATGACTTCCATGCTCTGCTTTTAAATTTGCTTAATATCAATGTTTTCATCTGTTTAAGGAGAACTCAAGGTGATTGCTTGCTCTACTTATCTCCTCACCGGCCATTCCTACCCATTCACTTAATTTAAAGGCATCAATACAGTCTCCTACCTTGCCCCAAAGAACCCCCTGCAAAAACTGTGTCCAATCCCCGCACCCAAAATTGCCTTTCCCCGATTTTCCACCAAAATCCAAAAAATCCCAAAACAAACTCTTTTTATCAGTTTACTAGCCTAAAATCAGTGTTTCCTTATTTATTATCTCACCCGTTGAAGATCTTTACCGAGATAGACCGGAGAGAGCCCTCTCCTGCCCCGTAGGGCTAGCTACGAGGCTAAGTGGTTTGATGTTGCCTTGAAGTTTGCCTTTCTCAGCCTGAGGTGAAATTTCAAGCGCTAACAGAAAGAAAAGGGAAATTTTTTTTTGAGCATAACTAGTTGTCTCGCTTTGAGTGCATTGGAAAAGACAAAAAAAATCTCTTCTTTTGATTTGTTTGTTAAGGAAAAGATTTGTTTTTACAAGCATTTGCATTCTCAACTCTTTCCTAGCTAGAAATTCATTGAAGGGGAAAGATTGCTTATCATCTTAAGTGCATTTTTAGTGATTTCGAGTCGAGTCTTCACACCATAAGTTTCATCTCCGCACCTCTTGACTTAAAGAAAAACCAATAAAAATAACGCTTAAAGTAAAATCTATCTAGTAATCTTTTTATTTCTAGGGCTTTATTACACCAACATAGCTTAGGCTAGTATCTTGGAGTAGGGAGTAATTAACTCTCCAAGATAGTAGAACAAACAAGTAGCTGTATCTTGTGGTAGGAGAAAAATCCAATTGTTACATCTATTCTCTGGGAAAGCTCCTCTTAAAGGAGAAGCACGATATCATATTTGAACGAGTGTGGGAATCAATCCTTTGTCATTGGGAACGATAGAAGATATTCACGTATTAAAAATGGTAAACCTCGGATTAACCATTGTTGAGGAGCCTGGGGTCACTTGTTGGTAAACCTTGGATTATGTCAAGGAGCCTTCAAGGGGATTGAGCTTGTTACTCTGCCCTTGCATGCGTATCGGATCGTAGAATGTTCCCCCAGGTATATTTGTTTCCGTTGGTAACCATAGTGACCATATTCTATAGGATTCTTTCCTAAGGTGACGGTGGAGGGAAGATCCCACTGTACCTGGAGCAGACGTCAGCTAGACTCACTTGGATTTTCTGGGGGGTTCTCTTCACTCGAGACGGTTTAGTGGAGAAACTTGTGCCAGTCTATTCATTAAGCAGGTTGTGGGGGTAACTGTTCCAACCGCCATTTCTGTATTGAACTCTGCGACGTTGGATTTCATCACCAACTAGTGTTTTCAGTACAGAAAGTTACTGTTTGTGTGTGGTTTGATCTCCTAGATTCTTTAGGCGTGTGATTCAAAATTGTTTGGTTCTTTAGAGACTTTAGGTGGTTTTCATTGAGATTTTTCTTTGTTTGCGTGTGAAGTAGTTAAAATATTTAATCGTGGTTGAATTACCGAGGAAATCCTGTAGACTTCGGGGCCAACCTCCTGAGTTTTATCGAGCCAGCCTAAAGGGTTACAAGCCCTTGTAACTCCTAGAGACAGTAGAGTTGGGTCACCTGAAGAAGGAGAATCTTCTTTAGTGGTACATCTTGATTATCAAGCTCTAGTAGCAGATTATAATCCACAATCTTTTTCTGTTTCCGAAGTTACTGGTAGTTTTTCATCTACTAGTGATTTAGGTGAGGAACCTGATATATCTGAACCTGAAACTGAATTTCCTGCTACGCCAACATCAGGATTTGCCTCTCCAACTTCTAGTGTTCCTGGTTCACCCAGGGTAGAAAGAATAATTACCCAAAATCTTCCTTCTGGACTTATAGCTATTGAAGAACTTGCTACTCCAGAAGAAGAAGGTATCCCTATCCCTGAAAATCAACCAGTTATAGAACTTAGGTAGCGTGAATCAATCTTTTACAGTCCACCTAGGAGCAACGCTTGGTATCTTTCATTGACCAATTTTTTGGAAAACCCGGGACTAAGTTTTTCACCACCTCGCATTCCTTTTCACCCAACACCTTGGGGTTACTATCCTCCGTTAAATATGTCAAGACAGTCATCCATGTTTTCTCAATCTCCAAAAACCTTTTTATACGGCAGTCCTTCTATTCCCTCTGGGTATCAGTCACTTACTAGTACTTTTTCGGGAGCGTCTCCTCAACCTATTGAAAAAGGGATATTAACTGGAAATAATGGAACTAAGCCGTTGAGTGTAGAAGATATTCTTATGATGTCAGGTACTATTCCTAATCCTCAACCTCAAGGTGGTTAGTTACCGCCTGGGGGGCAGCCTCAAAGTCCTCAATTATCACCTGGGGGGCAACCTCAAGGTACCCAATTTCCGCGTGGGGGGCAACCTCAAGGACAGTACATACCTACGGGACAGTACGTTCCTCAAGGTCAACCCCAGACTCAATATGTACCTCAAGGTCAACCCCAGTATCAATATGTACCTCAAGGTCAACCCCAGTATCAGTACGTGCCTCAAGGTTATCAACCTCAAGGTCAGAACCCAACCCAAGGTTTCCAACCACCTTCCGGTCAATCATTCGTCCAAGGAACTGGAAATGTACCTTTAAATTATCAACCCTACCCTCAATTCGGTTATGGTCCTCAATATTCTCAACCTGTTATGGGTCCGTACCCCGAAATGAACTTAGTGTGGGATCCATCTCAATCTCAACAGGTCTTGCAACCGAATGTACAGTTGTCATCTCAAACTGGACAACCCTTGGTTTCTGGTTCACCCTAGCAACCTGTCCAGTCTACTATTCAAACTTCTGCACCTTCTGTAGTTTCTCAGTCTGGACCTAGTACGCCTCGTACTCCGCCTCAAAAGACCGCTGCAACATCTGTTCAATCTACCCCACCTACTTCTGGAGTATCGACAGCTCTAGTTTCTACTATTCTTGTATCAACTCCTCAGACATATTTACCTCAGTCTGGATCCACAATTCAGACTTCGGTTCAAATGCCTGTAGGGCAACCTAGTCCAAGTACGTTTGTCACAAGTCAACCTCAATTTACTTATCAACTGTACCAGGGACAGTACCAATTCGGTCCTGCTGTGCAGCAGCGAGTCTATCAGTATCAACCGTGCCCTGGGTATACATATCAACAACCTCAACAACCCCAGTATGGTACGGTTAATCCTAGTTTTCTGGGAGGATATAATATCCCAAATGCAATTCCAATTCCTAGTTATCCTAGATATCCTCCTCCTAGGGCTGGTCTCATGACCCAGGGTTTCAGGGACCCTAATCGTCAATTACCATTTATTGCAACTTTGGACTTGCCTGACTTGTCGCACCTTACGAACGATCCCATTAACTATCTTCCATTTTGGCCGCCAATGCCGAAGAAGTTGCCTAGTGATATTCCTAAGTTTGAAGGCAAATCAAGAGAGGACCCGTCGAACCATGTGATGACTTATCACATTTGGTGTGCATCTAATTCCATTTCAGATGATTCAATCTGTTTAAGGCTTTTCCAGCGCACGCTAATTGGTCTTGCAGCCAAGTGGTACATTGAATTACCGCGAGCCACTTTTTATAACTTTAGTCAGTTAGCTACTTCGTTTTTAACTCATTTTCAGTTTCTAGTCAGATATGACAATGGCACAGAATTATTAACTTCATTAAAGCAGTCAACGTCCACTTACATTTCAGATCACATTCATGAATGGAGACGTCGATGGCGTTTAGTGAAAGTTTTTATCCCGGATCAAATCTTAGCTGAATGGTTTGTAAAATCTTTATTACTGAAGATCACTGAGGATGTAGCTAAAGTCGGAGTCATTACTGAAGAGCAAGTAATTGCTCAAGCTCAGTACCTTGACTTAGTTTAAACGCAGTCAGGTACGTTACACGAGAAAATCCCCGATCTTCCTAAACAAAATCAAATAACTGTAACTCCTTCAGGGTATCATGCCGCTGATGGTATGATTGGTACGGTTAATACCAAAAGCAAGAAGAAATCTTCTAAGAATTCTTCTCCTATCATAACTTTACCAGATTCCCTGACAGGAGATTCTTCCACGGAAATTTCCGCCGATATTCATGTTGTAGAGTCATCTACAGCCAAATCAAAATCCGGCGATAAGAAGAAAGGGAAGAAGAAAAATAAAATAGATAAAAATTTGAAAGAGAAACCATAAAAAGCGGAATCAACTGATGAGAAACGCAAACCTCGTTATCCTTGTCTCATTTGTGACGAAGAGCATTTTACAAGAGACTGCCCTCATGTGTAGAGGTTGCAAAAATTGTCAAAGGTTCCCAAACGCCTGGTGTTTTGAAGGATCCTTTTCCTAGTCAAGACAGTAAGATGATAGGTTCTTCCTCAAATGCTTCCGAAGAACCCATAATGATGATGTCCCATGTTAGGATTGCGACTCGATCGCATGATTATGGAAGTAAAAGTCCTGTTGATGGTAAAGAAGCAAAATCTTCTCATTCGAACCCATCAACTTCAACTCCTGGTTCCGATCCACTACAGATCGAGAAACCTAACCCAGACTTAGTAATCAAACCGCCCGCCAAGGGTATACTTCGAAATTCAGCTTTCAATCCACATGCGAGAGAGGCTCAGAACTATAACATTGTTGAAGATTTGGCTATTTCACATTCAGCAATGTCGGCTTTGGAAGTGATGCAATCATGTCCAACACAGTGTGAATTACTATTGTAGGCTATAGGAGCTGTTGACGTTCAGGACTCGAACCTTATAATTTTTTATCTAGAAAATAGTACACCATGCTTACCTCATCAAATGGCTTTCCAGATCCTAGTGTTAGTCAAAAACAAACCTTGTTATAGGACTGTGATTGATGAGGGAGCCTCAACGTGTATTATGTCGATACAGTGTTGGAGATCGTTTGGTTCTCCTACACTAAATCAATCCCCGACGATTCTAAATGCCTTTGATGGCCATGGGTTTCATCCTTTTGGCATTCTATAGGATTTACCTATAGGGGTTGAAGGAAAAACTGTTAATCTAGATGTCGAGGTGGTTGATGCCCCTCTAGATTACAACCTTCTCTTGGGTCGTAGTTGGTCTTACGCTATGACAGTTGTCGTTTCATCGGTCTTTTGACTTATAAAGTTCCCTCATAATGGAAAGATCGTAACTATAGACCAGCTGACTTACTTTTCATCCGATACAGCCTCTTCTGAAAGTATTCAGCATGTCGGCAAAACAACTATCCCGTATAAGGATGTTGGAGTAGGACTAGTTAAAGATTCTGGTTTACTAGGAACTTTTCATTTTCCTCCTATCAACGCATCGTCTTCTACTGCAACCATTCATATGATTTCGTCAAACACTATTGTTTATGATGATCCTTGGATTGTACCTTCCGAATCTGAGATTGACTCATTTGGTGATGTTATGCCTTGCGGTAGATTATTTTACCAAGTGGGCCGAGACGATGCCTACATTTGAGGTAGACGGAAAAACTACTGCGATTTTCGTGTTCAATCATATAATTGCTAGGTTTGGTGTTCCACAAGCGATTATCACTGATCATGGGCATCATTTTCGAAACATTAGGATGACTGAACTTACAGGCCAACTTGGCTTGCGTCACGATAGTTCAACTCCATATTATCCACAAGCTAATGGTTTGGTTGAAGCCATCAATAAAGTTCTAGTCATCATGATCCGACGAATCATTGGGATTCATAGGTCGAATTGGCATAACATGCTATTTTCAGCGCTTTGGGCGTATCGAACCTCAGTAAAAACGTCAACCGGGTTCACTCCTTTTCAACTAGTTTATGGTCTGGAAGCTGTGTTACCCATTGAATGCAAAATCCCGTCATTGAAAATGGCCATCGAGTTACTTACAGCCACTTCCGAAGAGGAAAAACGTTTGTTATACTTGACTCAACTAGATGAGAATCGACGTGATGTTGCATTAGCGATCAAAACTCATGCCAAACGTATTAAAGCTCAGTATGATCGAAATGTTACCCCTCGAAATTTTTCAGAAGGAGACCTAGTCTTATTGTACGATCAAGCAAATGATAAATTAGGCACTGGGAAATTTGTCCCTATGTGGCATGGTCCTTATGTTATTAAGAGAAAGTTAGAAAAAGGGGCCTATGAATTGGTAGACTTTGACGGGGTCTCTTTAGGTAAACCCAGAAATGGTCTTTACCTGAAGAGGTATTATGCTTAAAATTTGGGTGTGGAGATTTTTAGTTAGGTTAGTTTTCTTTCTAGCTGGTGTGTTTTAGTTTAAAAAGTGTGCTTATCTTAGAGAGTGTTTTTCATCATTATTCCTGCTTATCTTGGTTTTACTCTTGATATTGCAGATGTCGACGCCTCTCGAAACTTACATTGGTTTTGTTGATGGTGCTTGTCGTAATACACGGAACATTTCTTCTGCAGCTTGGGTTATTTATTCGCCCTCTGACGAGTTGGTATCTATGCATGGGGTAAGCCTCGGTCAAACAACGAACAACATTGCTGAGTATAGTGCAGTGATTGAGTTGTTATCTGAATCTATTTCATTTGGGATTCAGAGTTTGATAGTGAGGTTAGATTCTGAACTCATTGTATTACAGCTTAATAGAGTATATGCCATTAGAAATCCAGTGTTATTGAGATTATTTTTGAGAGTGCGTCTCTTGGAACGTGAATTTGATTATATTGAATATCATCATATTCCAAGATATTTGAATACATTAGCAGATGCAATTTCTTCTCGAATGTTAAGTAGACATTTGCAATAATCATACAAGTAAATTTAGAAACATTCCATAACATGTTTTACAAGATAAGCCGGTAATAGTGATATAGTATAATATAAGAGTGTGTCAAATATACATCATCTTCGATCATAGGTTGAAAAACACCTTATGATCGGCAAAAATGATAGTACAAAAAGCAAAAAATGTCATATGTGTCTACAATAGGCGATCATCCTATCACTGGAGATGATCTCGATAAGAAACCATTGTACAGGCCACCTTACAAAGGAACCTCCTGAAAGGTCCTGGGACCCAAATCACATAGTGCTGTAGTCTAAGAGGAATGTCATCTATGCCGGTCTCCGGAATGTCTCCTGTCAAACGCTCTATATGGCTCTCCAATTTGGCCAAGGTCTCTGTTGATTCGTCCTATGGGGCTGGTGCCACTGCAACTGGTTGTTTCCTCTCATAGAGCCGGAGAGCGGTTGGTCGCCGTGGACCTACATCTACATTTGAAACTTTTACTATCAATTTTGGGACGAGATAAAAACAAAAAAATTAAATAAGGAAAATGTTGAAAATGATTTTACCTGAGTCACCCCATTGCTCTCCTGGTGGAAGAGCCATGTCTGGGTCACCACGAAAATCTACCCTAGCATAAGGAAAGTCCTAAATAGCAAAAACCTAGTTCTCCAACCAATGGAAATACTCAGGAGTGAATCGAATGACCTCTATCCCCTCCTTAGGATGACGGGCCATAACTGCAACCCATCGCATCAGTTTGGGCTCTCAGGGAAGTCTAGCTCCCACAGTGAGTTGCTGTGGGACCAACATTAGAACCCTCTCCAGACCAAAGCTCACGACTAAAGCACCATATCCAAAGGTCTTCAGTTGTCCGTTCTTTGCTCTAGTCAGTTGGCCTTTTATATTAGCCAACACAGCATCGCACCAGTTGAAGATGGTGCCTCGAAAGCAGTCTACTGCCATCCGCATCTGGGATCCAGTGGCTACATGTAGTGCTGCGCTCCCGTAGAGCCTGGTAATAGTAAACACAATTACCTTGAGTTCAGGAAGGGATATGGTTTTGATATCTATCCCTTTGTCTCTAGTCTGGTTGTTACAGAACTCTAGCCAGAGGATATCAATAGATTGGCCACCTGCCCTAGTCTCGAATAGAGTCAAGTGTTCACCTCTCTTAGGCAAACCAGTCAAAAAGTAAATGTTCGCCGGCTCCATTTCGAGCTGGTGACCACCAATGAAGAAGCACTGGTCCTGTATGCTCCACCTGTCTACCAGCCACTGCAAAAAGTCCACCTGGGCACTCATGCCAGGTATGGCCCAGAATTTGTATAAGCCACATGCCTTCAATGCATCAATCGAAGGTTGATGATTTATTGCGGCGAGATCTACGTCCTCATTCTCTCATTATCGCCAATCAAACATGATGTATACTCTACATTCAACAAAAAGGCGAATTACAATGTATAAAAGCAAAATTTTTGGGTGAAAATTGAGAATTTTAGGTTTAAAAACCCTTGCTGCGGGGACTGCACCCTCTCTTTCAGAGACAGTGCATGGGTCCGCACCTTGCCTTCACGGCAGGTGCGGACCCCTGACTTTTTTCCCGTTACGAAAAAGTCGGGGTCCGTAGGTTACCTATGTTGTGCCTGCGAGCCCCTGCGCGCGGGTTTCTAACCTAAGAATCCCTTAAAAAATGAAATTAAAGCCTAAAAACAAATTTGAAACGGATGAAATTAAAGAGTAGGATGATGTAGATTACCTGGAGGAGAGGGCGTTCGATTCCAATGGACAGATTTTCCGCAATCTTCACAGGAAGTTTCTGACCAAAAGCCCTATTTTCTCACCTAGAACTCAAACGACAAAAATGAATTTACAAAAGCCCTTTTTATAAGTTTTTTGAATAAATGAGTTTTTAATTTGTTTATGTTTCACTTTAAAGAGGTAACTTTTGAAGCATTTTTATCCATTTTAAACAGGTTGTTAGCACCTAAATCTGCCTTAGGCTGAAGAAGGCAAAAATTAGGATAACCACAAACCACGCTCAGTCTGGTAGCTAGCCCTACCAGAGCAGGAGAGGACTCTCTCTGAGTCACGCTCATCGAATGGATAGGAAAAATGGTCTGAGATGACTTATAATGCGATATTTACCTTAGGCTAGTAAGTGAAAAGGGATTTTGGAAAAAGATTTTATGAAGTGACGGAGCTTCTGGGATGTATATAGGACTGGCGCTCAGCAAAGAACAGAGAATTGAAAATGAAGGCACAGATTATTCCGTGAGGCAAGGTAGGCAGAAAGCGCAACAATTTCGGCTTAAGGTGACGCAAAATGGAAAGATTGCTGAAGAGAGTGAAAAGGGCATGGTCGCATGAATCCTTTTCAACAGAAGAATGACACTGCGCATGAAATTTTCCCACAGGCAGAGCAATATAAATTCAATTCTACCTAATCTCACTTAGAAAATTTCACTGAAATGAAACGTGAATGAAATTATGAAACATAACAAGACACATATGGAACATAAGAACACATTTTCTACACTCACAACCACAATAATCTCATGAAACAGAGCCCCTGCCTTTCATTAATCCACTGTCAAAAATTCACAGTGCAGAAACAGAGTTTCTTTCCCACAGTCTCCCAGAAGTTACAAGCCAGCCAACCCTTTGAAAATAACTTTCATACAATATATAGAAAGTATAGAGAAGAGATGGAACACCTAGGGGTTGGGAAGTTACTCAAATCATTTCGAAAAGGAGATGGAGAGCCAACCATCAGCTACAAGTGCAGCGCTCTCAAGCATGACATTTGGCTAGGGTGACCCTTTGCATTCTTTTGCCACTTGGATAGATGCCCACCTGGAGAGAAAACTCTTTAAAAGCTGCCTTTGGTGCCAAAAAACTGAAGAGTAGATGACCGGGCCCACTTGGAGAAGTCACGACCAGAAATTTCGTGAAACGGGAGCAATTTGGTAGTTTTTTCCCCTGTGCGCCGCGCCAAATTCCCTGTGCGTCACATCACTTTGGAGCCTGTTTTGGGGCACTTTCAGGTGTCCAAAATGTACCCAAGGGGGCTTGTTCGAAAGCCTATCCTGTCTACCTTCCAACCCAACTAGGATTTCTAAATTTGAAGCTCATTGGCCCCTCCAAAACTTCATTCTCCCAAGACTGCTTTCTGTGTGTCCAAAAAGTGGCAGAGAGGCCAATTTTGTGTGTGTTTTTTGACCTTTAGGAGACCCAAAACTTGTCAAAATTTCTTTCCCGAACAACAGTAGACGCTATTTTCAATGCTGAATCTGAATATATATATTAAGCCGTTCCTCGATTAGTGTGTCTATTTAGTTGTCGTCGCGCCAGTGGCGCGGCACACAGGGAGAAATTTCCTATTTTGTGCCCAAAAAATTTGCCTGTGACCAAAATTTGCCCAATTTTTTTGGAATTTGGGCTGGAGGTTCCCTGTGAAGTGCTTTGTTGTGCCAAGGAAGCCTCAGCCAAGATTCGAAGCCGATCTTGCTCCTTGCCTCCTTTGCCTCTTTTGCCTCCTTTCTCGCTTTGCTCAATTTTGCCTTTAGGCTCCTGATTCTTCCTTTGGAACTCATGTTGCGGGCCTGGTAGTGATGAGTCAAGTGCCTCAGCATGTATTTCTCCTTGTTTTCTTTGTCCAAAAGCCTCTCCAAATGCATGTTGACCCTCTCAAGGTTGGACTCCTGGTCTTCATTGATTTCTTGCTCCAAAGATGTGAGCGGAACCCTTCTTCTTTGAGTAGCTTGGCGCTATTCACGGATGTTTTGCAGCTCCATGATCGTATGTTGGTCTTCAAGATGTTTGTTTCTTCGCTCCAGGTAGTTCATGTTCCACTTGGCCCTTTCTAAATCGATGGTCAAGTCTTCAATCTCTGATTGTTGCTCCTTGATGATCTCTATATGCTCCTCATTGGTGGGTTTTGCATCTGTCTCATCATCCTGGAGGAGAACAAACTCAGTCTCTTTCTCACCTGATGGCCCTTCCTCCTACACTGAATCCTTGCCCTCACCCTGCTCCTGGGGTTCTGATGTCGGAATTGAGGCCCCTTCCACCCCGATTGGAGATAACACTCGCTTTGCTATTGCGAACAATGGTCTACTGCCCTTCTGGTATGTGATGTATACTGGCATGGTGGCAGTCTCATGACTCTCAAATTGATGTGAAGGATTCTCCACCCCACGCTCAAACTGATGTGAAGGACCTCCTGTGTCATGCTCAAACTGATGTGAAGGACCTCCCACCTCATGTTCTGCCCCCGATATCACCGGTGGAGCACTGAAGAAATCACGGGAGATGAAGTCCTCCCAAGAAATACCCTACAATCCTAACTGACAGTCCACTAAAATCCCTATGAGAGAAAAATGATAAACACTGTTTAGCTACTGTCGTGGGGTCTTGTGCTACATGAAGTTTTTCATCTTCTCAATGTTGTTGCAGATGAAGAATGGGAGGCTCATCATCCGCACCCTGGTGAAGTGCATGAGCAAGCGGATGTGATAGGCATAAAGGCGAGAAAACCTCCCCTCGCAACTAAAATATTTCATGATCAATCTCATGAGTGGGGCATACTTGTCTCTCAAAAACCTGAATGGAAAAACTCTGGTGAGTTGACTCAAGCAGCTGTCTTTGATGTAAGGCTCATAGTGATGCCTCTCCACCTTCTTTTTCTTATGCCACTGCTCCCCAATGTTTGGTATCCCTGTTGCCGCTGATATAGCCTTCGGTGTCAAGGTGAAAGTGACCCCAGCTGGGATAGATTGGCCTCCCTATAGATGAAGTGCAAAAAGGCGGGCCAACTCATGATGTACTCTGACATTTGCCACCCTTTGGCAAAATTCATAACATACCAAGTGCTGGAAACAAGACATGGCAAGTGGGCATGCCTGTAGCTATGTGAGTGTGTTTGGCTCATCTCTGAGATGTCTGCCACTCTGGTGATGTCTCCTATGGGCCCTCTCTCCTGAAGATTTGTCACTGTGCGTGTCCCCCTCATAATCTGATGAATTTTCTGATGCCATTACTGCTGCTTGTACCCTGAGTTTTATGCTATCCTCTGAATCCAATGAAACTGATGAATGCTCTGAAAATCTGTCACCAAGGGGACAATAAAACAGGGGAGTGTTAGGAGGGGAATGATGAAAAGGGGAATAGGGGTTTAAAGGAGAAATTTATTAGGGATTTGGGAGTGTTTGGGGTATGGTTTTGATGGGGTAGGGTTTGGGATTTTTTTGGGCTATAGGAATAAAAAGGGATGAATGGATATGATTACAATATAGCTAGGGTAACCATAAGGGGAAACTGCTCCAGGGGAATTAGCTGATAGAGGTAGGATAAGAGCTTATTTAGCAATTATGTTACTGTAGCAAAGCCCTAGCTTTTTGCCCTCCTTTGTGTCATTTTTGGGTTTGATTAATAAAAATTTTGCCTTCGATTTCATGGTCACCAAAACATAATTTTTTTTTGGAGTTAGGGATCAATGATGAAAGGATCTAAGGCCACCTTTGCAATTTTGAGAGCCATTTATGAAAATTTGGGTGATTTTGGTGCTTTTTTAGGCTCACAGTCCTGTGCGCTGCACACTTTGCTCAGTGCGCCGCACACCGGGTATGCGCCACGCCAGTGCAGTGTTAACACTGTGGCCAGGCTCCCAGTGCGCTGTGCGCCCTGAGTGCACCCTGCCACCTTGTGTGTGCGCTGCGCACTGTCAAACGACGTTAATTTTCTTGGAAAAACAGGGGAGAGGGTTTTAGGGCATTTTAGGGTGGTTTCTTTAGGAGGCAAGGTGGAATAGAGGTGACAAATGACGAGGAGTGAGGGGACAAGGGAATAGGAGGAAAACCTTGTTGGTGTCTTCGAATTTGCAACCCTGTTTCTCATTTTTGCTTTGATGAGTATTCTCATGGATGGCCAAAGGTGCTTTGGATACCCTTCAACATCTTAGAAACACCAACCATTGACCAAATTTACAGAGAAGGGGTTTCATTCGAGCCTACCTCTTGTTTGCTAGCCTTCAACCGAGATTTAGAACGAATTTGCAAGTGTTTTGAGCTCCCTGGCTGTGTGCGT
The DNA here is from genome assembly GCA_031772625.1 of Pinus tabuliformis. NCBI lineage: Eukaryota > Viridiplantae > Streptophyta > Pinopsida > Pinales > Pinaceae > Pinus > Pinus tabuliformis. The sequence continues at coordinate 1,019,927,903 of CM062818.1, read as the reverse complement.
CGTGCGCCAAGCCCAGTGTGCCGCGTGCCTTGAGTGCGTCGCGCCGTTGTTGATTTTTCACTGTGGGCTGGCTGCCGGTGCGTAGCGCCCTCCGTGTGCGCCACGTGCCCTGGTGTATGCGCCGCACCACCTAGAAACCTGCCCTCCTTACTCGAATTCCTCCTACTTAGCTCTCTTTTCTTCAACAATGCCTCTCTCAAGCTTTTCCATATCATAATGACTTAGTTTTGGGTCAAAACAAATATATATAGCTTTGAGAGATTTGGGTTCAATTTTTTCTTCTTTGAAAACCCACTTTCTAATGTTTATGTTTGCACTTTTCTTATTGAATTTAAAACACTTTGCTTTTCCTTTTTTCTTTTGAAATTTTGGCTCTCATGATAAAATTTTCGGCATTTCTTTGCGGGGACTGTGTGATTGGGCCTCTGGCTTTGAAATCCATGACTGCATCTGAAAATGTCAACTGGAGATTTTTTGAAAATTTTGTCATAGTTGACCTTGTTTGACTTTTCTTCAAAACAGAGTTTTGAAGAAGAGTCGATGTCTCTTCAGGTGATGATGAAGCTTTCTGAACCGCAGCTATATAAGGTCTCCCTCTGGCCTACATGGCTTGTTCTAGACATGTTTTTCAAGGACCACATTGATGATTTCCTAGACCCAACAATAAAAATGACTTTGTCTTGTAATATGACCAGACCTTGACTATCATGAAATTTCAATGATTATGTACAACGCCCTGAACCAGGAGGGGACAAACATGAGGGAAAATGACTAGCATGACTATCTCTGTCAGATCATGGCATGTCCCTAGCGAAATGCAGCTGAGTGAATGGAGCAAGACACCTAAAATTGAAATGCACAAAGAGCTTTGATCTCTGACGGAGGACTGACCAGACCGACTCTAACATTGGCTCCAATGGGGGATGGTAGCTCCTTGGAGGTGCCAAGAACAACAGATCTCTGGAGGAGCTAGACAATGCCTTTTTTCCATTGGGCTATGGGGTCATCATTTGATAAATAGCACAGACTCTGACTTATTTATAAAACTGGAATAACCAAGGAATTGACTCAAACTTGACAATTGGAATAACTCAAAAACTGGCTTTACATACTGAAACGAAACTGAAATAAAAATGGTATTTAAAATGATAGTGGAAGCAGCGTTAATAGATCAACAATGATACCGCTTGAGCAGCTGACCATTGATCGGCCCTCCAGGATAGTCTTCCCCATTCATTTCTTTCAGAAGAAAGGCATTCTGACCTCTATATGCTGCAATATTGAAAGGACCTTTCCATAGATTTTTGAATTTTCCATGCTTGCGTTTCTCCTCATTCTTTGCATCCCACTTCAACACCACATCATCCAACTGAAATTTATCCGCTTTTGCTTTTCTGTCATAAATTTTCTTTATCCTCTCCTGCAACTTGGATGTGTTTTTGAAAACTTCTTCTCTTCTTTGTTGCAAGTGGATCATTTGATTCAGCCTTCTTTGCATGGGATCTTCCTCACTGCCAGCCTCCTGAAGAAGTTTGACCACCGGGGTAGCAAGGGAAGCGGGAAATACTGTGTCCACTCGATAAACCGGCTCAAACGGCGACATACCAATAGACCTTTTCTGACTAATCTGGTCTGCCCAAAGTGCATGGACCAGCCTTTTGTTCCAGCTCTTCGTACTTATTTCCAGCAGCTTCTTGATGATGTTGACCAAAGATTTATTCGAAGATTCCACCAATCCATTGCCTTGCAGATGATAGGAAGTTGAATGACCCAAAATTATATGATATTTATGACAAAATTCTACCATCCTTTTCGATTTGAAAGCTGTTGAATTATCAGTGATCAATTTGTTTGGAAAACCAAAGCGAGACAAAATGTTATTTTCGAGAAATGAAATGATTACCGTGTCCGTTGTTTGTCTGGTAGGGGCTGCCTCAATCCATTTTGTGAAGTAGTCTGTCGCTGTAAGGATCCACCTATGCTGTCTGGAAGAGGCGGGATGAATTTCCCCAATGAAATCCAGCTCCCACTACTGAAATGGAGCACTCACTTCGATAGGCTTGAGTGTCAAAGGCTATAATTCTTGTTTTCCTTCGAAAATTTGACACTTATGACAGTGCTTTACCATCTTATGCACATCAGCAAACGAAGTAGGCCAGTAGTACCTCGCTCTCAAGATTTTGTTCGTTGTTTACTTCCAAAAAAGATGTCCACCACAATCTCCTCCGTGGAATTCCTCCATGACTTTCTTTGCCTCCTCTTCCACCAGAAAATTTAACAAAATGCCACCGGGATCTTTCCAATACAGTGCAGAATGCAAGATACAAAACTTGGCAGCCTTCAGTTTGAGTGTTCTCACTTTGTTTCTAGCCATGCCGGGCGGTGGTGATAGATTTTTCAGCACATATATTATATCAGAATACCATGGGGACAAAGCAAACATTTCGGATACCTGAATTGAACTTCCTTCATCATTCTCCTCGGACATGGAAGCGATCAGATTTATGTCCAATGCATGCAAATTTGATTCAGCCATTAGCTTCGCCAATCCCTGTCCTTTGACCAGCTTTGTAGGCTTTATCTCCACATCATATTCTGGCAAGGCTGCGATCCATTTGCCTCTTCTCCCTTCCAGATCGGTCTGCACTAACACATCTTTCATAGCAGTATTAGGAACATAGGCAAGAATGTGAGAATGTAAGATATACACTCGGAAATCCTTCAGTGCCTTCACCAATGCCAGGGCTTGCTTTCCAATGATGTTGTACTTCAAAGCTGCATCCCTTATAGCCCTGCTGAAGAATGCAATGGGTCTTTCATGATCATCCCTCTTCTGCAATAGTACCGCTGCCATAGTGTGCTCAGAAGCAAATGAAAACAATATGAAAACTTGAGTGTAATCTGGACTGACTAGAACTGGAGTTGAAGAAAGGGCCAATTTGAACAAGTTGAAAGATTTTACAGCCTCATTTGTCCATTTCACTTGGCTATCCTTCTTAAGCATGTTGGTCATTTCTTTCAAGTGTTCCGCAAGATTAGGCACAAAGCGACGCAAAAAATTCATCTTACCATTGAATGACTGAATCTCCTTTTTGTTCCTAGGCAGATCGATTTGCTGGATTGCTTGCACACGTGCTGGGTCTATGCGGATGCCATCTTTTGAAATGATATGCCCAAGTAATTTTCCTTCCTCCATGGCGAAAAAGCTCTTCTTAGGATTCAACGATAAACCATATTTCCTGCATTTTTGAAAGACAATTTTTAGGTGATGCATGTGCTCTTCACCCAATTTTGAAAACGCCGTCAAGTCATCCAATTACACCACCAAAAACGCATCCTTCTCATTTGCAAACGCCAAGTCCATTGCACGCTAAAATGTGGCACCTGCATTCTTTAAAACGAATGGCATTTTGGCATAGTGAAATGTTCCCCATGGAGTTGTGAATGTTGTCTTATCCCTATCATCTTCATGGATTGAAATTTGGTTATATTCGGAATAACCATCGAGCAGCAACATACGAGATGCCCCCACTACTCGCTGAAGTATATGGTCCATCTTGGGCAGCGGATAGTTGTCCTTCAATGAGACCTTGTTTAGATTTCTGAAATCGATGCATAGGCGGATCTCATCGGTATTCTTTCGTACAGGCACTAAGTTAGATATCCAATCTGAAAATTTGATGGGCACAATGATACCTGACTTGTACAACCTATTTACCTCTTTTTCGATGGATGGCAACAACTTTGGATTGATCCTTCTCAGCTTTTGTCTAGATGGTTTCTGATTGGGCTTGATAGGTATTGTGTGCTGAATGATGTTCGTATCATAGGTCTTTAAATCAGAATAATCCCAAGAAAATACATCTGCAAATGAAGCCATAAAACTGATATATTTGTCCTTGATCTTTGATGGTAGTGTCTTGGACAATTTTACCAATTTTGGATTTTTTGTTGTACCGATGTTGACTTCTTCTACACCTTTCTCTGTCGGCTACAATGTTGGCTTGCGGGCTACATCATCCTGATTGAAAAGTTCCTCTTGGGGTATCAAGCCTTTAGGAATGATGTTATCCTTCAGCTGCAATACGTCCATTTGATTTTTACTCTTTTGTACCATTCCCTTTGTTCTCATCGTTTTCCACATCGATTAAGGTTTCTTTGAACTTGCCTTTGTTGAGTATAAAATCCTTAATCTCCTCATCATCTTGGAACACTTGCCAATGTCGCTGATTGTCTAGAATGGTTGGACGGTGCTTGACATGGATTTCAAATTTGTTGCTGGAGTTCATGGGGATCTTCAAGCTGCTCGCTGCCTTGGCAAGAGAATCAACAATACTATTTTGTATTCGTGGCACACATGTCAAGGTGTATTCGGAAAATGGCTTCAAGATGTCCAAAATTGCATTACGATAAGCCCACATCCTAGGATGTTTTGCTTGATACTCACCTTTGACCTGTTTTATCACCAACTCGGAGTCGCCATATACTAAAATCCTCTTTGCATTCAGCTTTCTAAGAATCTTCAGGCCAGCAATCAGAGCTTCATATTCGGCTTCATTATTGGAACATTCAAAGGCTAGCTTATAAGAGCAAACTCTCACGCTGCTAGGCACTTTGTTTGCGGCGGAGAAAGCATTGTGTACCCAAATACCAATACCAGCTCCATCATTCCCTACTGCTCCATCAAAATCCATGGTCCATAAGCCTTCTTCTTCTTCTTGCAAGTGCTGAAAATCTTTTTGCTGTCCATTGTTTGCTTGTTGTCCATCGTTTTCAGCTGATTGCTCAATCTTTTGTTGCTTTTCTTGTCTTTCTTTATTCAAAATCTCTCTAAAATTTTCTGTTATCTCTAGAATGTCGTCTGCTTCTACTATCTGACTATCTATTTCATTAAACTATCTGAAAACAAAACAAAAGACTCTAAATCTGTATGTACATAATTTATAGGATGATTTATCGGTTTCTCCTTACTTGTGATCATATAATTCATCTTTTGTTCCTGATATAATTTTCTCATTTGTCAAACACCGGGATTGTTGCATAGGAGAAATCCAGTTGTAGTGTCCCCTTCAATTTCGCTACCCAAGACCTGGAAAGAATCATGCCAAACCTTGGAGGAATGTCTGCTACCACTACATCCATCAGAACATTTTTCATAGGAAGCTGATCCAAACTCACAACTAAGTCTTTGATGAGCCCTATGCACCTTAATCTCCTGGAATCGAATGAATAGAGATCATGATATTGGCGGGTGATGTCCAGACCAAGCTTATCCATGATACCCTTGGGCATGAGATTATGAGAAGCTCCGGAATCGAACATGGCATTGTGTAGCACAAAGTCATGCAATCGTAAACTGATATAGAAGGGTGGCACCTCGCTCTTAGGAGACTCACCATTCGTCGCTAGCCCAAAAATCATTTCAGGCTGATCATCTTCCACGTTTACCATGTCAGACATTGGGTCCAAGTTCAACATTTTAGAAATCTGTCCTCTATAACCGTTGTTCTTCATTATTTCAGTCAAAGGGATGGTTACCTTTAGCTTAGAAATCTCATTCTCTAGGCTGAAAGCTGGAGTTCTTTCTACCTCTTTGACTGGGATCTCTTTCCTTTCCTTCTCTTTTGAGGTGGCTGGTTGCTATGATTTTTCTGCTGATTTCAATTTGCTGCTCTCGGGAACAACTGCCTCCTTTCCCTTTCTTTGTGTAGCTAATGGATCATTCTTTGTCGTTTAACCCTCCTTCTTTTTCTAAATTGGTTTGGCCGGTACATCTCTGTTTCTAAGGTAATATTCGCTGCTATTGTGTGTACAAAGCATTCATATACCCCTTTTGGTATTCTTCTGACTCTTCCTCCAACACAGTTTCGTTAGCTAGAATAAAATAAGTGTCTTGGTGTGTAGCTAAATTTACTGCACATTCTTCCTCCTCGGTGATGTAAGTAGGCAGCTCATATAGAGTAAAGAGATGATTTTCCTCACCTATTACATTCCCTTCTTCATCTGACTTTGGTCCATGCACAAAATTCTGCATCAAAGGTGTTTGTACCGGTTGTTGTGCTATCTGCTCTTGAAGCCACTGATCTCTTTGTCTTATCCTATGTTATGGCTGCTGTTGGCCACGAAAGTTAGGATTCCTAACTTGTGGCTCTGGCTTGTCAAGTTTTACCCGTTCAAGCATATGTTCTGCCTTCTTGAGCAGCTAATCCATTGAAGAAGATTCTTCTTTCACCGTGGTTTTCTTCTCTGCTTTCGCTCTTGCTCTTTTGGACAGCAGGTTAGCCTCAACGCTGACTGCAATTTTCTGCATATCTTCCATTGTAGCCGGTTCTCTCTCTCTTAATTGGTACGCCATGTCAGCATCAAAACCATCCGGAAACTTCATCATTGCTAGTCCCACAGGTGGCTTTAGATGGTCTGGGATTTCATTGTAGACTGCATTAAATCTAACACAATAATCTTGGACTGACTCACCGAAATTCCGCTTGATTTGTTCATACTCGGCCAGAATTTGAAGGGGATTCTTTTTCACTTCCCACCTATTCAAAAATTGTCTTTGTAGCTCAGCCAAGGTGGTGATACTTGCAGCCATCAAACCTCTGAACCATTTCCTCACATCACCCGCAAATGTTTGTACAAAGAGCCTCATTGCCACGTTCTCCGCATCGATCTCATGAAGTTCATAGAAGTCTGCCATTTTATCCACATGTTGTTGAGCTATAATACTATTAGGAGTGCCATCAAAAAATGAGATTTTACTTTGATAATCATTTGGCATGTCATCTAGGACTTGGGGCAGAACAAGGGGTGCGAAACGGGCAGCCATCATTCTCGGTGGATTTGGCCTTGGAGGTGTTGGAGGAGTGTGCACAGTTTGCAAGGGGCTTGCACTTGGAGTTTGGGGCTGTGTGGCAATGTAGTTATCGATTAATCTATTAGCTCTTTCTGTCTCAAGGTCTACAAGAAATTGTGGATTGGGGACGGTGTAATCAACAGCCCTTTCGGATTTAGACTCAAAAAATGATATCTCAAATCGTTCATCAAACTCAAGCTCTTCAAGATACTCAAAAATGTCGGGACATGAATGGGATTTGAGCACGGGAGTTATGGTGCTTTCTTGACGAAGGAGTCTTGGAATCAAATTGGGATTTTCGTAAATGTGAGGAAGGTCTAGGTCTGGATTTGCTCTGGTATATCGTCTCGAAGCCAGCGTGCTATTGGGATAAATTACGGGACACAACCAACTTACTGAGCCATTCCAATGCTAAGCTCATCATCCGGAAGCCTAGAATTCTTATGAAATAAGGGGATTTGATTTTCAACTTTTCCCCAGTGGAGTCGCCACTATGTTAGAACCTAAATCTTCCTTAGGCTGAAGGAAGGAAAAAATTAGGGTAACCACAAACCACGCTCAGTCTGGTAGCTAGCCCTACCAGAGCAGGAGAGGGATCTCTCCGAGTCACGCTCAACGAATGGATAGGAAAAATGGTCTGAGATGACTTCCAATGCAATATTTACCTTAGGCTAGTAAGTGAAAAGGGATTTTGGAAAAGATTTTATGAAGTGACCAAGCTTCTGGGATGTATATGGGACTGGCACTCAGCAAAGAACATAGAATTGAAAATGAAGGCACAGATTATTCCGTGAGGCAAGGTAGGTGGCAAGCACAACAATTTCAGCTTAAGGTAACACAGAATGAAAATATTGATGAGGAGGGTGAAAAGGGCATGGTCGCATGAATCCTTTTCAACAGAAGAATAACACTGCACATGAAATTTTCCCACAGGCAGAGCAATATAAATTGAATTCTACCTAATCTCACTTAGAAAATTTCACTGAAATGAAGCATGAAATGAAATATGAAACATAACAAGATACATATGGAACATAAGAACACATTTTCTATACTCACGACCACAAGAATCTCATGAAACAGAGCCGCTGCCTTTCATTAATCCTCTGTCAAAAATACACAATGCAGAAACAGAGTTTCTTTCCCACAGTCTCCCAGAAGTTACAAGCCAGCCAACCCTTTGCAAATAACTTGCATACAATATATAGAAAGTATAGAGAAGAGATGGAATGCCCAGGGGTTGGGAAGTTACTCAATTCATTTCGAAAAGGAGATGGAGAGCCAACCATCAGCTACAGGTGCAGCGCTCTCAAGCATGACATTTGGCTGGGGTGACCCTTTGCATTCTTTTGCCACTTGGATAGATGCCCACCTGGAGAGAAAACTCTTTAAAAGCCACCTTTGGTGCCAAAAAACCGAAAATTAGATGACCGGGCCCACTTGGAGAAGTTGCAACCCGAAATTTCGCGGAACGGGAGCAATTTGGCAGTTTTTTCCCCTGTGTGGTGCCAAATTCCCTGTGTGTCGCGCCAATTTGGAGCCTGTTTTGGGGCAATTTTAGGTGTCCAAAATATGCCCAAGTGGGCTTGTTGGAAAGCCTCTCCTGTCTAATTTCCAACCCAACTGGAATTTCTAAATTTGAAGCTCATTTTCCCCTCCAAAACTTCATTCTCCCAAGACTACTTTCTGTGTGTCCAAAAAGTGGCAGAGAGGCCATTTTTGGGTGTTTTTTGACCTTTAGGAGACCCAAAATTGTCAAAATTTCTTGCCCAAACACCAGTAGACATATTTTTCGATGTTGAATCCAAATATGTAAGCCATTCCTCGATTAGAGTGCTAGAATTTTAGCGTCGCGCCAGTGGCACGGCGCACAAGGAGAAATTTCCTGTTTTGTGCCCAAAAAATTTGCATGTGACCAAAATTTGCCCAAATTTTTTGAAATTTGGGCTGGAGGTTCCCTATGAAGTGCTTTGCTATGCCAAGGAAGCCTCATCCAAGATTCGAAGCCAATCTTTCTCCTTTGCCTCCTTTGCCTCTTTTGCCTCCTTTCTCGCTTTGCTCAATTTTGCCTTTAGGCTCCTGATTCTTGCTTTGGAACTCATGTTGCGGGCCTAGTAGTGATGAGTCAAGTGCCTCAGCATGTCTTTCTCCCTGTTTTCTTTGTCCAACAACCTCTCCAAATGCATGTTTTCCCTCTCAAGGTTGGACTCCTCATCTTCATTGATTTCTTGCTCCAAAGATGTGAGCGGAACCCTTCTTCTTTGAGCAGCTTAGCGCTGTTCACGGATGTTCTGTAGCTCCATGATCGTCTGTTGGTCTTCAAGCTGTTTGTTTCTCCACTCCAGGTAGTTCATATTCCACTTGGCCCTTTCTAAATCGATGGTCAAGTCTTCAATCTCTGATTTCTGCTCCTTGATGATCTCTATAAGCTCCTCATTAGTGGGTTCTGCATCTGTCTCATCATCTTAGAGGAGAACAAACTCAGTCTCTTGCTGACCTGATGGCCCTTCCTCCTACACTGAATCCTTGCCCTTACCCTGCTCCTAGGGTGCTGATGTCAGAAGCGAGGCCCCTTCCACCCCGGGTGTAGATAACACTCGCTTTGCTGCTACGAACAATGGTCTACTACCCTTCTGGTATGTGATGTATATTGGCATGGTGGCAGTCTCATGACTCTCAAATTGATGTGAAGGATTCTCCACCCCACGCTCAAACTGATGTGAAGGACCTCCTGCGTCATGCTCAAACTGATGTGAAGGACCTCCCACCTCATGTTCTACCCTTGATATCACCGGTGGAGCACTGAAGAAATCACGGGAGATGAAGTCCTCCCAAGCAATACCCTCCAATCCTAACTAACGGTCCACTAAAATCCGGATGAGAGCAAAATTATAAACATTGTTTAGCTGTTGTCGTGGGTTCTTGTGCTGCATGAAGTTTTTTGTCTTCTCAATGTTGTTGTAGATGAAGAATGGGAGGCTCATCATCCGTACCCTGGTGAAGTGCATGAGCAAGCGGATGTGATAGGCATAAAGGTGAGAAAACCTCCCCTCACAACTAAAATATTTCATGATCAATCTCATGAGTGGGGCATACTCGTCTCTCAAAAACCTGAATGGAAAAACTCTGGTGAGTTGACTCAAGCAGTTGTCTTTGATGTAAGGCTCAAAGTGATGCCTCTCCACCTTCTTTTTCTTATGCCACTGCTCCCCAATGTTTGGTATCCCTGTTGTCGTTGATATAGCCTCCGGTATCAAGGTGAAAGTGACCCCAACCAGGACAGATTAGCCTCCCTATAGATGAAGTGCAAAAAGGCGGGCCAATTCATGATGTACTCTGACATTTGCCACCCTTTGGAAAAATTCATAACATGCCAAGTGCTGGAAACAAGACATGGCAAGTGGGCATGCCTATAGCTATGTGAGGGTGTTTGGCTCGTCTCTGAGATGTCCGCCACTTCGGTGATGTCTCCTATGGGCCCTCTCTCCTGAAGATGTGTCACTATGTGTATCCCCCTCATAATCTGATGAATTTTCTGATGCCATTACTGCTGCTTGTACCCTGAGTTTTATGCTGTCCTCTGAATCCAATGAAACTGATGAATTCTATGAAAATCTGTCACCAAGGGGACAATAAAACAGGGGAGTGTTAGGAGGGGAATGATGAAAAGGGGAATAGGGGTTTAAAGGAGAAATTTATTAGGGATTTGGGAGTGTTTGGGGTATGGTTTTGATGGGGTAGGGTTTGGGATTTTTTGGGCTATAGGAATAAAAAGGGATGAATGGATATGATTACAATATAGCTAGGGTAACCATCAGGGGAAACTGCTCCAGGGGAATTAGCTGATAGAGGTAGGATAGGAGCTTATTTAGCAATCATGTTACTGTAGCAAAACCCTAGCTTTTTGCCCTCCTTTGTGTCATTTTTGGGTTTGGTTAATAAAAATTTTGCCTTCGATTTCATGGTCACCAAAACATATTTTTCTTTGAGTTAGGGATCAATGGTGAAAGGATCTAGGGCCACCTTTGCAATTTTGAGAGCCATTTATGAAAATTTGGGCGATTTTGGTGCTTTTTTAGGCTCACAGGCCTCTGCGCCGCACGTCGGGTATGCGTCGCGCCAGTGCAGTGTTAACACTGTGGCCGAGCTCCCAGTGCGTTGCGCACCCTGAGTGCACCACGCCGCCTTGTGTCTGCACCGCGCACTGTTAAACGACGTTAAGTTGCTTGGAAAAACAGGGGAGAGGGTTTTAGGGCGTTTTAGGGTGGTTTCTTTCAACAATGTAAACTTTGAAACGGGAACTATAAACTCAAAACGGGAACTCTAGCCCAAAAACCCCAAAAAAACATCAAAAACAGTGCTAAAAACGAAAAGTGTGTATACTGGAACGATGTTTTTTTTTTAGGTGCCAATTTTGAACGTGTTTTAAAAATGGCGGTGACTACGAAATTTACTACGAAATTTTCGTGCAAAATATAGCTTCAAAACGAAAGTGATGCTACTGGAATAACGTTTTTTTTTTTTAGGGTCAATTTTCAAACTTTTTAAAAAATGCTAATAAAACCAATTTTTTATGTCTCAAACAAAGTTAATTTTTAAGGAAAAAACACATTAATGTTTCTAGTAGAATATCATTTTTCTTTCCTAAGTATAAATTTAACATGTTTTCAACCACACCATGCTAGATACAAAAGAAATTGAAATTTTTTCAACTATAAAATTAAAAAACCATGACATTATGAACAAAGTATATCACTCAATGAAATCAAAAGTCTTTATTTGTATACTGAATAAAACAGACATTATATCTCTAATTTGATATTGCATTGTAGATATTTAAACAATAAAATTTATCATACTTAAGACATAATCCAACAAAATAAAAATGCTTCATAACTTCTCATTTAACAACATATGGAAAACATTAATTTTATTTGAAGATATGATGCATACATCAGTTATATAATCTGTCTTAAACAATTATTCAAAATCACTCATATTTTCTTGCATACCATCACAATTCACATCTTCAGATGAGTGACTGGATGATGAGGAAGATGTTCCATATTCTTCTCTTTCATCAACTAGTGCCCCATATGAGTCCACATGCATGCCCAACATTCCAGGTTTCAAAAGTCTTCTAGATCTATGACTGGTTTCAGCAGACTCCCATGTCAACACTATTCCTTCTGGTAACAACCTTTTCAGAATCTCTATCGTCTTGAAGCGAAGAGTTCCTCTCTTTGTTAAATTGAAGTCATAAACAAGTATGTCAACATCCTCCAATTGTAATATGTTTGTGCGGCGGCGATTTATATTTGTACCCTTTCTTTTTATTTTTCCACCATTTTTTTTGTCAACTACCATCTCTGGCTTATACACACCATTGAATGGGTGTGTATTTGTGGCATACCAATGTACTTCAACACTTGTAACATCCTCATTTTCTGTAAAGACCTTTATAACTTTAGCAACCCAAAATGGATAGCCTTTGGGATCTCCATCTGCTAGCACTGCAATCATGCAACCCTCCTTAATATCATGTAGTGAACCCCTATAAAGGTCTTCCATGGCTTCACGTTGTGCACGAGATCTTCTGGAACCAATATACATCTCTCTTTCCATTGCCTGTGAAGAATTAATAATACCTTGAGTTTGTTGCTGTTCAACAATGTTTACTTCCTCTTGTTCATTCGACACATTTTGTGGCCAAATAAATGGATTTTTCAAAGGTATATCTTCATTGGTTGTTTTTGAAATGGTATCACTTTGATTATTGAAAAATGACTCCCACCAAACTGAATCAGCAATGTCAAAGTACTCATATGTATATCTAATACATTTTTTAATTTCTTCTAGGCAATCAGAATAATTTATATGTCTATTCTGTCTGCGTGCATTCTGAACTTCACCAACTGATTGTAATAACAATATTTTTGATGCAAATATTGGACGATCTGGAATGAACTTCAAAAATTGCAAACCTGATGACAGTGCCCATTCTATAGTAGTTGAAAACTTCTTGCCCCATATTAGTGTTTTTGCATCAATTTTTTTTATACGAAATTGATGTTGGAAGCTAATATCATTAAGTTGTTCAATGCATTTCCCCTCACCATATGATCCTAGAATAAACCTTCGCATGTCAACAGTTTCTTCCAACACTTCAAAAGCAGGCTCTGGCATGTATGATTTCTTAATACATTCAATTAGTGATGGCAAGCTCCCAACTTCCTTCCTCCTCAATGTGACTGAAAAACGACTAAACATCTGATCAATATGGTCATGAGTGTGCCCAACAAGAAGGAAACCAACCTTTACCTTTTGAAAAATTCTCAATTCAACAAGCATGTTCAGATACCCAAAAACAACCTGATTTTTGTTTTCACGGCAAGTGTTGTCCAATTGTAGGTACAAAACTTCAGGAAGATTACCAGACCAATGAGAAATCACATCATGAATTATGGTTATGGTCAGATTTGCATCATTATGAATATTTGGAGCTGTGAAGTACACCCTTGGCAACATTTTCCCATTTAAGACCATACAACCGACCAAGTGAAACTGAATAAAATTTTCCTCTTGTAGATTTTTGGGTGTGCGAACAAAATGTGGTAAAAGTGTTTTCTTCTGGTCCATACCATCAATTATCAAACCCAAATATTTATTTGGATTATCATAACACTTCTTTCGATGCTTGTACAACTTCTTCCTTTCATTTGTTTGTTGTTCGCGATGCTCCTGAAGTTCTTTGATAATTAAATCTACACAACATAAAAGAAATTCATTAAGAAATATGTTTTCATAGTTGATGACTATACAATTTTGAAAGTAAAAGTTATGAACACTTACCTCTTTCTGAGCCTTCACATTTGTCCCTTTTTTATTTAAGAGAAGCACATGTACTGCAAATCCCCATCCTTGTCTTCTTAGGAATACGAACATTATTGAATTATTTCTTCCATATCTTCACAAAATATTGATATGTAATAAATTGGCCGTGTCCCTCAGCACTTTCTGCATATTCTTTGTATAAGTTGTAGATTTCTCATCTTGAAAAATTATCTAGAATATGTATTGTCTCTCTATTTGGCATACACTCTCCATGCTTTGAAAAGAAATCTTTCATCCATGACATTGCAGTATTTGATAATGGCCCAAACTGTCTTTTATAACGTACTTCTGAATAAAATGTGGGATCCTTTTCCAAATTTTCTTGAATTCTCGAGAGACGAAAATTCCCAATTGAATGAAACATTTTGAAAGCTTTTCTACACAATAATAAATTCCTAATATGATAATCATAACCTGAAAATGTAGATTGCATGCAGCCAACTAAATATGAGTTTTGCATGCTTTTATTCATTGACAAATATCTCTTCCTGCTTTCTAATGCAAATGTGAAATCCATACGTTTCAAGCAATTTTTTTGGCAACATTCACTTGAAATGAGAGCGCTGATAGAACTTATTCTCGTCAGATATTCTGCTCTACCCCTTGTATAACTAGAATAGTTTGCATTGATACGAAAAGGTCTGCTCCTACTCCTCAATACAATATTTCTTGGCAACATCTCCATCATTGGATCATCACTGCTGCTCTCATCCTGTTCTTCATCACTGCTGCTCTCATAGTCCTTAGAATCAGGACTAAGAGGAGATTGTGATACTCCAATCTTTTGAAAATCATCATCCTGTGCTTCATCACTGCTGCTCTCATAGTCCTTAGAATCAGGACTAAGAGGACATTGTGATACTCCAATCTTTTGAAAATCATCATCCCGCGCTTCATCACTGCTGCTCTCATAGTCCTTAGAATCAGGACTAAGAGGACATTGTGATACTCCAATCTTTTGAAAATCATCATCCCGCGCTTCATCACTGCTGCTCTCATAGTCCTTAGAATCAGGACTAAGAGGACATTGTGATACTCCAATCTTTTGAAAATCATCATCCCGCGCTTCATCACTGCTGCTCTCATAGTCCTTAGAATCAGGACTAAGAGGACATTGTGATACTCCAATCTTTTGAAAATCATCATCCCGCGCTTCATCACTGCTGCTCTCATAGTCCTTAGAATCAGGACTAACTGGACACTTTGACACTCCATTCTTTTGAAAATCATCATCCCGCGCTTCATCATCGCTGCTCTCATAGTCCTTAGAATTAGGACTAACTGGACACTTTGACACTCCATTCTTTTGAAATTCATTATCACACTCATCATCACTGCTGCTCTCATAGTCCTTAGAATCAGGACTAACTGGACACTTTGACACTCCATTCTTTTGAAATTCATTATCACACTCATCATCACTGCTGCTCTCATAGTCCTTAGAATCAGGACTAACTGGACACTTTGACACTCCATTCTTTTGAAAATCATCATCCCGCGCTTCATCACCGCTGCTCTCATAGTCCTTAGAATTAGGACTAAGTGGACACCGTGACACTCCATTATTTTGAAATTCGCCATCATGCACGTCAAAACTGCTACTCTCATAGTCTTCAGAATTAGGACTGAGTGGACACCGTGACCCTCCATTCTTTTGAACTTCACCATCACGCTCTTCAAAACTGCTACTCTCATAGTCCTCAGAATTAGGACTAATTGGACATCGTGACACTCCATACTTTTGAACTTCACCATCATGCTCTTCATCACCGCTGCTTTCATAGTCCTTAGAATCAGGACTAAGTGGATGAATTGACTTTCTATTCATAGTGGAAGAATTCCCGCTATATTCATCAATATGAATAGAGTTGTTACGCGATGAAGATGTTGATGGTGTATAAACCGAAACTTCACCATCAGAACAATCCATCCCTTTCAAACAGAAGATGTTGAATGATACAAATGGAGTCTCCTAATAATATTATATAGCTTAAAGAATGAAATATTCCCTCCAAAATTTTTTGCGAAAATATTTCCCTCCAAAAATTTTCGCGAAAATATTTCCCTCCAAAAATTTTCGCGAAAATATTTCCCTCCAAAAGTTTGTTAGATTTGTTTACCTTTATTATTTTATTCTACAATTCATTGAAAAACATAAACTAAATTTTTTTATGAAATCAATCACTGAAATTCAAATTGTAAACTACAACTTCTTTTTCCACTGGAAAAATCAGTAATTTTCATTAAAAATAGAAAATTACATATAGTAGATGCCATTGGCATTGTTGCTGTAATGCATGTGCTGAAACAAAACTTGTCCTGCTAAACAGGAGCTAATAATTAGTCAAATAGACAATCTAGATTTTCCTACCCTTCTTTTTTTCCACTTTCCGCCAACCTTCATTGTTAGGCGGGGCTGTTACAATAATCATTTGTGTTTCATTTGTGGCAGCCATGTTATCCTTTTCAGAATCTGTGCTTGTTGGCGAGTATGCTCGTTTGTTGCCTCCAATCTCCTGCCTGGTATTCTCATATTGTTGTTGTGGGTTACCTGCATTTGTGTCTATTGTTCCTTTGATCAGATATTCATTGTTTTGTATGTGGTGAGGATAGCTTGCATTGCTGATTTCTGGGTTGTTCTTTTCGTCTTCATCTTCTTGTAGATTGCTGGTGGTTTCCGCCTTCCTTTCGTCTTCTTTATCCTCTTCTACATCCTCTGCCCAAGTGGCTGAAAATTGCCATCCTTTCGATTTTGGTGGTTGTCTCCTTTTTCTATCTTTTTTGTTTTGTGGGCATGTGCTCTGTAGATGACCTGTTTGTCGACATATGCGGCAGCGAAAGGCGGTGTTTTCATAGTCCAGTGGTTGAGCCCATTGTTTCCCATTATGTATTAGGATAATGTGCTCTGGTAGGCCTTGACTGAGGTCTACCTCCACGCATATCCTGGCAAATGTGTAGATATCCTTGGATAGGCGCTCATGATCTGCTTTTAAAAAAGATCCGAGTGTATTGCCTATTCCTTCCAGTACTTTATAGTGCCAAAAGTGTATAGGGAGATTAAACAATTTTACCCAAACTGGCATTTTGGTGACCACCATGCTGTTTGGATCGAAATCCGGGAACCAAGGTTTCACGAATAGGCCAGCGTTTCCCCAAAACCATGGTCCTTCATTCAAAGCATATTCTCTGTCCTTTATGGTGTCAAATTTGACAATAAAGAATCCTTTTGAGCAGAGATGGATATCACAGTTTTCTGTCCATATGGAGTAGATCCATTGGCGAAGGGCTTCCGGTTTGGGCCAGAATCCATTGAATCTACATATCACTGCTTTGGTTAAATAATCAGTTTGTATTTCATTTACCTCTGGTATGGAGATTGCTAGTGCAGGGTTCTGTGTTGTCTGCTCAATAATGTATGCCCCTGGTGCTGTAGCTTGCTGTTCTGGTTTCTTTTGTGGTTCCATCTTCCCTTTGACTGCATCTTTGAAGGAGACAGGTCCTTTTGAACTTGTGCCGGGGCAGCCTCCGCGTAATCTTGAGCTGAGACAGATGGTAGAGTCTTTTGCTATACCATATTCCATTAGTTTGAATCCCTCCTGTATTACCTTCCCTGCGTGGATGAGGAGCTGTTTGTATGGTGGGATTCCAGTCTTTTCATGTATCCTCTGTTTGAGGATTTCTGTTGCCTCCCATGACCCTATTTCGATGCATATTGTGCTTCCTCCCATAGATTTAATAAAGAGAGAGCTTTTTTGATCTTTACTCGTCTTTTCTGGTGAGGGTGTTTCCAGATCTGACCTGTATAGAGGTAGATCTGCTCTACAGGGGTCCAGATCTGACAGCCAATTACCCGATCTGTTACTTAGAAATGTAGATCTATGTGCTGCTTTACCTGAGTATCGGTTTTCTGCTGCATAATCATTTTCTGGATCTGGCTGGGGCCAAGTTATTGCCCTCACCTCCGTTTTATCCGGCTCTTCTATCTGCGGCGGCTTCACAGTCCTCATGAAGACGACGCGAACCGAGCAAGCTTCCCACCATCCGATCCGTGTGCACTTCGGCAATATAGCCGATCTATTTGTACCGATTGGGGATTTACCACCAATTTCCGTCTCCCGTAACAGATCCGGCCGGATCCGAGCCTCCGTGCTGCGATTGGACCTTATCTCCTGCGAATATATTGCAACCCTTGCTCTCGGCAGCTCAGAGAAAGCCCGTGTTGGTCTTGCAGGTCCAAGATGATGGTTTATGGGCGCATCAAGGGTTTTGCAGATGTGATTTGGGCATATATCCATCTCTAATGCAGGGATCGAAACCCCTTCCGCCTCCGCCTCGGGTCTGTGCCCTCGTTTGTACGCAGGAGCCATCGACGTTCGAGTCCCGGGGACGAATCGGAATAAGCTCAGGCCGCCAATCAACCATGTAAACTACAACTTCTATATTAATTATTCTAATAGTTAAAGTATATAATATTTACTAAACAACTAAATTTTTTTTTTAATTTTTATAATATATTCTAAAACAAATTAATCCCACATTCAATCCATTGCAAAATAACTCTACAATATTCGCTCTATAATAATTTAAAACAAATTATCCCACATTAATCGTACAGAAAAACATCTTCGTAATTTCACTTATATATTAAATTTCGTTATCGCTATTACTTACCTCACATCCAGGTTTTCTGAAGTTCGTTGAAAGACGTGAATTTGTGGAGCAGCTATATTGCTATCAAAAACATATTCAACGAAGAATTAACGCAATTGAAAGGTAAGTTCAATTTTTTTTCAAAATTTTCATATTAAATTAATTTAACGTCGAAGAAGATTTTTTTTTTTTAAATTAATAATTTTTCCAAGCCAAAATAACAATTATGTCAATCGTGAGCATGGTGGGCCCAATCAAACTCAATCACCCAATAACCGTGGGTAGGCCGTCGTCGTGCCCCCTTCCCCCAACCCATTACCGATCTTTCCCATTCACCCATGCCCTCTTCCCCCTTCTACCCTACCCATGCGCCAGCCCTTGCCACCCCCAACTCCCATTCCCCTCCAATCTCAACTCCTCCCCCCCTTCCTTAACGCCGGCCCTATGGGCCCCACCCCCTAACTCCTTCCCCCTGCCCCCTCTCCCTCCACCCCCTTCTGCCCCCCTAACCCGCACCCTACCCCCCCCCCCCCCCCTTCTGCCCCTAAATTAGTAAATAAAAAAACATATTAACTTAAATTAATAACAAAAATATACCATAAATTTTCACATTTCACACACTAGAAAATTAAAAGTCAAAAAATAGGTCTTTTAAAAAAAGGGTGTGATGCAGAATACTCACTTTTTAAAATCAACATGAAAATCACTACCATTCTAAAACTTGATTTCATCCTTGAACATGAAAAAAAATTAAAGTTCCAAAAACCATGTTCTAAAAAAACATGTGTATTCTGCATCACCACTTTTGAAAATCGGGTCATTTTTTTGCTATCTCTACGAAACGGGTAACAGTATCAGTTCCCGTTTCAAAGTTTACATTGTTTTTAGGAGGCAAGGTGGAATAGAGGTGACAAATGACGAGGAGTGAGGGGACAAGGGAATAGGAGGAAAACCTTGGTGGTGTCTTCGAATTTGCAACCAACCGTTTCTCATTTTTTCTTTGATGAGTATTTTCATGGATGGCAAAAGGTGCTTTGGATACCCTTCAACATCTTAGAAACACCAACCATTGACCAAATTTACAGAGAAGGGGTTCCGTTCGAGCCTACCTCTTGTTTGCTAGCCTTCAACCAGGATTTAGAACGAATTTGCAAGTGTTTTGAGCTCCCTGGCTGTGTGCGTCGCGCGCCAAGCCCAGTGCGCCACGCGCCCTAAGTGCATCGCGTCGTTGTTGATTTTTCACTGTGGGCTAGCTGCCGGTGCGTCGCGCCCTCCATGTGCACCGCGCGCCCTGGTGTATGTACCGTGCCACCTAGAAATCTACCCTCCTTACTCGAATTCCTCCTACTTAGCTCTCTTTTCTTCAACAATGCCTCTCTCAAGCTTTTCCATATCATAATGACTTAGTTTTGGGTCAAAACAAATATATATAGGCTTTGAGAGAGTTGGGTTCAATTTTTTCTTCTTTGAAAACCCACTTTCTAATGTTTATGTTTGGACTTTTCTTATTGACTTTAAAACACTCTGCTTTTCCTTTTTCCTTTAAAATTTTGGCTCTCATGATAAAATTATTGGCATTTCTTTGCGGGGACTATGTGACTAGGCCTCTAGCTTTGAAATCCATGACTGCATCTGAAAATTTCAACTGGTGATTTTTGGAAAATTTTGTCATAGTTGACCTTGTTTGACTTTTCTTCAAAACAAATTTTTGAAGAAGAGTCGATGTCTCTTCAGGTGATGATGAAGCTTTTTGAACCGCAGCTGTATAAGGTCTCCCTCTGGCCTGCATGGCTTGTTCTGGACATGTTTTTCAAGGACCACATTGATGATTTCCTAGACCCAACAATAAAAATGACTTTGTCCTGTAATATGACCAGACCTTGACTATCATGAAATTTCAGTGATTATGTATAACGACCTAAACTAGTAGGGGCTAGACATGAGGGAAAATGACTAGCATGACTATCTCCGTCAGATCATGGCATGTCCCTAGCGAAATGCAGCTGAGTGAATTGAGTGGGACACCTAAAATTGAAATGCACAAAGAGCTTTGATCTCTGATGGAGGGCTGACCAGAACGATTCTAACACACGTATGAGTAATGTTTGAGTTTTTGTTCAGGATAATGGATTTTTTCAGGCAAAATCGGTCATTTTCAACGAAAAAAGATTAGAGCCACCTTTAAGCTCTTTTTTGACTCCTAAAACATGAAAAGAACGCCAAGTTTTTCTTTTTAAACTCGTTAAAACGGAACTAAAAAGATGGTCCTCTTACAGCTCTTTTCCGACCGTAAAAACATGAAAAGATTTCCGGATTTTTGTCGTTTCAAATTTGATATTGGTTATAAAACGATGTGTCATTGATCGCTTTTTTACTTTTTTGGATCAGATGCATTAATTACGAAAAGTACTCCTTGGTCGTAATGATCAAGCGGTTCTCTCAAGTATTATTTTATACTTTTTCAGGCTTGGGAGACACAAATTTACGAAAAAGGACAACCATGGAGTTTTCTTAAGTTTTTTCAGACTCTCTAAAATTGAAAAACGCTGAGTTTCTCCTATACTGGACTCGTTAAATTTTAACAGTAAAGGACCTGTTCAATTACAAACAGGAACGGACCACTCCTTCTTAGGGTTTGAATTTAAACTAAGTTGGACTCATCCGAAGGATGAGGTTATAATCAAGCAAATGTTATCCTCCTCAAGCTTGTAAAAAATAAAGAGGTACTTGCCAGAAATGGTGGGGGAAAAGAGAGAAAAATGAGCCTGTTTGTCATACTTTGTAACCACTCTTGAACACGAAACTTTCATTCACCTGGGTTGGGAAATCCTTAGCCTAACAGTTGATCAAACCATATTGAAAGTCTTCAGCCGGTTTCTGGGTATTAACTTTGGGTCAATTGTCACCAAACCATCTGCTGTGTCGTTATGTGTTCAAGAGGTCAGTGCAAATAAGCCATTCATTTGCAAAACATCTGTCATCCATTTTGACCATCCCTGAGTCAGTCCTTGCAACTAAATTTCTTCAAACTTGATCTATGATTTCGTGTTGTGGGCTTTCCTACGACGGATCGCTTTCTATCGAATTCAGCTCATTATCTAGAAAGATGATCTAGAAATCGTCAGTACCTTGGGATCTGCATGCCTCAATGGCAGGTTTCTCACCTTCGATGATAGGTTGCATCATTGATCTTCGATCAAAGGATTCCGTGGCATGTTCGACATCAACACATCTATTCACATCTCATGGATTGTACCGAGTACTTTGAGAGCCATTGACATTACTGGTGGTTTCTCTCATACTTGTTAACAGTTTACATCATTGACTGGTAATCAAGTGGTTTCTACCATGTTCGACTTCAACACATTCATTCACATGGATAGAATCGTATTGTTTCGGGAAGTAGAAATGAAGACCCTGGATCTAGTTTCCACCATCCAGGCTGCGAGGAATTTTTTATTCATTATACAATGGAATATTCATAAACAGATGGTTGTGTCCATACTGTGTCTACATGTGTCTATACTTGTGATGTATTACAAGATCATTCCTATATCAGAGCAATAGTTAGTTTTCTAGTCAGTTTTGATCTGAGTATGGGAATGCCTACCTCAACGATGATATGATCTCATATATATATTTTGCATTGAATGTTTTTATAGGTTCCAACTGGGCTCTCCACAAGATGATCCTCGAAATGATAAAATACTTCACTCTTCCTAGATGATAAATGAAATCCTCATCTACTACAGACTTCGCACTTTAGGGGACAATCTGTTACACAAAATATTGTCACCATGACTATTTTCAGTCAGTATGGGTCTATCATCATTCATACTGTCCTCCTAAGAAAGTCTCAAACCTCAGCTCTTCATGTCAAGCTTTGAAAATGAGAGGAATACCTTAAAAATCAATAAACCTCTGGTTCCGCACTTTCTCTCACTATTGCCTGCAGTCCCGCACCCTTTGTTTGTGTTACCTGCGGACCTGCCCGCCCTGTCTCTAAAGGAGTGGGTGCGGACCCCTGTGAAAGTCAAAAAGGTGCAAGTTTATTCTTAAAAACTCACTTTGGGTTAATTCTAGATGATTCTAGAAGGAATATTGACGTGGATGGTTCGCTCCTAGGTGGTTCATGCATCCCAAAAGTGAAGGAGCTAATCCCTTGATGAGAGGAGCTATCCCTTTGAAGGAGGGCTTTATCCCTCCATTGCACTATAAATTAAGGCATTGGGCTGATTGCTAGAGAGGCTATAAGCTTAACATATTTGAGGGTAAATGCTGGTGGAATTGAGACTTCCTAGTTAAGCTTGAGAGGAGAGATCACATACCTTTTGGCTTCATTAGGAAGAGAGTGAAACTTTTCAAAGTAGAGGAGACTTCTTGATGGACCCTAGGAGGAGCTTGTACAACATCAAGGCACAGGTTGTAAAGTTCTTCTATGATTTGAATTAATACAATCAGATTAATTTTTCTCAAAAAATTGTCTTATGTGATTTGTTTCATGAATTCCGTGATCATCATGATAAGTATGCTTTATTATATTGGCTTTTTAGGTGCTATTTAATTTGTGTGCTTGTTTGTGTTTGCAGATTCTCTACAAGGGAGCTCATTTGGATCAAAGGAGCGAGGCTTCCACAAACTTGCATTGGACCCAAGGTAGGCCTAAAACACTTGTTTGCCTTTGTTTATAAATTGCATATTTAGAGAAAGATGGAATTTCATTGGCTTGCTTGTCACTAGATATCGTTATATACTAGGGAGGTCGGTCTTGTCCACAAGAATGACTCATTCCGTGTGACAACTATGATACCATTGATCTAACTATCCACAAATGGAAGCAAACTAATTAATCATCCAGATACTAGCAAATTAACAAAACTTAAATTACTTCAACAACTAACTATGAATGTAATCTACGCATACATGTATAAAAAGAGGCACCTCTGCGGCTTGGGTGGGCCCTAACCCAATAGCTTCAGCCCTCTAAGTCAACTCGGTGCTGGATCAAGGGAATGATTCTCATTTTCATTAAAATATCAAAAATACATAAGAGTCATCAGTCACAATGTCTTAGCTTGAAAATGTCTCTTGGCTACAATAAAAAAGGTTGAATCCTAATGAGGCTCTAGGCCTTCTTATTTATACAACTAAAGTTACCAACAACTTCCTTAAATTTAGGGAGGCTTGGCTCCCAAACTCAAGATCAAATGGTCTTCAACTATCACTGGCTTGGTTGCCAATGATCTTAATGGCTTGACTGCTTGGAACTCCGAGTTGATGAGATCTAGTGGAGGAATCTTCAAGTGAGTGAGGAGTTAAGGAGGGAGATCCAATCTCCTAAAATCCCTCTTGCTTGTCTATTTATATTTCCTCCACTTTAATTAGCCAAAATTTGCTCCAAAACCTGCAATCAATGCACATTAGACCACAAGACATGACATCTCATCTTTACCCTTCTCATTAAGCAAAACATAACAAAACATGTAAAGAAATGTGAGAAAAGTTGATTTTATTAAGATGGAGAGTGGCATTAAGGTCCATATAATTTACTCATTGATGAGCCTCATCATCACCCCCTACTGAAAGTGTTTCTCATCCTATGAGAATCTCAATATATGTCCATGTCTTTCATTGCTTTGGTGTCCTCCCTGACATTACAGGTTTCTGTGGTAGTATCCTCCTCTTATGGATAAAATCTTGCATGCTTCTCTATTTCTTCGCACTTTTTTCTTTCTTATTATTCCCTTATTCCTTCTAACATACCCAAGAGAAATGGTGGACTGAGTTTCAAGCCAATCTAGATGACTTTGAGTCTCTGTAATGCTTTCTTACACAGTGCGGTCCTTTCTAATGAATCCCTCTATCTTTTAGGGGAATGGTACTCCCTGATCTTTAGGTTGTAGGGAAAGTTTCTCCATCTCCTTTGGCATGATTGTTGGCTTTTATCCCTAGCAATCTCAAAGTGTCATCAAAATAAGTGTCTGCTTGCTCTTGTGTAGCTAGGTATCTTGGTGCAAGTTGGGGATCACTGGAATGAGGTTGTGGGTGCTAATGATAGCCATGGAGTTGTTATGTTCTGCTCTGATGTAAAGGCGTTTTGTTTATTCTCTTTCCAATACCCTTTTTATGTCTTTAGCACTGGAATTTTCATGTTTCATCCATGATGCCAAGGCCATCAGTTGTAAGTCCCCTAGGTTTGGATTGGGGTCCCACACATTCAAATCTATTAGGACCAAGTTATGTAGGTAGAATTAAAATATCTTGGCCCTATCCTCTAAGGTGCTTTGGTCATAGAGATCAATGAACTGCCTATAGTCTTGGAAAGGCATAGTTCCTCGTTGTGCTAGGGTTTTTATCTGAAACTGCAACCATTATTCTTTGAGGTATAAGGCATATGATTTTGTTGGCATCCTACACTGGAGTGCCTCCATGGAGAGACTTTCCATAGTTTCCAATTGTATCTCATTTTCTTGTACTTTCCTCCTCAGCCATGTGTTCTCAGCCTCTAGTTGAGATTTCATCACTCTTTCCCTGTCTCTTATGCTACTCAACTCTCTACCCATTTCTAGCAACTTTTCTTCCATATGGCCCACATCCTCTACACTTTTTGATTTATGAATTTGCATCCAACAATGTGTCCTTGCTCTCTCCTTTTCAATCTCAAAGAATAAAGGGATGGAAAATTTGTGTAGTATTAATCTACCCCCCTCAATGAATCTGTAATAGGATTTGAGGTTTGGTTGTGGGCTAGTTTCCTTCAGACCCTATGACTCTCCCTTTACTATCTCTTGAGTATCGGTTTGTACTTGTATTTGGGTTGTTGCCTCTTTTCCTCCATTTTCCTTTTTTTTCCTTCCTGGTCCTGTTTCTGTGTTTCCTGTAGTTTTGATAGAGTTTCCTGTAAGACTATCTGTGTTTCCTGTAGGAGACCTTTCCCTTTTTGAAAAGGGGTCAAAGGTTCTTTAACGTGTTTTGCTGAGGTTGACCTGGTGATAAGCCTCCTAACATAGGTGATTGGTGACCTTGGGGAAGCCTGATGTGTTGTGCCTTCTTCACCTATTTTTCCTAGAGGGACTAACTTCTCCTGTTCTTTTAGTGAGTCCTCTATGATTATAGGAATTTTGGTAGGTGTTTTAGGTCTCCCTTTCTTTATCTTAGTGCTCCTCCTTGTTCTGGAGTATAGGGTAGTCTGCCTCTACCTCTTTCCTTTTGATTTGATAGGTGTACTTAAAGAAGTTAACACAACAATTGCCTCCTTTTCTGTGGGCTCCTCAGACACCCTTAGAGATTCCTCTACTTCCTTTCTATGTATTTCTAGACTTGGTTCATCCTTTTGTGTTTCTTCCTTGATGTGTTTTTCATCCTTTGTCTCATTTATTTTTTCCTTCTCTTCTTCATGCTCTTCTTATTCTTATTTATGCTCATCTTCTTCAGTTTCTTCTTACTCTTCTTCAGACTCTTTTTTTTCATGCTCTTCCCCCTCTTCTTCGCCACTAGAAGTAGGGTCTCTTTCATACTCAATGGCTTGAATTTCTTCTATTATGTTCATGTCTACAAATGTTGACCACATAATAAGGATTCTTAATTTGTTTAGGGCATCTTCTAGTATGAGTTTGATCAATCCATGATGTGCTAGTTGTTGATGTTTCCATTATTTAACTTTGATGCTCATGTCTATTATTGATTGCAACAAAAAGTAAGGCACATAAGTCTTCTATGAGGAGGTAACTCTTCTCCAAATCTTTTCTCATGGAGGATTCTAAAATGGTACCCATAAACTATATTGAGTCTACCCTCACAAGAAATATACTTGAGAATGTGATAGCTTACTTCATCCCAAGGATATGGAATGCTCCCCCTTCTAATCCCATTTTTGTCCTCAACTAGTTCCTCTCCTTCAATGAAAAAGTTCTTCTTGGAAAGAGTGGTGCTAGCTTTGTCCTCTTTTCTCCATTGCAACCCTAGAGGAAGTGTAGTGATCCTGCTAATGCTTTCATGGGTAATTGTCACTGAAAAACCCCTCACTATAGTAGTGGCATTGACTCTAGCTAGAGGTATGAGTGACATTGCAAATTCCCTAGCTATATCATCATCATATCCCCTAAGTAGCTCGAAGAATCCCAACAATAAGATGTTGATGTATTCTAGTTTTTCTGGTGGGCTCCCTTCTGTTGAAACCCCCTATCATCTTTTCTCTCTGTCAATATGTTTGTATGAATTTTTGGTGGCTATAGCTTAAGAGCTTTCCCAGGTGATGAGGGTTTAGAGTTTAGGAGGGTGATGACTACAATTCTCCTTTTATTCTACACAATCCTCCACATAATTTTGCCTATCTCTATGCACACTGTAATTACTAAAAGAATTGACAATTTATTTTTGTTTCCTTTTTACAAATGAAAGCTTAGAGGATATGGCACCTACCTTTCACTGCAATGATTTGATTTGATTGAGGAACCCCCTCACAACATTTTTGACAATCCTCCCTATTTCTAGTAGTTTTCCTATAGGTGCTCACTGTAGGATGCCGAGACTAGCTTCCCTCAATGTTTCCTGTAGTTTATGTGTTTCCTATAGGTGCTCACTGTAAGATGGACAAGACTAAATTTTCCTTTTGATGGCTTCTCGAGGTGGTCTCAACTCTCAAAATCTCAAAACAAACAATACCTTGCATGAAAGTTAGGGAATATTTGTATTTATGGTTGATTTCATTAAGCGATGTTTTGGATGGCTGAGTATGTATTTCTCCATTTGGACCATTGGTCCCACTATTAGTTATCATGTAACCCTTCCTCGTAATCATCACCCACTCCTTTTCAATGTAACTTGACCACCTTTATGATTTATTCCCTTTGATGTGACCTTTCCATGTGTCTAGTTGATTTCTACATATTCCTATAGATTTAATCATATTCATACTTATGAGAGAGTGTGGATGAGGTGACATACGTTTGGTTCCTTTTTCCTTGTTGATGCATGGTGGAGGGAGGTTTTGTTGTGCTTCTCATGAATTTGGTACATCTTCTCTACTGCTCTTTTTTTTGTTGATTTTATTTTGGTGATGGATTGTATTCTTGTTGATGTGCAAGTGTTGGCTTCCTCTATTGTTGCTAAGATTTGGAGAGGTTTCATGATGCTTGCAGTTGTGCTTCTCCTCTTCCAGTGCATGGGTGCTGAAGGCTAGGCTTGGAGCCTGTTGCTACTTAAAAATAGGATGCTACATGGTTTCCTGTAGTACTACTACAGGGAATCCTATAGCTACCTTTTCTGAATTTATGTGGCCTTTATTTGCATGGAGGGTGAATAGGTATAGGAATGAGTGGAAGGAGTGGCCATGGAGTGGTAGGTGAGGTAGGCTTCTGTTGGTATGCCCTTTTGATATTTCTCTTTTTTTCTTTTTGTGTTTTTTTTTTCTCTTCTACGTAGATTTTTATTTTTATTTTTTAGTTTTTTATGGACATAGAGGGTGACATCGTCATGAAGGGTGTTGGCTAAGATGTGGTGAAGTAAATGGCTTCCCTTTTTATCCAAAACAAGCATGCATCATAAATTTTCCATCGAACTTCCTTTCTTGTATATTTTCAGGACTTCCTGTAGTACTACAGGAAACTCCTGTAGTAACTATAGGAAATCCTTTAGAAGTCACAGAATTGCCTGAAATTTGGATTTTTATATTGTTGGAGATGAGTATGGATGAACGAACATGGGGGTCATGGAGGAGATGAAATGGATGAAAAAAAACATGGAGTTTTTTTATGGATTTTTGCCCTCTGATCTCTGTGTCCATTATATTTTTGAAAACCTGCAAAAACCAGAATTGTTATGAGTGGGCAGGTTTGAGATCCTTGCCATTATTTTTGTGCTTTTCTCTCTTTTTCTTCTACCTTTTTTTGTTTTTTTGAAAGACAACCAGGTTGCCTCAAAGGAGGCTTTCATCCTGGTTTCCTAACATGGGTGCCTCAAAGGAGGTTTTCACTCAGGGGTCTTTTATTTTTCTCTCTTTTTTTTTTGAAAGACAACTAGGTTGCCTCAAAGGAGGTTTCCATCCTGGTTGCTTGCCCTGGGCGCCTCAAAGGAGGTTTTCACCTAGGGGTCTTTTATTTCTTTTTAAAATATTCAACAGTCCTCAAGAACTTGGTGAGGTGGAAGCCGAGACTCCTTCAATCACCATTAATTCCTTACTAATTCTAATAATGAACTCCTTCTTTGAAAAAGGATTTTTGTAGACTTCCAACCTATACCCATTGAAAAGCAAAGAGATACCTTCTTCATCAATGGTTCTTATCTGAATAACCCCATTGTCAAGGCACTTTTCTATGACATATGGGCCCAACCATCTAACCATCAACTTGCCTTTGAAATATTTGAACCTTGAGTCATACAGTGGAGCCCAATCACCTTCTTGAAATAGTTTGTATTTGATTTTTTTGTCATGCCAGACCTTTCTTTGTACTTGAGTCACCTTTGTGTGCAGGAAGGCCTGCATCCTAAATTCATCTAACCCATTTAGCTGGAGAAGCCTATCTTTTTGTGCCCTTGTAACATCTGGATCCAATTTTGCTTCCATCCTTAAAGTGTTGCACTCAAACTCAATGGAGAGCAGAGCCTTCGTCCCATAGACAAAATCATAAGGGGTGAAGCCAGTGGTTGTCTTCCAAGTTGTATTGTAGGCCCAAGTGGCCTCCACTATTCTGAGAACCAAATCCTTCCTGTTGTTGATAACCACTTTCCTCATAATGCTTTCCAATGTTCTGTTGGTGACTTCCAATTGTCCATTGGCCGAAGGGTGGTAAGGAGTGGACTTCTTGTGCTTGATCTTATGATGGCTTAACATATTCTCAATGATGTGTGAGGTGAATTAAGTGCCCTGATCAGTGACTATCTCTCTAGGGTATACAACATTGTAAAACACATTCTCCCTCAAGAAATCAATCACTTTCTCTTCTATGGCTACCTTGACAACTTTAGTTTCAACCCACTTTCTTAATTAGTCAGTGCACATAATTATGTACTTTTTCTTTCCTGAAGGAGGATAAATGGCCCCAATGATATCCATGCCCCATTTGTCAAATGGCTCAGAATTCACTTGAGGTTGCAAAGGAATTTCATCTCTGGGAGTAGGTTTCCACATTCTTTGGCATTGATCACATTTGTTGGTATAACTTCTTGCATCCTAGTGGAGAGTGGGCTAGTAGTAGCCAACTTCTAGTACCTTGAAGGTTGTCCTTCTGGCTGTAAAGTGACCTCCATAGGGACCATCATGACAGACCAGAGGGATGTCAAAAACTTCCTCCTCCCTGACACATCTTCTTAGAATTTGATCTGGGCCCAACTTGAAGAGATTTCCCCCAATCCAAGTGAATGGAGCGCTTTTCCTTATAATTTTTCTCTTTTCCTTGGAGGACATATTTGGAGGGAATTGTGAAGCTACTAAGTAGTTAGCTATGTTAGCAAACCACAAAGAGAGAACTGAAATGATGAATAAATGCTCATCTGGAAGCTGGTCATTGATCATTCCTTCCTCACCTGCAGGCAAAGTCAATCTGGACAAAAAAAATCTGTAACTACATTTTCTTTGCCAGACTTATCAATAATATTTAGATCAATCTGTTCTAACAACAATAAACATCTAATAATTCGGGCATTCACATACGGTTTGTTCATCAAATATTTAATGACAACATGGTTGGTATGTACAAAGGTATGGTAACGAGTAATGTATTGTCTAAATTTATTCAAGGAATGGACAAAAGCTAGGAGTTCTTTTTTAGTCATTGTGTAATTCAACTCAGCTATGAATAGACTTTTGGTGATGAAGTAAATGGCATAAGGTATCTTGTGTTATATCTAGCCCAGAGGTTCTCCTATAGCTTTGTGAGAGGAATTAACATGTATGTGAAAAGGAAGAGCCCAATTTGGGCCTCAGAGTATAGGTGCAATAGTCAACTTGTCCTTTAAGGTTTCTAGGGCCTCTTGGCAGCTTTCTGGCCATAAAAATTCAAAGTCCTTGGCCAATAGTTCAAACAAAGGTGAGGCTACCTTGTTGAAGTCTCTTATGAATCTCCTATAGTATCCAACTAAGCCTAAGAAACTCCTGACATCCCTCTACTTCTAAGGAGTAGGGACCCTCTTTATGATATCTATCTTAGTTCAGTCTACTTGCATTCCTTCCTGGGATATTGAGTGACCTAGAACCATCCTTGTAGTCATTAAGAACTCACACTTCTTGGGACTAAGGGATAAGTTCATTTCAATGAATTTGTTTAATACCTTTCCCAAGTTAGAGAGAGCCTCCAGGAAATCACACCCATAGGGGGTGAAATCATCCATATAAATTTCCACAGAATCATGGACTAGCTCTGCAAAGATGCTCAAGACTGCCCTCTGGAAAGTGGCAGGGGCATTGCATAAACCAAAAGGAAGGACCCTATAAGAAAAGGTACCCCAGGGATAGGTGAAGGTGGTTTTATCCTAGTCCTCTGGGTTGATATGGATTTGATTGTAACCACTGAATCCATCCAGGAAAGAGAATAACTTCTTTCCTGCTAGACCATATAATATTTGGTCAATGAAAGGTAGATGGAAATGGTCCTTTTGTGGCTTTGTTTAGCTCTCAGTAATCCACACAGATCCTCCACTTTCCATTTTTCTTTGGAACCAGAACCAGAGGAGACACCCACTCACTATCTGAGATGGGGTAAATGAACCCTGCATCCAACAACTTCTACATTTCTTCTTTGACTATATCCTTGAGGGTTGGGTTCATTCTCCTTTGAGGTTGGCGGACTGGCTTGCAACCTTCCTTGATGTAAATGTGGTGAGTACACACCGAAGGGTGCACTCCCTTCATTTCCTTGTAACTCCAGGCAAAGGAATCCAAATGATTTCTTAGCATGTCACATAACTCCTCTTCCTCGGGTACAGAGAGAGAATGGTTGATTTTCAATGTTCTTTCTAGGCCGAATTCTATCATATTGACATGGGTAGGGCTTGAGTCAGATATGCATAGATCATTCCAAGGGTTATGTTTGGCTTCCTTCACTAACTCCTCAAGGGACATGGTGTTGGGGGGTTGATTTTGGAGGGTTTTCTCAATCAGTTCATCTTCATCAGGTTGCCCCCCTCATATAGTAGCATCTAGGGTACATATTTGGGAAGAGTAGACTTCATATTCTTCCTCCTCTTCTAACCATAAAGGTAATTCATGCTCCAGAGATGGTTGAGTAGGAAGGTATAAGATTAATTGATTGGACATATGCCCATTTTTAATGGTCATATTCCTAGTCCTGCAACTTATGTAAGCATCGACAATGGCTAACCATGGCCTCCCAAGGATGAGAGTATAACTATTGAACTTGGTCTTAGGTTAGAGAACTAAGAAGTCGGTATGGTATCCCCAGGAATCAATGCAGACCATCAAATCCTCAACAACTCCCTCAGGAGCTACTACGGACCTGTCTACAAGCTACAATACTATTGTGGTCTTTCTTAATGATCCCTGGAGATTCTATTTAAGCATAGTCTCCTTACTCATCATATTGATGGTAACCCAAAGATTGATCAAGGTATGGGGGAAATGGTGCCATCAATGTGTACATGTACAACGAGACTTTCAGGATTTAGATACTTTGGGAAAATCACCCGCCCCAACATTAAGTCAGACAGTTGTCGAATGAAATTAATGGTAGGGGTGTCTTTCTTTCTCCTTCTATGATGTCTGAAACACTTCTCCTTGATTAACTTGTTGTATATGGGGATATCTTTGATAACTTGGAGAAGCGAGATTTTCACACAGATTTTTCAGCTCACCTAGAAACTCAGTCTCTTCTGGGATGTGGTGGACAGGATGGGTTAATCTCTCAAGAAAAGGAGGTGGATTTTCTTGAGGGAAACTTTCCTACTTTTCCTCTTCACGCTCCTTAGTTGGAGATGAAGGTTGATTATCCAGAACCACTCTAACAGACCTGAGGTTAATTTCTTTAATTTCCATAGCATATGTAGGGTAGGATGTTTCTCCACTGTAGAGCTACTATGCTTGTATGTTTTTTGGGTTCGGATTTGGTTGGGCGGGCATATGAGGTTGTTTAGGTGGAGCAAGGTGTAGGAGTTGTGGTTGACATGGAGGTGGATGCAGTAAAGCTGGAGCTTGAAAATATGGGGACCTCACCCTTGGGATGGTGCATTCCATTGAGGTTTGTTACACTAAAAAATGTCACCATGACTATTTACAGTTAGTATGGCTCCATCCACTGTCATACTATCCTCCTTGTCAAGTCTCATGCCTCTGCTCTTCATGTCAAACTTCAAAAAAGAGATAAAAGTCATTTAAAGTCAAATTATCTCTGGTACGCGGTTTCTCTTAGCCTTACCTGCGGGTACGCAACCCAAGTTCATAATACCTGCGTACTTGTACGCTCTGTATGTAAAGGGGTGGGTGCGTACTCCTGTAAAGGTCAAAAGGCGCAAGTTTCACTCCAAAAACGTTACTTGTAGTCATTTCTAGAGTCTTCTAGAAGCATGTTTGACGTGTATGAAGCGCCTCCAGATGGTTCATGTACCCCTACCAAAGAGGAACTTATCCCATCAATAGGGGAGCTATCCCATCCAAAGAGGGGCTTATCCCATTGATGGTGGACCTGAATAACTTCCTCTAGAGCACTATAAATACAGGCATTGGGCCAAAGGGAGGGGAGGTTGAAAGCTGAACATTCCTAAGGGTAGATGCTGCTGGAATTAGGACTTCCTTGTAGAAGCTTGTGAGGAGAGATTACCATCTTTACTTGTTTCCATTGGGAGGTGGGTGAGCTGATCAGAGTAAGGGAGAACTCTTGTGGACCCTGGGAGGAGCTTGCACAACACCAAGGCTTAGGTTGTAATGGTTCCTTTTGTTACCTTTTAATACAAATTAGTCCATTCTTCTCAACAATTTGTTATTAATGAGTTGTTTCATATACTCCTTGGTCTATATGTTAAATATGTTTTATTTTATGTGATATTCAGGTGCTATTTAATCGTTTGATTGTTGGTGAATGTAGGTTTCTAAGGGAAGGAGGAGCTCATCCGGATCAACGAAGCTGGACTACTACAACAGCGTTGGATTACAGGTAGGATCTAAACACTTGATTTCTCATATTGTAAAAGCATATTTAGGGAAGGATTGCTCTTATTTGTCTTGTTTGTCATTAGAAAGTCTTAGGCTTTCTAGGAAGGTCGGTTGTGTCTGCACTAACGACTCTTTCCCCGTGACAAAATGGTGACTCCACTGGGGATTGGTTCAGTGAAGGAGAACCAAGAGATCTCCAACACTGAATCGACATAATACACGTAGAAGCTCCTTCATCAATTACAGTCTGATGAATAGGCCTGTTTTTGACTATCACTGGAATCTGGAAAGCCATTTGATGAGGGAGACGCGGTGTACTATTTTCTAGATAAAAGATTATCAGGTTTGGGTCCTGAATATCAATAGCTCCTATAGCCGACAAGAGTAATTTTCGTTGTGCTGGGCATGATTGCAGCACTTCCAAAGCTGACATTGCTGAGGGTGAAACAACTAAATCCTCAACAATGTTATAATTCTGAGCTGCTCTCGCATGTGGATTGCAACCCTATGATCTACATTTTGACAAAACAATTAGTAGGGGGCAAGTACTCCAAATGGATTTTTATCCTACAGGAGTTCGATTTTGAGTTCGAGAAGTCCAAGTCTAAGAAATCCTTAGTTTTTGCGGAATTGATGTGTGACTTCCCGCGTGCTGACATGGAAACTGTGGCAGAGGAACCCATTGCAAACGAGTCTTTGTTTCTTATCAGCACTTTAGATCCTTGGTATGGGGATATAATCGTCTATCTCCAAACCCAATCCTTTCGGCCCGAAGCTTCAAAGTCAGAACTCCGGAAAACTCGATTCTAGTCCCAACAATACATAATTATTGGAGATACTCTTTATCGTCGTGGGGCGGACTTGGTTTTTCATCGTTGCTTAACTCATGAAGAGGCAGAAAGGGTTTTGAATGACTGTCATTCTGGAGCATGTGGCGGTCATATGTCTGGGTATGCCACAGCTCAGAAGGTGTTGCGTGCTGGCTATTTCTAGTCGTCCATGTTTAAAGATTGTATCATTGCGGTCCGAAAATGCCACAACTGTCAAGTGTTTGATCGCAAGATGCGCGCACCACCTGCTCCTCTCCACCCTATAATTGTCGTTGGTCCTTTTGCTAAATGAGGTATCGATTTTATTACTTGTAACCCTCACTCGGCCGGGGGGCATGCGTATATCATCCTTGCGGTTGATTATTTTACTAAATGGGCCGAGGCGATGCCTACATTCGAGGCAAGCGGCAAAACAACAGCGATTTTCGTATTCAATCATATTATTGCTAGGTTTGGTGTCCCACAAGCGATAATCACTGACAATGGGCGCCATTTTCGAAACATTATGATGACAGAACTTACAAGCCAGCTTGGTTTATGCCATGATAGTTCTACTCCTTATTATCCTCAAGCAAACGGTTTGGTTGAATCTATCAACAAAGTTCTAGTTATCATGATCCGACGGATCATTGGCATTCATCGGTCGAATTGGCATAACATGTTATTCTCAGCGCTTTGGGCGTATCGAACCTCAGTAAAAACATCAACAGGGTTCACTCCTTTCCAGCTAGTTTATGGTTTGGAAGCGGTGTTGCCCATTGAATGCGAAATCCCATCACTTCAAATGGCTATCGAATTACTCCCAGCTACTTCTGAAGAAGAGAAGCGTCTGTTATACTTAGCTAAATTAGATGAGTCTCGACGTGATGCTGCTTTGGCAATCGAGACTCACGCAAAAAGGATGAAAGCTCAGTATGATCGTAACGTGACCCCTCGTAATTTTTCGGAAGGAGACCTAGTGCTATTATATGATCAAGCTAACGATAAATTAGGTGCTGGAAAATTCGTTCCCATGTGGCATGGGCCCTACATTGTCAAGCGAAAGATGGCAAAAGGGGCCTATGAGCTGGTAGCTTTTGATGGGGACTCTTTGGGTAAGCCCAGAAATGGACTTTACCTAAAGAGGTATTATGCGTAAATGGTGGGTAGGGAGATTTAGTTAGTTCTAGTTAGGTTAATTTTCTTTTTAGCTGGTATGTTTGCTTAGTTTAGGCTGTGTGCTTAGTTTAAAGAGTGTTCTTTTGTCGTTATTCTGGCTTATCTTGGTTTTACTCTTGATATTGCAGATGTCGACGCCTCTCCAAACGTACATTGGATTTGCTGATGGTGCTTGTCGTAGTACACGGAATATCTCTTCCGCAGATTGGGTTATCTATTCGCCCTCTGACGAGTTAGTTTCTATGCATGGGGTGAGCCTCGGTCAAATAACAAACAACATTGCAGAATACAGTGCAGTGATTGAATTATTATCTGAATCTATTTCATTTGGGATTCGGAGTTTGATAGTGAGGTTAGATTCTGAACTCATTGTATTACAGCTTAATAGAGTCTATGCCATTAGAAATCCAGTGTTATTAAGATTGTTTTTTAGGGTGCGTCTCTTGGAACGTGAATTTGATTACATTGAATATCAGCATATTCCAAGATCTTTAAATACATTAGCAGATGCAATGGCGTCTCGAATGTTAAATAGACATTTGTAACAATCACAAATGTAAATTTATAAACATTTCATCACACATGTTTAACAAAATAAGCCGGTAATAATGATATATATAGATAGGAGTGTGTCAAAAATATACATCGTCTTCGATCATAGGTTGAAAAACACCTTATGATCGGAAAAAATGATAAGTACATGTTGGGCCTCAGTTTTGATCTTATTTTGCTTTGAGAAACTTACCTAACCATCTATTTATCCCTCATTTTCACTCCATCCATTCCGTTTTAATGAATATTTGATGTCTAATCAGGTATTTAGCTTTAATTTGTCAATTTCTAAAGTTTTTATAAAAGTTTGATTTTAAGTGCAATTTTGGCAATTTCAGAAATTCCCGTAATCACTTCATGGTTGATATGGATGCAGGCCACTTCAGCACGAATGGGATACATGAATGGAAAGCTTGGGAACTAGGACCAAGCCACCTATGCTTGGTTCCAACAGAACGAGCTTTATTATGTCTATTTGGAGCTAGTCAATCATGACTAGTCATCCAGAAATCCCATCTAAATAGGGCAGTTTTGAGATTCCATGATATTAGTCATATTTCTTGGGATGAGGGGAGTGGATTCGACTTGGATAGGTGGTTTAGAGTAGATAATATTGTTATAGTAAATGTAGATCAGTTGGTTTCATGAAACTCCTTATTTAAGAGCCACAACTTTGATGGCTCAAGACATTGACTTATGATACTTTTATGCTGTAATATTTTTGGTTTGAAGACTTAATTTGAAGACTTGTGCTACTCTCATTTTTGCTGCTCAATACATGGATGTGTGAATGATATAAAGCTTCTGATATCATCTTCAAAAGTGTGCAAGGCAAGGGTGGAGGGCCCCCACTCCAAGCTAAGTACACTTCCAAGTTAAACTAGTTTTATTTCATTGCAAATCTGGTTGATGGTAGCTTTAGTTTTTCAAAGTCTTATTTCAGATTGCCTTATGGTTACTCATAGTGATTGATTTCATTTGTTAATGGTTTATTCATCATCTAATTGAGTTGGAAAACAAGTGTTCAAGTTGGGCATTCCCTCTATGAAATGGTGAATCAGAACTAGTCTCTTTTGTTTACATGCAAATAGTTTGTTTCCATTTAGATTTATATCTTGAGATGAATGAGTTATGATGGAAAACTTTAAGTGTCTCTTAAGTTAAGAGCTTCTTTCATGTATAATTTATCCATCTTGAGTTTTTGGTTACAATCTCTAATTCATTAAGTAATAACTGAGGTGGAAGTGGACTTCTTGAGTTCAAGAACCCTTTCAATGTTTTCTCTTTTGAGTTGATTGAATTAGAGTTATCAGATATATTCTCTTTAGCTTTTAATCATTTATCTTTCAAGATTTGGTTATATTAGATCTTCACAAATAGTGAATTTGCCTCAAAGAATAAACAACCCGGATTGATAGTAAATAATTGTGTTAGTTTAGGAACATAAATTAGCTCAACATTTTGGTGCCGTTGCCGGGAGGCAAATATCGGCATAGTCAATAGAGAGATAAAATCCAAAATACACAAAAACATTAGTTACATTTCATTTCTTTAATTATGTTTCTTTATGCCTAGAGTTAGAGATCCTCAAGATAGATTTATCAAAAACCCCCCACAAGTAGAGATAGGATCATCACATACACCTGTTACTGGTAATCCAATCATTGAAGAGCTGATTGAAAAACAAAGAAGTGGCCAAAGATTAACCTTGATTGAAAGGCAAACTTTGTCAGCTTGGGAAGCAAAGCAAAAATTCTCCACTTCCGGAAAACCAAAAGAGAAAGGAAAACAAATTGTTTTTCCATCCATCGATCCTCCTATCTTCCCACAACTTGAACCTCCACCTAAAATTGAAATAACTCAACCAATGGCAGAAGAAGAGGGACATGGATCCATTCATCTTACTCCTAAAGAACAAAGAGCTGAAAATGAAAGACAAGAAAGAGAATGGAGAAGGACGAGAGAGGAAGAAAGGAAACACGAAAATGATAGGAAGTTAGAAAATGATAGGAAAAGACAAGAAGATGGACTTGACCAAGAATCTACTTTTGGTTTCCCAATAATAGATACAAGTGCAATACTAGGAGAAGAAGTAAAGATGAAAAACATTCCACCTTCTGTGTTGCCAAACTTCTATGGAATGTCTACAGAAGATCCGGATTCATTCATGTTTGAATTCGATATCTTATGTAGAACATATGGTTATACTGATGATGTTCATAAGCTCCGTCTTTTTCTTGCAACATTAAAGGCAACAGCTTTAAAATGGTTTATGGGTTTAGGAGAACAAACAATAGCCTCCTGGGATGATATGCGAACTGTCTTCCTTAAGAAATATCAGCCTTATTGTAGATCTAGAGATTCAAAGGAAGATGTGTTTAGAATGACACAACAAGAAGATGAAAATCTAGAAGAATATTTAGAACGGTTTGCATATAATCTTCAGAAGTATAAACAACATTCCCTAAATCAAGAAACTGTTCGCACAATCTTCCTCAAAGGTATAAGAGATGAATACCTTGACATTTTAAATGTAATGGGTAAAGGAGATATTTCAAATCTTCCATTTGATGAAATTGTCGAGTTATGTCAGAAATATTCTAGAGGAAGATCAAAAACCGGAAGAAGGGAAGTAAGTTCTAAAGCGGCAAAGTCAGCTGCAGGAGCGATAACAAGGGCTGAAATATGAAGTCTATTGGAAAATTTCAAAACAGATCTTTTGAGTACATTAGGGACACAAGTAGATGTGCTAAAGGAAAACAAGAAGAAAGAAGAACAAGAACAAGCCTTAGCAATATTTTGTTCAAAATGTAAAAAGAAACATCCTTTGAGAGACTGTCCTTTAGATAGCATTCAAGTGTGTGGTCTTTGTACAGGCAATCACTCCATAGAAAATTGTGTAACATTGAAAGATTTACAAACTAATTCAATGGAAGAAATGCCAGGAGCAGAAGGTTTCTATTACGTTGCACCAAGAAGACCATGGCCACCTAGAATGCCTCAACTAAATCAGCAACAAATCCCTCAGCAAAATTATGCTTATCCATCTTATAATCCTTGGACCCCTCCAATGCCATGGCAAGCTTGGCCTCCACAACAATATCCACAACAACCTGCACAAGGTTGGAGGGGATATGGTTATGGAAACCAACAACCTCAACAGTCTCAACAGTATCAACAACATTACCAGCAACAGTACCAACAGCCATTTTCATACCCACCATACCCTCCATCCATGCCATTTCCGCAACAAAATTCTGCATATCCATTCCAACAGCAGAATCCACCACCATTGTTAACACAACCACAGCAATTACAGTTACCTTCAAATCAACCCAGACTAACACAATTACCATCCCAACTGGTGGCCAATCCGAATAACAAAGTGGACAAATCTGCATATACTGTAGAGGAAGCAGCATATTATCCTGCATATTCAATTCTTCCTCTTGATGATGTCCATTTAAGGTCTGGAAAAGTACTTAAGAAGGATTCTCCTCCAATTATAGAAGAACCAACTGAACAAGGGGAATCATCTGAAACAGCACAAACTAAGGTACAAAATCAGAAAGGAACAAATATTACAACACAAACACCACCTTGTCCTGAAAGGTTGGTAGAACAACAAACTCAAAATCAAATAACCCTTCCTGAATTTGATATCTTAGATGAGTTAAAAAATGCATATGTTAAGATTCCTTTATTAAAAGCCATTAAAGAAATACTGATATATGCAAAAACAATAAAGGAATTATGCATTAGGAAAGAAAGAAAGAAAAAGGATCCTGCAACAATCCAAGTCATTGGTAAATTAGCAAGTCTAATGTCTACTCAAACTGTAATAGAAAAATATATTGATCCTGGTATCCCAATGGTTACCATATCAATAAATAATTTCTCTGTACCTAACACATTAATAGACTTGGGAGCAGCTATAAACGTAATGACAATGGAAACAATGAAAACTTTGCAATTAAACAACATTAGATCAACCTCAACAGTCTTGGAATTAGCAGATAGATCTAAGGTTGTTCCTGAAGGAATGTTAGAAGATATCATAGTTTCCTTGGATTCATGGGAATATCCTGTTGACTTCTTGATCTTGCAACCAAAGACAAACTTAGGAGGACATCCCCTGATATTAGGCAGACCATGGTTAGCCACTGCTGATGCCTTCATAGGATGCAGATCTGGAAGTATGATAATATCACATGGAGATGAAAGGAAACATATCACTCTCTATTCACCTGCACAAACCACTTCTTTAGAATCAATACTTGAAACCCAGGAAAAGCAAAAAACAAAAGCAGTTTTAAGTATTAATCAATTCTTTGATTTTAGAGAAGAGGAGGAGAATGAAGATCTGATGGACCTTTTTATCTCAGAACCAAGCATTTCAGAGCAGCTTAGGAAAGTTCAATATGAAGCTGCAAATGAACTTCTGAATCAATGTTTTCAGGAAACATGTACTATTCAAACTTTGCAGAATTCTTTGGGAGACATCTTTCCTGTAAACACAATTAGCAACCCAATAATCAAAACAATTGAGGTACATCCTGGAAAATATTTAAATATTGGAAACCAGCTGCAATCA
Source organism: Pinus tabuliformis (assembly GCA_031772625.1). Classification (NCBI taxonomy): domain Eukaryota; kingdom Viridiplantae; phylum Streptophyta; class Pinopsida; order Pinales; family Pinaceae; genus Pinus; species Pinus tabuliformis. The sequence goes on along the minus strand of CM062818.1, from coordinate 1,019,887,272 downwards.
AAACAAGAACAAGAGGTAATTGCATTACTACAGAAATACTCAAAAGCATTTGCCTGGGATTATACTGATATGCAAGGAATCCATCCTACCACATGTATCCACCACATCTATACAGATGATAAACTTAAACCTGTTAGACAACCTCAAAGAAGAATGAATCCTATGATGAAAGAAATAGTGAAAGAGGAACTGCAAAAACTGTTAAATGTTGGATTCATCTATCCTATTTCAGATAGTCAATGGGTTTCACCACTGGTTGTTGTACCAAAGAAAAATGGAAAATGGAGGGTATGTATAGATTATCGAGAATTAAACAAAGCTACCTTAAAAGATCATTTTCCTTTACCATTCATTGACCAGGTGCTAGATTCTTTGGCTGGAAAGAAATACTTCTCTTTCTTGGATGGGTTTAGTGGGTACAACCAGATTAGAATAGCAACAGAAGACCAAGACAAAACTACATTTACTTGCCCATGGGGAACCTATGCATATAATGTTTTGCCATTTGGTTTATGCAATGCACCTGCAACTTTTCAAAGAGCAGTGCTTGCGATATTTGCTGATCTAGTCCATGAATGTGTAGAAGTTTATATGGATGACTTCACAGTGTATGGAAACACATATGATGATTGTCTGAACAATCTTGAGAAAGTCTTGAAGAGATGTATCGAAACAAATTTGTCATTAAGTAACGAAAAATGCTATATGATGTTAACAGAGGGTATAGTTCTGGGACACCATATTTCCGGCTCCGGAATTAAGGTGGATCCAGCCAAAATTCAAGTCCTAGTTAACCTGATGCCACCAACAACACAAAAGGAGGTTAGAAGTTTCTTGGGCTATGCGGGCTATTACAGACGATTCATAGAAAACTTTAGCAAAATAGCTCAACCCCTGTTTAAATTATTAGCAAAAGATGTTGAATTCCAATGGACGAATAGCTGTCAAAATTCTTTTCAAATTTTAAAAGATAAGCTGTCAATAGCACCCATACTTCGAGGACCAAATTGGTCTTTGCCATTTCATATTTCCACTGACGCATCAGATACTACAATAGGTGCTTATTTGGGACAGAAAGAAAATTTGTTCAACTATGCAATATACTTTATTAGTAAGAATTTGACACCTACAGAAACAAACTATACAGTCACCGAAAAGGAAATGTTAGCCGTTATACATGCAGTAAACAAATTCAGGCATTACATAACAGGATATCAAGTTTTTATTCACACAGATCATTCAGCAATAAAATATTTGATGAACAAACCCATCACTAATGGACGAATTACAAGATGGCTCCTGTTATTGCAAGAATTTAACATTACAATCCAAGACCGGCCAGGCAAAGAAAACCAGGTGGCTGACTTTCTGTCCCGCATCCAATCACCAGAAGACCCAAATCCTGTGATAGACAACTTCCCTGATGAACATCTGTTTGCCATAACAGTTAAAACACCTTGGTTTGCAGATATTGCTAATTATTTGTCATCTGGAAAATTTCCAACTCAATTCACTAGCAAGCAAAGATAGAAAATCGTTAGAGAAAGTTCTAGGTATAGCTGGGTGAATGGTGATTTGTTTTATACTGGTTCAGATCTAATGATTAGAAAGTGTGTGCGTGAAGATGAAATACTAGATATTCTCAGGGCATGTCATGACGAACCATGTGGTGGTCATTTTGTAGACAAACGAACAGCATATAAAGTGCTGCAACTGGGCTATTACTGGCCATCTGTCTTCAAGGATTCTAAGGCATATGTCAAGCAATGTGACAGTTGCCAAAGAATAGGGAGACCCATCATGTCAGATGAAATGCCGCTCAAACCGCAGGTCCTCATTGAGCCATTTGAGCAGTGGGCACTTGATTTTGTTGGACCCATTAATCCACCATCAAATGGAAAAAGGTACATCCTAGTGTGCACGGACTATGTAACCAAATGGGTGGAAGCCAAAGCAGTGAGCAGAGCGACAGAGGACATAGTGGTTACCTTCCTCTTTGAAGAAATTTTTGTAAGATATGGAGTACCAAGACAAATAGTGACAGATCAAGGAACGCAGTTTACATCAAAGTTAGTGCGGGATCTGACAGAAAAATATAAGATAAAACATAGAAAGTCTACTCCATATCACCCTCAAGCAAATGGTCAGGTAGAATCCACAAACAAGGTCTTAGAAAATATCATGACTAAGACGGTGCAGCTGAATAGAAAAGACTGGTCTGAGAAGTTAAAAGATGCATTATGGGCCTACAGAATCACATGGAAAAATACAACTGGTTTTAGTCCATACCAGTTGGTCTATGGGAAAGAAGCCTTATTGCCTATTGAATTTCAGATACAAACCTATAGACTAGCAGCAGAATTGGGCATGGACCTGACTGAAGCACAACAAGAGAGGATCATGGAACTTAACCAATTGGATGAACATCGTCAACAAGCAATTGAACAGACAGCATTAGTACAGCAACAGAGAATGAAATGGCATGATAGATACATTAAAACAAAGACATTTCAGAAGGGAGACTGGGCCTTATTATTTGACTCCAAGTTCAAGGATTTCAAAGCAAAGTTTACAACACACTGGCTAGGGCCATATGAAATTGAGGAAATCTTTGACAATGGAGCAGTAAAGATAAAGACCATTGACCAGGACCCCACCTCATTTGTTGTAAATGGTCATAGGCTAAAAGTTTATCATCAGCCTATTAGTAAAGAGACATTCATGAAACAACTGGTAGAAGAAACAGGACTGGAAATTATGGCTCTCCCATCTTCCAGTTCGACAAAAGAATATAAAAAAATTTGTTGTTAAAAAATAAAAATATAAAAAAAGAACATAAAAAAAAGGGAAAAAGATATATTAAAAAAAAAAAACAAAAACAAAAAACAAAACAAAACAAAACATAAAAAAAAAAAAAATTAGTTTGCTGGTGAAAACCAGGCAACTGGCACCAAGCAAACACGAATTCATAGGGGAAAACCAGGGAAACCTGGACTCTATGAATTCTATATTCTTGTTTTACTATTCTCACATAATTTCAATGCAGGACCTTTCCACAATTGACTTGAGGACAATTCAAACTTTCAGCAAGGGAGAGTCTTGTAGCAAGCTTTTAGCTGCCACAGCTAAGGGATTGTGTTGTCCACTTTGGACCTGAAGCAAATATGTTGCAGCGGAACCTGAAGGGACCTGAGTTGAAACATCATTACAGAAGGGACCTGAAGCAAACATTAGTTGCAGCAGATCAAATCATTCCAGAAGCATTGCAGAGGGACCTGAAGCAAACTTGTTGCAGCAGAACCAGATCAAAGCCAACAAAATATACCAAAAGCAGTACAGAGGGACCTGAAAGGAAAACATTATTAAAAGGGACCTGAACAATACAAAGACATGGAGCATAGTGAACAAGGAGCAGTAATAAAAGTCTACTTTTCATCTATCCACAACATTCAACATTCCACCTGTACAAATAGCATTCAAGGGAGTATATTCATAGCCATTTTGTGCTTGAAATTCAATTTCTTTTTAGAAACTTTTAGTTTTGATTTAATTGAAGTTAGTATCTGCAAATATTCATTAATATTCATTCCCAATATATACCCCAAATTCCCTATACATATTCCATTTCATTCACATACATTTCCTATACATCTTTTTATAACCCTAGGTATTTTCCTTAAATGCAAAAAGATCAAGCTAGGACAACTCTTTTCACTTGCACATACACTCAAAGCATTAGAATGATTATAATTTTAAACATGACCCCAATGGTCATTTTAAAATTATAAAACTATGTTATAAAAAGTATGCGCTATATAAGTGAAAGGCATTGAACATATATATATCATAAGTTTATATGAGCGCTAAAGTTATTTTTCAAATGCGCATAAGTTAATGATATAAGGTATATATGTTACGCATATATCAAATACATTAAGGTATAAGATAATGCGTATATAACATGGAGGTATGAGGAATATATATATAAACCAAATGCGCATATCCAAAAGCATATAACATAGTGATGAAGGGCCGCGGGTTATGATAATGAAGTCATGGGTTACAAAGGAATGATATAAGGAGAAGGCCGTAAGCATTAGAGAATGATAGCGGAGAAACACGTTATTCAAATAAACATTATGGCATAAAAATGCAAACCTATGATATTTAAAGTGCAGAGATTAAAGTTTGGGCGCATATCATATGGAGTATAAGGTATATATTTGGCACATTTTTGCACCAGCCATATGATAATAATCAAACAGCAGTGCTGCGGCCAAGTAATGAAATGCTATATGCAAATGTCGTTGCAATGAAGGCGCACGATGGTGGCCATAATCAACGCCGGTCGCAGCAATGAACAAAACAAACACCACGCAGGCCAATACACAGGTACGGTTTGACACGGTGTCATGGCAGTTTATGGTTATTGGATGATGGAGCGGCGGAAGATATGCGTATGAAACAACAATATGGCCATCCTCATGACTCAGTCGGGCGACTGAGTCAATGAGGACGGCCATGTAACCACGCATAACAACACCAATGAATGAAACGCAGGGTACAACATAGTGAAACGGTCATAAATCAACCTCCCCTGCGCTGTTCAAATCACAAATCGTCATTGCCATAGCTCAGAAAATCGTGTTTGAAGCCGCAGCATAGTAAAAGGAGAAAGGAGTGTATTGAGGTGATTTTAAAGACAAAATCTGAGTCAAACGAGTGGAGAAAGCCGAGTTTTGCAAGCAAGTAAGGTAAGACTGGAGTTTATTTCGCTCGACGACTGTAGATATGTATGAGTCCTCGCCATTAACTCACAGATTTTTTTGCTTTGCCACCAATTTGACTGACCGAAGAAAGAGGGATTTGAAGTGCTTGTTTTCATCCCACGTGCCCAGTGACAGTCAGGTAACACTAAAACCGTGATAACTCCAAGATGACAGCGCTTATGGATAGACTAAACAGATTTTTATGCGTCAATTATGGTGTAGAAACAGTGGTCAATCGTCCAGCATTTAAAGATTAGCTATTGCATGCATAACACGTTATAAGAATATGGAATCTAATGCATCAAACGCGGAGAGTTAGTTTGAATGCCGAAGTGCCGAGGGTTGTTTATATATGAGCGCTGATTGTTAAACCAAAGTTGCATTTAACCTTCCTTTTTGCTGCGCGCTGGACTCTGTCATGTGTTTTATGCATGTGAATATGTGGTTTGACCAGAACAGAGGAACGCATTAAATCACAGAGTGTTTGTCATATGTGTTGTTGAATGCATTAAATCAGATTGTTGAGCACTGTTGTATGTGTTATGGGCTGCCAAACCGAGAACGCATTAGTATATGCCGAGAGAGCTTGGATTGTCAAATGTAAAACAGAGGAATGCTGTAGATTGCGCATATTCAAAACAAGTGACATGCATTTATGCCTTCACTGCGCGCCTATGTATTGAGATTTTAAAGTATTTGTGCCATTTACAGAGGATTGAAATGCGTAGGATTGCCTGCATACATGCTATGTTGACTGTAAAATTTAGTTGAATGCCAAAATTTGCATTGTTTTGTGCCTTGAGGCCGAGAGTTTTTGTAGTCTGCGTTTTAAAAAAAAAAAAAAAGTTTTGACATTGTTTATGAGCAGTAAGCATAATGAGGCCGAGCGCATGTAAGCTTATAACTCTGTCAATTAAATTCATGTGCATTACACAGTCAATCTTCTTGAGAATTTGTTGAAAGGCAGAGAGCAATTTGCTACATTATACAGTCATTTTCTTGAGAGTTTGTTGAAAGGCCGAGAGCAATTTGCTACATTATATAGTCATTTTTTGAGTATTTGTTGAAAGGCCGAGAGCAATTTGCTGCATTACACAGTCATTTTTTGAAAAATGGTAAAATGGGATTAGGCCGAGAGTGTTTTGAGGATCTGTTGTGAGGCCGAGAGCCAATTTTTTTAAAAAGTTTTTGTTTAAATACACAGTAACTCATGTTATTTTGAGCTGAGAAAACATGGTTATTGTTGCATGTGTATTTAATTTTCAAAAACAAACAAAGAGTAGTGTATTGATAGAAGATATTCAGGTGTTGTTTGCCTTAAACAGGGAATTGAAACAGTGCTTGTGCAGAGGAAAGACAGCAGAGGTTAAAGAAGACAGAGTCAAACAGATTAAAGTTGAGTCAGAGGGGGAAGGTAAGCCTCGTTGCTTCTAGAATTTCATTTAAAAACAATAGTTATAATTTTTGTTAAAATGAAGTTAGTAACAGTAGAGGATTATATTGATTGGTTCACAGAAATCATGACAAACTGGGTAGAACCAAGATTTCAAATAGAAAGCTGGGGAAAAGAAACTGTAGAAAAACTGTATCAGTCAGGGATGATAGGATTTCTACAGAAGTTTAATGGCCATTCTAAGCAGATAACCAAAGATTTCATCAATAATTTCAGCCAAGACCAAACTCAAGTAGGAGAAATCATTGTCCCAGTAACTCAAGAGTACTTGTCCAAAGCCTTAGAGTTATCGATGATAGGGGAGAAGTATCATAAAGGTTTGCATTTCAAGGAGAAAGCGTGGACTTTCTTCCTTGAGAAGAACCGAAAGGGGACATTTGATAGGACTAAAGGGATACCCAGGGAGTGGTTTAATGAACCATGGAGGGAACTGGTCTTGGTTATTCAAAAATTCTTGACTTGTGATCGTGGATACAGCATTGCTCATTTATATCATGTTAGATTACTACAGCATATCAAAGGGGATGATAGGATTAACTTACCATATTTCCTATACAAAAGTCTTGTGAAAATGATTGAAACAGTGAAACAGGAGCATAGGCCAAGGGCAGCACAGATATATCATCAGGGGTTAATCAAAATCTTAGTGGAACATCAGGTGAGATCAAAGGGCCTAGAATGGAAAGAATTCATGAATAAAAATCATTTTACTGAACAACTTATTGATATACAGGACAAAGTAGAACAGGAAAACAGGAGCATGATGAATTCTCCTTTATATCCAAGAACAAGAGCTAGAAATATGGCCATGCATGAGATTGAAACATCTGTCATGTCTGTTCCTAGGAATATGAATTCTATTGATTTTGAAACAGAAGTAGAAGCATATTCTCCTAGAAAACCAGAAGAACAGGATATGGCACAAGAACCCCTTGAAAGGGATTCCACATATGATAATGATGCAGGAGAATCATTAATGAAAACCACCCAGGACTTTGAAAAGGAAATTAATTTGGCCAAAATCCAAGACTTAACTGATCAGATAGAAATAAGCAAAATTGTGGAAAAGAAATTAAAAATAGAGAATAAGGCACAGAAAAAGGACAATGCAAAACTGATGAAAACAAATGAAAAGTTACAAGAAGAAATAAGCAGGTTGAAAAGGAGAAATGAATTGCTTTCCAAACAGGCATTCAAATGGTTAAAGGACAAAAATATGTGGCAAGCTAAATATGAAAAACAAAAGGTTAAAGCAGCAATGTTGAAGGTAAAGCAGGAATCAGAATTTGATTGTTTGAACAGGGAAACAGCAACAGGTACAACATCCACTTCAGAGGGCAGAAGGTCCAAGAGAAGCAAGCAAGCATGGGGACATGCTTGATCATAAGCATGGGAGAGATGTTGGGCCTCAGTTTTGATCTTATTTTGCTTTGAGAAACTTACCTAACCATCTATTTATCCCTCATTTTCACTCCATCCATTCCATTTTAATGAATATTTGATGTCTAATCAGGTATTTAGCTTTAATTTGTCAATTTCTAAAGTTTTTATAAAAGTTTGATTTTAAGTGCAATTTTGGCAATTTCAGAAATTCCCGTAATCACTTCATGGTTGATATGGATGCAGGCCACTTCAGCATGAATGGGATACATGAATGGAAAGTTTGGGAACTAGGACCAAGCCAGCTATGCTTGGTTCCAACAGAACGAGCTTTATTATGTCTATTTGGAGCTAGTCAATCATGACTAGTCATCCAGAAATCCCATCTAAATAGGGCAGTTTTGAGATTCCATGATATTAGTCATATTTCTTGGGATGAGGGGAGTGGATTCGACTTGGATAGGTGGCTTAGAGTAGATAAGATTGTTAGAGTAAATGTAGATCAGTTGGTTTCATGAAACTCCTTATTTAAGAACCACAACTTTGATGGCTCAAGACATTGACTTATGATACTTTTATGCTGTAATATTTTTGGTTTGAAGACTTAATTTGAAGACTTGTGCTACTCTCATTTTTGCTGCTCAATACATGGATGTGTGACTGATATAAAGCTTCTGATATCATCTTCAAAAGTGTGCAAGGCAAGGGTGGAGGGCCCCCACTCCAAGCTAAGTACACTTCCAAGTTAAACTAGTTTTATTTCATTGCAAATCTGGTTGATGGTAGCTTTAGTTTTTAAAAGTCTTATTTCAGATTGCCTTATGGTTACTCATAGTGATTGATTTCATTTGTTAATGGTTTATTCATCATCTAATTGAGTTGGAAAACAAGTGTTCAAGTTGGGCATTCCCTCTATGAAATGGTGAATCAGAACTAGTCTCTTTTGTTTACATGCAAATAGTTTGTTTCCATTTAGATTTATATCTTGAGATGAATGAGTTATGATGGAAAACTTTAAGTGTCTCTTAAGTTAAGAGCTTCTTTCATGTATAATTTATCCATCTTGAGTTTTTGGTTACAATCTCTAATTCATTAAGTAATAACTGAGGTGGAAGTGGACTTCTTGAGTTCAAGAACCCTTTCAATGTTTTCTCTTTTGAGCTGATTGAATTAGAGTTATCAGATATATTCTCTTTACCTTTTAATCATTTATCTTTCAAGATTTGGTTATATTAGATCTTCACAAATAGTGAATTTGCCTCAAAGAATAAACAACCTGGATTGATAGTAAATAATTGTGTTAGTTTAGGAACATAAATTAGCTCAACAGTACAAAAAACCAAAAATGTCATATGTGTCTACAAAAGTGACTAGCCAATCACTGGTGGTGCTCTCTATACGAGACCACTGCCCGCGCTACCCTACACAGGAACCTCCTGAAAGGTCCTGGGACTGCGACCACGTAGCGCTGAAGTCGGATAGGAATGTCATCTATAGTGGTCTCTGGTATATCCGCCGTCAGACGCTCTAGATCCTGTTCCAGCTCGGCTAAGGTCTCTGCGGCCGCATCCTATGGGGCTGGTGCTGGTACAGCTGGTACTCTCCTCTCAAAAGCCCGGAGGTTGGCTGGATGCCGTGGACCTACATCTGCATTTTGAAAATTTGTGCTGTCAGTTTTGAGACGATATATAATAAAAAACAAAAAAAAAATACATAATTTAAAAACTTGTGAAGAATGAAGTACCTCTGTCGTCCCATTGTTCTCCCTGTGGAAGAACCATGTTCGGATCATTGCGAAAATCCATTCCGGCATACGGAAAATCCTGAATCGCAAACACCTGGCCCTCCAGCCAGTGAAAGTAACCATCAGGAAATCGAACAACTGCTGCTCCCTCGTCAGGATGCCGGGCCACTACCGCAACCCATCTCGTCAACTTAGGCTCCGGAGGAGCCCCAACTGGAACTGTAAGATGCTGGGGGATCAGCATTGGAACTCTCTCTAGGGCAAAGCTCACAACTAAAGGCCTGTATCCAAAGGTCTTCAGTTGTCCTCTCTTTGCCCTGGTTAGTTGGCCCTTCATGTTGGCCAACACAGCATCACACCAGTTGAAAATGGTGCCTTGGAAGCAATCTATAGCCATCCGCATTTGGGAACCAGTGGCTATGTGCAAAGCGGCAGCGCCGCAAATTCTGGTAACTGTAAAGGCAATTACCATGAGTTCAGGTCGGGATATATATTTGATTTCTATTGCCTTCTCCTGGTTTTGATTGTTGCACCACTCTAGCCGGAGACTAGCAAGGGATTGGCCACCCGGACTAGTCCCGAATAGAGAGAGTTGCTCTCCCCTGTTAGGCAAGCCAGTGAGAAAGTATATGTTGGAGGACTCTATCTCGAGCTGGTGTTCTCCGATGTAAAAACATTGATCCTGAATGTTACACCTTTCAACCAGCCACTCTAAGAATGGCACCTGGGCCCTCATGCTAGGTATGGCCCAGTACTTGTAGAGACCGCATGCCTTTAACGCATCAATAGAAGGTTGATGACCTATTGCGGCCAAATCAACGTCTTTGTGTTCTCTTTCACGCCAATCTAGCATGGTGAGTGACCTACACACCAAGAAACAATAGTTAGAATTCATTAAACAATTTTTGATTGGTTAAAATTGGGGTTTGGGGTTTCAAAACCGCGTTTCACGGGGTACGCACCCCGCGTTCAGAAGATAGAGCGGCGGTACGCAGCTGGTCTGAAGGCAGGCTGCGTACCCCGACCTTTTTCCCATATACGAAAAAGTCGGGGTACGCAGGTCGCCCATGGGGCACCTGCGTCACCCGAGAAACGCATTTTAAAACCCTAAACCCTCCAAAAAATCAAACTAAAACTTGAAATGAAATTCTAAATGGATGAAATTGAAGAGGAGGATGTTGTGAAATACCTGAAAGAGACGGCACTCGATTCTGACGGTCGGATTCTCCGCAAAGTCCACGGGAAGTTTTCTTGTCAAAAGCCCTTTTCTCAACCTCAGCAGTAAAATGGTAAAAATGACATGGTAAGAAGTCTTTTTATAGGTTTTTTGGATGAATGAATGCTAAGTTTGTTTATTTTTCACTATGAAAGGACATTTTTCAATGTATTTTTACCCATCTTAAACAGGTATGAGTAATGTGTCGTTTTTGTGCAGGACAAAAGGACTTTAGAGCAAAATCATCATTTTTCACGAACCAAAACATCAGAGTCATCTTTTAAGCTCTTTTCTGACTCCTAAAACATGAAAAGATTGCCGAGCGTTTCTTTTACACTCGTTAAAACGGAACTAAAAGACGGTCCCCTTATAGCTCTTTTCTGACCGTAAAAACAGGAAAAGATTGTCGAGTTTTTGTCGTTTCAAACTCGATACGGAAATAAAACGATGTGTCCTTGATCGCTTTTTACTTTTCAGGTCAGAGACACTAATCATGAAAGTACTCCTTGGTCGCGAGATCAAGCGGTTCTCTCAGGTATTATTTTATACTTTTTCAGGCTTGGGAGACACAAATTTACGAAAAAGTTCACCATGGAGTCCTCTTTAGTTTTTTCAGACTCTCTAAAATTGAAAAACGTCGAGTTTGTCCTATACTGGACTCGTTAAAATTTCACAGTACAGGACCTGTTCAATTACAAACAAGAACGGACCACTCCTTCTTAGGGTCCGAATCTAAACTAAGTTGGACTCATCCGAAGGATGAGCTTATAATCAAGCATATGTTATCCTCCTCAAGCTTGTAAAAAATAAAGAGGTACTTGCCAGAAACGGTGGGGGAAAAGAGAGAAGAATGAACCGATTTGTTATCCTTTGTTACAGAAGAACCTTAACACCACTCTTGAACACGACACTTTTCATTCACCTGGGTTGGGAAATCCTTTGCCTTAAAAAGTTGATCAAACCACTTTGAAAGTCTTCAACCGTTTCCGGGTATTAACTTTGGGTCAATCGTCACCAAGCCATCTGTTGTGTCGTTATGTGTTTAAGAGGTCTCTGCAAATAAACCATTCATATGAAAAATACTTGTCATCCATTTGACCATCCCTGAGTCAGTCCTTACAGCAACATTTCTTCAACTTGAACAATGATTTCGTGTTGTGGGCTTTCCTGCAACGAGTCGCTTTCTATCGACATCAGCACATTATCTAGAAAGATGACTTAGAAATCGACAATACCTTGAAGTCTGCATGCATCAATGGCAGGTTTCTCGCCTTTGACGACAGTTTACATCATTGACTTTCGATCGAAGGATTCCGTGACGTGTTCGACATCAACTCATTCATTCACATTTCATGGATTGTACTGGGTACTTTGAGAACCATTGACATCACTGGTGGTCTCTCTCACACTTGTTAACAGTTTACATCATTGACTGGTAATCAAGTGGTTTCTACCATGCTCGACGTCAACTCATTTATTTGCATGGATAGAATCGTACCAATTCGGGAAGTAGAAATGAAGAACCTGGTTCTAGTTTCCACCATCCAGGCTGCAAGGAGTTTTGTATTCATTATACAGTAGACTAATCATAAACAGATGGCTGCGTCCATACTGTGTCTATAAAAGTCTATGATTGTGATGTACTGCAAAATCATTCTTGTATCAGAGCAGTAGTTAGATTATTAGTTAAAGTTTTCAATTTGAGTATGGGAATGCCTACCTCAGCGATGATATCATCTTATATATGTATTTTGTGTTGAATATTTGCAGGTTCTAACCGGGTCCTCCGCAAGATACTCCTTGAAATGATAAAGTACTTCACCCTTCCTAGATCATAAAAACCATAATCTATTACAGGCTTCGCACTTTAGGGGGCAATCTGTTACACTAAAAAATGTCACCATGACTATTTACAGTTAGTATGGCTCCATCCACTATCATACTATCCTCCTTGGCAAGTCTCATGCCTCTGCTCTTCATGTCAAACTTCAAAAAAGAGAGAAAAGTCATTTAAAGTCAAATTATCTCTGGTACACAGTTTCTCTTAGCCTTACCTACGGGTACGCAACCCAAGTTCACAATACCTGCGTACTTGTACGCTCTGTATGTAAAGGGGTGGGTGCGTACTCCTGTAAAGGTCAAAAGGCGCAAGTTTAACTCCAAAAAAGTTACTTGTAGTCATTTCTAGAGTCTTCTAGAAGCATGTTTGACGTGTATGAAGCGCCTCCAGATGGTTCATGTACCCCTACCAAAGAGGAACTTATCCCATCAATAGGGGAGCTATCCCATCCAAAGAGGGGCTTATCCCATTGATGGTGGACCTGAATAACTTCCTCTAGAGCACTATAAATACAGGCATTGGGCCAAAGGGAGGGGAGGTTGAAAGCTGAACATTCCTAAGGGTAGATGCTGCTGGAATTAGGACTTCCTTGTAGAAGCTTGTGAGGAGAGATTACCATCTTTACTTGTTTCCATTGGGAGGTGGGTGAGCTGATCAGAGTAAGGGAGAACTCTTGTGGACCCTGGGAGGAGCTTGCACAACACCAAGGCTCAGGTTGTAATGGTTCCTTTTGTTACCTTTTAATACAAATTAGTCCATTCTTCTCAAAAATTTGTTATTAATGAGTTGTTTCATATACTCCTTGGTCTATATGTTAAATATGTTTTATTTTATGTGATATTCAGGTGCTATTTAATCGTTTGATTGTTGGTGAATGTAGGTTTCGAAGGGAAGGAGGAGCTCATCCGGATCAATGAAGCTGGACTACTACAACATCGTTGGATTACAGGTAGGATCTAAACACTTTATTTCTCATATTGTAAAAGCATATTTAGGGAAGGATTGCTCTTATTTGTCTTGTTTATCATTAGAAAGTCTTAGGCTTTCTAGGAAGGTCGGTTGTGTCCGCACTAACGACTCTTTCCGCGTGATAGTTTTGGAGGAGCATATGGCTGAAATGATTGGTTGGTAAGTTGGGAATGGTATTGAGGTGCAAAAGACTAGGGAGAAGGTGTGGACCACGAAGGATGAGAAAGAGGGTACCAAGAGGTAATGGATGTATTCTGGTTAGGGTTGTAATATGAATAGGATGCCCCTTACATACCTTGCTGGTATGGTCGAGGTCCTTGAGGCCTCCTTTGGTTGATGTAGCAAAGTTGTTCAGTCACCCCTTTAGTTCCTTGATACACAACTTTTAATCCAAGTAGAGAAGGGAACTTGTCTGTGGAGTGGTTTTCGTCATAGATCGAGCAGATTTCTATAATATTTAATTGGCATTCGTTCCTAGGTTTCCTCATGGTGCATCTAGGGCAGAAGATAGTTAAGGCTCTCTCACTACCTCCTGCTTCCTCTTGATTTGAATGCTACCCATTTGCAGAGAAAGGGTATGCATCATGTTCCCAATTTCACTTTTTATGGATGTGTTGGAGGATGATGAATTGGTCAAAGCTTGACTAGCCCTAACCTTCTTTCTAGTTTCCCCAGTGTGATTTCTGAAAACTCTCTTGATATAATCATAGGGTAACTGATAGATGTCCCGTCCTGATAGAAGGTTTAGGGTTTCTAGGAGATCTTCCCTGATCCCCGTAAGAAGGACTAGCTTAAGAGATTTAAGATCAAGGGTGCACCTAGCCCTTTTGTAGCTGAGTTGGAATATTTCCTCATAATCTTCTAAAGATTCATCATGTCCCAACGTCATTCTAAAAATTGCCTCTTTGGTATCTTGGGACCCGCAGTAGTCCCTATATGTATTGTTTATGTTTTGTTGCATCTGAGCCTAGGTGGTGATATTGTCCCCAGGTAAACCCATGAACCAACACAAAGCTGCATCTTTGAGAGTGGATGGGAAAAATTTCAACTTCTTATCATCAAAGGTGTAATCGTAAGTTCTGCATATGACAACAAACTCAAACAAAAAAGTATTCGGGTCTTCTGAGGTCAGGCCATGGAAGTGAGGAAGAGAAGAGGGGCTTATGTTTTTCATCCTAGCATCCCCATTAGTTTACCTGATGGGAAAATCACCCTCAACTCTATTCTCAACTTCCTATCTATCTCCAATCCCATTTCTATTTTCAGCCATGGTGTAAGTCAGTGGAATGGTCTCTTCTTCTTCCCCAATAGGCTCTTCAAAAATATCTAGTTGTTCACCTAATGGGTCCTCTATCTCACAACCACTGAAGAAGAGGGAAGGTTGGTTGTTTGATGTGGTGGGGGTATTTGGAAAAAAATTCCCTAAGTTTTCTCTACTCCTACGAGGCATGAAAGGAGATTTTTTTTTTTTCTTTAGGGTTTTTTAGAAATTCTTGTAGAATGGAAAGAAAGCAAAACCAAATCGCAACTACTTGGTGAATGGAGCCAGTTGCAGAATTGGAAAGAAAGAAAAACCAGATTGCAACTACTTGTTGAATGGAACTGATTGCAAAATGAGAAAGAAATCAAAACTAGATTGCAACTACTTGTTGAATGGAACTAATTGCATAATGAGAAAGAAATAAGGAAAGAAAGAAAGAAAGCAGAAATCACATCTACTCAGACACCTCCCCAACAACAACGCCAAAAAGTGATAAGCACTAGTATTGTAGCAAGAATGTTGCAACTCATAGGGTTACCAAATTTACTTCATCAACCCGGGGTTTGTACAAACTTGGAGGTGACAATGTTGTATACACAAATAGATTTAATGGTCTACTCTTTGTCACTTTTCAATTGGGGCGATAGACCACTAGGGTCTCTCAAACTAGTCTTCTATTGATTAGAAGAAGTTTGACTACCAAATGGAGAAGGGAAAATGATCCTTAATGAAAGAAAATGAAGGTTTCCTAATTTAAGGAATGAAAGACTGAATTGGAAGATGTTTGTAAAGTGACATCAAATCCTTTAGCTACTCATTGACACCTTTTGTTTGCAAAAGAAACCTAGCTTATCCTTCTTTATAACATGTGATGATCTAAACTAATTGAGAATGGAATATGATCTAGGGAGTATTATAACTGCTAAATGCATGTGCTAATTTAGAAGTTGTATAATAAGATTTTTCTTGAGGTTTTCATTTTATGAATGCAAATGCTAATGTTTACTTGTTCTTTGGCAGGGGAGACAGGTATGGAGGATGAGGTCTAGACTAGTCTTAAGGGAATGGAATCCAAGTGGAGGCCTAATACAAGCTTAAATGACAACTTTGCTAAATTCGGGCTCAAAACAGGCTGCTACAGGGTTTCCTGTAGTACTACTATAGGATGTCCTAGTTCAACTACATGATGCCTTGTTTTAATACAGGAAACACATCAAAAGATTAGGAGATGGTAGGGAAGGTGAAATGATGTGTGGGAAAGGTATATTATGGGGGAATAAGGTAAGGAGGAGGTGAACACTATCCAAGGTTCAATCAAATGCTTTAAGATGGTTGGATTTTCTCAATGGAAATGGCAATTTTGCTTACAAAACAAGAATTCAAATTTAGGGTTTAGTGGACTTTGGAAACATGGGTGGATAAGGCTTGGATGAGGAAAATGAGATGAGGTATCCCTTAAATTTAGAATATGCTACAACAACATACATTCTTGTCTACATTTATGCACAAATTCATTTATACATGGGAAAGATTTATTAGATGGAAGAAAACTGAGTTATTACCGACTAGTGGCTAAGTTCATGAATGGAAGTGCTTTGAAACCAATGCAAAAATTAAGAGATTAAAAATCACAATTGTAACTCATCCTAGAAAACTCAAAGATAATGACCTACTCATCAAGAAACCCTGGATTATGAAACAAAGTAAGAAATCGGCTTTTGGTTGGATGAATAGAACCCTCAAGTCATGATCCCATAAGGGAGATGAGGTGAAAGCCACTATGACCAACTTTTCTGGAGTGTCTTCTGTCAATACGATACCAATGATATAACTATCCACAAACGGAAGCAAAATAATTAATCATCCAAATACTTGCAAATTAAGAAAACCTAAATTATGAAAACAGCTAATTATGAATGTAATCGAAGCATACATGTACAAAAAGAAGAACCTCTACTGATAGGGTTGGGTACTAACCCAAGAGCTTCATCCCTATGAGTCACCACAGTGCTGGATCAAGGGAATGCTTCTCATTTTCATTAAAATATAAAAAATACAGATAGTCATCAGTCACAATGTCTTAGCTCAGAAATGCCTCTTGGCTAGAATAAAAAAGTTGATCCTAATGAGGCTCTATGCCTTCTTATTTATACAACTAAAGTTACCAAAACTTCCTTAAATTTAGTGAGGCTTGGCTCCCAAACTCGAGATCAACTGGTATTCAACTATCACTGGCTTGGCTGCTAATGATCTTAATGACTTGGTTGCTTGGAAATCTAAGCTGATGAGATCTAGTGGAGGAATCTTCGAGTGAGTGAGGAGTTAAGGAGGGAGATCCAATCTCCTAAAATCCCTCTTTCTTGTCTACTTCAATTTCCTGCACTTTAATTAGCCAAAATTTTCTCCAAGACCTGCAATCAATGCACATTAGACCACAAGACATGACATCTCATCTTTACTCTTCTCATTAAGAAAAATATAAAAAAACATGTAAAGAAATGTGAGAAAAGTTGATTTTATTAAGATGGAGAGTGGCATTAGGGTCCATATAATTTACCCATTGATGAGTCTCATTAAATATAATTATTGGAGACAACCATGTTGTTGCTTTAAAGGTAGTAGTCGGGGCTAATACTAATAACATAGTAGAGATATTTTCACTTTTTTGATGCTAAAATTGTTGTTGAAAGAGGTATAAACTTTATTTGGATAAAGGATGATTCCAAGTTCATTGTAGAATGGGAAAATGGTAATTACAGGGTTACTTCTGGAGCTATGAGTAGATGTATTCAAGAGCTTAAAATGAAGGGCATAAGATTTGATCTGTCCAAAGGGCCTTAGACTACCAAGAAGATGAAAAGCTCCAATGTGGAAGACCAAATTCATCCCTCTTAGATGGTTCTCTCAGTTCATCCCTCCCTTTACCTTGAAAATCAACTCAAGCTTCATACTCTACTCATGCAATTCCATTTCCTATAACTAGCTAGGCATTGCAATGCTCCAATAAGTACTTTCATGGCCTGCTCTATTTACAAGGCATCATTGGGCATTTGTTTGTACTATTCCCAATATCATATTCAGAACACACCACATATCTGAGGTCATGAAATGACATGAATTTACTATAAATGGGTGAGTATGTTGTAGGTTGATAGGCACTTGTGATGATTTCAAAGGCTAAGAGAAAAAATATGCAACTAGAGTATTATTCACTAGAAAATCTACTAATGAATCTTGTGTATGGAGAAGTTGTTGTTTGTTTACAATGTATGTAACCACTTCCATTGCATTGACTTAATCCTATATCCCTACTTAAAATAATGCCAACACACCCTTTCCTTTGTGGTCATAAATACAACAAACAAATTGCAGTTCAATATATGTTTACTTTGCCAATCTTTGCAAGTGTTCAACAACAAAGTTATCCATAATTAGTTCATTAGGAATCTTTGTAATATAAGAGTTATACATTGGCCTAAAATAGGCATTTGTTGATTCATATTAGTGCCAACATGTACTAGAATATTCTAAAATGATACTCACTCCAAAAATATGAAAGGACATGTTACAATCTGTAAGAAAAAGTTTTGTGCTAACACTGCATTCTGTCTAAGCTCAAACCTTCAATACACTTGATTTTTCCATCACCATGATGTAATAAATATTGGTACATATCAAGGACCCTATTCTGCAAAATATGAGTTGCATTATCTTGCCAAGGCCATTTTAATTGTAAAAAGAAAAATGTTGTAGTTAACACCTTTTTTCCAAGGAAACCATCACATTGGATACTGCAAGAGTTTCTCATGTGTGATGGCATATCAACAAAACTGTAATCTTGAGGTCATCATTATTTATCATCAAAGGCTTCCTTCCATACGACTCCCTTTGTATTCCATATTTTAGAATATATATGCCAATCCATGTGCAAACTATTAGATAGTATATAGCTCTAAATTGGGGGAAAGTGCTTTGTAAAGGAGTTTTTGAGAACCCTCAAATCTGAACACATCAACATAGATTTGTTAAGGACAAATCAATGATCGAATGAATCCACTTCATCATCTCAAGGTTGTAGTGTCCCTTTCCCATGTTTATTCATCATAGAAAAAAGTGACATGTTAAAATAAGAGTACATACAAGCCACAAGTGTTGTTGTTGGTGGGTTAGTGTCATCATTCCCTTCCTTTGATACCATGGGATCATGAATTCTCAACATTCTAGGAAGAAAAAGACCTATTAGTCCTTGATCAATGTGAAACTAACATATTATGGGTGAGAAACCCTCCTTATCATTGATAACTTCATTAAATCCACCATATAAAGCTCTTTGGCAAACATCGAAATTCAGACTCTCTTTGGTTCATGAAAAATATATTTTCATTCCAGCAGACGAAGGATTGTCTCTAGGGCCAAGAAAACTCCTATTTGTATCATGGCTTGGGCTCGAAGAATGGTGCTCTCACTGGTCTTGAAATCTTGTCTCTAACACACTTAACCTTAGCCCTCTACACAAACTCCTTTCATGGGTCCTCATTAGATAGCATGCATGAAGACTTAAAGTTAAAATCCTCCAAATGTGTGGTTATAAATGTGTAATTGTTTTTTCTCAATTAATGAGTCCAAAAAAATGATATTTTCATCAATATCATGAGCATGGTTTGGTGTCATGAGGTCTTCATTTTCCATTAGGAAATTATGCCTTTCAGCGCTCTTCCTAACTCATTTTTCTGTTATTTCCTTCTAGGACAGTGAGCATATCCTCATAGCCCATGAGGCAAATGATGTTGTCTCTTCTAAACCCTGGTTTAGATTCTTCATTCTTTATTTTTGCAATACCACCCCTATCTCACTGGGCAACAAACTTTCATGGTGGTCTCCAATGATGTTGAAAAGAGGATCATCCACCCAATACTACATGCCCATTTTATTGTCTCTAGTTATTTCTTTAAGCAAATCACATTGGTCCTTAGTTGGAGTAGTGATCCAAACTTAAACAAGAATGCAACAACTTAAAGATATACTCATAAACACAGAGATGCAACAGAAAAACACTTCATTTCATTAATAGAAAAATAATGAACTATGCTTACAAACATAATGGAAATAAGATAGCTCAGATGATGGTAACTTATCTCTGAGAAGAGATGTCACAGCTACATGCCTTTGAATTGAGTTAAAATGAGGTTCAAGGGCCTTTTTCTTATTGAAAAATAAGAGAAAACCCTAAACAACCAAAACCCTAACCCGAGGAGATGTAACACCAAGAATTTATGGGCCCCATTGGGGTTAGTTGGGCAACCAACTTCCCGAGGCCGTAACTTGGTCATATTATCTCTGTTTGACACATATGATACCTCGATGGAAAGATATCTCCTAGGAATACAATTTTTGATGCAAGTCCCTGCATAATTTCCAAAGGAATTTTTCCAAAAAAATGTCGTTTAGGGCCTCAAAACGGTTGCAAAAAGTAAGGACCCGAAAAGCTGCCAAAAATAGTAAAATGTGCTATAATTAAGGAAACTGAAAAACTGAAAGAAACAATGGTGAGAGTCCAAGTGGAATAAGTGGGAGGTCACCGATATCCTCTTGGATCAGTCCTTCCCCCCAGGAACAATGGTCCCCATTGCGTTGAGTTCCTCCATGAGACGAGGAAAATTCTGATGAACTTGTCCTTGGTGAGCCATTTTCCATGGTGAAGGAGTTGGCTTGCTTTAACAAATCAATATAGTCATATCCTCTATTTTTTAGTGTTCTTGATCTGTGTGTCCGTGGTCTGATCAGTTGTGGCATGTTCCATGCAGTCCAAGTTGAGCTTTCTTGGTGTGAGTTGTTCTACAATGTCAGATGTGTCCAACAATGGTGGAAAGTATGGCTGAAGGCGATCTACATTGTACATTAGGTGCAGACCAAGGAACATCGGGATGCTAAGCTGAAAGGAATTGTCCTTGATGGCTTTGGTGATGGTGTATGGACCATATCGAAGAGGGCAAACCTTGCGGTGGGGTCCAACAAGGAGCTCCTTCTGCAAATGTAGCCAAACTTTGTTGCCCAGCTGGAATTTGTGCAGCACTCGATGTTGATCATGGTGCTGCTTGTACTTATCATTGGATCTGTCCAATATATCATGGACCTATTCGCGAATGTGTTGAATGCACTCAATGAAGTTGTTAGCCCTTTCAGCTTCGGACTGCATGTGAGCTGAATCTACCTGAGTGGCTGCAAATGGTATGGCCACATTAATGGGGCATAATGGCCAAAATCCCAGCCCTAGTTGAAAGGGGTTGTGGCCTGTTGAGCTGTGGAGAGCTATGTTCTATTTTTGTTGGACATAGAGGAGACTTTCATCCGATGTACATGGATTCTTCGAGGTGTACATGTGCAGAATGTGTACGATCATCCTATTGACAACTTTTGTTTGGCCATCAGTTTGGGGATGTAAATTCATGGACTTAGTGATTTTTGTATCCAGTATCGACCAGACACTTGACCAAAATGCACTCAGGAATCTATTGTACTGATCTGAGATAAAGGACTGTGGGATCCCAAAGTGTGCCCACACTCGCTCAAAGAAGAGCTTAGCAGTGGCCTCTGTTGTGGTACTCTTCTTGCAGGCCGCAATGATGGCCATAGTAGAGAATCTGTCAACAACCACGAAAACGCAATCATTGTTGTGCTTAGTAGAAGGAAGGCTTGACATATAATCCATGGAGACAGATTCCCAAGGCAACCTAAGAGTAGGTAGAGGAGTATACAGGCCTTGCTTCTTGATGGTTGGTTTGGCAATGACGTAGGCAGTGTACGATATAATGTACTTTCCAAACATACTGACTAAGTTTTGACCAATAAAAATAATTCTACAATATCGCCACTATTTTCTCCACTCTGAAATGTCTAGCGACCCGACTGTAGTGCGCCTCCCAAATCATCTTGGCATTCTCACTTGAAGGAACACATATGTGTCCCAAGTGGCATAACAGTGCATCCTAAAGGTGAAAATTTGGAACTTTCTTCCCTTCCAGGAGTTTCTAGTATGTGTTGTCGAATTCTGGATCACTCTTGTAAAGATGTGGCCACCCCGATATCTCATGCCCACAGGAGTTGATCACAGTGATTAACGCCATGACCAGTGGTCAGATGAGGCAATCAGCGACATTATTGGTGTTTCCCTTCTTATACTTAATGTTAAAATGGAACTGTTGCAGATAGGTGGACTATTTCTTATGATGATCATTCTGCAACTTCCCTTGTGTTTGTATGAACTCTAGAGGCCGGTGGTCTGTGTGGATTACCATTTCCTTCCCCATAATGTAATGCTTCCATTGGTAATAGATATGCTTAATGCAATACATTTCTTTTTTGTAAGTGGGGTACTTTTGGACTGTGTTTGAAAGTGTCTCACTGTGGTAATCCATTGGATGCCCATGTTGAGTAAGAACTACACCAATAGAATATTTGAAGGCATCTGTCTTAATCTCAAATGGTTGATGTAGGTCTGGTAATGTAAGCACTAGTGCTGAACAGAGGCGATTCTTCAACTCAGAGAATGCTAACTGCCAGGTTTCCGACCAAAAGAACTTGGCTTTCGCTCCGCCCTTGGTGACTTGACTTAAAGGCCAAGAGATATGAGAGAACCCCAACACGAACCTATGGTAGAAATTAGCAAGACCCAAAAAGCTAGAGAGTTATGTTAGAGTGGTTGGGGATGGCCAATCCAGAATGACTTGTATCTTAGATGGGTCCACATGTACACGCTGATTATCAATGATGTACCCCAGATATTGAACCTGGGTCAGGCCAGAGATATATTTCTCCAAGTTAGCACACAACTTGTGTTGTCGAAGGGTTTGAAGGATCTGTCAAATATGGCAGAGGTGCTCTTCCCAACTCTAGATGAAGATCAAGATGTCATCTAAATACACCACCACAAATGCATTGGTGAAGGGGCACAAGATGTTGTCCATCAGTCTCATGAAGGTTGCAGGGGCGTTCGTCAATCTGAACGACATGACCAACCATTCAAAAAGGCCCTCCTTGGATTTGAATGTAGTCTTACACACATCGGAGGGTTCGATAGGAACCTGGTGATAACCTGATTTCAAGTCAATCTTGCTGAAATATTTGGCCCCCTTGAGCTGCTTGAGAAGGTCATTGATCTATGAGATTGGGTACCTATTCTGAATAGTGATCTTGTTCAATGCCTGATAGTCAATACAGAGCCTCCAAGTTCCATCATTTTTCTATACCAATACAATCAGGCTCCCAAAGGGTGATGTGCTTGGACTGATATGGCCTTTCTGTAGTAGTTCTTGAATCTACCTCTTGATCTCGTCGTTCTCTAGAACAGAGCATCAATAGATCAATCCATTGGGCAGCGGCATGCCCGGGGTTAGATTGATGGAGTGCTTGACCTGACAGTGCATACCCCTGTGGGTGAGGTGAAAATGTCCCTGTACTCCTCCACGACCTTGTCCATTTGTTGTTGTTGTGCATAGTAGCCTTGCTTGGAAGTCGTGGCCACAACCTTCTTCTTTCCTTGGGTGTGAATCATAAGGAAAACGAATTTCTTGGTCTGGGAAATGATCTTACTACATTTCTTTGCAGTGATCAAAGAGATGGCGATAGGCAGGGCTACATTAGGTATCCTATACAACGTATTAGCCAAAGTAATAATCATAGAGCGAGGCCTAGACTCATATAAAACATGTCGCTTCCACAAGTAGGGTTGTCCTAATAATACATCAGAAACTTCAAGAGGAGCAACGTCACACAATACCTCATCTGTGAAGGGCTTGATGCTATAGGTAAGGCGACATTGTTGGTTGACGCGAAGATCTCATCCTTGGATAACCCACCTGATGGTGTACAACTGTGGATGTGTTGTAGTCTTTAGGCCAAGTCACTTCATGAATTCTGCTGAAATGAGGTTCTTGTGGCTCCCACTATCGACAATGAACTGCAATTCAGAGCCCTTCACCCACATCTATGAGTGGAAGAGGCGTTCCCCCTCCTCTAGATCTTCAGGCTCATTTTTTTGGATCTTTGTGGTGGCCACGATGGCACTGGGATCTGCATCAATGATATGCTTCCCTTTGTTAGTCCCCTTATTAGGTTCTGATTCAGAATCAGAACTTGTGTCTAATTCAGAGGTCGTCAGCTCAGCCACCAGTGATTGCTTGGCCAAACACTCACTTGTATTGTGAGTGGAGCTCTTATGGAACACACACCATTTTCCCGTATCCTTCTTCATCTTCATGGTGTTGTTCTTTACTTGTGGCTTAAGCGGGTTGTCCCAGGCAGCCTTGCCTTGGCTTGGTCCCTTGTTCTGTGGTTTGAGGGCACATTTTCCATGCTTTGGATTCACAGATCCAAAGTCCTGCTTATTCTATTTAAACTTATGCTCAATCTTTACGAAATACCAATACGTCGTGCCGAGCGAGGAAATGTCTAGGAACTCCATCTCGTCCTGGATTTATTTGTGTAGAAGCACAGTAGTTGAGCACCAAATTACTCTCATTATCCTTGATACCAAGCTTCATGCGAAGGGTATGGAAAGTATTTGTGAGCTCCGACACATCTTGGCCCCTTCCCTGTCGTAGCATGGTCCACTTTATGTATTTATCTTCATAGCTCCCAACAGGGTAATACTCTTCCTTGATGGCGTCTTGGAAAGAATTCCAACTGGGTGCAACTGAAAATAGTGAGGGTTCACTCTCATCCTTTTGTTCATAGTAGGTTTCCTACCAGTCCTTGACGTGTGGGGTGGCTTTGAAAAGTGCAAAAGTAATCTTTTCCTGATTGGAAAAGTCATGAACTAGAAAATATCCTTCCAATAGATTTACCCATTTATCTATAGTGTCTAAATCTATGAGACCTTCGAATATGGCAATATCAAAGTTAACTTGTACCTTAAAAAGAGTGTCGACTCCAGAGTGGCTGTTGAATTAAGATGCATTGCTTGTGGGTAGCCGTCGAAGAATCTGGGAAAACTTATCCATCATTGCGTCCCTCTGTCGCTCGAGGTATTCTTCGAGAAACATTTTGAAAGGATATCCTACCCCATCATCCTTCTTTTATTTCTCCATGGGAGGTGTCGGGTTTTGCGAGGCTAATCCTGCAATGGTTCAACCAAACGAGCCCTAACTCCTTATACCCTGACCTCGTTGGGGGCATGCAAAGAAAAAACAAAGAAATAGCAGACCACTCTGCCACTGATCCAAACTTAAATAGGAATGCAATGACTTACAAATATACTCATAAACACAGAGATGCAGCAGAAAAGCACTTCATTTCATTAATAGAGAAATACAGAACTATGCTTACAAGCATAACGGATATAAGATAGCTCGGACAATGGTAGCTTATCTCTTAGAAGAGATGTGGTGGCTACATGCCTCTGAACTAAGTTACAATGAGGCTCTAGGGCCTTTTTATTATTGAACAATAAGATAAAACCCTAAACAACCAAAACCCTAACCCAAGGAGATGTAACACCAAGAGTTTATAGGCCCTGTTGGGGTTAGTTGGGCAACCAACTTCCCAGGGTCATAACTTGGTCATATTGTCTCTGTTTGAGGCATATGATACCTCATTTGAAAAATATCTCCAAGGAATACCACTATCGATGCAATTATCTCCATAATCTCCGAAGGAATTTTGCCAAAAAAACCTCGTTTAGGGCCTCAAAACGACTCCGGAAGTTTAGGACTTGAAAAACTGCCAAAAATAGTAAATTGTGCTACAATTAAGGAAACTGAAAACTAAAAGAAACAATGGTGAGGGTCCAAGTGGAATAGGTGGGTGGCCACCAATATCCACCTGGATCAATCCTCCCCCCTCAAGAAGCAATGGTCCCCATTACATTGAGTTCCTCCATGAGATGAGGAAACTTCTGCTGAACTTGGTCCCTGGTGAGCCATTTGCCATAGTGAAGGAGTTGGTCTGCTTTGACAACTTGATATAGTTGTATCCTCTATTTCCGAGTGTTCTTGATCTATGTGTCTATGATCTGATCAATTGTGGCCTATTCCATGCAGTCTGGATTGAGCTTTGTTGGTGTGAGATGTTCTGCAATGTCAGATGTGTCCAACAATGGTGGAAAGTATGGCCAAAGGTGATCTACATTGAACACTGGGTGCAGACCAAGGAATGGTAGGATGCTAAGCTCGAAGAAATTGTTCCCGACGGCCTTCATGATGGTGTCTTTGTATAATTTTCTCTACAAATCAGCGAGCTCACTAGTATCATGTAGAAATTTCACCTGCAGATCCAACTGATATATGCAATGTACTAAAGCATAATAATAGATCTACAACTACCATAAAATTTGTAGAAGATAATCAACCATGAGCAACATCAAGCATGAACACATATAACTGATAAGAAGGAATCAATCACACATAACATAGAAGAATTTATCCGGGAAAAGCACCAGCCTAAAACCCCATCTCTATATTATCAATCAAGTGGAGGTCCTAAAAAACATACAAAAAGAATCAGCTCAAAAGCTATCTTGCTCTCTCTATACTCTGATGATGTAGCTCATGGGCTATCTAGGCCTATATATATAGGCTCCACAAGCCCTCCAAGCCCCTATTTCCTTGTGCAATTTTGATTGGGGTCTAATTACATAACATGTGTGAATTGGCCCAAATCATACCTGTTGTCACCTCAGGTCCAAATACGAAGTACTAGAGGGAATAATATTCCTTCCTCATGCAAGGAATATTCACTAGGAATATCCTAGCAACTGATAGTACAATGTCCCTCATCTAATCTCAATTGGGTCTCTTTCTGAACTGACATGCATCAGTTATCCATGAGTGAATACTCAATCATCTGAAAATACCAGTTGTCACATGCATGCAAGCATCAACAAACTGAATCTCGTTAATTTACAACTTGTTAAATTAATCTAACTGGACTCGACTAAGTTAAACTAAGTCAACTAATCCTCTCAATATAGAACTCATCCTTAATTCCTCAATCAGTGGAGCAAATCAAGGACACATTCCCAAATCAGTGGAGAAATTATTGCATGTTCTCACAAAGACTTCAAGTTTTATTTTCCTTAACTAATTAACTCAAACTGAATTAATTAATTAATATTCAAACTGCTAGTAAGACCAAATTCGAATTTTACTTCCTATTTCTAGTCCAGGGACTGACTAAAATAGGAATCCACATTGCATTGCTAAAAATAGCACTTCTATTTTTAGCACTTCCATTTTTCATTCCATGTTGCTCAATCTAGCACTGGTACCCAAACTGCGATTTTTAGCAATTTCTTGTTGCCATTTTCAACACTCCCTCTCAACAAGAAAGGCTTCCTCTCGAACCCGAACCTGTACCTTCGGAATGTTCTGCATGTAACACTTCTACCATGTGTGGTTGCTACAACAACTCTTGGAACAAAAAAAACTCCCAACAGACCTCTCTGTTGGGCTAGAACATACTTTGATGCTGAGGCTCTACATGCTACTGACAAGTTCTCCCTCTATGACCTCTGTGCTATTGCAACATCTCCATGCATCTCGCACCATTGAACCCTTCTCTGTGCTACCCTGCACTGTGCAACACACTTGTGCCTCTCGCATTGCTGCAGCCTACATGCTCTGCACTGTCCTGGGATTCCCTGCACTGTAGCTCTCTTTGTCGCTCCATCCACATCTGTCTCTACCAAATTAGTCAGTTCTGCTACTCCTCATTGGGTCTCCCATAACTAAGTCGAATCAAAGAGGTTGGGTACCTCAAAGATCTTTCCCCTACTCCTTGGGACGATCACTCTACATCACCCCACCTCCTACCTAGAGGTATGGCTGCATGTGATCCCTCAACCCACCTAGCTTGAATTTTCTCCCTACTGGAGGTCTGTACATGAGTAGATGTCTCTACTTGATCTCCACTCAGCTTCCCCTGTTTTGACTTCTCCACAACCTCCTGAAGCTGCTGCACCAATCGTGGCTCCTCCACAATCGTCTAAGACTTGCACTGCATGTTGAGAGGTAATATACCCTCCCTCTCAACCACCAAGTCTCCATCATTTGCCTTGTTTCTCAAGGCTTTGCATGCATCTTGAACCTCAAGAGCATACATGTTCTTGACCTATGAACCAATCTGCTTCACCTGTCTAGTGATGAAGTGTCTAAGGAAAACCTTTCCCTTACTGAAGACTACATCATAGCCTCTGTCTTCCAGCATTGTGATCAACACCAAGTTTCTCTTCAGTCCTCATACGTACTTTACATCGGTCAAGGTAAGGCGAGCTCCATGCTCCCTCTGAAAAATAACCATGCCTACACCCGAGACACTATACTTTTCTTCATTACCCATCTCTATGAGTATCTGGAGATCTTTCTCCTCCAAAGTATTGAACAAAATCTTGTCGCCGGTCATGTGGAAAGAAGCTCCGCTGTCAAGAAAACAACCACTTCCCACCATGGATGAAACCATGCATGTGAAGAGTGTGAAATCCAACTCGAACTATGAAGCAAGTGCCTCACCTTCAGATCCTTCCTCGGATCCCTTCTTGGATTTTTTCTATGGACAATTTGTAACAAAATGGCCCACCTCATGACAATGAAAGCATCACACTTTCGATTTTTCAACCTTCTTCCCACCATGGGAAGAACTGGACTTGGAAAGAGAAACCTTCTCCTTCCCCTTCTTCGCCTTACTCGCTAAGGCACAATTCTCTTCATTCTCCATTGGATGAAGAACCGTCTTTGACGCTCCGGTTGATCTCCTCCTGCATCAAATCCGACCATAGTCGTTCCCAATCTTGTAGTTTCTCCCTTCCATTAACCGATTCTTGGTAGCTATGCTAGCTTTTAGGAAGGCCAAGGAGTGCTAGACTCACCATGTCATCATCGGTTGTCATGACCCCTACACTTGCAAGCTCATCCTTGCATGTGGTGAGCTTGGTTAGATACATAGAGATCATGTCGCCCTTTTCACACTTGATCTTTCGAAGTTTGTCCTTCAATGCTAGCTTACTCTGATCATTTCTGTTCTGATAAAGATCTTTTAATTTTTTCCACATCGAAAACGGAGTCTCCTTCCCATGGAGGCTTGAGACTATGTGATCTCGAACTCCCTCCAGGATGATTCTCATAGCTCTAACCACACACTTCCTCCATTCCGCCAACTCTTGGGCATTAGATCCCGAGGGCTTGGGGACTTCTTTATCAATGAAGTCCTTCACCCTATTATCCTCTAATACTACCTCAATGCGATCCTTCCAGGCTATATAATTCGAGCTGCCATCAAGGGCATATTCGAGTCTCGAACCATAGAACGCCATCGATGAAATAGATGTGATAAGAACTCAATTCAATATTCAAAAACCACAAACTTCAACTTCTCCCTTCTTGTATACTGTTCTTCCTTGATCACTTGTGCCTGATACCATGTAGAATTTTCTCTACAAATCAGCTAGCTCACTAATATCATGTAGAAATTTCACCTGCAGATCCAACTGATATATGCAATGTAATAAAGCATAATACTAGATCTACATCTACCATAAACTTTGTGGAAGCTAATCAGCCATGAGCAACATCAAGCATGAACACATATAACTGATAATAAGGAATCAATCACACATAAAACAGAAGAAGTTATCCTTGAAAAGCACCAACCTAAAACCCCATCTCTGTATTATCAATCAAGTGGAAATCCTCAACAACATAAAAAAAGAATCAGCTCAAAAGCTATCCTGCTCTCTATGTGCTCTGATGATGTAGCTCATGGACTATCTAGGCTTGTATATATAGGCTCCACAGGTCCTCCAAGCCCCTATTTCCTTGCGCAATTTTGATTGGGGTCCAATTACATAACATGTGTGAATTGGCCAAAATCATACCTACTGTCACCTCAGGTCCAACTACGTAGTATTAGAAGGAATAATATTCCTTCATCATGCAAGGAATATTCACTAGGAATATCCTAGCAACTGATAATACATTGTCCCTCATCTGATCTCAACTGGGTCTCTGTCTGAACTAACATGCATCAGTTATCCATGAGCGAATACTCAGTTATCTAAAAATACCAGTTGTCACATGCATGCAAGCATCAACAAACTGAATCTCATTAATTTAACTACTTGTTAAATTAATCTAACTAGACTTGACTAAGTTAAACTAAGTCAACTGATCCTTTCAATATAGAACTCATACTTAATTCCTCAATCAGTGGAGCAAATCAAGGACACATTCCCCAATCAGTGGAGAAATTATTGCATGTTCTCACAAAGACTTCAAGTTTGATTTTCCTTAACTAATTAACTCAAACTAAATTAATTAATTAATATTTAAACTACTAGTAAGACCAAATTCGAATTTTACTTCTTATTTCTAGTCCAGGGACTGACTAAAATAGGAATCCACACTGCACTGCTAAAAATAGAACTTCTAGTTTTAGCACTTCCATTTTTCATTCCTTGTTGCGCAATCCAGCAATGGTACCCAAACTACTATTTTTAACAGTGCTATTTTTAGCACTTCTATTTTTAGCAATTTCTTGTTGCCATTTTCAATAGTCTTATTGCAGTGGGGTCCAGCAAGGTGCTCCTTCTACAAATGTAGCCAAAATTTGTCGTCCACCTAGAATTTTTACGGCACTCAATGTTGATCATGGCGCTTCTTGTACTTAGCATTAGATTTGTACAATATATCATGGACTTGTTGGCGGATGTGTTGAATGCACTCAATGAAGTTGTTATCCCTTTCAGCTTCGGACTACATGTGAGCCGAATCTACTTGAGTGGCTGCAAATGTTATGGACACATCAATGGGGCATAATGGTTGAAATCCTAGCCCTACCTTAAAGGGGTTATGGTCTATTGAGATGTGGAGAGCTTTGTTGTAGTTGTGTTGGAAATAGGAGAGACTTTCATCTCATGTGTGTGGATTCTTTGAGTTGTACATGCGTAGAATGATCGTCCTATTGACAACCTCTGTTTGGCCATTATTTTGGGGATGGAAAGTCATGGACTTAGTGAGTTTTGTATCCAACATCAACCAGAGACTTGACCAAAATGCACTCAGGAATCTATTGTCTCGATACGAGATAATGGACTGTGGGATCCCAAAGTGTACCCACACTCACTCAAAGAAGAGTTTAGCAGTGGCCGCTGCTATGACACTCTTCTTGTAAACTGCCATGATGGCCATCTTAGAGAATATGTCAACTACCACGAAAATGCAATCGTTACCATGTGATGAGCCTCATAAATGGGTAATTATATGGGCTCATTTTACCTCCTAACCTAGTCAAATCAACCATTCTCTTAGCTTATTGTATGATTTTCTGATTATATTTATGCTTATAGGGTGAGTTGAGTTAGTTATTATGCCATGTGGTCTAACATGTATTTAATGCAAATTATTGATGGATTTCGAGGTCAAGGTCGAGGATTTAATGGCCAAACTGCAGTAATAACTTGAAGTAGATAGAGGAGAGGAATTATAGGAGGGAATCCCCCTCATTTGTTGCTCCTCACTTCGAATTCCCCCTCATTTCGTTTGGAGTACAAGCAGCCAAATCATGCACTAGAAGGCATCCGAGCAAGTGGAAGATGATTGAGAGTTATCTCGAGTTTTAGGAGCCAAGCCTCCCTAATTTCAAGGAAGCTATTGGTAGCTTCATATGTATAAGTAGAGAGGCCTATGGCCTCACTAGGGTTGGATTTTTTTCGCTTATGAAAACTCTATTCAAATTTCGAGCTTACTCTTTTGTTACAGTTTTATGTAATTTTGCTATTTTTTTATAATGAAGATGGAATCATTTTTGAGCTAGCATTGAGTTACCTCAGAGGGTTGAAGCTCTTGGGTTAGGGCCCAATCCAAGAATCCAAGCTTCTCTTTACTTGTATTTGTGTGCTTTATTTCAATTGGTAGATTAGTTTGTTGTTAGATGTATTTCTCTTATGGTTAAGAATAGGTTGTTTTTGATGATTCAGTAGTTTGCCTCCATTTATGCTTTTTGTAGAAGGTTAAGCAGTGGTTATAAATGATTAAAAATGCTAGCAACGATTCCTTGGCCTCTCTTCCTCCCTCTGGGACCATGATCTGAGGCAAAGACTCCCTTACTGCCCCAAAAACACGGATTTTCCTCATTCATAGGACTTCTAGTGTTTGCAGTTGTCTAGTAGGTTGATAGTCTAGTTTTGCTTTGCTTTAGATCTTCTTTATCATGTTCACTTCCTAATTTACAATATTCCTTTTTCATTCTTTCCTTTATTACAACATTTCCCAACATTTCCTTCTATACATCATAGTTTAGGCCATTTTAATGAAAAACTTTGTTTTTCCTAAGATGCACTCATTTCATTAGTTGCTTGATTTTCTTGGTTGAATGATAGTTTCTATGCAATAGATCTCTTCCAGCGGTAGGCCAGCTTACCAAAAATCACACCCCCCATCTAATCCATGCCCTATAGGTCTCCCAAACCTCACCTCAATTCTTCCCTAGTTTCTTGCATTTTTCCTAGAAATTCTTCCCTAGTTTCCTGCATTTTTCCTAGAACTTCTTCCTCTCGCCTTGAGCAAACCCAATCATATTTCTCTCTCCTGGTGATTCATGGAAGACCTTAGGTGCCCTAACACCTCATTCCAACCTTCATCAACCTTTTCCACCCACTCTCACACCCTCAAAACAATGAAAATTGCTCTCAGCCTCCTCCTGTAGGCCTCCTGTAGTTTCCCTGTTTTCCTCTTGTAGTTTTCCTGTGTCCTCCTGTAGTTTTCCTGTAGGCTTTATTTTGAAGGCCAAGTGTGGGAAAATCCTCCAAAGGGCCACCTAAGACCTCCTAGGACCCATCCACACCATCCTACATCCTCCCCAACTCCAAAATCACCCTCTAACGCCACTTGTTCGTTGCCACACTTACACACAATAAATTAGATGCATGTTGAATTCACATAAAAATACATAAAAATCCAAAAACATGTTTTTTGCTTATTTAATTCTAGAAATAGCATGCTTAGATGTTGTTTACTTCCTTGAGTAGGTAATGGCATTTATTTCATGGTCTTCATAGTATTTTTGGCAAAAGTAGAATTAGCTTGTTAATTAGGGTTTACTAGGTTTTGCTTTACATTCCAGTCTTTCTCCTTTCTGTAGTTAGAATAGCATCTGTAGAGTAATATTTCTTTCCTTTCATCACACATAGAGCTTCTTCTGAAATCTATAGAATTTTGCTTGAGCTCCTAGCGATCTTGCGCTGACTGACCAAGTGACAACTTGCAGTGAGAACTAGTACTTGTGCATACAACACCAATGCTTCCAAGTTTGTTACGAATTACTAGGTTGATAAAAGTAAAGTTGGCAGCCCAGGAGTTGCAGAATTCTTGCTGCAATATTGATGCTCACCACCGTGCTTAGTAGAAGGAAGGCCTGACATATAATCCATGGAGATAGATTCCCAAGGCTGACTAGGAGTAGGTAGAGGAGTATACAAGCCTTACTTCTTGATGGTTGGTTTGCAATACTGCCACTATTTTCTCCACTCTGAAATGTCCAACGACCTGACTGTAGTGTGCCTCCCAAATCATCTTGGCACGCTCACTTGAAGGAAAACATATGTGTCCCAAGTGGCATAACAGTGCATCTTGAAGGTGAAAATTTGGAACTTTCTTCCCTTCGAGGAGTGTTTGGTATATGATGTCAAATTCTGAATCACTCTTGTAGAGATTCGGCCACCCCGATGTCTCATGCCCACAAGAGTCAAGCACAGTGATTTATGCCATGACCGGTGGTCGGCAGAGGCAATCAGTGACATTATTGGTGCTACCCTTCTTATACTTAATGTTCAAATGGAACTGTTGCAGATAGGTGGACCATTTTTGGTGACGATCATTCTGCAACTTCCCTTGTGTCTGTATGAATTGTAGAGGCCGATGGTTTGTGTGGATGACCGTTTCCTTCCCCAAAATGTAATGCTTCCATTGATGGTTGACCTACACAATGGATTACATTTCTTTTTCCTAATTGGGTTAGTTTTGGACTGTGTCTAAAAGTGTCTCACTGTGGTAAGCCACTATATGACCATGTTGAATAAGAACTACACCAATAACATAGTCGGAGGCATCTGTCTCAATCTCAAATGGTTGTTGCAGGTCTGGTAATGTGAGAACTGGTGCTGAACATAGGTGATTATTCAACTCGTAGAACGCCTGCTGCTAGGTTTCTGACCAAAATAACATGTCTTTCGCTCCACCCTTGGTGACTTGACTTAAAGGCAAAGCGATATGAGAGAACCACAACATGAACCTACGGTAGAAATTTGCAAGACCCAAAAAGTTGCGGAGATTTGTTAGAGTGGTTGGGGCTGGCCAATCCCGAATGACTTGTATCTTGGATGGGTCCACATGTACACACTTATCATCAATGATGTGCCCCAGATATTGAGCCTTGGTTAGGCCAAAGGTACATTTCTCAAAGTTAGCACACAGCTTGTGTTGTTGAAGGGTTTGAAGGACCTATTGAATATGGCGGAGGTGCTCTTCCCAACTTTGGCTGAAGATCAAGATGTCATCTAAATACACCACCACAAATTCATTGGTGAAGGGCCACAAGATGTCATCCATTAGTCTCATGAAGGTTGCAGGGGTGTTCGTCAATCTGAAAGGCATGACCAACCATTCAAAAAGGTCCTTCTTGGATATGAAGGCAGTGTTCCGCACAATGGAGGGTTCGATAGGCACCTGGTGATAACTTGATTTCAAGTCAATCTTGCTGAAATATTTTTCTCCCTTGAGCTATTCCAGAAGGTCATCGATCTGCAGGATTGGGTACCTATTCTAGATAGTGATCTTATTTAATGCCCAATAGTCAATACATAGCCTCTAGGTCCCATCCTTTTTCTGTACTAATACAATTGGGCTCCCACAGGGTGACGAGCTTGGTCTGATGTGCCCTTTTTGTAGTAGTTCCTGAATCTACCTCTTGATCTCATCTTTCTCCAGAACAGAGCGTCGATAGGTTGGTCCATTGGACAGTGGCATGACTAGGGTTAGATCGATGGAGTCCTTGACCTGACAATGTAGAGGTATCCCTATGGGTTAAGCGAAAATGTCCTTATAATCCTCCACGACCTTGTCCATTTGTTGTTGTTGTGCAAAGGAGCCCTACCTTGAAGCCATGGCCACAACCTTCTTCTTTCCTTGGGGGCAAATCATAAGGAAAACAAATTTCTTGGTCTGGGAAATGATCTTATTGCATTGCCTTGTAATGATCAAATAGATGGCGGTAGGAGGGGCTACCTCTGGTATCTTGCACAACATATTAACCAAAGTAATAATCAAAGAGTGAGGTCTAGACTCATATACAACATGTCGATTCCACAAGTATGGTTTTCCTAACAATACATCAGAGACTTTAAGAGGAGCAACGTCACTCAATACCTCATTTGTGAAGGGCTTGATTCTATAGGGAAGGCAGAAATGCTTATTGATGCGAAGATATCATCCTTGGTGAAGCCACCTGATGGTGTATGGTTGTGGATGTGTTGTAGTATTTAGGGCCATCCAATTCATGACTCCTGCTAAAATGAAGTTCTTTTGGCTCCTGTTGTTGACAATGAACTACAGCGGAGAACCCTTCATCCACATCTATGAGTGGAAGAGGCATTCCCCCTCCTCTGGATCTTCAGGATCAAGTTTTTAGATCTTTGTGGTGGCCACGATGGCACTGGGCTCTACATCAATGATTTGCTTCCCTTTGTCAGTCCCCTTATAAGGTTCTGATTTAGAGTCGGAACCTGTGTCTAAATCAGAGGCCTTCATCTCGGTCACTAATGACTACTTGGCCTGGAACTCACTTGTATTGTGAGTGGAGCTCTTATGGAACTCACACCATTTTCCCATATCCTTCTTCGTCACTATGGTGTTTTTCTTTACTTGCGACTTCAATGGGTTGTCCTGGGTAGCCCCATCTTGAATTGGTCCCTTGTTTTGTAGTTTGGGGGGGCCTTTTACTTGCTTTGGATTTGCAAATCCGAAGTCTCCCTTCTTATGTTTAAACTTCTGCTCAATCTTTATGGCATACTGATATGCCATTCCGAGCGAGGAAATTTCTAGGAACTCCATCTCATCCTGGATGCACTTGTGTAGATAGTCGTGGTACTTGAGCACCAAATTCCACTTAGTGTCCTTGATACCCAGCTTTGTGCGAAGGGTATGGAAATTATTTGTGAACTCAAACACATCTTGGTACCTTCCCTACCATAGCGTGGTCCACTTTATGTATTTATCTTCATAGCTCTTGAAAAGGTAATAATGTTCCTTGATGGCATCTCGGAAAGAATTCCAAGTGGGTGAAACTAAAAACATCAAGGGTTCACTCTCATCCTTTTGTTCATAGTAGGTTTCCCACTAGTCCTTGACATGTGGGGTGGCTTTGAGAAGTGCAAACGTAATCTTTCCCGATTGGAAAAGTCATGAACTGGAGAATATCCTTCCAATATATTTAACCATCTATCTACGACATCTCCATCTATGAGGCCTTCGAATATGGGAATATCGAAGTTAACATGTACCTTAAAAGGAGTGGTGCCTCCAAAGTGGCTATTGGATGAAGATGCATCGCCTGTGGGTAGTCGTCGAAGGATCTGGGAAAATTTATCCATCATTGTGTCCATATGTCACTCAAAGGATTCTTCGAGCAACATTTTGAAATGATATCCTACCCCCTCATCTTTCTTTTCTTCTGCCATGTGAGGTCGTCAGGTTTTGTGAGGTTGATCTTGCAATGGTTCAACCAGATCAAGCCCTAACTCCTTATACCCTGACCTCGTTGGGGACATGCAAAGAAAAAAAAAAAGAGCAAACCGCTTTGATACCACTAATCCAAACTTAAAAAGGAATGCATCAACTTACAAATATACTCATAAACACAGAGATGCAGTAGAAAAACACTTCATTTCATTAATAGAGAAATACTAAACTATGCTTACAAACAAAATGGAAATAAGATAGCTCAGGTGATGGTATCTTATCTCTGAGAAGAGATGTGGTGGATACATGCCTCTGAATTGAGTTACAATGAGGCTCAAGGGAATTTTTATTATTTAACAATAAGAGAAAACCCTAAACAACCAAAACCCTAACCCGAGGAGATGTAACACCAAGAGTTTATGGGCCCCGTTGGGGTTAGTTGGGCAGCCAACTTCCCGGGGTCGTAACTTGGTCATATTATCTTCATTTGATGCACATGATACCTCATTGGAAATATCTCTCCGAGCAATACAACTCTCAATTCAATACCTACGTAATTTTCAAAGTAATTTTGCCAAAAAAACGTGGTTTGGGGCCTCAAAACGGCTCTGAAGGTTTAGGAACCGAAAAAATACAAAAAAACGTAAATTGTGCTATAATTAAGGAAACTGAAAGAAAAAATGGTGAGGGTCCAAGTGGAATAGGCGAGTGGCCACCAATATCTACTTGGATTAGTCCTCCCCCCTTAGGAAGCAATGGTCCCCATTGCGTTGATTTCCTCCCATGAGATGAGGAAACTTCTACTGAACTTGGTCCCTGGTGAGCCATTTGCCTTGGTGAAGGAGTTGGACTACTTTGACAACTCGATATATTTGTATCCTCTATTGTCGAGTGTTCTGGATCTATGTGTCCATGATCTGATCAATTATGGCATGTTCCATGTAGTCCAGGTTGAGCTTTGCTGGTGTGAGTTGCTCTGCAATGTCAGATGAGTCCAACAATGGTGGAAAGTATGGCCACAGGCATCTACATTGAACACTGGTTGCAAACCAAGGAACAGTGGGATGTTGAGCTTGAAGGCATTGTCCCTGAGGGCCTTGGCGATGGTGTATGGCCCATATTGGAGCAGGTGAAGCTTGCGGTGGGGTCCAACAAGGCACTCCTTCTGCAAATGTAACCAAGCTTTGTCGCCCACTTGAATTTGTGTGACACTCGATGATGATCATGGCACTGCTTGTACTTAGCATTGGATCTGTCCAATATATCATGGACATGTTGGCAGATGTGTTGAATGCACTCAATGAAGTTGTTAGCCTTTCAGCTTCAGACTGCATGTGAGCTGAATATACCTGAGTGGCTGCAAATGGTATGGCCACATCAATGGGGCATAATGGTTGAAATCCCAGCCCTACCTGAAAGGGACTATGGTCTATTGAGCTGTGGAGAGCTCTGTTGTAGTCGTGTTGGACATAGGGGAGAGTTTCATCCCATGTGCATGGATGCTTCGAGTTGTACATGTGCAGAATGTGTACGATCATCTTGTTGACAACCTCTATTTGGTCATCAATTTGGGGGTAGAAATTCATGGACTTAGTGAGTTTTGTATCCAGCATCGACCAGAGACTTGACCAAAATGCACTCGGGAATCTGTTGTCCTGATATGAGATAATGGACTGTGGGATCCGAAAGTGTACCCACACTTACTCAAAGAAGATCTTAGCAGTGGCCTCTGCTGTGATACTCTTCTTGCAAGCCGCTATGATGGACATCTTAGAGAATCTACCGAAGACCACGAAAACACAATTGTTTATGTGCTTAGTAGAAGGAAGGCCCAACATATAATCCATGGAGACAAATTCCCAAGGTCCAATAGGAGTAGGTAGAGGAGTATACAGGCCTTGCTTCTTAATGGTTGGTTTGGCAATGGCGCAGGCAATGTAGGATCTAATATACTTCCCAACATCTTGACAAAGTTTCAGCCAATAAAAATACATTTGCAATACCATCACTATTTTCTCCACTCTGAAATGTTCAATGACCCGACTGTAGTGCGCCTCCCAAATCATCTTGGCATGCTCACTTAAAGGAACACATATGTGTCCCAAGTGTAATAATAGTGCATCCTGAAGGTGAAAATTTGGAACTTTCTTCCCTCCCAGGAGTGTCTGGTATATGTTGTCAAATTTGGGATCGCTCTTGTAAAGGTGCAGCCATCCTGATGTCTCGTGCCCACGGGAGTCGAGCACAGTGATTAACGCCATGACCAGTGGTCAGTTGAGGCAACGAGTGACATTATTGGTGCTACCCTTCTTATACTTAATGTTCAAATGGAACTGTTGCAAATAGGTGGACCATTTCTGATGATGATCGTTCTACAACTTCCCTTGTGTCTGTATGAATTATAGAGGCTGGTGGTTTGTGTGGATGACCGTTTCCTTCCCCAAAATGTAATGCTTCCATTGACAACTGACCTGCATAATGGAATACATTTATTTGTCGTAAGTGGGTTACTTTCGAACTGTGTTTGATAGTGTCTCACTGTGGTAAGCCACTTGATTACCATGTTGAGTAAGAACTGCACCAACAACATAGTCAAAGGCATCTGTCTCAATCTCAAATGGTTGTTGCAAGTCTGGCAATGTGAGCACTCGTGCTGAACATAGGTGATCCTTCACCTCGTAGAACACCCGCTACTCGGTTTCCAACCAAAATAACTTAGCTTTCGCTCCGCCCTTGGTGACTTGACTTAAAGGCCAAGCGATATGAAAGAACCACAACACGAACCTATGGTAGAAATTGGCAAGACCCAAAAAGTTGCAGAGCTCTATTAGAGTGGTTGGGACTGGCCAATCCCTAATGACTTGTATCTTAGATGGGTCCACATGTACACCTTGATCCTCAATTATGTACCCTAGATATTGAACCTGGGTCAAGCCAAAGGTACATTTCTCCAAGTTAGCACAAAACTTGTGTTGTCGAAGGGTTTGAAGGACCTGTCGAATATGGCGGAGCTACTCTTCCCAAATCTGGCTGAAGATCAAGATGTCATCTAAATATACCACCACAAATGCATTGGTGAAGGGGTGCAATATGTCATCCATCAGTCTCATGAAGGTTGTAGGGGCATTCGTCAATTCGAACGACATGACCAACCATTCAAAAAGGCCCTCCCTGGATTTGAAGGCAGCCTTCCACACATCAGAGGGTTTGATAGGACCCTGGTGATAACCTGATTTCAAGTCAATGTTGCTGAAATATTTGGCCCCCTTGAGCTGGTCCAAAAGGTCATTGATCCGTGGGATTGAGTAACTATTCCAGATAGTTATCTTGTTGAACGGTTGATAGTCAATATAGAGCATCCAGGTCCCATCTTTTTTCTGTACCAATACAATCAAGCTCCCACAAGGTGATTATCTTGGATTGATGTGCCGTTTCTGCAGCAGTTCCTTAATCTGCCTCTTGATCTCATTGTTCTCCAGAAGAGAGTGTTGATAGATCGGTCCATTGGGCAACGACACACCCGGGGTAAGATCGATGGAGTGCTTGACCTGATAGTGTAGAGGTACCCCTGTGGGTGAGGCAAAAATGTCCTTGTACTCCTCCATGACCTTGTCCATGTGTTGCTACTGTGCAGAGGAGCCCTGCCTGGAAGCCAAGGATAATTTTAGGGGCGAATGTTCGCCCTTTGGCGAAATTAAGGGGTTTTAAATTTTTAGTGGGCGAATATTTTGTATCATAGTACATTTTTACAAATCACCTCAAATAGCCCACCTTATTTTAAGGGAGAGGGTAAAAAAGGTAAATCTAGCCCTTGAAATTAGGACTCACAACCTTCCATTCGCCCATTTTCAAGAATAGGTTTTATTTAAGTGAATCCATTCGCCCATTTTCAAGAATAGGTTTTATTTAAGTGAATCCTATGGGCCAAATACCATATTTATAAAAGCGATATGGTAAATTAATAAAAACATAAATAAATGAGAGGTATGATAAATAAATAAAACATTTTTTATATTTACTCCATAAGTCACCTTATATACATGTAAGGGTGTAAACAAATAAAAATATAAGTAAAGTGGAGGTATGGTAAATAAATAAAACGTCTTTTTATACTTACTCAGAAGGTATGGTAAATCAATAAAAATATAAATAAACTAGACGTATCGTAAATAAATAAAACCTCTTTTTATATTTAGTCCATAACCCTCGTTCTATTTATGAAGGCTCAAGAAGGAGGTTTTATTTAAGTGAATCCTATGGGCCAAATACCATATTTGTAAAAGAGGTATGGTAAATTAATAAAAATACAAATAAACGAGAGGTATGGTAAACAAATAAAACATTTTTTTATATTTACTCCATAAGTCACCTTATATTTACGAACACTCAAAAAATGGGTTATATTTAGGTGAAACCTATGGCCAAAATACTATGGGACAAATACCATGGACTAGATTGTTATTAATACCATGCAAAAAACCATTATTAACCCTAATATTAGAATTAATAAAAATAAAAATGGCACATGGTATTGACCCATGGTATTCACCAAAATGGCACATGGTATTCACCTGGAATGTAGCCTATTTAAATGGGGGAATTAAACCAACATGTAGCCTATGCTAAGATTCACTAGGACTTTACAAAGTTTTATTATTTAGTGAAAGACTCGCCAAGATCTTACAAGATTTTATAATTCAGTAAAATATTCGCCATGCCTGGTGAGAGATTCGCCAAAAAAATATATATACATATTATATTATTGATAAAATCGCCTTCCATTTTTCCTATATACCATGGATATTTGCCCATTTATTATATTTATAAATTTAGGTGGGGTTCTTAAAATTTTCCCTGCTGGAAGCCATGGCCACAACCTTCTTCTTGCCTTGGGGGAGAATCATAAGGAAAACAAATTTCCTGGTCTGAGAAATGATCTTACTGCATTGCTTTGCAGTGATCAAAGAGATGGCGGTAGGCGGGGCTACCTCCAGTATCCTGTACAACGTATTAGCCAAAGTAATAACCATAGAGAGAGGTCTAGACTCATATACAACATGTCACTTCCAGAAGTATGGTTGTCCTAACAATACACCATAAACCTCAAGAGGAGCAATGTCACATAATACATCGTCCATGAAGGGTTTGATGCTATAGGGAAGGTGACACTGTTGGCTGACGCGAAGATCTCGTCCTTGGTGAAGCCACCCGATGGTATACAGTTTTGGATGTGTTATAGTCTTTAGACCCAACCACTTCACAACTTGTTCTGAAATGAGGTTCTTTTGGCTCCCATTGTTGACAATGAATTGCAACAGAGAACCCTTCACCCACATCTGTGAGTGGAAGAGGCGTTCTCCCTCCTTTGGATCTTCAGGCTCAATTTTTTGGATATTTGTGGTGGCCACAGTGGCACTGGATTGTGCACCAATGGTTTGCTTCCCTTTTTCAGTCCCCTTATCAGGTTTTGATTCAAAGTCGTAACCTGTGTCTAATTCGGAGGCCTTCAGCTCGGCCACCAATGACTGCTTGGCCCAACACTCACTTGTATTGTGAGTGGAGCTCTTATGGAACACACACCATTTTCCCGTATCCTTCTTCATCTTCATAGTGTTTTTATTTACTTGCGGCTTCGGCGGGTTGCCTTGGGTAGCCCCACCTTGGCTTGGTCCCTTGTTCTATGGTTTGGGGGCGCCTTTTCCTTGCTTTTGATTCATAGATCCAAAGTCCCGCTTCTTCTGTTTAAACTTCTACTCAGTCTTTACGGCATACCGATACGTCATGTCGAGCGAGGAAATGTCTAGGAAATCCATCTCGTCTTAAATGTACTTGTGTAGATAACCACAGTAATTGAGCAATAAATGTTGCTCAATATCCTTGATACCTAGCTTTTTGTGAAGGGTATGGAAAGTATTTGTGA
Organism: Pinus tabuliformis; assembly: GCA_031772625.1. Lineage (NCBI taxonomy): Eukaryota > Viridiplantae > Streptophyta > Pinopsida > Pinales > Pinaceae > Pinus > Pinus tabuliformis. The sequence goes on along the minus strand of CM062818.1, from coordinate 1,019,845,001 downwards.
ACTTCGACACATCTTGGTCCCTTCCCTGTTGTAGTGTGGTCCACTTTATGTATTTATCTTCATAGCTCTCGACGAGGTAATATTGTTCCTTGATGGCGTCTCAGAAAGAATTTCAAGTGGGTGTAGCTGAAAACAATGAGGGTTCACTCTCGTACTTTTTTTCATAGTAGGTTTCCCACCAGTCCTTGATGTGTGGGATGGCTTTGAGAAGTGAAAATGTAATCTTTTCCCGATTGGAAAAGTCATGAACAGGAAAATATCCTTCCAATATATTTAATAATTTATATACGACATCTACATCTATGAGGCCTTCGAATATGGGAATATCAAAGTTAACTTGAAACTTAAAAGGAGTGGCACCTCCAGAGTGGCTGTTGGATGAATGATCCAGGTGGATATTGGTGGCCACCTGCCAAGTCCACCTGGACCCCCACCATTGTCTTTCTCAGCATTTTCAGTTTCCTTAATTGTAGCACAACTTACTATTTTTAGCAGTTTTTCGGGTCCTGAACTTCTGGAGCCGTTTTGAGGCCCTAAACGACGTTTTTTGGGAAATCTGGGGGCAACATGGGTCCATGGACCGATGTTGCCCTTCCCAAAGTGGTAGTGCTCGGATAGATCTTTCTAACGAGCTATTGTACGCGTCAAACGAAGATCGTATGCCAAAGTTACGACCCTGGGAAGTTGATGTACCAATTTACCCAAACGGGGCCCACAGTTTGGCGTTTCATCTCCTAGGGTTAGGTTTTGGAATGTTAAGGGTTTTCCATTGTTTCTCAACAATAAATAGGCCTTCGAGCCTCATTGTAACACAGTTCAGAGGCATGTAGCCATCACATCTCTTCTCAGAGATAAGCTACCATCGCCCTAGCTAGTTTATTGCCATTTCTGTTTGTAAGCATATTTCAGTATTTTCCATTAATGAAATGAAGTATTATTTCCGCTGCATCTTTGTGTATATGGTTACCTCTGTAATTTGTTGCGTTCCTGTTTAAATCCGGATCAGTGGTATCAGAGCGGTCTGCTTTTTCTCTGTTTTTCTTTGCATGTCCCCAACAAGGTCGGGATATAAGGAGTTAGGGCTTGAACTGGTTGAACCTTTGCAAGACCAGCCTCGCAAATCCCGACGGCCTCCCATGACGGACGAGAAGAAAGACGAGGGGGCAGGAGATCCCATCAAAATCTTGCTCGAAGAAGCGCTCGAGCGACAACGGAACGCGATGATGGACAGCTTTGCGCAGATCCTTCAGCGGCTACCCAGAAGCGGCGCATCGACTTCCAGCAGCTCCTCTGGAAACGCCACACCCTTTAAGGTACAAGTTAATTTTGAAATCCCCATATTCGAGGGTCAGATAGACGCCGATGCCGTAGATAAATGGTTAAATCTGCTAGAGGGTTATTTTTCTGTTCATGAATTTTCGAGTCGGGAAAAGATTGTTTTTGCTCTTCTCAAAGCAGCCCCCCACGTCAAGGACTGGTGGGAAACCTACTGCGAGCAGAAGGATGAAAGTACTGGTTCACTATTTTCAGCCGCACCCACCTGGGATTCGTTCCGGGATGCCATCAAGGAGCAGTACTACCCTGTCGGAAGCTATGAGGATGAATACATAAAGTGGACCACGCTGCGGCAGGGAAGGGACCAAGACGTGCCGGAGTTCACCAATCTTTTCCATACCCTTCGCACAAAGTTGGGTATCAAGGATTCGGAGCAACATTTGATACTCAAATACTGTGGCTGCCTGCACAAGTACATCCAGGAAGAAATACAGTTCCTAAACATCCCCTCGCTCGGCGCAGCATACCGGTATGCCGTCAAGGTCGAACAGAAGTTTAAACAAAAGAAGCGAGACTTTGGATCTGCGAATCCAAAGCAGGGGAAAGGTGCCCCTAAACCACAGAACAAAGGACAAAGCCAAGGCGGGACAGCCCAAGACAACCAGCCGAAGCTGCAAGCAAAGAGCAATGCCGCGAAGCCGAGAAAGGACACTGGAAAATGGTGCGAGTTCCATAAGAGCTCCACTCACAACACAAGTGAGTGTCGGGCCAAGCAGTCACTGGTGGCTGAGCTAAAGGTTTCAGAATCAGATGCATGTTCCGATTTTGAGTCAGAACCCGATAAGGGGTATGAAAAAGGGAAGCAGATCATTGATGCGGATCCCAGCGCCACTGTTGCTACCGCAAAGATCTAGAAAAATGAACCCGAAGATCCAGAGGAGGAGGAGCGTCTCTTCCACTCCCAGATGTGGGTAAAGGGCTCCCTGATACAGTTCATTGTTGATAGCGGGAGTCAAAAGAACCTCATTTCGGCAGAGGTCGTGAAGCGGTTGGGCTTACCGACCACAACACATCCACAACCATACACCATTGGGTGGCTTCACCAAGGGCGAGATCTTCGCGTGAGCCAACAGTGTCGCCTTCCATACAACATCAATCCCTTCACGGATGAGGTATTGTGTGACATTGCTCCCCTTGAAGTTTGTGATGTATTACTAGGACAACCATACTTGTGGAAGCGACATGCTGTGTATGAATCAAGGCCCCGTGCTGTTATTATTACATTGGGAAATAAGTTGTTCAGGATACCAGAGGTAGCACCACCTGCCGCCATCTCTTTGATTACTGCAAAACAATGCAGTAAGATCATTTCCAAAACCAGGAAATTTGTTTTCCTGATGATACGCCCTCAAGGGAAGAAGAAGACAGTGGCCGTGGCCTCCAAACGGGGTCCCTCTGCACGGCAGCTACAGATGGACAAGATTGTGGAGGAGTACGAAGACATCTTCACCTCCCCGGCAGGGGTTCCTCTGCACTGTCAAGTCAAGCACTCCATCGATCTGACCCCAGGTGCGCCGCTACCCAATGGACCAATTTATCGGCGCTCCGTTCTGGAGAACAATGAAATCAAGAGGCAAATTCAGGAGCTCCTGCAGAAAGGTCACATCCGTCCGAGTTCTTCGCCCTGTGGGAGCCCGATAGTGTTGGTACAGAAGAAGGATGGGACGTGGAGACTCTGTATTGACTATCGGGCGCTGAACAAGATCACTGTCCGTAATAGGTACCCGATCCCGCGGATTGATGACCTCCTAGACCAACTAAAGGGGGCGAAATATTTCAGCAAGATCGATCTGAAGTCAGGATATCACCAGGTACCAATTGAACCCTCAGATGTGTGGAAGACTGCCTTCAAATCCAAGGAGGGCCTCTTCGAATGGTTGGTCATGCCTTTCGGATTGACGAATGCTCCTGCAACCTTTATGAGGCTAATGGATGACATCTTGCGGCCATTCACCAACTCCTTTGTAGTAGTATACTTGGATGACATTCTGATCTTCAGCCAGAGTTGGGAAGAGCACCTCCACCACATCCGACAGGTTCTCCAAACACTGCGGCAACACAAGCTATGTGCCAATTTGGAGAAATGCACTTTTGGCATGACCGAGGTTCAGTATCTGGGATACATCATTGATGAACAGGGGGTGCATGTCGATCCAGCCAAGGTCCAAGTCATTCGGGATTGGCCCTCTCCAACCACTCTAACAGAGCTCCGCAGCTTTCTAGGTCTTGCCAACTTCTACCGCAGGTTTGTGTTGGGATTTTCTCATATTTCTTGGCCCTTGAGTCAAGTCACCAAGGGCGGGGCGAAAGCAAAATTCTTTTGGTCTGAATCTCAACAGAAGGCATTCAGGGAGTTGAAGGATCGCCTCTGCACAGCACCAGTGCTCGCGTTACCAGATTTACAACAACCATTTGAGGTCGAGACAGATGCCTCTGACTATGCTATTGGGGCAGTCCTTAACATGGACATCCAGTGGCATATCACAGTGAAACACTTTCAGACACAGTCCGGAAGTACCCCACTTATGATAAAGAGATGTATTCCATTGTACAGGCCTGCCGACAATGGAAGCATTACATTTTGGGGAAGGAAACGGTCATCCACACAGACCACCGACCTCTGCAGTTCATACAGACCCAAGGGAAATTGCAGAATGATCGCCATCAGAAGTGGTCTACATACCTGCAACAGTTTCACTTGAATATCAAGTATAAAAAGGGCAGCACCAATAATGTTGCAGATTGCCTCAGTCGACCACCGATCATGGCGCTAACCACCGTGCTCAACTCTTGCGGGCACGAGACTTCTGATTGGCCACTTCTCTACAAAAGCGACCCAGAATTCGGCCACACATACCAGACACTCTTGGAGGGTCGGCAGGTTGCAGATTTTCACCTCCAGGATGCCCTATTATGCCACCTCGGTCACCTCTGTGTTCCTTCAAGCGAGCGTGCCAAGATGATTTGGGAAGCACACTACAGTCGGGCTGCTGGGCATTTCGGGGTCGAGAAAACAGTGGCAGTACTGCAAAACTATTTCTATTGGCCAAATCTTCGACAGGATGTTGGGAAGTACATCCGATCATGTACTGCCTGTGCCATTGCCAAACCGACCATTAAGAAGCAAGGCCTCTATACCCCGTTGCCTACCCCTAGTCGACCTTGGGAATCCATCTCCATGGATTACATGTCAGGCCTTCCTTCCACTAAGCATGGAAATGACTGTGTTTTTGTGGTCGTCGACAGGTTCTCAAAGATGGCCATTATGATGGCCTGCAAGAAGAATATCACAGCAGAAGCCACTGCTAAACTCTTCTTTGAACGAGTGTGGGTGCACTTTGGGATCCCACAGTCTATCATCTCAGATCGGGACAGTCGGTTTCTCAGCACCTTTTGGTCCAGTCTCTGGTCAATGCTGGACACCAAACTCACGAAGTCCACAGCCTTCCATCCTCAAACTGATGGCCAGACAGAGGTTGTCAATAGGATGATTGTGCACATTCTGCGCATGTATAACTCAAAGCATCCACGCACATGGGACGAGAGCCTCCCCTACGTTCAGCACAGCTACAACCGAGCTCTTCACAGCTCCACTGGCCATAGCCCTTTTCAGGTGGGTTTGGGATTCCAGCCACTATGTCCCATTGATGTGGCCATGCCACTTGCAGCTACTCACATGAATTCAGCTCATGTCCAGTCCGAAACAGATAAGGCCACCAGCTTCATTGAGCGCATCCAACATATTCGCCAGCAGGTCCATGACATTCTTGAGAAATCAAATGCCAAGTACAAGCAGCGACATGATCAACATCGGGTGCCACACAAGTTTCAGGTGGGCGACAAAGTCTGGTTGCATTTGCAAAAGGAACGCCTTACTGGAGCCTATCGAAAATTGAGACCACTCCGATATGGTCCTTACACCATTACTAAGGCTATGGGAGACAATGCATTTGAGCTCAGCATTCCCCCATTCCTTGGCCTGCACCCAGTATTTAATGTGGACCGCCTTCGGCCATACTTTCCACCATTGCTAGACACATCCGACATTGCAGAACAGCTCAAACCCACAGAATTAAATCCAGATTGCATGGAACAAGCTGCAACTGATCGGATCATGGACACACAGATCAAGAACACTCGCCAACAGAATATCCAACTGTATCGAGTTGTCAAAGCGGGCCAACTCCTTCAGCAGGGCAAGTGGCTCACCAGGGAACAAGTTCAGTAGAAGTTTCCTCATCTCATGGAGGAGCTCAACGCAATGGGGACCATTGCTTCCTAAGGGGGGAGGAATGATCCAGGTGGATATTGGTGGCCACCTGCCAAGTCCACCTGGACCCCCACCATTGTCTTTCTCAGCATTTTCAGTTTCCTTAATTGTAGCACAACTTACTATTTTTAGCAGTTTTTCGGGTCCTGAACTTCTGGAGCCGTTTTGAGGCCCTAAACGACGTTTTTTGGGAAATCTGGGGGCAACATGGGTCCATGGACCGATGTTGCCCTTCCCAAAGTGGTAGTGCTCGGATAGATCTTTCTAACGAGCTATTGTACGCGTCAAACGAAGATCGTATGCCAAAGTTACGACCCTGGGAAGTTGATGTACCAATTTACCCAAACGGGGCCCACAGTTTGGCGTTTCATCTCCTAGGGTTAGGTTTTGGAATGTTAAGGGTTTTCCATTGTTTCTCAACAATAAATAGGCCTTCGAGCCTCATTGTAACACAGTTCAGAGGCATGTAGCCATCACATCTCTTCTTAGAGATAAGCTACCATCGCCCTAGCTAGTTTATTGCCATTTCTGTTTGTAAGCATATTTCAGTATTTTCCATTAATGAAATGAAGTATTATTTCCGCTGCATCTTTGTGTATATGGTTACCTCTGTAATTTGTTGCGTTCCTGTTTAAATCCGGATCAATGAAGATGCATCACCTGTGGGTAGTCGTCGAAGGATATGGGTAAAGTTATCCATCATCGTGTCACTTTGTCGCTCGAGGGCTTCTTCGAGAAACATTTTGAAAGGATCTCTTGCCCCCTCATCTTTCCTTTCTTTCGCCGTGGGAGGTCGTCAGGTTTTGCGAGGCTAATCCTGCAATGGTTGAACCAGAGCAAGCCCTAACTCCTTATACCCTGACCTCATTGGGGACATGCAAAGAAAAATAGAGAAAGAGAAGAATGATGTGTTACCGTTGATCTGAACTTAAACAAGAATGCAACAACTTACATATATACTCATAAATAGAGAGATGCAACAGAAAAACACTTCATTTCATTAATAGAAAAATATTGAACTATGCCTACAAACAAAATGGAAATAAGATAGCTCAGGTGATGGTAGCTTATCTCTTAGGTGAGATCTGGAAGCTACATGCCTCTGAACTGAGTTACAATGAGCTTCAAGGGCCTTTTTATTATTGAACAATAAGAGAAAACCCTAAACAGCCAAAACCCTAACCCGAGGAGATGTAACACCAAGAGTTTATGGGCCCCATTGGGGTTAGTTGGGTAGCCAACTTCCCAGGGTCGTAACTTGGTCATATTATCTCCATTTGACACATATGATACCTCATTGGAAAGATCTCTTCAAGGACTACAATTATTGATGAAATTACTTGCAAAAGTACGGCAAGAATGTTTCGAGAAAAACATCATTTACGGCCTTAAAATAGCTCCGGAAGTTTAGGACCCGAAAAAACTGCCAAAAATAGTAAACTATGCTACAATTAAGAAACTGAACAAATGAAGAAAAAATGGTGAGGGTCCAAGTGGAATAGGTGTGTGGCCACCAATATCCACCTGGATCAAGTAGCGTATTTATCACCACTCAAGGCATCAAACTGAAAATTTTCAAAATTTTCTTCTTACTCAGTGTTATCATCCTCAAGGGAGCGCATGAGACTCCCCTTTGTAACAGGGAAGACACCACCATTTTATTTTTCTTCTTCATATTCTTCAAACATGTCTTTGACTCCCTCATAGCTATCACCAAACTATCCTTCAATTGGAAAAATAAGTGCCTCTTTATGGGACTATTCCAATTATTTATCAACTTCCAGGGCTTGTACATGATTTCCCTCTAGTTATCATTGTAAAACTTCATAGATTCATTAAAACATAATATACATGACCTTTCCATGAGGTATAAAATGTGAAATTTATTTTTAGTGTCTAGCCTCTAGGTGCTTTGTTGGTTGCTCTTGTCCTAGTTGTCAGTTTTAATGAAATCATGACATCTGAGCAGTCTGCATCATTTCTGATGTTTGTCATAGCTCAGTTGTCACATTTAGGCATTATAAAAAATTTACTATGTTGGCAAAGATGTTCGAAGTAGCAATAACTCTTGTAATCTCTATTTGAATGTTCGTCTCTATTGCATTTGTAGCAATATTGTTTGCATCAGTAGCAGCAAGCCCCACAAAGGGATAGAGTGAATGAAGTCTTAAGCCCTCTTGGTCCAAACTATGTGAGGAAGTATATTCCCATTATTGCAAGCATTAGTGAACATCAACTGTCTACTTTGCCTTCATATTTTATGAATATAAATGTACATGCATATCTAGAGCCAGCAGACATCATTGAATGTTTCTTGTAGTTGTCAGATGCAAGCTCTTTTTTGTTTCTTCACATTGTAACATCAGTATAATTTTCTGATATAATGGTGATACTTATGTTAGTGCTAGATCCAACAACTTGTATTTAATTTGCATTGTTATTTCTAAAGCTTTTACAACACTAATATTATCAGCCAAATTCCATCTCCCTCTCACTTGGAGACAACTTGTTCCTTCATTTGAATCTTGTTCTCATTGGAAATCATTTAAAAGAATGTACTCATAATCACTGTACAAAATATGGAGTCCCTTGATTCTCCAAAACTACAGGAAGATTGATTTGCACTGAATGGTGTGAAAGGAAGAGTGAATGTTGTGCAACTTTTATCTAGTAAGCTTAAACATGAAATCCCATGCTCTTTTATTTCGTCTATTGGAAGAAAGAGGCAACTTCTTAGGATTTAGTGGTATAAGTCCTTAGGGAATAAGCATGCTTCTACGCTAGATCGAAAAGGAGGATTAAAATAATGGCTGGTAGAATGCCAAACAACCTTCCAATAAAGCACTTCGCTTAGAATTTGAAATATGTTTATTAGGTTTGGGTCCATTTCCAAATGTTGCTACTAAATTTACATGGCTAGTAAGCTATCTGTTATCGGGAAATCTAGTGTCTATTCAGAGCTGCTAGTCCCACTAATATGGGTAGCTATCTTAGAAACAAATAGATTAAAGTCACTTGTTCTTCCTTTACGAGAGAGAGATGAGAAAGAAGAAGAGAGTACCAACCTCAGTCTTCCACTTGGTTCCTTGCTTGTTTCCTTTCCCCTTTGACAGAATCTCACTACTACTTCCTTACTTGTCTCGCTTCAAAGAGCACCTATAGATTCACAGCAGCATAATACCATTAAAGCATAGAGATCTTTCACTGTAAACAATATAGGATCAGATACATATTGACCATACAAATGCATATACCAACACAATATTCAGAGATACACAAGAATATGGAGGAAAACTCAGATAGCTTTATTAGTAAAATTAGTAGAAGAGAGGATTACAACCACTTGGTCTGACCCAGCGCCATCCTCCCAGCTTGAAAGCCCTCTTCACCTCACACAAAGCAAGATCACCCAACAATGTCTTCAAAGAGAAACCAACATCACCTCTTTGTAAATTACCAAATTCCAACCCCTGGATCTCTGGGATGAGGGATCCATTTATAGATATTTGCAGGGGGGTGAGTCAGCTTCTGGGATTTTTCTTAGTGTCATCTCTCTGATAATTCCTGGTTCCACATGGATATTTTAGATCTCTTACTCATCCCTGGGCGAACTCAGAGAGGCAAGTGTCAAATGAGAAGTTTCTAGAAAATTCTCTAGGTTTCCACCTAGCAAACTGCTTGTGCCATTTGTCTGCTCTCACTCATCGCACCCTATAGAAGGGCTTTCTAGTATGCATCGCACCTTTTTCATGTGGCAGGTGAGATGCATCACACCTTTAGCACTGAGCAGTCTGTATGGTCCTACTTTGACCAGTTCTGAGTAGTTTTTCATGGAGAACTTCTGGGAGATGATGTAATCAGCTGACCTTGCTCCTTTAGGGTATGAAGCAACACTTTTAGGGACTTAGAAGCCCTTGTTTATGGAAATATGTGATTGGGGTTGCAATGCCCAAATATGTCTATAAAAGTTGCCCCCTAAAGCATGAGGTCGTAAATCTTTTGATGTTGGGTGAAATGCTTTATAATGAGGATTCAAGGTTTTTCGCACTGGAAGGTGACATGTAATAAGATACAATACAATACATTATCTTCATAATATTTTCATGATCTAGCTGAGGCGGGCATTCCCATGCTCAAATTTGATAAATTCATTTTCATATACATAGGACAGACAATCGTCTGTGTGCAGACTGACGATTCTAGTAGAGTCATCATCCCTTAGTTTCGATGATTATCTGTGTAGGAATGATGTACATTTGAAGTCTTTATTTTCCTGAATATATCGCAGCCTAGATGGATGAAACTAGATCCGAAGTCTTCAAAACTCATTCAATCTTCACCCAAAAGTACAAGTCGATCCATGTGAAAAGATGTTCTGATGTCGAACATGGAAGGACATCGTCTGATTACCAGCTAATGATGTAAGTTGTTAACAGACATGAGAGGAATCACCAATAATGATGATGAACCTCAAGGTACTACAATACAATTCACATGGTGTGAATACATGAGTTGATGTCGAACACCACGCAAAATCTTTTGGTCAAAGGCCATTAGTGTAAACCTGTCGCCGGAAGTGAGAAACTTGCCATTGAGGCATGCAAGCTTCAAAGTACTGGAAGGGTTGTCCCTAGGTCAGATTCTTGGATAATGAGCTGATGTCAACAAGAAGTGACCCGTCGTAGGAGGGCATTAATGGATCCCACATCTACGACACGGAACGGAGCAAATGATTTTGTAGAGGTGAAAACGATCTGATGATAGAAGGTTCAGGGTGGCGGTCATGAAAGAATGAAGCGTGAAGGTATTGTAGCGGATGAGACACAAGCTGGGTAGGTGAATTCTATGAGTGACTTCTCTTGAACATATCAGCGACACTAAAATGGATTGGTAGCGTTAACCCCAAAAGTGGATGGTATGGTGGACCAATGGTGATATGACGGGTGAACAGAATAACCCAACCCGACTCAATCATGGTGATGGAGTGAAAGTGTCATGTTCAAGAGTGACCTGCTACCAATAACGTTTCTTCAAGTTTTCTTCCCAATTTTCCCCAGTCATTTCCGACTAGTACCTCTTTATTTTTGTTAAGCTTGAGGAGGATAATGTATGCTTGTTCTATAATTTTCCCTTCGGGCAAACCCATTGCTATGTTTTAACGAGCCTAGCAACACTGAACTCACTCTTGTCTGAATGGACAAGTTTGTCGCTATTGTTTTAACGAGTTTAACGACAAGGATAACTCGGTTCTTTTCAATTTTAGAGAGTTTGAAAAGAGACAGAAAGAAGACTCCAATATTCCTTTTTCGTAATATAATCCCTTAAGTCCGAAAAGGTATAAAACAATGCGAAAGGGATGACTTTTCGATAGTTTTAACGAGCCGAACAAGAAAAATGCTCAATCTTTTTGTGTAATAATCCCTCAAGTCCAAAAAGATTAAAATCTAGAGGAGGGATAACACTTCCAATCACTTTAGAGATGGAGAGGCCAATTTCTTGGCAATCTTTTCATCTTTTATGAGTCATATGAAAAGAGATTAAAGGAGACTTGTTTTTTGAGTAACGAGTGATGTTTTCAGATAGCAGTTGGTTCCAGGTAAGGTTTGGAACTTCTCGATCACGAAAGTGTAAAGAAGGTGGCTAATGGGATCACTCATTGTAGTTGTTCCTCAAAAGGGGTAAACAATCAAACAGAGGTGAACGATTGGCTAAAATAGAGTGGAGGTGATGGTAAGAACACGACCAAGGCTCAAAAGCTGATGATAATCATTCACAATGGTTATTTACCGGAGGTGGGTTCATTTTTTAATGAGCTTAAACTCTGGTGGAACATTTTCTCATTGCTAGGTTTAATTTTTAACGAGCTTGAACTTCGCGTAAAACTGCTCGTGCCAGTCGTATAATAAGGATGTCTCATCGATAGGTTCATTTTTTAGGGAGCTTGCACCATTCAAAATTATGCTCCGACTCCTTTTATTATGTAAGCTAGAAACGACCAATCCTACGAGTTTAAAGGGTTAAGAACCTACAAACTAAGAAAATAAATGGTCGCTTTTCACTTTCACGCAAAAAGGTTTGCATGCCCCCAGGTATAGCGAAGTAGAGTTTCCCAGGTTACCCCTCAATTTGCAAACAAAACACTTGTTCTATCGGGAAAAGCCTACCTTCTCCAGGTTACCCTTCAATTTGCAAACAAAACATTTTTTCTATTAGGAAAGGCCTACCTTCTAACAGAGGTACCTTATTCCGATCTAATCCCATTTTCCTAAACGGACGGGTGTGTCAGACCAGTCATATATCCTTTCAGGAAACCTACCCTATACCTGAAGTTTTCTTGTCGAAGCAGATAAGGGTGCATGCCCCCTAGGTTCCAGTCTTGGCCACCGAATCACTCGCACTCATTAGGTGGACAGACTAGATATTGATGAGACATTCCTTGCACAAAAATACCTGTTAAGGATGGCATTTGACTATTAGCTATGTGTGAACGGGGGAATGAAAGTTGGTCTACGAGTTGGACCACTCTGCCTTCATCCGGAAAACACATTACTCAATAGAGAGAGGAGACAATGGCTCCCATGCTATAAATGTAGTCGCGCCCAAGGAGTAGATTTTAATCTAAAGGTCCTTAGACTACCATTACGTTCAGATAAACGGTTTTCCTTCTCAAAGTTATAGGCAAACTTGGAAGGATCCCTAACGGTCGACTGGTTCCTTTATCGAAGCCTGTCAGATTTCACATCTCAGGAAAAAGCGATGACGAGCCAAGTGCTTTCCAAGCAGTTGAGGAAAGGATACTCACAGAATCCCCTTCATTTATGATGGTACCAACCATGACCATTCTGTAAGTTTGCACTATGATCCAAAATGGTACATTAGATGGTAAACGGGGTCTGCCTAGTAGATTCCAATTGAAGGAAACGACTAGGTTTCTTGGAGGTGGGACCGAATAAATGGCTGGATACAACTGTGACGAATTTCCTTCCTGTGGTAAAGGAATGGGTAGATTTCCCCCATGTTCATCGGAGTCTATGTTTACAAAAAGAATTTGAACGGTGTCGTTCTCATTCTCTTTGGTGACTGTATCATCTGAAGGTAAATCTTTTGAAGTCAATATGGGGTTGACTGTCGTCTTGACCTATTGACTTTGGTCTGATGTGGACTCAGAGGGTTTATCTTCAATGATAGGTGTTTCGACCGACTCTAAAGGTGGGTCAGTAGGATTTTCAACTAACAATGGATTTGGCAAGAGTTTCTTGTACCCAGGAGGGAGTCGTTGTGGTGATACAAGACGATTATCCAAGACTCTTTTAGCTTCATCCAGGAAGGGACAATGGTGGAGGGCATGATCGCCTTCACATAGTCTACAGGGAAATTTATATTTTCCTTTCTGTCCAGTGACTTCGCTTTCACTAGTTGATGGTGTAGTTTCAACATGATCGTCAGAGGTTGATGAAACTGCATTGTGCAAGCGGGGAGACCAATCCCTTAGGATCTGTGGGATGCAAGTAAAATCTCGGTGATAGTGGTCTCCTTTGAAAATGACACATGGAGATTTAGGTTTGGACAGTGCAGTGTGTGGATTTTCGCTAGACGATGCATGGTTGCCCCTTTTGGCCATTGGCTCCTTCTTCTTCTTCTCCTTCCCCTTCTTCTTCTTCTTCTTCTTCTTAGTTACTTGGTTTTTAGTTTTACTATCTTCACCAAGCGAAGAGGAATAAGGAGAGGGAGAGACAAACGAAGTAGAAGGTTGGGGGGGAACTCTGGTATCATCTAGTTGTTGATTCAATTGTTCAAGAACCATGGTGCTTTGAATGACAAAAGTCGAGAAAAGCCATACCGGTAGGCCAATTGTCAGTCCTGGAAGGGACAATGTGGCCATATGAGGTGCACCAACATCTCCCCAAGAGGAGAAAGGACTAGGACTTTCCCCAAGGGGAAATTCTTGGTTGGTGGACTCCATTTTCTCAACCTAAGACCAACGAGGGAACAGTGACGTTATTCCGATTAAAACAAATTTTAGATGCTTTGATACAACTTACTTTTTCACTTTTTAAGAGTCGAGAAAAAGCTAAAGATGACTCTAGTCGCCTTTGATTTTTAATGAGCTTGAAGTGACAAGTGCTCAGATGGACCCTTTCCTTTAAGGAGTCTGAAAAGGAATGAAAGAGACTACTCTGGAAATCTAGACAGAGGGATTACCAAACCAATCACAAAACTGCAGAATACTTTTTACGATATGACAATCAATCTTCCTGAATGTTGTGTTCAGTGCATTGTGATCGATAGGGTGGCAGACATGGATTCCTAAGGATAAAGGATATAGCCTATTATGGTCTTCCAATATATACTCGACGGTACGTGGGAGCACAAGTCCATACTGGCACTTGTCGTCTCAAAGAGGAGGAATCACCCAACCTATGATGAAAGTGACAGTTACCAAGCTTTACGACACCGGAATAAGTCTCTAGCCTAGACTTCTAGATGTTGTGCGTTAGGTTCCAAAGCGTTTTTATGTTCATTGAATTTATTTTACAATTGATCTTTCTTAAGAATTTTTCCTTTCATGTTCACCGCGTAATGTAGATATACAATTCCTAAAATGCAATCTAAGATGATAAACAATCGTTTAATCTTCTTTTTGCAATGAAAATCCTAACTACTAAGGAAGAGAAATGAAATCCTTTCAACATAAAGCAGAGAGCACACACTAGATGCATTGTCCTAAATCAAAATCAACAAGTAGTCTAAATGCAAATGCACATGCATGTATTTGTTTTCCGCTTTCTTAATGTGTGAATGACAAAAAGAATGCTAAACACAAATTTGAATTATCTCTTCTTTCAAAGTGACAGTAATAATGATTTTCTTTTCAAAAAAAATGAAAAGGAGACAAGACGACACTTTACGATTTTGAATTGAAAACTGCTTTCGACACTTGAAATACTACTAATTCAAATAAAATACAAGAGTAACAGTACAATCGACTATCAAGAACAGTAGGATTATTTTCTTTGACTGAAAATGACACTTGCGACACTTCCAAATCAAAAGACGACAGTTCGATTAAGCTACTTCTTTGTAAAAGAGAACTGTAAATGGCGCATAATACATAAAAACATTCACAATTATTTGTACAATGGAGGTTGGATGATGCAAAGAAATGGGGTTTCAACAGTGGTCTACTGATCATAGACAGCAAAACTCTTGAATAAAACTAAAGGCAGTGAAGAAAAAACCAAAATCTGGAGGCAGATCTAGTCTTGTCTGATCATCGCACTTGTAACACAGGGAAACAGGGATGCATCCCACCTACGGCACACTGGAGGTGCGATGCATCCAGATTGCCAAGAAGACAAGGTGCGATGGTCCAGGGACAAGACTTTAACTTGGTTCTTGGTCACAATTTGCAATTTACTTTAGGGATTTAGGCCAAGCAAATGATAGTCAATAACTACAAAGTATAGGGCTGATCTAATGAAGTTACTCAAGCTACCTCTAGGGCACTTAGGATGTTTTCAAGTCAATTGTTCAGTTCATAAACAAACCTAGAGATTGACTGAAGCAGCGTTGATCTACTTTGGACTTGCATAGCAAATGAAATTCAAAGGCTAGCTGGCTTGACTTCAGGCTCCATCTACTGTTTATGAATCAAACAAATAGAGACAAGCAATCAAACTAATCGCTCCCCAGCGGAGTCGCCATTTTGTTATCGGGAAATCTAGTGTCTATTCAGAGCTGCTAGTCCCACTAAGACAGGTAGGTATCTTAGAAACAAACAGATTAAAGTCACTTGTTCTTCCTTTATGAGAGAGAGATGAGAAAGAAGCAGAGAGTACCAACCTCAGTCTTCCACTTGGTTCCTTGCTTGTTTCCTTTCCCCTTTGACAGAATCTCACTACTGCTTCCTTACTTGACCTGCTTCAAGGAGCACCTGTAGATTCACAGCAGCATAATACCATCAAAGCATAGAGATCTTTCGCTGTAAACAATATAGGATCAGATACATATTGACCATACAAATGCATATACCAACACAATATTCAGAGATACACAAGAATATGGAGGAAAGCTCAAATAGATTTATTAGTAAAAGTAGTAGAAGAGAGGATTACAAAGCAACATCACCCAACAATGTCTTCAAAGAGAAACCAACAGCACCTCTTTGCAAGTTACCAAATTTCAACCCCTGGATCTCTGGGATGAGGGATCCATTTATAGATATTTGCAGGGGGGTGAGTCAGCTTCTGGGATTTTTCTTAGTGTCATCTCTCTAATAGTTCCTGTTTCCACATGGAGATTTTAGATCTCTTACTCATCCCTGGGCGAAATCAGAGAGGCAAGTGTCAAATGAGCAGTTTCTAGAAGATTCTCTGGGTTTCCACCTAGCAAACTGCTTGTGCCATTTGTCTACTCTCACTCATCGCACCCTATAGAAGGGCTTTCTAGTATTCATCGCACTTTTTGCATGTGGCAGGTGAGATGCATCGCACCTTTAGCACTGGGCAGTCTATATGGTCTTGCTTTGACTAGTTTTGAGTAGCTTTTCATGGAGAAATTCTGGGAGATGATGTAATCAGCTGACCTTTCTCCTTTAGGGTATGAAACAACACATTTAGGGACTTAGAAGCCCTTGGTTTATGGACATATGTGATTGGGGTTGCAATGCCCAAATATTTCTATAACACTATCAGTTCTATATTAACAACAATAAATAGAATCAGACAAAGAACAATTTTATTTTCCATTGTTGCGAGCTTCAGTGTTGGTATATCTTATGATGAAAGAAAAAGAAAGGTTAAGAGAAACAACTCCAAATTAAAATGACCAGATGAGTAGCAAAGGTGCATTCATACAGATAAACAAGCTAGGAAAAATCATTTTTCATTTGCTTCATAAATAATTCCATCAATCAATTTTTGAATGGATGTTGATACATTCATTGAGTGGATAGTATTTTCAAAATGAGAAATGGCATTTAGAATGAATACTTGGAAATACACTAATAACATATTCACTTTATGACTATAGATAAGACAACTGACAAATTGTTATAAATGTAATAATTCATGGAGAATTAATGCCATCAAAGTACATTATTTTCTAAGACAATTGAGACCCTTCATACGTAAGGTGAAAATCCTCCTCAAGACACCTCATATTCCTTTTTCTTCTTGGAAAGCAGTTACATTGAAGAAGGCTGGAACTTAGTATGCAAGAGGGGATAAAAGAAAGAATTGAAGACTTTGTAAAGAGTTGGAATTTTGAAACTTTTAGACTTAATTTCTCTAATGCCCAAGGGGCCACTATATTCACAAAAGATCTAAGAGTGTACTAGAAGACTCACCTCCCTTTTTGCAGAATTTGTATCCTAGTTTTTGTATGTTTTCTTATTCAATCAAGAACTTTTTCCCAATTGGAAAAAAAATCAACTTCATAGGCACAATATAGAGTTCAAGGGAACATAATGGAAAGGAATGTATAACATGTTCTCGTTACCTTCACTTCCCTCTCTTTACCTTTCTATTTATCCTCCTCCTTTGAAAAAATTATATTTGTCCTACCCCACAATGTATGTAACTCAAAAACCATACCAGTAGCCTACATAAAAATTGTTGGATCTCGAGAAATGATTGGAGCCATACATGTCAAGAATGTTCAACGAGAAACATGACCACTGTGATGACTTAACATGTTCATTAGAGTTTGTCATATCTCTACCTCCATATCAATCTAAAGAGCCTGATAATCCTCAAGAAGATGGTGTATAATAGTAGCTGTCACATTATCAAAACCTGGGAAAAACAAATTCTAGGAAGACTTAAAAGGGAAGACAATCCACCTCTCTCAAGAAACAGCATTGCCATGGAATGTGACATTGTAATCCACACACAACTAAAGAACCACCTGAATTGTAATTGTTGGAAGGTGTAGTTGCAAATAATTGCAACATATAATCATTACTTTGTTGTTCATTTGTTGTCATGTATCCCAAAGGCTTTCCCAAAATCTTCATGAATGGACTATTTCCTTTAATGTTGTCATCCAAGGAAGACTTTTTACTGTTATCTACAACACATGCACCAGGTAAAGTTGTATCTTCGGAATCAAAGACAAGTGAAGTCCCTCTCATAGTACCAGTGTTTCAGGTATCTGTAGTAAGTTGCAGTTTGCATCGCAGCATATGGTCAAGTATGAGAAATAACATATTCACCCACTTGGGAACTGAAACTTTTTCCTCTATCAGGTTATTTGGCATAAAAAATTTCAGTAAGTCCAATGTATACCAAAATGTCCATTATTGGCTCCTATGTCTCTAGTATTGTTGTCTTCACTCAAAACTAATGCCAAAATATGAGAAATAGTTGATAATGGACTAGTTCTTATTTCATATCCATTCACCTTACAAAGCTTTAGTTGTTGAAAAATAAGGGAAACAACTCTCTGAAGGTATTGGCCTTTGATTCAGTTGCAAAAAGTCACAATAAAATTAGTCATGGAAAAATAAATCACATATGTACTTTGCAATAGATTCATACATGTAGTTAAGATATCCTCAATGGGATGATTTTCTAAAGGCTTATCTTCATAAGAAATATCTCTTCTATTTTTCATTGGAATTTTCCTTGGGAACCTCAGAATTACCTAATGACAAGGCAAGAGCTTAGGAAATTTCATCACCTTCTTGCGTTGGCTCCTCAGAATGACTAAATAGCCACTCCATAGCCAATTCAATGCTATTTTTTTCAACATGCCTCAATGCTTCCTCTGCCGTAGACCTTGGAAATTCCATGTAAACCATCATAGAAATGGAAGCCTCATTAGGTGGATGACATCTAAATTGTTGACCTGTGCTTCCAGGAATACCATTTATGCTTCCTTTAACATCACTTATGGCAGTGTCTACATGGGTAATAATGGAAACAACAAAGGTAATCAAAGATGGACTACAACAAAAAAACATTGGATTTCTCCAAATAAGTAGAACAACATTGAGAAATTAAGCTTGTAGAGTGTGGACAAAAACCTTTGGATCTCTTGGAACAGTGACAGAGCCTCCAACAAATGGTTGCACTAACTATGGTGCAAAGGGCACAGTTAACAGTGAAGAAGAATTCACAAGGTACTCCAAAAGCCTGCAATAGCTTTGTAATGCCTCTAACAACAAAGGTACATGCTCTAGCTTGTCATTTTTTGTTTCCAATCCTTGTTTTGACATAAATGGCATTGTCCATAGTGAATGACATGTTTCTTAAAAAGTAGTTAAAATACTTTTAATTGTACCATGAGCATAGAAACAATTCACCACTATTGTATTGTGCATTCATTTATGGTTTTCATATATAATTATTTTCATGTCATCCACAACTTTCCTAGGGTAGTGACACTTTGAAGAAAGTGATGACTCAAACTCAGATGAGCTATAGTTCGCATCCACATTAAGACTGTCATGAATTATTTTTATAGGAGTAATCACAACACTTCAAGCTTCAAGCATGCTATGGTTCTATCCAAGCCTCCTAAATTTCTAAAGGAGGACGCAGCGGGAATCTGTCCTGACCTCTATGCTAAGAACAAGGGTGAGTGGTAGTCCCTTTATGCCATATGTGGAGAGAAGTGGGATGAAGTGGTTTCATGATATCTCATGTTGAAGGCCTCTATTTCTATAATATGTCATTGCTAGTGACACCTTGTATCATGTCTCTTCATTCCTTTGATGTTTGAGAGCTGGTGTTGTCATCCAAGTAGGCCTTTAAGGTCCTTGTAGGGAACATTGTCTATTAGTAACTACAACTTGAATTATTTGGGTAAGCATCTATGATTTGGGTTTTAAAAAGAAGGTCGCAAGGGACTTGCTAGATTCTATATAGAAACAATGCAATCTCCCTAGGATCTCGTAGTAAATGGGGCACTTGAAACTTTAAGTTCTCTTTAGTCTCCACCTCATAGAAGGAGGAGTGTCGAAAAATATTTTCCTCTCGGGGAATCTAATGATACATATCTTGACATGTAAATGGTAGGAGCATGATATTAGTTTATGAGAGGAATCTTGAGTCCATGGGATTAGTGTCATGATATGTAGTTGAACAAAAAATCAACTGTTAAGTTGCAAAAAATACTTAGTGAAAACCAGGTGATTAGAATGTACTGTCATTAGATGTCCTCCTTGATTGATTCATTATTCTCCTCCTTTGGGGTTAGCATTCAAGGGTACCTATAAAGTAGGGAGTCAGTAAGAGATAATGGAAAAATGAATAAAAAAAGTGGCCTCAAAGTCTTAATATTTCCTTCGACCAAAATGACCCAAGGAGACCAAATGTTTATTGGAAAGGAATGGAGAGCCAAATATACATATTTGTCCCAACTCAAGGTAGAGTCTCAAAGGGCCAAAAATATAACCTCTACACCAAACTATTTTGTGGTTTATTCCCTCATATTAGAAATAAGTTAGAGTTTCTTCTATTTCCTCCTCGGAGAATTTTATGCAAAATTGCAAATTGGTTCCAAAATTGAAGCCAAGATACATAAGACCATTCAATTCTTTTATATGAAGGGAACTTCATCCTCATTTTCTTTCTACTAATTACTTAGCCCAAAAATATTGGGTAGAACAAAGGAGAAACCAATTATGTATCCTCTACCCACTGTGGAAAGAAGAAATATGCCACCTATCATATGAAGCTTGCCCATTCCAATGAGGAAAGTCAAACATTTAGGCCAAAGAGCTTTGAAAGGAAAAATAATTCATTTATAATAATTATTGAGAGGTTTGAGACTTAGAGGTTGATGTCAACAATCCCAACTACATTGATCCAAACTTGATGCTAATGCCCAAAGATAGCCTTTCCAACAACAAGGAAGATATTTGTACATAGAACTATCACATCAAGCACAAACTAACATATATGGTCATTGATAATGGCAACCAAAATAACCTTCTCTTGCTTCAATTGGAAAAGGAACTCAAGTTACCAACCTCATCTCATCCCAACTCACATTAGCTTGGTTGAGTCAAAGATGCACATTAGCTTGTGCTAATCACTTGACAATAGATAAGACTGTTGCTAGAAGATGGCAAGATTTTTCCCAATATCTTATATTTTCTTACAAACAAAGATGAGAATACTTAACAAAATAAGATGATGATAACAAGTGTAACTAGTTTCTCCTTTTAATTTAAGTAATATAGGTGGCATTTAAAAAATAAAAGGAAGACTACAAGAGAGGTATTCCACAAATGTAGATATATTGTAGTACATAAAATCCAACATATAAGAAGTCAATTACTGGAGTAATTGATGGGGAAATAAATGGGGTCATTGGTGGTTGTTTGTCTCCTAAACACGGGAGTTACAATTAGATGTTTATAAATACATTGTGATACATCCCCACTTGCCACTTGTCACCTAGTATTATTCTCACCTCTTCCTCCTTGATTGCAAGGAATTGTTCCCTAAATTAGCAAAATGGAAACTAGTATGTATTCCCTCACAAGGAAGCCACTTGTTTTCCATTGAAATGGGTGGTTGTGATATCTCTTTGGGTGATGAATAGGTAAGAACACTAGGACCTATCACCAAGGATTTCTTGGAATTATACATGAGTTTTCAAGAGAATGGAAAATCCTACATGCTCAAAGGTTTCAAAGAAACCACTAGAGAAATAATCAACTACCATTGTATGGAAAAGCTTCTGAAAAAGGGCCATTGGTTTGAAAATGGGGGATATGTGAAATGTGAGGGAAGACATATTGGTTTCCATTTTGCTAATTGACTAGGTGAAAGACTCAACTATTTTCTATACTTCCTCATAGATGACATGCTGTGGGTGTTTTTCATGGGACCATTGGGTACATAAAAGGGGTTAGCCAAATTTTAGCCCAACATAATGAGTGTACCAAAAGATATTTTTTGAGAGGGGCCACAAGTAATGGTATGAGCTAGTCCACAAAAAATGAAAAAGTAGTTATTATAAAGTGACACAACAAAAATCAATGTTTCACAAGGATTTTGTTGAGCTAGGTCTCCTATAACGGTATTAGTAGGCCCTAGACATATTTTTTCAATTTGAGGGGAGTATTATTGTAATGATAAAATTCCAAGACTCTTGATACTACGAAATGTGTAGGAACTTTGTTACCTGTGTTGAAAAAGCTATGGTTTAGAGGAAGAGGGTAGGATTTGTAGGGTCCTAAGAATAGAGGAGTGTCAAGTTCTATATCTCTTAATATACCTATGGTTTCCATCAATAGTACTCATTCGAATATTTCATGGCACCAACTAATGGCGATAGATTATACCCTTAGTCATACTACCCAATTCCCTAGTATGCGAGAGTTATCTCCCAAGTGTTATTCTCCATGTACTCATGGAAATAGGATTACTAATAGGGATATGTAAGTTTGGTTTCAAGTATACTAACGGGGATTTTGATATACCTAAAGGAATATGGAAGATAATTCCATATGTAGGTGTTATTTGATGTAGTGCTACTCAAAGGGGTGCCAACAGTTGTTACAAAGGTGTTCAACAAGGTGATGCCTCTATTATTTTTACATGTATTCTTCCCCAATTATAGGTTTATCCATTGAATGATAGATGTTTGTGTTATTTAAGGCATTGAAACACATCTCTAACCTAAATAATGTTTTTCTAAAATTGGAACATGTGGTTGCATGAGAAAGTTCTTTGAGACCACTTGTATTTGTGGTATTTCTTGTTAGTTGAAATAGAATATTTAGAGAAAAAAGGGCATAATATAACTGCAAGAGGCAATTAAATAAGATAGATGGAATACAATTGTGAAAAGAAAATAATAGAGCTAAAATTGGAAAATAACACTTTAGGCAATCCTTTATTGATATTCCAAACTAAATGTAACGTTCACTTGCCTTTTCTAGGGGGAAATCTCCAACATGAGGAGCTCCAAATACTACAATATTCACTTGATAACCCATTACATATCTTCTACTACTATATATATATATAGTTTCTAATTGATGGAAATTGTAACCAACTAATGAATTTCCATTAATGAGGCCTCAACCACTAACTAATGGACCTTCTTTAACATGTTCATTTAAATTTATTGATTTCACACTATAATACTATGTAGAGTCTTATTTAATAAATATGGTTGTGAATACATAAACAATCTATTCCACTAACTATGGAAGTTAAGGTGGTTGTGGAACCCTAACAACAATGCAAGGTTGTCACGATCAAAGTTGACAAAGGCTCGGCTAGCCTAGGACTCAAAAAAACTCAATGACTTGACATGACACAATGACTTGGGAAAGATTCAACAAATACAAATGAACCTCAAAATACAATAAATTTAGTGCCCAAAAATATGGCGAGTCTTGATGAGTATGGAAATTTTATGGTGAGTATAGAAAGTGGTGAGTTTGTTGGTGAGTTTCTTAGTGAGTGTGGGGGCTAGAGAAGACTCCACAAGACTCAACAGAAGAGTCTTGGATGAGTCAAACTACACTGGTACAATGTGTATAGTTGTGACAATTCTTCTCTTGAATTTTCTTGTTATGTGAATATTATCTCATTGTTGTCTTTTGTGCACATATCAAATATGCAGGTTTAGAAGCTTCTAGCTGTCTAAAGCTCTAGATTTTTGCATTGGTCAATTCATTTTAGTACTATTTTGGATTGGTGTTTAAAATCTTGGCTCTATGAATATACAATACTATGGTAGGGGTTTCTCTATTCTTATTTTTGAGTTACAATAAAATAAACGAGTTTTTCTGAAACTCGAACCATGTTAATTGTGGAAGGAAAACCTCGGTTGAAACCATGGCATACAAATTTCAAATTTCAGTCCTTTCATAGAAAAAATTGAAACTATGTAATTTTGAGTTTGACTCCTAAATTTGTTAACATAATTTTGGCATGAATCAACCTTGAAGAGTATTGGAAATTTTCTAAGAAAATACCTGACAATGCAGCCTCCCATAGTTGGTCATATGTCTTGTACTATTATTTTTTGAAATGGATCTTCATATAGGGTTTCCTCTGAAATTCGTTTTTTTACCTAGAAACACGTTTTAGATTATGAAGAAGTTACCCTTCAATGTCGGTCCTTCCATGAATATGGCATATAGCCCTACTATTTCCCTCTCCATAACCTAATTGCTAAAGGAAAGAAGGGTTTTGAGATGCAAGGAGAAGGGAAAAAGGATAATGGGTTACACAAACAAACTTAAGAAGGTGAAGGATCGAGGAAAACCCCCATTAGATACCGAAGTGAACTTGGAAGACAACTTTGATTGGAATAAAAATAAATGTAAAGAAAGAAAGTCACAAAACGAGAGAGAAGATACCATCATCAATTGTGAGCTCAAGAAGGAATAAATTCAGCTAAGGAGCCACAAGGTAAGAGGTACAAAAAAATAAAGTTTCAGTCAGGAAAAAGAGGTAGGAAAAGGAAAAGAATGTTGAGAAGAGATGAAAAAATAGTTGAAATTGTGCACAAGAAAAATGTTAAGTTAGTTTTAAACTTAAATACAAGTAGTGAGGGCTTTCATTACAAAAGTTGCATCTCTATTAAAATTATTTTGTTTCTATTAAAGAGATAGAGATCCTAGATCTAAGTGATTTCTGAAAAAAATTGGTGAGAACTAGAGTTCAATCTAATAGACCTATTTATTCTAAATGAGGGAAATAAATATAAGGGAAAAAATCATGCTTGATGAATCAATGAAACATTAATTAACAACAAACAAGTCGATTATACCTCTGAAGTGATAGTTTTCAAATTAACTATTGTTTCTTTTAATTTTGACTGTCATTTATTTCATTTGGTTATCTTGCAATAAATTAAGTTTAGTGTACTAAGAACAACTAATCATATGAGTCCTTAGAAATCAAAACTTCTAATGGAAGTTTCTTCTTTTCAATATATATTTTTCCTTGGTTTGTACCTATTTAAATATCACATTTCTTTAATAGAAGGAGCTTTCCCATGTTTCCGTTCTTATAGTTACAAAACGTGGCTTCGTGAAAACTTGGGTAAGACCAGCGATTAAGTGATCGGCTCAAACACGGGAAAAAATTAGGAAAACTAGGCTATTTTTTCTGACAAGAATGGAAATTTTGTACTATCCAAGAAGTGATTTTTACTTGCCAGTAAGTTTGTTTGGCTTATTTTCTCTATTGGTATGAGTTTGAATAGGAAACTATAACAAATTTTGTAACAATTATATTAATAATGTTATCAAGTTATAAATACATATTTTTAATGTAGTGGAAGACTAAAAGAGGAAGATGGAGATGCAAGTAAATATGATAGTAGGGATAGTAGTTATACCATGCCAGAGAGTTTTGGCATCTCCCCAAGAATGGATGACAGTGAAGAGGACTTCCCGGATCCAACTGTGCCAATAATTTCTACCAAAGATCCACGCAAAACCTCAAGGTTGATATTCTGAAGAGTGGATTTGGATTCCTCTTCATCCCAAAAGAAAGTACTATTTTCAACTACAACATCAATCTCTTTGCATGTAAGTAACCTTTCGACTGCCTCAAGATCAAGATCCTTGTTGGTCATATACATGTCAAGTTTATCCAAGGACACCATTCTTGTGAGATATATATTAAATCTTGAGGAGAGTTCCTAAAGGGTTCTTGAAGAATTTTGAAAATAGATGTTGCAGTGAACACCTTCCCTGCTATAAGTTTTGTTCCTACAAAAATGCATGTAGTGAATGTCACTACTGAAACAAGTGAAGCCGTGCTCCATGTAGTGAATTTCACTACTGAAACAAGTGAAGTTGTTCTCCATGGAGTAATTATATTCACTTAAATAGAATACATAGTTTTGCAGAGCCATTCATATTCGCAATTCCTAAAAGACTCTACACATGTTTGGAAATAGTCTTCTCATGCTTGAAGTTTGATAACCCTCATATAATTCAAAAATTAATTAGTTGTATGAAGATTACACATTTTCGTTTATTGGAATTGATATTTCTCTTGGATCCCCAAGCTACAATGCCCATTATCAGTGCCATGTAAACAAAACTAGACAACATAGAAATTCCCAAAACCCAAACAATATTGATAAATCAACCCCAACTTTTAGAGGCATCATCCAAATGTAATGAAGTTGCAACATCATATCTAAAAGTTTTTGAGCATCCAAAACCATTTAATTTACAATCTATCCAACACCATGAGCTTTCCTAGTAGAGCTTGACAATATTAAACCCTTTCTATATAAAGTAGTGATCAGAGTAGACCTTATCAGCATGCCCAACTTGATATTGAAATTTATACTGATGGGAAAAAATAACCTTAATGGATTTTGTTGAAAATAGTGTCAATACAAGGACAGAACCTTCATAATGAAATCTTTGATCTCTAGATGTAAAATCAATAATTTTTTGTATAAAAATTGGGCCAATATACATCACACACATTTTTGCAATGGCCAGGGATGCAGTAAGTGCAAGATTTGGCCAAAAGCATTGAAGCAATGTAAGCTGTATAGGGTGTTGGTGTTCCACTATGTCATTATACCAGTTTTATTTTGAAAGCTCAAGCATATTTTCAGCACTATCACCAGGTGCCAGTGCAGGAACCTTTGTCAATTGAAAAGAATTTTTGTAACCTTTGTTCAATACAGGATTCAACGATCACCATGTAACCCTTGACAAAATACGTGTTGTAGCATAAGGGGTTATTAATTTTTTTTTTAGTGCCAGGATTCAGAGTGTTACCATCTAGAATAGGTTCGTGTAAATTTTTTTTGTTTCTTCAACAATGGTGATTCTTGTAGTCCCTTTGAGGACTAATGCCAGCAGAAATCCATGGGTAGGGAAAATTATCAATGAAAAAAGGTCATCAAGAGGGAGAATACTATATGGATTAGGAGTTGTGGATGTGAACCTGATGATTGCAAAGATCAAGAATATTGTATTCAAAATGAAATTCATAAGCCACCAGAGATATTGAGACTTGGGATGTGTTGTAGTTTTGAATTTCTTCTCATGTCCAATTTAATGCCCCAAATATAATCCATGAAAGTGCTTGGACTAGTGTGTATATTACCTCATGGATAGCCCATTTAGTTCTAAGGCCTAGTCTTCCAAATCTCCAAATGTAGAGACCAACATGTAATAAACTTGCAATTCTTGTGACAACTAAAGTTTCTCTGAATTTGAGACTAACTTTGAGGCTCTAGCTCGAGCTTTGGCGCTAGAGATTGGTGATTTCAGGGAGTGATTTTTCCTCTGATGAGATCTTTCATGAAAACGTTATTTATTCACCAAGAATTTTAGATAAAACAATAAGAAACCAATGTTGACAAGGATGACAATTTTGCATTGGGAACATGGATGTGAATATCTACTATCTTGATGCTAGGGCACTCTATGTGCCTTGGGCGTT
Organism: Pinus tabuliformis; assembly: GCA_031772625.1. Taxonomy (NCBI): domain Eukaryota; kingdom Viridiplantae; phylum Streptophyta; class Pinopsida; order Pinales; family Pinaceae; genus Pinus; species Pinus tabuliformis. Next base: position 1,019,817,995 of record CM062818.1, on the reverse strand, counting down.
AATACTTGCGATATCTAGTTTTTTGTTCTGTCAATTTCCTACTCCTCCTTTGGATTATGGCTTTGTGATTTTGTACATTGCATACCTTGTTGAGATGCATGTCTAGATTCCCCAGATCGATATGATTTGTTTCAAAAAATCTCACTCTCCCCACTATTAGCACCGCCATTCTCGGATTATTTTCCTCCAGAGGTATCAAACCCTTGTACGTCGTGAACAAATGGATTCTACAACCCAATCTAGAACCCAAGTCAAGATCGACACGTTCCTCCTTAATTATACAACAGAATCTAAGAGATTATGGGCAGAGGAAGAGCATCGAACCCTCTCCCAACCTAGTAAGGAAGAAGAGTAGAGGGTAAGAGATTATGTGCAAAGGAAGAGAATTGAACCCTCTCCCAACCTGGTAAGGAAGAAGAGTAGTGGGCAAGAGATTATGCACAGAGGAAGAGCATGGAATAGGAGACCTGAAATCAATACGTCAATATTTGATATTGCATATAGACATGTAACTATTCCACTTTAATATAGAATCCATGGGGTTAGCAATAATTTGAGTGGAAAGAGACAAAATCTCCTAAGTGATATTGGGTGGAGGGTGTACATGGGAGAAAATATCATTGCATACAGTTAGAGGATGAATCTCCCTTACGAGCTATTCTTCTCCTCTAAAGTGCATCGAGTTACTCATCTCATGGATACATGGGTGCAAGAGAAAATCAATTTTGGTAAGTATTGGGTTGTTAATGATTTATGGGTTCATTCCTAAGTGGTACATATCAGGGAAAGTCCCAACCTCTATTTCTGAGTGGTCCACATTAACCGGGAATTATTCCTCATGTTGATTCTCATACCCTGAATGAGCGAATTAGCTTACTGATGCAAGAGAAAAAGTAGAGAGATGTTATTTCACAAATAGTGGCACCTACTTTATGTCAAATCATCCCAGCTACAATAAATTGAAAAAGAGGAGGGTCGCATTTCTACTTACAGGAAGAGAATCTGGTTGGGAGGTTATTTATTCTTTTCTCATGATACGCTCATGACCCGGGAAGCATTCTAAATCTCCAGAATTGTATATCTATTGTGGAGGACGCAACTCAAGCATTTGGAACTACAAACTAGGAAGGGACTGTAATACTAAGTCTGCCAAGAAGCCTAGTGCAAAATAGAGCTTATTTATAGTAAAATCCCCTAGGTACTCAATGTTATTGGCTTTGATCCCTCTCCCAACGCAGTAAGGAATAAGAGTAGTTGGGAAGGAGAGAAATTAAATGATGAGATTTTAACAATTTGTCAATTTTCAATTTAGTAGCGGGAAATTAAATTTTAATGGGTCGATTTTAGATTTTACAGTAGCTCAAGATTAGATTTTAACAATTTGTCAATTTTTATGTTGCCACTATTGAGTAGGAGGTTTCTTCGCATAGAGGGGTCTAGAGAGTGATAATTTTGGCTTGAGGTATCAATAAAAATTATAAAAAATATTATTTTGAAAAATATCTTTAGGAGCCATCACATGAAAGTATAAAAGACCTCCCTAAGCAAGTACGTTCATATAAAGAGGGAAAGAGAACATGGGGTTTACACATAAGGGGAATATCAAGTAACCCTTAAAGAGGCAGAAAATATACCTAATTCTATGAATAATGTTATTAATAAACTCAAACAGTCCTAGGTTGCCCATTATTTTTGGGGAATAATGTTATTAATAAACTTCAATTAGTTGTAGGTGTTGGTGCACTAAGATGACTATTAAAAGAAACCTTAATACCTACATTAATTATCAACCCAGGGAAAGTCTATTTATTTCAAGTGTGTTTAGCATTGTCTATGCAATTGAATCCAAAGGATAATTCAGAATGAAATGATTTCGAATCGTTGCAATAGTTAATATCTAATTCTTGAAGTTCAATCCAAAACAAATCTGAAGGAAAACCTTAAAGCATTTTCAAATCTATTTCAATTTGTTGTGCAGAGAACTGAATCTAAATGAAAATATGCTAAAGGAATCACTCTTAGCAGATTTACTAACTAGTATCGACAATAATTCATTCAGCATGAAGGAAAATTACAACAAATAAACAACAAGCAATTATTCAAGCTTTTAACTGAAAGCAACAACTGTGAACTCAAGATCTATGATAACACTACTCAGAAGGAATGCCAATAAAATACTTAAAATAATCAGATAAATTCATCGAAGACTAAAACACATATGTAAACATAGTGAGATCTAGAATCTACTTTGAACGATAAAGGTAAATCATAAAGATCAATACTCACAACAATCAAAATAAGTCTAGTTTCATGAAATAACATGAATGAACAATTGTAAGAGTAAAAAGAAATAAGTATGGCACAAGCACAACAGTAAATCCCCTAGCAACCAGACCCAGAGTCTCTAGAAGTCACTGCCAAAAAACACTCAAAATGCGATTACAAGTAAAACACGATCTTTCTCATTAAATTCAATAATAAAGATACAACATCATCATAGTGAGAATACTCTGTGTCAAAAACAAAAGTTACAATCTCCCAATTCCTAGCTAACCTGTTCTATTTCGCATGTCGACTTTATATAATCTATGAGATCCAAAAGGATAGGACTGAATCCTGAGGATCAGAAGATCTCGAGGATTTCGCAACCGACAATCAAATTTTATTACAAAATACATTTGATTCCCCTATTCTTTCACTAGCCTTCATAAGTGAGACATTGTCCTTTTTCTTTTCTTGGTCACTATTGTTCCATCATTTGAACAACAATTGTTCAATTCATATTCCTCCATATAAAAATAGCTAAAGTTAGCTTTCATGCCCAAAATTACAAAATTCATTAATGATTGATTTTATTCATCTTCTATAATCATTTCTTCTAAATTATTTTCTAAAATGAAGATAAACATATAAAAATGAATGATTAATTAAGATAACATGAGGATAAAACATGCCTTTTCTATGGCTCAACATACTCCCCTTGTTACCTTTTTGCATATCCTCATGCAATAAGATGATTGAGGTGCAATTGTTTCAAAGAATAGGTAGGATAAAATTCTTCTTTATATAGCCTAAAGCCATTTTTTTGTTTAAGTATTGCAAAAGCCTGGTTTGTATAGTACTCTAGCAAATCGTAATCACAATAATACCCTTTAGGGGGGTACCAAATAATATGACATTTATAACGACATCCTATCTAGGTATGACCCATGTGTAGGACTATATTTTTGTACATGTTTAGGCGAGCAACAACAACTTTAAAGTTTTTGCACCCAAATGGCTCTCGGTTTTTGATATTGTTAGTGGAAGTTTCCCATATTTGCCTTGCTGCCAACAAAGCTTCCTCCTTAATGTCCTGAAAATATTCTCTTCCTGCCTGTATAATATCTGTATGGAGTGGTCCCAATTTAGCCACGACTCCCTCTTGTTGCATAAACCTTTTATGTTGGATGAAAATATTTAAAGGTTTCATGGTTTCTCCTATGACCCACAAATCCAAACCATGTTCCCTTTTCTAAAAAATGTTATAGGCTTTAGCCCATTTAACCTGATTGGAAGAAAAAGAGAGGAAAGATTGAAATTGAAAGTCCCCAATGAAGGAGCTAGGATTACTATCCAGTTCATCCTCAAAGAAAAAATTGTGTAGGTATAATTCGAAGGTGTTGTACTTTATCATTTTGTTCCTTACAACATTGGACAAATTCTGAAGTGGTCTTGAATTCTGTTAGCTTACCAGTCCTGATGATCTGAATGGAAAAGGCATCAACCCATGGTATTCATCCACCCATGGAATTTACCCATGGTATTGTAAGTGGCATCCATCCATGGTATTTTATCCACCCATTGTATTGTAAGTGACATCCACCCATGGTATTCATTCACCCATGGAATTAACCTGTGGTATTGTGACATCCACCCATGGTATTCATTCACCCATGGAATTGACCTGTGGTATTGTGACATCCACCCATGGTATTCATTCACCCATGGAATTGACTCGTGGTATTGTAACTGAAAAATACTATAAGTAACCAGTGGCATTTTGTAAAAGGAGTTTGTCTGCCACAATGTAGCTTTTACAGTTATTCTTTGTTTTAATAAAAAAAATTCTTTGTGGTTTTGTTTATTGGGCATTCTCCTCTTTTGATTTTGGAATTTTAAATTTTCAGATCTTGGGGGCCTCTCCCCAAAAATCCATTTCAATCTTTTAGATCTTGGGGGCCTCCCCCCAAGATCTGGATTAGTCGTATCACAGCAGGTTATGATTCCATGGGAATGAGGGTTTGATGCATATTTTAGTTTTAAAATTTGCAGCAATATTCAACAAAATTCAGGCATGTGTTACGTCCTCCATAGAGCATTTTCTTGGGCCCAACGGGAAGAATTTTTCCTTTCTCATTTTTTTATAGGAATGTTTTTGGGCTGCAAGTTTGCAGATCAGATATGAAATTTTTGGTTCAAAAGTTACAAAAAAACATGACAGATCTGGATTCCTTGCGAAAGTACCAAAATTCAAAAAACAAATCGGCCAAATTGGAGTCTGGATGAGGTAGATATCATTGATTTAAAATCAGCTATGTTACAGAAATGTTTCTAACGACAATTTGTGGACGGCGGCTATCCTATAATTTTTTTCAATTTTGGTGCATAATTTCAAAAAAGTGATTGTAGATATTAGCTCGTCTTGAAAAATTTCTCAATTTCAAAAACATAATGGGTCGAATCGGAGTTCAGAGGTCAGAGATATCGCTGATTTAAAATTAGTTATTTTTTCAGAACTTTTGTGATGGCAGAAAAGTTGCAGCACGAATCTGAGATTCTAGAGTATCCAGATAAGGATTTCTAACACATGTGAAGATGCAAAATGGTCCTTTTGTTTCCAAAAACAGGTTATAATAAATATTATGAGTTATATTGACCGGTTTATGTCCATTTTAATTCTGGAGCAGCGTTCAGAGTGGGTTCTCATTGGATACTTGCCTTTCCACCCCACTTCAGTACACACCTGCTTCACATTCATTAGTCTTTTGGGTTATTTGAGACATTCCCTCCCACCCCAGGCTATGTAGGCACCTGGTACTTCATCAACAACCAACATCACGGTTATGGGTCAACCACACAAAATCCTTGTCATCGAAGTCCATTTGCTAGGCTGCACACTGTTAGTATCACAGTTGGTCACAAGTATTACAGGGTATCTCTATCCTTGGATCTTTGTTTGTCATGGTTATGGGTCATCCACAAACCCACACTTCATCAAAGTCTATTTGCTAGGCCGCACACTGTCAGTATCATAGTTGGTCACAAGCATTACAGGGTATCCTATTCTCGGATCTTTGTTCATCATGGTTATAGGTTAACCACATAAAACCCTTCTCTTCAGTGGCTCTTCATATCCAACAAAGGCTTCACATGAGAGAACTTCACACAATGGGGACCACTGCTTCTTAAGGAGGGAGAAATGATCCAAATGGAAAATGGCATCAACCCTTGGTATTCATTCACCCATGGTATTGTAAGTGGCATCCACCCATGGTATTTATCTACCCATGGTATTGTAAGTGACATCCACCCATGGTATTCATTCACCCATGGAATTAACCCGTGGTATTGTGACATCCACCTATGGTATTCATTCACCCATGGAATTGACCTGTGGTATTGAGACATCCACCCATGGTATTCATTCACCCATGGAATTGACTCGTGGTATTGTAACTGAAAATACTACAAGTAACAAGTCACATTTTGTAAAGGAGTTTGTCTGCCACAATGTAACTTTTACAGTTATTCTTCGTTTTAATAAAAAAATTCTTTGTGTTCTTGTTTATTGGGCATTCTCCTCTTTTTCTTCTGGCATTTTTATTTTCCAAATCTTGGGGACTGCTCCCCCAAAATCCATTTCAATATTTTAGATCTTGGGTGCCTCTCCATAAGATCTGGATCATGAAGTATCCTAATCATCGGCGAAGAGAGAATGAAGAAGAGCGAAGTCTTTCGGAGTGTTTGGGACTATTTTATGGTTGATCTCCATTCACACATGCAAAGGAAAGGACTATTATTGCTGCAGAAAAGGCAAAAGTCTGTTTTTCTATGCTAGAAGCAGAATATAGGTATATGCAAGCCAATACATCAAGTTGATTTGAATAATAAAGACTTTCTACCCAAGTGAAGGAAATTAAGAGGTTAAATCACCACATGTGTTACAGCTATGGTTTCCAAGGAGGCCAGAATAAGGTGCAGGTTTGAAGCAGAAGGAAGTTGAAGTTGAAGAGCAGGGGAAATTTTAAGGATGGAAATTTATTTTAAAGTTTAGAAACCTTGGCGAATCTCGCTAGTACATAATATGTAATTTGTAAAATGTTTGGAAATGTTTTTGTAAGATTTTTCAAATTTCTAATAAATTTATATAGTCTCTATATAAAATTTTGGTGAATTATAACATAAACAATTTTATACTATAAAATTTGGGCGAATAATTTTTAGAAAAATTGTTAATGAATCTTTTTATTGGAAAATGTATGGAAAATTAGCCCACTTGCGAATTGTTATGAAACCAGCTCACAAAAAGGTTGAAAAGATAGATCAACACCTTAGAATTCAGCGTCTTTGAGGGGGCAACCTCCTTTACATTACACAAATGAATGATTATTTGATGATTCAAATGACAAAACCTCCTTTCTATATATAGGAGTCTAAGGAGTCACAATATAACCTATCCGACCTAACAATAATAATATATAGCCACAAAAATAACAATAGGGGGATTCTATGGGGCACAGTAATAATAATATGGGGACAAATATGGGCACAACAATATTAATAAGTGATACAACTACAATAGTAATGGGGTAATCACTAGTATTATAGGGACCTAACATGCCCCTCTCCTTCAAAAAAGTGTTTTCCTCAATGCTTGAGTAGTTCTGGACGCTTTTGTATAAAATTCTCATTCTCCCATGTGGAATCTTCAGCGGATAAGTTCTTCCACTTGATGAGATACTCCGAAATTTATCGATTTCATAGCTGTCGAGCTCTTGTTTCTGTGACTGCTTCCGGTTCCAGTATAATTTTTCCTTCATCATCAAGTTCTGGCAATATTGTTTGAACTGGGAGCTTGTCACCTATAACCTTCTTTAAACATGAAACATGGAAAACTGGGTGCACTCGAGAAGTTGCAGGAAGCTCCAATTTGTATGCCATAGTACCAATCTTTTGCAACACCTTGTACGGACCATAATACTTTGGCGATAATTTATTATCCTTCTTAGTTTGCTTGAGGGACATTTGTTTATATGGTTGTAGTCATAGGAATACCCAATCACTTACATCAAAACTTCTTTTGTTGCGATGTTGATCTGCCTGTTGTTTCATTCTATTCTGTGCCAACACGAGGTTATCCTTTAAGAGTTGGAGGACTTGTTGTTGATGTTCGATGTGATGTTCCACTGATTGAACCTTAGAATTATCTCGTAAATATGATGTGATGGATGGTGGCTTATATCCATAAAGTGCCATAAATGGGTTCATTTTTGTTGTTGTATGGAAGGAAGTGTTACACCACCATTATGCCAGAGGCAACGATTTGACCCATTGTGTCTATTTATCAGATACAAAGAAACGAAGATATCCTTCCAAACATTTTTTTACTATCTCAGTTTGCCCATCAGATTGAGGATGATAAGATGAGCTATGAGCTAACTGAGTACCAAGACAAGAAAATAATTCTGTCCGAAAATTTCCAGTGAAAATGGGATCTCAATCACTTACAATAATCTTTGTGTTTCCATGTAGCTTTTGAATTGTTTCCATAAATGCAGTAGAAATTGTACTGGCTTTAAATGGATGTGATAATGCACAAAAGTGTGCATACTTGGTAAGTCTATCAACTACCACCATGATGACACTCTTTCCCTCAGACTTGGGTAAACCTGTGATAAAATCCATTGAAACCTCCAACCAACGTTGGCTTGGAATGGATAAAGGTTGTAATAGACCCGGGGTCTTAATTGTTTCAACTTTATTTTGTTGGCAAACCAAACATTCTGCCACAAACTTTTGAATATCCAATTTAAGGCCATCCCAAAAAAATTCCTTCTTAACCGTGTGGTAAGTTTTTAAAAATCCTAAGTGCCCTCCTAAGGGAGAAGCGTGAAATTCCATAAGAATCTTTTGTTTGAGTTGGGAATTCTTACAGAGGTATAAGCGATATCTGTACCATAACGAATCATTTTTCTAGCTAAACGTATCAGATGTATTGGAATCTTGTTGTAACTTTTGAATAAGTGCCCACATTCCTCCCTTGCTTCATTTATCCAATCTGGTTGGATAATAGAAATGGCGCACAACAATGCTTCTAGATCCTCATCCTTTCTTGAGAGTGCATATGCCACCACATTTTGCTTCCCTTTTTTGTAGATGATTTCAAAGTCATAACCCAACATCTTTGTGACCCACTTTTGTTGCTCTTCAGAGGATAGTATTTGTTCTAAAAAGTATTTAAGGCTATCATGATCCGTTTTTACCTTGAAGTGCCTTCCCATTAGGTAGGGTCACCATTGTTTAAGCGCATGTAGTATTGCCAACATTTCTTTCTCATAAATAGCTTTGTGTAAAAACTTTCCCTTGATTGGACGACTTTCAAAAGCAATGGGTCTTTCATCTTGCATTAAAATAGCACCAATTCCTTTTCCTGAAGCATCACATTCCACAATAAAGGTTTTTGTGAAGTCCGGTGTAGCTAAGACCGGTGCTTGGCACATTGCATCTTTAAGATGTTCGAAGGCCTTTGTTGCTTCTGGAGTCCATGAAAATGCATCTTTCTTCAATAATGTTGCTAGAGGTGCTGCTATTCTCCCATAATTCTTAACAAACTTGTGATAATACCCTGTCAACCCGAGAAATCCTCGTTGACGCTTTATGGATGTGGGGATTTTCCATTCCTTAATGGCTTTAATTTTTCTAGGGTCTACCTTAACTCCTTCATGAGATACAATATGACCCAGATATTCCACCTTTTGTACTCCAAAGAAACATTTGGATCTTTTTGCATATAATTATTTCTCCTCCAATAGTTGTAGCACCCTGTCAACATGTTCAACATGATCCTTCCAAGACTTGCTGTAGATTAGTATATCATCAAAAAATACTAACAAAAATTTTCTAAGGAAGGGTTTGAAAATGGAATTCATCAAACCTTGAAATGTAGAAGGTGCATTGGTAAGGCCAAAAGGCATGACCAAAAATTCATAATGACCCTCATCAGTTATAATTGTTGTTTACGTAATGTCTTCAGTCTTCATTCTTATTTGATGATATCCTGAATGAAGATCCAACTTGGTGAAGTAAATTGATCCATGCAATTCATCCAATAATTCATCAATGACAAGAATGGGAAACTTATCTTTAATAGTGAGCTTGTTGAGCTCCCTATAATCTGGACACATGTGCCATGATCCATCCTTCTTGTGCAGCAATACTACAGGAGCAGAGAAAGAATTTTGACGAGGTTGAATTATGCCAGCATCTAGCATTTTTGCAACCATACGTTCAATTTCACTCTTTTGGGCATAGGGATATCTGTACGGCCTGATGTTTGGAGGAACACTTCCTGGAATTAGTTGAATAGTATGATCATGATCATGAATAGGTGGGAGACATTTGGGAGTCTTGAATACCTTGGAATGATTGTCCAAGACTTTTTGGAGATCTAGAGAAATAGATGATTCCGATGTGGAAACATCTAGTGAACATAATTGTGAAATTACACCTCTTTGTTCCTTTTTTAGAAGCTTGGTCATACTGTTAGAGCTGATTATCTTTCCCGGTTTCCCTGCAATACCCCTTAATTCAACTTCCTTCCCTTTTGCAGAAAATTTCATAAAAAGTTCTTGAAAATTAAAAGCTATTGTACCCAAGGATTGTAGCCATTTGACTCCTAGTACAACATCAGCACCTCCCATTGGAATGGAAAGCATTGGGCTAGTCAATACATATTCTCCCATGGATATCTTGATATTATGGCACTTTCCAGAGCAATTTATTGTTCCTCCATTTGCAACCATCACTTGACACTCTGATGTTGGATATAGGAAGCAATTCAATTCTTTTGCTACCTTACAATGAATAAAATTGTGGGTACTTCCTGAATCAATCAACACTATTACCTTTTTCTTCTTGATTTGTCCTTCTATATTGATGGTTTGAGGAGTGGTAATTCTAGCCAATGCATTACAAGATATGGTCAGATTCATTTCTTCTTTATCTAGGCTTTGTTCCTAGAGTATATCCTCTTCTTTTGACCTTTCTTGCTCCTTCTTCCTCTTCACAATCTATGTAGAATAATTTCTTCTCAGCACACTTATGACCTTTAGTGTATTTACTATCACAACTGTAACAAATCCCTTTTGGTCATTTTTATTCCAATTGTTGTGGTGTCAAACTTATAGGTTGTGGAAGACTAGGGGCAACAACACTTCCATCTTTATAGTTGTGAGTGGTATGCTTCCTGGTTGCCATAATTTTTCTTTCCATTTTTCTTGCTAACCTGAATGTCTTCTCTAATGAATCAGGTTCTCAAAGGCGAACATGATGTTGGATATTATCCTTTAAAGTCCCTATGAACACATCAATCCTATGCTCCTCTGGAATATTTTTTACCCTTATGTTCAATTTTTGGAACTCCTGAATGTGCTCCATTATTGAACCATTTTGTTTGATACTTATCAATTGGCTAAAAAAAGTGTTGCTTTTTGTATCCTCATAATGTGCTGTCAATTCTTCTGTAAAGATTGCCCAAGTGATAATTTGTTTACGAGAGCAAAGCCATTGATACCATACAAACTAATTTGGTTCCAAATATAAAGTTGCAATACATACCTCTTGTGTGTTTTGCACATTATTGAGGTCAAAAAATTGCTCCATCTGTAATATCCATGTTGCGGGATCCTTGCCATCGAACTTCCTCATATCAATTTTTGGAATATGGTGGGTCTTCGATCCAACATTAGAGTCTATGAAATCATGATTAACATTTATTTTGTTCGCATCATGAGTTTCCTTTACTACCTTTTGACCATTAGTAAGTATTTCTTGTAGAAAATTTTTCAAATCTATCCTCTTTCCAATGCCACCAGTCTAATCCAAATTGGATTCACCAAGGAAGAGTTATGCCAAATCTCCCATAGTGACCTGATTGTAGACTAGTTCAGTAGAGCGAACTTGTATGACATGCCACGTGTCCCTGTTTCTACTTTTGGCTCTGAAAAATATCTACAAGAAACTACAGTCCGTCCTCTTTCTGTACCTTCTTACGAAATTTCAATCTGATGGTTAGAGAGAAAGTTATGACGATTTTCCCCGGGTCACCTATTTGAAATGTAATTTAGGATTCTTCAAAAAGACCAACTTCCTCAGGTCATATCTCCTCAAATATAGCGCGAAAAGCTCTGAAATTCAGACCCGAGGTTCAGTGCGATTTCATCTCAAATAGGTTTTTTTTCTCTTTTGAAACATCGCAGAAAAAAAGTTATAGCGAAAATGCCACAATGACCTATTTGGAGCAGCAAAACCCTAAAATCCAACGCTCTGATACCAAATGTTATGAAACTAGCTCACAAAAAGATAGAAAAGTTAGATCAACGCCTTAGAATTCAGCCTCTTCGAGGGGGCAACCTCCTTTACATTACACAAATGAATGATTCTTTGATGATTCAAATGACAAAACCTCCTTTCTATATATAGGAGTCTAAGGAGTCATAATATAACCTAGCCGACCTAACATAATAATATATAGCCACAAAAATAACAATAGATGGATTCTATGGGGCACGATAATAACAATATGGGGACAAATAGGGGCACAACAATATTAATAAGTGACACAACTACAATAGTAATGGGGTAATCACTAGTATTATAGGGACCTAACACGAATATTAGCCCCTAAAATTCTTTGTGTTGAAGAGTAGTCAAGAAAGAGGAAGGAACAAAATTTTGAATATTATTGACTAAGACAAGAAAGAGCTCATTAAGAAAGTTTTGTGTCTTAGTCTTGGAGTGGAAAATAGGTCAATGGTCTTGGTATTGGTATTCATCAATTGAAGTCTCTATAAGAAGAATATTTTGTTCAAGTTTTCCTCTCAAGTGAGAGAGGTTTTGGCCCTAGCTGATAACCTATATTTTGTGTCTCTTGTCTCTTTATAGTTTATGCATTAGTAGTTGTTTGATGAAGAATAACACAATATTAATATAAGTAAAATAAGATCCTAATCTAATCAGTAAAAAACATTCACAAGCAGTTATCTAAATAAGAGAAATCACCTAAATGCTTTTCCCTAGATTTCTCTGCAATTTTCACATCTGCATGAAAAATAAACCAAATGTTTAAATGGATTTGTATAAGATCATGTGGAAATAGAAGTTAATGTAGGAGGCAATCAACCTACATATGCATGGAGTGACTATGTGTATTAGAGCGTTATGTACGATGACAAGTGAAGAAAACTCATTCATGTTAGGATATTCCGACACATAAGAAATAACTAAGTATAATTTGGTTTAGTGTATTGTTAGGTAAAGTGTGTTTCTTTAGTATGTACTTTTTATAACTTACAATTCAATGGTCACAATATGTTCTAGACATGAAGTGATCTGACGGTTCATTCTCTCCTTGGTATTACTGACACTTGATCCATGGCTTAACATCTGATTGGTCCCTGATCTCTATTTAAAGAGCATGGAGGGTCATTTGTTAGGTGACAGTTCATGAGTGAAGCTTATGTAAATTTCCTTTCTTTTACATTAATAAATTGCCTGAAGTGGCTGCGTTGGCTCGGGCTGTGGACTATTTCCCTCTTTGAGGGTTTTAACCACATCAATCATACTGGTGTATTGATCTGTGATTTGTTTGTGAGCGATGTCCTTTGGTGTTCTATCTGAGGAACTTACCCTGTAAATTCCTACATGGTATCAAAGCTATTCGAGGACTGCATCCATTGCTGATCCAAATCTGAAGCCGGTACAACTGCATCCGACTGTTGTTTCCTAGATTTACTTTTTATAAATGGTTTTGGGCCAATAAGACTGCTCTATTGTGTTAGGAGCATATGTTCCAGTGAGGAACCCCTTTTGCTTCACGCGAAAAGGTTTTCAGCAGACCTCGCTACATCATTTTTAAGATCTAGAGGTATATCATTTTTATTTGCAGTTACAACTATTTATCTCTCTATTTATTTCGGTTTATAGTCCTCTATAATTTTATTTATTTATTTACCGGATCTATACCTTTCATTTCAGAGTATGATGTTTGCCCTGCGACTTTGTGTGATCTGGGCAAACCAGGAAAAAAAAAAATGATTTTTCTTATGCGTATGCTCTTTCTCGCAGTGCCTTAGTGTGATCTCAGAAAATTAGAAACATTGAGAAAAAATATTTAGTTTTCGGTCAAATGTAACTTTAAGCCGTAAGGGTTGGATTAATTTTTCTTGTTTGTTTTGGATTGCGTGGTTTTATTTTTGTTTTGCTGGAAAAAAATGGGTTTTTCAAGTAAGCACGCACTCAAAAGCTTCAGTGAGGAAAAATGAAAAATAAAAAAACCCCTTCCTCCTTTCCAAAAATTACTAAGCTTTTAAACTAGCTCACTTGGTCCAAAGTTACTTTATGAGAAAAGAGGCCTTGAGTTCAAGTCTTTCTTTTTGTTGAGTTACTTTTCAAAAAGCACATGTATCTTATGTTTTAAAGTTACTTTATGTAAAAGTGTTCTCACCCATTATAAAAAGTGAGTCACTTATAATTCTACAATCTCTTTATCTTTTATTTAAGTTACAATTTAGTGGATAGTTCATAAAGTACCATTGTAAAAGTGACTTTCACTTATTTATAAAAGTGGGTCACATAAAGTAATCTTTTTTTTTTAAGTGAGCTAATTAGATTAAGTTTGGAAAAGGGGGGGAGGGGGGATTATTTTTTAAATATAACATTATAATTCACTTCCCAACATTCACATAGTTCATCGACATCTTCAACAACTTTTCTTTGAAAAGCCATAACTTCTTCATCCGGAAGCTGTTTTTAGAGCCGTTTTTTTTTAACCAGCCTAAATTTTTGAGATATTTCCATTGGAACACTTATTTTCAACATCTAAAGCTTCAGTTTATTTTAAAATTGAAAGTCCATGTCTAGTTATTCTTGACAACACCAACTACTTCTAATGGTTATTATGCATTGTGGATTTACTTAGAAGTAAACGTATTTATACAATAGCTTCAAGATAAGAGTCTAAACCTAAAGATGAAGACAAGAAAGCCAAATGAGAAAATAAGAAATATAAAGCATGTGGGTTGATAAAGATGTCTATTTCTCCATACCTTAGACTCCATACCGCAGAAATTGATACCCCCGATGAAGCAATGAAACAACTCAATAAAGTTTTTGGAATTAAAAATGAAATTAGAGCCCATAAACTTGAAAATGAGTTGCTTACATTGGACCCTAATAATTTTTCTTCCATTGAAGATTTTTTGTCCAAGTCAAGACCCTTAGACTTCTCTTGGAAGAGGTTAAGGTTAAGAAAGAAGATGGTAGCCTTATCTATTCCATTCTTACTAAGTTAGGACTAGCGTACTCTGTGTTTGTTTCCATTTTCCATTCTACTAGAGAAGCCTTTATTTCTCAAGGACAAGACTACAAGTCTTCGCCTTTTGATGCATTTTGTGATTCTTTAATAAGAGAATAAGAAAAATTGTTACATCTTGGCCTTCTTAATGCTGGAAATTCTTCTAAGAAAGCCTTAGCATCCCAACAACAACCAAATTCAAAGAATCTTAAGAAGCAACATCCTAAAAAGAATGGTCTTAAACCAAACAAGGGTCCTAAGAAATTTCAATCTCAAAATAAAAAATCAATTCAACAAAATGATAAGGAAAATAAAAACAAAGGGAAGAAGACTGATAGACATTGCAACTTTTGTAATCGTGATGGTCACTTAGAATCCAAATGCTTTAAAAAGATGGAAGCCTTGGAAGCAACCATGAAGAAGCATAACATCCATTTGGAGCACTCTTAACTTCAACTTCATCTTCAGGAATAACACTTTTTGCATGTGGTTGTCAAACATCTCGGTCTGGTTATGCACTAAATGTATCTTATTCTTCTCATTCTCATGAGTGGCTCATTGATTCTAGAGCTCCTTATCACATGGCCAAAAATAAAGCCATGTTTTCTTCTTTAAATGATTGTAACACCAAAAAAATTTATGTTGGTGATGATAGATCTCTTAGGGTTGTAGAGACTAGAACTATTCATCTAGACAATGGTCAATTTAATGATGTGTTATGTGTTCCTACCTTATCCTGCAACCTTCTATCTGTATATTGTATAACTCATTCAGGTGAAGGTAAAATCGTTGAATTTTTACCTCATGATGTTGTAATTAAAGACCTAAGAGATCTTAGATGGATTTTAGCTACTAGCATTGTTGATGATTCTACAAAGTTGTATAAGTTTAACAACTTTGGGTCATCAAATCTTCCCTCGGTATTTGTTGCTCATAATGATGAAGTGAGCAAACTTTGGCATGAGTGATTTGGTCACTTAAACTATCCCTCCCTTAAAAATCTATGTAAAGAAAATATGGTGACAGGTCTTCCTATGGTATCTTGCAGAGATGGTGTTTGTTTTGGATGTGTACTTGAAAAACATCTTCGAGACAGTTTTGAAAAACGTGCCTCTTGACATGCCTCAGCCCCTTTACAACTTGTGCATAGTGATTTATGTGGTCCACTTCCAATTGTCTCATTCTCTAGCTACAAGTATTTCTTAACTTTCATTGATGATTTCTCTAGACGCACTTGGGTATACTTCTTAAAACTCAAGAGTGGAAGTCTTTACCATGTTCTTTGCCTTTAAGGCCTTTGTTGAGAAACAATCTAGACATCAAATTCTGAATCTAAGATCTGATAATGGTAGAGAATATGTTAAAAACAAATTCATCAACTTTTGTATTGAGCACGGAATTCAATTGCAACATACTATTCCATATACTCCACAACAAAATGGTGTAGCTAAAAGGAATAATCGCACCTTAAAGGAAATGGCTAATTGTATGCTTCAATCTAAAGGACTTAGTCTTATTTTTTGGGCAGAAGCAATTAATTGTGAAAATTACATAGTAAATCACACTCCTACTAAGGTTTTAAAAAATATCACTCCAGAAGCAACATGGAGCTCAATTAAACTAGATGTAAGTCACTTTCATGTTTTTGGAAGTGAAGCATGGCCCCATATTCTAGATGAGAAACATAAAGCTTTAGAGCCTAAGATTGAAAAATGTATTTTTGTTAGATATTCTGAAGATGTCAAAGGATGTAGACTTCTTCAACTTAAATCCAAAAATGTTATCAGTAGAAGAGATGTAAAGTTTGATGAAAATATATTAGCTTGCGAGCCTAGTTCGACAAATGTGCCACCTCTCTCTATCCCTTCTACTTTTGAAAATATTCACTCTTCAGATGATGACAATGAGGATGACCATCCTCCCCCACCTTCTCGGGATCCTCCTTCAGCTCCTCAGCTTCCAAAATTATTCTGCGCTACTCGGGATGCAGCAGGTGCTCTTGTAGGTGATCCTACAGATCATCATCATACACGTTCTCAGTTCAATAGAGCCTCTTCTTTACTGGCTCAAGCTTCAATGAATTATGATCCTAACACCTTTGCAGAAGCTTCAGGCCATCTAGATTGGGATGAAACTTCATGAAGAATATCTTTCATTATTGGAAAATGATAAATGGGGCCTTGTTCCTCTTCCAGAGGGACAAAAACTTGTTATATGAAAATGGGTTTACAGAATCAAGTTTGGACCAAATTGAAAAGTTGATAAACATAAAGCTCGTCTTGCTGCTAAGGGATTTTCACAGTTGAAGGCATTGAATATACTGAAACCTTCTCCCTTGTTGCCAAAATGAACTCTATTCGCCTTTTTCTTTCCCTTGCTGCCTCTTTCCAATGGGAATTCCATTATATGGATGTTAAATCTCCCTTCTTGCATGGGGACTTGCATGAAAAGATCTATATGGAACAACATCTTGGATTTATACAAATAGACTCCAACCTTCTACGTCGTCTTAAGAAATCCCTATATGGTCTCAAGAAAGCTCCTCGGGCTTGGTATGCCAAAATGGATAGCTTTCTTTTAGATACAAGTTTTTCTAGGTGTCATTCTGACAATACTATCTACACCAAGAAAGTGGGTAAGTCTCTTGTTATTCTTGTTCTTTATGTTGATGATATTATCCTTATTGGTAGTGATCCCAAGATTGTAAACCATGTGAAGTCTAGCCTTAAAAAGCAGTTTGAAATGATAGACTTAGGACACTTGCATTATTTTCGTGGTCTTAAAGTCTTGCAATCCAAATAAGGCATTTCCCTTTCCTAGTCCAAGTATGCATGTGATCTTCTACGCCACTTTTACATGGAAGACTGTAAGAGAACCCCTTCTCCCTTTCATTCTGGAGCCAAACTTTCAATCACTTGTACTTCCCCTGAAGTTGATGCAACCTTATACCATTAGCTTGTTGGAAAAATTTTATATCTGAACCATACCCGTCCTAACCTTTCCTTTTATTTTGGCCTTGTTGCTTGGTTTATGCAAAACCCACATGAAAATCATTAGAAAGAAGATAAAAGAATACTTCGTTATGTTTGAGGTACAGTTCAGTTTGGTATTCATTACAATGCAAAAACATATCCTCTATTGGTTGGTTTCACTGATTCTGACTGGGTTGGTGACCCTGATGATCGGAAGTCTAATGTAGATTATATTTTCACTCTTGGTTCTGGACCTATTACATGGACTTGCAAGAAACAAAGTTCCATTCATCTTTCTTCAGTAGAAGTAGAGTATCATGGCGCCATTGAAGCTAGTAAGGAAGCCTTGTGGCTTCATCAGATCCTGTCAGAGTTTGGTTTTCAGCAGCAACATATGACTACACTTTGGCGTGATAATCAAAGTTCCATTCAATTATGCAAAGATCCAGTCCAACATCAACGAAACAAACACATTGAAATACACATGCACTTCATCAGAAAGCTCATTCATGACCATGTTCTTGAACTGCACTATTGTTTAACCGATGATCAAGTTGAATACATCTTTACAAAGGCTCTCACAGAGGCGAAGTTTACTAAACTTCGATTTATGGTTGGAGTTCAGGAAGTTGTCACTAAGGGTGGATAAGCTCTAATGTCTCCTTGCTTCTCCTATTGTGTCATATTTGTAAATCCTTCAATCCTATCTCAGGTTGTTATTAAGGGGGGATGCTAGGATATTCTGACACATAGGAAATAATTAAGTATAACTTGGTCTAGTGTATAGTTAGGTAAAGTGTGTTTAAGTGTGTATGTACTTTTTGTAACTTACAATCTGACGGTCACAATATTTTCTAGACATGAAGTGATCCGACAGTTCATTCTCTCCTCGGTATTACAGACTCTTGATCTGTGGCTTAACACCTGAATGGTCTATGATCTCTATTTAAAGAGCATTGAGGGTCATTTGTTAGGTAACCATTCATGAGATAAGCTTATGTAAATTTCCTTTCTTTTACATTAATAAATTGCATGAAGTGGTCGCGTTGGCTCAAGCCGTCGACTTTTTCCCTCTTTGAGGGTTTTAACCATGTCAAGAATACTAATGTATTGATTTGTGATTTGTTTGTGAGTAGTGTCGTTTGGTGTTCTATCTGAGGAACTTACCCTGTAAATTCCTACAATTCGACAACCTGCATGGAAGTGAAAATGACTTAGTATAGGAAGGGTGCAATTTGTTGGCTACATAAATGTGGGTGAAAATTATAAAATGCAAAATGTTGGTGCTAGATAACTTGAAAGAAAAGAAGGGTTGCAACCCACAAACACAAAAAAAATACTAAGGAAGGAAGGTTCATGCAGGTTTAGAGTATGCAAGAGAAAAAGGTTTAAAAAGTTGTTTGACAACCCACATATGTAGAAATGGCTAAGTATTAAAAGAGGGATTTTAAAGGAAATATAGTATAATTTATTATAAACAGGTGATCTCTGGATGTTGATCAATACCCTTATGCTATGGTTTTGTTGATTTTCCCTAGCTAGGGTATGGAGAAATAGAAGGATTTATACTAGCCTTGAGAGAACATTGTGATATGTACATGTAATTCATCTTCACCATGTTAATGAGGTTTCTAGTTTTCCAAACATGTGTAATTTTGATTTTTTATTTTTAGCTATATATCTTCTTTATGCATTGTAATTTTTATTTTTGCAACCATATACATCTTCTTGATTTGACATAAGTAAAATGATACGTTTCAAGTGATTTGACATCTAAGTAAAGAATGAAAGGGGTCGATTTTATTAATATTATACTATTGTTGTAATATGGTTATTGATGTTGTAAAATAGTATTTTTAGATTTGGTTATTTACTGATAATTTTCCCTAAAAGGGCTAAAACTTATCCCCTTGATTTGGTATCTTTCTTTTCTCCTTGAGTTACTAGGAATTTTCGGTTCTTTAGAAGTTGAGCATTGTACTCTTTCCACTATTGTTTTTTTATCTTGATTTATAGCAATTGGGACTATCAAAAGAGTATAGGAGATGAACTCTTAGTTTGAGACTACCTTTTCCATGACTTCTTATTTATCTTCTAAAACCATATCTATTGTTGATTTTGTGTTATTTATTAGTAATTTGGAAAATGTAGAGCAAAACTATTATGTATTACCTAGATTTATTGTAGAAATGATATACTACAACCACATGAACTAAGAAGAAAAGAAAAATACCACAATATGTTATATTGATGAGAGAAATATTCACTTGCTTCTACAAGAGGGGGATAACCAAATCAACAGACCTCTAATTACAATATAATTCACAAAGCATCTGATTACATTGCTTCTACTTCTTTATATAGTTTATATCTACCTCATTGGAATGACCTAGAGAAAGAAATTTCTAGGAGGTAGAACCCTCTAGTAAGCCTTCTTACAATTATTTCTTTCACACTACTACACATGCCTTATTTACTGGAGATGGCCTCCATACACAAAAACCTATCTATATACTTAGGAAATTAGGGCAAGACCCTAGTATACCCTCCCCATTAAAAATAAACACTGTCCTCAAGGATGGAGATAAGGGAATTGCTAAAGGATATCCATTGGTTCCCATGTTGCATCATTTAGTAATGTATCCTTCCACTATATTAGGATCTTTTTCATAGTAACTTTGTAACACGCCTAAGATGACCCCTATGTATGTGTACATATCATCTTCAGGATGGTGAATTGAGAAATATTTTGAGGCCTGCATGCCCATGTATATATGTGTTCAGGCCAGTGTGCCTATGCGTATATTTTTTGAGGTCAGAGTGTTTGTGTGATTTTAGGCCGATGATCCCATGTGCTAGAGGCCAATGAACATAACAATGTAAATATGTAATCACATACATAGTAATAAAAAAACATCGATATTGTAGACCAAGTTAGAAAAGAGAGTATGGGGTGCTGAGACTCCATTAGTGTGAAAGGGGGATAAGGGCTAAATGATGAGGGCCTTAAACCTAGGGACTTAAGACATTGGTAAGATGATAGTAAAGTGAAGTGCATGTGTTGGATAAGGTCCAACTAGGTGATCCTTACTAAAGAAAATATGCATCCTTTTGGGTATCTTGTTCTTGAGATTCATGTTGGGCCTTGAGAGTCTCTTATTTAGCATCAGATTCTTCTTCTCGATGTTGTTTATTTTCTTCCTCTTCCTATTTTATTCTCTCTTATTTTATCTTATGTTCTTCCTCACTCAATGACCTTTCTTCTTCCTTCTTATTAATATCCAACTCTTGTGGTAACCTATTTTCTTCTTGATCCTAATTAGCTTCTTTTCACATGCACTTGAGATACTTACAACTATAAAACTTTCTTTTTGGCAAGGGGTTCCTTCTCGAATTGATCTCTCTCCTTTTATGCTTGACAAAAATTATAGCTCATTTTCAAAAATGAATTTTAAATAATTCGAGGCATTTCTCTGCGTTTCTTCCTCAACTGAGGATTCTAATTGTTAATCCTATTTATATTTACATGCTTTTCAATTATTTTTAACCACATTCTTAGGATGATATTTATGGAATGTCATATCCTCAAAGAGAAAAAGAGTTAGGGCATTAGACATATCATTGGATTCCTTTATATCCTTTAAAACATATAATCTCGACTGGAATGGCATGTGTGGTTATGGAGCTTTCTTATCTCGTGAAATCACTCCACCTACCTCTATGTACAATTGATATTCTATTTCTTGTGGTATTGACCTGTCAGTAAGAAATTTGGGTAGTAGTTAGGGAGGTTTAGTTGCTCTAAATACACAAAAATACATGCCATCCTTATCAAAAAACCAATCTTCAACTATTATAAGTACTTTCCTAACCTTCTTTGACATGCATTTGGTAGGTGAATTGAACAAGACTTCATAGAGAGGGATTAGAAGCCTTGGCAGATCTTGGTGCAAGATGGGATATAGTTGTAATCCCATAGAATTTTATAGTATAAGTGAATTGATTCCTCCATAGATGTCCATTTCCATCCCATTGCAACAAGTTCATTCTTCACATATATTGCATCGAAAAGGTAGGATGTCATGAAGAAGCAAGGTTGCTAACCTTTCTTTGGATATTGAGCCTGTTTGATATTGTCTTTCAAACAAAGGGAGATGAAGTCCACCGTGTTGAAGAGAATCTCTATGACTGTACTGGAGTACATGAGAGGAACCCATCTTTCGTTAAATGTCTTTACCTTTGGTTGACCATATAGCTTGTACAACATAAAAACCACTCATTAGAATGGGTTTTTCAGTAGGTTTGTTGGGTACTCCTTAATTCATCAAGACTTTAAACTTCCCTTACATATCCACCATGTCTTTATTAATTCCTTAGGCGCAATCCTAAAAGATTTCAACAAATTTGTGTCTAGTGTTATTTCTTCATTGGGAAGCTTATAATACACATTAATGTTAGAAGAACCGAAGGCGGAAATGAGTTTCCCATGATTTTATATGATCATACAATCCTCTGTATCAGTGTGTTTAATGATCGACACAACTAATTCTATACATGGTAGGGTAGGGGGATGAGTCGCTGCCTTATTTAGCCAAGACTTACATACACACTTGTACACTTTTGAATCTAGGTTTTCCTCCAAGAGGTTATCTCTTTGGAAAAAATTGTATACCTTTAGCCATGTATATGTTGTGTTTCGATCAATGAAGTATAATGTGTCAATGAAAATTGGGCTAGGAAAGCTAGTGGAAGTCTTGTCATCAAGGATCCCAATCATAAGGGATTTATAAGCCCTTTTTCGTGATGCTAACATGGATTTTCCTACATGATCGACTAAAATAATAGAGTACATTATAGGGATTTGTTAATCAACATAAAATCAAATAATTTCTGCAATATTTTTTGAAGTTGTTGGTGCTTGTTCGCTTGTTACATCAATGACAACTTAGTGCTCATAGTGCACATGTAGCTCATGCAATAATTTCATGACAAATTAGCCTATGAAAGTTTCATTAATATTTTGTGAAGAGCTACTATGTACCATGAGACTAAAACTAGGTTGCATTGATCTTGCCTTGTTAGTTGATTTTCTCACTTCCTTTACTATTTTGAGTCATGGACTCATAGTGAATTGTGTCCTTGTTGTTAACTAGGCACAAGTTCCAAGAATGGCATGCTAACTCAACACTTAGAAGCACCATTCACTATGAGGTTTATGCTCAAATAGTAACATCTTGGATGGTTTCTTTCCTTGTTTTTTTACCACTTTGTGCCATGCACTCGTAGTGAACAACATTCTTACCTAGTGAATGAGCATAAGTCAATGAATGACATGATCACTTAGTCTTAAGAAACACCATTTATTATGAGGCCAAGGCTCAAGCAATAAAATATTAGGTATTTATTAAATTAGGAGTAAGGTGTCATGATTTTGTGATGAATGGGGGAGAGGAAAGTAAGGAATGAACAGGGGAGAAGTCATAAGACATTATAGTTTTGGAGGGTTAAAGGCTATGTAGCATGTGATAGAAATTTCAATGTAGGATGTGCCTTGTCATGCAATAGAGGAATGTCCGTGTGACACAAAGGGATGAGACTAGGACTTTCATTGAGTTTTGATCAAGTGTTCATGTGCTTGGGAGGAAAATGAACTCAATGGTGATGAGGCATGAGGTTGAAAATCAACTTGAGTGATGGGGAATTAATCAGGTTAACGGGCATAAGTATTGAGGGGAAATTTCCCAAGCAATGATGTGAACTAGGCTAATGGAAGAAATGGGAGTTAAAAGGAGCATCAGTAGAGGAGAAAAAACCTAGAGGTTGGAGGCAAGATGGAACAAGGAATAGATAAGGGTCAAAGGGCAAGTGCGTGGAGACAAAAGAAAAAATAGGGATGGATGAGATAGTGTCAAGGCATCACCATCTTGCGTAAATGGAGCGCGTCTCCTTAATAGGGGACAAGGCAACACTATGGATGGATAAGGGGTCTAGATGAGGCCCTTTGATGGCATGGTATATGGAGAAGAATGGGGAGGAGAGAAAGAATGATTGAGAGAGAATGAGTTTGGGGGTAATAACTTTATTTAAGAGAAATAGAAAGGTGGGAAAGAAAGTTTAATTCTTATGAAAATAGAAACAAAATTAAATGCTGACTTATGAAAAAATGAAACCTCATACCTAAGCTTGTGATGTGTTTGTTGAGTTGGTGACACTTGGAACACAAGGTTGGGGAGTCTCTTTAATTGAAAGCTTAGTCACACAAGAGGGAGGTAATGCAAAACAATGGTGGAGTGAGTGGCACAAAATTTGGGGTCATAAATGCCCCTTAGTATGTGGGGTTCAATATTTCTTTAAAATGTGATATGATAGAGAGAAAGGGACCAATGGTGTGATACAACACCTAGAAGCTAACCTGGCTAGCAATATGTGCCTAGAAGATGACTTGAATGTGATTATGTTGCTAGCAAAATGTAGTTCTAGAGTGTTGTTTTGATGAGCAAAGGAGTTTCTTGGTGTTGTATCACTGGATGGAATAGGTTCTAGAGTGTCATGTCACCATGAAAATCAAGTTTTGGAGCATTGTATAACTGAGCAAAGGGTCACAGAGTGTTTTGACACATGAGAAAGAGAGTTCCATAGCATTGTGTTGTTCAAGGAAGGGATTTATTGAGCATGGTATCACATGAAAGAGTGGGTTCTTAGCATTGTAGCACTAGGTAAATGAAGTTCTATACCACCATGTTGCACAAGAAGGAGACTTCCAAGTGATGAGCCACATAATTACCATTATTTAACATCTATTTACCTTATATCTAATCCATATTCATTTACCTGTAACCCTGAATAGTGATTTTAATGCTCATTTATGAGAATTATGCTAAAAGTTTCTTCCATTTACATTTCTTAGTATTTCATTGAATTTCTGTTTAACATTAGGGAAAGTAGTGTAATAAGTATTTACTTTTGAAATACATGCTCACACGTGGACAAGTTATTACAAGGTTCTTCTTTAAAGGTTCACATGCCATGGATTCTTCAATCATGGTCATTTCATATCTATTTCCATAGATTTAAAATCTCTTGCTACAACTACAAGGTTCACATGTTTAAAATAGTCTGCTACAAATTTGGGCAATCTACTACAAAAACATGTAGCAACTTGTTTGCTATGAATTCAAGCAATTTGATACAAAAACTTGTGGCAACCCATTTGCTATGAAAACATGGAGTGTCCTGTTTGCTATGAAATATTTCTTATAACAGCATATTCCATAATTTTGTTTGCTCTAGTAGTAGAGTTTTATATAGATTTTTGGGAAATGTGAAAGGAAGTTTTATATAGATTTTTGGGAAATGTGAAAGGAAGAAATTTTGATTATTAGAGGGTGTGTTGTCACATTGGGTGCTAAATAATTAATTTCATTATTATTTTCTATACACAAACTCAATAATACTTTGCATCAACATTCAATGCACCTCCAACATGTTCTCCAGGGCATCATGAGCATCATTTTAATCAATTGGAACCTACATCGTTAATGTAAGATGCCATCATAACAACATATGTGCACGTGTTCAAGGTAGTGGCAACATCTAGCACTAAGTTTTCCCTTTCTCATAATGATAAATGAAGCATCTCCGTGCATCAATTAATTGGATCAACAATGAATTTAATTATTTTGTTGTATATGGATTACAACTTCCTCAAGTTTTTATTAATGTAACTGATATAGGGTATTAAACAGAATAAGATCGGGTCAACTATTTATGACCAACTCGTGACGTGTTGTAGTGGAACCCTCTACAACCACTTACGTTAAAACCTCCCCAGAAGTACTGTTATTTATATTTTTGGGTATAAAAGATACTCTCTCATGTCATATAAACAAAGAAGTGATTTCATAGTGGCACAATGGTTGTAATATTTTCCCACCAATAATATAATTCATGTTGTGTCTTTCTTGTGAACAATTGTCCACAAAGCGCATGGTTTGATTTTATTATTAAGCGTACAGGTTGAACCCTTGGAGGGATCCCACTCCAAGGTAAAGGCATTGTGTATGCAATATACATATTTTTGTGGTAGCTTTTGTTGTTTATTTTTAATGATTAGTGTTAACTATTTTTATGGTTTTTATGTGTGATCAATGTGTTGATTAATTTTCTTACCCAGTGCATTTTTTTCGGTCAAATAATTTTTGTTATATTAGCTTGAAAATACAAAATGAGCCTCAATGACCCTCCTAGCTTCATTCCTAATATATTTGTTAGCTAGGATATTCAAAGTATGAAAAAGTTTTTTTCTAGTGAGCCTTTATTTCCGAAGGGCTAAATAGTCATACATGCCAAAAGAGAGACAAAATTAGAAGACATCCTATGGACAACATATGAGGGTGGTAGTTGAGGAGGGTTCATATGAGGAGCTTCCATTAGGCTAGGACGCTCATGCATGTGGAAATATATGTTTTCCACTCTAGCCTCCAGTTCATGCAAGTGACCATTAGTTTGTCATTGGTTCCTATGTAAGTTGGCCAACTGCTATAGTATATTTGTGTGAGTTTACTGGATGTCATTCATATATTCTAATAACTAGTTCTTTTCCTTGTATCTATTCTCCCTGAGGATATACAGGTTGGCCTGGATACCTGTCAATTGCTCAGTTATCAATTCCAAGGTGACTGAAAGGTCTACATGTCCCAGGGAGTGGTTGTAGTCCTAGGTTACTTCGCCCTCTCTCTCCATGCTCGCTAAATTTGTTGTAGATGAATTGTCTCTGCCTTCTCATGTCATATCCTTCCCATGCTAGATGCCACCTCTACAGGGTCATCCACTTTGTTGGGGAATACCTACATACAAACTTATAGACCATACCTAGACCACAATTTGGTCGCCAACACCCTCGATGAAACCCACCATAGGAACCCAAAACAGACACTGATAGACCAAAATAGAAGTAATGAAGACAGATCCCAGTGCTTGGAATACCCCACATAGATTTGGGGTGGCATAATTCTGAGCCGACCCCAGGAAGAGCTTCCAAGCAAGGTTTGGAAAATTTAAAATATTTCCCCACCTGAACCAATACTCCTAGTTAGACAACACTTTGTTACCGACCGAGCTCCAATTAGACTTGTCATGAGCACTCAAACAACAAACACTATGAAACAATTCTAGGGTGGGGGTGCACTAAAAGCACCTTTGAACAGTTAACAACATAATGGATAAGGACCCAAGGGACACAAAGACTTTCCCACCCAGAAGCCAATGGTAAGAAAACCACAACCACAACCTAGAGTGGAGAGAGAGAAACTCTATGACATAAACACCCCATATGACTGGCCACAATAGGAGAGAAGCCACAAAAAGAGAGCCTAATACCCTAAGCACAAAAATCCCCACAAAGGAAACTAGGTTTCTAACAACATGAAAACAAAGGACCTATGACAAATCTACAACCAAAAAGTATAGAATAATTGAACGCCAATGAACGACACATAAGACAGGGGCCAACAACATTAGCGAAAGCTGACGCTGGCATCCACAAAACCTAACCAAAAAAGGAGACCTCCAGGGAAGAAAAATCACGCTCTTGGATCCCAGATAAACACTTGAGGGTTGACTGGTACATAAACTCCAATATTCAAACCCTCCGCTATTCTTTGTCACCCATTCATATCCTAGATCATTCCCTCTTAGTAGCCACTGTTGAAACTTGTCACCCTACACCCTCTATTCATATCCTAATTCATGGAAACATTCCACATTTTGCTGAGCAACATCATAAGAATACTCATCGCCTATAGAGGCTTCAGAGTCCGGACATGACATCGTTTAATAACCATTAAGGCAGAGAGCATATTTTCCACGTGCTAGATGGGAGAAGCCCCGAGGCCATTCGGTTTGTTAATCGTTCACCCCCATTAGGGGGAATCGTTGTCTTCATCTATTATTCGAGAGATAATTACCAAGTCTCTTGGATCTAGGTCAGATGAACTCATAGCTGAGTGCCAACTAGTTGCTACATCATGATGTCTTTCAGTGGTGCCCCAATTTACCATCCAGCCTACCACCTTATTGCCAACTCTCAGGGAGTGAGTTATGATGACATATGAGAAACTGTTGATAAATGATTTAATGTGTCCCACCTGGTATTCCAGTCTCCAGCTGCGAACTAGTTTATATGGTGGGGATCCATCTACTATCTTTTGCATCACGTGATGATGATATTTGAGTCTCTTGAGATCTAAATCTTGGGGAATATTAGCCTTTGAGCAAGGAGGATACCTTTTTCAAGGTTGGTTATCTCAGCTACATTATTGGTTGTGACTCCACAATAACCTGTGAAAATAACCATTAGGGATCCAATGGAATATCAAATAATCCCTATGAAACTTGTCGGTCCTATATTACCTTTTGACGCCCCATCAAAATTTATTTAACAAAAACATGTGGGGGTTTAGTGAAGAAAGACAAATATCTAATAATGATGAATCTTGTAGCTAGGGAAGGTTGGGACATCATCTCTGGAGATAAATGAGAGAAGATAGAATCAATGATTCAATCTAATCAACTTCCCCCCATTTCTCGGACATAATGGTTTCTCAGATGTTCTCTTTGTTGTCTTCCATATTGAGAGACTTGATGGTTCTTGATTGTTGAAGACCAATATGTTTCATTCTTTCAAAATATTCCAAATAAGGAAGCCCAATACTAATCTCCATGCTCTATTGGCAATTGGGTTCTTGAATAGGGAGCGCCTCCAATTGTCTACTATAGTTAGTAGGTTGTCTTGTGTTGGATCTATTGGTCCAAATATATTTTTAGCCTCTGACCATACCGCTTCCACTACTAGACATTCATTTAATAAGTGATTCATTATTTTTTCATTCTTCTTACACAATGAACAATAGGACAACCTAAGATACCCCTTTTTTTATTATTCAGTCCCATGTCATGATGTGTATATGGCCAATTAACCATACGAAGTGCGAGATATTTGGCCATAGTTTCCACTTCCATATTTTATCCCAAAAACTTTCACGCGACAAGGAATTGATGTCTAGCTTAATGAGGTAGGCCTCCTTGATTGAGAAATATCCCAAAGCCTTATAATCCCATTTGAGCTTATCCGAGGCTTGGGACATGGGGATATGTCTTTCTTGCAGTAGATGATTCAAAGCTGACAAAATTTCAGGGGTCCATTCTGTCTGCGAGTCTCGTTCTATTTTCCACATACACCATTCCTCTTGACCGTGGCCCTGCTTCCAAAAATTTGTTATTGTTCTTAAATTTAGCTGATCTAGGGCCGTTTTTATTCCCGCAGGTCATTGTTCCAATCCAGACACAATAGTTGTTGCTAGGACACCTCCCAAAATAGGGTTGTGTTTCCATTATTGATTTCCCAAAATAAATGGTCTCTGATAATGTGATTGTTTCAGCAGACAAGGTTCCATAGGGATGACCCTACAGGCATAGATGGGCCTCAGAGGAGGGTGGCCTATGATATTTCCTATCCATATTTATGCATCCAAATTCGTTTCCATTGTTCAATGCCCCCTTGGATCCAATGCCACCACAATTTTGATTCCATGGCCTCATTAAGTTTCTCCGTATCTCTCAACCCAAGGCCTCTACAAACTTTCGAGAGGCAGAGTTTGTCCCAGGATACCAGAGACCATTTCCTGTCTATGTTGGCTCCTTGCCAATGACACTTACAAAATATTGAAACCATGTCTCGATAAATGAATTTAGGGTCAAGAAGGACCGAAAGTTGGTAAACCAGGATGGCTTGGAGGACAACTTTAAGGTGGGTAGCCTTGCTAGCCAAATTGAGCACACAGAAAGTCAAATTAGAAAGTTTTTTCATGAGCTTGTTACAAATTTATCTCCAACATGATATGCGTAAAGGGTTAGCTACTAATTAGAATCCTAATTATTTTTAGGGGAGAGTATCAATAGAAAAATCCATGATGCGAGCTAGGTTATTCTGCATAGGCTTAGTAGTGTTGAAAAAGTAAAGATTAGATTTATCTTTGTTTATGCTCATATGTGAGGCCACTTGGAATTCAACAAGGATCCAATCCAAAGCTACTGCTTCCCAAATAGTAGGTTCTCCATAAAGCAAGTTATCATCAACGAACTGTTGGTGGGTAGAGGGATCCGTACCTAGAAGATAAAGGCCCTCTAGCTCATTTTCATGCACTGTAACATTAATTAAATGACCCAACCCTTTAGAAACAATGATAGATAAGAAGGGGGAGATTGGAGCTCCTTGTATCAAACCTCAATATGACCTAAAGGTGTCTATGGGTGCACCATTAAGGAGAATTGAAAAGAATGGAGTAGAGATCAGAGAGCGAATCTAGCAGATTTAGTCCTCTGTAAAGTCGAACACCTTTAGAATCGATAGAAGAAACTACTAGCTTAATCAGTTTCTTCTATCATTAGTCTGAAATAATCTAGGATAAAAAATCTAGGATCCATGAAACCATATTATTTTGGACTAATGATTTGATGCAGAATCGACTACAATTAGCAGACGAGGATAGTGGATAAGATCTTATAGATCACATTATAGAGGGTGATGGGATGAAATCCACTAGGATCACTAGCAGAATTAGATTTCATAATTAGGGTGAGGAAGGTAACATTCAATCCCGACCAAAGTTTTTGATTGCATTGGGACTCTTCCACCAGATCTACTATTTTGGGTCCTAAGAAGTGCCAACAAGCCTTAAAGAATCCCGAGGTGAATTCATTAGGGCCAGGGGATTTGTTTGTAGGAAGATCCTTCACTACAACTTCAACTTCTTCGGTGGTTATTTGGTGCATCGGAGATGCATTTTGTTCCTCTGACACAATTCTAGGGATACATTAGGTGACCCACTCTATATCCTCTATTTGATCTTGATTGTCCTCTAACAATAGATTGGAAAAGAAGGAGATCAATTTCTATGCCATATCTTGGTGATTTTCCAGTTGAGTCCCCTCCTTGGAGGTGAGGGATGTGATTCTATTGTTTTGGAAATGGCTAATCATGGATGGGAAAATCTTGAGTTTCTTCCACCCTCCCTCAACCATTGGATCTTAGATTTTTGATGCCATAGGGGTTCTTCCTATTAGCAACGTTCTTTGAGCTAGGTCACTAATCTAACTTCTTCTTCATCTAGGTTCTCCAGTCTCTCTTCCCTTATAATCTGGGTCTAAACTATTTCCATCCTATCCTCTAGCTTTTTCTTCTCCACAGAGATGTCCCCAAACTATTCTCTATTCCATATATTAATTTGCAATTTGAGGGCCTTTATTTCCCTTTGAAAGGTTTACATATTCATACCCTCTTGCACCTCCATATCCAACCACCATGCTTGAATCATCTCCACAAATATTAGATCCCTATGCTAAAAACATTCAAATCTAAAAGGCTTGTTTTTGGGCGATGACTTGAAAGAAATATCTAGGCAGATTGACCAATGGTTTGAGCCTAGGGAGGGAATGTTGGGTGCCTCAATGAATAGATCCCTTAGGATCAAATCCTTCGAGATGAGAAATCTATCCAGTCAGCTAGAAACTTGTTTTTGTCCTCCGCTTCTATTATTCCATGTATGGACTCCATTATTGGTGGTCACATCTACTAGGTTTATCTTATCCATTGTCTCATTGAAAACCTCAGATACTAGATCCAACAACCTAACTCCACCTCTATTTTCTTCCAAGTTCTATATGATATTAAAGTCTCCCACAATTACCCAATCTACATATGGAAGGCATGATCTGAGTCCAATCAAATCTTCGAGGAACCGATCTTTCGCCTACGGGGTTGAGGGGTCGTATACTATCGTAAGGTTGATCTAGGTATCAGACCTGATACATCAGAAGCACCTTGACAGGCTATGATGGGAGCTTATCCAATCTTGGAACATAACCTAGTTGGTATTCCATAATACAATAATCCCTCCTACCACTCTGATTTCATCCAGTGCCATGAATTCACTACCTCCCCAACAAAGTTGGCTCACCTTCTCAAGTTTCTATGATACCATCTTCGTCTCTTGTAATAATACAATATATGATTTTACCTTATTGATTTTTTACTTCTTTAGAGAATGGATCTTGCCTTTACTATTCAAGCCCCATATATTCTATGAGACCATTTTCATTGGGTAATGGAAATGGTTCAAGGGAAGTAATCTATCAACTGACCCATTTTCCCAGAATTTAGCAAAAATCTCACGCTTCTTGAATTTCCTCCTTCATTGACTTTCTCCTCTTTTTCTGTTTCTTAGAGGAGATCTAGTTTGGTTGTGGGTGGGGTAAAACTCCACCTTCCTTACTTGAGCCCTAAGATTGATGATTTCCATCCAATTTTGTCAGTGGTGTGCACCATTTACCAAACATATTCCTGAAGTGGATTAGCTGGTTAGAAGGGATGTATTTTACATCAGATTTCATCCAAACCCTGAAGTATTCAAGAATTGTTTGCTCATTAGATTCCAACGTATTATTTTTTTTGTCCACTTAAAAAAAATTATAATGTGAATAAGGATCTCCTCGAGTTCCTAATCTTCTTCCAAGTCTTCTGGTGTTTTTTTTTTGGTGTCAACTTTTCTACATTTTTAGAACTTTGCTTATGCACCTCCATTACTTGTAGATCCAATTGGGTTGATTTTCTTGTAGGTTCCTCTTCTATATCTAGATTATCCAAAACCATGAAAGGGTTTTCATCCCTAGATTTTGGGGTTTTAGCCTATGTTTGGGTTGATGACATCGTTTCTCACAGAGGTGGACCTGAATGATTGTCTAGTTGAGGTAGTTGATGATGAGTCACATGATCACAACTTCCTCCAATTGATTGGAAGTCATCCTTATCCCTCTTGGCGGTGTTTGTTCTTCT
Source organism: Pinus tabuliformis (assembly GCA_031772625.1). NCBI lineage: Eukaryota > Viridiplantae > Streptophyta > Pinopsida > Pinales > Pinaceae > Pinus > Pinus tabuliformis. Next base: position 1,019,785,519 of record CM062818.1, on the reverse strand, counting down.
TCTACTAATGTGAATGGGCATTACTGGAACAGATCACCATACTCATGAAATATCCAACATATGAAGGGAACATGCTCATAATCTAGTGGTTATGTCTAGATGGAGTCATGGTACTCTATATCTATTGATTTAAGGAGAGGATGTGAAATATAAATGTGAAAAGAGATCTAGGAATACGTTGCATGACGTCTTCTCTTTGTGATTTCAAAGATCTTAACAAAATCTCCTATTGCATTCCCAATCCCTTTGAGGATATCTGGTTCCCAAAAATTCTCTGAAGGGAGGAAAGGCAAACTGAAATCGGGGTTGCCTGAAATTGTTCTTTCTCCGGGTTATAACATTCATCCTAATATCTGATAAATAATCCCGCATTGTTCATGAAGTATGGCCCATTAACAAATATTCATTTTCTATCTTCTAGATCAGAAAACATTACCATGATGAAGCCCTTTTTGTGCAACCTTACCTCCACCCGTTCTTTTGGATTCCATTTGGATTGGATCCATTGAAAAATATCCTATTTTGTTGGCCAGATATCCATGAACTTTCAAATCAAGGTGTGATCCTTCATGCACTGGCGGGATTTCTCTAGCCTATTGTTTGGGATTACAAACTTTGGGTTTTTCATAGCCTTTGGAAGGAATTGACTCCTTCCTCGAGCCTGCCATTCTACACCCATTACTGGAGACTCCTTGGTCGCCATTGGATTTGATCCAAGTTCGTTCAACCCTATCCTCAGAGTGTTTTCCTTGTTGACTGCATCACGAAAAGAGGATCCCCCTCCCCCGTGAGGGCCACTCATGGAGCACCCACTCCAACCAGCTATGCATGGTGTCTCTACCTGTCACTTATGAATGCCAATGCCGCTTGACTGGTTGGTAAAAGATGGGTCTTACGTCAGATCCTGCAAAACCCTTGATGGATCCCTGCAAACCCTAGCTCACAGTTGCAGAGTGCTCTTTTCCCTATTGTAGTGCATTTTATTTTGCAAGCAAGCGTGTTTTAGTTATTTTTGTTTAAGGTAATGATTCCTATGGATTCTGGCTACTACAAATATTTAAAATAACTACTATAGGATATGCATTTTGGAGAATTGTCCAAGTTTAATTACATCGATGAAATACAACTAAACATCCTAACTTTGGATGTGTGGGGTGCCACGTAGTTGTTCTTTAGGGCTAACTTGTAGAAACGTCTTCCGCCTAGGCTCTATGTCACATCAAGATTTCCTTTCTATATTACAGTCCATTTAGGAAATGGTAAGAGTCCTTCTTATGTATACTGCATAGAGTGTTTTACAAGCTTAAGGACCCTGGTCTGACAAATAAAATGTACAGTGTATCTCAGTACCCTAATTAAAATCAATAACATATAAATACACCATCACCAAGGATCCTCCTTAATTTTTCCTAAGGGTTGAAAAAGTAGAAATAAAGGTAGATTAAGCTTAAGAAAGAGAGAAAAAAGTGTTATGGTGGTGTGAAGAAACCTTGGAGTTGACGAGACCCTAGCTTTCCCTCAAGTATTGGTGATACTTAAAAGAAATAAGAGGGGGGGGGGGGGGGTTGTTTGGTGTTGCAGTTGTTAGGAAGAAACTCCAATTTGTAAGTCATACTTCCAATCCTCTGAAGCACCTTATAGGGGAAATAATTCCTTGGTGCTAATTTATTGTCCTTTTTTTCTGCTTGAGGCACATATTTTTATACAATTGTAGTGTCATAAGTACCCATTCCCCCACTTCAAATTCCATTTCACTACAATGTTGATTTAATTTTTGTTTCATCTTATTTTATGCTATAACCAAGTTTCCCTTCAATAGTTTGAGAAACTCTAGTTGATGCCTATCTGGTGTTGACAATGAGAAGTTTTGATTCTTCTCATGTAACACTTTTTAATCTCACAAGATTAGACAAGATAGCCATGAATGTTACCCTCAGCTTATATCCTTCATGACTTACAACTATATTAAGACCATCATATTTATATCTAGAAATCACTCTAATTTGTAAGTCATACTCCCAATCCTCTGAAGCACCTTATAAGGGCAATAATTCCTTTGTGCTAATTTATTGTCCTTTTTTTGTTGCTTGAGGCACATATTTTTATACATTTGTAGTGTCATAAATACCCATTCCCCCACTTCAAATTCCATTTCACTACAATGTTGATTTACTTTTTGTTTCATCCTATTTTATACTATAACCAAGTTTCCCTTCAATAGTTTAAGAAACTCTAGTTGGTGCCCTATCTGGTGTTGACAATGGGAAGTTTTGATTCTTCTCATGTAACACTTTTGAATCTCACAAGGTTAGATAACATAGTCATGAATGTTACCCTCGACTTATATCCTTCATGACTTATAACTATATTAAGACCTTCGTGTTTATATCTAGATATCACTTTTTACTTTATAAGATTTTAAATTTCCACAGTATGTCCAAGCAAAAGTAACTCAAGAATACAAAGAATGAGAATGAAAAATAATTGTGCTCGATAAATGACAGGAATAAATGGCAATAACTCAAAGCATCAATGAGCTAAATTCGCAAAAAAATAAGCATATTTACATATTAAAAGCCAACCCAAGCCTCAACTAAAAATATGTCATTATAAACCACTATGAGGGCTTGGATCAAAGGATCTATTTAGTTTAAAAGATATAAAAAGAATCATACAATGGAAACTAAGTGCCCAAAGAAAAGAATAAACAAAATTCTTCACATGATCCCTTCAAATAATTACCAAATATCATTAAGTCTATAAAAATCAAACTAATTAACAATGAAACTGATCAATTTTTTAGTAGAATAAACATAAATCTAAATCAAACCAATCATCCTTGAAGAATAACTTAGACAAAGCCAAGCTATTTTTCTTCACTATGTTTCAAGTTGTCTCTTGCTATCAACAATATAATCTTAGTCATAAAACTTAAAAAGGAAAGATAAAGAATGATAATAATCTTTCAAGCATTAGCACATCTCCACAAAGAATTCTCTCTCTTCCATTTTGTTGTGGTCATAACACCGCCCATAATTTTAGAAACTTATTATGGGGATCCTCCATGTAAATTTTGGTCAAATCACTCATTTAATGCTTTAATTCTGTTAATTTTGCGGGATTTTCGTTTTTCTCGAATTTTTGTTTTGACTATTTCACTGTGTGCGTTTCGTCCCTAGTTTTCCAATAGTTCAAGTTTCACATTATTTGGATTTAAAGTTTGGAAATTAGGCTTAGTGAAAATTTGGTCAAATTTCACCACCTAAACTTAAAATATGTAAAAAATATATTTCATTTTATTTTATAAATCTAATTAATTTAAATATATAAATATAATCATTTAATTATTTTAATTATTTAAACCAATTATCTTAATTAGTTTGTAAATATTAATTTTTAATTATTTTATTATTTTTTATTAATTAAATTAATTTTTGTTTAAAACAACCCATTCGAGAGCGCATATATATTATAGTTATATAATAAAAAACTATATATAAAAACAATTATATTGTAAATATAATATAACATATATTATATAAATTTAATATATATTAAAAATAAATTTAAGGGAATATTCCTCTTCGGTGCCTTCTCCCCGAGGGTTCACAATTGCATAGCCTTCATTACCTCAACTCTAGATGACGTAAGTGTGAGTCGAGACACAATCCATCCTCCTCCAATACATCCCATTTTCTAATATACTTTTTTGTCTCCCCTGAACTCATACTTCACTTATTCTTTTCTTTGTTTGAACTTAGATTTATTGTGTTTGTATATTATAATATTTAATTTGTTTTTATATATTATATATAATATTTAATTTAATTTTATATGTTATATTATTTTGGTTTTATTTTAATATTGTAAAATTTATTAAACATTTTTTAATTAAAATTAAACATTAATAAATTGTCGAATTTTTGTCCAACATTATGTATTTTCCAATAAACAAACAGTTTTGGAACTTAAATTTTGACTATTTATATTTTGAGTTTTATTTAGTCAAATGAGGTAAATAAGAGCTCATTAGAAAGATAATTCCATAGAGAAAAAATTGGAAACATTAAATCCAGTTTGGATATTTACTATGCCAAAAAAATCAATAGAAATGAAGGCTACGAAATTGCAACAAAACATCAATTTTGGAATTTGTTTTGAAGCATTTTGGATTTCCCCAAAATGACTCGTTGATGCAAATTCGTTTTGATTATCAATTTTGGCCAGAGAATATCTCCACAAGGAAGCAATGGGAGTCTATAATTTGATTTTATTAATTTATCAAATGGATTTTGAATTTGTTAATTTGTTTTTACAAATTTAGAAATCTGAGCTTTTCTCTTGATTTTAATTGGTTTTAATTTTATTTTTATACATGTTGACGCTACGATCAACACCCTCCAAACTTTTTCCTACGCTTGAATTTCAGAGCCTACAAAGTATCTTACAATATGTCATTCCATAATCCCATCATGGTCGATTGATGTTTTGTGAAGTGTTTAAGTCTTCTTCTTAATATCTAACTTTCAAAGTCACTTGCTCACACATGCTCAGTCCTTGATAAACTTATGAGTGCACTTTCCTTACACAAGCTTAAACAAACATAACACCATCACCAAGGCAATTCCTTTGTGATGTTCAAATCATGTCGACAGTCAGTGTGCACTTTTGTTGATAGTCTTCCTCACTTTGGTTGCATTTGTACTTATATTTTGGAGAGTTTTCTCAACTGTCACTTTTGTGCACTGTCACTTACACAAGTGTCGCTTTTATGTTCGTGGCTATTGATTTTACTTGCTTTCACTTTAATAAGTGTCATTTTCATATTATCTTCATTCTAGCATGTGTCACTTTCAAGGTCGTTTGCATTTTGCAAGTGGTCATATTCATGTTTTCCTCCTGTCACAGGTGACACTTTTGTTGTTTTCACTCCTGCATGTGTTGCACCTTTGCGTATCACCAAAGCTAGTTTTGGCACATTCTTTTGCATTACCAGTCCTATATATCATTAGAATATGCACCAAACCAATTCCAACAACTTAGCACATCGTTTGGTCATAGTCGTCACTTATGTCATCACTTGTGTTCTAAGTGTCGTTTCCACTGTCACACTTAGAAATAAGTGTTGCTTTGATGTTGTTTCGAGGTGTGATTGATGTTCATGAGTCTTGTGCATTCCTTGGATTGTGATTGATGTAATTTATGTGTGTGATCTATGTTTGAGTTCTATGAATATGCATTTCTTTCTCTTACCCTACTGGTAACACATTTAGCCATTTCAGGAGCTCTTCTTGGTCCTTCAACCTAGTGCAAGTTATGAAGGCATTACCCCTCTTACTGGGTGATGAACGCAACTTATTCATGAGCATCATTGATGTATATTTTCCTCCCATGCTTGTGTGCTAAGTCATTTCTAAGCTCTTGTCCCTCCCACGGTGCATTAGTACTTCCTAGGATAAGTGAACTAGCCTTTTGGTTCCTCCCTTAGAGAAAAGTGCACTTTTGAAGAACAAGGACCATTTGAGTGCACTTTGCAAGAATAAGGACCTTCTCTCCCTTCAAAAGTGCACTTCGGAAAAAAGAAGTGCACTTTAGAACAACAAGGATCCTCTGTCTCTTTAAAATCACATGGCGCAATGATCCAAGTGGATGTTGGTGGCCACTCGTGTATCCCACTTGGACCCCCACCACTATCTCTTTCATTTTTTTCGTTTCCTTCTTTGTAGCACAATTTACTATTTTCGGCATCTTTTCGGGTCCTGAACTTTCAGATCTGTTTTGAGGCCCTAAACGAAGTTTTTTGGGAAAACAAGGGCCAACATGGACTATGGATTGATGTTGGTCACTCGAAAGTTGTATTCCTCGGATAGATCTTTCTAACGAGGCGTTATGCACGTCAAACAAAGATCATATGCCAAAGTTATGACCTCGGGAAGTTGATGTACCAATTTACCCATATGGGGCCCATATTTTGGCGCTTCATCTCCTAGGGTTAGGTTTTTGGATGTTTAGGGTTTTCCATTGTTTCTCAATAATAAATAGGCCTTCGAGCCTCATTGTAACACAGTTCAGAGGCATGGAGCTACCACATCTCTTCTTAGAGATAAGCTACCATCACCCGAGCTAGTATTATTTCCATTTTGTTTGTAAACATACTTCAGTATTTGATATTAATGAAATGAAGTTTTATTTCCACTGCATCTTTGCGTTTATGTTTATTTTTGTATTTTATTGTGTTCTTGCATAAATCCGGATCAGTGGTATCAGAGAGGTCTTCTCTTTCTCTATTTTTCTTTGCATGTACCCAATGAGGTCGAGATATAAGGAGTTAGGGCTTGAACTGGTTGAACCTTTGCAAGACCAGCCTCGAAAATCTCGACGGCCTCCCATGGCAGACGAAAAGAAAGACGATGGGGGAAGGATATCCTATCAAAATCTTACTTGAAGAAGCCCTTGAGCGACAAAGGAATGCGATGATGGACAACTTTTCCCAGATCCTTCAGCGGCTACCTAGGGGCAACACATCTACTTCCAATAGCTACTCTAGAAGCGCCACACCCTTTAAGGTACAAGTTAACTTCGATATTCCCATATTTGAAAGCCTAATAGATGCAGACATCGTAGATAAATGGTTAAATCTATTGGAAGGATATTTTTATGTTCATGATTTTTCCAGCCGAGAAAATATCACTTTTGCACTTCTCAAAGCCACCCCCCACGTCAAGGACTGGTGGGAAACCTGCTATGAGCAGAAGGATGAAAGTACAACCTCATTGTTTTCAGCCTCTCCCACTTGGAATTCATTTCAGGACGCCATAAGGGAGTAGTAATACCCTGCCGGGAGCTATGAGGATAAATACATAAAGTGGACCATGCTATGGCAGGGAAGGGACCAAGGTGTGCTGGAGTTTACAAATGTTTTTCATACCCTTCACATGAAGTTGGTTATCAAGGATTTTGAGAAATATTTGGTACTCAAGTACCACGACTGCCTACACAGATACATCTAGGACGAGATAGATTTCCTAGACATATCCTCTCTCGGCACAGCATATCGATACACCGTGAAGATCACACATAGGTTTAAACAGAAGAAGCGAGACTTTGGATCTGTGAATCTAAAGCAAGGGAGAGGTGCCCTGAAACCACAAAACAAAGGACAAAGCCAAGGAAGGATGGCCCAGGACAACCCACCAAATCCGTAAGCAAAGAACAACACTGCGAAGCTGAAGAAGGACACAGGAAAGTGGTGTGAGTTCCATAAGAGATCCACTCACAACACAAGTGAGTGTCAGGCTAAGCAGTCATTGGTGGCCGAGCTGAAGGCTTCAGAATCAAATTCATGTTTCGACTTTGAGTCAAAACTCAACAAGGGGAATGAAAAATGGAAGTAGATTATCGATGCGGAGGTCAACGCCACCATTTACACCATGAAGATCCAGAAGGAGGAACCCGAAGATCAAGAGGATGAGGAGCGCCACTTCACTCCTAGCTGTGGGTAAAGGGTTTCCCACTACAGTTCATTGTTGACAGAGGGAGCCAAAAGAACCTCATTTCAGCAAAGGTCGTGAAGCCACTGGGCTTACCGACCACAGCACACCATAATCATACACCATCGGGTGGCTTCACCAAGGACGGGATCTTCGCGTGAGCCAACAATGTTTCCTTCCATACAACATCAAGCCCTTCACAGATGAGGTATTATGTGATGTCGCTCCCCTTGATGTTTGTGATGTATTATTAGGCCAAACATACTTGTGGAAGTGACATGTTGTGTATGAGTCAAGGCATAATTCTATTATTGTTACCTTGGGAAATAGGTTATACATGATATGGAGGTAGCCCCACCTACTGCCACCTCTTTGATCTCTGCTAAGAAATGCAACAAGATCATCGACTAGACTAGGAAGGAAGATTATAGCCACATCCATGGCCCCTGAGAAGGGTTCCTCTACACAGCAGAATCAGGTGGATACAGTCATGAAAGAATACATGACATATTCTCCTCACCCACAGAGGTATCGTTTCACTATTAGGTCAAGCATTTGTTCGATCTGACTCCTAGAGCACCTCTACCCAATACGACAATATATCGTTGTTTCATTGTGAAAAATGCCAGGTACAAGCATCGACATGATCAACATCGGGTTCCACACAAGTTTCAGGTGGGCGACAAAGTTTGGTTGCATTTACAAAAATAATGCCTTACAAGAGCCCATCAGAAGCCCAGACCACTCCAATATGGTCCTTACACCATTACCAAGGATGTGGGAAGCAATGCTTTGGACCACAAACTTACCCCATTCCTTGGCTTGCACCGAGTGTTCAATGTGGACCGCTCTCGACCATGCCTGATCCAAGTGGCTCTAGAGACACACACAGGACAAAGAAGGCTTATGAAAGCTAAAAAATAAAAGTGTTTGGATTATGCTCGAACCAGGTTCATATTAAAGATCTCGTTGTCGTGATCGTGGTGGTTTGAATGGTTTGTCAATCCGAGTCCGGATGAGGAAGATAGAGGCAGTCAAATTTTTAGTTGAATTTTGTTGAATAGGCAGGTTAATGGAGACACAATTTGGACTTTTTCCAGCGGATGGAATCTGGCCAACTCTGGCTAGATTCTAGGAAAAAAAAATTCCTTGTTCAAATGACTCCTTCGGCCGAATTTCAAAATTTTCAAAATTTTCAAAAAATAAAAAATAAAAATGAAATATAAAGGAGGTTGTGAGTCACCACCCCCACTACCCTACTCCTCTATATAAGAACGCATTAACGTGAGGAGGCTGGCAGGCATCAAGCCCACGCCAGCCACGTGGGCTGGCCCACCACCATGTGGTGGCCCCATGTACAACAAACCAAACAACCACCATTAAATGAACCCCAATGGCACCCTCCAAACATCTTTTAATATGCCATCAAAACACGTCGATGGGTAATGAATTATGAAGGGAGTTATGGGAAGCAGGCCACTAGGCCAGTGAACCTGCCCCCACTTTGGTTAAACAAACCATTATGTAATAAAAAAAGGAGGGGTGGGATTTGATCCCCCGACCCCTCCTCAACGATTTGCTTAACTTAACCGTTGCGCCTGAACAAACTTTCTTGTTCTATCTGCCCGAAAAATGACATAAAACCCTCATTTTCATAGTGTGCCTGGGGAGGTAGATGGAGGAACCAAGAGCGGGCATGAATTTCAAAACAAAAGAGGCAGAACCCTAACATGCATTTCGAGGCAAAATATTCTTTGATGCTTGAAGATTCTCCGGGGAGGTAAAAATTATTTTTGTCAGAATAAACCAAGTTTATAGACAATTTTCTTAGAATTCTGCAAGGAACCCTATGGCACAGTCAGTTTCCTGATTTGAGTAGCATATTTGCAAAGGACCCGGAGGAGGGAATATTTGAGGAATCTAGGGGGAATCTAAAAGATTCCTTGACCCCAGATTCTCACTTTCTTAGAATTTAGAAATTCGACAGTCGATTTTGCACTATTCGACGCCACAAATCTAATGGTGTGTTTAGATTTTTTATTTTCTCATTCTATTATTCGACCACTTTTCTAAGTGGAGTGCAGGTGTCAACATTTATGTGCAAGTAGTCACTTCCATGTGATTGATGCCCTGAGATTGATGGCACAGACAACTTCAGCCGTTTGACATCCGCTTCTTTAGATGGCCCTTGGATGTGAGGTATATGTAGTTTATTCATGTACTTCTTTTTCTATGCATTGTGCTGCATAGATCCTTCTTTGATGCTTGATGTGGGATCTTGTTTCTTACTCGTTTTCCTGATTCTTTCTTGATGTGATGTGGAATCATCAGTGTGATGTACTTGTTGTCATGATTCATCTCGGTGTGTTTGGAGATCCCTTTGTTGTATGTTGATGGGATACTCATGTTGTCACCATGCATGTTTGCATTGAGATCCCTTTTATGCCATGTTAGCAAGATGCTCATTATCATCATGCATGAGTTTGTGTCATACTGATAGGAGTCTTTTGACTGAGAGTTCCTGCAGTGGAACATCTCTTGGTGCCACTCCTGCGTGAGGGAATTATCCTTGTATGATAACGACATCACCTATATGTACATCATCACTATTGACAACACTTAATGCAATGGCCTACACCATCTTGACACTGGGGCCCGGAGATGTAGTCCCTCCTGGACGAATTCTGTTATCAACGTCTTATGTTTTCATGTGCTGATGATTGTCATGTTCCTCTTCTTTACAACATGCAGATGTATTCATTGATGTTCTTTTAAAAATGCAATTTAACACATCACGAAAGTAAAAGGTCTTGGAAGGGTCCTTTGTCACACCCGGATCTGGATCAAGTGGTATCAGAGCGGTCTTTGTGTTGATGTGAATTGCAACGTGAACAATGGAATGTGCAGCGACAGAGGATGAAAAAGCGATGTATGAGACCATGCTTAAAATTTCCAAAAGGGTGGAAGTAATGTATTAAACTCTACAGAAAGAGACAGAGGAAAAGAAGTGATTGCAGCTTCAGTTGCAAGCCAATGAAGATACCCTAGAAGAACTAAAGCTCAACAACCAAAATCTTCAAACAGAGAATGTTGAATTGAATATGCGTCTACATGAAGAGAAAGAGGGAAAACAAAGTTTGCTACGACAGCTGCAAGAAAAGGTCGAGGCCTTGAAAAAGCTGCAGCATGACCCATGTGAGGTGTTTCGGGAATATTTAGTGTTCTTGGACAAACTCCTAACCCTCTAGATCTAGTAGTAGGTCTAGAAACAACAGACAAAGTAATCTTAGCCTTTCCTATAAACAACAGATAAAATAAGAGAACAGAGAACCTACTTATAGCTTTTGCTTGTTCCTTATCTCCCTTAACCGATTCCGTTTCTCCTTCCCGTACTTAAGTCGCTTGAGAAGTACCTGCACAACTACAGAAACAAAAACCCATCAAAGCATGATGATATCGATCTATTGCTTATAAACAACATGGAATAGAGAAGATGATATACATATGAAAGCATTAACATATAACGGAAGCATAAGTGAAAAACTCTTGAGAGCTTTATTGATAAGGGGAAATATTACAACCCATATGAGCTCGATCCAGTGTCATCCTTCCAATTCAATCCTTCATTAGCCTCATGAAAAGCAAGACAATCTAACCCAATGAGAATACTTGCACTCAATTCTAATCTAATAGCACCAGCATCACCTTACAACTCAATATTTTTCAGCCCTGATCTCTTAGATGAGTGATCTATTTATAGGTGAGTGAAGGAGGTTATGCAATGGAGGTAATGAATGCCTTTCTAAATTTGGAAATCAGTTCCATGGAAGAAGGGATAGGGGATTGATGTTTCCTAATTCCCTTTCTCATCCAAATGCGAACTCAAAGGAGCAGGTTGCATTGAGAAACTTCTGGAGGCTTCTAATAGATAAGGAAACTTCAAACCCTCACGGAAATTTGCTCAAATTCGCTCAGCGCAGGCCAAAGAGGGACCAAGTGCGCTGCATAGCACCCTATCAGTGTATAGTTTGCAATGCATCACACCGTAATGAAGGCCTACCTGAGTTGATCTTCTTAGAGGTAGTTTTTGGATGTTTTCAGCGATGGAACTTATTAGGAAGTAAGGCATTCTGGAGACTAACTTCTTAAGGGCATGTAACAACTACACTAGGGGTTGATAGGCCCTAATAGTACTGATCTGTAATTTGGGGTTGATGTGCCCAAATGGATCTGTAACATGAGGTAAAAAGTAGTTCTCCGAATTCATGTATGTTTCCTGATGATGATTTCATTATTTTTGAAAACCATGCCACAGGAATTGGATCTAAACTATTGGAGAAAATGGGGTATGAAGGAAAAGGATTGGGCATTAATGGCTAAGGCATTGTCAACCCCATCAAAGTAGAGGAATTACCCTGTCAAACAGGACTCGGGTATGTTAGGAAAGAAGTTTTGGAATGCGTCGATACAACTAGCGAACCACCAAAAATAGATAATGAGAATCCCTCATCAATTCTTTCCAAATTGACAGAGGAGGTAAAAGATGTTGATTTCCTTTTGGTTTCATCTTCACATAGTATGCTTTCTATTGGAGATTTGGAGATCCCAATTATAGGGACAAACATGAGGCTCCTTACCAGGACGAAGCACGCGAAGGAAGAAGAACTTGGTGTTAATAACCAAGGCATAACTCAACCATTGGAGGTTGTGCAGAGACCTCAATTTGTAGGCTTGAGATACACCGCAGGAGAATGCTCGAAGGTGTCAGATTCTTTCGAGAAATCGTCGAAATCGTCGAGGAAAGCGAATGATGGGAATACATCCCCATCATCCCGTGACAATGTCCATTGCAGGGAAGGAGCTGAGGTAAGCTCTCATCGCCATACTTACACTAGAGACGGCAAGGAAAGGTATAATCAATTTCAATATTCAAATATTCATTTCGATTATAATCATGTTGTTAGTGATGAACAAAAAATGTGGCATCAAAAAACATGTACCTTTTGTGGATTACATAACCATACATTTTCTAAGTGTTGGAAAATAATGGCGGCACACAAAAGGAGGAGGTATGAAAGACCCTCTCAACAACAAGTAAAGAAGCAGGTTAAACAGATCTAGAGGAAGAATACCTATTTTAGTAATTGTGACAAAAGTGGCCATCAAAGAGCCACTTGTTAGAGGCTCCATCCAAAGCAGTGCCTTAAAGACAAAGTGTCGGTGCATGAACTAGGTGAAATGATTGTTCGATAAGAAAAACCACCACAAGAAGGTGACCCGTTCACCTTGATAAGTGAAAAATGGTTTCTAGATATGTTAGCTTGTCATGGTCATGCTTTTGTAATAATTTGTTGCATTTTAAAATGTAAAAGTGATGACATGTTTTCCATCACTTAATTAGCAACAATGGTGTCTAGTTTTGTTTTGAGTTCTGCGATAAGTTGTGAAAGTGATGTCATGCTTCCATCATGTGTCAAAGAAACAACAGTGTTTGGCCTTATTCTTGTAAATCATGTGTTGAATTGATGATGTGTTTTCCATCACTTGTCGAAGCAACAATGATATGTTGGCCTTGTTTTCATAGCTGGGGTATTGTGTCCATTTCGATGTAAACTTGCTCACTGAGTATGTGTTATAAACTCATGGCATGTATGGGATGCTTGGGTCATTAGTTGATCATGTAAGACAAGCATGTAACGTGCCAAAACAATGTACTACAGGTTGAGGTTTCAGGTGTCAGCTCATCGCTTAAGGCTCCAAAGAACAAAGGCGAATAAGAGGGAATCGAGGCCCTTTGGGATGCTTGTGATGCAGACAAGGTACAAAGAAGTTACAGGTTATTTTTCATGCTTTTGGAGGACCAAAAGATCCTCAGTGAGGAGGATTGATCCAGGTGGCTCCAGAGACACACAGGATAAAGAGGGCTTATGAAAGCTCAAAAATCAAAGTGTTTAGATTATGCTCGAACTAGGTTCATGTTCAAGATCTCGTTGTCGTGATCGCGGTGGTGATAACTGTTCATCAATCCGAGTCCGAATAAGGAAGATAGAGGTAGTCAAAGTTTTGGTTGACCTTTGCTGACTGCACAGGTTAATGGAGACACAATTTGGACTTTTGCCGGCAGATGGAATCCAACCAACTCCGGACAAATTCTAGGTGAAATTTTTGCCTTGTTAAAATGACTCCTTGGGCCAAATTTTGAAATTTTCAAAATTTTCCTTATTGTATTTAAAAAAAATGAAATATAAAGGAGGTGGTGGGCCACCACCCCACGCCTCTATATAAGAACACATTAACATGAGGAGGCCAGTGGGTATCGAGCCCGCGCTAGCCACGTGGGCTAGCCTACCACCATGTGGCGACCCCATGTACAACAAATCAAACAACCACCATTAAATGAACTCCAACGACACCCTCCAAACAGCTTTTAATATGCCATGAAAACGTGTCGGTGGGTAATGAATTATGGAGGGAGTTATGGGGAGTGGGCCATCGGACTGGAAGACCTACCCCCACTTTGGTTAAACAAACCATTATGTAATAAAAAAAGGAGGGGCGAGATTTGATCCCCCGACCCCTCCTCAACGATTTGCTTAACTTAACCGTTGTGCCTAAACAAACTTTCTTGTTCTATCCGCCTGAAAAATGATATAAAACCATCATTTGCACAGTGCGCCTGGGGAGGCAAATGGAGGAACCAGGAGTTGGCACAGATTTTGAGACAGAGGAGGTAGAACCCTGACATGCATTTCGAGGCAGAATATTCTTTGATGCCTGAAGATTCTCTGGGGAGGTAAAAATTATTTTTGTTAGAATATAACCAAGTTTATAGTCAATTTTCTCATAATTCTGCAAGGAACCCAATGCCACAAGGCAGTTTCCTGATTTGAGAAGCAGAGTTGCAAAGGACCCAGAGGAGGGAATCTTTGAGGAACCTAGGAGGAATCTAAAAGATTCCTTGAGCCCTAGATTCTCACTTTCTCAGAATTCAGAAATTCGACAGTCGATTTTGCACTATTCGACGCCAGAAATCTGATGGTGTGTTCAAATTTTTCATTTTCTCATTCTATTCTTTGGCCACTTTTCTAAGTGGAGTGCAGGTGTCAGCATTTATGTGTGAGCATCCATTTCCATGCGATTGGCATCGTGAGATTGATGGCATGAACAACTTCAGCAGTTTGACATCCGCTTCTTCAGATGACCCTTGGATGTGAGGTATATGAAGTTTATGAATGTACTTCTTTTGCTATGCATTGTCATGCACAGATCCCTGTTTGATGCTTGATGTGCGATCTTGTTTCTTACTCGTTTTCCTGATTCCTGATTGATGTGATGCAGAATCATCAGTGTGATGTACTTGTTGTCGTGATTCATCATGTTGTGTTTGGAGATCCCTTCGTTGTATGTTGATGGGATACTCATGTTGTCACCATGCATGTTTGCATTGAAATCCCTTTTATGCCATGTTGGCGGGATGCTCATTATCATCATGCATGAGTTTGTGTCATATTGATAGGAGTCTTTTCAGTGAGATTTCCTGTAGCAGAACATCTCTTGGCACCACTGCTGTGTGAGGGAATTATCCTTGTATGGTAGCGACATCACCTCTATGTACATCATAACTATTGACAACATTTAAAGAAGAGACCTACACCATCTTGACATTGGGGCCCGGAGACGTAGTCCCTCCTAGACGAACTCCGTTATCAACATCTTATGTTTTCATGTGCTGATGATTGTCATGTTCCTCTTCTTTACAACATGCAGATGTATTCGTTGATGTTCTTTTAAAAATGTCTTGGAAGGGTCCTTTGTCACACCTGGACCTGGATCAATTCCTCCCACCATTACTGGACACATCAGAGATTGCAGAACATCTCAATAGGGACCAAGTTCAGTAAAAGTTTCCCCATCTCATGGAGGCACTCAACACAATGGGGACCATTTCTTCCTAAGTGGGGTGGAATGATCTAGGTGGATTTTGGTGGCCACCCGCATATCCCACTTGGACCACCACCATTGTCTCTTTCACTTTTTATGTTTTCTTATTTGTAGCACAATTTACTATTTTCGCAGTTTTTTGGGTCCTGAAATTCGGAGCCATTTTGAGGCCATAAACGATGTTTTTTGGGAAAACGGGGGCCAACATGGGTCTTTGATTACTGTTGACCACTCAAAAGTTTTAGTCCTTGGATAGATATTTCTAACGAGGTATTTTTCACGTCAAACGAAGATTGTATGCCAAAGTTACAACCTCGGGAAGTTAATATACTAATTTACCCTAATAGGGCCCATAATTTGGTGCTTCATTTCCTAGGGTTAGGTTTTTGGATGTTTAGGGTTTTCCATTGTTTCTCAATAATAAATATGCCTTTGAGCCTCATTGTAACATAGTTCAGAGGCATGGAGCGGCCACATCTCTTCTCAGAGATAAGCTACCATCGCTCGAGCTAGTCTTATTTCCATTTTGTTTGTAAGGATACTTTAGTATTTGATATTAATGAAATGAAATTTTATTTCCACTGCATCTCTGCGTTTATGTTTATTTCTATATTTTATTGCGTTCCTACATTAATCCGGATCATACAATCATGAAGTTTGAAGCCTTCATCCTTCTCTTTCCTTAGGGCGCATGGCGCAATCACAAAGCCTAAATCTTGCATCCTTCCCTCTTCCTTTAGGGCGCATGGCACAATCATGAAGCACGAAGCCTTCATCCTTCCCTCTTCCCCTATGCATTCTGCACCCAAGAATTTCTTAGACCCTTCCTCTTGAGTGCATGGCACAGTAGGAAAGGCTAAAGGAGGCCTCCTCTCAACCCTTAAATAGTCAAACTGGGCTTTCAAGCCTCCCTCTCTTTTGTTTAGGGTGCATGGCTTAGTTTTTGTAACAACCCCAGGTTAAAAGTTCATGTAATAAAGGATAATAAATGAAAAATAAGACCAAGGCCATGGGACACATATTCCAAGCTAAATGATGGGAAAAACATCGTAGTGGGCGTCACTTCAGTTTATTATGTCTAAGGAAATTGGCAAAGACAAAGAGGCATTATTTGGAATTTTATTTATGAAAATAAAGAAAAATAGGATAAAAGGGAGATGAAGGGTAAAAAAATTTCATAATCAAGAAAATTGAATAAAAAATAAGGAAAATAAAGAAAATAAAGGCCTCACTAATAAAAAGGCTTCTGAGAACCAATTCAAAACTTTTTTCAGTTTAGCTTTTCTCAGTTAAGTTTTGGAGTTGTCTTTATTGTCTCATACTCTTGCACACATAGAGCATTCTTGGAGCACTTTAGCATTGGAGAAAGGAAGAATAAGTAATGACAAGGAAAGAAAAGGAAGGAAGAGGGCACTCGAAGGAAAGATAAGGAAAGAAAAGGAAGGAAAAGGAAAAGCAAGGAAAACAAGGAGAAGGTTGGATCAACAACTTCAGCCGGAAGATTTTGCAAGTAACATGTTGCATGTGTGATTTCCTAGTTGATGTGTGAATACATGATATATGAATCTGTGTATTTGGTTCTTTTGTTTTCATTGGCATGGGTTTTGTTAGGTTTGGTAGCGGTTTTAGCCTTGCCTTTCCATTTTCTAGATAACCATGGTGAGATGGAATTCTTTTCTCGTTGAGCTTTGGATTTCCATAAGGTCTTGCAACAAGGTGAAGTGGTCTTAGGAAAATTTCCATGGGTTGGGGGTGGAGGTGGTTTAATCTCTAGGAAGTCCTTGACAAGTGGGTGGAGATAGGAAATTTCTTAAGGTAATGGTGAAGAAACTCTGAGGCATCCAAGCTTGTTTGGGTTTCGTGATATCTTGATCAGTTTTGGCAAGATCGTGGTAGCCTGAGGGTGGAGGTGATTTAATATCTATGAATCCATGGTTGTTTATGTCTTGAGATCCTATATTCATGCTTCGAATATGGCATGAGGGTGATCGGCTGAAAGAAATATTTGGTTCAACTCAATCTATGGTTGGGTGGTATGTGGAAGTCCCTGACTTGGTTGGATTTTTCATAAGTTAATAAGAGCTATTTTCCTACTGTAATTTATGAGAAATTGTACTTGTTATTATGATTATTTGATGGCTATTTTTTCATGTTTAATAATATGGTTATATGTTGGTTATAAGCATGGATTTATAAGGTGATCTAGTTATGACTTGTTTAGGATTTGATAAGTATTTGTTGGTTAATGAATGCATGGGCTAAGAAGTGATATTGCGGCTATTAGGAGAGGGAATTAGACCTTCTTGGTGATTCTCAGATAAGTTTCATACTCCTATGATCAAATATGCATTCATGAATTGTAGCTTACATGTTCATTATATGTTTGATGAAATGGATGTCATGGTTAGGCCTGGTTAGGTAAAGCTCTTGTTCAAGTTTTGTATGTTTATCATTTTCCTTATGTCATTTAAAATTTTGAGAAGCCTTAGGCAATTCTGTGTAGGGATCTGGAGGCTAGCCTGGAATTGTGGCTCAGATCTCGAGACTGCAGGCACTGAACTAAGCAATTTAGGTCACAACCACATGGAGCAAGGCTTGTGAGTGTGGTTGGAGGCTTTCAACCGCATGCAGGCAGTGTCAAGGGTGAAATTGGGAGTCTAGGTCACTAAAAAGCAACCAAAACTCACAGTTTGGTCACCTGGGGTGGTTCTTTGGCCCCTGAGTGTCTTTTAAGCCTTTAATGATGTCTATGAGTTGTCAGTTGTCGACCCCACTTCCATAATTGAGGCTTGGAGGTTGGGTCATTTCATCACTAGTAGAATATGATAAATTAGTGATTAGGTTACTAAAAACGTTAGTCACCACAACTTTTCCAAGTGAAATACTACCAAAAATGGGCAATTTCAAGTGACCCACCTAAAAACAACTAACATAAATGACTAATTTAATCACGGGTTAAAATATATGGCTAAATAATAAGTAATACAACTAAAAATGACTAATGTGAATGACTAATGTAAACTAAACTATGGATAGCTTCTAATAAGGTATTTTTGAGGTACCTACTATTGGGCTATAGAAAAAGTATGTTTTATCCTCATATGTTAGCTTAATTAATCATTCATTTTATATGTTTATCTTCATTTTATAAAAGAATTTAGAAGAAATTATTGTAGAAGCTGAATAAAAACAAACATTAGCGAATTGTGTAATTTTGGGCATGAAAGCTAACTTTCGCTATTTTTATATGCAGGAATATGAATTGAACGATTGTTGTTCAAACGATGGAACAACAGTGACCAAGAAAAGAAAAAGGACAATGTATCACTTATGAAGGCTAGTGGAAGAATAGGGGAATCAAATTTATTTTGTAATAAAATTTGATTGTCGGTTGCGAAATCCTCAGGATCTCCTGATCCCGAGGATTCACTCCTATCTGTTTGTCTCTCATAGATTATATAAAGTCAATGGGCGAAATAGAACAGGCTAGCTAGGAATTTGGAGATTGTAACTTTCATTTTTTACCCAAAGTATTCTCACCATAGTGATGTTGTATCTTTATTATTTAATTTAATGAGAAAGACCATGTTTTACTTGTAATTGCATTATGAGTGTCTTTCGGCAATGAATTCTGGAGACTCTGGGCCCGATATCTAGGGGATTTACTGCTTTTCTTGTGCCATGCTTATTTCTTTTTACTCTTGCAATTTTTCATTCCTGTTATTTCATGAAACTAGAATTATTCTAATTTTTGTGAGTATTGATCTTTATGATTTACCTTTACCATTCAAAGTAGATTCTAGATCTTGCTATGTTTACATATGTGTGTTAGTATTTGATGAATTTATCAAATTAGTTGAAGTATTTGATTGGTGTTCCTTCTGAGTAGTGTTATCAGAGATCTTGAGTTCACAGTTATTTCTTTCAGTTAAAAGATTGAATAGTTGCTTGTTGTTTATTTGTTGTAGTTTTCCTTCTTGTTGAATGAATTATTGTCGATACTAGTTAGTAAATCTGCTAAGAGTGATTCATTTAGCATACTTGCATTCAAATTTAGTTCTCCGCACAATATATTAAAATAGATTTGAAAATGCTTTAAGGTTTGCCCTCAAATTTGTTTTGGATTGAACTTCGAGAATTAGATATTAATTATTGCAATGATTTGAAATCATTTCATTTTGAAGTAGCCTCTAAATTCACTTGCATAGACAATGTTGAACACTCTTGAAATGAACAGACTTACCCTAGGTTGATAATTAATGTAGGTATTAAGGTTGATTTTAATAGTCATCTTAGTGCACCAATATTTTGGTGTCGTTGCCGGGGAGAGTGTTTCAAAATGATTTCTTTTTATTTTTCTTGTTGTAAAAGAATTGGGTATTAAAAACTGGAGGTAAGAACCTGCATAACCAGTAAGTAAAGTGCTCGCTTAACAACCCACTTTTCAGAAAATGCATAGGGGTTAAATAGGAGTAGGGGTTTTTATGAATGACTAAGAAGAAAAGGATAGAAAAAGATCAGACCCCCCACCAAAATCCACAAAACCCAAGGGATCAGTGAACCTTGGAAGATCAAATTTTATCTACGAAATCATAAGAAAAATAGAATCTCAAACATCAGTAAGACTCCAGACTATATCTAGAAAAAGCCCTACCGCAATCCCTCAGGCAACAGGCTCACCACCTGTAGGCTATGTTGAGATTCATAGCCAAACCAAAGGATCTGAATAGAGCTTTCAGGTTACCGAAAATTTACATTCTGATCCTTCACAAGAGGGAAAATCGTGCAATTTAAGAGAAGGAGAGGGAGAAACCAGTGGAGCTGCTAAGGCAGAGCCACAATTGTCTGAACTAGGATCTCCTGTGATTCCAGATCTGAGCAAAGTCATAAAAACACTTCAATTTGAAAATACTCCACTTATTCAGATAACATACCCTAAAGTCCCTGAAGGATATTGCCACATTTTCAACCAAATGGCAAGTCAACCACCTCAAGGTCAGACCTCAACGTTGGAATATCCCATAGTCGACCTAGTAGCCAATGCCCCGATGAAAGCTATTTCCTTGCAAAACATCCCAACCTTTCACGGGATGAACACAGAGGATCTAGATGCCTTCTTATTCGAGTTTGACATCCTTTGCAGAGGATACATTTACACCACCGATCCTCAAAAATTGAAGTTGTTCCATTCTACCCTAAAAGGAGCAAATTTGCGGTGATTTATGGGTTTGGGTGGATGCACTATTAATTGTTGGGATGGCATGAAAACTTATTTTCTCACGAAATATTAGGACTAATGTAGGACTAGAGAATTAAAAGATGAAATCTTTAAAATGTCTGTGAAGAATAATGAAACTCTAGAGAAATATCTCGAACGGTCTCAGTACAATTTGCATAGATCCCCTCACCCCACATTACCAAAAGTAGTCCTGAAAGCCATATTAACAAAAGGAATGAAAGAAGAATGGATAGAAACTTTAAATTTGATGGGGAAGGGAGACATTTCTCAAGAGGATTATGATGAAATTTTTTGATTGTGTATCAGGTGTTCGTGAGGTAGCACACACACCGGGTCAGGAAGTCGAGATTCTATGACTAGAGGAAGAAAACCACCCAGTGGAGGCGTGACAAGAGTAGAAATCGGTAACCTCCTGGAGGACTTCAAGACAAACATATTAGGCACGATGACTACATAATTAGATGTCCTGTAGGCCAAACAAAAACAAGCCTTAGCAAACAAAATTTTGTCGTTTTTTTCCCACACTGCCAAAAGAAGCACAACCAACGGGAGTGTCTATTGGACATGATATAGACATGTGCTATCTGCACCAAGGACCATGCCACCAAGCAGTGTCCATCACTTCCAGGGCTGAAAGCAGTTTTTAAAAAAGCAGAAGAAAAGATAGAACCAATGTACTTAATGAACTAGTTTCGACTATGGCAAGGCCGACCTAGAGGTATGTCACAAGACCCATCTCAGTTCTTTCCTTCTTCGCCATTTAATCAACAGCATAATTCTGGAATAGTGTGGCAAGGTCAATCACCTTTCTTGACTTGGAAGTCCCAACTGTTTCATATGTCACCTTGTCCAACTCAGTCCTTTCCAAGTAATGGTTGGCCGAATTCTCCTTTTTCTACTCCTTTTTGGCAAAATAATCCATACCCATCCTAGTGGCCTGCCTCTACTTCACAAAATTTGAACTGGTCTCCGAATTGGCAGCAACCTCTAGGGATAACCAATTTTCCTATGGGGATAGGTCCTCAACCTCAACCTACATTATCAGCCCCATATCCATTACAACAAAATCCTCAGCCCCTTCTGTATCCCCAACTACCAGCTCAACCAAATCCAAACCCCAATAACAGATTGGTTCAGTTGATACAAATTGTTGAAAACTCAGACCTTGAGACTGAACAAAAAGAATGCAGTGAACTTAGGCTGAGGTCAGGACACATGATCACTCCTAAGGAAGATGAAGACCAGCCACCAAATGAGTTATAAACATCACTTGTAACTACACCTTCGACTATGACTGACACAAAAATAAAACAGGGAGAAGACACAGTCGAACAAAAAATCCTGAAAAACTCATAATTACTTCTCCCCCATCCCTGAAATATTAACAATACCTAAACCAATTGTTTATCCATACTTTGATATCTTAGGGGAACTTAAAAATCTATGCATTAAAATTCCTCTCCTCCAGGCCATCCAAGGTATTCCTATTTATGCTAAAACGATTAAAGAACGATGTGAAAAAAAGCCCGTGAGGAAAATAAAAGCTTCACCAACTATCCATGTCATAGGAACCCTGTCTGATTTAATTTTGGGCAGGGAAACACCGATAAAATATGAATATCCAAGGAATCCCATAGTTGTGGTCCAAATACATGGTCACTCCTTTCAGAACACACTATTTGACTTGGGTGCAGCCATTAACATATTAACCACGAAAACTTGTGAGACACTTGGTATCACAGCTCTGGAACCAACCACCACCCTACTAGAACTTGTTGATCGTTCGGTGGTAAAACTAGAGGGAACTTTGCTGGACATTACGGTTTCCATTGATTCATGGGAGTACCTAGTAGATTTTCTAGTTATCAACCCAAAAAGTCAATTAGATGGGCACCCTTTGATTTTGGGCCGACCTTGGTTGGAAACAGTCGATGCTTATATAGGTTTCCATACGGGAAACATGACCATTGCTAAGGGAGACACTGTAAAGAATCTCATTTTATATCCTCCTACCAAACCAAGTCTGCCCATTGTGAAAATACATAAACAACCACCCACATACCTAGAAGAAAGTATTTTTTCACCGCTTACAGTAGCATAAGCGCTTGAGTTCAAGAATTAGACTAAAGACGATGTAATTAATAACATTATTAACTAGCCAACCACTGTGAATATTGTAAATGTCAAATGTTAAAATAAATTCTTGATAATGAATCCTTGGAAGACCCTTTTAAAGATACTAATGATTAGCATATCCCGACAACTATCGTTCATAATGGCATGTCTATTGAAATTGAACCAGGCAAGATTTTAAACATCAATGATAGCCTGGACAGTGACCAACAACAAAATATCATTCAAATTCTACAAAAATATAAAGGGGCTTTTGCTTGGGACTATCCAGACATGAAGGGAATAGACCCACAATTATGTACACATCATATCTACACCGAAAAGGATGCTCGTCCTATCCAACAACCTCAATGGAGACTAAATCCACATCTCAAAGATATTGTAAAAGAAGAAATATAGAAGTTGTTGGACGTGAATTTTATTTATCCCATCTCGGATAGTAAGTGGGTCTCTCCACTGGTAGTTGTTCCCAAGAAAAACGGGAAGTGGTGCATCTGTGTGGATTATAGGGAATTGAACAAAGCCATGCAAAAAGATCACTTCCCTCTTCCATTTATTGATTAAGTCCTTGATACATTGACAAGAAAACAATTCTTTTCCTTTCTTGATGGCTTCAATGGCTATAATAAGATCCAAATCACCCCTGAGGACCAAGACAAAACCACCTTTACCTGCCCATGGGGTACGTTTGCTTACAAAGTGTTACTGTCTCGTTTATGCAATACCCCAGCTACATTACAGAGGGTCATACTTAGTATTTTTGTTGATCTGATAAATGAGGGACTTGAAGTTTACATGGATGACTTCACCACATATGGGGATGACTTTGACCAAGTGCTACAGACATTAGAGAAGGTTTTGGAATGATGCAACGTAAAGTGTCACATGATGATGACAAAAGGCATAATCCTAGGACAATACATTTTTGCACTGGGATACAGGTAGATCTAGCGAAGATAGAGGTAATTCTCCTCCTACTTGCACCTTGTACTCAGACAAAGGTATGTAGCTTCCTCGGATATGCGGGTTACTATCGCAGGTTCATAATTTTTTTCACAAATTTTTGCGCCTTTGTATGCTTTAACGGGAAATGTTGAAGTTAAATGGTTTGATAAATGTGACACTACTTTTATAGATTTTAAGAAATTAGTTTCGATGGGACCAGTACTGTGTGGACCCAACTAGGAGCTAACCCTTCATATATCTAAGGACGTGTCAAATGCTGTAATAGGCATTGTCCTTGGCCAAGAGGAGGACAGAAAGCCTTATGCTATTTCCTATATCAACAAAAATCTTATTGCTGCTGAACTTAATTATACAGTAACAAAAAAGGAATTTTAGTTGTCGTTTATGCCATAAATAAATTTAGACATTATATAACTACCTATAAAGTTTTTCTGTATACTAATCATTCTGCCATTAGATACTTAGCTAACAAACCAATTACAAATGGACGAGTGACACATTGGTTGTTACTTTTGCAGGAGTTTAATATCACCATTAAAGACCATCCAGGGAAGGAAAACCCAATCGCGGATTTTCTGTCTTGGGTTACAAAGATAAATGATCCGCTGGTAGTGGATGACCAGTTTCCAGATGAACATTTTTTTTCCATAGCTGTTAAAACACCATGGTATGTGTTATCACCTAGATTGACCTCACGCTAAGGGGAGGCAATTCCAAGGTAACCACAAACCAAGCTTAGCCTGGTAGCTAGCCCTACCAGGCCAGGAGAGGGCTCTCTCCATATGGATCTCAGCCAAGATGACTGGATCAGGATCAAGATTTTATGCTAGGTATAGTAGCTCAAAGGTTTTGACAGGTGTTGTTGGTGGTTTTCTAGATCATAAGGAGATGGGAAATTTAGGTCTGGGAAACTAACTCAGAATTGCAGGGTGTTCTATGGGGCAAGGTAGGCATAAGCTTTAGAACCTTAGGCTTGATGAGGTTAAGTGCTACACTAGTGAGGAGCTAAGAAGGGAATGAGAAGGTCATGAATCCTTCTTAAACAACAGAAAAGACATGAAATATTGGTGTTTTCCCAAGGCAGAACACTTAATGGATTCCACCTATCTGACTTGAAAACATCGAATTAGAAGCAATTACATGAGAGAGGCATACATGAAAAACATGAAAACATAATAAAAAAAGAAGAAACTCATGCTAAAGGCCATACCACATGGATCCCATAAAAATAGTTGCAACTTTATTTAGTTTCCTGCCAAACTGCTACAAGATGATGTATATTCAATACATGAGCATCCAGCTGAATCCAACCTCTACAAATGACTAAGAAAACACATGATATAGGCATCAAAACAACTCACCCTAGCCTCAGGGGTCGAATCCATGAAAATAGGAGCTGATCTAACTGATAGTAAACAAGGAACAAGAATATAGGCATTATCAACAACTTACCTCCAAAAGAGGGGAAACTGATTCATTGCCCTCAAAACAACCTTTAATCTAATGAATCTACCCTCTACAACTATTTAACCATCATATTTACAAGCCATGACATCAATTACATCAGTAAATCATCCATCATGAGAGAGAAATTATGATCATAGTCGAAAATTGGCAAAATAGGTATCCTGAGCAAAATTTTCTCTACGCACAGTGCCACTGGCTCTACGCATATTGCCACTTTCAGGACACTTTTGGAGGCCTTCCCATCATCCAAATTGATCACAAGATAACTCATTGGAAGGTTCTTCAAGTCTACTTTCTAGAACACCTAGAATTTGTTCATTTGGATCTCATTTGACCCCTCAAAACTTGATTCTCCCAAGGCTACTTCTATGTGTCCAAAAAGTGGCAGAAAGGTCAATTTTGGAGTGTTTTTGGACCTTTTGGTGGACTAATTTTGCTCCAAAAATTCTGAAAATTGCTAGGGTGCATGTCCTCACTTCCCTGAATCCAAAAATGCAAACCATTCCTCCATTGGGTGCCCCTAGGAAAAGCACAGCAGCAGTGGCATTGCGCTTTTGGGCAGTTTTTCTGTGTATTGAATTTCAAAAATTTGCAAGTGACAAAAATTTCTCCAAACTTGCTCAAAACTAGTGAGAAGCACCAGCATCAATTGTCTTGATGAGCCAAGGAAGATTCAGCAAGCAACCTAAGTCTATCCTCCTCCTTTTTGCCCTTTAGAGCCCGCCTTAGCCTAGCTTTTCACTGCCATTGTTTTCCTCCTCCTCATAATCTTTGTCCTCTGTGTCCATGTTAGTTGAGTTTTGAAGCCTTGAAACCCTAGATAAGGTAATTGAGGAATGAGTTATGGTGAATAGGGGTAGGGGAATGGGAGGTGATCATATTAGGGTTTGAGCTTATGAGTGAGCTTGTGAGAGTGATAAAGAGGTTATGAGGGTTTTAGGAATTTGTTTTAGGGTTTGAGGTTGTATGAAGGGAATGAGTGAGAGTGATTTAGGAGTGTGGGGATGTGTTAGGGTATACTAGACAATGAAGGGTAATATATGAGTTATGAAAGTGAGGGAAAAGGTTTTTTAGAATGAGGGATATAATGAGGGAATATAGATGAGGGGAGAGGGAGTGATGTAAAGAGGGTTTTGGTTCTAGGGATGGGTGATGGGAAACAAAGCAGTTAGGGTTTTGTAGAGAAAACTAGGGTTTGATTTTAAGTATGAAGAAAATGTCTATAACTTTCATTGTGCAAGCTAAAAATCAAGTGGAGAAGGGCAATTTACTTGTAAAAGAGGAGACAATAGAAAATTTGGTGAATTTTTGTTGTTATAGGAGATTTGGAGGCTTACTACCCTACGCGCAGTGCCTTCACCCAAAAGTGTAGCGCCTAGCCCTACGCACAATGCCTTTGTTATTTTGAACTGCTGAAATTTGCCAGAAGCGCAGCGCCCTGCTCTACGCGTAGCGCCCTGTTCCCAACGCATATCTCTTTTTATAGGAAACTTTTGGAGGCCTTCTCGGTGTCCAAATTGGGCGTGGGATAGCTCATTGGAAAGCTTGTCGAGTCTAATTACCATAAAATCTTGAATTTTTCAATTTGGTGCTTATTTTCCTTGTCAAAATCTCAATCTCCCAATACTGGTCAAAATGTGCAAAATGAGGTTGCCAAAATGCAGAGCTATTTTGAAATCAACTTTTGAAGGTCTTTTTCAACTCCAAATTGAGCTCATGATAGCTCATTGGAAATATCTCTATGTCTAGTTATCATTTTATGCATCAAGAAAGTCATTTGGTCACTCCAACTAGGAGAAATATTAATTTTTCTAAGGTCACTCTAGAAGTGCATCAACTCTCTTGAGAAAATTGTATTTTTGACATTTTGATAAAACCATGACATTTGTGTAAAAAGTGAAGGAGGTTTTTCTTCCTTGGCCTATTTTTGACAAAACCCTCTCTCACTTTTTCCAAATTCTACTCTGTTTTGTCTAGAACATAGTTTGAAGAAAAACTGGCCCTATGTGTGGCAAATGATTTGTCCCTTGGAATGACTTATTGAAAAATGATGGAGACATGATGTGTATGAGTTGGAATGGCCTCATACTCACTGAAATAACCTCCCTTATGCCTCATATAATCAGATTTATTTGATTCTATAGCCAACCTAGCTCAATGGGTGAGGAAATTAGGGTTTAGTGCCTGTGGAAAATGATGATTTGGACACCCTTAGGAAAAAACAACTCCCTTTGGCATGCACTTAACCCTTTGAAACTTTACCCTTTCACTTGACTATTTCCTTTGAAACATTGAGTTAAAAGCTTGGAATGGTTAATTTATTACTTTTGAAAGACATAAAATTACATAATGAAATAAGCATTTCTCTTTACAAATCATCTTCACATGGCGAAGGGATGTTATTTGATCACCCTTTACTTGTTGGTCTTATGCAATGGAATGGAACCTTGGCAACCCTAATGACCCAATGAAACCTTGAAAAACATTAAAGACCTAATGAGACCTTGAAGGACTGAATTTCAAGACGACATAATGACCTCTTGACTGATACAAATGGCATGATAAAAATAACTTAATGGATGATGTACAGTGAACAAGATATGAAAATATGCCAGCAAGTAATCACATTTAGGGAAGAGTGATGTTTTTGGACTAGGACTACCATCAGTGACTAATTTTTTGCATGAACTAGTGGAGTGATAAAAAATTGCTGAATCGAATCCCTAAAATGATACGAAAATAGGATTTTTGATCACTGATGGCAGGATGAAAATACTGACACTAACAATATGCAAATGTAGCAAACTATCTGGTGGTAGGAAAGCTGCCCAGACACTTGACAACAAGGGAAAGGAAACTGATTGTCTAGCGCAACACCCGATTTTCTTGGATTAGTGGATACCTTTTTCATACAGGGTTTGATATGTGCATACACAGATGCATTTGTGAAGATGAGATTTATGACATCTTGAAGGCCTACCATGACGAGCCTTGTGGAGGACACTTCGCAAATCGTAGAACAGGGCATAAGGTACTATAGATGGGCTATTATTGGCCCACCATTTTTAAAGACACTAAGAAATATTTCTAGGCTTGTGATAGTTGCAAGAGGATGGGTCGTCCTCGTCAATCTGACGAAATGTTGCTGCAGCCCCAATTGGTAATAGAACATTTCGAACGATGGGCATTGGATTTTGTTGGCCCATTTCATCTGCCATTAAACCAAAAGGCCTACATACTGGTTGCCACATACTATGTAACAAAGTGGGTATAAATAGTAGCTTTGCCAAGAGCTACAGAATAAGCTATAATTACTTTCCTTTTCGAGTTATTTGTGCAGTATGGTTTACCTAGGGAAGTGATAACAGATGGAGGGGGGGAATTTGTAGGACATAAGATTACAACCACCCTACGGAACCACCACATCACACATAGAGTCACCTCCCCATATCACCCACAGGAGAACGGGCAAGTTGAAAGCACTAATAAGGTCATTGAAGCAATTTTGACCAAGACAGTTTCGACACATCGATGGGACTAGCCTGCTAGATTGCTAGAGGCCTTGTGGGATTATCACACAAATTGGTGAAATACTATTGGATATTCTCCATACCAACTTTTATTTGGCAAAGAACCCCTATTTCTTATTGAATTTGAAATAAAGACTCTCATAACAACCCATGAAGTTGGACTGGATCTGACAGAGGCCCAACCTAAATAACTTCAACAAATAAATGAATTGGATGTAGCTCGACACCTTTCTCTACAAAGCATTGCAATTATTTAGTAGCAAAGGCTAAGTGGCACGAAAATATTATTAAAAAGAAGACGTTTCAGAAAGGAGACTGTGCGCTCCTCTATGATTCCAGATTTCAAGACTTTTTGGGTAAGTTACAGACAAGGCAGCTTGGCCCATATGAAATTTAAGAGGTGCACAACAATCACACTCTCACTCTGACCACCATTGATGAGTCTAGCCATTCTTTCTGGGTGAATGGACATCGGGTACATTTTTATCATAAACCACTCACCAAAGAGTCTTTTTTCCAACAGGTACGTGATGATCCCACTATGAAAATTTTAGCTACAGGGAGTAATGACCCGACAACTTTACTTTCATGAAAACTTATCTCTCTTTAGTTGTAAATAATGTATATATTTTTCTTATAGTTGGTTTTAATTTATTTTAGATAGGAATCACTATGTAAATACGAGGATTTCTCTTGTTTTTTTGGTGTGTTTAATAATTGTTGTTTAATCAATTGAACAATTGTTGTTCAGTCAATTGAACAACTGTTGTTCGGTACAACGAACAAATATTATTTCTTTTTGGTGTGGTTATAATTTTTGTTCAATTAATTGAACAATTGTTTTTCAGAAGAATGAACAACTCCGATTTATTTTTCGTGTGTTTGATGTTTAATCAATTGAACAACTTTTGTTTGGTAGAACGAACATCTCCGATTTCTTTTTGGTGTGTTTTCTGTTCAATAAATTGAAATGATGTTGTTCGTTCAATTTAACAGTTGTTGCTCGATAGAATGAACAGCTCCGATTTATTTTTGGTTTGTTTTTTATTCAATCAATTAAACAGTTGTTGTTCAGTCAATTGAACAATTGCTGTTCGGTAGAACGAACAACTCCGATTTCTTTTTGGTTTGTTTATTGTTCAATCAATTGAACAACTGTTGTTTAGTCAATTTAACAATTGCTATTCGGTAGAACGAACAACTGTGATTTCTTTTTCTTGTGATCAATAATTGTTGTTCTAATAACTGCACCATTGCCATTCAATTTTAATTAAGCAGCCATTTTTCTCTCCCATGCTTTCCTATCAAAACCATATTTTTGGATTGGGAATTTGTACCCAAGATAAAGGAAAAAAAATAATATTAATACCATTATGACTTGTAAAACCTTTGGTGGTTATCTTTATTCTGAAACTGACCTAGTTCATATATATAATGACTGTCTGAATATTTTCTCTTTGGACATATCATAGAATGATTCACTGTCCTAATACCATGGCAGCTTATCTTTCACACTTTCAATTGATAATTCCCTTTGGAATGATGATATAGGGATAAAAGAATTACTTTCATTGGCATTTTTTACTTCTCACGCCATCCCTATCTCTTAAGGAGTAAATGAGCCTCCCTCCCTTTACAATAAAAATATAAAAATATGGAAATATGGAAATACAATAAAAATCTTCTTAAAGAAGATCGGGGGTCTCATTACAAGCTAGCCTACCATGATCATAAGGATGTAATAAGTGAAATTCCATTATGGTCACCACACCATGGTAATGGCCTTCTAGATAGTCAGAACTGTCAGAAGGACAAGAGGTCTCACCACGAGCTGACCTGATCACTTTGTTATATCCTGGTGAATGGAACTATGATTATCTAGTTACCATGCCAACATAGTGGTCTCTTTATAGCAATAAACAACCATCTAAATACTAAATGGAGGATTCTAGCTCATTTTTGGGTTAAAAAGAAACCCCGTCGAGGCTATGAACGTCTGCTGGCAGCAGTGGTTCTGCTTGTGGTATTGAAGTTCTATATTACATTGCCAATTATTCTTGGGCTTGTGACATCCACCCATGGTATTCATTCATCCATGGAATTGACCCGTGGTATTGTAACTGAAAAATACTATAGGTAACAAGTCGCATTTTCCCATCCATATATTTGTTCAAAAATAAAAAATGAACACTTAAATAAAAATTACCTTTGTGATGGTATTTCATCATGACATCTTCTAGTTTACATCATCATCCTGCATACACGTCGACACATCTCCCAAAGTTATATACTTTCAAGGGTCTCTTTCTTTTTCAGACTTCATCAGCGTCTACATATATTTCATGGAGATATACTTGTTGGATCTCTTGGTATTTGGATGTTGATTTCCTTTTCCATGGTTGCATATCCCATGATCTCTTCTTTCCTTCCTTCACAAATTTCATTCCAAATAATTTCCAATTTGAATTCCTTCAATTATTGTCAACCACCTCATATTGCATATGAGGACTTATTATGTTGATTTCATTCAGTGAATGTGTGACCCATGCATTTTTGCATCCCTTCGAATGTGTTGGGGCCTTCATTTTGAAATTTGAAGTTTTGCGGGAACCAAGGCGAAGAACAGGTGGCAATAGAAATGGTTGAGTTGCAGAAATGACAACTGGGGATGGAGGCAGGAACATACAACAAGCAGGTACTTGCGGCAAGGTGGCGAGAGAAAATGAGAATTGTCGAGAAGATAAGAAGGAGAGTGGAAAGCAGCCGAGGGCAAGGGAAGCTGAATAGAACTAGCAGTGGGGATGGTGGAAGAAAATATAAAAGAAGAAGACAGTAAGGGAAAGGGGTTGGTATCTAAAAAAGGTCTCGAGTTTAGATGAACAAGGTCTTGAGGACCTGAACAGTTTCAGAAGGGCCAGATCTAGACTTAGCTAGAGGTTTGAGGCATCATGTGTTTATGGTATTCTATGTATCTGATGAAAGGATTTGTTCCTTATGTATTTTGTATTGAACTTTGCCTATGTTGATGTTAATGAATGAATGAGACATTTTGGGTGTTGTATTATGGTCAAGTATATTGTTCTAATTTATGGACCTGCTAAAAATTTTAATTAATGGGATTTTGCTTGATGAACATAGTGATCATAATACTATGATGTTGTGATGAATGATCTCTTTAAGATATTGATGGTTGATGATTGGATCTCCCTTGATATCCCTCCAAACATTCCTACTTTTGGTCACCAAACATCCTTGTTGGCCCCTTGTGCCTGAACCCAAGGTCTCTTCCCTGATGACATTTTTGTGCCAACAAAAGGATGAGATCCTTTATTTTAATTATCTCTCAATATAGAGCATTGATCCATGTTATCTGCAACCATATGACATGACTTCTACAATATCAACTGTAAGCATACATACTTCATTTTCCTTTATGTCAACCAGACTTCCTTTAGCAGCTTCCTTGATTAAAAATAGCTTCAATATCTTGGTCTACCTCACATTTTATGACATCATAACATTATCCCATGAATTCCAAAAGCTTGGAAATCTTGATGAAACACTTGCTTCCCCTCTTGATTGGTGAACCTTGTGATGATTATTCCATCAAAGAATCTTGAGGATCTACATTATCCCCATCCAGCATATGTTTCCTTTTGACAAATGTATGATGAGACTTGTACAAGATGACCTTTATATTTCTTTTCCATAAGTGTCACC
Organism: Pinus tabuliformis; assembly: GCA_031772625.1. Lineage (NCBI taxonomy): Eukaryota > Viridiplantae > Streptophyta > Pinopsida > Pinales > Pinaceae > Pinus > Pinus tabuliformis. Next base: position 1,019,753,033 of record CM062818.1, on the reverse strand, counting down.
TATGTTGCAAATGAGGTTTCCAAGAGCTATATCTTGCCATAGTTGACTTCCATGCTTCAACCATCTTTCATGCTTCTCTATAATGATGTCACGAGCTAATTCTTCTATGATGCCATGATGCATCCCATCATTTTTCTTAGTGAATCATGATATCCATATATTACAACTTAAGACTTAGGAACTTGAAAAGAACTTAGGTGAGGAAGACTATCTCAGTCATAGTAGAGATCTCTTACTTCCTCTTTCTCGAACTTCTTCTTTTCAGCTTCCTCTACTTCTTTGATGATATGGGCTTCTTCTCTTCCTCTTTCCTTATTTTCCTTCTTGAGCTTAGGACAATATCTCCTATAGTATCCATATTATTGACACCCATAGCATTGAATCTTGGCCACTTCCATTTTCCTTTTCTGAGAATCGGGCTTTCCAAATTTTCCCTTTCTTCTTGTCATTGTAGCATAAGTTTGATTTTCTCACCTGATCCTACATAAGATGTGGCCTTTAGCCTAGATTATTTGATATTTCACAATGACCATAGATCCTGGAATAGAGTAGCTTCTTTCTTCCCATAAATACTTGAAATAAAGTTACCCCACCCCTCTGGTGGTGCATTTAATACAACTATAGTCATTTCTCTAATAGACATGAATTCTCCCAGATCTTAAAGTTGATCCTTGATTTCAGATATCATCATAAAGTATGAGGCTATTCAATATTCCCTTGACAACTTTAGCATGTAGATTCCTTGTCTTAATGAGATGAATTTTCCAGTAGTGCTTACGGAATACGACTCTACCACTTTTTCATATATTTCTTTTGAAGTTTCAAGTTTTGATACATATGGGATGAGCAGATCCTTGATGGATTCCATGAGAATCCTTTGAGCCCTAACTTCCCATTTCATATACTTTGCAAGTGCTTAAGCATCTTCCTTTTTTGGTTTGGTGATTGATCCTTTGACATGTTCCATAACCTCATTTTCAATGACGTTTAGATATATCCTTTCCTTCCATGCAAGATAGTTTGAAGCCCCAACCAATTTGTTTCTTTCATTGCAAAAAGTAATTTAGACAAATTCAAATGTGGACATAAATATACATACTTTATAGGATGATCCTTCTCCTTGTTGCTTCCTTGATGTTGATGATGATATAGAGAATAAAAAACCTTTCCTTGGTGAAGATAGTTTTCTTCAAGAGTGATCCTTCATCCCACAGAGAGGGAGATCCCTCTAGATCCTTTGATGGTGGAGTCTTTGTTGATGAATATCAATGATGATGTCTTGATGACGTCTTCAATGGTATGGATCTTGCTTCAACAAGAGAGAGATCACCTTATAATCTTGATGAAAATGTTCTTGGTCTTTCTTGATGTATAAGTCCTCTAACTTGAGTAGGGTCTTTGAGGTCCCTTGAGATGACTTGAGGATTCCAAGACTTCTTGTTGGTGTAGGCTTTCTTTGATCTAGGGTTATGATGCTTCCTTTGTAAATCTTGAATTCAATATGATCTTCGCTTTTATGCCTTCCTCGAGATTTGATCCTTGAGTGTCCCTTGATAAGATGCCCTTCCTTGACTTAGTAACCTTAGCTCTGATACCATGTTGCGAAATCTAGAGCAAAGAATTTAGGTGATTTCTCTTATTTAGATATTTGCTTGTGAACGAACTTTACTTATTAGATTAGGATCTTATTTTACTTATATTAGTATAGTGTTATTCTTCATCAAACCTACACCTTATTTTGGTCTCCTTGGAAACCCTAGTTGCAGCACATGTGGAGATCTAACCCCTTAATTTCCTTCCCTTGGGTAGAAAGGATTTCTTCTTCAACTCGACTTGATGTATTGGCTTGCATACACCTAGATTTGACATTTATCATAGTAAAATAGACTTCAGCCTTTTCTACGTCAATAACATTCCTTTTGTTCACACGTGTGATTAGAGATCAACCCTAAAACAGTTCCAAACACTCCTAAAGACTTCGCTCTTCTTCCTTCTCTCTTCGTTGATGATTAGTCTCCTTCATAAGTGATATTTGTACTTCTCGATTTCAAAATGATCTTGCTTCACCAAAATATTTCCTTCTGAAATGAGGATGAGCTACCTATTTATAGTTGTTTGTCCATGTATATAAGCTGACATGAGTTGAGTGTGAGCTGACATGTCTTTTTGAGAGATTTCATTATTCTTCTTGAAGTCGAATTGTAGGAGGTGTCTTTTCTTCGTCTTGGAGGGCCTTCTCATTTATTTAATGACTCATACAAAAATGTAACATGACCAAAAAGTGTCCTTTATACATGATATTGACTTAGATTGGATTTTATGACTTGATGACAAAACCTAAAGGTTCACAATGGGAACCTTAACTAAAATAATATTCCTTGATCATGAAACCCATGATTCAAGTACTACAAAAATAATTTATATTTCTTCTTTTATATTAATTACATAAAATCACAATTACATGTCATTATGAATACCGAAACTAGTGAAAATTTTCAATAAAAACCACTACACATCAATACCCCATATTCGCATCCCATGTCCACTATTCATTATTCTCTCTCTTTCTCCTTTCAAGACGTATTAATCATTGAGGCCAATACATTATTAACATGACTGAAAATATTTCTAGTGTTGAATAAAGAACATTTTCCATTGAGATTTGGTTATATTTTGAATCAATGCACTTCTTGTTATTTACAAACCACTTTCCTTGCATGAATCCACACAAAAAGGGTTAATAACACATTTAAATTGATCAAATATATAAAATTAGCCAGTTATCAATCATTTATACATTTAACAAGTGTTTATAAGTACTAAAAATACATTCCAAACATAGGATCATGAATTTCAGAGGTATGTGGCTTACAAATGCTATTCAGGTCTTAAATTAGAAGAAAACAACACCAAAAAAGCCTGGACTTAAGGCACTATTCATGCAAGTTGCATGCCTAAAGTTTCATTTTGTGCAATTAATTTCATGGTTCATTGATAATTTTGATGCCAGAAAGAGGCATATATATTTTGTTGACTCTTCCAAGGCTCTCATTCCTTTGACCCCTATTGTATTCAAGAAGATGCTTCATCTTCCATAAGCCAACATAATTTTTCAAAGTAGCAAAGGACTATGCCTTCCTAATGAAGTAAAATGGATGGGAAAATATTCTATAGAAGTTCCTAAGGAACTCTTGATGCCTCTAAAGTTGTTGCATCAACATCGAGGAAAACCACCCGACTCGGACCTTAGTGCAACACCTTTTCCATTTGGTGTGGTGGCTCTGACTAGGTATAATGGGACCAATTTTCCAGTGATATATGAGTTGATGGGTGATTGTTTGTAGTGTATAACGAAGGTGATAACTGTTTTATCCTACAATGCAAAAATATACAAAGATAACTAATCTAACCCGGGTATCTTATCAACAACAAGATTTTTGATTGTTTCTATTATACAAATAACCATAAAGATGACTTGTTCATAAAATAGAAATATGTATTCATATGATGATTACTTTGTTTAAGTAGTTAAACAAAGTAATAATAAAACATTATCGTATTGATCATAATATATACCACTGATATATATATATATATATCCAAATGATAATAATTCTAAAACATTCAGAAATGACAAGCTGAAGAATTTCTTGAAAAAAAAACACACACACACACACACACACACACACACACACACATATAGCAATTTTGAGAAATGTTCATTCACATAGAGAAATAAGACAAAAACAGTGATAATAGTATTGTATGCATTTGAATTCTCCCAATGTAAACAACATTCAGATTCTGCTTTCCTATTTGAGAACACCTTCAAAAGATGCAAAAGTGCAAATCTTATAAAAGCCTCTTTGACAAAAATGTAGAACTTTGTTCTAGCTTTTGATAAAAAAATATTAGGAGTACAGTAGTGCAACTCCCAAGTCAAGTTTTAATAAAAATTTAGAACCCTTTCTAAATACATGAAAGGGTCTTAAATCTTGAAAATGAAAACGAACTATCAATAAAAATCGTTATGCGCTAGTATAACTATAGACATATAAATCTGGGATTCATCATGAAAATAGTGGTGTTGTAGCGGTTGAATGAATTCATTGTATTGGCTTCTTTTCCTGTAATTGCAACTGACAGATTGCGAGCATAGGCTGGATTTCTGGAGGCTGACTCATCCTGGAGTGTAGCTAAGCTGTATAGGTGGCGTCAGAGAGTTGGGAGATCATGTAGTTGTTTGCATCCGAAAGAAATTTCATGGCCATTTGCTGGCTATGTGGCTTGACTAGGAAAAAATAGAATGTTTCCCAGGTCAAGCTTTGGATTCCTCCAATCTGTTTTTCCCTGTGCGCCAGCTCCTGTTTCCAATGTTGTTCCAATGATTTTTCTTTTGGGAGTTTACCTGGAGAGCAATCAGCGATCAAATTAAACATATGCAAACTGTTATTTATCAATTCGATTAGAACATCCATTGTAGTTCTGCATCTAGAGGTTTCTCTTTCAACTTTCATTAGTTGGGACTCCCATTCAGAAAACATGATTTCCTTATGTGATTCTTGTATTCATGGCAGGTTGGCAGCCATTCCTTCTGTGGAATGTTGCCAGGATAGAAAATTGGTTAACCTTTCATCTACCTTTTCCAATTCAAGCTTAACATCCACCGCCTTCTCAATAAATGATGCAGAAATATCACATAAGGGGTTGTCCAATGATTTGTTGTGGAAAAGAATATCCAACTGTCGGGACAAGGCTTTTGTTATTTCCAAGGCTTCTACTCTGAATTCACCTACTTGTGGATAACCCTTGTACCTCTTTATTTGTTCCTTAATTTGTGCAATTTGATCATCCTTTGCCTTCTTTTCTTGCTCACTTAACATATGAAGCTTGCTCAACTCCTGAGACAACTCCTGTTGTTTATGGAGAGTCTACTCATCAATACTCTGTTTTTCCAGTTTCAACTGCTCTTTTAATCACTCATTTTGCTGCCTCTGATCTATTAACTGTTGTTCAAGATGATTTATTTTTTTTTGTTGCTCTACCGATTGCACCTCAAGTTGGGTGATCGTCTGATCCTTTTCCCTCATCAGATGGCTGACCTCTAAGGCTTTATCCATCGTCGCCACTGTGTAAGCTCCTACATACTGAGATAGCTTTGTTAAATCCTCGGAGGTATTGACTTCTGCTTTCCATACCACATTCATCATTTCTGCCTGAGGAGTTAAAAGAGGACTTTGATCAATTTTCTTCTTCTCCTTATGTCTTTTAACTACAACCCTGTGCTTTGGACTGTAGAAGACATCGAGAGGTGTATCTCTTCAGCTTGTAGTACAATCTCCTTTGTTGGATTCTCAGGAATGATCTCTATGTCCTGCTGGATTCTAGGTAGGCTGATTGTCCCTTCAATCGTAACAGTAATAACATCTGGCTTTTGCACTGTAGGCATTTTTAGTGTAGTGAGCTCTTGGGAAATATTTGGGTTATTGATGATTGAGTTGAATTTCTCCCATTCCTTGATCAATTTAGGATCAATATTGATATTCGTATCAATGGGATCATTTTTTCCTTCCTGTTTCTACTCCCTTTCCAGTGTCTTTTCCTTTTCAGGAGTCTTTTCAATAATTTGATCTTCACAGTGGCCTTCTACTTGCACCATAAAGGTAATATTTAACAAGTCCAGAGGTAGTGTTTCAAATCTCTATGTCCCGAACTTGTAAAATTCCTCTAGTCCCTCTGCTCCCAATTTGATTTTTTCCAGTTGTTTTACTTGAGAAAATAACTCGACTGAAGCAGACAAATCATCATAACTATCCTTCTCATGTTCAAACTTGGCAATTCTAGCCTGAGAAGTGACATTGTAGGCAACAGATTTAGGATCATACTACCTTTTTGGGATGACTACTAAATTCAACATTTTTATTTTCTCAGCTTCCTTCTCTGCATGTTTGAATTCATGTAGCGTGAAAACTCCACACCGGAGGGGGAATGAAGGCCACATATGCTTTCTAGACTCCTTTAGGTTCCTTGACATCCCTTCTACTGTTATCTGATATGCTAACTCTCTTGCAAGTAAGTTATCAGGGATGTATAAGGGAAGGACATGTGGGTATGTGGTGCTGCCAAAAATTATGATGTAGGTGAACTTTTCTTCACCAAACCAACTACCAATTGCAGTTAGCACGACGGAAGATTCGTCAAACAACCTAGGAGCGGGCTTATTTAAAATGGCATAATACACAGGAAGGATGAAACCATGACAGATTCTATAAAGACGATTTTTGTAATGGGCTTTCCATAGTTCCTTGTGATAGATATGAATGGGGTTGGGGTCCTGTGGAGTCCATTTCCAACCTAGAATCGCATATTCAGAGTTCAAACAAAAAGTGTCCACAATATAAGCACTCATATAAAACGGAGGTATTACCTGGGTAGTCACGAATCTGTTTTTCCTATAATCAAGTATTTGGTTGGCCATTTTATTAGACAAAATGGTTTCCAAATCCATGATATAGTAATTGACTGTAGCCTCCATTAAAGGTACCATCTCTATAGAAAATTTGGCAGAATCATGGACTCCAAAGACTCTGCACATCATAGCCCCAGCATAACAGTAAGGAGATGCCAATGAGTCTATGGAGTACATACTTGATGATTCATGCTTGTGCTTGGTTGCAAAATGCCTCCATTATCTGATATGGTCTGATTCGATGGAGTTTTATTTGGTGAAAGCCTCCAAAAATGCTTTGTTATATCGCTTCTGCGGTTCAGGCAAGTGATACATTCTTTTGATGTCTTCTGCTCTGAATGACCCGAACATTTTTCCATCAGCCATAAAGAAATTTATGTGTGATATTGATGCTTTGAATAACCCATCTGACCAAGTCATTATAGGGTAAAACCTTGGTGCAGCCTGCTATTCTACGAAGAAAGGAGCTGGCCAAATCCTTAAGAGTATTCTCTGACTTGTCCGTAGAATCTGTTGTTGCCACTTCTTCTTCAATTTCTTCCGGATCCTCGGCTTCCAGTAAATTGTAAATACTTTCCCATGAAGCCTTGCCTAGACCGAGGCAGGTAGTATCAGATATCAAAACCTTTTTCACTGGTTCTTCTTTGGCTACGACGGGGGCCTTTGGTTTCTTTGACTTCTTCGTCATTTTCGTTGGATTCATCAACTCAGACTTGCTCTATAGAAGAAACAAAAGAACGTAATAGAGAAAAACCCATTCAAAGCTAACACAGAATAAAAATATTAATGGTAATTCAAGCATGATAAGAAATACGAACTCAAATATTACCACGGATGAAATCGTGGAAGGATTCACCCTTAACTGCTTTATTAATGAGTTCTGTAACCGCCAATCGTGATACTTAAATGTCATAATGATATTTCGCATCGCACATATTAGTAACAGTCCTTTAAAACAGATCTCTTGGCTTTCCCAATTAGCGATTAGCGAAAATCACATATCATAGATCAGGAGGTTCAAATGTCAAGCTTTAATTGTTTCCAGAGATAGCTCTGATTGCGATAAAAGTGAGCTATAATGGGAAGGTGGGATAATCAATAAATCCTTTTAATTTTCATTTATAATTTATTTAAGGTTTAAACCCGCGTACATTCGTTTAACAACCCTTTATCGAAAAGTGCACTTTTTAATGAAATCACATTGGCGATTTCCAATAGATAGTTTTGTGTCTTATGCCTTCAACGATGGCCGATTGCGATCGGATTATCACATCGGAAGATTTGAGTGGACTATTGGAATTATTCTTTGCGTACTTTCAATTTGCGCTCTCTGATAGTATTATCACATTGGAGATTTGCCAATGAGAGCCTTTTAAGTCTGTCCTTTAAATAAAGGATGTGACATATTATTTTACATTTGTTTTTACAAAAAGGTCTTGGTTGATATTTATATTGGATCGAACCTTTTCATAAGGACTTTCATGTGTTATGTGGTTAAATCAAAGTTTGTGAGTCTTATTGAATTATTGATTCTAACTAAGTCTTAAAAAAGGGGATCCATTTCTTGTTAAAGTTTTGGATAAAATTTTTGAAATGGGGAGGGTTGTTGTATAGCACAACAATTGACGATTCATTGGGAGAAATAGTTATCTCTAAGAAATTAATGCAATATCTATAACTTTCTTAATTTGGAAACCATTGAGGGTAAAGAAAACAATCTAAGAATAGTTAGATAAAGATTAACTCTGAATATAATGAAAAATATATTTTTGTATTTCCTTTTCCAATCTTAAAAATAAAAGCATTCTGGGCTTATTCAAGATTTGATTGGTTGGTATAGATAAAGCATGGGGCTTCTCCAACTTAGCTTTTAAGTTTACTCTATTGTCACAGGTAGTGCCTCTGCTTCCAGCAGACGTTTATAATCTTGACAGGGTTACCTTTCAACCATTTAATCATTCATTGTCCCATCCATCTAAGAGTATAAATTTTAAAAGATAAATTCACAAAGATATGTTTATACATATTTTTATTTTTTGTGTTTTCTATTCTTTCAATTTTTTTTTTTATTTTTTTTTTAAGATAAAAAGCTATTGTCCTAGTTTGGTGGCCAGCTATTGACAATGTCATTCACTGGTTGTAATTGAACTGAAGCTGGCTCATGATGAGACCCATTGTCTTATGATTATAAGAAATTATCCTATTTTGATATGCAGTATTGGTAATGTTAGTTTAATTAATTCCATATGATCATGGTAAGCAGGCTCATGATGAGACCCCTTATCTTTTATATCAGACATATTTTAGAATTGCACTTTGAAAAATCATAAACCTAATGGATGGGGTGAATGACTTTCACCTTAAGGGTCTATGGATGACAATTTTAGAGTTGTAGATGCTAAGTTTTGAAAAGTCTTTACTTTTTTACAAATTCCTCTCTTGGCTCTTTAAAACTTGGAATGATTTACAATATTTTGAAGGTTTGTGAATATTTTACAAATCTAAAATAGGTTCTTAGAGTTTTATTTTTATCTAACTTTCTAAAACTGCAGTCTTATCCTTAAAGGTTTCCTCTTTCGAAAGTAAGTATTTACAACATTTCCTTAAATAACTTTTCAATAGTAAAAGGTCAATGGAAGACTATTTACAACCTTATTTTCTACAAATAAGAAAAAATCCAAAATAAACAAATTTGCATAATGAATATTTACAAGTAAGAAGGGGTTACCTCCTTAAGTAAATTTTTTTTTCAAGATAAGCCCATTGACAGGAAGAGAATGTCTCTCTTTCTTGATAAGTCTTGCAATATGAACGTTGATGAGTCTATCTTCTCAATGATTTGAAATGGTCCAAGTCACATCTTTTGAAATTTAGTATGCTTGCCTTTGTCTTCATGCGCTTTGTCCGATTTCAAAACAAGATCACCAATTTGTAAAAAATTTGGGCCGGTAGAATTTGTATCAAAAGAAGATTTAATAATCTGTTGATGTTTTGCATGTGTAATTCTGTCTTTTTCCCTTTCTTCTTCTAATTTAAGGATTTGATCATATCTTAATTGAATAGAAGAGGAGGGATTTTCTTCAATAAATTGCACTAGGGCTAGAGATGGGAGTACTAAGTTTGTTGGTATCACAGCTTGTTTCCCATACACTAAGTTGAATGGAGAAGTACCTATTGAGGCCTTCCATGTTATGCGGTCTGCTCATAATGCAAATATCAAAGACTTGTGCCAATTGTATTGATTCTAGTCAACAATTCTCTTAATAATTTTGATAAGATTTTTGTTAGTTGATTCTACTAAACCATTACCCTGAGGATAGTAGTTTGCAGAATATTTCAATTTAAATCCTCTCTTGAGAGAAAATTCAAGTATGGTATTTCCAGAAAAATAAGATGCATTATAAAAAATGAGAGCATTAGGTACGCCAAACCTAGTAATGATGAATTGATCAATGAATTCAATGATTGCATCAGAGTTGGCTACCTTCAAAGGAATTTCTTCTACCCACTTTGTGAAGTAATCCGTGGCTGTAAGGATATATCTGTGCTACTTGGAAGAATGTGGAACAATCTCTCCTATGATATCCAGTCCCCATTGTTCGAATGGTTGTTCAATGTTGACTAGTTGCAAAGGAAAGGCTGGTTTTCTTTGTCTTCCACTGGCAGTTTGGAAAATTTTGCATTTCCTTACATAGTCATGGGTGTCTTTGAATAAAGTGGGCCAATAATATCCAGCATGTATTATTTTGTGAGCTGTTGTATCACCTCCAAAATGTCCACCTGTTGGACCATCATGTAATTCTTGCAACACCTTTTGTGCTTCAATTTTTTCAAGGCACCTTAACAAAACCGAATCATAATTCCTTCTAAATAACACATCATCAATGATTTCGAAGTGTTTTACTTTTAATCTTAAGGCACTCTTGTTTTTGTAAGAGAGATTAGGAGGAGCGTATCCATTTTTTAAATAAAAGACCAGATCTGCATATTGAAATTCAGAGTTCATGATACTTATCTCGTTTATTTGAAGAGAATTGTCTGAATCTTCATGTTCTAGAATTTTAGAAGCTCCTGCTAACAACCTGCAAAAACCTTGACCTCTAACAATTTTCACTGGTTTAATATCTAAATCATAGTCTAGTAATGCTATAACCCTGTTGGCTCTCTTCTCTCCTACTTCCCTTTGGAATAGTAATTGTCTCACTACCGAGAATGGGACTATTACTTTTGTATGAGTCTTTAGGAGGAATGGCCTAAAGTGTTTAATAGATTTGAACACAACGAAAGCTTGCTTTTCTACTTCGGAATAATTAAGTTCAGCACCTTGTAGATTAGAACTGAAAAAGGATATGGGTGCTTCAACTTGCTGATCATTGATTTGTGTCAACACAACTACATAAGAAGTTTCGGATGCTAAAGTATACAAAATAAAATGATTAGAAAAATTTGGGGTATTCAATGCAGGAGCATTAATGATTGCCTATTTGATTGTATCAAATGCTTCTTTTTCTTTATGACCCCATTTGAAAACTGAATTTTTCTTAATCATGGTCTGTAATGGTAAAACAATCTGTGAAAAATCAGGAACAAATATTTTTACAAAATTTATTTGACCTAAAAATGATTGCATTGATTTTTTATTGTGTGGCAAAGGAATTTCAGAAATCTCCTTGATTCTTTCCAGATCAATATAAATGCCATTTTTAAATACGATAAACCTTAGGAGTTTACCTTCATCAAGAGCAAAGAATGATTTTTTGGGATTTAATGAAATACCATACCTTTTACAGTGTTCAAAGATTTGTTTCAAATCATGCAAATAATTCTCTCTTTTCTTGGAGAAGACAGTTATGTCGTCTAAGAAGACAACAACTGACCTATTAATCAAACCCTTGAATGCTATATCCATTGCTCTTTGGAAGGTAGCTCCAGCATTAACCAAACCGAAAGGCATTTTCTGGTAGGCATATGTTCCTCATTTGGTTCTGAAGGTAGTCTTTAGTTTGTCATCTGGATGCACCAATATTTGGTTATATCTACAAAAACCATCCAAAAAAGACATTAATTCGGAACCAACAACTGAAGGAAGAGTCTGTTCCATTGTTGGCAGTGGGAAATTATCCTTTTGTCTTGCCTTATTGAGATTTCTAAAATCAATGCATATACTAATATCACCATTATTTTCCTGACAGGTACTACGTTAGAAACCCATTTAGAATGTCTGACTGGGAAAATTATCTTTGCTTTCAAGAGTTTATTCAACTCTGCTTTGATCTGACTCTCTAGATTGGGATGAATTTTCCTTAATTTTTGTTGCACAAGTTTCTCCTCAGAGATCATTGGAATTGTGTGTTGTATTATAGAAGTATCATACATTTTTATATCGTCATAATTCCAAGTGAAAACATTTTTATATTTATTCAAAAATATGATAAAGGCAAATCTTTCTTCTGGAGTGAGCCCTAGTAATCCTTCGATGGAAGGAGCTTAGAAGCAACATTGGCTAATAAATCAGTTGCTACATTCTGAGATCTAGGAATGGGAGAAATATTAAATGCTAGAAAATGTGATATGAGGTCTTGAACCAAGGACTGATAATGCTTCAGGTGTCCTGAAAGGCAATGGATAGTATTCCTTACCTATTTGATAACAATCTCAGAATCACCAAATACTTTTAGATATTGAATCTTCAGGCTTATTTCTTTGTAAAGCCCTTGAATTAATGCCTCATATTTAGTAGTATTATTTGTATACTCAAATTGTAGTCTACATGATAACATAGATTTCCCCCCCTCGGGACTAACTAAAAGACATCCTGCTCTTGCATCGTCATTGGATTTTGACCCAGCAAAATATAAAGACCAAAATACAGGCTTATCTATAGTTTTATCTACAATTTCTTCAGCAATAGTAACACAACTTGTTGTATCTATATGAGAAAAAATTTATGTCTGTGATGTGAAACTATTAACAGAAAATGTGATGATTTAGTGTTAAAATTGTTGGGTGTGGAGCCTGATTATCTTCTATATTCAAAGGCATTGCCACATTGGACCCCAGTTCGAAATGGGGGCGACAACGCTGCCCATAAAATATTCACTGCAGGGGGGGGGGGGGGGGTGGGGCGGATGCGACCTTTGGGAGCCCCCCCCTGGCGGGGGGTTTCGGGGGCAGCGCCCTCGAAGCTAAAAACAGCTGTAAAATTGCCTTGTAAAAGTATAGTAATTTCTAGTCAATCTGGGTCGTTCATTAGGTGGATGATCTGACGGTAGAACTTATGTTAAGTTTAGGGTTTTTTTTCCCTAGAAGGCAACCCCTCTCTTTGTATGAGGGAATTGTATTTGAGGCTGTGAGATAGATGTGTATTCTGTGAGATAGATGTGTATTCTGTGAGCGGGAAATAGAGAGGTGAGATTGTGAGAGAAAACAGAGGATATTACAACAGATCTACTGTAGGTTGTTTCTCTTCATTTTGTTGGATAATAGAAAGGAAGAACTAGCTGTTCGCGGTGGACGTAGCCCAAACTGGGTGAACCACGTATATCTGTGTCTCTCTTGTTTTATGCGCTTTCTGTGTTTATATTTCTACAATATTTTATGTGTTCCATTGCTCCATAATATATAATTTTCTAACAACGGGTATCAGAGCCGAAGGTCTATTTGGCTGATAAACTCATAGGAAAGAAGGGTTCCTGGTTCGAGTGGGAGCAATGGAGGAAGATGGTAAGTTTAGGGTCGAGAAACTTAACGGCCAAAACTTCTCACTGTGGAAGATGCAGATGGAAGATTATCTGTATCAGAAAGATCTATACCTACCATTGGGCGGAAAATCAAAGATGCCAACAGGTATGACAGACGAAGAATGGAACCTTCTCGATAGAAAGGCACTCGAAACAATACGGTTGTGCCTTGCGGCGTCAGTCACCTTCAACATTTCGAAGGAAACCACGACAGAGGGTTTGATTCAGATGTTGTCGAAACTATATGAAAAACCCTCGGCCTCAAACAAGGTATTTCTTATGAAACAGTTATTTAATATGAAGATGTCGGAAGGTGGATCTGTTGCAGACCATTTAAATGATTTTAATACAGTTACAAGTCTGAGTTAAGTTCTGTAGGGGTAAACTTTGATGATGAAGTTAGAGATCTGTTATTCTTGTGCTCATTACCAGAAAGTTGGAATGGTTTGGTAATGGCCATTAGTAACTCTGTTTATGGATCTAGTACTTTAAAGTTTGATGATGTTGTCGGTGCTATCCTTAGCAAGGAAATGCGACGGAAAAGCTCCGGTGAGACATCGGGAAATGCTTTGAGTGCAGAGTCTAGAGGAAGAAAAATGGAAAGAGGAAAGATCTCAGGATATCGCAATAAATCAAGGAAAGGCAGATCCAAGTCCGGATCGGGGATAGTGTGCTGGAAATGTGGAAAGAAAGGACACCTAAAGAAAGACTGTAGATCTCGGAAGGGAAAAGAAGGAGATGCACAACAAGAAAACAATCATGAAGCAAATGTGACAGGTGAGGTGTTACAAGATGCTCTGATTCTTTCTTTCGAAAATATTATTGATTCCTGGGTGGTAGATTCAGGGGCTTCATTCCATGCCACACCTGATAAGAAATACTTTCATGACTATGTTCAAGGAGATTTTGGACAAGTTCGTCTGGGTGATGATAAACCCTGTAAAATCGTTGGAATGGGTAAGGTTCTTGTAAAACAGCATAATGGAAACCAATGGCTATTAAAGGAGGTAAGGCATGTTCCAGATCTAAAGAAAAATCTGATTTCAACAGGGCAGTTAGGTGATGAAGATTGTGTGACAACTTTCACAGATAAAGCTTGGAAGGTCACCAAAGGAGCCATGGTAATAACAAAAGGCGAAAAGGTTGGTACATTGTATTTATGCAATGGTATTTCTAACTCTGTTAATGCTTTAACTTCCAAAGGAGCAGATGCAACATTATGGCATCATAGGCTCGGACACATGAGTGAAAAGGGGATGAAGATTCTTCACTCAAGGAATTTGTTGCCGGGTTTGAAGAATGTTGATTTGGACTTCTGTGAGAATTGCATTTATGGAAAACAGAAGAGAGTCGGATTTCTCAGAGTTGGGAAAGAAAAGAAGAATGAAAAATTAGAGCTTGTGCATACAGATGTATGGGGACCTGCTCAGGTATCATCTCTCGGTGGCTCTCGTTATTATGTTACTTTTATTGATGATGCAACTAGAAAAACTTGGATTTTTTGTATTAAGAATAAATCTGATGTGTTTGATACTTTCAAGAAATGGAAAGCTTTGGTTGAGATTGAGACAGGAAAGAAATTGAAGTGTCTTAGATCAGACAATGGAGGTGAATATTGCAGCAAAGAGTTTGATAGGTACTGTTCAAAGCATGGAATTCGCAGAGAGAATAGAGTTCCAAGAACACCACAAGAAAATGGTGTGTCAGAAAGGATGAATAGACTAATCATGGAGCGTGCAAGGTGCATGAGATTGCATGCAGGATTGCCTTTACAGTTTTTGGCAGATGTTGTAGATACTGCTGTTTATCTAATAAACAGAGGGCCTTCAAGTTCCTTGGATGGTGGTGTTCCAGAGGAAGCATGGACAGGTAAAAAGGTAAACTACTCTATTTTAAAGCCTTTTGGTTGTGAGGCCTTTGTCCATATTGATAAAGAAAATAGAACAAAGCTTGAGGCAAAGTCAAAGAAATGTACCTTTATTGGATATGGTGATAATGATTTTGGTTATCGCTTATATGATTATGAAAATCAAAAAATCATTAGGAGCAAAGATGTAATATTCAATGAAAAGGTCTTGTATAAGAATCAGTTGCAGGAAAAGAAACAGGAAAAGGAAAACAAGGAATATGCAATTCTTGATGAAATCACTGAAAAAGTAAAGGTGCCTGAAAATAATAATAATCAACAACCACAACAACAGCAACCACCACAACAACAACAGGCACCCCAAACACCTGAAAGTGGTGTTAGAAGATCTACCAGGATAAGTAGACCCCCTGAACGATACTCTCCTTCATTATATTATTTATTGTTGACTGATTCTGGTGAACTCGAATGTTATGAAGAAGCAATGCAGGTTGAAAGCAAGAAGAAGTGGGAGGTAGCCATGGAAGAAGAGATAGACTCCTTAATGCATAACCAGACTTGGGATTTAGTCAGGTTGCCTGTAGGAAAAACTACATTGAAGAATAAATGGGTTTACAGGCTGAAGGAAGAAGATGGAGGAAAACAGAGGTATAAAGCTAGACTTGTGGTGAATGGGTTTGCACAGAAGAAAGGTATTGATTTTGATGAATTATTTTCTCCTGTTGTTAAAATGACTTCAATCAGAACTATTTTAAGTCTTGTAGTAGCTGAAGATTTTCATCTTGAGCAGTTAGATGTAAATACAACCTTTCTCCATGGGGATTTGGAGGAAGAGATATATATGCAGCAGCCACAAGGATCTGAGTTGAAAGGGAAGGAGAAACTAGTGTGCAGGTTGAAGAAGAGCTTGTATGGCTTAAAACAGGCTCCAAGGCAGTGGTATCTAAAATTTGACAAGTTTATGTCTGAACAAGGTTATACTAGATGTCACTCTGATCATTGTGTTTATTTGAAAAAGCAAAATGATGGCAGCTATATTATATTGTTATTGTATGTAGATGACATGCTTGTTGCAGGATCTAACATGTAGGAAATAAATGTGCTCAAAAGAAAATTGGCAAATTCATTTGCAATGAAGGATTTGGGAGCTGCAAAACAAATCCTTGGTATGAGAATAACTAGAGACAGGAAAAATCATAAATTAACATTGTCTCAGAATGAGTACATACAAAAGGTGTTGAAAAGATTTAACATGCACAATGCAAAACAAGTTAGTACACCTTTTGCTAGCCATTTCAAACTTAGCAAGGAAATGTGCCCGAAGACCCAAGAAGACATGGATTATATGTCTAAAGTTCCATATGCATCAGCAGTTGGAAGCTTAATGTATGCAATGGTCTGCACAAGGCCCGATATTGCACATGCAGTGGGAGTTGTAAGAAGGTACATGAACAATCCAGGAAAGGAACATTGGATGGCAGTGAAATGGATTCTCAGATATTTGAAAGGTACCACAAATCAAGCATTATGCTTTGGTGGTTCAAACATATCCCTACAAGGATATGTTGATGCAAATATGGCAGGTGACAGAGATAACAGGAGGAGCACTACAGGATATGTATTTACTGTTGGAGGAACAGCTGTCAGTTGGGTTTCAAAAATCCAAAGTGTTGTTTCACTTTCAACAACAGAAGCAGAGTATGTTGCTGCTACAGAGGCTAGTAAAGAAATGATTTGGTTACAAAGGTTTATGGGTGAATTGGGTAAGGAGCATGATATGGGCACGTTATATAGTGATAGCCAAAGTGCCATTCATCTTGCAAAGAACTCAGCATTTCATTCCAGGACTAAACACATACAGCTCAAGTACCATTGCATACGATCAGTGTTGGAAGATGGAGAGTTGAAGCTGGAAAAGATACACACTAGCCAGAATCCTGCAGATATGCTAACAAAAGTTGTAACCAGGGCGAAACTGAGAATATGCTCAGTTTCAATTGGTCTTCAAGGGTGACAATGAAGATGAGAAATAGCCAGGTCCAAAGAGGAGTCATTGTCCAACAAATGGAGCAGCGGTGGAGTTGCTACAATCAGTCTCCACGTGGGAGATTGTTGGGTGTGGAGCCTGATTATCTTCTATATTCAAAGGTATCGCCACATTGGACCCCAGTTCGAAATGGGGGTGGAAACGCCGCCCGTAAAATATTCACTGCAGGGGGGGTGGCCCCCGAAGCTAAAAACAACTGTAAAATTGCCTTTTAAAAAGTATAGTAATTTCTAGTCAATCTGGGTCGTTCATTAGGCGGATGATCTGACGGTAGAACTTATGTTTAGTTTAGGGTTTTTTGCCCTAGAAGGAAACCCCTCTCTTTGTATGAGGGCATTGTATCTGAGGCTGTGAGATAGATGTGTATCCTGTGAGCGAGAAATAGAGAGGTGAGACTGTGAGAGAAAACAGAGGATATTACAGCGGATCTGTTGTAGGTTGTGTCTCTTCATTTTGCTGGATAATAGAAAGGAAGAATTGGCTGTTCGGGGTGGACGTAGCCCAAATTGGGTGAACCATGTATATATGTGTCTCTCTTGTTTTATGCGCTTTCTGTGTTTATATTTCTGCAATATTTTATGTGTTCCATTGCTCCATAATATATGATTTTCTAACAAAAACTACCAAAGAATGATTCAGTTGAGTAATTTCCGAGAATATTATTATTGAAAGCTATGGGTTGATTTTCTTGCTCAAACTTCGTTATAGTATGGGTCATGTGCTTCTCCCGATTGATCTTAATTTGATTTGGTTTCCCTTTATAGGGAAGCCACATATGAGACCAATCAGTAGAAATGTAACCATGGAGTTTCTCAGACCAATCCCTGCTTAAAATTAACCCATAAAATTCAAGGATGTCAGCAATCAATATATCAATTCTCTGGACTACTCTAGAATCAGCGGATAACCTAATGGTGACTGAATTAATCTCTCCTAAGACTTGAACCTTAGTTCGATCCAACTGAACAATATGCATTGCAGATTTTTGGGGCTCAGTGTTCAATTTTGAGCAAACCAAGGCTGGAATTATGTTTGATGAAGCTCATGAAGCCCCTGAATCTATTAAGCAGTTGTGCAAATTTCTATTGTAGATTTCATAGGTCAAGAGAAAAGGAGGATTATGAGAATTAGATCTATCTCCGATCAAAACAACATCAATAACATCTACTCTAGTTGATGGTGGCTTACCTGTTCCTTTAGCCTCCTTGGATAGTACAACATTGGGAAGAGGAGAAGAAGGTACTGCATTTAACTCTTTGAGCAGAAATTTCTGTTGATGTTTGAACTTGCTAAGCTGAAACAAAGAGATATTCACTCTAGTCTTCTTCATGTCCTCTATAATGTTTTAATCCATAGAGTCAGAAACTACCAATGTCTTAGATGATGAGGGCAGAATGGAAGATGACGGCTGATTTTGAGTAGGCAAGATTGTAGATTTCTTCATGGGAGCCTTATCTTGGGTAGTAGGGCTTGCATTTTTCTTCTTTTGTTTAGATTGAATAGGCTCTGCAGTGAATTTACTTCTGGTACTTACTGGGAGAGATTTCTGTTCACTTTCAGTAGCAGAATTAGGAAAAATGAAGTCCCACATACTGTGACATTCAACGACCTCATCTTCTTCTATTTCCTCAGATGACAAGACTGTGTCTTCATCCTCATCATTATCTGGATTTGATTCTACATTAGATATGGCATTAGGTGGTTTTGATTAAGCTCTTTTGAAGTTCCTAAATGGATTTTTAGTGGAGGTTTCAGCTACCTGTTTCTTTATCTCTACCATTTCATTAGACATAGTCTTTAAAAAAAAATTCAGACCCTCCATATCATATCGATCTTTATGTTAGTGCCTAAATCTACCTCAGGTTGAGAAAGGCAGGTCTAGGGTAACATCAAACCATGCTTAAGTTGGTAGCTAGCCCTACCAGGTCGGGAGAGGGCTCTCTCCTTGTCAATCTCAAGAAAATATAGCAAGTGAGGCTTGAGATGATTGATGTAAAGACTAATTTTAGGCTAGGCATATGCACAAAGGAGTTTGATTGAGTTTTATGGTTGATTGCTGGATCAAATGTGAAAGGCAGTTTTGGGTCTGGGGAATGAACTCAGTCTTGCAGAGGTTTCTATGGGGTGAGGTAGGCAAATGCTTTAGTACTTTAAATTAAGTGAAATGGAGAGTCTTAAGACTTGTGAAGAGTTGGAGAGAGCATCAAAGTATCAGGAATCTTCTTCAAGCAGTTGAAAACATGTAAAACCAAATAAACCCTAAGGTAGAGCACTGCAACATCAATGATTTCCACCTTTATACTTGATTCATTTAGTTAAGCTGAAAAGAGAGAGATGATGGCACATATAAACACATGTAAACTTTAATCACAGTAGAAAAAAAAATACTAAATCACCTTGCCACAATAATCCCACAAAATGCTGCAAACCCTAGTCTATTTCCTTGCCAAACTACAGAGATGAATGTACAATAATGCTCAAAGCATTCACAAGAGTCCAACCTTTTCAAATGATTGAAAAAACACATGATATAGACCTCCAAAACACATTTTCTATCCATTAAGGGTCAAATCCATGAGAAGAGGGGTGGTTTCAACCATATCTAATCTAGGAACACAAAAATAGGTAGTGGAACAACTTGCCTCTAAAACCTAGGAAACTGATTCATTCAACTTTAAACCACCTAAAACTGATGTATCTACCTTATCAAGTAAATTTTCATCATTTTTACATCAAAGTACGTCAATTTACATCATATCAGCGTATGGATTTTACCATAAGAGTGAAAAAGTCAAACTAGAAGAAAACTAGGCGAAAAACAAAGTTTTTAAGCAAAATTGGCACTTTTTCATCTTATGAGTAGTGCCACTTTTTCCCAGCTGAATTTGGAGGCCTTCCCCTTCACAAAATTTTCTCCAAGTGGGCTTGTTAGAAAGGTATGTATATCTACTTTCTAGGACAAGTGGAATTTTTGAATTTTGTGTCCATTTCCCCTCCAAAAATCAGTTCTCACAACACTGCTTCCTGTGTGGCCAAAAAGTGGCAGAGAGGGTATTTTGAGGTGTTTTTGACCCTTTTGGAGGCCCAAAACTTGTCAAAACTTCCTAGTAATTCTAGGTATGCATAATTTTTAATGAGGAATCCAAAAATGTAAATATTTCCTCTAGAGGAGGTCCCTATCAAAAGCGAGCGCTAGGTGGCGCTATGCACCTGCCGGAAAAACCTGTTTTTTCCTTGAAAAATTCAAAATTGAGAAAAAGTTTGCCAAATTTCTTGAAATTTGGCATGAGTGATCTGCATCAAGTACTATGTTGGGCCAATGAAGCTTCAGCCAAGATCTTAAGCTTATCTTGCTCTTTTTTTCTCCTCAAAGTCTTCTTCAGCTTGGCTTTTAAGCTCCTTATCCTTGCTTTGCAAATCTTGTTTACGTGCCAAATAGTGATAAGCCATGTGCCGTAACATATTTTTCTCCTTGTTTGCTTTCTCGAGAAGCTTCTCCAAGTGCATATTTTCTGATTCTAACCAAGATTCCCAGTCAACATCAATCTCTTACTCAAGTGGTGTCAATTTGACTTTCCTCCTTTTTGTTGCTTGCTTGTTTTCCCTTATGGTTTGCAGCTCCATGATTGTCTGCTTATCCTTCAACTGCTTGTTCTGTTGCTCAAGGTAATTTATGATCCACTTAGCTCTTTCAAGGTTAAGATATAAGCCATGGATGTCATCTTCTTGTTCTTTGATGATCTCCTTGAGTTTTTGAGATTTGGGAGCCCAAATCAGTATCCTCATCCTGAATCAAAATGAAATCTTTCTCCTGACCTTCAGAAGGCCCTTCATCATGCAATGGTTGTTTCCCTTTATCATGTGCCTACTTTTCTGAAGAAGAAGGCAAATCCCCTTTCACCCTAGGTGAAGATAGCATTTGCCTATGGTATGATGAAGGAAACGAGACCCCTTCCACCCTAGGTGGAGATAGTACTCGTTTGGCAGCTGAAAATAATCTCCTTGTGCCTTTTTCATAAGTGACAAATACTGGCACACCTATAGTTTGAGTCTCATGAACCTCTTGCTAATTTGAAGGCCCTTCCTACCTCTTGAAATTCTGATGGGGTCACTTGAGGGCTTTTGGAAACCTTATGTGAAATGAAAGCATCCCATGAAACATTCAACAAACTCAGCTAATGCAAAACAACAACCTTGATCAATGAAAAGTGATAAATGTTGTTGTACTATTGATGAGGAGGTTTTCTTTGCACCAATTTGGTCATTTCTCAATATTTCTCCATATGAAATAAGGGAGGTTCATCATCCTCACTCTAGTGAAATGCATCAATAATCTAACATGATAAGTGTACAAGTGAGAAAATCTCCCTTCACAACTGAAGTATTTGATAATGAGCTTCATGAGTGGAGAATAAGTGTCCTATAGGTATCTGAAAGGAAAGACCCTAATGATTTGCTTTTGATAACTAGCCTTGATATAAGGCTCATAATGCTCTTTTCCCACAAGCTGTCATTTGTTCCACTGTTCACGCACATTAGGAATACTTGTTGCTTCAGCTATAGTTTTAGGTGTCAAAGTGAAGGTAGCACTTGCTAAATTGACCTAGCCATTGTGAAGATGAAGAACAAATAGTCTAGCAAGTTCATGGTGATATTTCACCCTTTCCACCATCTCACAAAACTGGTAGCAAGACTGATGTTTAAAGCATGTTATTGCAAGAGGGCAAGCTAGTAACTCTGTGAGTGTGGTGGGCTCCTCCCAGATGTGTTTTCCTCCCTTATGTGGTTTTCTTGGTGCATGAATCTCTTGGGAGGAATCACTCACAGTTTCCTCATCCCTTTCATAAGCTGAATCTGTTTCCATATTTGCCACTGTATGGTGTAAAATGATGAGTATGAAGAGATTTTATTTCAAGAATAGGTGACTGCTTTTTGATGAATGGGACCGATGAATGGAGGATTTTGATGCTGGCTGTAGGGTTATTAGGGAGTGATAAAGTTTTAAGGAATAATGAGAATTAGGTGTTAGGTTTTTAGGTTTTTGGGGATAGGGGGTAATATGAGTGTAAATGAGAGAGGGAAAGGGAAATGAAATTAGGGAAATCAGTGGAGAGGAATGGGATATGTGAAAATGATGCAGGGGAGTAAAACAACAACTATGAAAAAATTACAAAACCCTAGATAGTTTTGCAATGCACTATGAAGCAAATTAGGGTTTGATTTTTCACCTATTAAAACACCATCAAGGATGATGAAATGTCTTGTAATGGCAAAATGGGAGGTTTTACTTACTGAGGAATGATATTTGCAAGATTTTGGAGCTTGAGAAGGTCATTTGATTGAAATTTAGGCTCGGCAGACTGGTGTACCGCACCTGGTAGGTGCACCATGCACGTTCAAATCCCTTTGTAAATTCTGCACCTGGTGTGCCACATCAAGAAGAATTTCAAGACTTTGCTGTGATTTCTCTCCTCTCGCCTCAAAAACGTGATTTTCTCCTTGTTCTCTCACTTTAGCACAAAAAATGAAGTCTTCAACACAATGAGCACTTTATATACAAGTGAATTTAATTTTTCATTTAGAAAACCCACTTTCTAAAGTTTTCTTTTTCACTTTGTTCTTTAAAAACTCTGTTTTGCAGTTTGGCTCTCTTTTTTACATTTGATGGAATAATGCTTAGATTTTCTTGTCTCTTTAGCAGGAGCTAGAGTGCAGGAGTTTGGCAAGGTGACCCAGGGCTGCATTTCCGAACTTATTACATATAGGAAAATTAAAATTACATGAAATTTTTATACATAGAACATAAAACTCTGTTTTTCCTCAAAACAGGGTTTTGAGGAAAAATCAATTACTGAGTATATTACTATTAAAATTTTGATGATGAGACCTTATTAGACCTCCTCATGTGCCTGCTGACCATTATTGAGCTTTTACAAGACTATGATGACAAACCCTAGACCTAATGAGACCTAAAACCCTAAAAATGGATTTTACAAGTGTACAGACAAAAGATGACTGTAAATGACCTGAACTTGTGAAATAGGCCAACAGGTAAAGATCATGAGGGAAATATGATAATATGACACTACCATCAGATGAACATGAACTAATGGAATGTAGATGATCGGATGAGACACCTAAAAATGCATGCAACAAGAGAATTTTGATCACTGATGGAGGGATGAAGATACTGACGTTAACACTTTAGCCACTTTTTTCTTTGAATTATCTTTAAAAGTAAATTTTTTGGACTTTCTCTCCTCAAGAGCGGTTTTCTTTTCTAACGCAATAATACGTTACTCAACGACGATTTCTTCTTTCATATTCTCTGCTAAAGTGGGTTTTGCAGCTCTGTCAACGAAAATTGCTATATTCGAAGGTAAAGCAGATATATACCATTCGCTTTGGACTTCTTCGCTGGGTTTAGACATAACAGGAATTTTATTTAAGAGCTTATTAAATCACAAGTTGAAATATTTGATAGGTTCTTTTGATTCAGTTTTATGATTGGAGAGATCATTGATTAACGTTTCCATGGACCTATCATCTCCGAACTTAGTCAAAAAATGCTCTTGGAAAGCATTCCAACTAGTAATGGATCCTGTTGGTAATGAAAAAAACCATGATCCAGCTACTCCTTGTAAGGTGTATGGGAAAAGCCTCACAACAACATCGTCTTCTATCACTCCATTTAAGTTTATTGACAACATAAAGTTGTTTATGTGTTCTTCTGCTAGTATGTCGATCTTTGGATTAAACTTTGGCAACCACTTTTCAGGGTGGGCCAGTAATTGATCCAAGGGTGCAGGCATTGTGACTGCTGTTGGATTTTTCCATGGCCTTGGTTGTGGTTGATTATGTGCCATTGTTGCGCTAACAACATAAGAAAGTGAGGATGTAGTTACAAGTGGCTGCGAAGACGATTTCAGAGTACCTGTATCCTGTTGGACAATGATATGAAGTTGGGGAGTGGATGGTTGACTTTCAATGGATTGGATGAAATGGATGATGATGAAGGAGTCTCACTGTTAGACTCTCCAGGTGTCTTCCTAGCTCTTTTCCTTTTAGGAAGAGGAAATTATGTTGGTTCAATACCAAGCTTTTCACTCTGTAATCTTGTAAGAGGCTGAGAAGGAATGTATTGTGAAGTCACACTACCTTGGGATAAATCAGAATTTTATTGAGATATTGAAAACCCTTGAAGTTTATGAATTAAAGAATGAACTTTAGGGGGTTCAAGGGTGGATTTTTTCGATATGTTCAACTTTCAGAAGTGGTTGTTATCTTTTCAACTTCTCACTTGAAAATTGGAGATTTAGAATGCGAGGAAGAAGTTGGAGGAGATGATGAGGGAGATTTACTCTCAGAATGGGCTATGGATTTGGATTTTCTCACCATTCACAGTTCATCCCCTCCTTCTAGTGCCAAAAATGTTGATGCCTCTAAAATCGCTGCATCAACATCAGGAAAAACCACCTGGTCCGGACCTTAGTGCAGCTCCTTTTCCGTTTGGTGTGGTGGCTCTGACTGGATATAATGGGACCAGTTTCCCAATGATATATGAGTTGATGGGTGATTGGTTTGTAGTGTATAATGAAGGTGATAAGTGTTTTATCCTACAATGCAAAAATATACAAAGATAACTAATCTAACTCGGGTATCTTATCAACAACACAATTTTCGATTGTTTCTATTATACAAATAACCATAAAGATGACTTATTCATAAAATATAAATATGTATTCATATGATGATTACTTTGTTTAAGTAGTTAAACAAAGTAATAATAAAACATTATCGTATTGATCATAATATATATCACTGACATATATATCCAAATAATAACAATTCTAAAACATTCAGAAATGCCAAGCTGAAGAATTGCTTGAATATATATATATATATATATATATAGATATATATATAATAACAATTTTGAAAAATGTTCATTCACATAGAGAAATAAGACAAAAACAGTGATAATAGTACTGTATGCATTTGAATTCTCCCGATGTAAACAACATTCAGATTCTGCTTTCCTATTTGAGAACACCTTCAAAAGATGCAAAAGTGAAAATCTTATAAAAGCCTCTTTGACAAAAATGTAGAACTTTGGTCCAGCTTTTGATAAAAAAAATATTAGAAGTACAGTAGTGTAACTCCTAAGTCAAGTTTTAATACAAATTGCGGACCCTTTCTAAATACATGAGAGGGTATTAAATACTGAAAATGAAAACAAACTATCAATAAAAATTGCTATGCACTAGTCTAACTATAGACATATAAATCTGGGATTCATCAAGAAAATAACGGTTGAATGAATTCATTGTATCGACTTCTTTTCCTGTGATTGTAGCTGATAGATTGTGAGCATAGGCTGGATTTCTGGAGGCTGACTCATCCTGGAGTGTAGCTGAGCTATATAGGTGGCATCAGAGAGTTCAAAGATCATGCAGTTGATTGCATCCAAAAGACATTTCATGGCCATCTGCTGGCTATGTGGCTTGACTAGGAAAAACTAGAATGTTTCCCATGTCAAGCTTTGGATTCCTCCAATCTGTTTTTCCTTATGTGTCAGCTCCTGTTTCCAATGTTGTTCCTATGATTTTTCTTTTGGGATTTTACCTAGAGAGAAATCAGTGATCAAATTAGACATATGCAAACTGTTATTTATCAATTCGATTAGACCATTCATTGCAGTTCTACATCTAGAGGTTGCTCTTTCAGCTTTCATTAGTTGGGACTCCCTTTCAGAAAATAGGATTTCCTTATGCGGTTCTTGTATTCTTAGCAGGTTGGCAGCCATTCCTTCTGTGGAATCTTGCCAAGATAGAAAATTGGTTAAACTTTCATCTATATTTTCCAATTCAAGCTTGGCATCCACTGCCTTCTCAATCAATGATGCAGAAATATTGCATAAGGGGTAGGCCAATGATATGTTGTGGGAAAGAATATCCAACTATCGGGACAAGGATTTGGTTATTTCCAAGGCTTCTGCTCTGAATTCACCTACTTGTGGATAACCCTTGTACCTCTCTATCTGTTCCTTCATTTGTGCAATTTGATCATCCTTTTCCTTCTTTTCTTGCTCACTTAACATCTGAAGCTTGCTCAACTCTTGAGACAACTTATATTGTTTATGGAGAGTCTACTCATCAATCCTCCATTTTCCCAGTTTCAACTGCTATTTTAATTGATCATTTTGCTACCTTTGCTCTATTAAATGTTGTTCAAGCTGATTTATCTTTTGTTGTTGCTCTGCCGATTACACCTCAAGTTGGGTAATCCTCTGATCCTTTTCCCTCATTAGATGATTGAACTTTGAGGCTTTATCCATCATCACCACTGTGTAAGCTCATACATACTGAGATAGCTTTGTTAAATCCTCAAAGGGATTGACTTCTGCTTTCCATACCACGTTCATCATTTCTGCTTGAGGAGTTAAAAGAGGACTTTGATCAATTTTCCTCTTCTTCCTCTATATTTTAACTACAACCCTGTGCTTCAGACTATAGAAGAAATTGAGAGGTGGTATCTCTTCAATTTGTAGTACAATCTCCTCTGTTGGATTCTCAGGAATGATCTCTATGTCCTGCTGGATTCTGGGTAGGCTGCTTGTCCCTTCAATCGGAACAATAATAACTTCTGGCTTTTGCACTGTAGGCATTTTTGGTGTAGTGAGCCCTTGGAAAATATTCGGGTTATTGATGATTGAGTTGAATTTATCCCATTCCTTAGTCAATTTAGGATCAATATTGATATTCGCATCAAGGGGATCACTTTTTCCTTCCTATGTCTGCTCCCTTTCCGGGGTCTTTTCCTTTTCATGAGTCTTTTCGTTTTCATCTTCACAGTGGCCTTCTACTTGCACCATAGAGGTAGTATTTAACAAGTCTAGAGGTAGTGTTTCCAATCTCTATGTCCTGAACTAGTAAAATTCCTCTAGTCCCTCCGCTCCCAATTTGATTTTTGCCAGTTGTTTTACTTGAGAAAATAACTCGGCTGAAGCAAACAAATCATCGTAACTATCCTTCTCATGTTCAAACTTGGCGATTTTGGCCTAAGAAGTGACATTTTAGGCAAAAGATTTAGGATCATACTGCCTTTTTGGAATGACCGCTAACATTAACATTTTTATTTTCTCAGTTTCCTTCTCTGCATGTTTGAAGTCATGCAGCGTGAAAGCTCCACATTGGAGGGGGAATGAAGGCCACATATGCTTTTTAGACTCCTTTAGGTTCCTTGACATCCCTTCTACTGTTATCTGATATGCTAACTCTCTGGCAAGTAACTTATTAGGGATGTATAAGGGAAGGACATGTGGGTCAGTAGTGCTGCTGAAAAGTCTGATGGAGGTGAACTTTTCTTCACCAAACCAACTACCAATTGCAGTTAGGTCGACAGAAGCTTCCTCAGACAACCTAGGAGCCGGTTTATTGAATATGGCATACTACACGAGGAGAATGAAACCATGACAGATTCTATAAAGATGATTTTTGTAATGGGCTTTCCATAGTTCCTTGTGAGAGATATGAATGGGGTTGGGGTCCCGTGTAGTCCATTTCCAACCTAGAATGAGATATTCAGAGTTGAAACAGATAGTGTCCATAATATAAGCACTCATATAAAACGAGGGTATTACCCGGGTAGTCACGAATATGTTTTTCCTATAATCAAGTATTTGGTTGGCCATTTTATCAGATAAAATGGTCGCCCAATCCATGATATAGGAATTGAATACAACCTCCATTAAAGGTACCATCTCTATAGAAAATTTGGCGGAATCCTAGACTCCAAAGAGTCTACACATCATAGCCCCAACATAACAGTAAGGAGATGCCAATGAGTCTATGGAGTACATACACGATGATTCATGCTTGTGCTTGGTCAGAAAATGTCTCCATTGTCTGATAGGGTCTGATTTGATGGCATTTTCTTTGGCGAAAGCCTCCAAAAATGCTTTGTTATATCACTTTTGCGGTTCAGGAAAGTGGTACATTCTTTTGATGTCTTTTGCTCTGAATGACCCAAACATTTCTCCATCAGCCATAAAGAAAGTTACGTGTGTGATATTGATGCTTTCAATAACCCATCCGACCAAGTCATTATAGGGTAAAACCTTGGCACGGGCTGCTATTCTATGAAGAAAGGAGCTGGCCAAATCCTTAAGAGTATTCTCTGACTTGTCCGTAGAATTTGTTGTTGCCACTTCTTCAATTTCTTCCGGATCCTCGGATTCTAGTAAATTGTAAATACTTTCCCATGAAGCCTTGCCTAGACCGAGGCATGTAGTATTAGATATCAAGACCTTCTTCACTGGTTCCTCTTTGGCTACAATGGGGGCCTTTGGTTTCTTTGACTTCTTCGTCATTTTTCACTGGATTCAACAACTCAAACTTGCTCAGTAGAAGAAACAAAAGAACATAACAGAGAAAAACCCGTTCAATTCTAACACATAATAAAAATATTAATGGTAATTCAAGTGTGATAAGAAATACGAACTCAAATATTACCACGGATGAAATCCTGGAAGGATTCACCCTTAATTGAACTATTAATGAGTTTCGTAACCGCCAATCGTGATACTTAAATGCCATAATGATGTGTTGCATCGCACATATTAGTAACAATCTTTTAAAATGGATCTCTTGGCTTTCCCGATTAGTGATTAGCGAAAATCACATATCACAGATCAGGAGGTTCAAAGGTCAAGCTTTAACTGTTTCCATAGATAGCTCCGATTGCGATAAAAGTGAGTTATAATGGGAAGGCAGGATAATCAATAAATCCTTTTAATTTTCATCTATAGTTGATTTAAGGTTTAAACCCGCATACATTCATTTAACAACCCTTTATCGAAAAGTGTGCTTTTTAATGAAATTGCATTGGCAATTACCAATAGATAGTTTTGTGTCTCATGCCTTCAACGATGGTTGATTCTGATCGGATTATCGCATCGGGAGATTTGAGTGGACTATTGGAATTATTCTTTGTGGACTTGTGATTTGCGCTCTCCGATAGTATTATGGCATCAGAGATTTGCCAGTGAGAGCCTTTTAAGTCTATCATTTAAATAAAGGATGAGACATATTATTTTACATTTGTTTTTACAAAAAGGTCTTGGTTGATATTTATATCGAATCGAACCTTTTCATAAGGACATTAATGTGTTATGCGGTTAAATCAAAGTTTGCGATTCTTATTGAATTATTGATTTTAACTCGGTCTTAAAAAACGGGACCCATTTCTTGTTAAAGTTTTGGATAAAAATTTTGAAATGGGGAGGGTTGTTGTATAACACAACAGGAACCCAACTAGGAAGTTGGTTAATGCTAACAAGATTTAGGTTTGTATGCTAACTATCCCATACAATGAGTTCTCTTGGTTATTCACCTGGATTCTTTGTCAAAGATCCACCAATTTTGTTCCTAGGTATTTTATTTAAGTCCTACATTATTGCGTGCATGAGGGATCCATATTTGACTAGGCCCATTTAATTTTAAAATTAAATTTCATATCAATTGGGAAATTGCGTTAAGTCAAGAAATTTTTACATGAGTTTGTACCTAATTTATGCCATTGTTTATTGCAACACCTTTGAAGACCTCCTCACATTGTGACATTCCAATTTTGATCTCAACCTTATTTAGTTATGGTATCCATACCCTTGGAGACATAAGGCTCAATTTCATTTTTATCTAGTGCAAAATTGCTTTATGTCGAAGTGTTGAACAATATTAATTGGTCCATATGCTAGCATGTGCTCTCATGAAGCCCTAACCCTTTTGGAAAATATGAAAATTTTTCATATATAAGAATAATTTTCATATATTAGGCTATTTGGATTTGAAGGGAAGCCTTTTATGTTTCCAATTTATGTATGTGAAAAAATCTTCCTAGTAGAATTATGTCCATAATACAAATTGTGGGTGCACTTTTTCAAAAAAAAAAAAAAAAGAGTCAATTTATACCTCTTCCTATTACACTAGGAAATTTAAGGTTAAGAATATTTCTAGAATTATGCATATCGCATTTATTTGGACAATTTTAAATTAAATGAGCTAGAAAAGGTTAAATGTTTTGACCCTCTGTCTATTCACTCTTCTCACCTTAATTCTATTAGATATGGTACTAAATCTCAAGTGAAGTAAGCTGAAGCTACTAGAGATAATTAGATTTTTCTTGGCACTCCTTAGGAAGTTCAGGAATACCCAAGTTCTTTGTACAACACTAATTTACCTTGCATACAACACAGAAATTCAATTGCAAGCGCTGACTCTACTCCCCAACACTCCCAAAGAGTAATTCTACTTCAAAGGGTCAATCCTAAGTTAAAAATCTCAAGGAAAAGGATAATAGTATTGTTGGAAAAGGAGGTGATGGGAACCAACCAAGGTTCAAACATGAAAAGTCTAGTTCTATTAGAGTCAGCTTTAAATAGAAAAGACGAAACACCCATGGAACACCAAAAGATACTAATATCCATGTTATGGATATTCATGACGTTGAAGAAACACTAGAAGAACCATACTATATAGAATGACAGGTCCTAGAAAGTCCATATATTGTTGAATAATTTCCTCAACAAGAGCCAATTGATTTTGTAATTGAATTAGTGACATTACACTATACATTCTACAATAAAAGTTTGAAGAAATTACAATTTGAAAAATCTATGTTAAGAATGATCAAGTTATAGACAGGTGAATTCTAAAATAGACATTAAAGGAATAAAGCCTTCAAAATTTTTTGACTTTTATCAAACAACTAGAGATAATGCCTACTCAATTTCAAACCAAGAAGCAAAAAAAATTAATATTAAAATAAAGGATTAAGGAGTTGTAAATGGATTTGTTACCAAAGCCATTATTTTTCGAACCAATCTCCACTATTAGGCCAGTTCAAGCTTCAAAGGACATCCTAGAAAGTAGTTAAAGAATCAAAGCACCATCGAGTTTGATAATTGAAATATAGTAGTATATCAATGAAAATATTCATAAAAGAATTAATATAATTTTAGAAGTGTGGAGATAGATACAAATTTGACCAACTTTTCTATGAATGAACTCTCTTAATGAATATTTACTAAAATATCTAGAAAATGACGAAATATTTTATAAAGAGACATCAACTACAGTCATCATTAAAGTGGTTGAAGTAGCATGGCGAGATGAAGGTTTTGTTAAGTCCCAACATGTAAAACCAGAAGTTTTTGTAAATGTTGATTCTCATATCCTCTGCACTTCAGTGATAACAATTATTGTCAAGGATGGTGTAAATGAGATGATTTTTGTAGCATCTTACTTTTTGATCATGAGAATTATGACAACTCGGCACATTCAATAAAATTGTGCGGTATAGATGCTTCTAGTGTAATTGTGGTTTTAAATCTTGATACCAAAAAAGTTAAGTGGAGCACTCAACTGAATCTTAGCACAAAATTTGGAACCTTTCGTGTCCACATCTACTCTTGCCCTTTAGTGTCTAATCTAGATGGTAATGGTTAGTTGGACATTCTTATTGGAACTTCCTTTGGATTCTTTTATTTATTAGATCACTACAGAAAAACAATCGAAGACTTTCCAACACAAAAGGGTGAAATTCAAGGTTAAGTCATAGTTTCTAACATTACTTATGCTAGGAAAATTGAAATTGATCAATATGTGAGGCAAACCTAGATTAGTGTTTATTATGAGTAGAAGTTAGAATCAAAAAATGATTCTAATGTTATGTTGGCGATGTTGGATCTGCTAACAAAGGGGATCTCCTCGGTATGAAGTCCCAACTCGACCTCACACGGTTTTGTGTAGGAGTCCCATCCGATACGATGGCCTGGTTGCCATTATCTTAGAGATTTGCCTTAGCTCTTGTTATTCATCACATGAGAGTGTTATGCTTGTAACTTCAATAAAGCGAGATGAGTATGCATTGTGAATGCGAAATGTAACTCTATGTTTGGGTTCTCTTACTATCAAAACAAGGAAAGTAAAGAGAGCCTCTTGACGAGAAGGAATAGTCCCAACTCAGGAAGAAACACACGCGAAAAAAATAAGGGTATGTCCATCATCCAACGGAAGAGTCCACAGTGGATGCGGTAGTCAAGAAAACCAAATTTCAAGGGAAAACATGTACATTGTCTAGTAGAGTAGTCCACACAGGTGTGATGGTCATTAAAAATGAGAAAACACAAAGATGATTTGTCTAATGTCCGACAGAGTAGTCCACACAGATGGGACAATAGTGACAAACAATACAATGCATCTTCAACAATATGAGTACTAAAATAACCGAAGTAGTTCAACTATCTTAGTACAGGTTAAGAAAACATGCATTACAAATGTTTAAAGAATAGTCTTACAAATGGATACAAAACTTGCATGAAAACGTGTTGGCCTAGGACAGGATTCTGGATTAAGAAAAAGATCCAAGACAAGTCTGTACACCATACATCACTAGTCCTAGTAGTGGGAAATTGGAGCCACTTCTCACTCCTCAAAGAACATACTACAAACTCTCAAGGCTATGTCGGAGGAGCCAAGGTGAAAATTCCTTTTCTCATACAATGAGGGGGTATATATAGCCAAGGGGAGTAACTAACCCTTGTGACTATTCAACTTGCCTCATGATTGTTTGACTTCCTATGACTTATTGATTTGAGGCTTCTGCGATCTATATTATGTGTAGTGTTATCTTCTGGAGTCATCGCATTCATTTTTGTTGGAATCGATGTTTCAAACGAACCTTTGTGGTTCATCATTAGGATTAAATCCATGAGTGAATAAGTTAGTGTTGAAATATGGCAACAAGAATATTCCAAATTAATTTTTCCTTGAATTGAATTGTGAATTAAAATTGAATTTATTCTTAACAACTAGTTGGAATTAATTAATTAATTTATTTTAAATTAATTAGTTGGAGAAATTCAAGTTAGAAGTCTTTCTGAAGTCATGCAAGAGTTATCCCTTAAATTAAGGAGATAAGATTGAGTTATATTTGAGTTGTAATTAGTTAACTCATTTTACTAAGTCAAGTCCAGTTAAATTAGTTCCAAACTGTTTGAGAAACTAATAGTGAGTTAACATTCAGTTGATGCATTAATGAACTGAACTAGTGCTACTCCACTTAACTAAAGATTCCCTCTTTAGAAATTCATGCATGTCTATTCCGAGAAAGACCCAATTGAGATTAATGTTCAAGGACATTGTATTATTAGTTGCATGTGTTTTCTTGTGGAGAAAACTCATGCATGCAATCAAGTATTCATCCTTGAGGATTACGCAGTTTTGAAGGCTTGTTTTCCACTTGGTAATAGGAAAATCATCCACAAGGAACAACACAAGGAAATAGGAGCTTAGAGGGTAGAGAGGAAGGCTCAAGAGAAGCAAGATTGCCTGTGAGCATCTGTGAGGATTGTACTGAGAGCTGGCTAGCTGTGAGAGCTATGGCTTTGTATAATTCCTATGTATTTCTACCATGTATGCTAATACAATAGTGTGGGGTTTTTAACTGTGGCTTTCCCCAAAGTATTTTCATGTGTATTGTGCCATTGATTCTTCTTCTTCTAGTTATATTGTTCAGCTAGATCTTTAAGCTTCCGCAAATTGATAGTAGAAGTAGGTTATAGTATTCTACTTTGATTTATAATGCATTATCGGGTTAACCTATCACAGATTTTCTACAGTTAGAACTCAATGAGGAGGCCAGATCTAACTTCTTCTTTGCAATCAGTGATCTGAATCATTCTAATAAACGAACTTATTGTAATTTCTCCCTCCCGTATAGATTGAAAACTTCTCATATGACTTTTTGACTTTACATGACCTTCAAATTCATATGTGGGTCTCTTGGAATTCCACTTTACATTGCATTGATTACAACAAGTATGGCCCATAGTAGTGATGTGGTCGAGAAAACTCATGACACAACTCGACATGACACTGCTGACATGTACTAGCTAATTATGGTGTCCATGTCAAGCTGCTATGCTATTGAGTGGCGGTGTGCTCATGGTGTAACATGTCTTCACCTCCGCATGGAAAATTACACGCGGCCTTCAATGGTCTTGGTCTTTCCTTGATGGTGCATGTGTATGTGTTCCTTTCTCTTGCTGCTCGATGTGCTTCATGCATTCGTTTAACTATGAGAAAGTATTCTAGAAAGCATCGCTTCTCCATCCCATTCATCGTCATGCCATGTTTCATCAATCTACTTATTCCTATAATTATTCATGACGAGATGACATCAAATCCAGAAATCTCCTAGTCTAACATGATGCATTGTTTTTTATTTCGGTGCAGGTGAATGAGAGAGGAACAAGGCACTAAAACAAAGCAAAGCATAGCTCAGGCCGCGATGCGAGGCTCTAGAGCACTATCGATAAAAATATACAGATGTCACTGGGAGGCAGATTTGCGCAATCCAGGATAGGAGTGATAGTTGCAGCGAAAAACCCAGCTGGGAGGCCGAATTGAGCAATTTTCATGAGGAAGGCTAGGCAGGGTGTCGAGGAACTACTGGGCCAATCTGTGCAATTTTCAAGGGGACCACTGGGTAGGTCATCTAAATGGAATTTTCATAGTTTCTCTGGGGAAGATAGTGCGGGCACAGGAAGCACTGGTAGGAAAATCTGCGCATTTTTCAAGAGGAGGACAGGATTGGGCTGCAGGAGCTGTTGATCAACATCGTGCAATTTTGGGAGACAGTTTGGACCCAGACATCATTACGCAATTTCTGGGTTGATTGAAGAGAAGGAAAGAAGGGCAAGTGATAGATAGATCTACACAATTTTATGAGTGAGAGTAGAGCAGGCCAGCAGGGAAGCATGCTTGTTGGATCCGCGCAATTTCTGGGTTGATTGCAGAGAAGGGAAGAAGGGCAGGTAACAAACAACTCTGTGCAATTTCTGGGCTGATGACAGAGTAGGCCAGCAGGGAAGCCTGCTTGTTAGATCTACACAATTTTCCATGGACAGTGCAGTGACAGGCAGTAGAGGCTTGTCCCACATGTCTGTGCAGTTTCTGCAGATTGTGCAAGGCAGTCAGGCTGGACAAGTTTTTCTCACTTTTTTGAGATCAGCGCAGCCCTAGGTCACAACTCAAGTCATTTTCCAGTTGAGCAGTGGGAGGCTTGATGGGCGATCTTGTGGGAAGCATAGACTGGATCGGGTTTTGGGACAACTTTTGTGCAGTTCTGGGAGAGAGTCAACTAGCTCATTTCCATAATTGCACAGTGCAGGCTGCTCAGAGTACAACCTCAACCTCTGTGCAGTTTTTGGAAGCAATGCAAGTTCACTAAGATCAAGGTTCAGTTGAAGGAGGGTTGTCCGGTCGACAGATTTTCAAAAGAAATGACTAAGTGTGAAAGCAAGTGAACTTGTGTGTACATGACATCGTGATCACACACTTAGCACGACTGAATGACAAGACACCTCAAACCAACAAGACAAACAAGTGCTCAGTGAGACTGACTCAAAGGTTAAGAGTGATAAGTGTGATAGTTGAGATATGTCTTTGAACGAATACGAAAACACTTGCATGACAGTGTTTACAACTTTGTGTGCGAGTGTGATCGATGTCTACAGAGTGAAAACAACTCATGCACAAAAAGACAAACCTTCAAAATTACCTGAATTGGGTCGCAAGCATGACATAACAATCAACATGCGAAAGATGACATTTGGTCAAACAAGCGAAAAGGAAGCAAGACACGTAGAGGAAACACATGAAATGGCTTTGTGCTTACAAGCATGCATGTTATAAAAGACGAAATTATATGACAATGACAAGAAATACTTCAAGCTACACTAATAGATGTACTTCAAAAGATATTCTTTACTTACCATACTTACCCTCGAGATGATCATGCATCTGATAAAGTTTACATGAGGTACCGATCTTTTATCATAACCTGGTTTCTTG
The DNA here is from genome assembly GCA_031772625.1 of Pinus tabuliformis. Taxonomy (NCBI): domain Eukaryota; kingdom Viridiplantae; phylum Streptophyta; class Pinopsida; order Pinales; family Pinaceae; genus Pinus; species Pinus tabuliformis. Next base: position 1,019,716,993 of record CM062818.1, on the reverse strand, counting down.
TTCCTTCTCCTCAACTCCTTGAGAGTGATATAACATGTCATATTTTCCTGTAATCACTAAGAGATAGATCTGTGCAGTTTCAACAGACAGTGGTTGTTGTTGGGATGATCTGCATAGTTTTCCAGAGCAAGCTTAGGCTGCTTGTTGTGTGCAATTTTTGGGAACAAGGCTGCTGGCTAGTTAGGATAACACTGCACAGTTTTGAGATGCAAGAAACTGACATGGGATGGGGTCCTGGGAGGACACCCCTACGTAGTTTCTAAGTGTAGTGTAGACTGAGAAGCTGAGGGGAAATACTGCACATTTTCTGATGACAGGACACATCTGCGAATGGGGTCTTGGGAGGACACCTTTGCACAGTTTCTGAATGTAGGGAAATCAGACTGCTCTACACATTTTTGTAGAGTAGTGTCGGCTTCCTAATTCCTCTACACATTTATGGAGAGAAGTGTTGGCTGCCTAACTGTTCTGCACATTTCTAGAGAGTAGCGTTGGCTGGGAAGCTAAGGGACAACTTTGTGCAGTTTCTGAAGACAGTGGGTTCCAGCTAGGGAGGGACACTAGAGGAAACCACTGTGTAATTTTGGATTCCAAGGGAGCCTAGGGTCTCTGTGCATTGTGCAGTTCCAACAATCAAGGGAAAAATCTTGGGGTTGCAGAATCAAAATGTGCAGTTCCAGAAAGCTGGATGAGACTAGGTTGCTTGGGAAATTGGTCAAGTGTGAGCTTAGTGAAACTTATGTAACAATGATAGGACTTGACTATGATCACACATTTGAACACTTAGTGATACAACATAGGCCATCCAAAACATAAAGTACATACTCTTCTTGATGCAACAAGCTTTGTGACAAGTGTGTGTGAAGTGAGTGTGAAACATGTCTATGTAATGAGAACAACCCATACACACAAGATTTCCCCTTGAAGCAGAACAACATTCTCTTTGCATGAAAAACAATAATCTTGATGCCTAAAGAGGACACAGACTACATAAATATGTGAATGTGAAAAAATCTTAAGATCAAGGAGGGGGCTTGAGATCATCATCTTACGAATAAGTGACCAAGGAACAATCGATCACAGTATCCACGGTAGGCTCAGAAATTTGCATGCAAGCAAAAATTTTAGAGGGTGGTTGTATCCGCTACAACATTGGTGACACACTAGTAGAACTCCAGCTCTCTATATGGACCTTGTTTCATGAAAATTGAGTCTAACCCTTCCAGAAGTATTGTTTGATTCTTTGATCGTCATGGCTTAAGCACTCAATTAGGTGAAAGATATAGTCCCTACTATTCTCTTGATCGGTCAGCACACATTCCAAGCCAAGTCAGCTAAGTTTTTTCAATTTGGATAAGGGGTATATAGATACACAAGTAATATAATTGTGAAAGCCTTAGTTTCATCTCTGTTGCTACTCTGCTGCCAGTAAGTCTGGACAGTACCTCGGTGGAGTCGCTCAAGAACGCAAGCATCGCTCTGTTGCCAGTGAGCTTGGTCAATACGTTGGTGGAGTTACTTGCATAACCTCTCTACATAGGAAGCATTTCTCTTCTTCTTTTGCCTTGTTTATTTTTTTCCATTTTCACATTTTTGTCATTTTTCAAAGAACTGTGCATAGAACTTATTTATTTCAGAGGCAGAAGAGGGATCCCAACTTATTGAGAGAAGTAGAGGTTGTCCCTCCAGAGAAGTATTTATATATACCTTTGACACACTTGTCAAGGTTTTTCCCCTCACCTTACTCTACTAGATTGAGCTTGTTAGTGCCTAGATTTACCTTAGGTTGAGGAAAGTAGGATCCAGGGCCAACATCAAACCACACTCAGCCTGGTAGCTAGCCCTACCAGTTCAGGAAAGGGCTCTCTCTGGGTCAATCTCAGCAAATTATGATCGATGAGGGCTTGAGATGACTGATAGAAATACTGATCTTAGGCTAGGTATGAGTGCAAGAGAGTTTGATTGAATAAAAGGATGATTTGTTGGCTCAGATGGAAAGGTAGATTTTGGGTGCGGGGATTGAGGCTCAGTCCTACAGAGATCTCAATTGGGCAAGGTAGGCAATAGTTTTTGGCACTTAAAATTGAATGAAATGGAAGGAATAGACAAGTGAGGTGTTGAAGAGGGCAAGAGAAATCATGGATCCTCCCCAAACAACTGAAAACATCAAATAACTAAGCAAACTTCAAGTAGAGCACTGCAATTTCAATGGATTCTACTTACACTCTTGTTTGTTTAGTTCAGAAGGAACAAGATAGAGAATGGCATACATAACACATAAAGAAAATTCACAATTACAGAGATAAGAACTGTACCAAGACAAATTGCCACATGGATCCCAAAGAGTGTTGCAAATCCTGGTCTCAATTCCTTAGCCAAAATGAAAATATGAGTGTACAATGAAGTTCTTTCCTTTTTCAAGAGTCCAACCATGCTAATGACTAAAAAACAACATAATATAGACAAACATAGCTCATCCTTACCTCTAGGGGTTGAGCACACATGTTTAGGAGCTGATCCAACTGATTCTAAACTAAGAACTACAAATTAGGCAGTGGAACAACTTGCCTCTATAAACTAGGGAACTGATTCATTCAGTTGCAAACTACCTTTTCATGGATGAGTCTACCTCCATAAGTGAAATTTGACATATTTACATCATGATCCATAAATGTACATTAAATTACATCACAAACTTGACCTTAAGAAGGTGAAAAAGTCAAACTGGCAAAAGCTCGGTGAAAAACAGAGCAATACTTGTTCAAACTGGCAATTTTTCCTCTATGCGCCGTGCTTGATTCTCTATGCGTCGCACATGTTTGGACCCACTTTTGGAGGCTTTCCCAATGTACAAATGAGCTCCAAGTGTGCTTGTTGGAAATATCTACCTATCTACATTCCAACCCAAGTGGAATTTTTCAATTTTACCTCCATTTGCCCCTCTAAAACGTAGTTCTCCCAACACTGTTTCCTATGTGTCAAAATATGGGTAGAAAGGCCATTTTTAGGGTGTTTTTAACCTTTTTGAGGGATCAAAACCTACCCAAATTTCTTGGCCATAGGTAGGAAAGCATAATTTTTCATGCCAAATACAAAAATGTTATTTTTTTCTCAAAATGATGCCTCCATCAAAAGCGAGCGCTGGGTGGTGCGGCACATAGGGCAGAAAAACCTGTTTTTTGTGCCAAAAATTTCAAAAATGAAAAAGGTGCTCCAAATTTTTTGAAATTTGGGCTGAGTATTCTCAATCAAACATTGTGTTGGGCCAAGGAAGCCTCAGCCAATATCTAAAGTCCTTCATGCTCTTTTTGCCTCCTTGATGCTCTCTTCAACTTTGCCTTTAAACTTCTGATTCTCGCCTTGCAAACTTTGTTCCTCGCCATGTAATGAACAACCATTTGTCTCAACAAGTTTTTCTCCTTGTTGGCCTTCTTCAATAATCTCTCTAAGTGGATGTTGGCTCTTTCAAGCCATGACTCCTGATCGACATTGATCTCTTGTTTAAGTGAAGTGAACTCCACTGTCCTCCTTTGGGCAGCTTGGCGATTTTCCTGTGTGTTTTATAACTCCATAATCACCTGTTGGTCCTCAAGTTGCTTATTCCTTTGCTCCAGGTACTGTATTGTCCATTTGGCTCTATCCGAGTTGGTAGACAAGGCATCAATGTCCGCCTGCTACTCCTGAATGATTTCTCTAAGATTGGTGCTTTGTGGGCCCATATCATCATCATCACCCTCAATGAGAATGAAATCAGTCTCCCGCTCACCTGATGGTCCTTCCTCCTATAGTGGCCTCTTGCCTTGGTCCTGAACCTGCTGTGCTGATGACGGAAACGGGGCCCCTTCCACCCTGGGTGGAGATAACACTCGCTTTGTTGCTGCAAACAACCATCTAGTGCCCTTCTAATAGGTGATGAACACTGGCACACTAGCGGTCTGTGTCTCATGGCCCTCATGCTGATAAGAAGGTCCACCTGTCTCATGCCAAGCTTCTGAAGGTACCTGTTGAGCTCTGAAAAACTCACGAGAGATGAAATCCTCCCAAGTGATGCCCTGTAAGCCAAGCTGATGAACGACCACAATTTTGATGAGAGCAAAATGGTAAATACTGTTGAATTGCTGCTGAGGAGTCTTGTGATGTACTAGGGTGGTCATATTCTCTATGTTTTGGTACATGAAGTAAGGGATGTTCATCATCCATACCCGGGTAAAATGCATCAACAACCTGATATGATAATCATATAGACGGGAAAACCGACCCTCACAGATGAAATACTTCATGATCAGTTTCATTAAAGGAGAATATTCATCTTTGAGGTACCGAAAAGGAAAAACTCTCTTGAGCTATCTCAAAAATCCAAGCTTGATGTATGGTTCATAATGATGCCATTCAATTTTCTGCCACTTATTCCATTGCTCTCCAATGTTGGGAATACCGGTTGCTAGTGAAATGGATTCTGGTGTTAATGTGAAAGTCACACCAGCTAGAGTGGCTTGACCATCATGTAAATGCAGCACAAACAAACGAGCCAACTCATGATGAAACTGAATGCTAGCAACCTTCTCACAAAATTCATAGCAGGACTGATGTTGGAAACAAGAGATGGCAAGAAGGCAGGCCTGTAATTTAGCAAGAGTGGTTGGTTCTTCTGTAATATGTTTGCCACCTCTATGAGGCCTCCTAGGTGCATGTACCTTTGTAGGTGAATCACTATGGGTATCTTCTTCATAATCATATGAAGGATCAGATGCCATGTCTGCTGGTGGATAAACTGTCTTGGAAATTCCTTGATGAGAAATAGGTGAGTTGTGATGTGTTGAACTGTCTTGATGGTGTGTTTGACCTCTGCCACCAAGGGAAGATAGTGAAATGAGGGAATGTGGAGGGGCAATTTAGGGAAATAGGGGGGTAGGGTTAGTTAAGGGAACAGGGAATTAGTGAACAGGGAATGAGACTAGGGTTTGGGAATTTGCATTTGGGATTTTGGGAAAGGGAACTTGGGATAGGGGATTAGTGAATTTAGGGATATGTAGATTTAAGGAATAGGAAAATGAGGAAAAATGGAGTGAGGGAGTAGAAAATTGAGGGAATAACTTCGCAGCCAAATAATTGATACAAACCCTAGCACTGTTTTCTTTGGAGAGAGAGGTGGGGTTTTATTTTCTTAGCCAACCACCATCAAACAAGCACCAAAATTGGATGAAAAGCAGTGATAGAGGCTCAACCTACTTGCAAAATGATGATCCAAGCATATTGGCAAATTTAGAATGAATTGGTGAAGATTTTGGGCTTGGAATCTCTACGCACCGTGCCTCAAACCTAACACGTCGTTCTTTCTCTATGCACCGCACCAGTGTAAATTTGCACTGGAAATTGCAGCCCAATGCGCTGCGCCACCACCCAGTGCATAGTGCTTTTTGTAGGAGAATTTTGGAGGTTTTACCGGTGTCCAAATTGGGCACGAGATAGCTAGTTGGAAATATGTTTGAGTCTACTTTCCAACTCAACTAGAATTTTTCAATTTGGAGTTCATTTTCCCTGTAAAAAATCAAATCTCCCAAGACTGGTCAAAATGTGCCAAATGAGGCTGCCTAAAGGCAGAGTGCTGTTGAAGTCAACGTTTGAAGGTCTTCGTCAACTCCAAACTAAGCTCATGATAGCTCAATGGAAAGATATTTGTGTCTAGTTATCATTGGACTCATCAAGAAAGTCATTTTTCCAACCAAGCTATGAGAAAACTTGATTTTCCCATGGTCACTTCAAAGGTGCATCAATTCTCCCGAGGCAACTGTATTTTTGACATTTCTCTAAAACCATGACACCTGTGTAAAAAGTGAAGGAGGTTTTTCTTACTTGGCCTATTTTGGACAAAAAAATTTCTCATTTTTCCAAAATTCATCTTTCCTTGCTCATAAACATCGTTTGAGTAAAACCTACCCCGATGTGTGGAACAGGGGATTTGTTGAAATGAAGCGAAATGAAGGGGATAAGGGGCTTCTAAATTCTTGAGAAAATTTTTGGAAGTAGGGAGGGATGTTAGGAAGTAGAGGAAAGTGGAATTTCAAAGATTGAGTGAGGGGAAGGGGTCCAAAAGGGCTAAACACAGGCCCAACCTAGAAAATTGTCAAGTTGTAGCAAGAAACTAGGGTTTGTGCGAAAATGAGGAATTTGGGGGATCTTAGTGATGGGAAGTGTTTAATAAGGTACATTAAGGATAGGGGAAGGTGTATGAATGTTAGGATACAAGTTTTTCTGATGATTTGACCATCCAAGAGAAATTTCCTTCAAAACCCTAGGAGAGGGAAATGAACCTTACCTAGGCGCAACTAAAGCATGAACAAGGTGTAAAATGACCCAGTGGAACTTGACATGATGATGAAAACCCTATGAATGATGGTTCGCTCAGCTAAATGGTGACTAAATTTTGCTTAAAGACTCACTGAAATGAAAAAATTTGACCTTGACACCTTAAAATCACTTTGTAAGAGCATGTTTGATCACTGGAGGAAGGCTGCAAAGACTGACACTAACAGAGCTCTCAAGAGTTAACCCAAAAGAACCAATTAGAGTAGGTGGTACTAGTTAAAGTGCAAGCATTGTGTTTTAACCAGGACTCACTCTGAACACAACATATTTTCCATTAGGGTATCATCGACTGAAGACAAAAAGCTCTTCATAAAGAGAGAGGACAACATATAACCAAATTTTGATAGTTGTACAAGGCCTCTTATATTTACCCAGCTTATCTTGAGATCCAAACACAGTTTCATGTGAGGCTAACCTACAGGTACAAACAAGCAAAGAGAACAAGAAAGAAAAGAGCAAAAGTAAAGTGAAAGCAAAATAAGTAAGAAAAGAAAGCAAGCAAGCAAACCAAACCAAGTAAGAAAGCAAACACACCAAGTAAGCAAGCAAACAAACATGCAAACCAGAAATCAAAGAAAAGCAAGAAAGCAAACACTACTCCTACTCCTACGCTAAATAATCGGGATTATGTGACATGAAATTTCCAGTGAAGCCACCATAGTCATTCCCGACCTGCAACCACAATGACACAAGAAATTAAAACAAATAAAAAATAGTGTGCAACAAAAAATACAAAAGCTTGAAAATCTTGCACACGGAAAGGAAGGTCTTGCCTGTGGGTAGAAAAATGTGTCACAACCACCCAATACACATGCTTACCTTTTCGATGGATACTATTATTCAACAAACCTCGGAAGCCTCTTACGAGTGTGTTTTCATCTGCAACGAGCTTCTTAGCGAGTGCGACGAAGGATTGAAGCTTGTTGCTTGCAACATGGCTTGTTGAGTAAGATTGTTCCAGCCATTGAGTGATTGGATCGTGAGACTCATAATGGTTGTTTGGAAGGTCTCGTGACCTGTGAAAAAGATGGCTTTTGTATTGGAGAGATGAGATCATGATGGGAATCTTGCACATAAAAATTAATGTAATAATTCCCATCAGTCATGCAAAGACAGTGAGGACCTACCATAACCATCAGCGCAGGCTAAAGTGCCTCACCCACTTGACATAAATATGAGAAGAAAGATGTTAAACAATGAAGATCAGAGAGCACAAAGCAACTGTCATTGAATGTATTGTTGGGAAAATGATAAGTTACATGACAGTTACCCAAGATGGGAAAATGATCAAATGAGTTTGTTAAAAGATCAGATTCCTAGTTTGAAATGAACAAAAAAAAATTCATTTGAACAATATTATGAATGATCTGATCAATGGAACCAAGTTCGTAGTGACCTAGACATGATGGACCACCCCCTTGCAGCTGGTGAAAAATTTCTCAGGTATCATGGTCATCACAGGAATGTAAAAGGGATGTCAGCATTTTGAATGCGTGAAATCAGTGAAGGCATGGTGAAATGAAAGGAACTTGATTCATGTTGTAGCTTGTGCGCTCATCATCACATAGGGGCATTGTTGGTGTGAAGAGCAAGCAGATTTGAAGTACAAGGTTTGAAAGGAGACTGAGGAGCTGATCATGAGACTGAAAATTCGAAAAGTATGATTGTGGGCAAAGATAGTCTATGAGATGATCAACCTCACAATTCCATGATTTCATGAGAGACAGACACTCCCACCCTGAGTTTGATGCAATAGATGTGCATGAAGGTAGATGTGATGTGAAAGATTTGTAAATTTGACCGTAAGTGGAATTTTGAAAATCTAAGTGATCACATCCAGAATACCAAACATTTTGTACACGTGAATTCACATCAAGTGCAACCATGTAGATAGATGGATTATGCATGAGAAACTAGATCTAATTGGGTTCTAGATTCTTACCAGAGTCACGAGGTCCTGACATAACCATCAATAGATGTTGAAGTGCCTCGACTCCCTGGAAGGTCTTGTAACTTTCCAGAATTGTAGAATCATATTTTGAAGTTTGAACCAAATCATGCATGGCTTAAGGATGGTTGTTGCTACTGATTTCAAAATTGCTCTCAAGATGACATCCATATTTGTCATAGGCTGCACTAGATTTTTCAACTTCGCCAAGCTGATTTGAAGAGTTGTCTTCATGCAAGAGAAGAGATGGCGGGGAATGGGAAGTACGCTCTGTGATTAAACTGTTTTCAAATTTATCATGGACAACCTCACTGCCTTGTGTCATTTGAGGAGATAACTCATCGGATGAAGAAGTAATAGAACATGGAGTATCCCTGAAGCATGTGGGTGCATTGTGAATGGTAGGAGACACAGGAGAGTGAGGTGAAGAGGAAGTTTTGATATGAATGTGTTCTTTGACCAGAGGAAATTCTAGATCCGAGTTAGAGTATTCATGATAAAATGGAAGATCACATGATGTGCTTAGGCGTTCATCGTGGTATATGGAACCATGGGAGTGATGACTGCCAAGACTTGGGGTTGATTGAAAGGATTAATTGTTCAATATATTTAACCGAGATTAGTAGATTGAGCATTTCTTTGATGCAGACAATTTTGAATTAGAGAGGGGGGATTGATAGTGTCCTCACCTTTCTGCTCCTCTACCGGTGTAATGTGGTTGCCTTGCACCTGATTGCAATTTGAGCCAATAGCTCAAGAATCGAGGGAATGTGCATAGCTAGCTAGTGAAATAGATTTATCAAGTGAGTCATGGTACAAGGAGTCGTGGCTTGTGAATGATGGAGGATGGCAAAGATGCATATCAGGTTTGAGACTTGAGTTGTGAATGGTGATTTCCGCTTGGGGAATGGAGGAGTGAGTCTTTGCTATAGGCTCTCTTAGACATTCTGGAACTTCCTCCATGGAAGTGGGAGACAGATGAGAAGATGGGTTGGGGAAATGTTGCATAGGCTCCTCATCTTCACAATCACCACAAGGGGTCACCCACATCAAGACTAGAAAAGGAGGAGGACAAGGAACAAACAGGGTATTGGGCTTCTCCTCTAAAATCGGAGGTGCCTCATGATCTGCAAGAGTTGGGGAAGAAGAAAAAATAGGAGGTTCACCATATGAAGAGACATGAAACAAGAGCTCGAACTCTTGCTTCAGGAAATCCCAGTTCAAATCCTCTTCCAGAATTTCATAGAAAAGGTGAAGAAATTGATCAAATAATTTGTCAATGGATTCATTAGGCTCCATTCTTAATAGGTTGATTCTTACAAAAACATCTCGGTAGTTATACTTACCGAAGGCTTGATGGAGCTCCTTGAGGAAATGGATAAGGGAATGGATGGAAGCAGGTGGCAAGGTATGACACCACTGATTAGCATGACCTTCAAGGGTGAGGAAGAAAATCACACAAGAAGACTCTTCATTATCAATTTCATAAGGTTGGCAAAATTGAAGAAAATCATAAATGTGCTTGGATATGGACGTTCCATCCTCACCATCAAACTTTAACTGGGACAAGTGATTGAGAAGCTCATCAAGGAGTGAAATTTGATCAAGGGAAAAATTGGAGAAACCCCCCGTCAACACAATTGGTGTATGATCCATTTTAGATAGGAGATTCAAACCAGATGCAACGGGCTCAACTTGTCATTGGGCCCTCCTTCTAGCACCATTTTGTTGACGGTGCTCGACCCACCAACAAAGGGGATCTCCTCGATATGAAGTCCCAACTAGACCTCACATTGTTTGGTGTAGGAGTCCCATCCGATACGATGGCACGATTGTCATTATCTTATAGATTTTCCTTAGCTCTTGTTATTCAGCACATGGGAGTGTTATGCTTGTAACTTCAAGAAATCAAGTTGAGTATGTTTGGTGAGTGTGTAATGTAAATTTGTGTCTAGTTTCTCTTATTGTCAAAAGGGGGAAAGTAAAGTGAGCCTCTTGATGAGAGGAAACATTCCCAACTTAGGAAGAAACACACTTGAATAACAATAATGGTCTGTCCAACATCTAGAGGATGCGGCAGTCGTGAAAACAAAAGTTCAAGGGAAAACATGTACACCATCTGGTGAAGTAGTCCACACAGGGGTGACAGTCATTAAAACTAAGAAAACATAAATATGGTTTGTCTAATGTTTGGCGAAGTATTCCACATAGACAGGACAACAATGATAAATAATACAACACATCTCCAACAATATGAGTACTAAAATAATCGTAGTTCAACTATCTTAGTACAGGTTAAGAAAACATGCATTACAAACATTTAAAGGATAGTCTTATAAATGAATACAAAACATGCGTGAAAATTTGTTGTCCTAAGAAAGGCTTCTGAATTAATAAAAATATCCAAGACACATATGTACACCATACATCACTAGTCCCAGTAATGGGACGTTGGAGCCACTACTCAAATAATAGACTACAAACTCTCAAGACGATGCAAGAGGAGACAAGGTGAAAAGTCCTTTTCTCATATAATGAGGGGGTATATATAGCCAAGGGGAGTAATTGACCCTTGTGACTCTTCGACTTCCCTCATGAATGTTTGACTTCCTATGACTTTTCGAATTTACATGGCTCTTCAACTTCATGTGTGGGTCTCTTGGACTTCCACTTTACATTACATTGATTACAACAAGTATGGCCCATAGTAGTGATGTGGTCGAGACAACGCATGACACTGCTGACATGTACTGGCTGATTGTGGTGTCTCTGTTGAGTTTTGTTGTTGAATGGTGGTGTGCTCTGGTGTAACATGTCTTTACCTCCACATGTCAAAGTGCGCAAGGTCTTTAATGGTCTTCATCTTTCCTTGATGGTGCATGTGTATTTGACCCTTTCGCTTGCTACTCGATGTGCTTCGTGCAATCGTTCAACTACAAGCAAGTCATCTAGGACGCACCTCTTCTCCATCCCATTCGTCACCGCAATATGTTTCATCAATGTACCTGTTCCTGCAATTACTCATTACGAGACGACATCAAATCCAAAAATCTCCTAGTCTAACATGATGCATTTTTTTCCGTTTCGGTGCAGGTCACCAGGAGAGGAACAAGGCACTGAAACTACGTAGAGCACAACTCAAGCTGGGATGTGAGGCTCTAGAGCATTGTCAGGAAAAACTGTGGAGATGTCACTGGGAGGAAGATTTACGCAATCTAGGAGAGCAGTGACAGTTGCGGGGAAAAACACAGCTGGGAGGAAGAATTGTGTAGTTTCCAAGAGGAAGGCCACGTGGGGTGTCGGGGAACTGTTGGGACAATATGCACAATTTTCAAGGGGATCACCGGGCAGGTCATCCAACTAGGATCTACGCAATTTCTTTGGGGAAGACAGTGTCAGCAGCAGGAAGCAATGGCAGGAAAATCTGCTCATTTTTCTAGAGGAGGACAGGATCAGGTTGTAGGAACTATTGATCAACATTGCACAATTTTGGGAGACAGTCCAAGCCTAGACATCACTGCGGAATTTCTGGGTTGATTGCAGAGTGGAACAGAAGGGCAGGTGACAAACAGATCTGTGCAATTTTTTTAGTGAGAGCAAAGTAGGCCAGTAGGGAAGCCTGCCTGTCAGATCTGTGTAATTTCTAGGCTGATTGCAGAGCAGGGCTGTTACATAGTAATTTGTCACTGTCCTCATCTCAGTCCCTTTGCTGTGTCGTGCACCAAATAAACATGTCCATATCTTCCCACTCATTTAAGAAGATTGAGAAAATGCTCTCTAATGCTAAAAGTTTGACCCTTTTTTACTAAGTTCCTGCATCATCGATAGTAAGCCTATAACATACCCGATGGTCCACTGTCATCAGATGTATGGTCGCGACATCGTCGCAGGGGTACATGTGTTTCCTGTGGCGGTCAATTTTTAGGGCTCCACGTGAGTATTCCGGGTGCCTATTGTGACGATTGGCCCAAATCCATTGCCCCCTTGCGATGTTGTCGCTAGTCCCCAGTTCATGACCTGCGACGATCCATATTTGACGAATTAGTTCAAATAGTCGGCCTTCTGGATGTTTCTTAAGCTGGTTTTTGGGTCAATTTGGGTCACTTTTCCGCCTTTGATATGGTGGTTCTGCCTCTTGTGCAACCTCCCTTGAGGATAAGCTCCCTCTCCCTCATTTCATGGAGGCTCCTCCTCCTATAAAAGCACTCACCATTGCTATGATCAAGCTAGTTCCTAATTCTTGGATTGCTGGTTGCTAGTTCTTGTTTTTAGCAGAGTAGATAGCTTTGGTGTTAGTGTCATAAGTGTGGAATTGCTGATAGTTTGATAAGAGGTTGTGGAGTGCCTTAGCATTCCATTAGAGCTTGTGAAAGAGAGAGAGAGATATTATCCATTTGGGAGACCCATTCTTGAGAGTGAATTCTTGAAGGAACATACCGGTTGGACCCTCTGAGAAGGCTTGCAACGTTAAGGCCTGGTTGTAAGCTTTGCTCTTGATTTATTTTAATGCAATCAATAATGATTTCCTATATCTTGTGTACAATTTACTTGATAGCTTGTGACTCCTTGAATTTATGAGTAGATAGATCATTGTTGTTCTCAGTTACGTGCTCTGCTGTTTTCTTGTGGTGTTTCAGGTAAATTTCTCTTTAGGAGAAGGAAATGAAAGCTGGAGCAGCACAATGAAATCTTAACCAAAAATCGGTTTTGAGGCAGGTCTCCAACGATGACTATTTAAGGAAATTGATTCTTGTTTTGTTTTGGTTGTGACTAGACCCACTCTAGGGCTAGAGGGGTTGCCTCTGTCCGTAGAGGGAACACTTTCCTGCATCACAAGGGAAGAAGGGTGGGTGACAGACAACTTGGTTTAATTTATGGGCTGATGACATAGAAGGCCATAGTGGAAGCCTACCTTTCAGATCTCTGTAATTTCTTGGGACAGTGTAGTGATACGCAACAGAGGCCTATCCCACATGTTTCTGTAGGTAGTGCAAGGCAGTCAGGCTGGACAAGTTATGCGTAGTTTTTGGATATCAGTGCAGCCCTTGGTCACAACTCAAGTCATTTTTCTGGTTGACCAACGGGAGGCTTTTTGGGTGATATTGCGGGAATCACAGAGTGGATCGAGTTCTCAGACAACTTCTACATAGTTCTGGGAGACAATAAACTGGCTCATTTCTGGAAGTACGTAGTGTAGGTTGCCTAGAGGATAGAATCAAGTTCTGTGTAGTTATGGGTAGCAGTGCAAGGTCACTGAGATCAGGGTCCAGTTGAAGGAGGATTATCCGGTTGATAATTTTTTAGGAGAAATGACTAAGTGTTAAATCAAGTGAACTTGTATGTACATGACATTGTGATCACACACTTAGCACAACTCGATGACAAGACACCTCAAACCAACAAGACAAACAAGTGCTTAGTGAAACTAACTCAAAGATTAAGAGCAACAAGTGTGACAATTGATATATGTCTTCGAATGACCATGATGACACTTGCACGACAATGTTTACAACTTTGTGCGCGAGTGCGACTGATGTCGATAGTGTGGAAACAAATCATGCACATAAATACAAACCTTCGACATTACCAAAACTGGGTCGCAAGAATGACATAGCAATAAACAAGCAAAACACGGCAGTTGGTAAAACAAGCGGAAAGGAAGCAAGACACGTAGAGGAAACTCAATGAAAATGACAAGTAATTCTTCAATCTACACTAATAAATGTACTTCAAAAGATATTCTTTACTGTAGAATTTTCTCTACAAATCAACTAGCTCACTGATATCATGTAGAAATTTCACCTGCAGATCAAACTAATATATGCAATGTACTAAAGCATAATACTAAATCTACATCTACCATAAACTTTGTGGAAGCTAATCAACCATGAGAAACATTGAGCATGAACACATATAACTGGTAAGAAGGAATCAATCACACATAACAAAGAAGAATTTATCTGAGAAAAGCACCAGCCTAAAACCCCATCTCTGTATTATCAATCAAGTGGAAATCCTCAACAACATACAAAAAGAATCAACTCAAAAGCTATCCTGCTCTCTCTGTACTCTGATGATGTAGCTCATGGACTATCTAGGCCTATATATATAGGCTCCACAAGTCCTCCAAACCCCTATTTCCTTGTGCAGTTTTGATTGGGGTCTAATTACATAACACGTGTGAATTGGCCCAAATCATACCTGCTTTCACCTTAGGTCCAACTACGCAGTACTAGAAGGAATAATATTCCTTCCTTATGCAAGGAATATTCACTAGGAATATCCTAGCAACTGATAGTACACTATTCCTCATCTGATCTCAACTGGGTCTCTATCTGAACTAACATGCATCAGTTATCCATGAGTGAATACTCGGTTATCTAAAAATACCAGTTGTCACATGCATGCAAGCATCAACAAACTGAATCTCATTAATTTAACAACTTGTTAAATTAATCTAACTAGACTTGACTAAGTTAAACTAAGTCAATTGATCCTTTCAATATCGAACGCATCCTTAATTCCTCAATCAGTGGAGCAAATCAAGGACACATTCCCCAATCAGTGGAGAAATTATTGCATGTTCTCACAAAGACTTCAAGTTTGAATTTCCTTAACTAATTAACTCAAACTGAATTAATTAATTAATATTCAAACTGTTGGTAAGACCAAATTTCAAAATTTACTTCCTATTTCTAGTCCTGGGACTGACTAAAATAGGAATCCACATTGCACTGCTAGAAATAGAACTTCTATTTTTAGCACTTTCATTTTTCATTCCCTGTTGCCCAATCCAGCACTGATGCCCAAACTGCTATTTTTAGCACTTCTATTTTTAGCAATTTCTTGTTGCTAATTTTCAACACTCCCTCTCAACAAGAAAGTCTTTCTCTTGAACCCGACCCTGTACCTCTGGAATGCTCTACATGAAACACATCTACCAAGTGTGGTTTCTCCATCAACTCTCGAAACAAAAAAAACCCCCAACTGACCTCTCTGTTGGGCTAGAAACATACTCTGATGTGGAAGCTCTACCTACTGCTGACAAGTGCTCCCTCTCTGACCTTTGTGCTACTGCAACATATCCATACATCTCGCACCATTGCACCCTTCTTTGTGCTACCCTACACTGTGCAACACACTTGTGCCTCTCGCATTGCTACAGCTTGCATGCTCTGTGTTGTCCTGGGATTCCCTGCACTGTAGTTCTATCTGCCACTCCATTTGCATTTTTCTCTACCCAATCAGTCAGTTCTGCTACTCCTCGTCGGGGCTCTCGTAGCAAAGTCGAATCAAAGAGGTTGGGTACCTCAAGGATCCTACCTCTCCTCCTTGGGACAATCACTCCACATCGCCCCACCTCCTACCTGGAAGTATGGCTGCATGTGATCCCTCTACCCACCTGGCTCAAAGTTTCCCCCTACTGGAGGTCTCTGCATGAGTAGATGTCTCTACACAATCTCCTCTCAGCTTCCATTGTTGTGGCTGCTCCACAACCTCCTGAAGTTGTTGCACCAATCGTGGCTCCTCCACAATCGTCTGGGACTTCTTCTGGTGCTGCATGTTGAGAGGTAATATACCCTCCCTCTCAATCACCAAGTCTCCATCAGTTGCCTTGCTGCTCAAGGATTTGCATGCATCTTGGACCTCAAGAGCATATAGGTTCTTGACCCGTGAACCGATCTACTTCACCTGTCTAGTGATGATGTGTCCAAGGAAAACCTTTCCCTTACCGAAGACTACATCATAGCCTCTATCTTCCAGCATCGCGATCAACACCAAGTTTCTCTTTAGTCCTGGTACATACTTGACATCGAGCAAGGTAAGGCAAGCTCCATGCTCCCTTTGAAAAATAATCATGCCTACACCTGAGACACTATACTTTTCATCATTATCCATCACTATGAGTATCTGGAGATATTTCTCCTTCAAAGCACTGAACAAACTCTTGTCACTGGTCATGTGGAAAGAATCTCCACTGTCAAGAAACCAACCACTTCGCGCCATGAATGACGCCATGCATGCGAAGAGTGTGCTATCCAACTTGAACTGTGAAGCAAGTGCCTCACCTTCAGATCCTTCCCTGGATCCCTTCTTGGATTTCCTCATTGGACAATTTGTAACAAAATGGCCCACCTCATGACAATGAAAGCATCACACTTTCGATTTTTCAAAATTCTTCCCACCATGGGAAGAACTGGACTTGGAAAGAGAAACCTTCTCCTTCCCCTTCTTCACCTTACTTGCTAAGGCACAATTTTCTTCATTCTCCATGGATGAAGAACCATCTTTGGTGCTTCTTCTTATCTCCTCCTGCATCAAATCTGACCAAATTCGTTCCCAATCTAGCAGTTTCTCTCTTCCATTAACCGAGTCCTGGTAGCTATGCCAACTCTTAGGAATACCGAGGAGTGCAAGACTCACCATGTCATCATCAGCTGTCATGATCCCTATACTTCGAAACTCATCCCTGCATGAGGTGAGCTTGTTCAGATACATAGAGGTTGTGTCATCCTTTTCACACTTGATCTTTCGAAGTTTGTCCTTCAGTGCCAACTTCCTCTGATCACTGTTATTCTGATAAAGATATTTCAATGTTTTCCACATCGAAAATAGAGTCTCCTTCCCATGGAGGTTCAAGACGATGTGATCTTGAACTCCCTCCAGAAGGATTCTCCTTGCTCTAGCCACACACTTCTTCCATTCCGCTAGTTGAGTAGCATCAGTCAGCTTCGAGACTTCTTGATCAATGAAGTCCTTAAGGCCATTATCTTTTAATACTGCCTCCAAGCGATCCTTCCAGGCTATATAATTCGAACTGCCATCAAGGGCATTTTCAAGTCTTAAACCATAGAACACCATCGGTGAAATAGATGTGATAAGAACTCAATTCAATATTCAGAAACCACAAACTTCAACTTCTCCCTTCTTGTATACTATTCTTCCTTGATCACCTGTGCTTTGATACCATGTAGAATTTCCTCTACAAATTAGCTAGCTCACTGATATCATGTAGAAATTTCACCTACAGATCAAACTGATATATGCAATGTACTAAAGCATAATACTAGATCTACATCTACCATAAACTTTGTGGAAGCTAATCAACCATGAGCAACATCAAGCATGAACACATATAACTGATAAGAAGGAATCAATCACACATAACACAGAAGAATTTATCTGGGAAAAGCACCAGCCTAAAACCCCATCTCTGTATCATCAATCAAGTGGAAATCCTCAACAACATACAAAAAGAATCAACTCAAAAGCTATCCTGCTCTCTTTGTACTCCGATGATGTAGCTCATGGAATATCTAGGCCTGTATATATAGGCTCCACAAGTCCTCCAAGCCGCTATTTCCGTACACAATTTTGATTGGGGTCCAATTACATAACATGTGTGAATTGGCCCAAATTGTACCTGTTGTCATCTCAGGTCCAACTACGAAGTCCTAGAAGGAATAATATTCCTTCCTCATGCAAGGAATATTCACTAGGAATATCCTAGCAACTGATAGTACACTGTCCCTCATCTGATCTCAACTGGGTCTCTATTTGAACTAACATGCATCAATTATCCATGAGTGAATACTTAGTTATCTGAAAATACCAGTTGTCACATGCATGCAAGCATCAACAAATTGAATCTCATTGATTTAACTTGTTAAATTAATCTAACTAGACTTGAATAAGTTAAACTAAGACAACTGATCCTCTCAATATAGAACTCATCCTTAATTCCTTAATCAGTGGAGAAAATCAAGGACACATTCCCCAATCAATGGAGAATTATTGCATGTTCTCACAAAGACTTCAAGTTTGATTTTCCTTAACTAATTAACTCAAAATGAATTAATTAATTAATATTCAAACTGCTGGTAAGACCAAATTCAAATTTTACTTCCTATTTCTAGTCCAGGGACTGACTAAAATAGGAATCCACACTGCACTGCTAAAAATAGAACTTCTATTTTTAGCACTTCCATTTTTCATTCCCTGTTGCCCAATCCAACACCGATGCCCAAACTGCTATTTTTAGCAGTGTTATTTTTATCACTTCTATTTTTAGAAATTTCTTGTTGCAAATTTTCAACATTTACTTACCATACTTACCATCAAGATGATCATGCATCTGACGGAGTTCGCATGAGGTCCTAATATTTTATCATAATCTGGTTTCTTGTTCCTTCTCCTCAACTTCTTGAGAGTGATCTAGCATGTCATATTTTCCTGTAATCATTGAGAGATAGATCTGCACAGTTTCATTATACAATGACTGTTGTCGGAATGATTTGCGCAATTTTCAAGAGCAAGGTTGGGTTGCCTACTCTGCGCAATTTCTGGGAACAAAGCTATTGGTTAGTTAGGAAAACATTGTGTAGTTTTGAGATGCAAGAAACTGCTACGGGATGGGGTTCTGGGAGGACACCCATGCATAGTTTCTGAGTGTAGTGCGACCTGAGAATCTTAGGGACAATACAACACATTTTCTGATGAGAAGACACTGCCACAAGATGGGGTTCTGGGAGGACAACTCTATGCAGTTTTTGAATGCAAGGCTTCTAGAATGCTCTGCGCATTTCTGGAGAGAAGTTTTGGCTACCTGACTATTATGCACATTTGTGGAGAGTAGTGTTGGTTGCCTAATTGTTCTACACATTTCTGGGGAGTAGTGTTGGCTAGGCAGCTAAGGGACAACACTACGCAGTTTCTAAGGATAGTGGGTTCCAGTCGGGGAGGGACACTAGAGGAAACTACTGCGCAGTTTTGGATGCCAAGGGAGGTTGGGGTCTCTGTGCATTGTACAGTTCGAACAGGAAAGGGAAAAATCTTGAGGATTGCAAAAGCAAAGTGTGAAGTTCCAGAAATCTGGATGAGGCTAGGTTTCTTGGGAAACTGGCTAAGTGTGAGATCAATGAAACTAATGTAACAACGATAGGACTTGACTATCATCACACACTCGAACACTTAGTGAAACAATATAGACCATCCAAAACATAAAGGACATACTCTTCTTGATGCAACAATTTTTGTGACAAGAGTGCATGAAGTAGTGTGAAACATGTTTATGTAATGAGAACAACCCCTACGCACAAGATTTACCTTGAATCAAAACAACATTCCCTTTTCATGACAAACAATAATATCGATGCTCAAAGATGACACATGTTATGAAACCAGCTCACAAAAAGATAGAAAAGATTCAATGCCTTAGAATTCAACCTCTTCAAGGGGGCAACCTCCTTTACATTACACAAATGAATGATTCCTTGATGATTCAAATGAAAAAACCTCCTTTCTATATATAGGAGTCTAAGGAGTCACAATATAACCAACCGACCTAACAATAATAATATAAAGGCACAAAAATAACAATAGAGGGATTCTATGGGGCACATTAATAACAATATGGGGACAATAGGGGCACAACAATATTATTAAGGGATACAACTACAATAGTAATGGGGTAATCACTAGTATTATAGGGACCTAGCATGCGCCTCTCCTTCAAAAAAGTGTTGTCCTCAACGCTTGAGTAGTTCTAGATGCTTCTGTATAAAATTCTCATCCTCCCATGTGGAATCTCCAGCAAATAAGTTCTTCCACTTGATGAGATACTCCGAAATTGATCGATTTCATAGCTGTCGAGTTCCTGTTCCTGTGACTACTTCCAGTTCCAATATAATTTTTCCTTCCTCGTCAAGTTCTGGCAATATTGTTTGAACTGGGATCTTGTCGCCTATAACCTTCTTTAAACATGAAACATGGAAAACTAGGTGCACTTGAGAAGTTGCAGGAAGCTCCAATTTGTATGCCATAGTACCAATCTTTTGCAACACCTTGTACAGACCATAATACTTTGGTGATAATTTATTATCCTTCTTAGCTTGCTTGAGGGACATTTGTTTATATGGTTGTAGCCATAGGAATACCCAATCACCTACATCAAAACTTCTTTCACTGTGATGTTGATCTGCCTATTGTTTCATTCTATTTTGCGCCAACACGAGATTATCCTTTAAGAGTTGGAGGACTTGTTGTTGATGCTCGATGTGATGTTCCACTGCTTGAACCTTGGAATTTTATTTTAAATATGATGTGATGGATGGTGGCTGATATCCATAAAGTGCCATAAATGGGGTAATTTTTGTTGCTGTATGGAAGGACGTGTTATACCACCATTCAGCCAGAGGCAACCATTTGACCCATTGTGTATATTTATCAGATACAAAGCAACGAAGATATCCTTCCAAACATTTGTTTATTATCTCAGTTTGCCCATATGATTGAGGATTATAATATGAGCTATGAGCTAACTGAGTACTGAGACAAGAAAATAATTCTGTCCAAAAATTTCCAGTGAAAATGGGATCTCTGTCACTTACAATAATCTTTGGATTTCCATGTAGCTTTTGAATTGTTTCCATAAATGCAGTAGAAACTGTACCGGCTTTAAATGGATGTGATAATGCACAAAAGTGTGCATACTTGGTAAGTCTGTCAATTACCACCATGATGACACCCTCAGACTTGGGTAAATGATAAAATCCATTGAAACCTCCTCCCAACGTTGGCTTGGAATGGATAAAGGTTGTAATAGACCCGGGGTCTTAATTGTTTCAACTTTATTTTGTTGGAAAACATAACATTCCGCCACAAACTTTTGAATATCCAATTGAAAGCCATCCCAAAAAAATTCTTTCTTAACCCTGTGGTAAGTTTTTAAAAATCCTGAGTGCCCTCCTAAGGGAGAAGTGTGTAATTCCATAAGAATCTTTTGCTTGAGTTGGAATTCTTACAGAGGTATAAACGATCTTTGTACCATAACGAATCATTTTGCCAGCTAAATGTATCACATGTACTGGAATCTTGTTGTCACTTTCGAATAAGTGCCCACACTTCTTCATCATTCTTCCATTCCTCCCTTGCTTCGTTTATCCAATTAGGTTGGATAATAGAAATGGCGCACAACAATGCTTCCACATCCTCATCCTTTCTTGAGAGTGCATCTTCCACCACATTTTGCTTCCCTTTTTTGTAGATGATTTCAAAGTCATAATCCAACATCTTTGTGACCCACTTTTGTTGCTCTTCAGAGAATAATCTTTGTCCTAAAAAGTATTTAAGGCTATCATGATCCGTTTTTACCTTGAAGTGTCTTCCCATTAGGTAGGGTCGCCATTTCTTAAATGCATGTAGTATTTCTAATATTTCTTTCTCATAAATAGCTTTGTGTAAAAACTTTCCCTTGATTGGACAAATTTCGAAAGCAACGGGTCTTTCATTTTACATTAAAACAACACCAATTCCATTTCCTGAAGCATCACATTCCACAATAAAGGTTTTTGTGAAGTCCGGTGTAGCTAAGACCGGTGCTTGACACATTGCCTCTTTAAGATGTTCAAAGGCCTTTGTTGCTTCTGGAGTCCATGAAAATGCATCTTTCTTTAATAATGTTGTTAGAGGTGCTACTATTCTCCCATAATTCTTAACAAACTTGCGATAATACCCTGTCAACCCGAGAAATCCTCGCACATGCTTTATGGATGTGGGGATTTTCCATTCCTTAATGGCTTTAATTTTGCTAGGTGTCGCACGGAATGAGTCGATCTTGCGGACAAGATAGACCTTCCTAGAATCTAAAGAAGACCTAATGACAAGCAAACCAACCAGACACTATCTTTCTCTAAATATGCTTTGATAAACAATAGCAA
Organism: Pinus tabuliformis; assembly: GCA_031772625.1. NCBI lineage: Eukaryota > Viridiplantae > Streptophyta > Pinopsida > Pinales > Pinaceae > Pinus > Pinus tabuliformis. The sequence goes on along the minus strand of CM062818.1, from coordinate 1,019,694,961 downwards.
ACAAGTGTTTTTAGGGCCTACCTTTGGTCCAATGCAAGATTGTGGATGCCCTCGCTCCTTTGATCCAAATGAGCTCCTTTTTGTGAATCTGCAAACACAAACAAGGCAAACAAACTAAATAGCACCTAAAAAACCAATTGCATAAAACATATTTAACATGAAAGTCAAGGAGTCCAAGAAACAAATAACATAAGATACTTGTTGAGAAAAATGAGTTTGATTGTATTAATTCAAAAGAAGAAGAACTTTACAACCTTTTCCTTGACGCTGTACAAGCTCCTCCCAGGGTCCAACAAGATGTCTCCTCTACTTTGACAAGTTTCACTCACTCTCCAATGGAACCAAGAGGTATGTGATCTCTCCTCTCAAGCTCAACCAAAGAGTCTTAATTTCACCAGCATTTACCCTCAAAATGTTCAGCTTCTAACCTCTCTAGTCCTCACCCCAATGCCTGTATTTATAGTGCAATGGAGGGAAGTTACTAGGTCCTCCTTCAAAGGGATAGCTCCTTTAGTCAAGGGATTAGCTCCTTCTCTTTTGGGATGCATGAACCACCTCAGAGTGAACAATCCATGTCAAAATTCCTTCTAGAAAACTCTAGAATTAACCCAAAGTGAGTTTTTTAAGATAAAACTTGCGCCTTTTGACTTTCACAGAGGTCCGCACCTACACCGTTAGGGACAGAGCGGGTAGGTACGCAGCTTTTGTACACATAAGGTGCGGGACCGCAAGTGACCATGAGAGAAAGTGCAGAACTAGAGTTACATTGATTTTTAATGTCTTTCTCCCACTTCCAAAGCTTGATTTGAAGAGCCGAGGTCTTAGACTTGCTTAGGAGGACAGTACAAGTGATGATAGACCCATACTGACTACAAATAATCACGGTGACGATATTTTAGTGTAACAGATTGCCCCCTAAAGTGTGAAGTTTGTAGTAGATGAGGATTTCATTTATCATATAGGAAGAGTGAAGTACTTTATCATTTCGAGGATCATCCTGTGGAAAGCCCGGTCGGAACCTGTAAAAACATTCAATGCAAGATATATATATGAGATCATATCATCGTTGAGGTAGGCATTCCCATACTCAGATCAAAACTAACTAGAAAACTATCTACTGCTCTGATATAGGAATGATCTTGTAAAACATCATAAGTATAGACTTGTGTGAACACAGTATGGATGCAGCCATCCGTTTATAAATAGTCCACAACACAATGAATACAAAATTCCTCGCAGCCTAGATGGTGGAAACTAGATCCAGGGTCTTCATTTCTACTTCCCGAAATAATACGATTCTATCCATGTGAATAAATGTGTTGATGTCGAACATGGTAGAAACCACTTGATTACCAGTCAATGAGGTAAACTGTTCACAAGTGTGAGAGAAACCACCAGTGATGTCAATGGCTCTCAAAGTACCCAGTACAATCCATGAGATGTGAATAAATGTGTTGATGTCGAACATGTCACGGAATCCTTTGATCGGAAGTCAATGATGTAAACTGTCGTCAAAGGCGAGAAACTTGCCATTGAGGCATACAGATCTCAAGGTACTGATGATTCCTAGATCATCTTTCTAGATAATATGCTGATGTCGATAGAAAGCGATCCGTCGCAGGCAAGCCCACAACATGAAATCATAGATCAAGTTGAAGAAATTTAGTTGCAAGGACTGACTCAGGGATGCTCAAGATGGATGACAGATATTTTGCAGATGAATGGCTTATTGGCAGTGACCTCTTGAACACATAATGACACGACAAATGGCTTGATAACAATTGACCCAAAGTTAATACCCAGAAACCGGCTGAAGACTTTCAATGTGGTTTGATCAACTGTTAGGCAAAGGATTTCCCAACCCAGGTGAATAAAAGTGTCGTGTTCAAGAGTGGTTACAAAGTATGACAAATAGACTCATTTTTCTCCCTTTTCCCCCACCATTTCTGGCAAGTACCTCTTTATTTTTGACAAGCTTGAGGAGGATAACATTTGATTGATTATAAGCTCATCCTTCGGATGAGTCCAACTTAGTTTAAATTCGAACCCTAAGAAGGAGTGGTTCATTCCTGTTTGTAATTGAACAGGTCCTTTACTGTAAAATTTTAACGAGTCTAGTATAGGAGAAACTCAGTGTTTTTCAATTTTAGAGAGTCTGAAAAAACTTAAGAAGACTCCAGGGTTGACCTTTTTCGTAAATTTGTGTCTCCCAAGCCCGAAAAAGTATAAAATAATACTTGAGAGAACCGCTTGATCTTTTACGACCAAGGAGTACTTTTCATTATTAGTGTCACTGATCCGAAAAAATTAAAAAAGAGATCAATGACACGTCTTTTTATAACCAATATCGAATTTGAAACGACAAAAATCCGGCAATATTTTCGTATTTTTACGGTCGGAAAAGAGCTGTAAGTGGACCATCCTTTAATTCCGTTTTAACGAGTGTAAAAGAAACGCTCGGCAATCTTTTCATGTTTTAGGAGTCAGAAAAGGGCTTAAAGATGACTCTACTTGTTTTTTCGTTGAAAATGATAGATTTCGCCTGAATAATCCTTTATTCTGCACAAAAACACAAACATTACTCATACCTGTTTGAAATGGTTAAAAATGTCGCAAAATACCTTTTCAAAGTGAAACATAAACAAATTTGCAATTCATTTACTCAAAAAACTTATAAAAAGGGCCTTTGTCAATTCATTTTTACCGTTCGAGTTTGGGTGAGAAAATAGTGCTTTTGCTTAGAAAACTTCCCGTGAAGATTGTGGAAAATCCAACCGTTGGAATCGAGCGCCGTCTTCTCCAGGTAATCCACATCATCCTACTCTTCATTTTCAACCGTTTAGTTTTTTGATTTAGTCCTTCATTTCATTTTTTGGGAAGGTTTTTAGGCACAAAACCTGCGCGCGGGGGTCCGCAGGTTTACCATTGCGGACCCGCGGACCCCGACTTTTTCTCCATTGGGAAAGAGCTTGGGGTCCACACCTTCCGTGTAGACAAAGTGCGGACCCACGCACTGTGTCTAACTCGGAGGGTGCGTACCCTGCCGCAAGGGTTTTGAACCCAAAATTTCTCAAAAATGGACCAATCAAAATGTTTTCTAGCAATTTAATTAATCTTTATACTTGATGCAGAGAATATATCATGCTAGATTGGCGTGAACGAGAGCATGAGGACGTGGATACTGCCGCATGGAATCATTAGCCTTCACTTGATGCTTTGAGGGCATGTGGACTGTACAAATTCTGGACCATTCCTGGCATGAGGGCTCAGGTGGATTTCTTACAGTGGCTGGTTGACAGATGCAGCATACAGGACCAGTGTTTTTTCATTGGCGTGCACCGGCTCGAAATCGAGCCGGAGGACATTTATTTCTTGACTGGTTTGCCTAAGAGAGGCGAAGACTTGACTCTATACGGGACTAGGCCAGGTGGCCAGTCTATCGATAACCTTTGGCTAGAGTACTGCAACAGCCAGGCTAAAGACAAAGGGATAGACATAAAGACCATATCCTGTCCTGAGCTCATGGTGATTGCGTTTACTGTCACCAGACTTTGTGGAGCTGCCACATTACATATTGCCACCGGATCCCAGATGCGTATGGCAGTTGATTGCTTTTGAGGCACCCTCTTCAACTGGTGCAATGCTGTGCTGGCTAATGTGAAAGGCCAACTAACCAGGGCCAAGAGCGGACGACTAAAGACCTTTGGTTATGGGGCTTTGGTCATGAGTTTTGGCCTAGAGAGGGTTCCTATGCTGATCCCACAACACCTTACTGTTGGAGCTGGGCTTCCTCGAGAGCCCAAACTGATGCGATGGGTCACAGTCATGGCCCGTCACCCGGACGAGAGGACAGAAGTTGCTCGGTTTAAACCTGAGTATTTCCAATGGTTGGAAAGTCAGGTCTTTTCCATTCAGGACTTCCCTTACGCTGGGATGGATTTCTGTGGTGACCCAGACATGGCTCTTCAACTTTTCCTATTTAATTTTTATTTTATTTTTCCATCGTCTCAAAACTGATAGTATAAATTTCAAATGCAGATGTGGGTCCACAGCGACCAGCCGCTCTCCGGCCTTTCGAGAGGAGGCAACCAGTTGCACCTGCGCCAGCCCCACAGGACGAATCAACAGAGGTTTTGGCCGAGTTGGAGGGTCATCTTGAGCGCTTGACAGGGGATATTCCTGAGACCACTATAGACGACATTTCTCGTCGACTTCAGCGCTATGTGATTGGAGTCCCAGGACCTTTTAGGAGGTTCCTTTGCAAGGTGGCCCGGGCAGTGGTTTCTTATAGAGATCATCACCAGTGATAGGATGATTGCCTTTTGTGGGCACATGTGACATTTTTATTTTTTGTACTTATCATTTTTGCCGATCATAAGGTGTTTTTCAACCTATGATCGAAGACGATGTATTTTTTGACACACTCCTATATATATATCACTATTACCGGCTTATCTTGTAAATCATGTTATGGAATGGTTTTGAATTTACATGTATGATTATTGCAAATTTCTATTTAACATTCGAGAAGCAATTGCATCTGCTAATGTATTTAAAGACCTTGGAATGTGCCGATATTCAATGTAATCAAACTCACGTTCCAAGAGACGCACTCTCAAAAATAATCTTAATAGCACTGGATTTCTAATGGCATACACTCTATTAAGCTGTAATACAACAAGTTCAGAATCTAACCTCACTATCAAACTCCGAATCCCAAATGAAACAGATTCAGATAATAACTCAATCACTGCACTACACTCTGCAATGTTTTTTGTTGTTTGACCGAGGCTTACCCCATGCATAGAAACTAACTCGTCAGAGGGCGAATAGATAACCCAAGCTGCGGAAGAGATGTTCTGTGTATTACGACAAGCACCATCAGCAAATCCAATGTATGTTTGGAGAGGCATCGACATCTGCAATATCAAGAGTAAAACCAAGATAAGCAGGAATAATGACGGAAAAACACTCTCTAAGCTAAGCACACTTTTGTTTTTAAACTAAAACACACCAGCTAGAAAGAAAAACTATCCTAACTAAAAATCTCCATACCCCATTCTTTTAAGCATAGTACCTCTTCAAGTAAAGGCCATTTCTAGGTTTACCCAAAGAGTCTCCATCAAAGTCTACCAATTCATAGGCCCCTTTTGCTAGCTTTCACTTAACAATATAGGGACCATGCCACATAGGAACAAATTTCCCAACACCTAATTTATCATTAGCTTGATCATACAATAACACTAGGTCTCCTTCCGAAAAATTTCGAGGGGTCACATTCCGATCATACTGAGCTTTCATACGTTTTGCGTGAGTCTCGATCGCCAATGCAGCATCACGTCGATTCTCATCTAATTGAGCTAAGTATAACAAACGCTTTTCCTCTTCGGAAGTATCTGGAAGTAACTCGATGGCCATTTGCAGTGATGGGATTTCGCACTCAATGGGTAACACAGCTTCCAAACCATAGACTAGTTGGAAAGGAGTGAACCCTGTTGATGTTTTTACTGAAGTTCGGTACGCCCAAAGCGCTGAAAATAGCATGTTGTGCCAATTCGACCGATGAATCCCAATGATTCGTCGGATCATGATAACTAAAACTTTGTTGATGGATTCAACCAGACCATTCGCTTGTGGATAATAAGGAGTTGAACTATCGTGACGTAAACCAAGCTGGCCTGTAAGTTCGGTCATCATAATGTTTCGAAAATGACGCCCATGATCAGTGATTATCGCTTGTGGGACACCAAACCTAGCAATTATATGATTGAACATGAAAATTGCAGCTGTCTTGCCGTCTGCCTCGAATGTAGGCATCGCCTCGACCCACTTAGTAAAATAATCTACCGCAAGGATGATATACGCATGCCCCCCGACCGAGTGAGGGTTACATGTAATAAAATTGATACCCCATTTGGCAAAAGGACCAACAGAAATTATAGGGTGGAGAGGAGCAGGTGGAGCGCGCATCTTATGATCAAAAATCTGGCAGTTGTGGCATTTTCGGACTGCCGTAATACAATCTTTAAACAAGGACGGCCAGAAATAGCCAGCACGCAATATCTTTTGGGTTGTGGCATACCCAGACATATGACCGCCACACGCTCCAGAGTGACAGTCATTTAGAACCCTCTCAGCCTCTTCGTGAGTTAAGCAACGGCGAAAAATAGAGTCTGCCCCATGGCGATAAAGAGTATCTCCAATAATTTTGAATTGTTGGGACTGGAATCGAATTTTCCGACGTTCCGACCTTGAAATTTCTAGCCAAAAGGATTGGGTCTGGAGATAGATGATGATATCCCCATACCACGGATCTAAAGTTCTGATTAGAAACAAAGATTCGTCCGCAATGGGTTCATCTGCCACAGTTTCCGTGTCAGCACGCGGGAAGTCACACATTAATTCTGCAAAAACTAAAGATTTCTTAGACTTAGATTTCTCAAACTCCAAGTCGAACTCCTGCAGGATAACAATCCATTTAGAGTACTTGCCCCCTAGCAATTGCTTGGTCAAAATGTAGATCATAGGGTTGCAATCCAAAATTACTGTAGTTTTACGTAGTAAAATGTAGTGACGAAAACGTTGGACAACTTGAACGGCTACCAATGCCAATTTCTCCACATGTGAGTATTTTAGCTCAGTTGGATTTAACGTTCGACTAAGGTAATATATCACATGTTTTGTTCCGAATTCATCTTCCTGAACTAAGACCATTCCAATGTTGGAATGAGAGGCGGCAAGATACAAGAAGTAATCCTGGTTGTAGTTGGGAGGATGCAACAACGGTGCATGGGTCAACGCGTGTTTGAGTGCATCAAAATATTTCTGAGCTATCTCATCCCAAGAGAATTGAGTATTTTGTTTCAACAACCATGTAAAACCCTTTGTAACCTCGGCGTAGTTAGGAATGAATCGTCGTAAAAAGTTTGCTTTCCCCTGCAAACTTTGGAGTTGGCGAAGACTCGAAGGGGGAGGCAAATTGATGATAGCTTCGACCTTCGAGGGATCAACGCGAATGCCGGCTTTTGAAACTACAAATCCCAGCAATCGACCCGTTTCTATACAGAAGACACATTTGTGTGGGTTCAACCGAATACGATAATGCCTACACCTCATAAAGATTGCTCGTAAATGGACGAGGTGATCAGCTCGATGTAATGAATGAGCAGGCAGGTCATCGAGGTAGGGTTGCACAATGTGCTTGATGTCATGAAACGCATAAGACATCGCCCTCTGAAAAGTTGCTCTGGCATTCTTAAGCCCAAAAGGTAATTTGCAATAAGCAAATGTCCCCCATGGACAAATGAAATCCATTTTTGGTTGATTGGCAGGTAGAATATTGATTTGATTGTATACGGAAAAACCGTCCATAAAGGAAAATATTTCGCTGTCGGCACAATCATCAATGATTTGATCGATATAGGGAGTTGGGTAGTTGTCCTTTGGACAGGCTCGATTAATATCCCTATAGTCGATGCATATTCTTATTGTCCCCTGTTTTTTGTTAACCGGAACAATATTCGATACCCAATCCGTTAACGGGATCGGATAAATGAAACCTGCTTTCAACAGTTTCTCAACTTCTGCTTTAATTGCAGTAGCTTTCCGTGGGTGAATATGACGCAAACATTGCCGGACGGGTTTAGCATCCGGGTAAGTCTTGATCTCATGAACAACAATCGCGGGATCAATTCCTGGCATTTCCTCATAGGACCAGGCAAACACGTCGCGGAATTCTTGAAATAGGGCCTTATATAATTGAATTTCGTCATCCGTACATGAGGCACCTATATGAATGTTCTCAACAATTCCGAGCTTAACCGAAATGTCAATGGGGATAGTTCGAGAGATGTTTCCCAAACTTAACTCTGAATCGGGATGTTTCATTGGATTCTGAGGTTCCTTGACATATTCAGTCGTAAATATTGATGAAAATCATTTTAAAAATGATCATCCTCAGGTAAAAACGAAGATCTGTGATGGAGATCTTCCCATGGTAAATCATCTACACATAGGATTTCACGAATTTGCTCATCAGAGTGAACAAGTTCAGAAAACGTGGTTAAATCCGAGGTTGATGTGAAAAGTGATTCCTCATGGACCACATTCATTAAGTCATTTCCGGTTGAACACGGGTCGGCAAAAGACTGCACGGCTTCATAGGCAATTTCATATGGACTCAAAGGCATGGAATTACCAAATGAGTCTATTTCAGATTCAGAAGGAATGATCCAAGGATCGTCATAAGAAATGGTGTCTGATGTAATCATATGAATGGTTGCAAATGAAGATGATGCATTGATTGGAGGAAAAGGAAAAGTTCCCAGTAAACCGACATCTTTAACTAATCCTACTCCAACATCCTTATATGGGATAGTCGATTTACCGACATGCTGAATACTCTCCGAAGAGGCTGGGTTGGATGAAAATTAAGCCAGTTGGTCTATTTTTACGATCTTTCCATTATGTGGAAACTTTATTACTCTAAAGACCGATGAAACGACCGCTGTCATAGCGTAAGACCAACTTCGACCCAAGAGAAGGTTGTAGTCTAGAGGGGCATCAACCACCTCCACATCTAGACTAATGATTTTTCCTTCAACCCCTATAGGCAAATCCTGTAGAATGCCAAAAGGATGAAATCCACGGCCATCAAAGGCCTTAAGAATTGTCGGGGATTGATTTAGTGAAGGAGAAACAAGCGATCTCCAACACTGTATCGACATAATACACGTTGAGGCTCCCTCATCAATTACAGTCTGATGAATAGGCCTGTTTTTTACTATCACTGGGATCTGGAAAGCCATTTGATGAGGAAAACGCGGTGTACTATTTTCTAGATAAAAGATTATTAGGTTCGGGGCCTGAACGTCAACAGCTCCTATAGCCGACAAAAGTAATTTACGCTGTGCTGGGCATGATTGCAGCACTTCCAAAGCCGACATTGCTGAGGGTGAAACAGCTAAATCCTCAACAATGTTATAATTCTGAGTCGTCTCGCATGTGGATTGAAAGTTGACTTTCGAAGTATACCCTTGGCGGGCGGTTTGATTACTAAGTCTGGATTAGGTTTCTTGATCTGTAGTGGATCGGAACCGGGAGCTGAGGTTGATGGATTAGAATGAGAAGATTTTGCTTCTTTGCCATCAACATGACTTTTACTACCATAATCTTGTGATCGAGTCGCAATCCTAACATGGGACATCATCAATATGGGTTCTTCATTGGCACTCGAGGAAGAACCTATCATCTTATTGTCTTGACTTGGAAATGGATCCTTCAAAACAGCGGGAGTTTGGGAACCTTTGACGATCTTCGCAACCTCTGCACGATGAGGGCAGTCTTTTGTAAAATGTTCTTCATCACAAATGAGACAAGGATAATGAGGTTTGCGCTTTTCATCATTGGATTCTGCCTTTTCAGGTTTCTCCTTTGAACTTTTGTCCATTTTATTCTTCTTCTTTCCTTTCTTCTTCCCACCGGATTTTGATTTAGCCGTAGATGACTCTACAACGTGAATACCGGTGGAAACCTCTGCAGAAGAATCTCCTGTCGGGGAATCAGGCAAGGTTATGATAGGAGAAGAATTCTTGGAAGACTTCTTCTTACTTTTAGTGTTAACCGTACCAATCATACCGTCAGCGGCATGAGATCCTGAAGGAGCTGCAGTGATTTGATTTGACTTGGGAAGATCAGGGATCTTTTCGTGTAACGTACCTGACTGAGTATAGACCAAGTCAAGGTACTATGCTTGAGCAATCACTTGCTCCTCAGTAACAACTCCGGCTTTAGAAACATCTTCAGTGATCCTTGGCAACAAAGATTTTACAAACCACTCAGCCAAGATTTGATCCAGAATAAATACCTTCACTAAACGTCGTCGACGTCTCCACTCATGAATATGATCTGAAATGTACGTGGATGTCGATTGTTTTAGTGAAGTTAACAATTCCGTGCCATTGTCATATCTGACTGGCAACTGAAAATGAGTTAAAAATGAGGTAGCTAACTGACTAAAATTATAAAAAGTGCCTCGTGGTAACTCAATGTACCACTTGGCCGCGAGACCAATTAGAGTGAGCTGGAAAAGTCTAAGACGGATCGAATCGTCTGTGATGGAGTTAGACGCACACCAGAGGTGGTAAGTCATCACATGGTTCGAAGGGTCCTCTCCAGATTTACCTTCGAAATTGGGAATGTCACTGGGCAACTTATTCGGCATTGGCGGCCAAAACGGAAGATAATTAATCGGATCGTTCGTTAGGCGCGACAAATTAGGTAAGTCCAAAGTTGCGATAAATGGTAACTACCGATTAGGATCCCTAAAACTCTGGGTCATGAGACCAGCCCCAGGAGGAGGATATCCGGGATAACTAGGAATAGGAATTGCGTTTGGGATATTGTATCCTCCTGAAAAACCAGGATTAACCAGACCGTACTGGGGTTGTTGAGGTTGTTGATAAGTGTACCCAGGATACGGTTGATACTGATAAACTGGTTGCTGGACAGCAGGACCGAATTGGTATGTCCTTGGTACGGTTGATAGGTGAATTGAGGTTGACTTGTGACAACTGTACTTAAACCAGGTTGTCCTACAGGCATCTGAACCGTAGTTTGAATCGTAGATCCAGACGGTGGTAAAGATGTCTGAGGAGTAGATACAGGAACAGTAGAAACCGGAGCTGTCGATACTCCAGAAGTAGGTGGGGTAGATTGAATAGATGTTGCAGCAGTTCCAGCAGTCGTTTGAGATGGAGTACGAGGCGTAGTAGGCCTAGACTAAGAAACTACCGAAGGTACAGAAGTTTGAATGTTAGACTGGACTGGTTGCTGGAGTGAACCAGAAACTAAGGGTTGTCCAGTTTGAGATGACAACTGTACACTTGGCTGCAACACCTATTGAGTTTGCGATGGATCCCACACTATGTTCATTCCGAGGTACTGACCCATAACAGGTTGAGAATATTGAGGACCATAACCGGGTTGAGGGTAGGATTGATAATTGAAAGGTACATTTCCCGTTCCTTGAACATAAGATTGACCTTGGGGTGGTTGGAAACCTTGGTTCGAGTACTGACCTTGGGGTAGATACCCCTGAGGCACGTACTAATACTGGGGTTGACCTTGAGGTATAAATTGATACTGGGGTTGACCTTGGGGTACATATTGAGTCTAGGGTTGACCTTGAGGAACGTATTGTACCGTAGGTACGTACTGTCCTTGAGGTTGCCCCCCAGATGCAAATTGTGTACCTTGAGGTTGCCCCCCAGGTGTTAATTGAGGCTGCCCCCCAGGCGGTAACTGGCCACCTTGAGGTTGAGAATTGGGAATAGAACCTGACATCATAAGAATGTCTTCTACGCTCAACGGCTTTGCACCGTTACTTCCAGTGAATAACCCTTGCTCAACGGGTTGAGGAGATGCTCCCGCAAAAGTACCAGAAAGTGACTGATACCCAGAGGGAACAGAAGGACCACCGTACAAAAAAGATTCAGGCGATTGAGTAAACATGGACGACTGACCTGACATATTTATGGGAGTATAAAAACCTCTAGGATGATAAGGAGCACGAGGTGGTGAAAAACTTAACCCTGGGTTTTCCAAATAATTAGTCAAAGAAAGATACCAAGTAGTACTTCTAGGTGGACTGTAAAAAATTGATTCACGCTCCCTTAGATCAATAACAGGTTGATTTTCAGGGATAGGGATGCCTACTTTTTCTTCCGGAGCAAGTTCTTCAATAGCTATCAAACCAGAAAGAAGATTTTCGGTGAGTACTCTTTCTACCCTAGGTGAATTAGGACCACTAGAAGTTGGAGAGACAAACCCTGATGTTGGAGTAACAGGTTTAGATATCTCAGGTTCTTCACCTATATCACTAGTAGATGAAAAGCTACCAGCAAGTTCGGAAACCGAAATAGATTCAGGATTATAACCTGTTACTAGAGTTTGGTAATCAGGATGTACAACCAATGAAGACTCTCCTTCTTTAGGTGATCCAACTTTACTACCACTAGGAGTTACGAGGACTTTCAAGCCTTCAAGCTAGCTCGAGACTTCTTTAGGAGGTTGGCCCCGAAGTCTACGGGACTTCCTCAGTAAATCAGCCACGGTTACAAACTCAGGAGACTGGCCCCGAAGTCTACGGGACTGTCTTGGTAATTCAACCACAGTTAAAAACTTTTAACTACTTCACACACAAACAAAGTAAAATCTCAATGAAAACCACCTAAAGCCTCTAGAGAACCAAACAAATTTGAATCACACGCCTAAAGAATCTAGAGATCAAACACACACAAACAGTAACTTTCCGGACCGAAAACACTAGTTGGTGATGAAATCCAACGTCACAGAATTCAGTACACAAATGGCGGTTGGAACAGTTACCCCGGCAACCTGCTTAATGAATAGACTGGACCAAGTTCCTCCACTTAACCGTCTCGAGTGAAGTGAACCCCCCAAAAAATCCAAGTGAGTCTAGCCGACGTCTACTCCAGGTACAGTGGGATCTTCCCACCACTGTCACCTTAGGAAGAATCCTAAAGAATATGGCCACTAAGGTTACCAACTGAGACAAATACACCTAGGGGAACAGTCTATGATCCGATACGCACGCAAGGGCAGAGTAGCAAGCTCAATCCCCTTGAAGGCTCCTTGACATAATCCAAGGTTTACCAACAAGTGACCCCAGGCTCCTCGACAATGGTTAATCCGAGGTTTACCGTTTTTAATACGTGAATATCTGGTGTCGTTCCCAATGAGGAAGGATTGATTCCCACACTGGTTCAGACACGATCTCGTGCTTCTCCTTTAAGAGGAGCTTTCCCAGAGCATAAATGCAACAATTGGATTTCTTCCTACCACAAGATACAGCTACTTGTTTGTTTTTACTGTCTTGGAGAGTTAATTACTCTCCTACTCCAAGACACTAGCCTAAGCTAAGTTGGTGTATGAGAGCCCTAGAAATAAAATGTTACTAGGTGAATTTTACTTTAATCGTTAATTTTAGTGGTTTGTTGTTTAAGTCAAGAGGTGGCGGAGATGAAACTCGTGGTGTAAAGGCTCGACTCGAAATCACTAAAAAGATGCACCTAAGATGATTTAAACAATCTTTTCTCTTCGATGAACTTCTAAACTAAGAAAGAGTTTGAGAATGCAAATACTTTGTAAACACAAATCTTTCTCAATTAAACAAATTAAAAGAAGAGCTTTTCCTTTCCAAAGCACTCAAAACGAGACAACTAGCTATTTCACACAAATTTCCCTTTTCTTTCCAAAGCACTCAATCACTACGAAAAACAGAGTTTTCCAAAAGAGATTTTTTATATTTTGTAAATAAAACACTCAAAACTAATGAAAATGACTAACTTTGAGAGCTACAAACTATAAAAAGCTACTTGAAGTCAAAGCCTACTAAAAGTCTTTTTGAGGATGTTTTACTTAGCTAAATGTGAGCTAAGGACTAATTTATGCAGAATCACAATTAGTCAAAAAACAACCAATCTTTCATTTTCTTTTTTTAAAAATGAAAATTCCAAACTTTCAACTACAAGCTTTTCGAAATTTTGAAATGAGAAAACTCAAAGCGGATTCCTCAACAAGGGGAGATTTCATAAATGGTCAGACTCATAAGAAGACTGGTAGACACCAAGGTAATCTGAGGTCCCTACGGCTTCTAAGCTCAGAGCCACTACACAACCAAAAACGAAAAACAAACCCAACAAGCAAAATTCCTAGGAATTCCACCTAAAACCCTAATGCTAATGAAATTAAACCAAGGAAAGTTTTTGACAGGGAACAAGCAGGTCTAGGCAATGGCTAAAACCTATAAACAAATTCTAAACTGATAAAAAAGAGAAAAATTTAAAATTTTTAAATTTTTGACAGGGTACGCAGGCAACCTGTTTACACAGGTGCGTCCACGCTCTGTGCACAAAGCAAAAGTGCATACAGGTACGCACTGTGCTTAACTCAGAGGGTGCGTACCTCTCCCAAAACTATGAAAAATGAAAACTAACTCAAAATTAACTAAATTCACCCAATCCCACAATCATCAAGTCAAAAACAGAAACAGAAAATACAGTTTCTCAGGTCAAAGTATAAACAAGGAAAACAATCAAGTCCCCAGTGGAGTCGCCATTTTGTCGCACGGAATGAGTCGATCTTGCGGGCAAGATAGACCTTCTTAGAATCTAAAGAAGACCTAATGACAAGCAAACCAACCAGACACTATCTTTCTCTAAATATGCTTTGATAAACAATAGAAAACAAGTGTTTTTAGGGCCTACCTTTGGTCCAACGCAAGCTTGTGGATGCCCTCGCTCCTTTGATCCAAATGAGCTCCTTTTCGCGAATCTGCAAACACAAACAAGGCAAACAAATTAAATAGCACTTGAAAAACCAATTGCATAAAACATATTTAACATGAAAGTCAAGGAGTCCATGAAACAAATAACATAAGATACTTGTTGAGAAAAATGAGTTTGATTGTATTAATTCAAAAGAAGAAGAACTTTACAACCTTTGCCTTGATGTTGTACAAGCTCCTCCCAGGGTCCAACAAGATGTCTCCTCTACTTTGACAAGTTTCACTCACTCTCCAATGGAACCAAGAGGTATGTGATCTCTCCTCTCAAGCTCAACCAAAGAGTCTTAATTTCACCAGCATTTACCCTCAAAATGTTCAGCTTCTAACCTCTCTAGTCCTCACCCCAATGCCTGTATTTATAGTGCAATGGAGGGAAGTTACTAGGTCCTCCTTCAAAGGGATAAAGCCCTCCTTGTTACACTAAAATTTGTCACCATGACTATTTGCAGTCAGTATGGCTCCATCAATAACCATACTGTCCTCCTTGGCAAGTCTTATACCTCTGCTCCTCATGTCAAACTCCAAAAAAGAGAGAAAGCCTTTAAAAAATCAATATAACTCTGGTTCCGCACTTTCTCTTACCCTTACCTGCGTGCACGCACCTCAAGTATATAATACCTGCATACTTGTACGCTCTGTCTGTAAAGGGGTGGGTGCGTACCCCTGTAAAAGTCAAAAGGCGCAAGTTTTACTTCAAAAAACTTACTTGCGGTCGATTCTAGAGCATTCTAGAAGATGGTTTGACGTGTATTGAGCGCCTCCAGATGGTTCATGCATCCAAATTAAAGAGGAACTTATCCCATGAAGAGGGGAGCTATCCCTTTGAAAGAGGGGCTTATCCCATTGATGGTGGACCTGTTTAACTTCCTCCAAAGCATTATAAATACAGGCATTGGGCCAGAGGGAGGGGAGGTTGAAAGCTGAATATTCCTAAGGGTAGATGCTGCTGAAATTAGGACTCCCTTATATAGCTTGAGAGGAGAGATTCCATTCCTTTCTTAGCTTCATTTGGAAGTGGGTGAGCTGATCAAAGTAGAGGAGAACTCTTGCTGGACCCTGGGAGGGACCTGCACAACACCAAGGCACTGGTTGTAAGGTTTCTTTTGTTTCCAATTAATACAATTAAGTTCATTTTTCTCAACAAGTTGTTATATATAATTTGTTTCATAAACTCCTTGGTCTTTATGATGAATATGTTTTATTATATGAGTTATTCAGGTGCTATGTAATCATTTGCTTGTTAGTGAATGCAGGCTTCAAGGAGAAGGAGCTCATCTGGATTAGAGAGGCTTGGCTGCTACAAACAGCGTCGGACTAAAGGTAAGACTTGAACACCTGGTTGCTTTTATTTTAAATACATATTTAGGGAAAGATAGTGCTTGATTGTTTTTTTTGTCAATAGAAAAGCCTTGTTTTCTAGGGAGGTCGGTTTTTTCCGCAAAATTGACTCTTTCCGCATGACACTCCTTCAAAGGGATAGCTCCTTTAGTCAAGGGATTAGCTCGTTCTCTTTTGGGATGCATGAACCACCTCAGAGCGAACAATCCACGTCAAAATTCCTTCTAGAAAACTCTAGAATTAACCCAAAGTGAGTTTTTTAAGATAAAACTTGTGCCTTTTGACTTTCACAGGGGTCCGCACCTACACCATTAGGGACAGAGCGGGTAGGTATGCAGCTTTTGTACACATAAGGTGCGGGACCGCAAGTGACCATGACAGAAAGTGCGGAACCAGAGTTACATTGATTTTTAATGTCTTTCTCCCACTTCCAAAGCTTGATTTGAAGAGCTGAGGTCTTAGACTTGCTTAGGAGGATAGTACAAGTGATGATAGACCCATACTGACTACAAATAATCATGGTGACGATATTTTAGTGTAACACTAGGGTCTACCTTAACTCCTTCATGAGATACAATATGACCCAGATATTCCACCTCTTGTAGTCCAAAGAAACATTTGGATCTTTTTGCATATAATTGTTTCTCCTCCAATAATTATAGCACCCTGTCAACATGTTCAACATGATCCTTCCAAGACTTGTTGTAGATTAGTATATCATCCAAAAATACTAACACAAATTTTCTAAGGAAGGCTTTGAAAAAGGAATTCATCAAACCTTGAAATGTAGAAGGTGCATTGGTAAGGCCAAAAGGCATGACCAAAAATTCATAATGACCCTCATGAGTTCTAAATGTTGTTTTTGGAATGTCTTCAGTCTTCATTCTGATTTGATGATATCCTGAATGAATATCAACTTGGTGAAGTAAATTGATCCATGCGATTCATCCAATAATTCATCAATGACAGGAATGGGAAATTTAGCTTTAATAGTGAGCTTGTTGAGCTCCCTATAATCCAGACACATGTGCCACGATCCATCCTTCTTATGCACCAATACTACTGGAGCAAAGAAAGAAATTTGACTAGGTTGAATTATACCAGCCTCTAGCATTTCTACAACCATACGTTCAATTTCACTCTTTTGGGCATAGGGATATTTGTACAGCCTGATTTTTGGAGGAACACTTCCTGGAATTAGATGAATAGCATGATCATGATCACGAATAGGTGGGAGACCTTTGGGAGTCTCAAATACATTGGAATGACTATCCAAGACTTTTTGGAGATCTGGAGAAATAGATGATTTCGATGTGGAAATATCTAGTGAACGTAATTGTGCAATTACACCTCTTTGTTCATTTTTTAGAAGCTTTGTCATACCGTTAGAGCTAATTATCTTTCCTGGTTTTCCTGTAATACCCCTTAATTCAACTTCCTTTCCTTCCACAGAAAAGTTCATGAAAAATTCTTGAAAATTAAAAGCTATTGTACCCAAGGATTGTAACCATTGGACTCCTAGTACAACATCAACACCTCCCATTGAAATGGAAAGCATTAGGCTAGTCAATACATATTCTCCCATGGATAGCTTGATATTATGGCACTTTCCAAAGCAACATATTGTTCCTCCATTTGCAATGATCACTTGACACTCTGGTGCTGGATATAGGAAGAAATTCAATTCTTTTGCTACCTTACAATGAGTAAAATTGTGTGTACTTCCTGAATCAATCAACACTATTACCTTTTTCTTCTTGATTCGTCCTTCTATCTTGATTGTTTGAGGAGTGGTAATTCCAGCCAATGCATAACAAGATATGGTTAGATTCATTTCTTCTTTATCTAGGCTTTTTTTCCTGGAGTATATCCTCTTCTTTTGACCTTTCTTGCTCCTTTTCTTCTTCCTCTTCACAACCTATGTAGAATAATTTCTTCTCAACACACTTATGACCTTTAGTGTATTTTCTATCACAACTGTAACAAAGCCCTTTTGCTCTTTTTTCTTCCAATTGTTGTGGTGTCAACCTTATAGGTTGTGGAATACTAGGGGCAACAACACTTCCATCTTTATAGTTGTGAGTGGTATGCTTCCTAGTTGCCATAATTTTTCTTTCCATTTTTCTTGCTAACCTAAATGCCTTCTCTAATGAATCGGGTTCCCAAAGGCGAACATCATGTTGGATATTATCCTTTAAATTCCCTATGAACAAATCAATCCTATACTCCTCTGGAATATTTTGTACCCTTATGTTCTATTTTTGGAACTCCTCAATGCGCTCCATTATTGAACCCTTTTGTTTGAGACTTATCAATTGGCTAAAAAAATTATTGCTTTTTGTATCCTCATAATGTACTGTCAATTCTTCTGTAAAAATTTCCCAAGTAATAATTTGTTTACGAGAGCAAAGCCATTGATACCATACATAATGATTTGGTTCCAAATATAAAGTTGCAATACGTACCTTTTGTGTGTTTTGCACATTACTGAGATCGAAAAATTGCTCCATCTGTAATATCCATGTTGCGGGATTCTTGCCATCAAACTTCCTCATATCAATTTTTGGAATATGGTGGATCTTCAATCCAACATTAGAGTCTATGAAATCATGATTAACATTTCTTTTGTTCGCATCATGAGTTTCCTTTACTACCCTTTCACCATTAGTAAGTATTTCTTGTAGAAAATTTGTCAAATCTGTCTTCAAATCTACCATGCCTATCTTTCAAATTTGTGTTCAAATCTATCTTCACATTGTCCATCTTAGCTTCCATGCCATTTATCTTAGCTTCTATTAGCTTTTGTGAGAGTGACATTTGTTGCACTTGGTCTTGTAATTTTGATATATCATGTAGCATTTTTTCCTCTTCTTCATGAGTCATGCTAGAGCTTTGAAGTTGCTTACTAGGTGTTTGCATTTTCTTTCCTCGGGGCATCAGTTACCGATAATAATGCTCTACTATTCCCTTTGAATTCTTTCAAAATAAATTTTCAAACCAAGCTTAAGCAAGAATTTAAAAAAATCTACACACCTTTTTCACTTTGTAGCAGCTCGATATTTCCTCTGATGTATCTCTGTAATTCCATATCTTCCAGTTTTGAAATTGCAATCTGTAGTAGCCCTCTGTGTCCTCTTTCCAATGCCATCAGTGTGATCCAAATTGGATTCTCCAAGGAAGAGTTATGCCAAATCTCCCACAGTGACCTGATTATAGACTAGTTCAGTAGAGCGAACTTGTATGACGTGCCATGTGTCCCCGTTTCAACCTTTGGATCTAAACAATATGCAAAAGAAACTACAGTCCATCCTCTTCTTGTACCTTCTTACGAAATTTCAATCTGATGCTCAGAGAGAAAGTTATGAAGATTTTCCCCAGGTCACCTGTTTGGAATGTAATTCAGGAGTCTACAAAAAGACCAACTTCCTCAGATCATATCTCCGAAAATATAGTGCGAAAAGCTCTGAGGTTCAGTGTGATTTTGCCTCAAATGGGTTTTTTTTGCTTCTGAAACGTCACAGAAATTTTTTTGATAGAAAAAATACCATGATGACCTATTTGGAGCAACGAAACCCTAGAATCCAAAAGCTCTGATACCAAATGTTATGAAACCAGCTCACAAAAAGATAGAAAAGATAGATCAACGCCTTAGAATTCAGCCTCTTTGAGGGGGCAACCTCCTTTACATTACATAAATGAATGATCCCTTGATGATTCAAATGACAAAACCTCCTTTCTATATATAGGAGTCTAAGGAGTCATAATATAACACAGCCGACCTAATAATAATAATATAAAGGCACAAAAATAACAATAGAGGGATTCTAGGGGGCACAGTAATAACAATATGGGGACAATAGGGGCACAACAATATTAATAAGGGATACAACTACAATAGTAATGGGGTAATCACTAGTATTATAGGGACCTAGCAACACATACTACATAAGGATGATAACATGAACAAATCTTAAGATCAAGGAGAGGGCTTGAGATCATCATCTTACCAGTAAGTGACCAAGGAACGATCGATCACAGGATCCGCGGTAGGCTCTGAAATTTGCATGCAAACCAAAATTTTGAAGGGTGGTTGTAGCTGCTACAACATGTTCTTATGGAATTATTGTATGTATCATTTATGCACAAGTCATGGAATTCTTATTATAAGAAGAAATATATTTGGGTTGATGGTGTAATGCATATCATTTGTCATTGTTTTGATTATAGTATCAAAAGGAGTAAGGTATTTGCCAAGAAAGGTGCTTTCAACTGTAAGGTATCTGTTGAAGCAAACGTTGGCATTAAAGTTCTCAAATGGTTTTGGTCTTAGAGAAATGGTTAACCCAACTACAATGGAGGACTCAGATCTTGGAATTGATAGAATTAGTTCCAAAAAGATAGTGATAGTTGAGGGATTGTATTTTCTATAAAATAATATCATTTGGAATGTAATGTGGGGGGGGGGGGGGGGGGGTTGGCACTAAGAGGAGAGATTGACAGCCTAAGGGATATGCATTTTTTGTAAGCCCAATGTTCTTATATATTTTGTAATTTTTTAGATCTAGAGAGGTTTCTCTTGGATTTGTGGCCTAGAATAAGTAGAGTTTGTTTTCCTTAACTATTTTTTTGTGTTAAGCATCTTTAAATTTCATTTATTCTCTGCTAGTTTCAGGTGGTAATTAATTAGAGTTATATGGAACACCAAAGAGGCTATGTTGAGAATCAATTTTCCTCATTTCTCATGGAAATTTTATGTTTAAAACCAAGATTTTAATATGAACAAACTATTTTTATTGTCGCTTTGCATATATAGATTATTCCTTCATTTCATATGATGAAATTGTGCTCTGATTTAACCATTAATTTTTTTTTTTGATGTGTTTTCTATAGTAATATATATCAAATACATTCGATGAATGTCTGAGTCTATTATTATTCTTCTTTATTTCTTCCACCTTCTACTAATTAGCTTTGTTCTCTATATTTCAGGACTCCATTCCCAATCAATACTCTCTTTGCTATAGGATATTTACACTTTTTTCTCTAATCTGTCTATCATCCCGACTCTCAGCCTAGTACGCCACTTTTTCATCACTTAAATATGCCCACTATGCTGAAAAGCTTGTTGTTCAGTGACAACAAACAAAAAATAAGCCTCGTAACATTTGAGGGAGCTCCCTCTTGTTCAAGGGCCAACTTGGGCCAATAGTAGTTTTATTGGTGCCTTGGCATAGTTCCTTGTAGTTGGGAACTGTCTATAGGATGATAGACATTTGGCATCGTTTTCAACAAGCGGAGACACAACGATATCTTTCCTTGGGTGTATGATAAATATAATTTCTAATTATTTATGGTGAACAAGGATTAGACATTAGATATCATTTGCATATCATCCACCTGGAGACTCCATAGTCTGAACTCATCGGCAACTCCACTAGATATAAATGGTGAACTTAGTTGTTGTTGCAATTAGTTCAAGGTATGCATGTTTAGATTTCAAAAATATTCTCGGTTTCCCTAATCATTTCCCTAAAGATGAATAATCTCTTGAGATGTTCCCATTCTTCACAGGAGATGACAAAAGCAAAGCAAAAAAACACCTTTAAAATTCTCACCATTTTGTCGATTGCCTGAAGATTGAATACAAGGATGTGTACATGACGATATTTTATGCTTCATTAAAAGGAAATTGCAAAAGATGGGTTGAAAGATTTCCTCCCAAATTCATAAATTCTATTACCAACTTCTAGGATATTTTTATAGACTTATGTGCAGGAAAGACTAAATTTGTGGTAGTTCCTTTTCTTATTGAAGCTTTAATAGAGGAGGAGCAAATAGAAAGGTCTCCAAATTTTTCTCATCATGTCAAAATTTCCTCTGAAGATCTATGTGAAATTTTGAATACTTAATTATATAGACATATCTGAGAGTAAAAATGAGTCACCCAATTATGATAATGAATTTTCTTGTCTCGAATTCACTTATCTTGAACCAAAAGCAAAGGTGTTTTATGATCATAAAGACATCATTTCTAACCTTTACCATGACCAAATAGTAGCAGATTTTGAGATTTTCATCAATGAAAATCTTAAATTATTTTTATGCCATATGTTATATCTTCCTCTTAGGTTCCAAATCTATTTTAAGTTGCAGGTCGTTATGTCATTGGTCATCTTAAGAGGCACATGTGTGCAAGAATTTTTCATAATGAGTCACTTTCTTACATGGATCCATTGGAAATATGACATCACTTGACTCAGTGGCTGACTTGTGTAAAACATGTTTTGTACATAAATAAGCTCACTAGTTAAGTAGTAGAAAATTTTATTTTTTAGTACATAGTTTGCAAAGAAGTTTTGATTATACTTTTTTGGATTATAAATAGAGAGCATGGGTCATTCAAGCAATGCAGGGTGTCAAATCAGAGGATCAAACACGTACATGATCATACATTTGTAGTTTTCAGATATTGGAAGGTCTCAACTATAGAATGTAGAATATCAAGGTAAAGGGTATATTTTTCTTAGCATCTCACAGGGAGATACTATCCCCAGATGAAGTCGATGATGTAGTGAAAATTGACCCTACTAAAATTATTCACCAAGTGGCTGAAGCAGCTTGAGAAGATGAAGATTTTTCTAAGGCCCAATATATAAAATTAGATGTGTTTGTAAATATTGATTGTCATATCCTCTGCACTCCAATGATAATAGTTATTGACAAGGATGGTGTAAATGAGATGATTGTTGCAACATCTTACTTTTTTATGAGTATTATGACAACCCTGCACATTCAGAAAAATGGTGTGGTATATATGTTATTGGTGTAATTGTGGTTTTGAATCTTGATACCAAAGAAGGTAAGTGGAGCACTCAACTAGATCTTAGCACAGACTCTGGAACCTTTCATGCCCATATCTACTCTTCTGCTTTTATGGTTAATCTATATGGTGATGGTTATTTGAACATTCTTATTGGAACTTCATTTGAATTTCTTTATGTATTAGATCATTATGGAAAAACAAGCGAATGTTTTCCATTACAAGTGGGTGAAATTCAAGGTTAAGTCATAGTTGCTAACATTAATGATGCTTGGAAAATTAAAATTGATCAATATGTGAGGAAATCCTAGATTAGTGTTTATTATGAGTAGACATTAAAACCAAAAAATGATTCCAGTGTTATTATGGAGCTTTTATATGTATCATTTATGCATAAGTCATGGAATTCTTATTAGAAGAAAGCTATTTGGGTTGATGGTATAATGCATAACATTCATCAATGTTTTGATTCTAGTATCAAAAGGAGTATGGGATTTTCTAGGAAAGGTGTAGTCATCTACAAGAAATGATCCAGGTGGATATTGGTGGCCACTTGCCTATTCCACGTAGATCTCCAGTTGGTTTCATCTGTTTCTTTGTTTATTGTATCATTTACTATTTTTAGTAGCTTTTTCGGGTCCTGAGCTTCTGGAGCAGTTTTGACCCCCTAAACGACATTTTTTTGAGGTCTAGAATAGGCTTGTAGCCATAATACTCATAGATATCTTTCCAACAAGGTATCATATGTGCCAAATGGAGATAATATGACCAAGTTACGACCCCGGGAAGTTGGCTACCCAACTAACCCCAACGGGGCCCAAAAACTTGTGGTGTTCCATCTCCTGGGGTTAGGATTTAGGTTGTTTAAGATTTTCCCTTGTTGTTCGATAATAAATAGGCCCTTGAGCCTCATTGTAACATAGTTCAGAGGCATGTAGCCACCACATCTCTTCTCAGAGATAAGCTGCCATCATCCGAGCTAGTTTATTTTTATTTTTGTATGTAAGCATATTCTTTGATATTAATGAAATTAAGTTTCATTTCTGATGCATCTCTATATATATGGGTATTTTTGTATCTTTTGTCATTCCTGCATAAGTCTAGATCAGTGATATTAGAGTAGTTTGTTATTTCTCTATTTTTCTTTTGCATGTCCCCAACGAGGTCAGGGTATAAGGAATTAGGGCTTGAACTGGTCGACCCTTTGCAAGACCAATGTCGTGTCCCACCTTGGCAAGGTTATTTTTGTGACACTTAGAGAGAGTGAATTTTATGTAATGATATAAGATTAAGCATGACATACTTATCTACATCCTTACATGTTATAGACCTAGTTTAGGTCACCTAGTTGCTTTGTGCTTATGACAATATCTATGGTTGTGTGTATAAGAACTGATATAGGTTAAAAGCATATTATCGACATTTTCTTTTTTGGTATCCTAGTTTGGACATATGGGTATGACATGGATGGTGATCCAAGACTGAGACACATAGATCCATGAATGATCATGGTTATGTGGAAAATATGGTTAATTATGATTAATGGATGATATATGATTTGTATGAATATATATGCATAATATTGTACTAAGCAAGATATGGTAGGGGACCTTGTTATTTGTAAACCAGGATTCTCAAATTTAAATGACTATGGAAGTCATGATTTGTACATTATATATTCTTAATATTGTATTGAGCAAGATGTGGCAGGGGACATGGTTATTTGAAAACAAGGATGCTCAAATTTTAAATGACTCTGGAAGTCATGATATATGATTTTTATGATTATATATGATTAATATTTTATTGAGCATGATGTGATAGGGACGTGGTTATTTGCAAACAAGTATGTTAAAATTATAAATGGTTGTGGAAGTCATTTATCCAAAACCAAAATGACTGTGGAAGTCATGAACAATCTTTGATGAAATGTGAATAAGTTAATTATAAAATTCATTTGATTACTTTGATCTATGAGATTGTGATGTGTGTAGGTCTTGGAACAAGGCCTTACCAATGAACCATCAAATGGGTATGAGCTCACAATCAGTACCTTAAGGTGAAGCGTGGAGTTTCAAAGTAGAGTAGATGATAAGCCATGGAAATTAGGGTGCAGAGTCTTAAATCCATGAAAGGTAAATATGTGGAGTCTTGGATCTATAATAAAAGGATTAGGGTGTGGAGTCTAAATCCATGAAATATAAATACGTGGAGTCTTTGATCTATAATAAAAGGATTGGGACATGAAGTCCTAAATATTTAAAAGATCAAGGTGTGGAATCTTGGATCCTTGGAGTAGATCAGGGTGTGGAGTCCTCAATCTACTAAAGCACGAAGATGTATGCAATAAAGATGTAGAATCCCTATTCTCTGAAAGAAAAATACCACTTATGGGCAAACCAAGGATGAATTTTCTTAATTAAATATCATTTTTGACAATTCTGGAGTGTCTTTCTAAAAATAGAAAGTCATGTCTAGCATCTCAAGGATGACTTTCCAAAAATAGTAAATCACCTTAAATCAATGGGTAATCAAGTATAGTTGAAGGAAAACACTTAACTTATCATTATTCAATCCTAATAGTTCAATCTCGACTTAATCCTCAATATTATTAATATTAGTATTATTATTATTATTTTTTATGAGACTATGATATTATTATTGAAAGGGAATTACAAGTCATCTTCATATCCTCAATCACTTCACACCTATCTCCTTAATTACTCTCATGGCTCTATGTAAATCTCTCTCTCATTTACTAATACATTACACTCTATTTTATGCTCTCATTAAAGAATGGCATATTCCTCTTACACTCATTAAAGAAATGTCATAAAAGGTTCCTCTTACACTCTCTTTAATGCATAAGTTACACTCTCCTTAACTAATGCATGCATACCTCTCCTTAATGGCATGAGTTACACTCCTCTAAATGGAATACAAGACATGCATATTACTCCTCCTCTATGACACAAATTTTGTGTTCCTCCTATATATGTGTCTCATGTATTCTCACTTGGGAGGGGGGTGCATTGGAATATGAAGGGTTGGAGAGACTTGAAGAGGATTTTTAGAGGGAGAGTCTTGGAGAGTAGCCAAATGTTGTTGAAATGAATATGAAATTCCTAAACTAAATTACTAATCAGTTCTACCTAGTGGAGTTTTCCCTAAGTGGTATTGAGAGTAACTGAAATTTATCTTCCTCAATTTTCCTTGTATATCTCTCTACTGTTATATTTTAGTACTTCTTGGGAGCTCTTACAACTTAGGGGTTCTAGGGGGAGAAGTTCTCCTTGGATATAGTTGGTTGGAAAACTAGATGGTTCACAATGAGTTGGTAAGGGCATTGGATCTGGAGCATACGCTCATCTTTTTTGAGTTATATATTCTCAGGTATATCTATAAAGCTCTTTAAATTTTGGTTTCTTATCAGTTTTAAAGTGTTGAGATTTTAAATTTATTATTGCCACTTTAAATTATTACCAAATGATAAATATTTATGAAATATTTAGAAATTTATTTTTGAGCTAACCCACAATTATTTAACATTTTCATGGCAGCTATGCATGAGAATTTACATGTAAGGAATTAAAAGAAGAATGCGTTGCCACAGATTTCAAATTCTGCTTATAATGAAATTTTGTCCAGAGCAATTCATGTCTATTATCTAAATCTAATATTCTATGTTTTATAGCATTTCGTTGTCCCTTTTAGCAATTTAATACATGGTTCTTGCTTCCTGTGAATTGGGTTGTTGGTTGAAATTTTAGATCTCTAAAAGAAATTTAAAAACTGCACACTAAATGTTTGAAGAAACTCCTCAATGGATGTAGTTTATTGTATGTAAGTTTTTATTGTTGTTTTGTTGCATCTTTAATTTACATAAAGTATTAATGAATGTAACATTCTGGGCTACCATGAGTTTTCCAAACTATAGCAGTGGCTACAATAAGTTTATCAACTTATGTAAAGGGAATAACTTTGCAGGTTGCAAAATTTTTTATTACTTACTTATATCAAGAATTCATATAGTGAACACAGAAATTTGTAAATTCAATGAACAACTCATACTAGCATAATTTTGGGTTATCTTTCTTCATGTAGAGTTGTAGATGAAAGTTTGCATGTTATGTGTTTGACAAAAGTGGTAAATGAGAATCCCAAAGTTTTGTTGTTTTAAAGAATTGAATCTCTTGGAATTTTTATTTTGATTAAGCTCAACGTCACGAGGTATTCGTACCATATGACCATGTCACCCATGATTTCATTCCAAAACAACTATTTTCATAACCTGATTCGTAAATATGAGTGAATTCTCAAATTATTGCTTCCAACCGTGCTTGCGTGTTGCCGATTTTTTTTTTGGGTGAAAATTCTTGTTTTAATATGCCAAAAATTTAATTTTAGTTTATAAATTTTATGAGAAGAAGAATCTCAAATTCATTACTGCCAAGTGTTTCATGAAATTCCTCAATGGTTGTAGATTGCACGCTTGCAAATTGTTTGACAAAATGCCTCAATGACTATAGATTGCATGCTTGCAAATTGTTTGTCAAAAGGACTTAATGGTTGTAGATTTCATGCTTGAAAAGTGTTTGTCAAAAGGCCTCAATGCCTATAGCTTTTGTGCATATGAATTGTTAGAGTAAATGTCTTAGTTACTGTAGCTTTCATGTACTCAAACTTTATGAAGAGATTATTTAATGGATGTAGCTTCCTATTTCTGCAAGATTTTGTATGAATGTGAAAACAAATTTAATAATTTGTTGAAGTATGAATAGAATAGGATAGTTGTTGTTTTATTATTTGAAGCTTTCATAGAAAAAGATGGTTTTTGTTGGAAACAATTTTATACTGATCAATTTTGTAGGATTTTGCGCAAGTGAGCATAATAAGTTCATTTGAGCTGAATGTATTTATGGGTACCATCTTATGCTTTAATGGCTATAGAAAACTATTAATCCCAATTTTGGCAAGTCCATTGTTTTATTTGGCTAGTTTTCAAGAATAATATGCTTCTGAATTTGTAACAGTGGCTTCTTTTGCTGCAAAATTCATTATACGAGTCTCATGATTGAAGAAAATCCACTAGGAATTTTTTGTTGAAAATCTTGTAGATTCACAAGCTCATGCAATGTACTAAAGTAAAAGACAAGAATCTACTACTTTCAACCAGTGGAAACCAATATATCAATGAAAACAATATGAAAAAGAAGAAGATAAATCAATGTCACATAGCACAAGATGTATCTAGGGAAATCCACTACTCAAAACCCTGCTATTTGTATTTGCATATATCAGAAATATTAGTGAAGATACAAAGTATGTTCTCACCAGAACAATTCTGCACAAGTATGCTCAACTCTCTCAGCTCACAAGAAAGCTCTTGGCCAACATTTAGCCAATTCTGCAACTCTCCAAGCTCCTAATCTCTTGCGTAATTCCTAGGATGAATAACATGTATTTACAGGGAATTCATGCTTCCAAAACTATGCAATCCAAACATAGGATCAATTTCTGGTGCATGCATGATATTTACACTCCAGTAAATAATACCACTAATAGTACATTGTCCCTGCACTCTAGTCTCAACTGGATCTTTCTCTGAAATGACATGCATGAGTTTCTCATGAGGGAATATTTAGTTAACTAGAGTAGCACTAGTGGATGCATTAGTGCACCAACTGACTGTTAGTCCTCTATTAGTTCCAAAAAAACATTAGAACTAATTTAACTTAACTTAACTCAGTAAACTGAGTGATCGAATTACAACTCACAGTTAAACTCATATTGAATGCCTAAAACTTAGGGAGAACATATACATGATTTCAAAAATACTTCCAACTCGAAATTACTAAGCTAATTAACTTAATTTAACTTAATTAACTATATACAAGTTTCTATGAGAATAGAATTCGATTTTAGTTCTCAATTTAATTCAAGGACAAATTAAACTGGAATTTCTTGTTGCCATTTCTTGACACTCCCTCTTAACAAGAAGGGGATTATCAGCTACCCTAATCCCGGCTCTATGAAACTCGAATTTACATCTTGACAATGCCTTTGTCAAAATGTTAGCATCTTTCTCCTTCATGGGAATGTACTCTAACAACATAGTCCATCTCACTACACAACCTCTAAGATGATGATATTGTAATATGCTTGGACCGATCATGAAAAACTGGATTTTCAGAGAGTTTGATACAACTCTGATTGTCGCAGTAAATCACAGTTCGGTCCATTTGCTGACCAAACATACCAGTTAGGATCTTCCTCATCTAGATGGCCTCACACGCTGCCTGACTCACAGCCATATACTCTGTCTCTTCTGAACTGAGTGCAACCAATCTTTGTTTTCTATTGTACCAAGAAACTATCGTTGACCCAATACTGAAGATCCCTCCTAATGTGCTCTTCCTATCAGATGGACTCCCTGCCCAATCTGCATCAGTGAAGCATTGAATCTTCACTCCCTTTGTCCATATGTACCATAATCCATGCTAAGAAGTGCCCATGAGGTATCTCAACACATGCTTTTCTGCCTTCCAATACATCTTGGTAGGCCTAAGAATTGCTTTACTAAGCTGGTTAACTTCATAGAACATATTTGGTCATGAGTTCACTTTGGTGAACCCAAAATCTACATGTAAAGAGTAGCTTCCACTACTTCCCCTGAAGTAGCATCCTCCTTCCTTCAGTTACCTATTAGAGGAGTCTCCGTTGATTTGTTTCTCTCCATACGGAATATCCTGAGTATCTCATTGGAATAGTTTCCTTGAGATACAAACAAATCCCCATCACCTTGCCATACCATCATGCCAATAATTTAATGCATGAGCCCCATGTCCTTCATCGCAAACTATCTTGCAAGATACTCCTTGCAAGATTTGATCAATTGATCATCAACTGTTAGTATGAGATCATCAACATAAAGTACAATGATCAACAATTTACCTTCCACCACTATGTGGTATAGGTTCACATCCACTTCACTCTTTTTTAAGCCCAACTTGGCGAAGTAGTTGTATATCCTGGTGTACCAAGCACAAGGTGCTTGCTTCAGCCCATACAACTCTCTCTTGAGTATGCACAACTGTGACTCATGGTTAAAGGTCTCAAAACCTTCAGGTTTCTCTATGTACACCTCTTCCTCAATCATGCCATTAAGGAAGGTTTCCTTCACATCCATCTGATGTATCTTCCAACCCATTTGTGTTAATATTGCCAATATGGATATGATTGATGAGTACCTTGCAACAAGAGCAAAGGTCTCATCATAGTCAATCTCCTCTACTTGCGAAAAGCCATGGGCCACAAATCTAGCCTTATGCTTCTCCACACTACCATCTAAAGCTTACTTTACCTTGTAAATCCAACAGGAGCTCACCATTAACATGTCCTCTAGTCTCGGGACCACATCCCAAACATTGTTATGAACTATGGAGTCATACTCCACCATGGCATCAACCTAAACCGTCTGTTGCACTACTTCCTTAAAGGAAGATGGTTCTGTCACAACACATTTGCCCATAAGAGCCATGTATCTAGTGTACCTCTCAGGTGACCTCCTTTCCCTACATTGAGTAGTGGGTGCTCCCACATTCTCTCGGGCATCATCCAACAATATATTAGCCTCTCTAGTGCGCTTTCTTTCCTCTCTGGAAGACTCTGCCTGAGTGGATGCCTTCACTCCCGGATCCTCTGCCTGTGGCTGCTCCACATCAATCTGAGGCTTCTCAGACTTAGGAGCTAAAATCTCCTCATCCACATGTAGCTCAAGCTCCCTCTTAAGGGAAACTCACATGGCCTTCTCCTCATCGAATCTTACATCCTTGTGAACTGTTGTCATCCTATTGGTTGGCAAGTACACCCAATAGTAGTGAGGTGTATCAGTTTACACCATAAATATCCCCAACTTTGTTGTCCGCTCAAGCTTCTTTCGTTCATCTTTGGTCACATGGAAATATATCGATGACCCAAAAATCCTGATGTGACCAACATCTGACCTCTTACCAGAATAATCCTCCTCGGGTGTCTTCATATCAAGCATTTGATGTGGGCTACGGTTTTGAACATTAACTGTTGTGTTGTATGCATCAACCCACAAGTGTAGTGGTAGTCCTTGATCATGCAACATCACCCTCACTACCCCTACTATGTTTCTATTCTTCCTCTCAGCCACCCCATTTTGCTAAGGGTTATGGGGTGCCATCAACTACCATTTAATCCCTTCCACTGCACATAAGTTCTTAAACTTGTTTGAGACATACTCACCATCGTTATCACTCTGTAGATATTTAACCTTCTTTCCCGACTCTTCCTCCACCAATTATTTAAACTCACAAAACTTTGTGAAGGTTTGATCATTTTTCTGTATGAAAAATATCTAACATTTATGAGAATAGTCATCAACAAATATAACATAATACCTATGCTTGGTCATGGATATTGTCGAGAATGGTCCACACACATTTTAATGGAATCACTCTAGAATGGCCTCTTCTCGACTGTCTCTGTCGTGAAAGGAATACTTGGTGTATTTTCCCAAAGTACACCCCTTTCATGTATCAACTTGCTCAAGCGTACTTTTGGGAAGATCGATAGAGATCTGTTGCAGTATCTTCAAAGCCCCATTATGCAAGTGCCCAATCGCCTGTGCAACAACTCGCCAACATCTTGGCTCTACACCCTTTCTGCTTTTGTGTTCAAAGTAACACACTTCTCTACCTCCAGATTATAGAGATTCTTCACCCAAATCCCTATCTTCTTTAGTTGACTCGTTTCTATGTGTCGAAGCAACGCCTTTTCTTTCAAGAAGATCACATCATAGTCTCTATCCTCAAGCATGGAAACCGATACCAACTTCTTCTTCAGCCTAGGCACATACATAACATTCTTCAAGGTGAGAGGAGCCCCGTTTTTTGTCTAAAAAGTAATCATTACCAATCCAATAACACTATACATCCCATCGTCAGTCATCTTGATATGCATCTAAAGATATTTCTCCTCCAGTTCACTGAATAACTCTTTGTCGACAGTCACGTGGAATGAAGCTCAATTGTCTAAGTAACATACACTTCCCATCATTGATGAAACCATGCATTCAATGAGGGAAAAGTCTAATTCAAATTGAGAGGCCAAAGCCTCACCCGCTGCTCCTCCTGGGGACATCTTCTTGGAATTTTTGAGTGGACAATTTGTAGTAAAATGGCCCATCTCATGACAATGAAAGCACTTAACTATCATCATGTATTTCTTCTTACCTCCATAATAAGAATCTTATTTGGAATGGGAACCTTTCCCTTCCCCTTCTTCACCTTAATCGCTAAGGCATAGTTCTCTTCATCATCAGTCTTTGATGAAGAGCCATCCTTGGTGTTCCTCCTGATCTCCTCCTACATCAAATCCGACCACAGTCGTTCCCAATTTGGAAGCTTCTCTTGACCATTGAAAGAGTCCTGATAACTATGCCAATTCTTTGGGATTCATAGAAGAGAAAGACTCACCATATCATCCTTGACAACCATGATTCCAACACTTACAAGTTCATCACGACATTGAGTGAACTTAGTCAAGTATTTTGGAATAGTCTCTCCTTTCTCCATTTTTATTTTTTGAAGTTTGTCATTCAATGCCAATTTCCTTTGGTTACTATTGTTCTGATACAAGTTCGTCAATGCTTTCCACATAGCATACAACGTTTCCTTTCCACGGAGACTCGAGACAATGTGGTCTCGAACTTCCTCAAGGATTAT
Organism: Pinus tabuliformis; assembly: GCA_031772625.1. Classification (NCBI taxonomy): domain Eukaryota; kingdom Viridiplantae; phylum Streptophyta; class Pinopsida; order Pinales; family Pinaceae; genus Pinus; species Pinus tabuliformis. Next base: position 1,019,662,680 of record CM062818.1, on the reverse strand, counting down.
CTGCCTCACCTTTGCCACATACTTCTTCCATTCGACCATATTTTGTGCATCTGATGTTGTTGGATTAGGAATTTCTTAATCAACGAATTAATTCAAATCGTTATCCTCTAACACAACCTCCATTTTTTCCCTCCAGACTATAAAATTCAAGTTTCCTTCCAAGCCATACTTGAGCCAGAAATCGTAGAACGCCATCTGTCGATCTTGAAGTATGTTTTGCAAACTCAAAATTCACTTATAATGCAAAACTCAAAACTTCAAATATCTCTAGTATATTGTTCTCAACTCCAATACTGTGTAGAAAATCCTATAGATTCTCAAGCTCATGCAATGTACTAAAGCAAAAGACAAGAATCTACTTGTACTTTCAACCAATAGAAGCCAATAGATAGATGCAAACAATATGAACAATAAGAAGATAAATCAATGGTACATAACACAAGATGTATTTGGGGAAACCCACTACTCAAAACCCCGCTATTTGTATTTGCATATATCATAAATATGAGTGAATATACAAAGCATGTTCTCACTAGAACAATTCCGCACAAGTATGCTCAACTCTCTCAGCTCACAAGCAAGCTCTTGGCCAACACTTAGCCAATTTTGCAGCTCTCCAAGCTCCTAATCTCTTGCGTAATTCCTAGGATGAATAGCCTATATTTAAAGGGAATTCATGCTTCCAAAACTGTGCAATACAAAAATAGGATCAATCTCTGATGCATGCATGATATTTACACTCTAGTGAATAATACCATTGATAGTACAATGTCCCTACACTCTAGTCTCAACTAGGTCTTTCTCTGAACTGACATGCATGAGTTTCTCATGAGAGAATCTTTAGTTAACTAGAGTAGCACTAGTGGATGCATTAGTGCACCAACTCATTGTTAGTCCTCTACTAGTTCCAAAAACAATTTAGAACTAATTTAACTGAACTTAACTCGGTAAACTCAGTGGTCTAATTGAAATTCACAATTAAACTCATACTGGAACCCTAAAACTTAGGGAGAACATATACATGACTTCAGAAACACTTCCAACTTGAAATTCCTAAGATAATTAAGTTAATTAAACTTAATTAACTATTTACAAGTTGCTATGAGAATAGAATTCGATTTTAATTCTTAGTTTAATTCAAGGACAAATTAAACTGGAATTTCTTGTTTCCATTTCTCAACATTTTTAATTGATAAATTCATAAACATATTGTATATATTAGATTTACTGTTGAAGAGAGACATATTCCTCTTTCATTTATCATGTTACAAGTAGGTCAATACTCATACCTTTATATGTGATTTTTGTGATACAAGCATAATTTTGTGGTTATGATGTCAAAAGTCAATAAGTGGAACTTATTCAAAATAATCTATGAGATCAAATAGGTTGATCTAGATTAATGCTTGCACATTGTGGTGAAGTAAAATTTTAAGTGCGGACACAAACAATTCCTCTAGCCTGAGAGCGGGTCTAGCCACAAACAAGACATTGTATGGAATATTTCCTTAGGTTAGAACCAATTAAGAGGGACTACCTCTTAGTATGCTTATCCCGTTTGGTGATGACCTTGCTTGCTCACTCTAGCTATCTCTCGTTTCCTTCTTCGAGCACCTAAAACAAGTAAACAACAACAAACAACAACTGTGATAATAGACAAATTGTATTCAACCTACTTAACAAGTCAAGAAACATTAAGCCATAAACATGTGAGATGACATATTATGTAGGAAATCAATTGATAGTTTCATATATATTAAATCAAGAATAGATTAAAACCGTTGTCTTGACATTGTTGTTCTCCTCCGATAAATCCGGGTTCCAACACACTTCTGTTAGCATTCCATGATGCCTTCAACAATGGTAGTTTTAAGGCTCTTCCCTTTAGTCTTCACACTAAACCAAATTCACATTCTCCCTCAATCAAAACTAGAGAGCTACAACTATGAATAACTTGTTGATTACTCCACAATCAAAACTTCAACCAAAGCCTAATTAGAACAAGCACACCAACACTAGCTTGTGCTTGGGAAAAAGGGAGGTTTATATAGCATGGATGGAAGGGAGATGGTTCCTCTTCTCATGGGAGAAGGCCCATCCTAATAGGGAAAGGATCCCAAACTGACCTCCTCGACTCCATCCGGCCCAACCATTTACCAGAGTTCTGTTACTAAGCTTCTAGAGCTGGAAGCTTCGGCTCCTTATTTAAAAAAATTTCCAAAAGAGGATTAACGAAACTGGAACATGTCTCAGTTGCTCTAGTAGGTGCTAGGGACAGTTGTAATCCCTTCATATTGGCGTGAGGAGGACACGGGTCATTAGCAACGGTCTTGTAAGCTAGAAAAAATAGAAGATTTTTGGGAAATGATGAAAAAGGGAATTGTTCTGCTCATGAAGAGGGACACAATGGGAGTTTCTTCATGAAGGGAAAGCATGTAGGGTTCACTTTAGAGGTCCTCCAGGAGCATGGAACGGGGAGTACAGGGATAGTGACAAAATGTTGTGTAACAGATGTCCCCTAAACCCTGAAGGTCAAACTAGAGTGAGGGGTGAAATGTTTTATGAATTAGCATGGGGAACCAGAGTCTGTCTTCAGAAAACCTGCAAGCAAGTGCAGATACATATACATAATTGAAAACTCTTTCAAATGATGCATTAATCATGGTATGGACACAAACATCCATAAAATGATCATGTAAATGGATCCAGGCATGAGCGCAACCATCCGATAAAGAGGATCATATCGAAACCAAGGTATGGTCACAACCATCCAATAATGAGAAGGATCACATATGACAACTCATGGTATGGTCACAACCACCCATCTGAAAGAGACATGTATATCAACGTAATCATGTCACATCACCTTGCAACGTGGACTTGTGTAAGTTTAGCCCAAGGTCTTACGCTCCAACACGACCCGATCAAAGTACAAATTCTAACATGTGAATAGATGTGTTGACATCGAACATGCTAAAAAATCACTTGACTACCAACCGATGATGTGAACTGTTAACAAGCGCAAGAGAAACCACCAATAATGAAAATGGTCCTCAAGGTACTATTAGCACAATTAATGGAATGTGAATAAAGGAACTGCAGTCGAACACCCATGAAATTACCCAATCAAATCAGGGGTAAGTGTAACTGCAGAAGGACAACTCTTGAACATATCAGTGACATGACTAGAATTTTGGCAACTTTTGGATCCATAGGATCGGTGGTCATGATGAGGTCGCGGAGATCAAATGGAAGGCAAAACCAAACAGCACAACTCAAGAAGGTCGAAGATGAAGTGAGGATATCGCAACCCGACACGAAGCAGAAAGTGTCATGTTCAACAGTAAGCTGCCGACATGACTGATCGAATTTCCAAATTTTCCCCCACCATTTCTGGCAGGTACCCCAACTAGTTTTTAATCGCAAGCTTGAAGGGGACAGCATATGCTTGCACTGTAAGTCCATCCTTCAGATGAATCTAACCTAGTAAGTTTAACGAGCCCTAGGAAGGAGAAGCTCATGGTCATCATGGTAACGAATCCAATGTTGTTGTATGTTTTAACGAGTCCGATAAAGGTGCAACTCGGTATCTTTTTCATGTTTAGAGAGTTTGAAAAATACACGGAAAATAAAACTCCACATTGTCCCTTTACATACATTTGTGTCTCTCGAGCTTGAAAAAGTAGAAAATGATACTTGAGAGAACCGCTTGACCATTTCATTGAAGGAGTACCTTTTTGTAAGTAGTGCATCCCATCACAAAAAAGGGGTAAATGAATACTATCAGCATGACGTTTCGCATCCGTTAACGAGTTCAAAATGATAAGAGCTCGACAATATTTTTGTGTTTGAAGGGTCGAAAAAGAGATTGAAAGAGGACCCCCCCTCCCCCCCCCCCCAATTTTATTCTCTTTTATGAATCAAAAGGGAAAAATACTCGCAATCTTTTCATGTAATTTTTACGAGTCGAGAAAAGAGCCGAAACATGACTCGATACCATCGTTGAACATCCATCACATGCCATTGCGCAAAAGGTAAAGTGCATTATCCAATTCTTGAGGAAAAATAGGTCAAAAACACTTTAAAACCCTAATATTTCATGAAAAATTGAATAAAATGAGGGAAAATTAAATATTTTTTACATTTACCATTTTACTATGTTGTGAAAAACTTTTTACCGACATTTCCCTAATTTTTCTGGAGTAGATTGTAGGAGATCCGGGAGGTAATTTGTCGAGCCGTCAGTTGCAAATAAGAGCCAAGTCCTTAAGCTCCATTTCCATACTGTTTATTCCTATTTTTATCCATTTTTTGGATTTATGAGGGAGGTTTTGGCAAACAAAAATCAACCTCGGTCGACACGATTTCCGAGCACGGAATCGCACCAGCCGAGGGTTGCTAAAACGACCAACTGCGCTGTTGGCACAACTGTTTTTAAAACAGGCGCGTCAGTGCCATGAACAAATAAAAAACCATTTTTTCTCTTAAACCCGTCGTTTTAATCCAAATTTTAGTTGCCAATAATGATTATTGACTTGAATACATGGTTTTTGCAGGAAAGAATCATCAAAAATGGTAGACTGGAAAGAATGTGAGAACGAAGATGTGGACACCCAGGAAATGGCTGATCCAAGCTACTTCGATGCCTTGAGGAACTGTGGGCTCCTCAAGTTCTTTCTTACACCAGGGATGCGGGCCCAACCTCAGTTTCTTTGATACTTGATTAGTCACTGGGACATAAATCGGGAAATTAATTTCATTGGTGACCATGAGTTGGAGTTGGAAACTTCATACATCTATTTCATCACAAGACTATCCTGGAGAGGGGAACTAGTCAACCTATATGGGTCACACTTGATTGGGGCAAGCATATCCATGCTACTTGCTGAACATTGCCTAGAAGCCCTCAAATCCAAGATCAACAAGATTAATATTGCCACTGTGCGATATCTTACACTAAGAGTGCTACTGTTGACCATCAATAAAGTGGTTGGGTCCCAAACAGAAAATGAAACCAACAAGTCAAAATTCATAAATGCTATCGACTCTACAGCACAGACAATCTTCAATTGGGCGGAATCCATGAAGATCAACATGAAACACCGACTGTCAAATGCTAAGGCGAGGAATTTGAAGCAATTTTGCTTCATATCTGTGCTAGTGACCTTCTTCCTGGAGTAGGTTTCGCTATTTTAGTACCAGTTGACTGAGGTAGATCCGCTGATGCCACGAGACCCACAGATGGTTCGTTGGAGTCATTTGATGCCTAGAATCACTAGGGTCTAGCATATGTCCTATGAGCCCGCCTTCTTCTCATGGCTACGACGACAACTGATCGTAGTGGAGGATTGGCCGTATAGTGGTATCGACTTACACGGAGATCCGGATATGCCGCTTCCATATGGGGAGGATTTCGACGATGAAAGTAAAAAATCAATTTTTAATTTTTTGATTTTTCAATTGTTTTTATATATATGTGTTTATAACATTTTTTTTTTATCAATGAAGATGTTGGACCAGAGCATCCTATTGGGATGTCCCCGATAGCCAAGAACATTGCTCGCCAGTTTAATGTTGCTTCTTATTAGGAAGGAAGAGACAACGAGGAGGATATTGCGAGGAATCTTGAGGGTTTGACTCGTGGTATCCCAGAGTATGCCTGGGTGGGAGACATCCCACGTTAGTACCAGAGGCATACGGTGGGGGTATCTGATCAGATCCGCTAATTGTTGAATTACGTAGCATGAGCAGTTGTCCCCATTAATATTGTAGTTGTATCCCTTATTAATATTGTTGTGCCCCTATTGTCCCCATATTTTTATTACTGTTCCCCATAGAATCCCTCTATTGTTGTTTTTGTGCCTTTATATTATTATTGTTAGGTCGGCTTGGTTATATTGTGACCCCTTAGACTCTTATATATAGAAAGGAGTTTTTGTCATTTGAATCATCCAAGAATTGTTCATTTGTGTAATGTAAAGGAGGTTTCCCCCTCAAAGAGGCTGATTTCTAAGGCATTCAACTATCTTTTCTATCTTTTTGTGAGCTGGTTTCATAACATTTGGTATCAGAACTTTGAATTCTAGGGTTTCGCTGCTCCAAACAGGTCGTCATGGCATTTGCGCTATAAATTTTTTTCTGAGACATTTCCGATGCTAAAAAAAATCATTTAGGCATAAATCATTATGAACCTTAGGTTTGAATTTCAGAGATTTTCACGCTATATTTGTGGAGATATGATCTAAGGAAGTTGGCCTTTTTGCAGACTCCCGAATTTCATTCCAAACAGGTGACCTGGGGAAAATCGTCATAGCTTTTGTTTTGAACATCAGATTTAAATTTCGTCAGAAGTAATAGGAAGAGGATAGATTGTAGTTTCCTGTATATATTTTTCAGAGACTAAGGTCAAAACAGTGACACGTGGCACTTCATACAAGTTTGCTATTCTGGAAATGTCTATAATTAGGTCACCTTGGGAGATTGTGCATAACTCTGCCTTGGAGAATATAAATTCGATCAGACTGGTGGCATTGGAAAGAGGACACAGAGGAATACTGCATGTTGCAATTTCAAAACTGGATGTTCCAAAATTACAGAGATACATCAAATTCAATATCGAGCTCCTACAAAGTGAAAAAGCATGTGTAGTTTTTTTAATTTTGCATAATCTTGGTTTGAAAAATTAGTTTGAAGGAATTCAAAGGGCATAGTAAAGCATTATTATTGGTAATTGATGCTCCGAGGAAAAAAAATGCAAACACCTAGTAAGCAACCTCAAATCCCTAGCATGAATCATGAAGAAGAGGAAGAAATGCAACATGATATATCAAAATTACGAGACCAAGTGCAACAAATGTCACTCGCACAAAAAGTAACAGAATCTAAGATGGATGGTTTAAAGAAAGATGTAGAAGCTAAGATGTATGGCATGGAAGCTAAGATGGATGGTTTAAATAATGCCATGGAAGCTAAGATGAATGGCATGGACGCTAAGATGGAAGGCATGGATGATAAGATGGAAAAATTGAAGATAAATTTGAATAAGTTGCTACAAGAAATGGTCACTAATGGTGAAAGGATAGTAAAGGAAACTCATGATGAGAACAAAAGAAATGTTAATCATGATTTCATAGACTCTAATGTTGGATTTAAGACCCACCATATTCCAAAAATCGATATGAGAAAGTTTGATGGCAAGGATCCCACAACAAGGATACTATAGATGGAGCAATTTTTTGATCTCCATAATGTGCAAAACGCACAAAAGGTACGTATTGCAACTTTATATTTGGAACCAAATCAGTTTGTATGGTATCGATGGCTTTTCTCTCGTAAACAAATTGTCACTTGGGCAATTTTTACGGAATAAATGACAGCACATTACGAGGATACAAAAAGAAACACTTTTTTTACCCAATTGATAAGTCTCAAACAAAAGGGTTCAATGATGGAGCACATTGAGGAGCTCCAAAAATTGAACATAAGGGTAAAATATATTCCATAGGAGCATAGGATTGATGTGTTCATAGGGACTTTAAAGGAGAATATCCAACATGATGTTCGCCTTTGGGAACCTGATTCATTGGAGAAGGCATTCAGGTTAGCAAGAAAAATGGAAAACAAAATTATGGAAACCAGGAAGCCTACCAATCACAACTATAAAGATGGAAGTGTTGTTGTCCCTAGCCTTCCACAACCTATAAGGTTGAAACCACAACAATTGGAAGAAAAAAGAGAAAAAGGGCTTTGTTACAGTTGTGATAGAAAATACACTAAAGATCATAAGTGTGCTGAGAAGAAATTATTCTACATAGATTGTGAAGAGGAAGAAGAAAAGGAACAAGAAAGGTCAAAAGAAGAGGATATACTCCAGGAACAAAGCCTAGATAAAGAAGAAATGAATCCGACCATATCTTGTAATGCATTGGATAGAATTACCACTCCTCAAACCATCAAGATAGAAGGACATATCAAGAAGAAAAAGGTAATAGTGTTGATTGATTCAGGAAGTACCCACAATTTTATTCATTGTAAGATAGCAAAAGAATTGAATTGCTTCATATATCCAGCACTAGAGTGTCAAGTGATGGTTGCTAGTGGAGGAACAATAAATTGCTCTGGAAAGTGCCATAATATCAAGCTATCCATGGGAGAATATGTATTGAATAGCCCAATTCTTTCCATTCCAATGGGAGGTGTTGATGTTGTACTAAGAGTTCAATGGCTACAATCCTTGGTTACAATAGTTTTTAACTTTCAAGAACTTTTCATGAAATTTTATGCGGAAGGAAAGGAACTTGAATTAAGGGGTATTTCAGGGAAACCAGGAAAGATAATCGGCTTTAATGGTATGACAAAGCTTCTAAAAAAGGAACAACGAGGTGTAATTGCACAATTATGTTCGCTAGATGTTTCCACATCGAAATCATCTATTTCTCCAGATCTCCAAAAAGTCTTGGACAATCATTCCAAGGTATTTGAGACTCCCAAAGGTCTCCCACCTATTCGTGATCATGATCAAGCTATTCATTTGATTCCAGGAAGTGTTCCTCCAAACATCAGGCCATACAGATATCTCTATGCCCAAAAGAGTGAAATTGAACATATGGTTGCAAAAATGCTAGAGGCTGGTATAATTCAACCTAGCCATAGTTCTTTCTCTGCTCTAGTAGTATTGGTGCACAAGAAGGATGGATCATGGCACATGTGTCTAGATTATAGGGAGCTCAACAAGCTCACTATTAAAGATAAGTTTCCCATTCCTGTCATTGATGAATTATTGGATCAATTTCATGGATTAGTTTACTTCAACAAGTTGGATCTTCATTCAGGATATCAGCAAATTAGAATGAAGACTAAAGATATTCTGAAAACAACATTTAGAACTCATGAGGGTCACTATGAATTTTTTGTCATGCCTTTTGGCCTTACCAATGCACCTTCTACATTTCAAGGTTTGATGAATTCCATTTTCAAACCCTTCCTTAGAAAATTTGTGTTAGTATTTTTTTGATGATATACTAATCTACAGCAAGTCTTGGAAGGATCATGTGGACAACGTGCTACAACTATTGGAGGAGAAACAATTATATGCAAAAAGATCCAAATGTTTCTTTGGAGTACAAGAGGTGGAATATTTGGGTCATATTGTATCTCATGAAGGAGTTAAGGTAGACCCTAGCAAAATTAAAGCCATTAAGGAATGGAAAACCCCCACATCCATAAAGAATTTGCGAGGATTTCTCGGGTTACCAAGGTATTATCACAAGTTTGTTAGGAATTATGGGAAAATAGCAACACATCTAACAACATTATTAAAGAAAGATGCATTTTCATGGACTCCAAAAGCAACAAATGCCTTCTAACATCTTAAAGAGGCAATGTGCCAAGTACTGGTCTTAGCTACACCAGACTTCATAAAAACCTTTATTGTGGAATGTGATGCTTCAGGAAATGGAATTGGTGTTGTTTTAATGCAAGACGAAAGACCCATTGCTTTCGAAAGTCATCCAATCAAGGGAAAGTATTTACACAAAGCTATTTATGAGAAGGAAATATTGGCAATACTACATGCACTTAAGAAATGGTGACCCTACCTAATGGGAAGACACTTCAAGGTAAAAGCGGATCATGATAACCTTAAATAATTTTTATAACAAAGATTATTCTCTGAAGAACAACAAAAATGGGTCACAAAGATGTTGGGTTATGACTTTGAAATCATCTACAAAAAAGGGAAGCAAAATGTTGTGGTAGATGCACTCTCAAGAAAGGATGAGGATGTGGAAGCTTTAATGTGCGCCATTTCTATTATCCAACTAGATTGGATAAACGAAGCAAGGGAGGAATGGAAGAATGACGAAGAAGTGTGGGCGCTTATTTGAAAGTTACAAGAAGATTCCAGTACATATGATAGATTTAGCTGGAAAAATGATTCGTTATGGTACAAAGATCACTTATACCTCTGTAAGAATTCCCAACTCAAACCAAATATTCTTTTGGAATTGCATGCTTCTCTCTTAGGATGGCACTCAGGATTTTTAAAAACTTACCACAGGGTTAAGAAGGAATTTTTTTGGGATGGCCTTAAATCGTATATTCAAAAGTTTGTGGCAGAATGATTGGTTTTCCAACAAAATAAAGCTGAAACAATTAAGACACCAGGTCTACTAAAAACTTTATCCATTCCAAGCCAACGTTGGGAGGAGGTTTCAATGGATTTTATCACAAGTTTACCCAATTCTGAGGGAAAGAGTGTCATCATGGTGGTAGTTGAAAGAATTACCAAGTATGCACACTTTTGTGCATTATCACATCCATTTAAAGCCAGTATAGTTTCTACTGCATTTATGGAAACAATTCAAAAGCTACATGGAAACCCAAAGATTATTGTAAGTGACAGAGATCCCATTTTTACTGGAAATTTTTGGACAAAATTATTTTCTTGTCTTGGTACTCAGTTAGCTCATAGCTCATCTTATCATCCTCAATCTGATGGGAAAACTGAGATAGTAAACAAATGCTTGGAAGGACATCTTCATTGCTTTGTATCTGATAAATAGACACAATGGGTCAAATGGTTGCCTCTGGCTGAATGGTGGTATAAAATTTCCTTCCATACTGCAACAAAAACGACCCCATTTATGGCACTTTATGGATATCAGCCACCATCACATCATATTTAAGAGAAAATTCTAAGGTTCAAGCAGTGGAACATCACATCGAGCATCAACAAAAATTTCTCCAACTCTTAAAGGATAACCTCGTGTTGGCACATAATAGAATGAAAGAACACGCAGATCAACATTGCAGTGAAAGAAGTTTTTATGTAGGTGACTGGGTATTCCTACGACTACAACCATATAAACAACTGTCCCTCAAGCAAGCTAAGAAGGATAATAAATTATCACCAAAGTATTATGGTCCGTACAAGGTGTTGCAAAAGATTGGTATTATGGCATACAAATTGGAGCTTCCTGCAGCTTCTCGAGTGCACCCAGTTTTCCATGTTTCATGTTTAAAGAAGGTTATAGGTGACAAGCTCCCATTTCAAACAATATTTCCAGAACTTGATGAGGAAGGAAAAATTATATTGGAACCAGAAGCAGTCATAGAAACAAGAACTCGACAACTACGAAATCAATCCATTTCGGAGTATCTCATCAAGTGGAAGAGCTTATCCATTGAAGATTCCACATGGGAGGATGAGAATTTTATAAAGAAACATCTAAAAATACTCAAGCGATGAGGACAACACTTTTTTGAAGGAGAGGGGCATGTTAGGTCCCTATAATACTAGTGATGCCCCCCTTACTACTATAGTTGTATCCCTTATTAATATTGTTGTGCACCTATTGTCCCCAGATTGTTATTACTGTGCCCCATAGAATCCCTTGATTGTTATTTTTGTGCCTCTATATTACTATTGTTAGGTTGGCTTGGTTATAACGTGACCCCTTAGACTCCTATATATAGAAAGGAGGTTTTGTCATTTGAATCATCCAAGAATTGTTCATTTATGTAATGTAAAGGAGGTTGCCCCTCGAAGAGTCTGAATTCTAAGGTGTTCAACTATCTTTTCTATATTTTTGTGAGCTGGTTTCATAACATTTTGCTTCAGATATATGCTAGTGACCTTCTTCCTGGAGCAGGTTTTGCTATTCCAGTACCAGTTGACTGAGGTAGATCCATCGATGCCAAGAGACCCACAGATGGTTCGTTGGAGTCATTTGATTCCTAGAATCACTGGGGGCCAACATATGTCCTACAAGTCTACCTTCTCCTCATGGCTACAACGACAGCTGATCGTAATGGAGGATTGGCCGTATAGTGGTACCGACTTACACAAAGATCCGGATATGCCGCTTCCAGATGGGGAGGATTTCGATGATGAAGGTAAAAAAATCAAGTTTTAATCTTTTCATTTTTTAATTGTTTTTTATATATATGTGTTTATAACATTTTCTTTTATCAATGCAGATGTTGGACTAGAGCATCCTACCGGGATTTCCCCGATAGCCAGGCATGTCGCTCGCTGGTTTGATGTCACTCCTTATTAGGAAGGAAGCGACAATGAGGAGGAGATCGCGAGGAACCTTGAGGGGTTGACTCATGGTATCCCAGAGTATGTCTAGGTGGGAGACATCCCACGTCAATGCCAGGGGCATACGGTGGGGTTATCTGATCGGATCCGCCAATTGCTGACTTGTGTAACATGAGCAGTTTCATGTTACCATGATCACCATGTTGATTAGTTCCTAGGTGTAGCATTTACATTTTGAGGCATGCGTGCCATGGATATATGAGGCCTACAAGTCGCGGATGTTATTTGAACATTTTTGGGGTTTTGATGTATCAAACATTATCACCATATATATATATGTGTGTGTGTGTGTGTGTGTTGTATTTTCTTGCTTACTATGGTACAAATAATTTGTTTTGGTTTTTCACATGTTTCGTAATGTCTATCCAACACATAATTAGCTAATGCATCTATCAATGTATTCATGTGTCTGAGAATATAATGATATGTAATGTAATCAAAATTTCTTTCCAGTAGATGAATACGTAGATACATTCTCAATATCAGAGGGTTTCTGACGGAATATTGCCCATTGAGTTGAAGGAAAACAAGTTGTGAATCTAGGTTGACAACCAATTCCCGAATGTGAAGAGAAATGGCCTTTGACAATAATTCGATAACTGCATTGTATTCAGCAAGGTTATTAGTTGTGTGACCTAAACAAATACCTTGAAGATCAATCAGCTTACCATGAGGGTCATAAATGGCCCATGCTACGGAGGATAGATTCTGGGTATTATGGCAAGCACCATCAGGGAAACTGATGTGAGGAGTCACAAAAATCTGCAAAGCAGCGAGAAACATAGTAAACAGGAAAGTTATTTGAAAACTAACACACCAAACCACATTGCACAAAAATGAATGACACACTAATGTACACAAGTAACCATGCAAGATGACCTAAGCATAGTACTTTTTGAGATAAAGCCCATTTTGGGCTTGTCTAGAGGATTGCCTTCATAATCAATTAGCTCATAGGCCCCTTTTTGCAACACACGTTTAACAATGTAGGGCCCATGCCACATGGGTTCAAACTTTCCTGTCCCCATCTTATCATTAGCTTGATCATATAGTAAAAGCAAGTCACCCTCAGAAAACACGTGAGGGGAAATCACTGATCAAAATGGGACTTGACTCACTTATTTTGTGCTTTGATGACCAAAGCAGCAAGACAATGAGTCTCATCCAGTCGTTCTAAATAAAAGAGGTGCTCTTCTTGGGGTGAGGTTTCGGGGAGAAGTTTGACAACTAGATTGAGTGAAGAAATTTCGCACTCAATCGGTAACATTGCTTCCAAACCGTAGACTAGATGGAATGGTGTGAAACCAGTTGCGTCCTTGATCAAGGTTCTGAAAAGAGCATGAGATGCCATTTTGACTTATGCATCCCAATAGTATGCCAAAGCATTATAACCAAAACTTTGTTCACAGCTTCAACTTGACCATTGGCCTAAGGGTAATATGGGGTTGAGCCATCGTGGCATAAACCCAATGTAGAGGTTAACTCAGGCATCATGTAATCTCGTAAATGGGAGCCATGGTTGGTGACAATGGCTTGAGGTACACCGAACCTAGAAATAACATGATTGAATAGAAATTGAGCCGTTGTTTTACCATCTACAAAGTATGTAGGCATCACTTCGGCCCATTTGGTGAAATAATCCACAACGATGATAATATAACCATGCCCCCCAACCGAAAGAGGATTACATGTCATATAGTCAATGCCCCATTTGGCAAAATGACCAATGGTAATTATGGGTTGTAGGTGAGCAAGCGGAGTGCACATCTTGTGTTGGTAAATTTGGAATATGTGATGCTTGCGAATGGCAAGGATGCAATCCTTAAAGATGGATGGCCATAAATAACCAGCGCAAAGGATTTTTTGAGCAGTAGCATAGCTAGACATATGACTGCCACATGCCCTAGAATGGTAGTCATTGAGAACTCTCTCAGCCTCCTCAAGAGTAAGACATCGACGAAGAACTAAATCGACACCGACACGGTATAAAGTATCTCCAATAATACGGTAGGGTTGGGAGTGATGTCAAATACATAGGTGATCATCCTTAGTCAATGCAGACCAGAACGTGGACGTCTGGAGATACATGATGATATCACTATACCATGAGTCAAGGGTGCTTATCAGGAAAAGAGTCTCATCCAGGAGCTTCTCATCTGCACCAACGGGAGAGACATAGAAGGAAGGGAGAAAATCAACTTAGCAAAAACCAATGATTTCTTAGATTTGGTAGTAGTAAACACCAAATCGAATTCTTGAAGGATGAAAATCCATTTAGAATATTTCCCCCATGGCAACTGATGAGTCAAGATGTAGGTCATGGCGTTGCATTCAGAAATCACAGTAGTAGTGCGTAAGAGAATGTAGTGCCAAAAGCGCTGAACAACCTATATGGCAGCCAAAGCCAAACTCTCGACATGGGCATAACGTGTTTTGGTGTCAAGGAGATTGCAACTGAGGTAGTAAATAACATGCTCATTGCCTTCATCATCATCTTATACCAACACCATAGCAATGGTACTAGAGGCTATAGCTAGATAAAGGAAGTAATCGCAACGATAATCTGGGGGATGTAGCAAAGGAGCATTTATGAGGACAACCTTAAGGTCATCGAAAGACTTTTGGGCAATCTCATCCCAAACAAAGGAATTTCTTTTCTTGAGCAACCACGTAAACCTTGAAGCTAGTTCAGCATAATTGGGTATGAAACGACGAAGGAAATTTGCATTTCCTTGCAGGCACTATAGTTGGTGAAACGAAGATGGAGGGGGTAAATTAACAATGTCCTCGACTTTAAGCAGATCAAGGCGAATGCCTTCCTTAGAAACAATAAAGTCAAGGAGAGGTCCGATTCGATGTAGAAAACAAATTTATGCGGATTCAACCGAATGTTGTAGTGTCTATAGTGAAGAAACATCTACCGAAGATGATCAGGGTGATCATGGAACTTAGGAGAATGAGTGGGAAGGTCATCCAAGTAATGTTGAATGATGTTTTGAATGTTGTGAAATGCATAGTGTTGGAAATAATACTGAGAGGGGGGGTGAATCAGTATTATCAGATCAATCAAACTTTTTCAATGCTCAGAAACATATACGCTACTTTAGTTAGGTGAACCAGCGTGTACACGCTACTATGACTAAACAAAACAGCGTATAAGAAGAAAACTCATAATTTAGTTAGCTTATTCTTCAGTTAAGTTCATCAGGACATTATTCACCACATTAATAGTAAACAGGTGCAGTATAACAGAATAGATCAAAAGCCACACACATGAACACCAAGATGTAAGGTGGAAACCCAATGTGGGTGAAAACCACCTACTGCAAGTTGTCTCTATCTTTCTTTAATATGAAACTTCAGTTTACAATCTTTTGTACTGGTGCAGCCTTATACCAGTACGCAGGCTACAACCTGCAGAAGGCTACAACCTTCTCTCGTTCTCCAAACTTCCTTGGAAGGGAGCTCCAACCCCCTTTGCTCTTGTACTAGCCAAGATACTAGTACGTAGGTGCTGACCTACAATCTTCTTTCCTTCAGGTACCACCTTTCATACATTTTCAGACTGGATATTCCTGAAGCACAACATTACAATCTGTAGACCCCAATTCATTCAATTTTCACAACAGATCATTGAAGCATAAAACAACCAAACTTTGAATCACTGAACCACTGAACCCTGTCAATCACCAGTTACCAGAACACAGAGCAGACTACAGAACTCTGCAATAACAGTCAGACCCCACTGTAAACCCAAAAACAAGCTTCAAAAGATATACGCTACCTCAATGAGCAAAACCCGCGTATACACGCGCTTTTGCCGAAGCCAACCTGCGTACAGATCTAAAAATAAATTTTCTCAATTTGCAGCTGTACCAGACATCAGTTAGACCCAGAACATAACATTGCGACAATATGCAGATCTAGAAATATGCATAATCACCCATATCATGATAGTGCATTTCAAACCATTAGATCCCGATCCATCCTTAGATCTAGTCTTCCATCAACCGATGTGATCTCTCCTTGGCTTAGATCAAGCAACCCAGCACCTGCATATCAGATCTCTTTCTCTCTTAGATATTCAAGCCTTGTCGAAAGATGTGTTTGCCTAATGATCTTCTTCTCCTTATATAGCCTTAGGCCTTGCTCAATACCAAGAGCCAAAACCATAGTAACACAATACCATCAACTTCAAAACTAGGGATCGACACGCCCGTCGAGACACAATGGTCCGAAATCATAGGCACAACTTCCAAGGACTAACCACCATGGACCAAAAGGTACTTTTCCACATACACGCGCTTTTTCTGAATCCAACTAGCGTGTACACGCGACTTGAGCTTAACGAACCTGCGTATATGAACTTCCTTGGCATGCTGTACTAAGATCTGTCTTCTGATTAAGTTGCCATCACCTGTACCAACCTCTGAACACCTGTACCAACCTCTGAGTGAGTTTCCATCAAGGACAACACTTGAATCATAATGCCAACACATAGGACATCACCCTCTAAAATGTAGCCCCATCATTTTTGAGGCCAAAAGGGATATTTTTGTACACGAAAGTACCCCATGGATAGATAAAATCCGTCTTGTCTTGATCCGTCAATGCAATGTTAATCTGGTTGTAACCAGAAAAACTGTCCATAAAGGAAAAAAAATTCACTCGCAGCACATTCATTAACGATTTGATCAATGAAGGTAGTGGGATAGTTATCCTTAGGACATGCATGATTAAGATCATAGTAATCGACACAAACGCAAATCATGCCTTGTTTCTTTTCCACAGGTACAATATTTGACACCTAATCTGTGAGAGGGATTGGATAAATGAATCCAGTTTTGAGAAGTTTTTCAACTTCACCCTTGATAGTTGCTACTTTCCTAGGGTGCACTGGGCAGAGCCATTGGTGAATGGGCTTTGCGCGAGGATAAGTCGGTATTTCGTGCATGGCGATGCTAGGATCAATGCCAAGCATTTCCTCATATGAGCACACAAACACATCACGAAATTCTTGGAATAGATGAGTATAGATCTTGATCTCATATGGAGAACAAGTTACCTCGATATGGAGATTTTCAACAACACCAGGCTTGATAGAAATATCAATCGGCATCGTTTGGGTAATGTTACCGAAATTTCTTTCCGATCATAATTCATGAGTCATGATTGGTGCCTGAAGCTGTAGGGAAGGAAAATGAGAAGAGAACTCTTCGAGACAAGTAGACATGACTGCCGGGCTAGGCAGGAATGAGGAACGATGATGAGTATCGTGCCAAGGTGGTTCCTCCAAAGACATTACTTCCATGATAATTTCGTCAACAAGAAAAGTCTCGACTAAGGGATCAAGAGATTCTGAAGCACCAAGCCACGGGGATTGAGAATACATATCAAGAGATGTCCTCAAAACAGGAAAATCAGAGGATACAGAACTTGAGGCCAAAACAATTTCCACATAATTGATTTCGGTAGGACTAAGTGGCATAACTGCGCCCCAGGTATCAATAAGATCTGGTGAAGGTATAACCCAAGGATCATATTTGACTGAGATCATGTTGATAGAGGCAATATGAGGAGGTGGGAGTGGAAAAATTCCCATCAAGGAAGAATCTTTAAAAAGTCCTACCCTCACACTCTCAAAAGGAGCATCGGTGTGCTTGACATATGGAACCTTGCCATCCGAGGAGGAAGAGGCAAAGAAATACAGTTGTTCGACTGTGACGATCTTCCCTTAATGGGGAAAATGAATCACATAGAATAGGGAGGAGGATACAACATGCATGGCATGGGTCTAGCTCCGTATGAGTAGAAGATTATAATTAAGATTAGCGTTAACAATCTCCACCTCGATGTGTATTGTCTTGCCTTCCTAATTAATAGCAAGGTTGGGTAAGACACCGAATGGTCACGAATCATGCCTGTCGAAAGCTTCCAAAGTGTTAGGGGATTGGTTCAAAGTAGGAGAACCAATTTCCTTCCAGTAAGCAACTGACATGATGCAGGTAGAAGCACTTTCATTGATGACGGTCCTATGAATGGTTTTCTCATTGATGATTACCTGAATGAGAAAGGCAATCTGATGAGGCAGTCACAGAACATGGTTCTCTACATAAAAACATATCAAATTAGAATCAGTAGGATCAATACCTCCAATAGCCGACACTAATGATTTCTACTGAGACGGACAGCTTTGGAGTACCTCGAGAGTAGACATAGCCAATGGCACCTGAACTAAATCCTCAACAATATTATAGTGTTGAGCGGCTCAAGCATTAGGATTGTAGGAGGAATTCCTTAGCACACCTCGAGAAGGTGATCAAATGGTAGAATCAGCGTTAGGGAAATCGATGTGAAGAGGGCCAAAACTCAGGGGGGTAGAAGAAGAAGGTGGCCTCTTTCTCTTTCCCAGTTGTCAGAGCACGATTTTGATAATATTTTGATCTAGTAGACACATTAATAGGCGTACTCATCATGAACACTTGTGATCCTGAGGTAGAAGATGATTGATGTTGGTCTACCATTTGATTCTGTTGAGATGGAAACGGATCTTTCAGGACAGGTGGGGTCCCTTTGAGCAAACGACTAACTTCGGACCATCGGGGGCAATCCTTAGTATAGTAATCCTCATCACAAATGAGGCACATATACTTAGGCTTTCATTGTGAAGAATCACCAACAGACGACATAGGAGGACCCTATTTTGGGGCATTAGATTTACCCTTGCCTTTTCCTTTCTTCTTACCTTCCGAGGATTTGTCTATTGTGGTAAACAAAACAATGTGGATCTCTGAGCTTTTACCAGGGCTAGGTGGATTCTGGGATGGACTATTGGAAGCAGTGTTTGAGACCGACTTCTGTTTGGAAGAAGATTTGGCAGGGGTTTGGGACACTGAACCAATTACTCCATCAATAGGAGGTGTAGCATGTGACTTCGATGCTATTGGATCGGATGATGGCTATGGAGCATCGGATAATAACTCATACAAAGTGCTAGACTGAGAATAAATGATATCTAAGTATTGGGCATGAGCAATGGCTTGTTCTTCAATAATACATCCACCCATAGCTATATCGCAAGCAATTGGAGCGACGAATGACTTGGTAAACCATTCGGTTAGCAACTGATCAACAATCTCGAATTTGATCAAGTGACATCTTCATCACCATTCATGGATGTGATTGGAGATGTGCATCGCAGTATCTTGCTTGAGAGATGTAAGCAAATAGGTGTCAGTTTCATAGCGAGCCGACAACTAGAAATGTGTGAGGAAATCCATAGCTAAAGAGTTGAATTCATGGTAAGTACTTCAAGGGAGCTCGATGTACCACTTGGCTACAACACCTGTAAGGGTTCGTTGGAAAAGATGTAGATGAATAGGATCATCAGCGTAGGAATTTGAAGAGCACCAGAAGTGATATGTCATCACATGGGCTTGAGGATCTTCTTTTGCTTTCCCATCAAACTTTGGGCAATCGCTCAGGATCTTGGACGGACTGGAGGCTAGTATAGAGAATGAAGAATTCGATCATTCATGAGTCAAGACACATCTGGAAACTCTAGTGTAGCCAAGAACGAAAATTGAGTTTTGAAAGGCATTAGAGGTCGATAAGCGGGTCCAACTGGAGGAGCCCATCCCTGCTAGTAAGGATTTTGTCCCCATAGTGGAGGTTTTTGTCCATATGGCATTTTATTTTGCCCCCACTATAGGTTACCTTAGCCGTAGGGAGGATTTTGACCTTGAAAGCCTTGAAACTATCTAGCCATAGGTTGTGGATAAGAAACATATGGGTTAAAAGTTTGTTGAGCCTATTGACCTTGGACATATGGATATTGCACCTGTTGTCCTTGAACATACGGGTTTTGAACCCGTTGCCCTTGAACAAGAGGATTTTGGACTTATTGTCCTTGGACATAAGGATTCTACACTTGTTGTCCTTAGACATAGGGATTTTAGACTTGCTACCCTTGGAGAAAAGGATTTAGAACATGTTGCCCTTGGACATTAGGATTTTTGGCATGTTGCTTCAGGGCTTAACCCTGATCGTGTCCTTGTAAGGGTTGACCCTATTGATATGTATATAAGGTTTGTTGTTGCTCGGGTTGGTTATGCTGCTGTAAGAGTTGAACTTGCGACTGAAAAGGTTGTCCTTGCGGCTGCAGAGGTTGGCCTTGCGAAGACATAGGCTGGGAGGTTTTCTTAGCATACTTCATCTGCGACTGCATGGTTTGCTGCAACTATTGCAAGGGTTTCCCCTATGGTTGTTGCAATTGTTGTTGAAACTGTTGTGAGGGTTTCCCTTGAGATTTTTGTAGTTGTCGTTGTTGCGGCATCATCTGCCCCTGATGTTGTGCAAATGACCATTGCTACAACAAAGGTTTCCCTTGTTGCTGCAAAGGTTGCCCTTGTTTCTGTAGAGGTTGTCCTTGCTACTAGAAGGGTACTTGAACAGTTCCAGGATTAAGACCTTGAAAATTTATGAACTGTATATGGCCATAGCCACCAAGAAAAGTAGATGGACTAGGTTGAACATATTGTCCAGGCTAAAGGACATAAGGTAGATTGACCATTCCTTGGGAACCATATGGAACATAAGGAGCTTGGTACTGAACCTGAGCCTCATAGAGCTACTGATACTAGAAATTTCTTGACCCAGATGGACCAACAGGATTTGGACCTATTGGTACTGGACATTGCTCAATCTAACAAGATCAACAGGGTTTTTGATAGCACCAGAAGAAGGTTGGTTCATCCCAACCATGTGAGCCTATGAGCTACTCACATTGGTTGTGCTTGACACCATAGAAACATTTAGATTTTGCCCCCCGTCGGTGGTACAACTTGTCCACTTACTGGAGGGGTTGAAGAACTAACAACAACATGGTTCGAGACCATTGGTTGAATTAGACGGGTGACTTGGACGGACGAGACAAGAGGGTTCGGAACGGTTGGTTGCACCGGGACTGAGATAACTACAGAAAGAATTGCCTGTTGGGAGGTCAGGTTCTAAATGAACGGACCTGTAGTAGACATGGCGCTAGATACCCAAATAGTGTTATGATAAAGTGATGAGGCACTAGGTATATCTGAGACCAACTATGTTAAAGTCACATAATTAAGTGGAAAATCCTGATACACACTGATGGGAATGCTCCCTATGTAGGGGAAACCTTCAGGAGGAAATTGATGCTCTTCCTCTTCGATAGTGTGTGGAGTAGAAAATTTTGATTGATCCGAAGAGGTAACTGGAGCTTTGCCTTCGGGTTCCATAGCTAGGAGCAAACGATGATGAACGACCGAAGATGTACAAGTGGATAATTTGAAAGGAACCCCCGGCTGATAGTATGGACTATAAGAATGCTACGGTGATATCACAACATGGTCGAACAAAGGATTCAGAGGATATATAACCAATCCAAGCTGACCTTTAGTAGTCAGTGAACTCTCAAGAGTCTGGACAGGATTGTATAGAGATTCTGGGCCAATATCATAAAGTGACCCAGTATCTGAAGTAGGTGTAGGGCGATATGACAAAGTTTGAATGCTCAGAATGATTCCGATTTCAACACCTTGGTCCTCGAATGACTCTGGTAATTCAGGAAAATGCTCCTCTGACAATCTTTCAGACATAGGAGAGGAAGAGGAACTAGGTGAACCAAATGGTTTAGCCACAATGACCTCATCTTAGTTAATAGAAAAAGAGAGATAAATTTAAAGGCTTTAAAATGTACTTTAAGGAAGACTCATGATTTGGTCTAGAAAAGACTAACATGGTGTTATAAGATCACGGGAAACAATTTTTTAAGACGCATAAATGAACTGGTGCTCTTTCATGTTTTAAGAGTCAAGAAAGAAGCAAAGATGACTCTATCACTTTCGATTGGAAACGAGCTCGAAAGGACAAGCGCTTGAATGATATTTTAATTTTTAATG
Source organism: Pinus tabuliformis (assembly GCA_031772625.1). Taxonomy (NCBI): domain Eukaryota; kingdom Viridiplantae; phylum Streptophyta; class Pinopsida; order Pinales; family Pinaceae; genus Pinus; species Pinus tabuliformis. The sequence goes on along the minus strand of CM062818.1, from coordinate 1,019,640,642 downwards.
AGTTAAAAAGATCAAATGAATACTCTAGATGATCTAGGTAAAAATGATTACCATGCAACCGTGAACTGCAGAATACCTCCTGACGAATCAAGAAGCATGGGCAGGCAATCTCCCCGAATGTTGCTTTCGGTGTATCACTTTTGCAAAGAAACAGACTCAGCTTCCTATGGATAAATGATTGCAGCCTAGAGGGGTCTCCCTTTATATACTCGATAGTACGGGGAGCACAAGTCCGTACTAGCATTGTCTAGTGACGAAGCTAATGACAGCTGCTAGGTTTAATGACGTCGAAACGTGTCTCTAGCCTAGACCTTCTAGATGTGATCATTAGGTTTCAAATGCGCCTTAGGTTAATTGACTTCATTTTAAAGTTTATCTTGAATTATGTCTCGATTTTCAGGTCTTAGCGATGTGACTCAAAAAGTCCTAAATGCAACTAAATGAGACAAGACCCTTTCAATTCGATGAATTGTCTACACTAGAGAGGGTAGAAAACACCATCAAATGCAAACAACCAAGCAACCGAAAGAAAAATGATTTTTCACTACTTCACTTTTTGAAAAAACAAACTAATGAAAAAATCATTCCAATTCCTAGTTTCCTAGCAAGTACACTCCAAACAGCCCTTTCAGAAGTAAAAAGAATTCTTTTTTCTTTTCAAATGAAAATGCAATCCTAGTCTTTAATGACGCTAACTAACGTAACATATTGATGCAACAAACTAGAATTATGTACTTTTCATTAAATGAGAAAATGAATTTCTCATAAAACACTTCAATGAAAAAGTTTCGAGACAATCGATTCTCAAGCAAATGAAAAACACAAAAAGAGAATCTCTTTCAACTAATGATGCAATGACTCTACCAAAAACAAGACAAGAAATGTGATCTATGGCGGAAAAGAGACCTTTAGACAAGCAAATAAAACTTTTCAAACTTATGTAATGGAGACCAAAGCAATAAGAGGACTATAAACGAAATGCTTAGAGTAAATTCACCAACAACTTGAATCACTGAGTTCACAACCAACTGAATGGATGAAAACCTAGATTCCCTAGGGTTACAAACTGTCCATAGACTCAATAAGTCAAGTGAAAAGAAGGCAAGTCAACAAGCAAATAAACCAAGTGAAATGCAGCTTTCCATTCAGGGAGAACACAGTCTAAACGAGCCACAAGGCAGAAATCAAGAGAGCAAGACACACTAGCCAAGATCTAGGGTGAACCCTAATCTTCACTTACAGGAATCAGCGCAGCCACCTAACTCACAACAAGCGCCAGAAGGGGGTCGACGCGACTATTTCTGAGCATATCACGATGATCGGCGCGACTGTCAGCGAAATAAGTGCGTTGAGCGAGGATGCAAAGAGAAAAACAAAAATTTTCAAAAGTTGAGACCAGACTTGCTAATGTGAATTTCACACCCATAGCAGTAAACAAGGCAAAGCAGACAAAACTAAAGGGAAATTGCGAAACTACAAAATTTCACTAAAAAATATGAAATTCCAATCAAGCAAACAGAAGGTTTGGTTTCCCTAATGGAGTCGCCAATTTGTGGTGAAGTAAAATTCTAAGTGCGGACACAAATAATTCCTCTAACCTGAGAGTGGTTCTAGCAAAAAACAAGACATTCTATGGAAGATTTCATTATGTTCGAACCAATTAAGGGGGTCTACCTCTTAGTACGCTTATCCCTTTTGGTGATGACCTTTCTTGCTCACTCCAGCTATCTCCTGTTTCCTTCTTCGAGCACCTAAAACAAGTAAACAACAACAAACAACAACTGTGATAATAGACAAATTGTATCCAACCTACTTAACAAGTCAAGAAACATTAAGCCATAAACATGTGAGATGACATATTATTTAGAAAATCAATTCATAGTTGCATATATATTAAATCAAGAAGAGATTGCAACTGTTGTCTTGATGTTGTTTTTATCCTTCGACAAATCCAAGCTCCCACACACTTCCGTTAGCATTCCATGATGGCCTCAATAATGTTATTTTTAAGGCTCTTCCCTTTAGTCTTCACACTAAACCAAATTCAAACTTCTCCCTCACTCACAACTAGGGAGCTACAACTATGAATAACTTGTTGATTACTCCACAATCAAAACTTCAACCACAACCTAATTAGAACTAGCACACAAACACAAGCTTTTGCTTTCAATATTTTTTAACATTATTCGTTGGTTGCAGGCCACCGAATCCCAGCAAAAGTGGAATCCGCAAATTGCCTAATCCTGAGAGAATTGGGACAAGAATTTTAGGGTGCACCATATAGCTCTGAATGGCAATTGTTTTATGCACAAATCCAGGCATTCAAGAAACAGAATGGAATTCCCAGACATTGTTATATATTGCTTTTGAAACAAGTCCGCCAGGTTTATAAACTATTTTCACACCTGATAATACACAACAGTTATCCGATGCACCTGATTTGATTTGCTGATCGCCAGGTGAATAAATGGAAAGAATATATGGAAATAGGGATTGGAATCCCTCATCACGGTTTTTACTCAACCAACCAAGTGTATTCATATTCTTGGCAAATAGAAATAAAAAGGCAGCATTATATAAACCATCAGAAATACCTTAGCAACCAGGGGCGATTCAGATCTACACATCATAATTACATACAAATGCATTCCTGTTTTGGGTAGAGGAGGTGATTGTAAGGATTTAAAGAGGGTTTTTTACCTTTGTTTTATTGCTTAGCACTATTGCATGCAGTAAAATCATAGGTCTCAAATTCTCTAAGACTGCATATTTTGTAAGCAAAGCTTTGGCATTATTATGGATTTCCATTCATGTGTATTTTTACTTGAATGCTGAATTTTTATTTGTGTCCAAGTTTTGTAATTGATTTGGATTTCTATTCTAAAATATATTTTTTATTGATACTTAACAATTCTGTTGGTTCAATTTTGATATGACTTGAAGCTTTGTAGCAATCTCCAAGAGGCAGAACGAGATCGAACTTATAATGAAACCATTGAAATGAACTAATATGAACTATTTCTTTTAATTAATGAAAACTACATGGTGAATTCAATCATAAACGAGTCTGTCCCCCTATTTTTATTTCATTTGCTCTCGGATTAAGAGAGGGCTATCCCATCTTAATCCGAGATAGGATTTTCATTTTCGGATTAATTTTGTATTTGTAAATGAAATCTACATAAAGTCCTTTTTAGTTAAAGGCAAACATTTTTGGTTCTCCCTGACAAGGTCAAGTTTTTATATTAGTCAACTTTTTGATTGATTTTAATCTTTATCCAAAATGTTAAGAAATCAATCCTAAAGACTAATGTAATATAGTGTATATTAATTCATTTATTAATAAAAATTAACATTAGATTTTTTTAGAGATAACCTTAACATACTAATTACTCATTAATTTGTAGCATTTATTTTCAATAAATAATATTAACTTAAGGTAATTAGAATAGTTTTAATTTTAATATGGTAGTATAAGTTAACTAAGATTTTATTAATTGTTTACTTAGAATAACAATAACATTATTTAGTTAAAACTTTACCATACATTTCTTAGAATTAACTTTTAACATACTAACTATTAGTTAATATTTAATATTTAATAATAGCCTAATGTAATTAGATTAATTATGGTAATGTATTTAACTAGATCTTAATAAAAAAATTTCTCAGAATATTAATAACATTATTAACATTCATTTTATAGTTTATCATAGATATATTATAATCTCATAATAAACTAGATTAAATATTTAGAATATTATTAGAACTATATTAGTGATATTTAGGAATATATTATAGTATATAGTATAGTTATTTACATAGTACAGTGAGTTAATTAGCATAATAACATAGGATATATTAGTTTAGGTTTGACATATGAGATAAATAGGAGTATTTTAATACTTAACATAAAGACTTTAACAATAGTATAGCACTATCATAGTATCATATAGGATTAACAATTAATATTAACTTAATACCATAAAGTTAGTTAGGTTAGAATAAGTTAGGCTAATTGTAATTCATAATTTAGTCGTGGCTTGGCTGAGCCCCAAATCAGCTTAAGGATCACTTTCTTGCCTAATCAGCAAGAGGGTTGATCTGATGTCTCTTCTCCATTGATGAATGAGAGTCATATTTTAAGTCATAGGAGAATGAGAGAAGGTAACTAGACCTAGTTAAACCAGTCGGAGCCACTACTCCAAACGGAAAAAGAGCTGCTTTAAGCTCCGGACCGGGTAGTTATCCCCCAATGTTGTTGTAGCGATTTTCGAGGCATAAACAAGTTCATTGTAGAGGTCCTCTAGAATCATGGAATGGGGAGTACAGGGACATCGACAAAATGATGTGTAACACACATGGTATCATGGTGGATTTTATTGGCAGTCTTACTTAGAGCTCACATATAAGTATGAAAATAACACATGTTTCTATTAAATGTGAGGAGAAGTGTGCTTTGGAATTGATTTTAAGGGAAAGTTATCCTTGAATTCTTATATTATCTTCTTACAATGAAATAGTTGAAGGAACATGATTACATGATAACTAAGTTAGTCATATTATGAGTAAAATAAAAATAAAAATTTGAGAAATAGTATTCAATGTAACCTTTAATTTTCTATATTATTGATGGTTGGTAAGGTGCGACCTTACATATGGTATCAGATCCAGCTACAACACTAGGGCCTAATGGGCCAACACGCTTGCTTGTAGGTTGATGAAGTGTTAATGTTGGTTTTGCATGCATATTGAACTATTGTGTATGTTGACTTGAAAGCATATTGGTTGTATAGGGGTTATTATTATTATTATTATTATGTCATTTAGAAACTCATGAAAGAAAAAAGAATTTTTTCTTATATTCCTTTATATTTTTGTTAAGACAAACTATTAGAAATATTATAAAGGACTTAAAGACATGCTCAGAAAGGACGTGCTTGAGAAGGTTTGGTTTAAACCCAAACATGTGAATTGCTTGATTTTCAATGGGTGATTGAGATATGTGGAGTGGATGCATGGTTGAATATATGTTTAAGGCATCATTATCAATGTCATATGGGCCTACTAGCCATATTTACTAGCTAAAATTGTATCTACCAAGAAAAATATTGGCCTAATCTAAACTATAGTATGATGACCTTGGTGTGTATGCTTTGGGAATGTGTAACAAATGTAAGGCCAAGATTCAATTAACATGATGATTGAGTTCATCATGTTAATTTTGATTCTTTTCTTACTTACACTAATGGAAAATTAATAAAAGATAACTTGAAGGATGTCACTTTTAACTGTGAATGTAGATTCAAGAGTAATATATGTGCATTAATTTGATGTGTTAAAATATTATTTGGGAATACATTCTTAATGAGTAAGAATGGAATTCCTATGATTTATTTGACATGATTTTGTGTATTTTGGGTTGACATTATGCATCAAATAACTTGAAATTACTCAAATACTAGGTTGAGGTATGACCTTCCTAATAAAAAAGAGGCTTAAATGACTGATGCATGAAGGGTTGTGGAAGCCATTTTAAAGAACACTTGAAGTTATGTTTTCCTCAAGCTATGTATGGGTGTGGAATCCATACTAGCATATATCTATGAGCTAATGTATGGGTGTGGAATCCATACTAGCATATATCTCTGAGAAAATGTATGGGTGTGGAATCCATACTAACATATTTCTATGAGCTAAGTAACGAGGTAAGGTATGGATGTGGAATCCATACTAACATATAACTATGAGTTCAGTAATTCTTTTGGTTAGAATGAACAAAAATATTTTGATGGAATCTCATAGACATGATTAAGGAGGATTGATTATGTGTAATTAAAGTTAAATGGATAGAGATTCATAACATGAATTTGCTTGATATTTAAATCCATTATTTTATTTTTATTACAAAAGAAGATACTAAGATTGGTATATTGAACACCATTAGGTGATTTAGAATGTGTGGAATAATTGATTTTGATATATGGAGTCAAGTGTGAACTAGGTATCTATCCTCTAGTATTGTAATTCTTTTGTATGTATTGGATTTAGAGAGAATTAAAGTGATTTTCAAATGCTTGAAATGTAGAGGAAGATTATTGTGTTAAGTTGATGAAATATCTTTTCTATTGGCTTAAGATAAATTATGTCTAGGAAAGCCATAATAGTCTATTTAATGATTTTTCCAGTTGAATGTTGGTTGAATTCTATTTAACAAAATTAATTAGAGAAATTATGACGATTGAAATCATGAACTGCTCTAAACTATTATTAGTTAGGCGATCGAGTCAAAATTCATAGTGTTTATGAACTTGATGAACTGCTTTCTTAGAATTTTAAAAACTTGTAAATTGTTAAGAGAATAACATGTTTAGAAGATAAACATTTTATGTGGTGATAAATTTGTTTTATTTTAACTTAAAGAAAAAGGTATTTGATTAATGAAAAGCTTAGTTGAGTTCTTGTTTTACAAGAATATGTGCTTGTGATATTTTTTGAGGGAGAAATTGAAGGAGAGTGAGATCACATTTTGATGAATTGGAATTCTTGCATGATTTAGAAGCCTAAGATGATTGTATTATATGTGGAATGGAAGAGATTGATGGATTTATGAATTTTGTGCTTGGATGTATAGTTGTATGAGTAGTTAGTAATCCCGCAAAAGGTTATAATCTTTTGAAGGGTAGTAAAAAAAATAACCTATCTTTATGCTAGAAATATCTTTATGATAGTCTAAATCTTATTTAAAATCAACAAGATTCTTCGTAGTTTGAGAAATGTATGGTTTTCATAGCTTGTTTTTTTTTTGTATGTATTAATAGTAAGGAATAAGACATGAAACCAAATGAATTGATTAATTATTGAATAGAAATCATGAGTGATTTTATAGTGGGAAAACAAGTTGACTTACAGTTATGAAGATAGATTCAATAATATAGATATTGTATTTGTATAATTATGAAAGTTATTATTGATTACAAGCTACTTTCAAAAAGATATATTTAATTGTTTTTTGAATGAATATCTTCTAACTGAGTCATTCATAATTGATTCTCAAGTAATATAAGTGAATAATAATGAAGATTATGGGAATTCAAGGAATGGTCTATAATATAAAAGTGGGTCAATGAGGAAAGTATGAAATCTTAGCTTGTTTATATCTATATATATATATCTATATATCTATATATATATATATATATATATATATATATATATATATATATATATATATATATATATATATATATATATATATATATATATATATATATATCTATTATGCCTTGAACCTGAAATTGTGATTTTTCCTAAAGAGTAAACATTTAGTAAAAATTGTAGGTAGATCTTAAAGATTTTGATTGCAAGGGTGCCTTATGGAATGAAAAAGGGAAAACTTGGATAGAGAAGAAACATAAATCAATTGGTATGTAAGAGTGGGTTATATATATTACATGTTTTGTTGCATAGTTTCAATGGATATTGTATGTGGATGATTTGACGCTTCTTGTATGCAAATTTGATTGTGATATGGGATGGAGCATCATTGTTGTTTATAAAACTAATGTGGGAGTTGTTTGTGAATTGGAAAGCTCAATTTTTCTATAGAAACCTAAGAGAATGACACTTGAAATATTGTTGAATTATGAATGCATTAGATAAGGAAAAGAGAAGCATTTGTAATGTGAGATCATTATCAAATAATATTATCTAGATATAATATGCTTGACTAGATGATTGTTTTGATATAGTATGTATTGTAGTGTATGTTAAAAAATATTTATTATGGAATAACTATACATGGTACTTGATTAATAATGGTATTTTGGTCTTCATGGACAACCTGATTGGATTTCAGAAAGATATATGAATAAGAACTTGGAGGTTACACGTAAATACATGAATAAGCGAATAAAATATGAGGAGGGTGGTGGATGAGACGACAACCACTTAAGAAAACTATTTATCCATGTACACTGGGAGATAAGGGAGGGGGACAGAAAAGTGAAGGAAATTGGGAATTGAACACTGAGTTGCTAAGCTGAGGGATTGGAATTGAGAATCAGAGATTTGAGCAATTGTTCTGGAAAATTTTGGGTATGGGGGTCAAAGTACTTCTATTACGAAGTATTTTGGAGCTAGCTAGCAAGGATTGTACCCAGTTTGGCTGGGCGGTTTCGTTCATTTGGTAACAAGAGAAAAATTTGGAACAAGGATAGCCTTGGATTGACATCAAATTCAAAGAAAAATAAATAGGAATTTTCCTAAATTTCACTGTCTGCAAAACTAAAAGTAATTTCATAATTTTTTGTATTTAGAAACCTTACAGAGCATAATAAGTTTCATTTGAGTTGCATGTATTTATAGGTATAGTCTTATGCTTTAATGACTGTAAAACACTATTGTTCCCAAATTTGGCAAGTCCATTGTTTTATTTGGCTAGTTTTGAATAATAATATGCTTATGAATTTGAAACAGTGGCTTCTTTTGTTGAAACATTCATTATACAAGTCTCATGATTGAAGCAATGGCACTACGAATTTTTAATTGATGAATCAATAAACATATCATATTTATTAGATTTACAGATGAAGAAATATGTTTTACTCTTTCATTTATCACATTACAAGTAGGTTAATACGCATACCCTTATATGTGATTTTTGTGATAGAAGCATAATACTTTAGGTTCTAATGGCATACTTTTGTGGTTATGATGTCAAAATTCAATAAGTGGAACTTATTCAAAATAATCTAGGAGATAAAATAGGTTGATCTAGCTTAATTCTCGCACATGGTATCATGGTGGAGTTTATTTTCAGTCTTACTTAGAGCTCACTTATAAGTATGAAAAAAGCACATGTTTTTGTTAAACTTGAGGAGAAGTGTGTTTCGAAATTGGTTTTAAGGGAAAGTTATCCCCAACTTATTATGTTATATTATTACATTGAAATAGTTTAAGGAATATGATTACATGATAACTAAGTTAGTCATACTATGATTTAAAAAATTCATAAATAAAATTGAGTAATATTCAATGTGACCTTTAATTCTCTATATTATTGATGGTTGGTAAGGTGGGACCTTACAACCAGGCTCGCAAAACCTGATGACCTCCCATGGTGGAATAAAATAAAGATAAGGGGGGCAGGAGATCCTTTCAAAAAAATTCTCGAGGAAGCCCTCGAGCAAAAGAGGAAAGTGATGATGGATAACTTTGCCCAGATCCTTTGACAACTACCCACAGGCAATGCATCTTCATCCAACAACCACACTGGAGGCACAACTCCTTTTAAGGTACATGTTAACTTTGATATTCACATATTTGAGGGCCAAATAGATCCAAACGTTAGAGATAAATGGTTAAATCTATTGGAATGATATTTTTTAGTTCATGGATTTTCCAATCAGGAAAATATTACTTTTTCACTTCTAAAAGTTGCCCCACGCATTAGGGACTGGTGGGAAACGTATTGTGAACAAAAGGATGAGAGGGAATCCTCATTATTTTCATCCACACCCACTCGAAATTCTTTTCGATAGACCATCAAGGAACAATATTACCCTATCGGGAACTATGAAGATAAATACATAAAATGGACCACACTACGTAAGGGAAGGGACCAAGATGTGTCGGAGTTCACAAATGTTTTTGATACCCTTTGCACGAAGTTGGGTATCAAAGGTTCTGAGCAGAATTTAGTACTCAAGTACCACAGATGTCTACACATGTACATCCAAGATGAGATGGAGTTCCTAGACATCTTCTTGCACGAAACGACGTACCGATACGCTCTCAAGATTGAGCAGAAGTTTAAACTGAAGAAGAGAAACTTTGGATCTACAAATCTGAATCAAGGAAAAGGCGCCCCCAAACCATATGGCAAAGGACAAAGCTAAGTCAAGGTGACCCAGGAAAGCCCACCAAAGCGGCAAGCAAAGAAAAACACCACGAAGACAAAGAAGGACACAAGAAAATGGTGTGAGTTCCATAAGAGCTCCACTTACAACCCAAGTGAGTGTCGGGCTAAGAAGTCAATGGTGGGAATGTTGAAGGCTTCTGAATCAAATGCATGTTCTGACTCTGATTCAGAACCTGATAAGGGCAATGACAAAGGGAATCATATCATTGACGCGAAGCGCAATGTCATTGTGGCCATCACTAAGATCCAGAAGAATGAGCCTGAAGATCTAGAGGAGGGGGAACGTATCTTTCACTCACAAATGTGGGTGAATGGTTTTCCATTGTAGTTCATTGTCAATGGAAGGAACCAAAAGGACCTCATTTTAGCAGAGGTCATGAAGCGGCTGGGCCTACCGACTATATCACATCCACTATCGTACACCATCGGGTGGCTTCACCAAGGACAAGATCTCTACATCAACCAGTAGTTTTGCCTTCCCTATAACATCAATCCCTTCACGGATGAGCTACTATGTGATGTTTCTCCTCTTAAATTTTTTTATGTATTATTAGGACGACCATACTTGTGGAAGCGGCATATTACATATGAGTCTAGACCTCACTCTGTGATTATTACTTTGGGAAATAAGTTGTACAAGATACCATAGGTAGCCATGCCTATCGCCATCTCTTTTATCACTGGAAAACCATGTAGTAAGATAATTTGCCAAACTAGAAAAAAAAATTCCTTATGATTCACCCTCAAGGCAAGAAGAATTTTGTGGCCACCACTTCAAAACAGGGCTCCTCTAAAAAGTAGTAGCAGATGGACAAGGTTGTGGAGGAGTACAGGGACATTTTTGGCTCACCTACGGGGTACCTCTGCACTGTTAGGTCAAGCACTCCATCAATCTAACCCCAAGCATGTCGCTACCCAATGGACCGATCTATCAACGCTCTATTTTGGAGAACAATGAGATCAAGAGGCAGATTCAGGAGCATTTGCAAAAAGGGCACATCAGACCAAGCTCATCACCCTATGGAATCTCAATTGTATTGGTTCAAAAGAAGGACGGGAGTTGGAGACTCTGTATTGACTATCGGGTGCTGAACAAGATCACTGTAAGGAATACATACCCAATCCCATGATTGATTACCTTCTGGACTAGCTCAAGGGAGCCAAATATTTCACTAAGATTGACTTGAAGTCTGGTTTTCACCAGGGTCTTATTGAACCCTATTGTTAGGCCCCTATACTACTAGTGTAACCCCTTATTGTTATTAGTATAACCCACTTATTATATTGATGTACCCATGTAGTGCCCATATTGTTACTATTGTGCCCCATAGAAGCCCACTATTGTTATTATTGTGCCCTTACATTATTATTGTTATGTCGGCTCTGATTATGTTATGACCCCTTAGACTCCTATATATAGAAAGGAGGTCTTTTCATTTGTATCATCCAAGAATTGTTCATTTATGTAATGTAAAGGAGGTTGCCCCCTCGAAGAGGCTAAATTATAAGGCGTTGATCTATCTTTTCTATCTTTTCTTGAGCTGGTTTCATAACATTTGGTATCAGAGCTTTGGATTCTAGGGTTTCGCTGCTCCAAACAGGTCATCGTGGAATTTTCACTATAACTTTTTTTCTGTGACGTTTTAGAAGTAAAAAAAAAAACCCATTTGAGAAGAAATCGTGCTGAACCTTGGATCCAAATTTCAGAGCTTTTAGCACGATATTTGCGGAGATATGATCTGAGGAAGTTGGTCTTTTTGCAGACTCCTGAATTACATTCAAAATAGGTGACCTGGGGAAAATTGTTATAACTTTCTCTCTGGGGATCAGATTGAAATTTCGTAAGAAGGTACATAAAGAGGACGGACTATAGTTTCTTGTATGCATTTTTTAGATCCAAAGGTCGAAACAGTGACACGTGGCACTTCATACAAGTTCGCTCTTCTGGAAAGGTCTATAATCAGGTCATCTTGGGAAATTGTGCATAACTCTTCCTTAGAGAATCTAATTTGGATCAGACTGGTGGCATTGGAAAGATGACATAGAGGGATACTATAGGTCGCAATTTCAGAACTTAAAGATCCGAAAGTACATAGTTACAGTCGTTTCAAGGTCAAGCTCCTAAAATCAAGAAAAAGCAAGATGAGGAAGTTTGATGGCAAGGATTCGGTAAATTGGATACTTCAGATGGAGCAATATTTTGATCTACATGGTGTACAACTATTACAAAAGGTATGTATTGCATCTTCATATTTAGAACCAGATCAATTTTTATGGTACAAAGGGCTTTGTTCTCGTAAACAACTTGTTACGTGGTCAATTTTCACGGAGGAAATGATAGCACATTATGAGGATACAAAGAGCAACACCTTCTTTGAGCAACACCACAACAATTGGAAAGAGTAAAAGGGATTTGTGACATAGTGGAAAGAAAAATTATGGAAAGCAGGAAGCGTACCCCTCACAACTATAAAGATGGAAGTGTTGTTTCTCATAGCTTTCCACAACCTACAACGGTTACACCACAACAATTGGAAGAAAAAGAGAAAAAGGGCTTTGTTACAATTGTGATAGCAAATGCACTAAAGGTAATAAGTGTGCTGAGAAGAAATTATTTTACATAGAATATGTAGAGGAGGAAGAAAAGGATCAAGAAACATCAAAAGAAGAAGATATATGCCAGGACCCCACCCCAGAGAAAGAAGAAATGAATTAGACCATATCTTGTAAAGCAATGGCAAGAATTACCACTCAAACTCTCAAGATAGAAGGACATATCAAGAAGAAAAAGGTGCAAGAAGTGAAAGATCACATTGAGAAAGAAGAAATGAATCCAACCATATCTTGTAATTCATTGTTCGAAATTACCACTCCTCAAACTATCAAGATAGAAGGACATATCAAGAAGAAAAATGTTCAAGAAGTGAAAGATCACATCGAGCATCAAGAAATGAATCCGGCCATATATTTTAAAGGATTGGAAGAAATTACCACTCCTCAAACTCTAGAGATAGAAGGACATATCAAGAAGAAAAAGGTTCAAGCAGTGAAAGATCACATCGAGCATCAACAACAAGTTCTCCGACTTTTAGAGGATAACGCCACTTTGATGCAAAATCAAACGAAACAACAGGTAGATCAACATCGTAGTGAAAAATGTTTTGATGTAGGTGATTTGGTATTTTTACTGCTACATCTCAAGCAAGCTATTTATGAGAAGGAAATGTTGGCAATACTACATGCACTTAAAAAATGGCGACCTTACTGAATGGGAAGACTCTTCAAGGATGAGGATGTGGAAGCATTGTTTTGTGCTCTTTATATTATCCAAACAGATTGGATAAACGAAGCAAGGGATGAATGGAAGAAGGACGAAGAAGTATGGCCACTTATTCAAAAGTTGCAAAAGATCCCAATTCAAACAATATTGTCAAAAATTGAAGAGGAAGGAAAAATCATATTGGAACCAGGAGCAGCCACAGAAACAAGAACCCGACAACTACGAAATCGATCAATTTCAGAGTATCTCATCAAGTCGAAGAACTTACCCGCTGAATATTCCACATGGGAGGACAAGAATTTTATACAGAAGCATAAAAAACTACTCAAGCATTGAGGACAACGCTTTTTGAAGGAGAGGGGCATGTTAGGCCCCTATACTACTAGTGTAACTCCTTATTGTTATTAGTATAACCCACTTATTATATTTATGTACCCATGTAGTGCCCATATTGTTACTATTGTGCCCCATAGAAGCCCACTATTGTTATTATTGTGCCCTTACATTATTATTGTTATGTCGGCTCTGATTATGTTATGACCCTTAGACTCCTATATATAGAAAGGAGGTCTTTTCATTTGTATCATCCAAGAATTGTTCATTTATGTAATGTAAAGGAGGTTGCCCCCTCGAAGAGGCTAAATTCTAAGGCGTTGATCTATCTTTTCTATCTTTTCTTGAGCTGGTTTCATAACACCTATGATGTGTGGAAGACTACCTTCAAATCCAAGGAGGGCCTTTCCGAATGGTTGGCCATGCCTTTCGAGTTAATGAATGCCCTCACAACCTTCATAAGATTGATGAATGACATATTTCGACCCTTGACCAGAGCATTTGTGGTGGTGTATTTAGATGACATTGTGATCTTCGGCCAGATTCTGGAAGACCATCTCCACCATATTTGACAGGTCCTCCAAACCCTATGACAACATTAGTTGTGTGCCATTTTGGAGAAATGCACTTTTGGCATGACCCAAGTTCCATACTGGGGTACATCATTGATTAGCGGGGGTGGGCATGTGGATCTAGCCAAGATACAATTCATTTGGGATTGGTCAACCCCAACCACTCTAACAGAGCTTCGCAGCTTTCCGGGTCTTGCCAATTTATACCACAGGTTCATGTTGTGGTTCTCTCATATCACTTGGCCTTTAAATCAAGTCACCAAGGATGGAGAAAATGCAAAGGTTTTTCGGTTTGAAACCAAACATAAGGCATTTGTCGAGTTGAAGCATCACCTCTAATTAGCACCAATGCTCACATTACCAAACCTGCAGTAACCATTTGAGATTGAGACCGACACCTCTGACTATGTTATTGGTGTAGTTCTTACTCAGCGGGGCCATCCACTGGCTTACCACTATGAGAAACTTTCAGACGCAGTTCGAAAGTATCTCACTTATGACAAAGAAATATGTTCCATTGTGAAGACCTTCCGACAATGAAAGAATTACATTATGGGGAAGGAAACAGTCATCCACATGGACCACTGACCCAAGTAGTTCATATAGATGCAAGGGAATTTGCAGAATGATCGCCATCAAAAATGGTCCACATACCTGAAGCAATTCCATTTGAACATTAAGTACATGAAGGGCAACATTAATAATGTTGTAGAATGCCTCAGCCCACCACCAATCATGGCGCAGATCACTGTGCTCAACTCCTGTGGGCATGAGACTTCAAGGTGGTTACATATTTACAAGATTGATCCAGAATTCAACAGCACATACCAGACACTCCTAGAAGGTAAGAAAGTTCCAAATTTTTACCTCCAAGATGCATTGTTATGCCACCTGGGACACATTTTTTTTCCTTCAAGTGAGCGTGCCAAGATGATTTAGGAGGCACACTACAGTCAGGTCATTGGACATTTCAGAGTGGAGAAAACAATGGCAACACTGCAAAAGTATTTTATTGGTTGAACCTTCCTCAGGATGTTTGGAAGTAAATTAGATCCTGCACCATCTGTGCCATTGCCAAAATTACGTTAGATCCTGCACTATCTGCGCCATTTTCAAACCAACCATCAAGAAGTAAGGCCTATATACTCCTCTGCCTACTCCTAGTTGACGTTGGGAATCCATCCCCATGGATTACATGTCCGATCTTCCTTCTACTAAGAATGACAATGACTGCATTTTCATGGTCATCGATAGATTCTATAAGATGGCCATTACGGTGTCCTGTAAGAAGAGCATCACAGTAGAGGCCACTTCTAAGTTCTTCTTTGATTGAGTGTGGATACACTTTGGGATCCCACAGTCCATTATCTCATATCAGGGCAACAAATTCCTAAGTGCATTTTAGTCAAGTTTTTGGTCGATGTTGGATACCAAAATTACTAAGTCCACAACTTTCCACCCCCAAACTGATGGCCAAACAGAGGTCGTCAATAGGATGATCGAACACATTCTACACATATACAACTTGCAGCATCCACGCACATGGGACGAAAGCCTCCCCTATGTCTAGAACAACTACAACAAATCTCTCCATAGCTCAACAAGATGACAACCCCTTTAGGGTAGGGCTGGGATTTCAGCCACTTTGTCCCATTGATGTGGTCATACCATTTGCAACTGCTCAAGAAGATTTGTCTCACGTCCAGTCTGAAGTCGAGAGGGATAACAACTTCATTGAGCCCATTGAACACATCTGCTAGAAGGTCCATGATATATTGGACAGAGCCAATGCTAAGTACAAGTAGTGCCATGATTAGTGTTAGGGTCCTATAATAATAGGATTCATAATTTTGAATTGGCTATCGTTAGTCTTGTAATATTGTACATATTTTTCTTTCTACAAAATGTTTTCCCATATTAAAATTAAAAAATGAAAAGAGGGTATGTCCTAAAAGAATAATCAAAGGACAAAAAGAAAGAAAAAGATCAAAAAAGTAAAAAATATGAACCCCAAAAAGAGATTAAAAAAATAGGTCATGGAAGTGTGCAAATTCAAATGCCACTCCTTTTGTTTTACATTGCAAAATAAAATTATGTGCAACTTGTCAAAACTGCCACAATCCATGATGGTCAAATAGTTTAATCTTGACTCATTCATGCTTTAAATTTCATGTTGATAGATAGAGAATAAAGATCTAGCCAAACTATTTAATCTTGGCAGATTAGTAGTTAGGGTGAGAATAATAATGAGCTCATCAATTTAATCTGAGCCATTGGAAGTTATAAGGTTAGAATTAGATAGTGTGCTTATCAAAATAAAAGGAATAAAGGGTCAACAAGCTCAAATGCACCCAATGAATGAAGAGAAAATGTTAGGTTCAATAGAGGGTAGGTAGAAGAAATGTTGCAAGTGCACAAGGTTGCTAAGTCAAAAGCACATCCATCATGCTTAATCCTATGTTTCATGTCCAGGAGGAATTGTGAAAGGGAAAGGACATTCACTAAAGCTTATTTACTAATTTCCCCTCATTTCACTAGACCCCCCACATATGTATTTGCTAATTTCCCCTCATTATCCCTTTATTACTTGTAGAAAACCCTTTCTCCTCATTTTTACCTTTTACCCCTTTGTTTCAAACATTTCCCTAGACTTTACCCTTCAAAACTCATTCCCCCTTCCCAAAACCCCTTTTCCCTAGTGTGAAACACATTCCCATCACAAATAATACTTCCACCCCTTATTAATTTCCATTTTCCCCTTAAAAACGCACTAAAACCCTTTATCTTAAGTTATGTACTATATCCCCGCTTTATATATTTGACATCCCCCACGTCATAATTCCCTGACCCCCTTTTAACTCACCAAACCTTGGTGTATAGTTAAAAAACTCCGCAATATAACCCATTGTCCCCACCTTTATTAACCTGCTGCTTATATTAAAAACCCATCATTATTTGCTAATTAATTACAATTCATTGTAATTAAACTCTTGGCCCTGCCAACCACATCCCAACTTCGCCCGTGCAAATTCCTCATGCGATATCCCTCTGAACTCCCACCTCCAGATCCAACGGTGCACAACCATATCGCACAGATTCATCATCCAACAGTTAACGGTCCGAGAGCACAAGAGATTCACGGTTTTGGCCGAGCACTGTTTGGCTATGTGGCGGCACCAGGTTATATCACGTACTCACGAAAAATACCGCCCTCCATCCAAAAGCGGTGCAATATGGCTTAAAACCACCTCCCCACCTAAACTAAAACTTCTCACCATACATTCAATAAATATCGCGCCAAAACGTAACCGTTATTGGTTAAAAGGCCGAAAAAATCCTCTTTTGCTCTTTTCGCTCATTTTCACTGCAAACTTCTGTTAACAAATTCCCAAACAACGAACCTCTGCATAACCAATTCTACAACTTTTTGCAACCAGAAGATGCCACAGACACCAAATTGAAGCAGCAAATTCACAATTGAAGCCTCAGAAGCCTCTACTGCCACCACAGAACCCCATCTGCACACCAAATCCCCAATTTATAGGATCTGGACATAGTTGACAGAACTGGCACCATACTAGAGGTGAAGAAAGTGCTCACCAAGAGGAACCTAATGATGAACGTTGAGGAAAAATACCAAACCATGGAGCTGGCTATAGACAGGTTCATGGTTAAGTTTGATGCTTTGAGGTAGAAAGGTCTGCCAAATGCCTTAGTGATAAATGACAGATTTATGCCACATGAAGACTACAACAAGAAAATCAGAGAAGTGTAAAGAGATCAAGCCAATAACTCTTCTATGAAAGGGATGCCTATAGGAAAGGTTCTATACCTAACTTTTGAGAACCTATTTTACCTCCAGCATGAGGTAAAACACCTTTTTGTGAACATGCCCACCTTTGCAAAGTACACAGAAGCAGATTAAATCTACAGAAAAAGGTAAATATCAAATTAACAGATGTAGACACTTGGGAGAAATTAAATGACTTGCTCTAAAAATACAAGGTAAAAGTGAAAACAGAGCAGTAAAAGAAAAGTAGCAGGTCAGCCAGATGAAAGATTATCAGTTAATAGACAAAGTAAAAGAACAATCAGTGTGGAAGACAAACAGCAAATGCGAAAAGCCTGCAAAAGATCTGATAGCACAGCCTAATAAAAAGGGACAAATTGTAGTAGTTGAATATCTGTCTCTATTTTCTTGCATGGAGATATTTCTTTTTCCTAGATTAATTCCCAAGACAGTTTGCGATATTTTGAAAACTATTTTGGTATAAATACTTCATAATTTGAAGTATAGAGTGTGGATTGCTAGACATTTCTATAGTTGTATTGTTCTGTAACTTGAGGGTACATTGTACCAATTTTTCAAGTCAGAAGACTGGACTAAGTAATAAAGAGATTGCATTACAAGATTCATGTGTTGAGGTACTTCAGTGAATTATTTTCTTTTTTTCAAATTGTTATTTTCTTAAGTGTTTCACAAACTTGCATCTTATCTAAATTGAATGAATTAACTAGAATTATATTACAGAATTTGTTTAACTACACTTTGTCTTGAACAATTAATCATTTTAATGTTTTCTTCTGATATCTAGATTAGGGAATCCTTCATTGCTCCCTAGTTTCGATTGACCCCTACCATTTCCTTCATTATCCGGTTTAAGGAACCCTTAATTGTTCCTTGGATCCGATTGAAAACCACTTCACCATCTAGCTTTAAGATCTGAATTTACTGAGCTACCTTACCTTGTAAACACTATCTTTAGCACTTAATCCAGTCCTATTTGCTTGACACTTGACCCCATAGCCCAATGGTAGAAGACATCCCTCTATTCTTCTAAGTCAGCGATTCCACCACCAAATAAAAATCAAAGCCCAAGTACAATCATAACTAACCTAAAATCAATTAACTAAATAAAGTTAAATCATGAAGAGAGAGCCCTCTCTAAGCATTAGGAAGGCTAGATCCTAATGTCCAAAGTAGGTTTGTGGTTACCTCTATCATTTCTTTCATAACAACTCTAAAGAAATTTTGGAGTGATAACATATTCGCGACCATACTAGGGAACAATCCTCAATTTAATAAAACATTAAGGAAATCTTAAATCTCATCTTTTGCCCCTTAAGGTCATTTCAGAGATGTTAAAATGTTTCATAAAACAATTAAAAAATTAAAAGTATGGCTCCCAAAAGAACACACTATACCAGGGAAAATCCAGATCCAAACCCTGCTACAATAGTTGATGATCCTGACAAAATTTTAAGGAAACCAAAAAAGGTAGAAACTCAAGGAAGTAGTAATCAGTTAATTAAATCAAATTCTCTCCCCAAAGAATTATCAAGTTAAAGGATATTCAGTTTGATTTATCATTTGATCTTTCTTTGTTTAGAACCAAATCAGAAAATTCAATTCATGATACTATAATAGACCCCAATTTTATTCAATTTATCGAGTCAAAAAAGGTGCCTATACAACCTGATTTAGATCAACATGTTTTGGATACTTTTGATCAACTAGAAGCTTTAACCTTAACCTTGATAAACCATATAGATGAGGCCTATCTTCAACAATTAGTTGAATTAGTTGTCTTAACTGTTGCTACCCCTGAAATTTCTACAAAGTCTTCAAAAACTGTAAATACAACTTCATTTACTACCACCTCACCTATAATATTCACCACATTTCATTCCCCTAAACCATTCATACCTCATTTTCCTCTCCAACCAAACATGTCAAGTTCATCTAGTTCATCTACAGCCATCTCAACTCCTTATTCAAGCACCACTACTTTGCCCCATAGTCAAACCAAAATCTTAGCCATCGCAGATAGATATGCACCTTTGGTTTTACCATCCCAACTACATGCCATGCCCCAAGAATATCAAAGTAATCTTTTTGTTTGATGCTACTAGTCAGTATACTGCCCAACAACATGTGAATAAAATGACTAATTACTTTGAATTGCATGAGATTAATGAGTTTGATGTCCAAATGAGGCTACTTTCCCAAACACTGACAGGGGATGTTAAAAAATGGTTTAAAGGTTTACCTGCTAATCATATTTCAGTTTTGGCTACTTTCCATAGATTGTTTATTGATAGATGGGAAAGAAAGAAAAACCCCTTACAAAAATTGTCTAAATATGATAACATTAGAAGAGCTCCTAACGAATCCGTTCAGGGTTATTGTACTAGGTTCAAAAATATCTATAATGCAATCCCTGCAAATATTAAACCTCCAATAGACTTAGCATTAATGAAATTTCCTAATTGGTTTGACACTGATATGTCTTACCGATTGAGGGGAAGAAACCCTGAAACATTGGAACAGATGCAAAGTAATGTTGTTAGTGTAGAAATAAATTTATTAGCTAAGAAAACTAGGATGAGAAATGAGAAAAGAGTTCCTGTTAAGGAGGAACCATCCACTTCAGATGGTAAAATAGATAGTTTAGCTAAAAGTGTGGAAAGGATAATGGATAGGTTAGAAAACATGGAAATAAAATCTCAGTGGGAAAATAAAAAAAAAACCCCAATAAGAAACCCCAGATTTAGGAAAAATCCTAACACTAGAAAAAATGTTATACGAGATCAATAGATTAGACCTCCTTTCCAGGAAAATTATGTTGAGGGTTCACAAAACCATGAAGAAGAGGACGACACCCAGATAAACCTATTAGGGATTAAAAATGAAGACGATGTTTTTCTTACTCAGGAAGAATAGGAAATATACATTTTACAACAATTTCAATTAGAATTTGGGGAGTCCTTTCACTATGAACGAGGCTATGAATCTGTTATTCACGAGGTTCACAAACGTTATAGCCTTAGAAGCAAAACGAATACTGAAATTCCCACTAAGAAATCTTTCCAAACCTAAACTAAAATCATAACAGAAGCTCCTGTGACCAAAGTTCTACAAATTCTCCCTAGAGGAACTCAGGAGACTTCCAACCCAAAGATTGTATATATAACTTCAACTGAAACTCAAATTGAAAATATTACTCAAACTATTCCAAATAAGAGAATTTAAAACAAAATTGTTGGCACACAAACTGAATTTCCAAACGCTGAAAAAAGAATATAAAGGTACGCAGACCACATTTGCTAAGGAAGATCTCATACAATTGAGCAAAACTCAATTTCCATTCAACATTAAGACTGAGATAGCGAAGTTGAAAATATCGGTTCCTTTAACCGAGCTAGTGAAAAATGAATCATACAGAACACAAATCACTAAAACATTAAACATAGGTGAAGGTGAAGATGTTGTAAACCTTAATGATGATCAAACTGAGTTATTATTTGGTCCAGAAGTAAACGGCAAACATCAACAAGGGGGTATCCCTCCATTCTACATTAGCTTAAATGTTCATGATAAAATCTTACATAATGCTATGCTAGACTTAAGGGCATCCCATAACTTAATGCCTAAAGCAATCATGGAGAGATTAAACTTAGATATCACTAGACCATACAAGGACATGTTTTCCTTTGATTCTAGCCAAGTCAAATGCCTTGGCTTGATTACATATTTGTTTGTGACTCTACTCCAGTGTCCAACAAAGAGTATTGTTATGGACATAGTAGTTGTTGATATCCCACCTGTTACACTAAAATTTGTCACCATGACTATTTGCAGTCAGTATGGCTCCATCAATTGTCATACTGTCCTCCTTGGCAAGTCTTATACCTCTGCTCCTCATGTCAAACTCCAAGAAAGAGAGAAAGTCTTTAAAAAGTCGATATAACTCTGGTTACGCAGTTTCTCTTACCCTTACCTGCGTGTACGCACCTCAAGTTCATAATACCTGCGTACTTGTACGCTCTGTTTGTAAAGGGGTGGGTGCGTACTCCTGTAAAGGTCAAAAGGCGCAAGTTTTACTTCAAAAAAGTTACTTGTGGTCCAATCTAGAGCATTCTAGAAGATGGTTTGACGTGGATTAAGCGCCTCCAGATGGTTCATTCATCCCAATGAAAGAGGAAGTTATCCCATCAAGAGGGGAGCTATCCCATTGAAAGAGGGGCTTATCCCATTGATGGTGGACCTAATTAACTTCCTCCAAAGCACTATAAATACAAGCATTGGGCCAGAGGGAGGGGAGGTTGAAAGCTGAACATTCCTAAGGGTAGATGCTGCTGAAATTAGGACTCCCTTATAGAGCTTGAGAGGAGAGATCCAAATCCTTTCTTAGCTTCATTTGGAAGTGGGTGAGCTGATCAAAGTAGAGGAGAACTCTTGCTGGACCCTGGGAGGGACCTGCACAACACCAAGGCACTAGTTGTAAGGTTTCCTTTGTTTCCAATCAATACAATTAAGTTCATTTTTCTCAACAAGTTGTTTTATATAATTTGTTTCATAAACTCCTTGGTCTTTATGATGAATATGTTTTATTATATGAGTTATTCAGGTGTTATGTAATTGTTTGCTTGTTAGTGAATGCAGGCTTCAAGGAGAAGGAGCTCATCTAGATCGGAGAGGCTTGGCTGCTACAAATAGCGTTGGACTAAAGGTAAGACTTGAACACCTGTTTGCTTTTATTTTAAATGCATATTTAGGGAAAGATAGTGCTTGATTTTTTTGTTTGTCACTAGAAAGCCTTAGCTTCTAGGGAGGTCGGTTTTGTCCGCAAAATTGACTCTTTCCGCATGACAAAATGGCGACCATACTTTCCTTGTCTTGTGTCAAGCTTGTTAAAAAATGAAACAAGGATTTATGAGCATAGTTCCTTGTCTTGTGTCAAGCTCGTTAAAAAATGAATCAAGGATTTTTGAGCATAGTTCCTTGTCTTGTGTCAAGCTCGTTAAAAAATGAATCAAGGTTTTTAGAGGATAGTTCCTGTTACTGAGTCAACCTCATTAAAAAATGAATCAGGTAGATTGTAGGTTATATAGGTAGATGGTAGAGAGTAGAAGCGAGGATAGTTTTGTCCCTGTGTCAACCTCGTTAAAAAATGAGACAGGGTGTTAGAGGATAGTTCCTGTTACTGAGTCAACCTCATTAAAAAATGAATCAGGTAGATTTTAGGATATATAGGTAGATTGTAGAGAGTAGTCATGAGCATAGTTCCTTATCTTGTGTCAAGCTAGTTTAAAAAATGAAACAAGGGTTTTGAGGATAGTTCTTTTCCTGTGTCAACCTCACTAAAAAATGAAACAACACCCACGAGTCTGTCCAAGATTTCGAAAGTAAACCTTCATTTCATCCACCTGGTTGAATGCAATGAAGCTTGGGGGGCATGTACCTTGATTTGCATCATTATGCTGGGGGCATGCGAACTTATAACAAGCATAGTTTTCGTTTCAAGCTTGCATAAACATGAAACCGAATCCGAGCATAGTTCTTTCCCTGTGTCAAGCTCGTTAAAAAATGAAACAAATCCTCCTCTAATTGAGTCGAGAGTTTGACTAGATCTCATAAATGTTAAGTTGTATATTTAGGTTAGTTATTTCAGTGTTTTGCATAATTTTCTTACAGTTTTAGGTCGAGTCTTTCAAATTATCTTGTAACTGAACCTTCATCCCATCCAGCTAATAATTAGTTGAATGAAATGAAGTTGGGGGGCATGCGCTCTAGCAGTTATGCTTAGGGGGCATCAAGCACAGTTTTCTCTCTGTTTCAAGCTTGTGTAAAAATGAAACTACTTTGAAGCATAGTTTTTCTCTGTTTCAAGCTTTTGTAAAAATGAAAACTATCTAGAGTCAATTTCAGTTATTTTCAAGACTCGTTAAACTCATGAAAATCCCGAGATTATTTTGCTATCTTTCATTCTCGTAAAACAAATGAAAATGCCGAGTTATTTCCATCTTTTCTTGCTTGTAAATTAAATTGAAAGTCGACCATATGAGTACATTTTTATCATTTTTTCGAACTCATTAAAACTTACAAAAAAATGAAAACCATGAGTACATTTTTATCATTTTTTCGAACTCGTTAAAACTTACAAAAAAGTGAAACCTTAGAATCATCTTTAAGCCCTTTTCTGACTCCTAAAACATGAAAAGATTGCCGAGCATTTATTTTACACTCGTTAAAACGGAATTAAAAGACGGTCCTCTTATAGCCCTTTTCTGACCGTAAAAACATGAAAAGATTGCCAGATTTTTGTCGTTTCAAATTCGATATTGGAAATAAAACGACGTGTCCTTGATCTCTTTTTACTTTTCAGGTCAAAGGCACTAATCATAAAAGTACTCCTTGGTCGTAAAGATCAAGCGGTTCTCTCAAGTATTATTTTATACTTTTTCGGGCTTGGGAGACACAAATTTACGAAAAAGGTCAACCCTGGAGTCTTCTTAAGTTTCTTCAGACTCTCTAAAATTGAAAAACGCCGAGTTTCTCCTATACTGGACTCGTTAAAATTTCACAGTAAAGGACCTGTTCAATTACAAACAGGAACGAACCACTCCTTCTTAGGGTTCGAATCTAAACTAAGTTGGACTCATCCGAAGGATGAGCTTATAATCAAGCAAATGTTATCCTCCTCAAGCTTGTAAAAAATAAAGAGGTACTTGCCAGAAATGGTGGGGGAAAAGAGAGAAAAATGAGCCTATTTGTTATCCTTTGTCTCGGAAAAACCTTATCACCACTCTTGAACACGACACTTTTCATTCACCTAGGTTGGGAAATCCTTTGCCTAACAGTTGATCAAACCACATTGAAAGTCTTCAGCCGGTTTCTGGGTATTAACTTTGGATCAATTGTCACCAAGCCATCTGTTGTGTCGTTATGTGTTCAAGAGGTCACTGCAAATAAACCATTCATCTGCAAAATATCTGTCATCCATCTTGACCATCCCTGAGTCAGTCCTTACAGCTACATTTCTTCAACTTGAACTATGATTTCGTGTTGTGGGCTTGCCTACGACGGATCGCTTTCTATCGACATCAGCACATTATCTAGAAAGATGATCTAGGAATCATCAGTACCTTGAAATATGCATGCCTCAATGGCAGGTTTCTCGCCTTTGACGACACTTTACATCATTGACTTTCGATCGAAGGATTCCGTGACATGTTTGACATCAACACATTCATTCGCATCTCATGGATTGTACTGGGTACTTTGAGAACCATTGACATCACTGGTGGTTTCTCTCACACTTGTTAACAGTTTACATCATTGACTGGTAATCAAGTGGTTTCTACCATGTTCGACATCAACTCATTTATTCGCATGGATAGAATCGTACTATTTCGGGAAGCAGAAATGAAGACCCTGGATCTAGTTTCTTCCATCCAGGCTGCGAGGAGTTTTGTATTCATTATACAGTAGACTAATTATAAATAGATGGCTGCGTCCATACTGTGTCTACATGTGTCTATGATTATGATGTACTGCGAAATCATTCCTATATCAGAGCAGTAGTTAGTTTGTTAGTTAAAGTTTTTGATCTGAGTATGGGAATGCCTACCTCAGCGATGATATGATCTCATATATGTATTTTTTGTTGAATATTTTCAGGTTCCGACTGGGCTCTCCATAAGATAATCCTTGAAATGATAAAGTGCTTCACCCTTCCTAGATGATATGAAACCCTAATCTACTACAGCCTTCGCACTTTAGGGGGCAATCTGTTACACTAAAATTTTTCACCATGACTATTTGCAGTCAGTATGGCTCCATCAATTGTCATACTGTCCTCCTTGGCAAGTCTTATACCTCTGCTCCTCATGTCAAACTCCAAGAAAGAGAGAAAGTCTGTAAAAAGTCGATATAACTCTAGTTACGCAGTTTCTCTTACCCTTACCTGCGTGTACGCACCTCAAGTTCATAATACCTGCGTACTTGTACGCTCTGTCTGTAAAGGGGTGGGTGCGTACTCCTATAAAGGTCAAAAGGCGCAAGTTTTACTTCAAAAAAGTTACTTGTGGTCGAATCTAGAGCATTCTAGAAGATGGTTTGACGTGGATTGAGTGCCTCCAGATGGTTCATGCATCCCAATGAAAGAGGAACTTATCCCATCAAGAGGGGAGATATCCCATTGAAAGAGGGGCTTATCCCATTGATGGTGTACCTAATTAACTTCCTCGAAAGCACTATAAATACAGGCATTGGGCCAGAGGGAGGGGAGGTTGAAAGCTGAACATTCCTAAGGGTAGATGCTGCTGAAATTAGGACTCCCTTATAGAGCTTGAGAGGAGAGATCCCAATCCTTTCTTAGCTTCATTTGGAAGTGGGTGAGCTGATCAAAGTAGAGGAGAACTCTTGTTGCACCCTGGGAGGGACCTGCACAACACCAAGGCACTGGTTGTAAGGTTTCTTTTGTTTCCAATTAATACAATTAACTTCATTTTTCTCAACAAGTTGTTATATATAATTTGTTTCATAAACTCCTTGGTCTTTATGATGAATATGTTTTATTATATGAGTTATTTAGGTGCTATGTAATCGTTTGCTTGTTAGTGAATGCAAGTTTCAAGGAGAAGGAGCTCATCTGGATCGGAGAGGCTTGGCTGCTACAAACAGCGTTGGACTAAAGGTAAGAATTGAACACCTAGTTGCTTTTATTTTAAATGCATATTTAGGGAAGGATAGTGCTTGATTGTTTTGTTTGTCACTAGAAAGCCTTAGCTTCTAGGGAGGTCGGTTTTGTCCGAAAAATTGACTCTTACCGCATGACACCACCCAAGTATGGAATGATATTATCTTGCTCATGAGGAGAAAAATTTCAGTGATCTCTACAATTAGAAATGTCATACGCCACCATCTCTGTTTTTGGTCAACAAAGGAAACTTTACAGAGAAACCTTGATGAAAAACATGGCAAGTAGTTCATAAAAAGCACAGAATTACCCTATATACTCCATGCATTCTGATATGGACTCATTTATCTTGTATAATTCAGACAATGGAAAAAATGAAATCACAACTGTAGAAGAAAAGTATAAAGCACTTGATAGTGAAAACATATTTCATGAGTCTCTATGGCATTTAGATTTTGATGGTTCTGTAAATAGATTAGGAGTAGTTGTAAGAGTTTGGATTCAAAACATGGAAAATAATCATTCTAAAGGTCATGCCTTTAGATTAAATGTTAAATGCACAAACAACATGGTAGAGTATGAAGCTTTAATCTTAGGAGTACAAATTGTAAGTAAACTTGGAGCTAAGAGAGTTTCTATTATGGGAGATTTAGAATTGATTATAAAACAAATTAAAGGAGAATGCTCTATGAATAATCCTAGACTTAGTCAATACAGAGAGACTGTCCTAGATCTAATTAAGGACCTTCTTGAAATTGATTTTGATGCTATTCCTAGGAAATAGAACATGCAGACTCACAGTTTGGCTACTTTTGCTAGCACTTTCAAATTACCATTTCAGCCCAATCACAAGTACAATGCAGAAGTAAGACACATACCTGTTATACATGATAATCTAAAATATTGGCAGATTTTTTCACAAGATTCTCAAATCTATGATTGCATGAATGTTGAAGGAGAGTCTCAAAATTGTAACATAGATACTAATTGTACAGTAGATAAAATCATAAACAATGAGGTAGATATAAATGCTTTAGACGTAGATAAATCCACTAAATTCACTAAAGTAGAAATAGACAATTTAGAAAAAGTAGAAATAGAAGAAATATCAATGACGATTATGATATTTTAAACCTTAAAAATAACTTTTTGCCTAAGGGATTAGTCCCATTAGAATATTTATTTCATTCAAATGATGTAGCTAGGAAACCAAAAATGGAACCTTAAGAGTAGACATAGAAGAATGTAACATAGGAACAGAAGAAAAACCCAAGCTTATCAAAATATCCAAAGCATTACCTCTAGATGAAAAGCTTAAATACATAAGTTTGTTCAAAGACTTTCAAGATGACTTTGCTTGGAGTTATGAAGACCTTAAGTCTTATGATACCATTGTAATTCAACATAAGATACCCATCAAAGAAGATCAAAAACCCTTTAAACAGAAGCTTAGGAGAATTAATCCAGCTCTTATGCCATTAATTGAAAAATAAGTAAAAAGGATGTATGATGCACAAATCATAGCACCAATTAGATATTCAAATTAGGTCTCTAATTTAGTCACTACTAGAAAGAAAACAGGAGAAATCAGACTCTGTGTTGATTTCAGAAACTTGAACAAAGAATCACTTAAAGACAACTATCTTCTCCCAAAAATGGACCACATTCTCCAGAGGATAGTCATCCAGAATTTCATTGGTTGATGGATTCTCTAGATACAATCAAATCTTATTTCAACCAGAGGATCAAGCAAAGACTACATTTACCACTCCCTAGGGTAATTTCATGTATTTGAAAATGCCTTTTGGATTGATGAATGTTGGAGCAACATTCCAAAGAGCAATGGACATAGCCTTTGCAAAAGAAATCCATGACTTTCTAGTGGTTTACCAAGATGACATCACAATGTTTTCCAAATTAGATAATGAACATCTAGATCACCTAAGAAGAGTTTTTATTAAATGTAGAAAATTTGGCATTTCATTGAATCCCAAAAAGACACTCTTTGGTCTAGAAGAAGGTAAACTATTGCATCACCTAATATCAAAAGATGGAATGAGAATAGATCCAACTAGAATAGAGGCAATCCTAAACATCACTCATCCTAAGAACATCAAGGAATTACAAGCATTTCTAGGCAAAATAAATTTTCTTAGAAGATTCATTTTAACTTAGAAGAATTAATCAGAGAATTAAATAACATTTAAAGAAATATTCAACACTTAAGTGGAAAGTAGAGGTTAAACAATATTTTGAGGTAATCAAAGAAGCCCTTACTAAAACACCAGTCCTTATAAGTCCTGATTTCAAAAAAGGTTTTATAATTTTTTCTTGTGCTTCAGAAGATACTATTGCAGCAGTCTTGTTGCAAAAGAATGATCAACGTTATGAGTAGCCTATTGCATTTTTCAGAAAATCTTTGAGAGATGTTACACTAAAGTACAACATAATGGAAAAACAAGCACTTGCTTTAGTGAAAGCTATTAAACATTTCAGAGTGTACATATTGTATTCACACACCATTTCTTATGTTCCAAATTCATTAGTAAAGGACATTCTGACACAGAATGGGCCTGAAGGAAAGAGAGGCAAATGGATTGCCACTATTTTGGAATATGACATAGAAATAAAGCCTACAAAACTTATCAAAGGTCAAGGTTTAGCTAAACTCATGTATGAATCGAACTGTCAGGCCTTAGATATAAATTTCATTGGTGCCCTAGATGATCAGGAAGAGATGGTGACTCCACATATCAGTGAACCTTTCATAGATTCACCTTGGTATGCAGATGTCATATTTGTTTTATTAAATTTACAAGCTCCTCCTGGTTTATCTAGAACTAGAGATAGATTTTTGAAAATGAAATCAATGAAATATTGTATCATAGACAATGCTTTATTTTGGAAATATAATGGTGGAATTTTATTGAATTGTTTATTAAAAGATGAAGCTGACAAAGTTATGCAAGAATTTCATGCAAGAGATTGTGGAGGAAACTTAATTGCTCCTTGGATCCGATTGAAAACCACTTCACCATCTAGCCTTAAGATCTGAATTTACTCAACTACCTTGCACTGTAAACACTATATTTAGAACTTAATCCAGTCCTATTTGCTTGAAACTTGACCCCATAGCCCAATGGTAAAAGAGATCCCTCTATCCATCTAAGTCAGTGATTCCACCACCAAATCAAAATCAAAACCCAAGTACAATCATAACTAGCCTAAAATCAATTAACTAAAAAAAGTTAAATCATAAAGAGAGAGCCCTCTCTGAGCATTAGGAAGGCTAGATCCTAATCTTCAAAGTAGGTTTGTGGTTACCTCTATCATTTCTTTCATAACAAATCTAGAGAAATTTTGGAGTGATAACATATTGGCGACCATACTAGGGAACAGTCCTCAGTTTAATAAAACTTTAAGGAAATCTTAAATCTCATCTTTTGCCCCTTAAGGTCATTTTAGAGTTGTTAAAAGTTTCATAAAACAATTAAAAAATTAAAATTATGGCCCCCAAAAGAACACACTATACCAGGGAAAATCTAGATCCCAACCCTGCTACAATAGTTGATGATCCTGACAGAATTTTAAGGAAACCAGAAAAGGTAGAAACTCAAGGAAGTAGTAGTCAGTTAATTAAAGCAAATTCCCTCCCCAAATAATTATCAAGTTTAGAGGATATTCAGTTTGATTTATCATTTAAGCTTTCTTTGTTTAGAACCAAATCTGAAAATTCAATTCATGATACTGTAATAGACCCCAATTTTATTCAATTTATTAAGAAAAAAGGTGCTTATACATCTTGATTTAGAACAAGAGTTTTGGATACTTTTGATAAACTAGAAGCTTTAACCTTAACCTTGATAAGCCATATAGACGAGTCCTATATTCAACAATCAGGTTAATTAGTTGCCTTAACTGTTGCTACCCCTAAAATTTCTACAAAGTCTTCAAAAACTGTAAATACGGCTTCATTTAGTACCACCTCACCTATAATATCCACCGTAGTTCATTCCCATAAACCATTCATACCTCAGTTTCCTCTCCAACCAAACATCTCAAGTTCATCTAGTTCATCTACAACCATCTCAAGTCCTTCTTCAAGCACCACTACTTTTCCCCATAGTCAAACCAAAATCTCAGCCATGGCAGACATATATGCACCTCTAGTTTTACCAGCCCAACTACATGCCATGCCCCAAGGCTATCAAAGTAAAAAAAAATTGTTTGATGCTACTGGTCAGGATACTGCCCAACAACATGTGAATAAAATGTCTGATTACTTTGAATTGCATGAGGTTGATGAGTTTGATATCCAAATAAGGCTATTTTCCCAAACACTAATAAGGGATGTTAAAAAATGGTTCAAAGGTTTACCTACTAATCATATTGCATATTTAGCTACTTTCCATAGATTGTTTATTGATAGATGGGAAAGAAAGAATAACCCCTTACAAATATTGTCTGAATATGATAACATTAGAAGAGATCCTAATGAATCTGTTCAAGGTTATTGTACTAGGTTCAACAATATCTATAATGTAATCCCTGCAAATATTAAACCTCCACCAGAATTAGCACTAATCAAATTTCCTGATGGGTTTGACACTGATATGTCTTACCAATTGAGGGAAAGAAACCATAAAACATTGGAACAGATGCAAAGTAATGTTGTTAGTGTAGAAGAAAATTTATTAGGTAATAAATCTAGGATGAGATATGAGAAAAGAGTTTCCATTAAGGAGGAACCATCCACTTCAGATGGTAAAATAGATAGTTTAGCTAAAAGTGTAAAAAGGATCATTTATAGATTAGAAAACATGGAAAGAAAATCTCGGTGGGAAAATCAACAAACACCCCCAATAAGAAACCCCAACTTTAGGAAAAATCCTAACATTGCAAAAAAATGCTATACAGATCAACATATTAGACATCCTTTCTAGGAAAATTATGTTGAGGGTTCACAAAACCATGAAGAAGAGGAGGACACCCAGATAAGCCTATTAGGGATTAGAAATAAAAATGTTCTTTTTCTTACTAAGAACAGGAAATGTACATGTTACAAAAATTTCAATTAGAATCTGGGGAGTCCTTTCACTACAAACAAGGCTATGAATCTGTTATTTATGAGGTTCACAAACATTATAGCCCTAGAAGCAATAAGAATACTGAAATTCCCACTAAGAAATTTGTCCAAATCCAAACTAAAAATATAACAGAAGCTCCTGTGACAAAATTCTACAAATTCTCCCTAAAGGAACTTAGGATACTTCCATCCCAAAGATTGTAGATATAACTTTAATTGAAACTCAAACTAAAAATATTACTCAAACTATTGAAAATAAGAGAATTCAAAACAAAACTACTGGCACACAAACTGAATTGCCAAATGTTGAAAAAGAAGATAAAGGTACACAAACCACATTTTCTAAGGAAGATCTCATACAATCAGGCAAAACTCAATTGCCATTCAACATTAAGACTGAGATAGACAAGTTGAAATATCAGTTCCTTTGACAAAGCTAGTGAAAAATGAATCATACAGAACACAAATCACTGAAACATTAAACATAGGTGAAGGAGAAGATGTTGTAAACCTTAATGATGATCAACCTTAGTTATTATTTGGTCCAGAATTAAATGGAAAACATCAACAAGGGGGTATCCCTCCATTCCACATTAGCTTAAATGTTCATGATAAAATCTTACATAATGATATGCTAGACTCTAGGGCATCCCACAACTTAATGCCTAAAGAAATCATGGAGAGATTAAACTTAGATATCACCAGACCATACAAGGACCTATTTTCCTTTGATTCCAGCCAAGTCAAATGCCTTGGCCTAATTAAAGATTTGTGTGTGACTCTAGTCCAGTGCCCAACAAAGAGTATTGTTATGGACATAGTAGTTGTTGATATCCCACCCAAGTATGGAATGATATTATCTCGCTCATGGGGAGAAAAATTGCAGGGATCTCTACAAGTAGACATGTCATACACAACCATCTCTGTTTCTAGTCAACAAAGGAAACTTTACAGAGAAACCTTGATGAAATACATGGTAAGTAGTTCCGAAAAATCACATAATTTCCCTATATACTCCATGCATTATGATATGGACTCATTTATCTTTTATAATTTAGATAATGGAAAAAATGAAATCACAGCTGTAAAAGAAAAGTATAAAGCACCTAATAGTGAAAACATATTTCATGGGTCTCTATGGCATTTAGAGTTTGATGGTTCTGTAAATAGATTAGGAGCAGGTGCAGGAGTTTGGATTCACAACATGGAAAATAATCATTCTGAAGGTCATGCCTTCAAATTAAACTTTAAATGCACAAACAACATGGCAGAGTATGAAGCTTTAATCTTAGGACTACAAATTGTAAGAAAACTTGGAGCTAAGAGAGTTTCTATTATGGGAGATTTAGAATTGATTATAAAACAAATTAAAGGAGAATACTCTGTGAATAATCCCATACTTATTCAATACAAAGAGCTTGTCCTAGATCTAATTAAGGAGCTTCTTGAAACTGATTTTGATGCTATTCCTAGGAAACACAACATACAGGCTCACAGTTTGGCTACTTTTGCTAGAACTTGCAAATTACCATTTCAGCCCAATCACAAGTACACTGTAGAAGTAAGACATGGACCTATTATACATGATAATATGAAAGATTGGCAGATTTGTTCACAAGATTCTCAAATCTGTGATTTCATGAATGTTGAAGGAGAGTTTCAAAATTGTAACATAGATATTGATTGTATAGTAGATAACATCATAAATAGTGAGGTGGATATAAATGCTTTAGATGTAGATAAACTCCCTAAATTCACTAAAGTAGAAATAGACAATTTAGAAAAAGTAGAAATAGAAGAAATAACCAATGATGATTATGATATTTTAAACCTTAAAAATAACTTTTTTCCTAAGGGATTAGTCCCATTAGAAGATTTATTTGATTCAAATGATGTAGCTAGGAAACAAAAAATGGAGCCTTTAAGAGCAGACATAAAAGAATGTAGCATAGGAATAGAAGAGTAACCCAAGCTTATCAAAATATCTAAAGCATTACCTTATATGAAAAGATGAAATACATAAGTTTGTTCAAAGAGTTTCAAGATGTCTTTTCTTGGAGTTATTAAGACCTTAAGTCTTATGATACCAACATAATTCAACATAAGATACCCATCAAAGAAGATCAGAAACCCTTTAAATAGAAGCATAGGAGAATTAATCCAGTTCTTATGCCATTAATTGAAAAAGAAGTAAAAAGGATGTATGATGCACAAATCATAGAACCAATTAGATATTCAAATTGGGTCTCTAATTTAGTCACTACTAGAAAGAAAACAAGAGAAATCAAACTCTGTGTTGATTTCAGAAACTTGAACAAAGTATCACTAAAAGACAAATATCCTCTTCAAAAAATGGACCACATTCTCAAGAGGGTAGTAGGGTCATCCAGAATTTCATTGCTTTATGGATTCTCTAGATACAATCAAATCTTAGTTCAACTAGAGGATCAAGAAAATACTACATTTACCACTCCATGGGGTACTTTCATGTATTTGAAAATTCCTTTTGAATTGATGAATGCTAGAGAAACATTCCAAAGAGAAATGGACATAGCCTTTGCAAAAGAAATCCATGACTTTCTAGTGCTTTACCAAGATGACATCACAGTGTTTTCCAAATCAGATAATGAACATCTAGATCACCTAAGAAGAGTTTTTATTAAATGTAGAAAATTTGGCATTTCATTGAATCCCAAAAAGACACTCTTTGGTCTAGAATAAGGTAAACTCTTGGGTCACATAATATCAAAAGATGGAATTAGAATAGATCCAACTATAATAGAGGTAATCCTGAACATCACTCATCCTAGAAACATCAAGGAATTACAAGCATTTTTAGGCAAAATAAATTTTCTTAGAAGATTCATTTCTAACTTAGCATAATTAATCAGAGAATTAAATAACATGTTAAAGAAAGATTCAGCACTTAAGTGGACTGTAGAGGCTAAACAGTCTTTTGAGGCCATCAAAGAATCCCTTACTAAAACACCAGTCCTTATAAGTCCTGATTTCAAAAAAGATTTTATAATTTTTTCTTTTGCTTCAAAACATACTATTGCAGCAGCCTTGTTGCAAAAGAATGATCAAGGTTATGAGCAGCCTATTGCATTTTTCAGCAAATATTTGAAAGATGCGACACTAAAGTACAACATAATGGAAAAACAAGCACTTGCTTTAGTGAAAGCTATTAAAGATTTCAGAGTGTACATATTGTATTCACACATCATTGCTTATGTTCCAAATTTAGTAGTAAAGGACATTCCGACACAGAATGGGCTGAAGGAAAGAGAGGCAAATGGATTGCCACTATTTTGGAATATGACATAGAAATAAAGCCTACAAAACTTATCAAAGGCCAAGGTTTAGCTAAACTCGTGGAAGAATCGAACTGTCAGGCCCTAGATATAAATTTCATTGGTGCCCTAGATGATCAGGAAGAAATGGCGACCCCACATATCAGTGAAACTTTCATAGATTCACTTTGGTTTGGAGATATCATATTTGTTTTACTAAATTTACAAGCTCCTCCTGGTTTATCTAGAACTAGAAGTAGATTTTTGAAAATGAAATCAATGAAATATTGTATCATAAACAATGCTTTATTTTGGAAAGATAATGGTGGCATTTTATTGAATTTTTTTTATTAAAAGATGAAGCTGACAAAGTTATGCAAGCATTTCATGCAGGAGATTGTGGAGGACACTTATACTGGAAAATAGTTGCTGATAAGATTTTAAGGGCGAATTTTTACTGGCCCACCCTTTTTGCAGATGTCAAGAAATATGTGGTCTCCTGTCACAAGTGCCAAATATTTGAAGGCAAAAGGAAACTCTTGCCATTACCTCTCGAACCCATCTCCACAGAAATGCCTTTTCAACAATGGGGTTTAGACTTCATTGGGGAAATTCACCCATCCTCCTCAGCCCATCATAAATGAATTTTGACAGCCATTGATTACTTTACTAAATGGATAGAATCCATCCCTTCTAGACAAGCCACAAACTCTGTCATCATTTCATTCCTTGAGAAAAACATCCTTTCTAGGTTTGGATGCCCACAAAAGCTCATTACTGATAATTCAATTGCTTTCAAATCCAAGAAAATGGTGGAATTTTGTAACAAATATCACATTACACTTGTCCATTCCACTGCCTATTACCCTCATGGTAATGGACTTGCAGAATCTTCAAACAAAAGCCTTGTCGATCTCATCAAGAAACTGCTAGAAGACAATAAGAAGACCTGGAACAAAAAGTTAGTTAATTCCTTATGGGTAGACAGACTACTACCAAAAATTCCATTGGTACATCTCCTTACCAGCTAGTATATGGAATGGATGTTGTTTTTCCATCCTCTTTAGGAGTACCAGTGATGAAAATGATTCAAGAGTTGCAAGTAGAACCAAATGATATCCAAAGGAGGATAAATTAGGCAATACATTTGCAGCCAACCAGAGAAGAATTCTATGTCAAATCACTAGTGATCCAGGATAAAATCAGAAATATTTTTGACAAAAAAACCAAAGTTGATGATTTTTACATACGTGATAAAGTTCTCAAATGGGATTCTAGAAGAGAAGAGAAGGGTAAACATGGTAAATTTGATTTCCTATGGAAAGGCCCTTATATCATTTATGGTTACAGAGGTAATGATCCATTTTTCTTGAGACAATTAGATGGAAAAAATCTACTAGGAGGACGAGTCAATGATAGAATGTTGAAGCATTACTTATCCACAGATTAACACTAGTTCATTTTACTTTGCTCATTGTATATAACATTGCAGAGTTTAGATTGGATTGGATGGTAATCTTTTGAGGTTGAAGCCCGGAGAGAAGGCCCTGAGCTTTGAAAGGTGTACCATCATAAGTATGAATACAGAAGATTACAGAGGAACAAATACAAGGCAACTATAGTCAAAGTTTCAAAGGTTACTGACTTTAAATTTCTAGACATTTCACAAGGAAATGCCATCCCCATGTGGAGGCACTGTTAGCGTCCTATAATAATAGGATTCATAATTTTGAATTGGCTATGGTTAGTCTTGTAATATTGTATATAATTTTTCTTTCTGCAAAATTTTTTCCCATATTAAAATTAAAAAATGAAAAGAGGGTATGTCCTAAAAGAATAATCAAAGGACAAAAAGAAAGAAAAAGATCAAAAAAGTAAAAAATATGAACCCCAAAAAGAGATAAAAAATAGATCATGAGAGTGTGCAAATTCAAATGCCACTCCTTTTACTTTACTATGCAAAATAACATTGTGTGTAGCTTGTCAAAAGTGCCACAATCCATGATGGTCAAATAGTTTAATCTTGACTCATTCATGCTTTAAATTTCATGTTGATAGACAGAGAATAAATATCTAACCAAACTATTTAATCTTGGCAGATCACTAGTTAGGTAGAGAATAATAATGAGCTCATAAGTTTAATTTGAGCCATTGGAAGTTATAAGGTTAGAATTAGATAGTTTTCTTATCAAAAGAAAAGGAATAAAGGGTCAGCAAACTCAAATGTACCCAATAAATGAAGAGAAAATGCTAGGGTAAATAGAGGGTAGGTAGCATAGAAAATTTTAGGGGCGAATGTTCGCCCTTTGGCGAAATTAAGGGGTTTTAAATTTTTAGTGGGCGAATATTTTGTATCATAGTACATTTTTACAAATCACCTCAAATAGCCCACCTTATTTTAAGGGAGAGGGTAAAAAAGGTAAATTTAGCCCTTGAAATTAGGAGTTACAACCTTCCATTCGCCCATTTTCAAGAATAGATTTTATTTAAGTGAATACATTCGCCCATTTTCAAGAATAGGTTTTATTTAAGTGA
Source organism: Pinus tabuliformis (assembly GCA_031772625.1). Lineage (NCBI taxonomy): Eukaryota > Viridiplantae > Streptophyta > Pinopsida > Pinales > Pinaceae > Pinus > Pinus tabuliformis. The sequence goes on along the minus strand of CM062818.1, from coordinate 1,019,603,136 downwards.
ATCCTATGGGCCAAATATCATATTTATAAAAGAGGTATGGTAAATTAATAAAAATATAAATAAATGAGAGGTATGGTAAATAAATAAAACACTTTTTATATTTACTCCATATGTCACCTTATATACATGCAAGGGTGTAAACAAATAAAAATATAAGTAAAGTGGAGGTATGGTAAATAAATAAAATGTCTTTTTATACTTACTCAGAAGGTATGGTAAATAAATAAAAATATAAATAAACTAGACGTATGGTAAATAAATAAAACCTCTTTTTATATTTAGTCCATAACCCTCATTCTATTTATGAAGGCCCAAAAAACAGGTTTTATTTAAGTGAATCCTATGGGCCAAATACCATAATTGTAAAAAGAGGTATGGTAAATTAATAAAAATATAAATAAATGAGAGGTATGGTAAAGAAATAAAACATTTTTTTATATTTACTCCATAAGTCACCTTATATTTACGAACACTCAAAAAATGCATTATATTTAGGTGAAACCTATTGGAAAAATACTATGGGACAAATACCATGGACTAGATTGTTATTAATACGATGCAAAAAAACATTATTAACCCTAATATTAATATTAATAAAAATAAAAATGGCACATGGTATTGACCCATGGTATTCACCAAAATGGCACATGGTTTTGACCAATGGTATTCACCTAGAATGTAGCCTATTTAAATGGGGGAATTAAACCAGCATAGATCCATCTTTACTCTCGATCTACTATCCCCCGAGAGGTATCAAATATCGTGATATGCAAACTAGCATAGAGTGAAAAAATATTTGATCCCTCTCGGGGTGGATCAAGAGTAAAAATGGATGTTGTAATTTAATGTATGTTAAACATTTTAGCTTGGTTAAAATAAAAAATAAAATAAAAATCAACTATTAATTTTATTAATTTTTATAAATTACTAATAGTAATTTTTAAGCTCCAAGTTTATGATAACCCATGGTATTGACCCATGGTAATACCAAGATCTTACAATATTTTATAATTGAGTAAAATATTCGCCATGCCTGGTGAGAGATTCGCCAAAAAATTATATATACATATTATATTATTGATAAAATCGCCTTCCATTTTTCCAATATACCATGGAGATTCGCCCATTTATTATACATATAAATTTGGGGGGGTTCTTAAAATTTTCCATGGTAGGTAGAAGAAATGTTGCAAGTGCACAAGGTTGCTAAGTCAAAAGCACATTCATCATGCTTAATCCTATGTTTCATGTGCAGGAGGAATTTTGAAAGAGAAGGACATTCACTAAAGCTTATTTACTAATTTCCCCTCATTTCACTAGACCCCCCACATACTTATTTGCTAATTTTCCCTCATTATCCCTTCATTACTTGTAAAACAACATTTCCCTTCATTTTGACCTTTTATCCCTTTGTTTCACACATTTCCCTAGACCTTACCCTTCAAAAATCATTCCCCCTTCCCAAAACCCCTTTTCCCTAGTGTGAAACACATTCCCATCACAAATAATACTTTCCCCCCTTATTAATTTCCCTTTTCCCTTAAAAACTCACTAAAACTCTTTATCCTAAGTTATTTACTATATCCCCACTCTATGTATTTAACATCCCCCACGTCATAATTCCCTAACCCCCTTTTAACTCACCAAACCTTGCTGTATAGTTAAAAAACTTTGCAATATAACCCATTGTCCCCACCTTTATTAACCCGCTGCTTATATTAAAAACCCATCATTATTTTTTAATTAATTACAATTCATTGTAATTAAAATTTGGCCCCATAAACCACATCCCAAATCCACTCATGCAAATTCCCCATGCAATATACCTCTGATCTCCCACCTCCAGATCCAACAGCGCACAGCCATATCACACGGATTCATCGTCCAATAGTTAACAGTCCGAGAGCATGTGAGATTCGCAGTTTTGGCCGAGCACTCTTTGGCTACATGTTGGCACTAGGTTATATCATGTTCTCGTGAAAAATGCTACCCTCCATCCAAAAGCGGTGCGATATGGCTTAAAACCACTTCCATGCCTAAACCAAAACTGCCCACTGTACATTTAATAAATCTCACGCCAAAAAATAATCGTTATTGGTTAAAAGGCCAAAAAAGCCCTCTTTTTCTCTTTTCGCTCGTTTTCACTACAAGACTCTATTAACAAATTCCCAAACCACAAACCTTTGCATAACCAATTTTACCACCTTTTGCAACCAAAAGACACTACAGACACCAAATTGAAGTAGCAAATTGTAGGTTTGAACCCTGTAGAGAAATTACCTACATACGAATTCTAAAACATAGAAAATAAACAATGCGAGAGCATAACACATAAAACACATATACATAGAGATTTCCCCTGGATCCCAAAATTGGGACTACCAGCTTGATTTTCATTATATTCCTTTCAATGTTACAATACATATTTATACATGCTGAAGCATCCAATACCATGGACTGAAAACCATCGCGTCCAAAACCATGGACCAAAAACCATAGGTAGGTCCGCCCAACCTAATATAGGGTCCAAAAAAAAATTTCACGGGGTGCTGCCCTTGACCTCGTAGAGGGGGGCTACTCGCCCCCCTCTAACCCCCCGGTTCACTATGTAGGTTAGTTGTGGAAAGAATATAACACAACCCACCATTCTCCCACTTGTTGTTTTCTTTCCACAGGGGGCCACAGGAGAGCTTAGTCATTTTTCTAGCCCTGAAATGCCCATTGTTTCTCTACACCAAGAGAAATTCTCAGATCTCATAGATTTTGTCAATGCATATGCAGTATTCTTCAAAGTGTCCACCTTTACCAACAACACCTTTTTTTCTTTTATCATATCCCTCACAAAGTGATATTGAACATCAATGTGCTTTGTCTTTGAATGATAATCAGGGTTCTTTTCCAAGAAAATTGCACTTTGGTTGTCACAGTCTATCCTTATAGCTCCCTGTACTAACCCCATACTTGAACATAGTCTTTGCAACCAAACTGCTTCCTTGCTTGCATGAGTGGTTGCCACGTATTCTGCCTCTGTAGTTGATAGTTCCACTACAAATTGTTTCTTACTCATCCAACTGAATTCACCTCCAAATAGGTTAAACACATACCCACTTGTAGATCTTCTTTGATCCAAATCTCCATCCCAGTATGCATCAAAAAAGACATGGATATCCAAAACTCTGCCCAATCCTGGTCTTCCTTGGTAGCACAAACCATAATCACTAGTGCCACGCAAATACCTGAAAACCTACTTCACTATTGTCCAATGCTTCTTCCCTGGTTTAGACATAAACCTTCTCAATACTCCCACTGCATGTCCAATGTCAGGTCTAGTATAGACCATTGCATACATCAGGCTACTGATTGCACTCGCATATGGAACATGAGACATATCCTCTTCCTCTTCTTGTGTCTTGGGACACTGTTCAATAGATAACTTTACACCTACAGGAATAGGAACATTCACCGGTTTACTATCTTGTATATTAAACCTCTGAAATATTGTCTCAACATACTTCCTCTGGTTTAACTAGAGCTTCCTCTTTGCCTGATCTCTTTTCATTTCCATGCCCAAAATATAGTTTGCAGCACCAAGATCTTTCATGTCGAATTTAGAGGACAATTGGGTCTTCAAATCCTGGATAATTTCTTTGTCATTTCCAACCAGCAACATATCATCCACATACAAGACTAGATAAATAACATGGTCACCAATTAATTTAAAATACGCATAGTGATCTGCTTTGCTTCTAGTGAAGCCAAGTCCCCATATAAATGTATAAAATTTGTGATACCACATCCTTGGTGGTTGTTTTAACCCATACAAAGACTTCTTTAACTTGCATACCAGTTCTTTCTTACCCTTCACTGCAAAGCCTTCGGGTTGCTTCATGTAGATCTCCTCTTCCAGATCCCCATGAAGAAATGTTGTCTTCACATCCATCTGTTCTACCTCAAAATCAAAAGCAGCAACAAGAGATAAAAGTAATCTAATAGAAGTTACCTCGCAATAGGAGAAAAAATATCACCTAATAAATTCCCGGCACCTGGGAATAACCTTTTGCTACCAACTGAGCGTTGTATTTCTCCACCTTTTCTTTTGTATTTGTCTTCTTCTTGAACACCCATTTTCTGCCAATGAGTTTCCTTCCAGCCGACAACTCCACCAAATCCCAAGCCTCATTTTTATGCAAAGATGCCATTTCATCAACCATGGCCTCTTTCCAGAGTTTTCCATCCTTTGAATCTACTACTTCCTTCACAGTTCTGGGATCATCATTAGTGATAGATAAAGTGAAATTTGAACAGAAAGCAGATGGACTATACCTTTCTAGCTTCCTTCTTTCTCGAACTGATCTTCTTACACCTGGAGTTTGTGGCTCTCCATCTTTTGATTCCTCCTCTATTGTAGACTCTGATTCTTCCTCCTTTAGCTCAAACTCTATCTTCTCAGGTTCCTTTGGTTGGACTTCATGTTTAATAACATCTTTCACCTCTCTAAAAACCACATCTCGGCTATACACAACCTTCCTTGTTGCTAGGTTCCAAAGCTTATAACCCTTTAAACCATCCTTATACCCAATAAGGATGCACTTTTCAAATTTACTATCCAACTTGGTTCGTTTCTCCTTTGGAACATGTACATATGCATCACATCTAAATACCCTCAGATGTGAAAGAGAGGGTTTCTTACTAGTCCATACCTCTTGTGGAGTCTTATCCTCCAACAGTGATGAAGGTGATATGTTGACCAGGTAACATGTTGTCTCCACCGCCTCTACCCAGAATTCCTATCCTAACCTGGCACCACTGATCATGCCTCTTGCCCTTTCTGTTAGCGCTCAAATCTGCCTCAGGCTAAGGAAGGCAAAACTCAAGGCAACATCAAACCAAGCTCAGCCTCGTAGCTAGCCCTACGAGGACAGGAGAGGGCTCTCTCCGGGTCTATCTCGGCAAAAGGTCTTCAAAGGGGCTGAGATGACTCAAAATTAACACTGATTTTAGGCTAGTAAAAAGATGGGAAAGTTTGATTTAGATTTTTGAGTTTTTTGTTGGAGAAACGGGAAAACCAATTTTGGGTCCGGGGATTGAGGTCAGATCTTTGCAGATTTCGAGTTGGGGCGAGGTAGGCAATAGTCTTGATGCCTTTGATCAGGTGTATGAATGGATCAGAATGACAAGGAGCTAAAGAGGGCAAAGGAGAACATGGATCCTCTCCAAACTGGCGAAAACATGTAAAACTAAACAAATTTAAAGGAAGAGCACTGTGAATAATGAATTCAACCTCATTTACTCATTCATTTAGTTTCAGAAGCATAAGAAGGGAATGGCATACATTTAAACATGAATAAACTTACAATAACTGAGAGATAACACCATCGAGAACTGAAAGCCACAAGAATCCCAACAGGTGCTGCAAAACCTCTGATCTTTCCTTAGCAAAAATATGAAAAATATGTACAATAATGTGCCAAAATCTTCCCAAGAGTCCAACCTGTGCTACTGACTGAAAATTTGCATATATAGATCAAGCCAACTCATTTCCTAACCTCTAGGGGTCGATCTCCTCCTTCTAGGATCAGTTTGAACAAATTCTAAACATGGAGCAAGAATCTAGGTGACCAAAACAACCTGCCTCTAAAAAGAAGGAAACTGATTCATTACATTAATTTTTGCTATTTTGTGAATGAATCATCTAGAATAAGGTAAATAGGTGCCAAGTTACCTCATACACATAAAATTACATCATGTTGGGTCAAAAATCACATCAAGGAGTGAAACTGGTGAAAACTGACTGAATTCCTGAGTTGGAGGATGAAAATTGAACCAAAAAAACCTCTATGTGTAGCGCCCTGATCTCTATGAATAGTGCACCTTTCAGCCTATTTTTTGGGCACTTCCTGACATTGAAATCAAGCTCACAATAGCTAGTTGGAAATCTCTGGATGTCGGCTATCCAGCCCAAGTGGAATTTCCCAATTTGGAGCTCATTTGACCCCTCAAAATTGCATTCTCCCAGAAGTACTTCCTGCTGTTGCAAAAGGTGGTAGCAAGGTGGTTTTCATGGTGTTTTTAGGCCTTTTGATCATCCAGAACTTGATGAAATGCTTCAACAATAACTGAGAATTCATAAATTACCATGACAAACCCAAAAATACAAAGTTTCCCTCCAGCAAGTGTCCCAATCAAAAGCGAGCGCGTCGATGCGCTACTCGTACAGCTGAAAAAACTATTTTTGGGACCAAAAATTTGAAAATGACAAAAAATTCTCCGAATTGGCTCAAATTCGGAGCGAAGACCCTCCATCATGTATCATGTTCAGCCAGTGAAGCCTCAGCGAAAACTCGAAGTGGATCTAGCCTCTTTTGCCGTTTTAGTGCTTTGCTCAACCTCCTTTTCAAAATCTTCATTTTTGCTTTTCCAACATGCATGCGAGCCCAATAATGATTTTTCATGTGACAAAGCATGTCTTTGTCTCTATTGGCCTTTGCCAATAACTCCTCCAGATGTTGATTGACTTTCTCAAGCCAAAATTACCGCTCAACAGGTGTCAAATCACCAGGTCTTTTTCGGGCTAGCCTTCGTTCTTCACGGATTTGTCGTAGCTCTATAAGTGTATGCTCATCCTCTAGCTATTTATTGCGCTACTCCAAGTATTTGATCAGAAATTCTACCTTCAGTAACTTCTCATTCAAGTTTTCAATCTCGACCTTCTGCTCTTGGATGATCTCTTTCAGCTTCGAGCTAGGAGAGCTCCTATCCACATCACTCAATGCAACATCAATATCATGACCACCTGAATGGCCCTCCTCATAAATTGACCTCGTTCCTCTGTCCTGAAACTGTACCTGTACTGAAGAAGAAGGCGAGACCCCTTCCACACCATGTGGAGATAGTACTCGTCGTGTAGCTGCAAATAAGGCCCTGTGGCCTCGCTGATATGTCACATATGATGGAGCATTGACATGCTCGGTCTCCGGAATGTCAAACTGGTGTGAAGGCTCTCCCTCATCATGAACTATCTTTGGAGGTGGCTGTGGAGCTGTGAAAAAGTCACGAGAAATAAAATCCTCCCAAGTAATGCCCTGCTGTGCCAACTAATGAACCACTACGATCTTGATCAATGCGTAATGATAAATACTTCTATGCTGCTGTGCTGGGGTCTTCTTTTGTACTAAGACAACCATCCTCTCTATGTTGCGAAACATGAAGTATGGAATGTTCATCATACGTACCCTTGTAAAATGCATCAACAAATAGACATGGTACGCATAAAGACGCGAGAATCTGCCCTCACAACTGAAATACCGAATGATGAGTTTCATCAAAGGTGCAAACTGATCACTCAGGTATTGGAAAGGAAAAACCCTGCTCAAGTGCCTCATATACCCAGGTTTGATGTATGGCTCATAGTAGGATTTCTCTAACTGCTGACGCTTATTCCATTTCTCTCCAATATTTGGTATCCCAGTGGCCTCTGCAATAGTCTCTGGTGACAAAATGAAATCAACTCCAGCGAGGTTTACATGGCCATCATGTAAATGTAGAACAAAAAAACGAGCTAGTTCATGATGATGCTGGATTTGTGAAATTAACTCACAATAGTGATAGCATGACTGAAGACGAAAACAATCCATTGCAAGCGGGAAAACCTGCAATTGAACCAAAGAAGTAGGCTCTTCCCTGAGATGCTTACCACCTTTGCCACCTCTGTGGGGCCTCCGTGGCACATTACCCTCTGTTGTGGAATCATTGTCATACTGCTGCTCATAAACTGAATCTGTGTATGACATGGCTTTGATAACCGGATGTCCGTAATATGTATTTTGATATAGGTGTGGTGAAATCACAATTTCAATGCATACTCAAAACCCAAATATGTTTACCGAAGCATCATAAGAATTAAGCCATAATGGTAATAACTCTGTTTCAGTGTATTGGCATGAAACAGTCACTGTTTTGATCACAAGGACAGTTTTGACAAATGAACAAAAGTGTGAAGTGCACCCTTTGTGATGTTGGCTAAAACTTGACAAATGAGTATGGGACTGTATTTCACCAATGGAGAATGGGAAAATCTTCACAAAGCCACCCACATGTCTTTTTAAAAACCCTAAGGAATGATTTTTGTATGAGCATAGGGTTTCATTTTTCTACACCCAATACATCAAATTTCCCACCTCAAACATACTACAAACATTTTAAAATTGACTGAGCAGCCATGAAACACCTACTTGCAAGTTTTGGAGTTGATTTGGCAAGCTCTGGTCGCATTAAAAAATTTTTTTTGGTGCTGAGACTGAGTGCGTAGCGCATGAACCCAACATGTATCGCACACCTGTGTGCGTAGCACCTGTGGTTTTTTACACTGGCTTCTGATGTCCAGTGCATAGCGCACACTGTGTGCGTAGCGCACACCTTGTATGGGTAGCGCACGCCTCCAAAACTCTGTCCACGGGTATGAAACACGGCTTCGGCATTCCAAAAGCTCAAACACGATTTTGCCTTGGGAATTTTTGAACAAATGGACTTGTTTCCCCTTTTATATGTGAAAAAAATATCTTATCAAATCAGATTTGATTTAAATTTGTTTCATTACCCACTTTATGATGTTTCAACACTTTTTCACCTTTGGTCTTTTAATACAATACGACTTTTTGACTTTCTCTTGCTTTTTCTGAGGATTGGACTGATAATATTTTGTTGATTTTGCAGGGATCCGGCGTTTTGGATTTGGAGAAGATCAGAGGCTTGCTCTGAAACTTTTTGAGATAAAACAAATACAATTATTTACAATAACAATTTTTAGTTCCAAAACACTTTCCATCAACGTCTTGTTCATTCTTTCTGCAACTCCATTTTTCTGAGGTGTATATGGAGTAGTCTTCTGTCGTGCTATACCACACTTCTTATAGAATTCTTCAAATTCCTTACTGCAAAACTCTCCACCATTATTTGTCTTCAACACCTTTATCTTATTCTCTGTCTGGTTTTCCACCAGAGCCTTAAATTCTTTAAGCCTATCAAAGACTTTAGATTTCTTCTTAAGGAAATATATCCATGTATTCCTTAAGAAGTCATCTATAAATGATACATAGTACACAGACTTACCCAGTGATGGAACCTTCACAGTTCCAAACACATCATTGTGCACAATCTCTAATATCTATTTCGCCCTCTTACCACCATAGGGGAAACTCACCCGATTCTGCTTCCCATATACACAATTTTCACAGAAATCAAAATCCAGAGACCTATTACTCATACCTTCTACCATACCTTTACCATGAAGTATTCTAAGGCCCTTCTCTCCAATATGTCCAAGCCTTTGATGCCATAGCATGGTCTTCTCTCCAAAGACCACTAGATTTTCTGCTCCACTTTCAGGAACCACAGAACTGTTGCACCCATCAATAACAATGCTACCTTGCAACTTGTATAGAGTTCCATTTCAAACTCCCCAAATTAATACCAGTGCTCCTTGAACCATCTTGCAGGTATCCTTCTCGAACACTATTTTTATACCTGCATTATCCAGCTTGCTTACAGAAATCAGATTTCTGGCTAATGCAGGAATATGCAGAACACCCGGAAGTGTTCTAACCCTTCCACCTTGCAACTTCAACTTTACTTTTCCGCAACCAACGATTCTAACCTTCCTATCATCCCCTAAGAAGACATCACCACCATCGTATTTATCATACTCATAGAACCACTCTCCATGGGGAGTGAAGTGAAAGGATGCACCTGAGTCAATCAACCATGCCTCATGATCTACATGTGTACTTGAAGAAGCCAAGTACACATCCCTACATTCATTTGAGGTGGTTTTTGCCTTTGCAGAAGAAGCATCATCAGATCCCTTTCCTTTGTCAGGAGCTTTAGATTTACAGTCCTTTTGTAGTGCCTTTCCCTTCCACATTTCCAGCACACCAGATTTACAGGTTTTCTTCGAGATTTAGAACTCCCTCTAGATTTAGATCTCCCACTCGATGACTTATTTTTGTTTCTGTTCTGGGACCATCCTCGTACAGACAAGGCATCACCATTCTAGATCTCCATATTTTTCCATCTCATCTCCTCCATCAGCAAGGGTGAAACTATTTCATCAAATTGCAAAGTAGTTGCATTGCTACCTATTGCAATAACCAAACTATCCCACGAATCTGGTAGAGAACACAACAAACTGGTGCACTTATCTTATCTGAAATTTTAATATCAACAGATAATAACTAGCTTACCACAATATTAAATGCATTCAGATGCTTTGTCATCGAGTTTCCATCTTTCATCCTCAAGTTATACAACTTTTTCTGTAGGAACAATTTATTCACCAGAGACTTAGATTGGTACAAAGTCCCTAACTTGTCCCACAAATCCTTCATCGTAGCTTCCCCTGATACATTCAACAATACTGCATCTTAGACACACAATCATATTGTGCTCGTTTCCTTTCAATCCAACTTCTTCCATTCTTCATTGGACACTCCCATTGGTTTAGTACCTGGATCTACCGTGATCCACTGATCTTTATCCACCAATAGATCCTCCATCTTGAGTTTCCATAACTCAAAACTATAACCATTAAATTTATCGAACTCTATCTTTCCACTGCTCGCCATCTTCTTTCACCACCAGAATCGACCCCGCAGATCTCCCACTGAACAGGGTCTACCACAGGCCCGAGCGAAACCCCTCAGCAACAAAGGCGTCCCCTTGAAGCCAAAACTGCTCTGATACCATATTTAGGTTTGAACCTCGTACATAAATTACCTGCATACAAATTATAAAACACAGAAAATAAACAATGCGAGAGCATAACACATAAAACACGCATACACAGAGATTTTCCCCTGGATCCCAAAATTGAGACTACCAAGTTGATTTTTCATTATATTCCTTTCAATGTTACAATACACATTTATACATGCCGAAGCATCCAATAACATGGACCGAAAACATCACGTCCAAAACGATGGACCGAAAATCATAGGTAGGTCCACCCAACCTAATATAGGGTCCAAAAAAAAAAAATCTCGGGGCACTGCCCCGGACCTGTAGAGGGGGGCTACCCACTCCACTCAAACCCCCTGGTTCACTACGTAGGTTAGTCGTGGAAATAATATAACATAACCCAACACAAATTAACAATTGAAGCCTCAAAAGCCTCTGTTGCCACCACAGAACCCCCTTTGTGTACCAAATTGCCAATTTATAGGAGCTAGACATAGCTGATAGGACTGGCACCATACTAGAGGTGAAGAAAGTGCTCACCAAGAGGAACCTAATGATGATCCTTGAGGATAAATGACAAACCATGGAGCTGGCTATAGAAAGGTTCACGGTTAAGTTTGATGCTTTGAGGCAGAAAGGTCTGCCAAATCCCTTAGTGATAAATGACAGATTGATGCCACATGAAGACTACAATAGGAAAATCAAAGAAGTGGCAAGAGATCAAGACAATAACTCTTCTATGAAAGGGATGCCTACATGAAAGGTTTTGTACTAGACTTTTGAGAACCTATTTTACCTCCAGCATGAGGTAAAACACCTTTTTGTGAACATGCCCACCTTTGCAAAGTACACAGAAGCAGATGAAATCTACAGAAAAATGGTAAATATCAAATTACCAGATGCAGACACTTGGGAGAAATTAAATGACTTACTCTAAAAATGCAAGGTAAAAGTGAAAACAGAGCAATAAAAGAAAAGCATCAGGTCAGCCAGATGAAAGAGTATGAGTTAGAAGGCAAAGTAAAAGAACAGTTAGTATGGAAGAAAAACAACAAATAAGAAAAGCCTGCAAAAGATTTGACAACACAACCTAATAAAAAGGGACAGATTGCAGCAGTCGAATATCTGTCTCTATCTTCTTGCATGGAGATATTTCTTTTTCCAATATTAATTCCCAAGACAGTTTGGGATATTTTGTAAACTAATTTTGCATAAATACTTCATAATTCGAAGTATAGAGTGTGGATTGCTAGACATTTCTATATTTGTATTGATCTGTAACCTGAGGGATCATTGTACCAATTCTTCAAGTCAGCAGACTGGACTGAGTAATAAAGAGATTGCATTACAGGATTCATGTGTTGAGCTACTTCAGTGAAGTATTTTATTTTTTTATCTAAATTTAATGAATTAACTAGAATTATATTACAGAATTTGTTCAAGTACACTATGCCTTGAACAGTTAATCATTTTAATGTTTTCTTCTGATATCCAAATTAGGGAATCCTTCATTTCTCCCTAGTTTCTATTGACCCCTACCATTTCCTTCACTATTCAGTTTAAGGAACGCTTAATTGCTCCTTGGATCCAATTGAAAACCACTTCACCATCTAGCCTTAAGATCTGAATTTACTCAGCTACCTTGCCCTATAAACACTATCTTTAGAACTTAATCCAGTCCTGTTTGCTTGACACTTGACCCCATAGCCCAATGGTAAAAGACATTTCTCTATCCATCTAAGTTAGTTATTCCACCACCAAATCAAAATCAAAACCCAAGTACAATCATAACTAGCCTAAAATCAATTAACTAAACAAAGTTAAATCATAAAGAGAGAGCCCTCTCTGAGCATTAGGAAGGCTAGATCCTAATCTCCAAAGTAGGTTTGTGGTTACCTCTATCATTTCTTTCATAAAAACTTAGAGAAAATTTGGAGTGATAACAATTAGCAGTGAGTGTCACACAAGTTCCAGGTGGGTGACCTGAAATGTTCATATGTTAAACTAAAGTAGAATTGATTATTCCAACAGTGAACTGAATGTTAAATTAAATTGCTTAAACCGTGAGAACTGCTTGAGAAGAAATACTTTACGATAGATGATAAACATAAGCAAGATGTAAAAATAGAAGTGAAAAGAAGAAAAACACAGTGATACCAGAAAACAAGATTAATTACAGAGTTCGTCCCTGATGGACTACATGTCACACAGAATAAGTCGATCTTGCGGACAAGATAGACCTTCCTAGAATCTAAAGAAGACCTAATGACAAGCAAACCAATCACACACTATCTTTCTCTAAATATGCTTTTATAAACAAAGGAAAACAAGTGTTTAGGCCTACCTTAGGTCCAACGCAAGTTTGTGGAATCCTTCGCTCCTTTGATCCAAATGAGCTCCTTTGTCACGGATCTGCAAACACAAACAAGCAAACAAATTAAATATCACCTGAAAAGCCAATATCATAAAACATATTTAACATGAAAGTCAAGGAATTCATGAAACAAATGACATGAGACAATTTGTTGAGAAAAATGAGTTTGATTGTATTAATTCAAATCAAGAAGAAATTTACAACCTGTGCCTTGACGCTATACAAGCTCCTCCCAAGGTCCAGCAAGAAGTCTCCTCTACTTTGACAAGTTTCACTCTCTTCCCAATGAAGCCAAAAAGGTATGTGATCTCTCCTCTTAAGCTCAACTAGGAAGTCTTAATTTCACCAGCATTTACCCTAAAAAATGTTCAGCTTCTAACCTCCCTAGCAACCAGCCCAATGCCTAAATTTATGGTGCAATGGAGGGATGTTACTAGGTCCTCCTTCAAAGGGATAAAGCCCTCCTTCAAAGGGATAGCTCCTCTCATTAAGGGATTAGCTCCTTCTCTTTTGGGATGCATGAACTACCTAAGAGCGGCCAATCCACGTCAAAATTCCTTCTAGAATCATCTAGGATTTACCCAAAGTGAGTTTTTTAGAATAAACTTGCGCCTTTTTGACTTTCATAGGGGTCCGCACCCACACCTTTAAGGACAGAGCGGGCAGGTCCACAGTTTTTGTTAACAGAAGGTGCGGGACCGCAGGCAATAGTGAGAGAAAGTGCAGAACCAGAGTTTTATTGATTTTCAATGTCTTTCTCTCATTTTCAAAGCTTGAATTGAAGAGCTGAGGTCTGAGACTTGCTTAGGAGGACAGTACAAGTGATGATAGACCCATATTGACTGCAAATAATCATGGTGACGATATTTTTGTGTAACAGATTGCCCCCTAAAGTGCGAAGTCTGTAGTAGATGAGGATTTCATTTATCATTTAGGAAGAGTGAAGTACTTTATCATTTCGAGGATCATCTTGTGGAGAGCCCGGTTGGAACCTGTAAAAACATTCAATGCAAGATATATATATGAGATCATATCATCGCTGAGGTAGGAATTCCCATACTCAGATCAAAACTGACTTAGAAAACTAACTACTGCTCTGATACAAGAATGATCTTGGAATACATCACAAGTATAGACTCATGTGGACACAGTATGGACGCAGCCATCTGTTTATGAATAGTCCATTATATAATGAATACAAAATTCCTTGCAGCCTGGATTGTGGAAACTAGATCCAGGGTCTTCATTTCTACTTCCCGAAACAATATGATTCTATCCATGCGAATGAATGTGTTGAAGTCGAACATGGTAGAAACCACTTGATTACCAGTCAATGATGTAAATTGTTAACAAGTGTGAGAGAAACCAACAGTGATGTCAATGGCTCTCAAAGTACCCAGTACAATCCATGAGATGTGAATAAATGTGTTGATGACGAACATGTCACAGAATCCTTTGATCGAAGGTCAATGATGCAACCTGTCGTCAAAGGCGAGAAACCTGCCATTGAGGCATGCAGATCCCAAGGTACTGATGATTTCTAGATCATCTTTCTAGATAATGAGCTGAAGTCGATAGAAATCGATCCGTCGCAGGCAAGCCCACAACACGAAATCATAGATCAAGTTGAAGAAATTTAGTTGCAAGGACTGACTCAGGGATGGTCAAGATGGATGATAGATATTTTGCAGATGAATGGCTGATTGGCAGTGACCTCTTGAACACATAACGACACAACAGATGGCTTGGTGACAATTGACCCAAAGTTAATACCCAGAAACCGGCTGAAGACTTTCAATGTGGTTTGATCAACTGTTAGGCAAAGGATTTCCCAACCCAGGTGAATAAAAGTGTCGTGTTCAAGAGTGGTTACAAATTATGACAAACAAGCTCATTTTTCTCTCTTTCCCCCACCATTTCTGGCAAGTACCTCTTTATTTTTGATAAGCTTGAGGAGGATAACATTTGCTTGATTAAAAGCTCATCCTTCAGATGAGTCCAACTTACTTTAAATTCAAAACCTAAGAAGGAGTGGTTCGTTCCTGTTTGTAATTGAACAGGTCCTTTACTGTGAAATTTTAACGAGTCCAGTATAGGAGAAACTCGGCGTTTTTCAATTTTAGAGAGTCTGAAAAAACTTAAAAAGACTCCAGGGTTGACCTTTTTTGTATGTTTGTGTCTCCCAATCCCGAAAAAGTATAAAATAATACTTGAGAGAACTGCTTGATCTTTACGACCAAGGATTACTTTTCGTAAATAGTGCCCTTGATCCGAAAAAGTAAAAAAGCGATCAACGACACGTCATTTTATAACCAATATCGAATTTGAAATGACAAAAGTCCGGCAATATTTTCATGTTTTTATGGTCAGAAAAGAGTTGTAAGTGGACCATCTTTTAGTTCCTTTTTAACGAGTTTAAAAGAAAAAACTCGGCAATCTTTTCATATTTCAGGAGTTAGAAAAGAGCTTAAAGGTGACTTTAAATGTTTTTCCGTCGAAAATGATAGATTTCGCCTGAATAATCCATTATCCTGAACAAAAATGAAAACATTACTCATACATGTTTGAAATGGATAAAAATGTTGCAAAAATAACTTTCCAAAGTGAAACATAAACAAATTTGGAATTTATTTACTCAAAAAACTTATAAAAAGGGCTTTCGTCAATTCATTTTTACCGTTTGAGTTTTGGGTGAGAAAATAGTGCTTTTGTTCAGAAAACTTCCCGTGAAGATTGCGGAAAATCCAACCGTCAGAATTGAACGTCGTCTTCTCCAGGTAATCCACATCTTCCTACTCTTCATTTTTAACTGTTTCATTTCTTGTTTTAGGCTTTCATTTCATTTTTTGGAGGTTTTTTAGGCTTAAAACCCGCGCACGGGGGCCCGCAGGTGTACCACTGCCAGCCCGCGGACCCCGACTTTTTCTCCATTGGGAAAAGGTCAGGGGTCTGCACCTTCCATGTAGGCAAGGTGTGAACCCACGCACTATGTCTAACCCAGAGGGTGCGGTCCCCGTCGCAAGGGTTTTTAACCCAAAAATTCTCAAAATTGACCCAAACAAATTAATTTCTAGCATTCTAATTTGTCTTTTAACTTGATGCAGAGAGTACATCATGCTAGATTGGCGTGAATGAGAGCATGAGGACGTGGATGCTGCCGCATTGAATCACTAACCTTCAATCGATGCATTGAAGGCTTGCGGCTTGTACAAATTCTGGGCCATTCCTGGAATGAGGGCCCAGGTGGATTTCTTACAGTGGTTGGTTGACAGATGGAACATACAGGACCAGTGCTTCTTCATTGGTGGCCACCAGCTCGAAATCGAGCCGACAGACATATATTTCTTGACTGGTTTTCCTAAGAGAGGCGAAGACTTGACTCTATTTGGGGCTAGGCCAAGTGGCCAGTCTGTCGATAGCCTCCGGCTAGAGTTCAGCAACAGCCAGGCTAGAGACAAAGGGATAGACATAAAAACCATATCCCTTCCTGGACTCATGGTGATCGCGTTTATTGTCACTAGAATTTGCGGGAGTGCCGCATTACATGTTGCCATCGGATCCCAGATGCGTATGGCAGTTGATTGCTTTCGAGGCACCATCTTCAACTGGTACGATGCTGTGTTGGCCAATGTGAAAGGCCAATAGACCAGAGCCAAGAATGAACAACTAAAGACCTTTGGTTATGGGGCTTTGTGGTGGGCTCCAGTATTGTAGAAATAATGCTACAACTCCTGGAGCTTCCTTCTCTAATTTTCTCAACCCGGTAGTTCGTAACAAACTTGGAAGCGACGGTGCTGTATGCACAAGTACTAGCTCTTGTCGCAGTTGTCACTTGGTCAGCTGGCACAAGTCCGCTAGGGCTCAAGCCAACTTCTATATGTTCTCAGAAGAAGCTTTTTAAGTGATGAACGAAAGCTATCTCAAAGGAAATTAACCTACTTTGCAAGAATGAACTGAAAGCCAACAAAATGTGGAAGCCCTAGTAAACCCTAATTCTACCAGCTTAATCCTTATGGTGTAATGGTGGGAATGCAACTTCTAAAAGTGATGACATTACTTCTATTGAGATGAGATGCATGTGTCTAAACTACTTTCATCTGAAGAGAACATGTTTTTGTATTTTTGCTCAAGTTGTGGGAGTTATTATGATTGTGCTTCTTACTGGTTCTTGACTGTGCAGGGGTAGATCAAGGGGAGGAAGGCTTGGAAAAGGGCAGGAGGACTCTGAGAGGGTCTAAGGGATCCCTTACACCATTCCACAGAAGTTCACAAAGTTCAGATGCCTGGCAACCATATTTGCAAGCTTCTACAGGATGTTTGCAGGGGATTCTACAGGAAGTTCAGGATTTCTACAGGAATTCTGCTAACTTCTACAAGATGTTCTACAATAGGATTTTTGGGTGATGGGTGAGTGAATGAGCTGTATGGGTGGATAGAGAGGTAGGAGGGGAGCTTGTGATGGCTTATGGACATAGAGATGAGATGGAGAGGGAGTGTGTAAAGCTGGTTGGTCTAGAGGAGGGTAGAGGCAATGGAAGGCCGAAAAGATAAAACAACGTGGATGATAAAAGAGTTGGGAGGCAAATGATCTAGCTGGGAGATAAGTAGATGGCTTAGGCACGGCTCAGAAGGATAAGGAAATGATAGAGTGGTGCTGCGCAGTGTAAATGAAACAAATCACCCGTGTCTTGCACAAAACCGAGAATTCATCAACCTATTCTAACTGTTTTTATAAAACCATAGAACAGCAATGTCGTTTTTAAGGGAAAATCGTGCAAGGTGCTGAAACAAAGAGTTATTGCTCAAGATCCAAATGCATGGACACTCCTACAAACGGAAATATTACGTTAAAGCTTGCATGCACATGTAAAACTGTGTTTTTTGGTGGTTGGCACGGTCTGCACTCCCAATCTCTAAACAGAGGTGGAAGTGAGTGTGCAATCAACCTTTTTGGAGCTCTGATGAATTCTAATCCCCTTACTCTAATTTAAACTACTGAAATCACTTTATCCATAAAGCTAACCGACTTAATCACATCAAGAGATTCAACTCCGTAAACTGTGTTTCCAAATGCATGTAAAGGCAGAGAAATATAATGCTGAAAGAAAGACAGGTAACAATACAAAGGAAGGAAGCCTTAAGCTCTCAGGTTGGGCCCAACCCTGAGAGCTTAAGCTCCTTTAAGAACTCAGAGCTGCCTCAAATTTGTCTGCTTATTCATTAAGAGATAATAGTCAAAAGTCCGATAACATGCCAAAAATGGCTTACAAAAAGCAAAACAGAGCTATCAGCTCGTAGTCTAGAATGAACAACAAAGTTTCAAAAGTTTCCATCGAAGGCTACAGCCTCAATATTTATACATTATGAGGGCCAAGCTGGCCTCCTAAATTAGTGGGGCTTGGCTGACCAACTAAAAGTAAACTGTTGTTCCCTTAGAATCCATTGGCTGCCTTCTAGCTCGGTGGTGATAGCTGTTGGAGCTCGGAGTTGAGGTGGAGATCATGAGGAAGGCCATTCAAGGCTGTGGACAACCTTCCTACAAAACCGCAATGCCACCTTGGCTGTCTCCTTGCCTCCATCTGCGTGGTTTTTCTCCATTTAATGTCAAAAAACCTGAAATAAACATGTATTAGCCACCTAGGAATAGTGATTGCCCTCCTTCCTACAAATAACATGAATATACTAAGAAATGATGCATAAGTGATAAAAAATGAAGGGTTGAGCAAGGGTAAGTAGGCCAAATGAGCCCAAAATGTTACCAAATTTTGGGCTCATCACTTTGGTTGTGAGCTTTGGTCTGGAGAGGGTTCCCATGTTGATCCCGCAGCACCTTACTGTTTGAGTTGGGCTTCCTCGAGAGCCCAAACTGATGCGATGGGTCGCAGTTATGGCCCATCATCCGGACGAGGGGACAGAGGTTGTTCGATTCAAACCTGAGTATTTCCAATGGTTGGAAAACCAGGTTTTTTCTATTCAGGACTTCCCTTACGCTGGGGTAGATTTTCGTGGTGACCCAGACATGGCTCTTCCACCAGGAGAGCAATGGGATGACTCAGGTAAAATCATTTTCAACATTTTTCCTATTTTAATCTTTTTTATTATTTTTCATCGTCCCAAAACTGATAGTAAAAGTTTCAAATGCAAATGTGGGTCCACAACGACCAACCACTCTCTGGCCTTACGAGAGGAAACAACCACTTGCAGCTGTGCCAGCCCCACAGGACGAATCAGCAGAGGTTTTGGCCGAGTTGGAGGGTCATCTCGAGCGCTTGATAGGAGATATTCTGGAGACCACTATAGACAACATTCCTTGTCGTCTTCAGCACTATGTGATTGGGGTCCTAGGACCTTTTAGGACGTTCCTTTGCAAGGTGGCCCGTGCAGTGGTTTCTTATCGAGATCATCACCAGTGATAGGATGATCGCCTATTGTGGGCACATATGGCATTTTTGTTTTTTGTACTTATCATTTTTGCCGATCATAAGGTGTTTTTCAACTTATGATCGAGGACGATGTATTTTTTGACACACTCATATATATATATATATATATATATATATATATATATATATATATATATATATATATATATATATCACTATTACCGGATTATCTTGTAAATCATGTTATGGAATGGTTTTAAATTTACATGTATGATTATTGCAAATGTCTACTTAACATTCGAGAAGCAATTGCATATGCTAATGTATTTAAAGATCTTGGAATATGCTGATATTCAATATAATCAAATTCACGTTCCAAGAGACGCACTCTAAAAAATAATCTTAATAACACTAGATTTCTAATGGCATACACTCTATTAAGCTGTAATACAACGAGTTCAGAATCTAACCTCACTATCAAACTCTGAATCCCAAATGAAATAGATTCAGATAATAACTCAATCACTGCACTATACTCGGCAATGTTGTTCGTTGTTTGACCAAGGCTTACCCCATGCATATATACTAACTCGTCAGAGGGCGAATAGATAACCCAAGCTGCGGAAGAAATGTTTCGTATATTACGACAAGCACCATCAGCGAAACCAATGTATGTTTGGAGAGGCATCGACATCTGCAACATCAAGAGTAAAACCAAGATAAGCAGGAATAATGATGAAAAACACTCTCTAAGTTAAGCACATTGTTTAAACTAAAACACACCAGCTAGAAAGAAAAGCTATCCTAACTAAAAATCTCCATACCCATTCTTTAAGCATAGTACCTCTTCAGGTAAAGACCATTTCTGGGTTTACCTAAAGAGTCCCCGTCAAAGTCTACCAATTCATAGGCCCCTTTTGCTAGCTTTCGCTTGACAACATAGGGACCATGCCACATATGAACGAATTTTCCAGCGCCTAATTTATCATTAGCTTGATCGTAAACTAAGACTAGATCTCCTTCCAAAAAATTTCGAGGGGTCACATTTCGATCATACTGAGCTTTCATATGTTTTGCGTGAGTCTCGATCGCCAATGCAGAATCACGTCGATTCTCATCTAATTGAGCCAAGTATAACAAATGCTTTTCCTCTTCGGAAGTGGCTGGAAGTAACTCGATGGCCATTTGCAATGACGGGATTTCGCATTCAATGGGTAACACAGTTTCCAGACCATAAACTAGTTGGAAAGGAGTGAACCTTGTTGATGTTTTTACTGAGGTACGATACGCCCAAAGCGCTGAAAATAGCATGTTATGCCAATTCGACCAATGAATCCCAATGATTCGTCGGATCATGATGACTAAAACTTTGTTGATGGATTCAACCAGACCATTAGCTTGTGGATAATAAGGGGTTGAACTATCGTGACGCAAACCAAGCTGGCCTGTAAGTTCGGTCATCATAACATTTCAAAAATGACACCCATGATCAGTGATTATCGCTTGTGGGACACAAAACCTAGCAATTATATGATTGAACACGAAAATTGCAGCTGTCTTGCCATCTGCCTCAAATGTAGGCATCGCCTCGGCCCACTTGGTAAAATAATATACCGCAAGGATGATATACGCATGCCCCCCGGCCAAGTGAGGGTTACATGTAATAAAATCGATACCCCATTTGGCAAAAGGACCAACGACAATTATAGGGTGGAGAGGAGCAGGTGGAGCGCGCATCTTTCGATCAAATATTTGGCAGTTGTGGCATTTTCAGACCGCAGTAATACAATCTTTAAACAAAGACGGCCAGAAGTAGTCAGCGCGCAATATCTTTTAGGCTGTGGCATACCCAGACATATGACCGCCACATGCTCCAAAGTGACAGTCATTTAGAACCCTTTCAGCTTCCTCGTGAGTTAAAAAACGTCGAAAAACAGAGTCCGCACCACGGCGATAAATAGTATCTCCAATAATCCTAAATTGTTGGGACTGGAATCGTATTTTCCGACGTTCTGACCTTGAAATTTCTGGTCGAAAGGATTGGGTCTGGAGATAAACGATGATATCCCCATACCATGGATCTAAAGTGATGATTAGAAATAAGGATTCGTCCGCAATGGGCTCCTCTGCCACAGTTTCCGTGTCAGCACGCGGGAAGTCACACATTAACTCCACAAAACTAAAGATTTCTTAAACTTAGATTTCTCAAATTCCAAGTCGAACTCCTGCAAGATAACAATCCATTTAGAGTACTTGCCCCCTAGCAATTTCTTGGTCAAAATGTAGATCATAGGGTTGCAATCCGAAATTACTGTAGTTTTACGTAGTAAAATGTAGTGACGAAAACGTTGGACAGCTTGAACAGCTGCCAATGCCATTTTCTCCACATGTGAGTATTTTAACTCAGTTGGATTTAAATTTCGACTAAGGTAATATATCACATGCTCAGTTCCGAATTCATCTTCCTGAACTAAGACCATTCCAATGGTGGAATGAGAGGCAGCGAGATACAAGAAGTAATCCTGGTTGTAGTTGGGAGGATGCAATAACGGTGCATGGGTCAACGCGTGTTTTAGTGCATCAAAATATTTCTGAGCTATCTCATCCCAATAGAATGGAGTATTCTGTTTCAACAACTGGGTAAAACCCTTTGTAACCTCGGCGTAGTTAGGAATGAATCGTCGTAAAAATTTTGCTTTCCCATGCAAACTTTGGAGTTGGCGAAGAATCGAAGGAGGAGGCAATTTGACAATAGCTTCGACCTTCGAGGGATCAACGCAAATGTCGGCTTTCGAAAATACAAACCCCAGCAATCGACCCATTTCTATACAGAAGACACATTTGTGTGGGTTCAACCGAATCCGATAATGCCTAAACCTCATAAAGATTGCTCGTAAATGGACGAGGTTATCTGCTCGATGTAATGAATGAGCAGGAAAATCATCGAGATAGGGTTGCACAATGTGCTTGATGTCATGAAACGCATAAGACATGGCCCTTTGAAAAGTTGCTACGGAATTCTTAAGCCCAAAAGGTAACTTGCAATAAGCAAATGTCCCCCATGGACAAATGAAAGTTGTTTTTGGTTGATCGGCAGGTAGAATATTGATTTGATTGTATCCGGAAAAACCATATATGAAGCAGAATATTTCGCTGCCGGCACAATCATCAATGATTTGATCGATATAGGGAGTTGGGTAATTGTCCTTTGGACAGGCTCGATTAATGTCCCTATAATCGATGCATATTCTTATTGTTCCTTGCTTTTTGTTAACCGAAACAATATTCGATACCCAATCCGTTAACGGGATTGGATAAATGAAACTTGCTTTGAGTAATTTTTCAACTTCTGCTTTAATTGCAGCAGCTTTTCTCGGGTGAATCTGACGCAAACGTTGCCAGATGGGTTTAGCGTCTGGGTAAGTCTTGATCTCATGAACAACAATTGCGGGATCAATTCCTGGCATTTCCTCACAGGACCAGGAAAACACGTCGCGGAATTCTTGAAATAGGGCCTTATATATTTGAATTTCATCATCTGTACACGAGGCACCTATATGAATGTTCTCAACAATTCCAGGCTTAACCGAAATGTCAATAGGAATAGTTCGAGAGATGTTTCCCAAATTTAACTCTGAATTAAGATGTTTCATTAGATTTTGAGGTTCCTTGACATATTCAGTCATAAAGATTGATGAAAAATCATTTTCAAAACGATCATTCTCGGGTAAAAACAAAGATCTATGATGGAGATCTTCCCATGGTAAATCATCTACACATAATATTTCATGAAGTTTCTCATCAGAGTGAACAAGTTCAGAAAACGTGATTGAATCTGAGCTTGAGGTGAAAAGTGATTCTTCACGGACCACATTCATGAAGTCAATTTCGGTTGAATATGGGTCAGTAAACGATTGCACGGCCTCATACACAATTTCATATGGACTCAAAGGCATGACATCACCAAATGAGTCTATCTCAGATTCAGAAGGAATGATCCAAGGATCATCATAAACAATGGTGTCTGACGTAATCATATGAATGGTTGCAAATGAAGATGATGCGTTGATCGGAGGAAAAGGAAAAGTTCCCACTAAACCGGCATCTTTAACTAGTCCTACTCCAACATCTTTATACAGGATAGTCGTTTTACCGACATGCTGAATACTTTCAGAAGAGGTTGGGTCGGATGAAAAGTAAGCCAGCTGGTCTATTGTTACGATCTTTCCATTATGAGGAAACTTTATAACCCGAAAGACCGATGAAACGATAGCTATCATAGCGTAAGACCAACTTTGACCCAAGAGAAGGTTGTAATCTAGAGGGGCATCAACCACCTCCACATCTAGATTAACGGTTTTTCTTTCAACCCCTATAAGCAAATCCTGTAGAATGCCGAAAGGATGAAACCCACGGCCATCAAAGGCCTTTAGAATTGTCGGGGATTTATTTAGTGAAGGAGAACCAAGCGATCTCCAACACTGTATCGACATAATACACGTTGAAGCTCCCTCATCAATCACAGTCCGATGAATAGGTCTGTTTTTTACTATCACTGGAATCTAGAAAGCCATTTGATGAGGTAAGCGCGGTGTACTATTTTCTAGATCGAAAATCATTAGGTTCGAATCCTGAATGTCAACAGCTCCTATAGCCAAGAAAATTAATTTACGCTGTGCTGGACCTGATTGCAGCACTTCCAAAGCCAACATTGCTGAGGGTGAAACAGCTAAATCCTAAACAATGTTATAATTCTGAGCCGCTCTCGCATGTGGATTGAAAGCTGACTTTCGAAGTATACCCTTGGCAGGCGGTTTGATTACCAAGTCTGGATTAGGTTTCTCGATCTGTAGCGGATCGGAACCAGGAGCTGAGGTTGATGGATTAGAATGAGAAGATTCTGCTTCTTTACCATCAACAGGACTTTTACTACCATAATCTTGCGATCGAGTCGCAATCCTAACATGGGACATCATCAATATGGGTTCTTCATTGGCACTTGAGGAAGAACCTATCATCTTACTGTCTTGAGCTGGAAAAGGATCCTTCAAAACAGTAGGCGTTTGGGAACCTTTGACAATCTTCGCAACCTCTGCACGATGAGGGCAGTCTCTTGTAAAATGTTCATCGTCACAAATGAGACAAGGATAACGAGGTTTGCGATTTTCATCATTGGATTCCGATTTTTCAGGTTTCTCCTTTGAAGTTTTGTCCGTTTTATTCTTCTTCTTCCCACCAGATTTTGATTTGGCTGTAGATGACTCTACAACGTGAATATCGGTGGAAATCTCCGCGGAAGAATCTCCTGTCGGGGAATCGGGCAAGGTTATGATAGGAGAAGAATTCTTGGAAGACTTCTTCTTACTATTAGTGTTAACCGTACCAATCATACCATCTGCGGCATGAGATCCTGAAGGAGCTACAATGATTTGATTTTGCTTGGGAAGATCGGGGATTTTCTCGTGTAACGTACCTGACTGAGTATAGACCAAGTCAAGGTACTGTGCTTGAGAAATTACTTTCTCCTCAGTAACAAATCCGGCTTTAGCTACATCTTCAGTGATCTTTGGCAACAAAGACTTTACAAACCATTCAGCCAAGATCTGATCCGGAATAAAAACCTTCACTAAACGTCGTCGACATCTCCACTCATGAATATGATCTGAAATGTAAGTGGACGTCGATTGCTTTAATGAAGTTAACAATTCCGTGCCATTGTCATATCGGACTGGAAACTGAAAATGAGTTAAAAACGAGGTAGCTAACTGACTAAAATTATAAAAAGTGCCTCGCGGTAACTCAATGTACCACTTGGCCACAAGACCAATTAGAGTGCACTGGAAAAGTCTTAGATGGATTGAATCATCTGAAATGGAGTTAGATGCACACCAGAGGTGATAAGTCATCACATGGTTCGACGAGTCCTCTCCTGATTTGCCTTCGAACTTAGGAATATCACTAGGCAACTTATTTGGCATTGGCGGCCAAAACGGAAGATAATTAATGGGATCATTCGTTAGGCGTGACAAGTCAGGCAAGTCCAAAGTTGCGATAAACGGTAACTGACGATTAGGGTCCCTAAAACTCTGGGTCATGAGACCAGCCCCAAGAGGAGGATATCCATGATAACTAGGAATAGGAATTGCATTTGGGATATTGTATCCTCCCAGAAAACCGGGATTAAAAGGACCGTACTGGGGTTGCTGAGGTTGTTGATAAGTGTACCTAGAGTACGGTTGATACTGATAGACTGGCTGCTGCACAGCAGGACCGAATTGGTACTGTCCCTGGTACGGATGATAAGTAAATTTTGGTTGACTTGTGACAACCGTACTTGAACCAGGTTGTCCTACAGGAATCTGAACCAAATTTTGAATCGTAGATCCAGACGGTGGTAAAGATGTCTGAGGAGTAGATACAGGAACAGTAGAAACCGGAGTTGTCGATACTCCGGAAGTAGGTGGGGTAGATTGAACAGATGTTGCGGTAGTTGCAGTAGTCGTTTGAGGCGGAGTACAAGGCATACTAGGCCCAGGCTGAGAAACTACCGAAGGTACAGAAGTTTGAATATTAGACTAGACTGGTTGCTAGGGTGTACCAGAAACTAAGGGTTGTCCAGTTTGAGATGACAACTGTACATTTGGCTGCAACACCTGTTGAGTTTGCGATGGATCCCACACTATATTCATTCTGGGGTACGGACCCATAACAGGTTGAGAATATTGAGGACCATAACCTGGTTGAGGGTAGGATTGATAATTCAAAGGTACATTTCCCGTTCCTTGAACATATGATTGACCGGAGGGTGGTTGGAAACCTTGGTTCGAGTACTGACCTTGGGGTTGATACCCTTGAGGCACGTACTGATACTGGGGTTGACCTTGAGGTATAGATTAATACTGGGGTTGACCTTGGGGTACATATTGAGTCTGGGGTTGACCTTGAGGAACGTACTGCCCCGTAGGTATGTACTGTCCTTGAGGTTGCCCCCCAGACGCAAATTGGGTACCTTGAGGTTGCCCCCCAGGCAATAGTTGAGGCTGCTCCCTAGGCGGTAACTGGCCACCTTGAGGTTGAGGATTGGGAATAGAACCTGACATCATGAGAATATCTTCTACGCTCAACGACTTAGTACCATTGCTTCCAGTTAATAACCCTTGCTCAATGGGTTGAGGAGATGCTCCCGAAAAAAAACCAGAAAGTGACTAATACCCAGAGGGAACAGAAGGACCGCCGTACAAAAAGGATTCAGGCGATTGAGTAAACATGGACAATTGTCTTGACATATTTAACGGAGGATAATAACCTCTAGGTGTTGGGTGATAAGGAACACGAGGTGGTGAAAAACTTAACCCTGGGTTTTCTAAGAAATTAGTCAAAAAAAGATACCTAGTACTGCTCCTAGGTGGACTGTAAAAAATTGATTCACGCTCCCTTAGCTCAATAACAGGTTGATTTTCAGGGATAGGGATGCCTGCTTCTTCTTCCGGAGTAGCAAGTTCTTCGATAGCTATGAGTCTAGAAGGAAGATCTTGGGTGATTATTCTTTCTACCCTAGGTGAACCAGGACCACTAGAAGCTGTAGAAGCGAACCCCGATGTCGTAGTAGCAGCAAATTCACTTTCAGGTTCAGATATTTCAGGTTCCTCACCTATATCACTAGTAGATGAAAAGCTACCAGTAACTTCGGAAATAGACACTGATTGCGGATTATAATCTGCTACTAAAGCTTGAAAATCAGGATGTACCACCAAGGAAGATTCTCCTTCTTCAAGTGACCCAACTCTACTGTCTCTAGGAGTTACGAGGACTTTCAAACCTTCAAGCTGGCTCAGTGAAAACTCAGGAGGTTGGCCCTGAAGTCTACGGGACTTCCTCGGTAATTCAGCCACGGTTAAAATCTTTTAACTACTTCACACGCAAACAAAGTAAAATCTCAATGAAAACCACCTAAAGCCTCTAAAGAACCAAACAAATTTGAATCACACGCCTAAAGAATCTAGGAGATCAAACACACACAAACAGTAACTTTCCGTACTGAAAACACTAGTTGGTGATGAAATCCAACGTCGCAGAGTTCAATACAGAAATGGCGGTTGGAACAGTTACCCCGCAACCTACTTAATGAATAGACTGGCACAAGTTCCTCCACTTAACCGTCTCGAGTGAAGAGAACCCCCCAGAAAATCCAAGTGACTCTAGCCGACGTCTTCTCCAGGTATAGTGGGATCTTCCCACCACTGTCACCTTAGGAAGAATCCTAAAGAATATGGCCACTAAGGTTACCAACTGAAACAAATATACCTGGGGGAACAGTCTACGATCCGATACGCAGGCAAGGGCAGAGTAGCAAACTCAATCCCCTTGAAGGCTCCTTGACATAATCCAAGGTTTACCAACAAGTGACCCCAGGCTCCTCGACAATGGTTAATCCGAGGTTTACCATTTTTAATACGTGAATATTTGGCGTCGTTCCCAATGAGGAAGGATTGATTCCCACACTGGTTCGGACACGATCTCGTGCTTCTCCTTTAAGAGGAGCTTTCCCAAAGAATAAATGCAACAATTGGATTTCTTCCCTACCACAAGATATAGCTACTTGTTTGTTTTTACTGTCTTGGAGAGTTAATTACTCTCCTACTCCAAGACACTAGCCTAAGCTATGTTGGTGTATCAGAGCCCTAGAAATAAAAGTGTTACTAGATGAATTTTACTTTAAGCGTTATTTTTATTGGTTTTTTGTTTAAGTCAAAAGGTGCAGAGATGAAACTCGTGGTATGAAGACTCGACTTAAAATCACTAAAAATGCACCTAAGATGATTTAAACAATCTTTTCTCTTCGATGAACTTCTAGCTAGGAAAGAGTTTGAGAATGCAAAATACTTTGTAAACACAAATCTTTCTTAACACACAAATTAAAAGAAGAGCTTTTGTCCTTTCCAATGCACTCAAAACGAGACAACTAGTTATTTCACAAAAATTTCCCTTTTCTTTTCAAAGCACTCAACCACTACAAAAACAAACTTTTTCAAAAGAGATTTTTTTTATTTTTATAAAACACTCAAAGCTATGGAAATGACTAACTTTGAGATCTATAAATTATAAAACCCTATTTGAATTCAAAGCCTACAAGATGTATTTTTAAGGATGTTTTACTTAGCTAGATGTAAGATAAGGACCAATTTATGCAGAATCACAAATCAGTAAAAAACAACCAATTTTGTTTTCTTTTTAGAAATGAAAATCCAAACATTTAAACACAAGATTTTCGAAGTTTTGTAAAGAGAAAACACAAAGCGGATTCCTCAACAAGGGGAGATTTCATAAATGGTCAGACTCATAAGAAGGTTGGTAGAAACCAATGTGATCTGAGGTCCCTATAGCTTCTAAGCTCAGAGCTACTACAAGACCAAGATGAAAAACAAACCCAACAAGCAAAACTCCTAGCAATTTCACCTAAAATTCTAACACCAATGAAAACAAGCTAAGGAAAGCTTCTGACAGGTTATATGTAGGTCTGGGTAGTGGATAATAACGTCTAAACAAAAACTAAGCTGACTAACAGAGGAAATCTTAGGTTTTTCAAAATTTCGATAGGGTCCATAGGCCCACAGTTAACACAGGTGTGGTACCGCTCTGTGCTAAAAGCAAAAGTGCAGATAAGTACGCACTGTGTCAAAAGGCTAGGGTGCGGTCCTCTCCCAAAGCTATGAAAAACGAAAAATAACCTTGGATCTACAATTTCCACCCAATTCCACACACAACAAGCCAAAAACAGAAACAAAAACATAGTTTCTCAGATCAAAGTAAAAACAAGGAAAAAATCAAGTCCCCAGCGAAGGCGCCATTTTGTCACATGGAATAAGTCGATCTTGCGGATAAGATAGACCTTCCTAGAATCTAAAGAAGACCTAATGACAAGCAAACCAATCACACACTATCTTTCTCTAAATATGCTTTTATAAACAAAGGCAAACAAGTGTTTTAGGCCTACCTTAGGTCCAACGCAAGTTCGTGGAAGCCTTCGCTCCTTCGATCCAAATGAGCTCCTTTGTCGCGAATCTGTAAACACAAACAAGCAAACAAATTAAATAGCACCTGAAAAGCCAATATCATAAAACATATTTAACATGAAAGTCAAGGAATTCATGAAACAAATGACATGAGACAATTTGTTGAGAAAAATGAGTTTGATTGTATTAATTCAAATCAAGAAGAACTTTACAACCTGTGCCTTGACGCTGTACAAGCTCCTCCTAGAGTCCAGCAAGAAGTCTCCTCTACTTTGACAAGTTTCAATCTCTTCCCAATGAAGCCAAAAAGGTATGTGATCTCTCCTCTTAAGCTCAACTAGGAAGTCTTAATTTCACCAGCATTTACCCTCAAAAATGTTCAGCTTCTACCCTCCCTAGCAACCAGCCCAATGCCTGAATTTATAGTGCAATGGAAGGAAGTTACTAGATCCTCCTTCAAAGGGATAAAGCCTCCTTCAAAGGGATAGCTCCTCTCATCAAGGGATTAGCTCCTTCTCTTCTGGGATGCATGAACCACCTAAGAGCGACCAATCCACGTCAAAATTCCTTCTAGAATCATCTAGAATTAACCCAAAGTGAGTTTTTTTAGAATAAACTTGCGCCTTTTTTACTTTCACAGGGGTCCGCACCCACACCTTTAGGGACAGAGCGGGAAGGTCTGCAGTTTTTGTAAATAGAAGGTACAGGACCGCAGGTAATAGTGAGAGAAAGTGCGGAACCAGAGTTTTATTGATTTTCAATGTCTTTCTCTCATTTTTAAAGCTTGACTTCAAGAGTTGAGGTCTGAGACTTGCATAGGAGGAAAGTACAAGTGATGATAGACCCATACTGACTGCAAATAATCATGGTGACAATATTTTTGTGTAACACTACGTCTCTGGGTCTACTTTCAAGATGGGCGACCGCTTTATTATGATTGATATGAGGAGTTCGATTACACAAAAATTGACTAGATTGATCATGCACATAGGCACTTTTGGTCACTGTCACAAGAAAGCTATCTGAATTAGCTTTCCAACGCCTATCTCAGTTCACAATTCTGACTCTCAATTCCCCTGTTACACTGAAAACAAAAAATCCTATATCCTCTAGAATCTACATACAAAACTCAAAAAACCACTCTCCCCATCTTCAATGAGAAAAACTTCCTTTATAACCCGCAAATGCATTCAAACTCCTTCATGCCAAGTTTAGGAGTGAATGAGCTAGAAGAAGGGGTTCATATGCCTCGGCCTTATCATTGTTTGACACCTAGGTATTAGGTTCCATGGTAGTTGAATTAACATAGCACCAAACTTCAATGAAAAAACCTAAAATAAACCATATAACATTACTTGGCAGTTTAACTAATGGTCTGAGATTAGTTGACTGATAGCATGTGAACAGGCGGTCTAACCACAAGCTTCCACCTTTGTGGTCATCCTTCGATGGTTCCAGCTAATAGTGGTGACGGTGCATGTGACTATGCATACCCTCCAACTGTTGTGGCTTACCTGGCAGTCTTACCCCCAGCAGTTCCATTGTAATTTTGTTGCGCGTTCTTATGGTTGCAATTTTCATGCCATGGTTATGTAACCTCCACCTAGTTTTTAGCTAATTGCCAAGGTTTACAGCTGATTGTTCACATGCTACGAGGTTCTAACACGGCTAACTGCTGCGGGAACCATTTTATGTAACCTCCGCCGCTTAGTTGTGTTATAAAACTAGGTCACAAAGAGATAGAAAAGATATATCAACGCCTTATAATTCAACCTCTTCTAGGGGGCAACCTCCTTTACATTACACAACTGAACAATTCTTGGATGATACAAATGATAAGACCTACTTTCTATATATAGGAGTCTAAGGGGTCATAATATAATCAGATTCGACATAACAATAATAATGTAAGGGCACAATAATAACAATAGTGGGCTTCTATGGGGCACAATAATAATAATATGGGGACTACATGGGTACAAAAATATAATAAGGGGGTTGTACTTAATAACAATAGGGGGTTACACTAGTAGTATAGGGGCCTAACATTCCCCTCTCCTTCAAAAAGTGGAGCAGGGAAGCCCTAGAATCCATAGCTTTGATACCAAATGTTATGAAACCAGCTCACAAAAAGATAGAAAAGATAGATCAACGCCTTATAATTCAGCCTCTTTGAGGGGGAAACCTCCTTTATATTACACATATGAACAATTCTTAGATGATACAAATGACAAGACCTCCTTTCTATATATAGGAATCTAAGGGGTCATAATATAATCAAAACCGACACAACAATAATAATGTAAGGGCACAATAATAACAATAGTGGGCTTCTATGGGGCACAATAATAATAATATGGGGAGTAAATGGGTACAAAAATATAATAAGGGGGTTGTACTTAATAACAATAGGGGGTTACACTAGTAGTATAGGGGCCTAACAAGTTGTTTGGTCACATCACGCGGTTCTGTTGCAGTCTCCAAGCCCGACGGTTAGGACTGTGGGTTGGAATTATAATGTGTTTTGAATTTTATTTGTTTATGTAATGTGTTTTTAATGTATACAAAGGTCTGAGGGTTAGGTTTAGGGTTTGTAGACTTAAGTTTCAATCTTAGGTTTTGTTTTTTAATACAATGTTTTGAATACAAGTATTTTATGACTTGGAACATCAAATTACAAAACCCTTTTACAATAAATTTTCATAATGTGACATCACCCAATGACCACATCACTGAACCACACATTAGTGATGACAACAGAAAGATGCCCATGAACTGTACACTAACGATGAACTGAACCTATACAACTTATCTAACAAGATCCTCCTAGATCAATCCTCTCCACTTGAAAGATTTTGGACCACAAAAGTTTGATTTTAAGCAGACATCAGGTGAGGGTACAGTTCCCTAACTTTTTCGATTTCCATCCACCTTGCCTTGCTTAGATTCATGCCCTTGGAGTCCTACTTGAAGATATTCAACATCTACACACCTCAAAGATTGAATTTTCCTATCCAAGATGATATCTTCCTACAACTCATTCATATACTCAGGTGCCAAATCATCAATAGTCATAATTTGTGTATCTTCCTCGGGATCTATAATCATTGGAGGTTCATACAATTTCAGATTTTCCACATTTACAACTGAGTAAATTTGCATGTAAGGAGGTAAATTTAATCGAAATGCATTATTTCCAATCTTTTCCATAATCTTGAAAGGGCCATACCTGATAGGTTTCAGTTTCTTACCTTCTCCTTTCAATCTGTCTTTACTGATATACAACCATACCTGATCGTCGACTTGAAAATGATGATCGACTCGATGCTTGTCATCGTGCATTTTATACTTGGCCTAACTCTTCTCTAACTGATCCTGCACTGCTGCATGTATCTGTTGTATCCATTGAATGAACTTAACTTCTTTGTTCACATCATCATGTTCACACACTTTATCCTCTTCACCAAACACGATATCCATCATTGACTTCGATAGATACCCAAAACATGTTTCGAATGGTGATCGATTAGTTGATGTATGTAAGGCTCAGTTGTAAGCATGTTTCACATAAGGTAAAGATTCATCCCACAACTTAGGATGTTTACTACAATAACCTCGGAGAATATGTATGATTTTCCTGTTCACCATTTTAGTTTGTCCTTTGGTCTGTGGATGAAAAGTTGTGCTCTTCTTCAGATTTGTGTCCATGAGTTCCCATAAAGTGGACCAAAATTATCCTTCAAAATGAGTGTCTCGATCAGAACTAATGGAAGTAAGTAACCCAAAATGAACCCATAGAAGAACATCTTTGCAGTTTTTTCAGCTGTCACTTGGTTTTGCATGGAACAAGAATACACATCTTGTTGAATCTATCAACCAAAACATACAGGTAATCATGCCCTCTCCTGGACATAGGAAGTCCTCCAACAAAATCCATGGAAATATTTTCCCATGGTCACAAAGGAACTAGAAGTGGCATGTACAAACCAATCTTTCAATTGCTTGGTTTTCTGGTAGAACACATCACACATCCTTTAATGTATTTAGAAACAGTTTCATACATACGAGGCCAGTAACAATACCTTTGAACTTGTGCCATTGTTTTGCTTACTCCAAAATGTCCTGAAATACGAAAATAATGTGCTTCCCGGACAACATGTGCTCTTTCTGTCTGTGGTATGCATAACTTATCCAGATGATATAACAACCTATCATGAACATGATAATTGATTTCTTCCACTGGAGCACCATGAGTTAGTGATTCATAAATATCTTTGAAATCAACATTCGTACTATATTGTTCTATATAACTTTCATGCTTTAAACAACTACTATGTAGCACTACTGAAACATTCAAATATGGTCTAGATAACATATTAGCTACTTTGTTTGTGACACCTCTCTTGTACTTAATTACTAAGCGAAATTGCTAAAGAAATCCCATCCATCTATAATGATGAGATTGTTGCAACTTAGTTTGAGACTAAAGGTACTGAAGCGGCTAATGATCTATGTGAATCGTTGTTTCCTTACCCATTAAATAATGTTTCCACTTCTTAACACTTTCAACCAAAGTAAATAGTTCTTTATCATATGTCAGATAATTCATTCCTTCATTAGAAAAAGTTTCTGAATGAAAACAAATTTGTTTCCCTTTTTGAAGTAAGACTACACCCATTGCATAGCCACTAGCATCTGTTTCAATTTCAAATGGCTGTTGAATATCTGGTAAAGCTAAGATTGGTGTTGTGACTATTTTCTACTTAAGTGTATCAAAATATTTTTGTTGTTTACCTCCCCACTGAAAGGGAACTTTAGAACCTGTTAAAGCATGTAATGGTGAAGCAATCAAAGAAAACTGAGCAATAAATTTTCTCCAATACTGAATTGCACCTAAAAAAATTCTAACTTCAGTCACATTCTGTGGTCTTGGCCACTTAACAATCACATCGATTTTAGTTGGATCTATTTTTAAACTTCCACCTCCAACTATGTAACCAAGATAATTTAGTGAAGTTTTCCCAAACTCACATTTGGAAAGTTTAAGGTACAACTTTTCTCTGTGCAATACTTCGAAAACCTACTTAACGTGCTTAACATGCTCTTTTATACTGGAACTAAAAATCAAAATGTCATATAAGTATATTATGACAAATTTATCAATGTATGGGCGGAAAACATCATTCATAACCTGCATGAAAGTTACTGGTGCATTACACAAACCAAAAGGTATTACCAACCATTCAAATAGTCCCTGTCTAGTTTTGAATGCAGTGTTCCAGATGTCATTTTCTGTTGTGCGGATTTGATGATACCCACTTCTTAAATCTGACTTAGTGAAATAGATAGCTTTCTTCAGTTGATCAAGTAAATCATCTATCCTGGGAAGAGGATACTTGTTTTTGATTGTTATCTTGTTTAAGGCCCTGAAGTTGACACACATTCTCCAAGTCACGTCTTTCTTAGGAACTAAAATTATGGGTGAGCCACATGGAGATGAAGTAGATTGAATAAAACCTTTTTCAATCAATTCTTGTATTTGTTTCTTTATTTCTTCATTCTCTATAATTGATAGGCGATACATTCTGATATTAGGAAGAGGGGCATCAAACATTAATTATATTTCATGTTGTATTTCTCTTTTAGGAGGAAGAATTTTTGGTTCCTTAAATAGATTTTGAAAAGAATATACCACTTTAACCTATCTACCTTTGAACTGAGATTCACAACCTGGAAAAACATCCTGTCGATCCTTATGTTGTTCTTTTACAACCATAAGTACATATTTCATACTTGAACTTATTAATCTCTTCATCTGATTAACTGAAACTAAATCCAAGTGTGCTTTAAGTTTATGTTCCCTAACAATAAATTCAATCCCATCTTTCTTAAGATGATATTTATGCTCTTTCCTATAAAACATTGCATCACGATCATAGAGGTAAGGACTTCCTAGCACTACTCCACATATATCTTCTAGAATCACATCTAAATCCACTTCATCAATGTAGTTATTTGTTATGGAAAATTTTAACCGATGCTGCTTTGTGACATTAATATAAGTCTCTTTGTTTATCCAACCTAGAGGGTATGGTCTTGGATGATTATGTGTCTCCAAACCCAATTTCTTAACTAAATCTTCAGATATTAAATTTTCCTGTGATACATCGTCAAATAATGTATATAGCTTTGTGTGCTTAGAATTTATCCTTATGTGAAATAGTTCAACCCTTTTATCCTCATTTAGATGATTTCAGTTTGAAGAAGGTATAAAAGTGCTAGAACTTGAACCAGTATCAGAAGTTTTACCTCTTGAAACCATTGTGGTTATTTTACCTTCATCACTTAAGTTGAAGCCCAAATATTTTTGCATTGCTATATTGGCCTTATTCTCACCTTTCTTCTTCTGGAACTTCTTTGGTATGAGTTCTCGATGAAGTTTCCAACATTTGGACTCATCATGTCCGATCCTCTAGCAATGAGTACAAGTAGGTCTTTCACCTTCCTTCTGAGATGTCGTTGATCTCTTTCCCTTTAGATTGCCCTGCTTCTTGTTGTCTTTGGAATCTTTGATTTCAAATTGCTTGGATGGTTTCTATGAAAACTTGAATGGTCTACCATCTGATTCAACATGTATGGCTTGAACACACACTTCATCAAAATCATCAGGATTAAACATTAATAATGTATGCTGCAAATATGAATGTAAATTGTCGATGTATTTTCATAAAGTTTCATGTGTATCCAATGAAATACCAAGTGCCAATGCTTTCTTTTTGAACTCCTGAGTAAAATCCTGAACACTATGCCCTTTACCTTGCCTCAAATGTTGCCGATCAACAACAGCTTGCTGCATGTATCCTAAAGGATAGAATTGTTTCCTAAGAGCTTTTAAAAACTTAGACCATGAAGAGATGAATTTACCTTTCCGTTTTACATCTATTTGAGTTTTACTTTCCCACCAAATTAAAGTTGTTCCCCCCATTCTAAGTGTAGCTAACTTAATTTTCGTTTTATCGTTAGAAATGTTCTGAATACGATGACACATTTCTAGCTGCTTAATCTAGTTATCTAGCTTTTCAGGATTCATTTCACCATCATAAATAGGTAACTCAAATTTTACATCAAGTTTTAAAAGAGATGTTTTCTTAGGTTTATTTTCTGTTTCAAATTCTACACTGGAAGAAGAAGAAGAAGAACATGATCATGGAGATGATGGAGGTGAAGGAGGGTTATCAAAATTGCCTTTACCTTTGTCCTTCTTTGATGTCTTTGAAGAAGAAGCTGCATCTCTCGCAATCTTATCATCGTAGAGTTCTCCTAACATCTGCTGCATAGTCAAGAATTCTTGTTGAAACTGTATATCGCTCATCTTAGTTTCAGGATTTTCACCTGATCAAATCCTGTCATGGTCGACTTATGAGTGACTCTTTGCTTTCTAATCTCTCGATCAATCTCCTCGAGGATTCCTTCTCCATGTTGCAACTTTAACCTGGTTAACATTCACTGACAAATTCTAAAAACGCAACCTACTCTAATACCAAATTATAAGATTTGAAATGATCATATGTTAAACTGAAGTAGAATTGATTATGCCAACAATGAACTGAATTTTAACTTAAACTGCTTAAACCGTGAGAAGTGCTTGAGAAGAAAGACTTTACAACATATGATAAACATAAGCAAGATGTAAAAAAGAAGCGAAAAGCAACAAAACACAGTGATACCAGACAACAATATTGATTACAGAGTTTGTCCCTGATGGACTACATCTCTGTGTCTGCTTTCAAGATGGGCGACCACTTTATTAGGATTGAATCCGAGGAGGTCTATTACACAGAAAATTGACCAAACTGATCATGCACACAGGCACTTTTGGTCACTGTAACAAGAAATCTCTCTGAATTAGCTTTCCAACATCTGTCTCGGTTCCCAATTCTGACTCTCGATCCTCCTATTACACTGAAAAAAAAACATCCTATATCCTCCAGAATCTGCATACAAAACTCAAAAAACCACTCTCCCAAACTTCAATGAGAAAAATTGCCTTTATAACCCTACAAATGCATTCGAAGTCCTTCATGCCAAGTTTAGGAGTGAATGAGCTAGAAAAAGGGGTTCATATGCCTCGGTCTTGTCATTGTTTGACACCTAGGGATTAGATTCCATAGTATTTGAATTAACATAGAACTAAACTTCAATGAAAAAACCCAAAATAAACCATATAATAAACATAATCCATTGGCGGTTTAACTAACAGTCTGAGATTAGTTGACTAACAGCATGTGAACAGGCAGTCTAACCACAAGCTTCCACCGTTGCGGTCATCCTCTGGCGGTTTCGGCTAACAGTGGTGATGGTGCATGTGACTATGCATACCCTCTGACTGTTGCGGCTTACCTGGCAGTCTTACCCTCGGCGGTTCTATTCAAATTTTGCTGCGTGTTCATATGGTTGAAGTTTTCATGTTGCGATTATGTAACCTCCACCCAGTTTTCAGCTAACTACCATGGTTTACAGCTGACTGTTCACATGCTACGAGGTTCCAACGCGGATCACTGCTGCAGGAACCATTTTATGTAACCTTTGTCGCTTAGTTGTTTGGTCACATAGCACACGGTTCTGTTGCGGTCTCCAAGCCCGGAAGTTAGGACTGTGGGTTGGAATTATAATGTGTTTTGCAATGTATTGGTTTATGGAATGTGTTTAAAATGTTTACAAGGGTCTGAGTGTTAGGTTTAGGGTTTGTAGACTTAGGTCTCAATCTTAGGTTTTTTTTTAATACAATGTTTTGAATACAATTCTTTTAGGACTTGGAACATCAGATTACAAAACCCTTTTACAATAAATTGTCACAATGTGACATCACCCAATGACCACATAACTGAACCATACATTACTAATGACAACTGAACATGCCCATGAACTGCATGCTGACGATGAACTGAACCTATACAACTGATCTGACGAGATCCTCCTGGATGAATGGGAGATGATGTTTGGCTACATTTGCATAAGGAGCGCCTTGTTGGACCCCACTGCAAGAATTAGGGGAATTTTGAGGTCTAAAATGGGCCTCCTAAGGAAATTAAAAAATAATAGTGGAAATAATAAAATAAGATTACATTACATCATCAAATTTTAGAGGGAAAAAAAGGAAAAAAATATTTTTCCAACTGGTATTTTCAACTTATGTCCCTATGGATTTACTTAAATCTTGAGCGGAAACATTCATTGGATGAAAATTTGATTCCCCATCCAAGGAGTACCCATGGTGCATAATTTTGATGAACCCTACTACACGAAAAATTAGAAATATATTAAAAACATGATTGCAATCACATTTTTTATGTATTTCTCATTTTTTGTGTAGTAGGGTCCATCGAAAGTATGCAACATGGGTACTCCTTGGATGAAGAATTAATTTTTGCATCCAATGAGTACTCTTGCTTGAAATTTGAGTAAAAACTTAGGGAGATAAGTTGAAAATACAAGTTGAAAAAATAGTTTTATTATTTTATTATTTTTTAATCTTTCTACTTTTTTGCTCCAAAAATGGTGAATCATCCCCCATTATGGACATCATCTTCTTGAATCCTATTGGTTCTTATAAAGTTTATTTTTGTTGTACATTTTTCTTAGGAGGTCCATTTTAGACCTCAAAATTCCCCTAATGCTTCACCCACTCCGATATGAGTCATACACCATCACCAAGGTTGTAGGGGACAATGACTTCGAGCATAGCATTCCACCGTTCCTTGGTTTGCACCCAATTGTTATAGATCCATTTGGGCACATCACTCCCATCATTCAGATCAATACTATTAGGGCTCATCAAACCCTAATTCAGTTGCTACATGCCCTAGACAATTCACCACTTTAAATGTCTCCTTCCATGAGATTTTCTTTGCCTGAAGCCCTCCAAAGGTTCCTCCTTGAGGGACCAAGGCAGCCTTGGTTAGAGGTAAGTGCGCTTCATTGCAGTAGGCTCATGTCAGAGTGCTCTGCAGAGCACCCAGGGCTACTTTGACCTGCACTGGGCGAGATTGAGCGAAATTCACATAGGGTTTTGGGAATATTCTTATCTTTTGGAGCCATCTAAAAGATTCCCACACTTATCATCTCTTATGAGCTAGAAATTGGATAGGGAATGAGTTAAGTAACCTCCTATCCTCTCATCCCTTCCTCCATGGAAACTAACTCTAAGTTTGGAAGGCCATTCAATACCCTCATTTATGACCAAACCTCCTCCATTTACTTATAAATTGAGCACTCATCTAAGTGATCAAGGGCTGGACTTTGAGAATTTGTAAGGATATATTGTTGGTGTGATGATTGAGATTATAAGCAAGTATTGTTATGTTGTTGGAGTGCTATGATATTGATGTGATGTTGGTTGGAACCCAAGCTAGAAGAGTGACAATGGATCAAACTTCATGGTTGTAATTCTTCCTTCTACTTAATAAAGTTGTTTACACCTTTTTCAATATTCTTATCTTGATATATGATGTTTATATGTGTGAACGTATCTGATTCCATTTTCTTATAGTTGATAGATCTCTTGCTTTGATTGGTTCTTTGTCTTCTGTTTATGCTTGCAGGTACTTTTTGAGCGAATTAAGTTCAAGAAGGAGCAACAAGAGTCATACAAAGGAGACAAAAGGAAAGCGAAAGAACAAGTAGCTCCTTTGATTCCCTTTGTCTTATTTATCATCTATGGAAAAAGGATAAGTGATTTAAATCTTTCGTTCTCGGTATAACTACCTACCTAGGGAATTAGTATTCATCCGTAGATGCAAAATTCCTCATAGCAAATTGGCGAATCCATTGGGGAATGATCATCATTCTGGGTAGTTTACCTTCATCCTAGTACACTCTAGTAGACCTTACTTGCTTCCATTGATCTTCTTTCAACCTTTTTGAAGTGTTTTTTGGTGAAATTGTGATTGTAAGCCCTTAGAATGGCCTCTCTGGCACCAGTGCAGGTTTGGTCTAGAGACAGAGCGCTACAGAGCACCCTTGGCTTGAGGATAGTGCTCTGAAGTGCATTGTCTCCCATTCAAGGCTGCGCTAATCCTCCTTAGGACAAAAATTCCTCCTTTGAGTTGATTTGTTGCCAAATTTCCTTCTGTTTCTACTTGCTGAAAGGTCAATGATGCTTATTTCTATGAAATCAATTTGTGTTTCCTTTCCCAACCCTACGTTGTCCTTGATTGTTTAGTTTTCCTTAAATGATTTCTTTATCACTATCAATTCATTGTCAAAGTTATTTTATAGTCGATTAATCTTTGTTCAAAAGAAAGTGTCGTAAAAGTCTTCATTTCTTTTGAAATGGAACTATTGTAAAGTCTTCGTTCTTGCAAAAACATTGATTGATTGTATGTGCATTAGTTTCCTTTATTTCATCACAACATTAAGGGAATTGAAAAGAAAAACTTACATTGTTCATACTGTAGTTTGTGAATGCTTGATAGGAATAGCTGGGGAAATTTCATTAGGTGTGATCTTTGCTCTTTGTCAAAGATCTGATTTCCTTATCCCTTACTAGCTATGGTTTTAATTGTTAATTGAATGAAATAATGTTTCTCATGTTAGTTTCATTCTAGGAATTGCAAACATACATCACGTGGTGAACCTTTAAAGGAAAATTCATAAGAAGTTCAACTTAAAATTTATCTCAATTAACCTAATGAAGCATTGTAACTTAACACATAACATTTAGAGGTTCTAGACTAGAGACGTGTTCCGGTGACGTAAAACATAGCAGTTGTCATTAATTGTTTGTGATAAATTCTGAGTGTGATACCTCATTCCACGTACGTGAGTATATCATAGCACATCCACGTACCTTCGGGTATATAGGGCGGTGTTACAGTATGTAAATTATAAAGGAATTCTCTCACTGTGTGGTTTCGCATTAGACAGCGCTAACACGGATTAGGCCTCCACGTACTTTCGAGTATATATGGAAGGACTACAGTAGGTTTCTATCCATCCTTAGGTAACCAAGTTGGTCAACTTGTACATTGTGGTACACCGAACACAACATTTGGGGAGTTTGCTTGCCATACTTCTCAGTTCGCCAAGAGGTATTCTACAGTTCACAGTTGCCTGGTAATCATTTTGCCTAGATTATCCCTCTTTTGTTTTTTAATGTTATTTTGATTAAAATAAATTAATTAAACACAAATAACATCCTCCACACTCACTCCTTAGTTGATCTTAAGTTGATACATATGGAAACAACTCCGGAGTCCACCGATCAAGGAATTCCTTTTTATGGGAATCCTAGTCCTTTTCCTCCTTTTGTAAATATTGGTGATCCTTATATGGATACATTGTCCCTTCCAGGATCTACCATTGGCTTGCAAGTACGGTTGTTTTCAACCTCTTTGGTTCAAAATGTCATGATTTCTCCACAATTGAGTACTCCTCCAACTCGACAAAATCAACCTCTAGTTGTTCCTAAAGTTGACCCTTTGCCTTCTTCCTCGGTTTTTTCTTCCTCCCCTTCTTCCTCTTCGCCAAGTGAAAGTATTGATACTAGTAACCAAGTGGCTAAGAAGAAGAAGAAGAAGAAAATTTAGCAAGGGGGCATCCAAGCAACCATTGCTTTGAATGCAACTTTTGATGAGAAACTGACCGATAAGCCTCATAAATTTCGATATCCATGCAAACTTTGTATGGGATACCATCTTCTTCGATATTGTTCAAGTATTCCTCAGATCTTAGAAGAATGGTCCTCTCGTTCACATCATACTGTGTCATCAACTTCTCGAGATCATGTTGGTGACACACCATCAACTAGTGGTAGTAATGTTCATGGAAAGAAGGGTAAAGATAAGTTTCCCTATAGGTTATGTGAAGGGAATCACCCCACTCACCTTTGTCCCTATCTATAT
Organism: Pinus tabuliformis; assembly: GCA_031772625.1. Taxonomy (NCBI): domain Eukaryota; kingdom Viridiplantae; phylum Streptophyta; class Pinopsida; order Pinales; family Pinaceae; genus Pinus; species Pinus tabuliformis. The sequence continues at coordinate 1,019,560,733 of CM062818.1, read as the reverse complement.
GAAGCCAAAAAAGTGTTGGATAACCATCATGATTCTTTGCAACGACTTCCATCTGGTTACAAGAGACCTTCCCTTAATATTTCACTAGTTGATGAAGTGACTGACCCAAATAAACCGTCGGTCAAACCCACTCTCTCTGAATGTGAATGCCATGAGTCTATACCTGACCAATCACAGGTTGAGGAAATAGTTAACCTGATTTCACCTTCAATTAATCATACCTTTCCCGTAGAGAGTGAGTAGGATACCACTCAGGTTCTTTTCGTTTCCTCAGATTCCAATGAGCTTGGAGGCAACCTTCCTATTCCATCAAATCAGGAGGAAAATCCTCCCATTCTCGTAACTCAAGGGGGCAATTCTCACATTCTTATGGTACCCCCTCCAAGTAGTTTGGTCACTTCCTTAGATTGGAATCGACTGACAGGATGTCGTCTTCCTTCTTATGTGCCTTTCCAGATCATATTACAGGTTTGTAATATGATTTTACCTAGCACTATTATAGATGAAGGTGCATTAGTGAGAATCATTTCCTCCACTGCTTGGAAAGCACTCGATTCACCACCACTTATGCCTGTTACCCAAAATCTGTTGGATTTTAACATAGGAACCAGTCAACCATTAGGGATCCTTCCTCAGTTTCCTATTACATTGGGAGGAAAAATGGTTTATATCAATGTGATGGTAGTCCCAGTCCCTTTAGATTACAATTTACTTCTTGGGCGCGACTATGTTTATGAAATGGGAGCTATTGTTTCAACACTCTTTCAAGTGATGTGTTTCCCGCATGAAGGCAAAATTGTCACCGTTGACCAGCTTTCATTTCCCGGTCCAAATATGGATTCTAGTAAACCATCTTCCCTAAATGGTATTTTTTTCCCAATGGTATCTTCCCCACCACAGGTCAATTATGTGGCAACCCATTCCATGCCTACATCAACAGACGATTAATTCAGTGATGTTGTGCAGTATGTTTTGGGGGCATTGGAACCAGATCTCCCTAATGTTCTCCCATCTGATGAGAACCTCTTGGAAGTCATGACCTCTTATGGGTCATGATCAAAGGAATATGAGGATAGTTCTTTTACTGTGTCAACCTCATTAAAAAATGAAACAGCTCCCACGAGGATAGTTCCTTGTATCATGTCAACCTCACTAAAAAATGAAATGAAGGGTATGAGGACAATTCGTTGTCTTGTGTCAACCTCATTAAAAAATGAAACAAGGAATACGAGGATAGTTACTTGTCTTGTATCAAATTCGTTAAAAAATGAAACAAAGGTACGAGCATAGTTCCTTGTCTTGTGTCAAACTTGTTAAAAAATGAAACAAGGAATATGAGGATAGTTCTTTTAGTATGTCAACCTCATTAAAAAATGAAATATCTCCCACGAGGATAGTTCCTTCTCTCGTGTCAACCTCACTAAAAAATGAAACAAAGGGTATGAGGATAGTTCATTGTCTTGTGTCAAGCTCATTAAAAAATGAAACAATGAATACAAGGATAGTTCCTTGTCTTGTGTCAACCTCGTTAAAAAATGAAACAAAGGGTACAAGCATAGTTCCTTGTCTTGTGTCAAGCTTGTTAAAAAATGAAACAAAGAATATGAGGATAGTTCTTTTACTGTGTCAACCTCATTAAAAAATGAAACAGGTCCGAGAGCATAGTTCCTTGTCTTGTGTCAAGCTTGTTAAAAAATGAAACAAGGAATCAGAGCATAGTTCCTTGTCTTGTGTCAAGCTCATTAAAAAATGAAACAAGAAATCTAAGCATAGTTTCTTGTCTTGTGTCAAGCTCATTAAAAAATGAAACAGGGAATCTGAGTAGAATTCCTTGTCTTGTGTCAAGCTCACTAAAAAATGAAACAAGGTCCCCTGGAGCAAAGTTCCAAGTCGAGTCTTTGATTAGATCTCGTAAAATCCCAGTTGAGTCTTTCACTTGATCTTGTATATGAACCTTCATTCCATCCACCTCATAGCCACGAGTAGTCTACTTAAGTGAATGCAATGAAGCTTGGGGGGCATGCACCTAGAATCAAGTCATCATGCTGGGGGCATGTAAACAAATCTCAAGCATAGTTTTTCATGGTTCAAGCTTGGGTAAAAATGAAACTGGATCTCAAGCATATTTTTTCATTTCAAGCTTGTCTAAACATGAAACTAAATCTAATCATAGTTCCATATGGTTCAAGCTTGTGTAAAAATGAGCCCATCTCCATTTTAACCCTCATGATTTCCATTCTATCAGCCTCTTTTGTCAGATGAGCCTTGGTTTTTCTCCTTCCATCATCAATATCTTCTTGGTCGATCATACGCTTTCACTTGGTTTTTTTTACCCTTTTGAGGAACAATTTCAATGAGTGGTCTTATTAGCCAGCCTCTTCACACAAATCAACATGTTTTTAGAAGTTCTAATATCACCGTACCAGTTGCTATCCTAGACACCACTCGTTCCTCAAAGTGGAGTCCTATTTAAGCTCTTTTCAAACTCTTGAAACATGAAAATATTGTCGAGCGCTTGTCCTTTTCAGCTCATTAACGGATTGGAAATGACATCTACCCAATATAAGTTTAACCCTTTTTTAGACTGAGATAGATTATTTATGAAAAGAGAATATGTTGATCGAACATGGTCAATAGGTTCTCTCTCATATTATTTTGCACTTTTTCGAACTTCAGAGACAAAACTATGAAAAAGAACTTGTGGAGTTTTCTTTTTGTCCCTTTTCAAAATCTCTAAACATGAAAAGGACCGAGTTATCATTGTCGTTAAACTCATTAAAACATCAAATAGCGACAAACTTGTCCATCATGACATGACTGAGTTTCACCTTCACTAAAATCGTTAAAACATCACATAGCAATGGATTCACCCGAAGGGTGGAATTATACAACAAGCATATGCTATCCTCATCAAGCTTGATAAAAATAAAGAGGTATTAGTTAGTAATGACTGGGGAAAATGGGAAAAGGGGCAAACCACTTTATGGAAACAGGTCACTCTTGAACATGACACTTTCACTTCATCATTGTGACTATTTGGGTTGGGTTATCTGCTTGATGGTCATCATACCTTGGTCTATCATACCATCCATTACTTTTTTTTTTGGTCAACACTGCCAATCCATTCAATGTCACCGACATGTTCAAGAGAAGTCACTCATTTTAAAATTCATCCTTTTCAATACTCATAAACCTTCATTTTCATGATTGACATTCCTGAACCTTGTGTCGTCAGTCAAATTCCATATCCAAAATAATTACACTCATTTCATGGCGTTGATGTGGGATACATAAAGGCCCTCCTACGACGAGTCGCTTCTTGTCGACATCAACACATTATCCAAGAAGTTGACTTAGAAACACCCTTCCAGTACCTTGAAGCTTGCATACATCAATGACAGGTTTCTTACTTCCGAAAATAGGTTGAAATCATTGGCCTTCGACCGAAAGACTTTGTATGGTGTTCGACATCAAAACATCTATTCACACCATGTAGAATGTATTGTAATACCTTGAGGATCATTATCATTATCGGTGATTTCTCTCACGTATGTTAACGAATTACATCATTGTCTGGTAATTAGACAGTGTCTTCCCATGTTCGACTTCAGATCACATATTCGCATGGTTATATTTGTACTTGAGTGAATGATTGAATGAGATAGAAGACCCCAGATCTAGTTTCATCCATCCAGGCTGCGAATTCAAGAAATGTACCGAATCATCCGTACAATGGATTTACATTGATAGTCATCCTATCATGGGTCTATATCTATAGATGATTGTCTATGTACTTGTAATGAAAGTTTATATGTTGAGTATGGGTATGCCTCCCCTCAGTGATTCATGAGAAAAAATAAAAATATCATGATATTATGTATTGTAATTGATGCAGGTCACCAACCACTTTAGAACCTCCTCATCACATCATAAAGCATATCACTCGACATCATTATTTTCAACTTAATGCTTTAGTGGGCAGCTATTACAGATCCATTTGGTCACATCTCTCCTGTAATTCAGATCAGTACCATTAAGGCTCAACAAACCCTAATTCAGCACATGCCCTAGATAAGTCACCACTTTGAATGCCTCCTTCCCTGAGAGTTTCTTGGCTTGAAGCCCTCCAGAATTGCCTCCTTGAGGGACTAGCACAGCCTTGTTCAGGGCTAACTGTGCTTCAGTGTAGGTAGGCCCACGTCAGGGTGCTCTGCAGAGCACCTAGGCCCACTTTGACCTGCACTGGGTGAGATTGAGCGAAATTCACATAGGGTTCTGGGAATATTCTTATCTTCTGGAACCATCTAGAAGATTCCCACACTTATCATCTCATACGAGCTCAAAATTGGATAGGGAATGAGTTAAGTAACCTCCTATCCTCTCATCCCTTCCTCCATGGAAACTAACTCTAAGTTTAGAAGGCCATTCAATACCCTCATTTATGACCAAACCTTCTCCATTTTCCTATAAATTGAGCACTCATCTAAATGATCAAGGGCTGGACTTTGAGAATTTGTGAGATATTGTTGGTGTGAGAATTGAGATTATAAGCAAGTATTGTTATGTTGTCAGAGTGTTGTACTATTGATATTATGTTGGTTGGAACCCATGCTGGAAGAGTGACAATGGATCGGAATTCATGGTTGTAATTCTTCCTTCTACTTAATAAAGTTGTTTACACATTTTTCAATATTATTATCTTGATATATGATGTTTATATGTGTGAATGTATCTAATTTCATTTACTTATAGTCGATAGATCTCTTGCTTTGATTGGTTCCTTGTCTTCTGTTTATGCTTGTAGGTACTTTTTGAGTGAGTTAAGTCCGAGAAGGAGTGATGAGAGTCATACAAAGGATACAAAAGGAAAGCGAAAGAACAAGTAGGTCCTTTGATTCCCTTTGTCTTATTTATCATCTATAGAAAAAGGATAAGCGCTTTAAATCTGCTTTTCTCAGTATAGCTAACTACCTAGAGAATTAGTATTTATGCGTAGATGCAAAATTCATCATAACACTAGTGTTTAATGTAGACTGCCTTCGGCCACACTTTCTACCATTGTTGGACACATCCAACATTGCAGAACAACTCACACCAACATAGTTAAATATGTATTGCATGGAACATGCCACAACTGATCAGATCATGGACATGCAGATCAAGAACACTCATCAACAGAGGATCGAACTATATCCAGTTGTCAAAGCTGGTCAACTCCTTCACTAGGGCAAGTGGTTCACCAGGGACCAAGTTCAACAAAATTTCCTCACCTCGTGGAGGCTCTACATGCAATGGGTACCATTGCCTCCCGAGGAGGGAGGATAGCTACAGGTGGATATTGGTGGCGACCCACCTATTCCACCTAGACCTCTAGTTTGTCTCATATGTTTCCTTTTTTATTCTAGAATTTACTATTTTAATCATTTTTTCGGGTCCTCAACTTCCTGAGTAGTTTTGACACCCTAAACAGTGTTTTTTTTAGGTCCACAACATGCTAATAACTGTTGGCATGGGCCTATTTCAAATCTTGTAGTACACAAAGAGATCTTTCCAACAAGGTATCGTATGCACCAAACTAAGATAATATGACCAAGTTACAACCCTGGGAAGTTGGTTGCCCAACTAACCCCAACAGGGCCCAAAAACTCTTGTCGTTCCATCTCCTGGGGTTAGGGTTTTGGTTGTTTAGGGTTTTCCCTTGCTGTTCAATAATAAATAGGCCATTGAGCCTCATTGTAACATAGTTTATAGGCATGTAGCCGTCACATCTCTTCTCAGAGATAAGATATCATCGTCCGAGCTAGTTTATTTTTATTTCTATATGTAAGCATATTTCAATTCTTTGATATTAATGAAATGAAGTTTTATTTCTGCTCCATCTTTGTATATATCCGTATTTCTGTATTTTGTTGCATTCCTACATAAGTTTGTGTGAGTGGTATCAGAGCAATCTACTCTTTCTTTGTTTTTATTTACATGTCCCCACCAAGGTCAGGGTATAAGGTGTTAGGGCTCAAACTGGTTGAACCTTTTCAAGACCAACCTCACAAAACCCGATGACCTCTGATAGCAGAAGAAAAGAAAGATGATGGGGTAGGAGATCCTTTCAAAATATTGCTTGAGGAAGCCCTCGAGTGATGGAGGAACATGATGGTGGATAAATTTTCCCAGATCCTTCGACGGCTACCCACAAGTGACGCATCTTCATCAACCAACCAGGTTGGAGGCGCCACTCCTTTTAAGGTACAAGTCAACTTTGATATTTCCATATTTGAGGGCTAGATAGATACAGTTGTGGTAGATAAATGGTTAAATCTATTGGAAGGATATTTTTCATTTCATGACTTTTCCAATCAAGAAAATATTACTTTTTCACTTCTCAAAGTCACCCCACATCAAGGATTGGTGGGAAACCTACTGTGAAAAAAAGGACGGGAAGGAATCCTCATTGTTTTTAGCCACACCCACCTACAAATATTTCTAAGATGCCATCAAGGAACAATATTACCCTATCGGGAGCTATGAAGAAAAATACATAAAGTGGACCATGCTATGGCAAGGAAGGGACCAAGATGTTTCGGAGTTCACAAATGTTTTCCATACCCTTCACATGAACTTGGGTATCAAGGATTCTCAGTGGCATTTGGTACTCAAGTATTGCGGTTGTCTACACAAGTATATCCAAGATGAGATGGAGTTCCTAGACATCTCCTTGCTCGATACGACATACTGATATGTTTTCAAGATTGAGCAGAAGTTTAAACAGAGGAAGAGAGACTTTGGATATGTGAATCCAAAGCAAGGAAAAGGAACCCCCAAACCACGGGGAAAAGGACAAAGCCAAGTCGGGACGACCTAGGATAACCCATTGAATCCACAAGAAAAGAACAACACCATGAATACAAAGAAGGACACATGAAAATAGTGTGAGTTCCATAAGATCTCCACTCACAACACAAGTGAGTGTTGGACCAAATGGTCACTGGTGGTCAAGCTGAAGGCTTCTGAATCAAACACATGTTATGACTCTGAGTAAGAAATCGACAAGGGGAATTAAAAAGGGATGAAGATCATTAACATGGATCCCAGTGCCACTGTGGCCACCACTAAGATCCAGAATAATGAGTCTGAAGATCCATAGGAGAGGGAACACCTCTTCCACTCACATATTTGGGTGAAGGGTTCTCCGCTACAGTTCATTGTGGACAACGGGAGCCAAAAGAACCTTATTTTAGCAGAGGTCGTGAAGCGGTTGGGCCTATTGACTACAACACATCCACATCTGTACACCATCAGGTGGCTTCACCAAGGATGAGATCTTCACGTCAGCCAGTAGTGTCACCTTCCCTATAGCATCAAGCCCTTCACGTATGAGTTAATATGTGATTTTTCTCCTATTGAAATTTGAGATGTATTATTAGGACAACCATACTTGTGGAAGCGGCATGTTGTATATGAGTCTAAAACTCGCTCTATGATTATTACTTTGGGAAATAAGTTGTACAGGATATCGGAGGTAGTCCAACCTACCGCCATCTCTTTGATCACTACAAAGAAATGAAGTAAGATCATTTCCTAGACCAAGAATTTTTTTTCCTTGTGATTCGACCTAGGGACAAGAAGAAGGTTCTGGGCATGACTTCTAGACAAGGATTCTCCATAAAGCAGTAGTAGATGGACAAGGTCTTGGAGGAGTACATGGACATTTTCGCCTCACCTACAAGGATACCTTTGCATTGTCAGGTCAATCGTTCCATCGATATCACCCTAGGTGCACCGCTACCCAATGGACCAATCTATCCATGCTATATTATAGAGAACGATGAGATCAAGAGGAAAATTCAAGAGTTGTTGGTAGAGAAGAAGGACAGGACATGGAGACTCTGTATTGACTATCGGTCATTAAATAAGATCACTGTCTGGAATAGGTACCTAATCTGACACATTGATGACCTTCTGGACCAGCTAAAGGGGGCCAAATATTTCAGCAAGATTGACTTGAAGTCTAGTTATCACCTTGTTCCTATTGAACCTTCCAATGTGTGGAAGCCAACATTCAAATCCAAGGAGGTACTTTTCGAATGGTTGGTCATGCCTTTTGGGTTGACAAATGCCCCCACAACCTTCATGAGATTGATGGACAACATCTTGTGACCCTTCACTAATGCATTCGAGGTGGTTTATTTAGATGACATCTTGATATTTAGCCAAAGTTGGGAAGAGAACCTCCACCATATCCAATAGGTCCTTCAAACCCTTCAACAACACAAGTTGTGTGCCAATTTAGAGAAATTCACTTTTGGCATAACTCAGTTTCAATATTTGGGGTACATTATTGATGAGCGAGGTGTGCATGTGGACCCAGACAAGATACAAGTCATTCAATATTGGACAGCCCCAGCCACTCTAACAGAGCTTCGTAGCTTTCAGGGTCTTTCCAATTTCTACTGCAGTTTCATGTGTAGGTTATCTCATATCACTTGGCCTTTAAGTCAAGTCAACAAGTGCAGAGCAAAAGAAAAAAAATTTGGTCTGAAACCCAATATAAGTTGTTTTCCAAGTTGAAGTGTCGCCTCTACTCTGCACCAGTGCTCACATTACGAGACCTGCAACAACCATTTGAGATTGAGACAGACATGTTTGACTATGTTATTGGTGCAGTTCTTACTCAGCAAGGGCATTCAGTGGCTTACCATAGTGAGACACTTCCTGACACAGTCTGAAAGTATCCCACTTATGAAAAAATAATGTATTCTAATACGCAGGCCTATCGTCAATGGAAGCATTACATTATGGGGAAAGAAATAGTCATCCACACAGACCACTGACCCCTGCAGTTCATACATATGCAAGGGAATTTGTAGAACAATCACCATCAGGAATGGTCCACACACCTACAATAGTTCCATTTGAACATTAAGTACAAGAAGGGAAGCACCAATAATTTTGCAGACTTCCTCAACCGACCACCAGTCATGGCATTGATCACTGTGCTCGACTCTTGTGGGCATGAGACTTCAAGGTGGCCGCATCTTTACAAGAGCAACCCATAATTTGGCAACACATATGAGACACTCCTAGAAGGTAAGTAAGTTCCAAATTTTCAACTCCAGGATGCATTGTCATTCCACCTGGGACACATATATGTTCCTTCAAGCGGGCATACCAAGATGATTTTGGAGGCACACTTCAGGCGAGTCATTGGACATTTCAGAGTAGTGAAAAAAGTGGCAGTACTGCAAAAGTATTTTTAATGGCCAAACCTTCATCAGGGTGTTGGGAAGTACATTATATCCTGCACCGCTTGTTCCATTTCCAAACCAACCATTAAGAAGCAAGGCCTATATACTCCTCTGCCTACTCCTAGTCAACCTTGGGAATCCATCTCTATGGATTACATGTCGAGCCTTCCTTCTAATAAGCACAACAACGCCTATATTTTCATGGTCGTCAACAGATTCTCTAATATGGCCATTAGGGAAACCTGTAAGAAGAGTATCACAGTAGAGGCCACTATTATGCTCTTATTTAAGTAAGTGTGGGTACACTTTGGGATCCCACGGTCCATTATCTCAAATTGGGATAGCAAATTCCTAAGTGCATTTTGGTAAATTCTCAAGTCGATGTTCGATATCAAACTTACTACATCCATTGCTTTCCACCCCCAAATTGATGGTCACAAAAAGGTCGTCAACATGATGATTGTACAGATTATGTGCATGTACAACTCAAAGCATCCACGCACATGGGATGAAATCCTCCCCTATGTCTAGCACAACTACAATAGATCTCTCCATAGTTCAACGGGCCACAACCCCTTTCAGGTAGGGCTGGGATTTCAGACACTCTGTCCCATTTATGTGGCCATACCATTTTTAGTTACTCAGACAGATTCGACTCACATATAGTCAGAAGCCGAGAGGGATAATAGCTTCATTAAGTGCATTTAACACATCCTCCAAAAATTCCATGATATTTTGTACAAATCCAATGCTAAGTACAAGAAGCAGCATCATCTACATCGAGTGGAGCACAAGTTCTGGATAGGTGACAAAGTTTGGCTACATTTGCAAAAGGAGTGCCTCGTTGGAACCCACCGCAAGCTTTGCCCACTCTGATATGGGCCATACACCATCACCAAAGCTACAGGGGACAATTCATTTGATCTCATCATTCCACCATTCCTTGGTATTCATCCAGTGTATAATGTAGACCGCCTTTAGCCATACTTTCCACCATTTCTTGAAACATCTAACATTGTTGAATAACTCACACCAACGAATCTAAATCCAGACTGCATGGAACAAGCCACAACTAAACAGTTCATGGAAATGCATATCAATAACACTTATCAACAAAGGATCCATATATATTGAGTTCTCAAAGCAGGTTAACGCCTTCACTAGGGAAAGTGGTTCACTAAAGACCAATTTCAACAGAAATTTCCTCACCTCATGGAGGCTTTGCACGCAATGGGGAACATTTCTTCCTAAGGAGGGAGGACTAACCTAGGTGTATATTGGTGTCCACCCACCTATTCCACCTATACCTCCATTTGGTTTCGTCAGTTTCCTTGTTTATTGCATCATTTACTATTTTTAGCAGTTTTTCGGGTCCTAAACTTTCGGAGCAGTTTTGACCTCCTAAAAAGAATTTTTTTGAGGTCAGCAACAAGACCATTACCATAGATAATGGATTTTCAAAAATCCTATAGTACTTAGAGGGATATTTGCAACAAGGTATCATACATGCAAAACAGAGAAAATATGTCCAAGTTACGACCTCGGGAAGTTGGGTGCCCAACTAACCCCAACAGGGCCCACAAACTCTTGGTGTTCCATCTCCTGGGGTTATGATTTTGGTTGTTTAGCATTTTCCCTTGTTTTTCAATATTAAATAGGCCCTTGAGCCTCATTGTAACACATTTTAGACGAATGTAGCCACTAATATCTTATCAAAGATAAGCTACCATGACCCAAGTTGACTTATTTTTATTTATATATGTAAGAATATTTCAGTTATTTGATATTAATGAAATGAAGTTTTATTTCTCCTACATCTCTATATATATGGGTATTTTTATATTTTGTTGTGTTCCTACATAAGTTTGGATCAATGGTATCAGAGTTGTTTGCTCTTTCTCTATTTTTCTTTGCATGTCCCCAACGAGTCGGGGTATAAGAAGTTAGGGCTCGAACTGGTTGAACCTTTGCAAGACCAACCTCGTAAAACCTGATAGCCTCCCATGGTGAAAGAAAATAAATATGATGGGAAAGGATATCCTTTCAAAATATTGAACGAGGAAGCCCTCGATCGACAAAGGAACGCAATGATGGATAAATTTTCCTAGATCCTTCGATGATTACCAATAGGCAATGCATCTTCATCCACCAACCACGCTGGAGGCATGATCTGAAAATCACTCGTGAGTGATCTCAGTTAAATAATTAATGAATGAAGGTACTACAGACTCATGTGTTGGTGTGTGTCTATGTTATCTTAGGCAATGGATTGATCAGATTACAAAATACACAGACATTGGAAAAATGGAAAACAGTAAAAGAACACAGTAAGCAAATACAAGAACACAACACATTAATAAGGAGTTTACCCTATTCTCCAGGGCTACGTCTCCAGTCCAGCTTCAATGGTGGACTTCTTTCATTATGTCTTAAAAGTAGAGATTACAGTGAGGAGCTCAATTTGAGTCTCCTGAAACAGATAATGCTTGGTAGGGTGGTTCTTGGATTCCCCAAGCCACTAGAGTGCACAAACTCTTTCCTTACCAAATCTTGACCTCTCTGGTCTTTAATGGGATGATTCCAATTTGGTACCCAGATCTCGATAGATATCCTCACAGGGATTTCTTGAACCTCTCAAGCCTTTTTTCTGCTTGATGCTGCCTTATGCTGCAAGTCAGCTTGGCTCTCTGTTTTTTTCTACTTCTTGCTTCACTGTCTCTTTCGTCTTTTTTCATTATTCCCTTCTCTGGTTCTTCCTTGTTCTATTCTCTGTCTGTTCATGGCTTAAAGCCAATCTGTCCTTGACTGTTTGCTTCATCTTCTGCCCCTTCAGATAGCCTATTGTTGTTCACTTGGATTTCTCTGCCTCTGCGTCATCGCCAAAGTCTCACAAGGAAGTGGCCACTTGTCCTCTCACGAACTACATCAGCTCTTCCTCAATGGTTTGGTATTTTGGTTATGTTGTGAAATGACTCATCCAACAACTCAGTGGTCAAATTGGACTTCAAACTTTTATGTGTCACAACTTAATTCCCCCGTCAAATCCGGTTTTCCATCGGGTGCAATCTTCGCCGTCAGATTTGGAGCCCCCAATTCCTACAGTGTTCGCTCTCATCGCGCGGTTGACTTGCTCGACCATTAACCCGCGATGAGAGGTGGTTTTCTCTCTCATTCGCCAGACACGCATCGTGCAATGAATGGAATCGCTCGTCCTCCTTCCAAATCCACTTACCACCCAATATGCATCCGATATTTTGCCGGTTTTGGAGTGCGGGGCCCACCTTTCACTTTAGCGATTTCCCTATGGTTTCTTGGCTTCCCATGCGACCGAGCGATCGAGGCATTTTCCTTCTTGAGGGGTTTCACCTGCGCATCAAAAACAACCTCTGTTTTCCGATCCGAGCTTCGTAACGCCAGTTTACCTCCTGTGTGGTCTCCATGGGCCTCGGTCAGCGCACTTTGACTAAGGTCCTCATCTGGCTATAAACTGCCACTGTCTAGAGGTCTTCATGATAGCTCTTTGTTCATAATTTTGAAGTCTGTCCTGATTTGATAAAGTCATAGCACTTTGATAATTTTCATGGATCCAATTTGGATCACGACCTTCCCACTAAAAAATCTTTTGGACCACCAAAATTTGGTTTTCAAGCATGAACTAAGTGAGGGTACAATTGTCTCACTTGTCCAATATCTATCCACTTTGCACTGCTCGGATTTGAACCATTGAGCCCAATTCTGAGGTACTCAACATCTCCCCTGCACGTTATCCTCACCTTCCTGTCCAGAACTGTGTCTTCCTGCAATTCATTAAGATATTCAGGTAGTAGGTCATCAATAGAAGGCAATTGACTCTACTCTTCAGGATCCTCAAGTAGTGAGGGTTCAAACAATTTCAAGCAATCTACATTCACGACTAAGTAGATGTGCATGTAAGCTGGTAGATCAAGGTGAAAATCATTCTCACCAATCTTCTCAAGTATCTTGAAAGGTCCATACCTGATAGGCTTTAACTTTTTACCTTCACCTTGCATCCTGTCCTTGCTGATATACAACCAGACTTGGTCACCAATTTGGAAATTATGCTCCAACTGATGCTTGTCATGCCTTGCCTTGTATTTGGCTTGGCTCTTCTCCAGCTGTTCCTGTACTGCCTAGTGGATCTCTTGAATTTGTTTAATGAACCTAGTTGTCCTGTCCACATCACTGTGTCCCTCAAGTATGGTGTCTTTACCAAAGACAAAATCTAAAGGAGACCTTGGTGTGAAACCAAAACAGGTCTCAAAAGGAGATCTATGTGTAGAAGAATGTTTTGCTCCGTTGTAAGCATGTTGCACATAACATAAATGTTCATCCCAAAGCTTAGGATGCTTGCTGCAATATCCCCTGAGCAATTGGATCACTGTCATGTTGACTACTTCTGTCTAGCCATCTGTTTGTGGATGAAAAGCTATGCTTTTCTTCAATTTGGTGTCCATCAGTTCCCACAGTCTTGACCAAAACCTCCCCACAAATCAAGTGTCTCGATTAGATAAAATGTAAGTGGGAAATCCAAAATGAACCCCTACATGTTCAAAAAATAGTTTTGCAGTTTGTTCAGCTGTAATCTGTTTATTACAAGGTATCAAAATACACATTTTGCTAAACCTATCCACAACAACATACAGATAATCATGACCTTTCCTAGATTTAGGCAATCCTCCAACAAAATCCATGGAAACACTTTCCCAAGGGTGAAAAGGAACTGGTAATGGAGTGTACAAGCCTAGTTTTCTATTGATGGGCTTGCTTTTAGCACACATAGTACACCCTCTTACATATCTAGAAACTGTCTCATTCATTTTTGGCCAATAACAAAATATTTGCAGCTGTGCAACTATTTTACTTACCCCAAAGTGACTTGATATTAGAGAAGTGTGTGCTTCTCGAATTATCTTTACTCTTTCAATTTGTGGAATGCATAACTTCCCACAATGGTATAAGAGTCGGTCCTTTACATGATAATCTAATTCTTCTACTATTTTGCCTTGACTTAAAGTTGCGTATACATCTTTAAAGTCTATATCTTGAGCATATTGTTCAATGTAGCTCTCATGCAACCCAAAATTATGCTTAAGTATAGTAGATTCATTTATAATGGGCCTAGATAACATATCTGCAACTTTATTGTGTATGCCCTTTTTATATCTAATGAATAAATGAAACTGTTGTAGAAAACCCATCCATCTATAGTGCCTTGATTGCTGCAGCTTAGTTTGGGAATGTAGATATTGAAGTGGTTAATGATCAATATGTATTACTGTCTCTTTTCCCATTAAGTAATGTTTCCACTTTTTCACACTCTATACTAATGCATACAATTCTTTATCATATGTAGGATAGTTAACTACTACAAAATTAAATTTCTCAGAATGATAACATATGGGTTTACCATGCTGTGTCAACACTACTCCCATGGCATAGTCACTGGCATCCATTTAGATCTAAAATGGTCTTTGAAGATCAGGCAGTGCTAGTATAGGTGTTGTATTAATCTTTTCTTTCAAGGTGTCGAAGGCTTTTTGTTGTTTTCCTCCCCACTGAAACACCTTGTTCAATCTTGTTAAAGCATGTAAGGGAGCTTCAATTAAGGAAAAGTTAGAAATGAACTTCCTCCAATATTGTGTTGCTCCTAAGAAGCTTCTAACTTCTGTAGTAGATTTGGGTTTAGGCCAGTTTACAATGACTGCCACCTTAGAGGGATCTATCTTCAATTCACCACCCCCTACTATAAGGCCCAAATAATTTAGAGATGTTTTTCCAAATTCACATTTTGAGAGTTTAACATAAAGTTTTTCTCTTTTCAAAACATCTAGTGTCTGCTTAACATTCTTTAAGTGTTCTTCCCACGTTTTGCTAAATATTAGAATGTCATCCAGATACATAATAATAAAATCATTAAGAAAAGGTCTAAGTACATCATTCATTAATCTCATGAAAGTAGCAGGAGAATTAATTAAGCCAAAAGGCATAACCAGCCACTCATACAATCCCTGCTTTGTTTTGAAAGCAGTCTTCCACGTATCTTGTTCTGCAACTCAGACATGATGGTATCCACTATGCAAGTCTAGCTTGGAGAAATAAACAACTTCTTTCAATTGATCTAAAATATCATCTATGCGAGGAAAGGGATAACGATTTTTGATTGTTATCTTGTTCAGTGCTCGATAATCAATGCACATTCTCCACGAGCCATCTTTCTTTCTCACCAAAACGATTGGTGACCCACATGGTGATGTGCTAGGTCTAATGAACCCTTTCTCGAGCAACTCCTGCACCTACTTCTTGATTTCAGAATTCTCTAAAGCGAACAACCTGTACATTCCAATTTTAGGCAATGGAGCATATTGCTGCACAATAATATCATGCACTATTTCCTTTTTGGGTGGCAGACCTTTAGGTTCTTGAAACAAGGTATCATACTCTGAAACAACCTTTTCTAAATCAGCTTGTTGTTTAGCATTATAGCCCTCAAATACATTGGTTTTATCAGGTTTCTTTTCCTTTACAACCATCAATAAGAATTGTTTGCATGATTTTATCATTCGTTTCATCTGCCCTGAGTTTATGAGAGTATAATTATTCTTGAGATTATGAGTTCTTACAAATTATTCGATTCCATCTTTAACAAGTAGATACTTGTTCTAAGCTCTATAGAAAATAGCTTTTCTGTCATACAAGTAAGGACTTCCTAAAACAATTCCACATATATCCAAAGGAATTATGTCTAACTCAACCTCATCTACAAATGCTGACCCAAATAAAAACTTGAGTTTGCATTGTCTAGTCACTTGTAGTTGTGCTTTCTCATTCAACCATCCTAATGGGTATGGTTTCTTATGAGGTATAGTTACTAATCCCAACTTCTTTATAATTTCTTCAGAAATTAAATTTACTTGTGAGCCACTATCAAACAAAGTATCAATATTTTGATGTTTGGAAATAACTCGAATATGGAAAAGCTCATGTCTTTTTCTCTCATTTTCTTCATCAACAATAGATTGTGTATAATTACTAGTAGATGCTTCAGAATTCTTACCTTTTATACCTGTGGCTGCAATGGTTGTTTCATCTCCTGAGTCTGACCCCAAATCTTTCTGAATAGCTGCAGTAGTCTTCTTCTTCTTGCCCTCGAACTTCTTAGGTCTTAGCTCTAGATGTAGAATCCAATAATGCTCATCATCATGCCCATCCTTTTTATAGTAAGTGCATGAAGCCTTGCTTTTCTGTGCAGTGTTAGCCTTCCTTGCTTTCCATTTCTGCTTTCTTTTCTCCTTACTTTTTCTTGTAGTGGGTTGGGATGATTTCCCAACTTCTAGACTTCCACTCTTTCCTCTAGCTTCTAGATGAGTAGCTTGTACAGATACTTCATCTATACTAGTGGGATTAAATATGAGGATAGTGTGCCTCATGTAGTTGTGTAGACCACCAATGCATTTCAACAGAGTCTTAGGTGAGTCTAATGAGATTCCTAGAATCAATGCTCTCTTACTAAATTCTTGAGTGTACCCTTGCACACTTTGCCCTTTCAACTGTCAAAGATTTTGCCAACTCATCATGGCTTGCTACATGTATACCAATGGATAAAATTGCTTTTTGATTGCATAAACAAATTCACTCCAAACAGAGATAGTCTTACCATGTCTTTTCATGTCAGCTTGGGTCCTGCCTTCCCACCAAACCAACGCAGTGCCTCCAAGGTGTAGGCTTGCCAACTGAATCTTGCTCTTGTCTGAATCGATATTCTGCACTCTGTAATAAACATCAATTTGTCTAATCCAATTGTCCAGCTTTTCTGCATTCAAATCTCCATCATATATAGGTAAATTAAATTTAATGTCTAGTTTGATCAAAGATGTTTTCTTTTTGTGTTCGGGGCTATTAGGAGGTGTGAGAAAGCTTTCTTCTTTCCCTTTGCCTTTTGAGTGGTCATGTAAATGTGATGCATCTTCTCCTTTGTCTTGTTTAGAGCCTGATGAATCTTCATCCTTGTGTTTTCTAAAGTCCCTGTACATTTCTTCTACCATGGACTTTATGGCTAGGAAACTATTTATGAATTGAGGGTTTGGCCCCATAGAACCTTCCTCTAACATTGTCTTCCGACAATAGACTCTCCCAATTTCAGGATTAGTTTCGATCAACTCTCCTTCTCCTAATTTGAGCTTTGATCTAGTTAGCATTCAACAGCTAAACCAACACGATCTTGTCTAACCTTAACAGCCTAGAGCTCTGATACCACTTGACCTAAAAATTACTCATGAGTGATCTCAGTTAAAAAATTAATGAATGAAGGTATTACAGACTCATGTGCCAGTGTGTTTCTATGTTTGTTGTTGGGAAAAGTATCCAATACGGAATGACCCTATCCCACTCTAAGGGTGATAGTACCTCAGCAACAATCAAAGCAAAGCTATTCGAGATTACTTCTTTATGAGATGTAAGAGAGGGGAGAAAGAGATCCACTAACCGATGTCTTCCGCTAATGATTGATCCAATCTTCTCTCGTTGCTGCTTGCTCCCAGCTCCTTGCTCTTTCACTGGCCCAGCTACACCAAGGTCCTGCAAAATGGCAAGAGAGGGAAACTACAAGAAGCATACATTCATAATTGATTCAAGGATTAGAATAAATCAAATACACAAGTCTAACAATACACCATTGAAACACATGCATATAGAAGAACCTCAAATGCTTTATTAATGGAAGAAGTAAAGTTCAGGAAGTGATACAACCATAAGAGGCCCAATCCAGCATCACCTCCCAGCAGAAAGAAATCTCCTCTTCACCTCCTTCAAAGCAAATCACCCAATAGTTCTATACTCAAACCAACAGCACTTCCTTACATTCACTAGATTCCAGCCTCTCTAGACCTCATGAGAGAGCTCTATATATAGGAGTTTTGGAGAAAGGATGAGTCAGCTTGAGCTTGGCATGAAGCTGACTAGTGTCCTCTCTCACTTTAGTTATTCTTCAGTTCTTGAGTCCACTTGGAGGTTCTTGCTTCCACTTGGAGATCTAGACCCTCTTACTCATCACCAGTCGAATTCCCTGATCCAAGTGTCATTTTGGAAGCTTCCTGGGCATTGACACCTTGAGGAATGACTGTGCCACTTGTCCAAACTCGCCCAACGCAGGTAGCCTTCTTTGCAGTTGACATTCAGCGCAGGTACACAGTGGAGCAGTTGACATTCAGCGCAGATGCTCAGTGGAGCAGTTGACATGATCCAGAATTAGCTTGTTTTTGAGTGTTTTCAGGTGGAGAACTGATATTCAGTGCTGTGGTTTGCTGACCTTGTTCCTCTAGGGGTAGGAACAACATGTTTAGGGACTTTGGATCCCTCAGATATGGACATTTCATGCTTCATGCTGTAAGGCACAAAAATGTCTATAACAGTTGCCCCCTAAAGTATGAGGTCGTTTATCGGGTGAAATGCTTTATTAGGAGGATCCGAAGTTCATTCAATCGTTGAGAGGTGACCTGTAATAAAATAAAATACAATACATTATTTTTCATTCTGCTTTCATGATCTAGCTGAGGCGGGCATTCCCATGCTCAGCTTTATAAATTCATTTTGGTACATAGAATAGACGATCGTCTGATGGTAGACTGATAATTCTCTGCTGAAATTAACATCCTTTGAGTAGGATGATCATCTGCTGCAATGATGTACATGTCAAATGTCTTTATATTTCCTGAATATATATCGCAGCCCGGATGGATGAAACTAGATCCGGGGTCTTCAAACTCGTTCGATCTTCACTCTAAGTACAAGTCGATCCATGTGAGAATTGCGCTGAAGTCGAACATGGAAAGACATCGCTTGATTACCGGTCAATGATGTAAACCGTTAACAAGCGCGAGAGGAATCACTGATAATGATAATGACCCTCAAGGTACTGTAGTACAATTCACGTGGTGTGAATATAGGACTTGGTGTCGAACACCACGCAAAATCTTCTGGTCGAAGGTCATTGATGTATACCTGTCGCCGGAAGTGAGAAACTTGCCATTGAGGCATGCAAGCTTCAAAGTACTGAGGGGGGTTGTTCCTAGATCAAATTCTTGGATAATGAGCTGAAGTCGACAAGAAGCGATCCATCAAAGGAGGGCCTTAATGAATCCCACATCAGTGACATGGAATGGAGCTAATGATTTTAGTGGAGGTGAAAACAATCTGTGACATATGATTCAGGGTGGCGATCATGGGTGGATGAAGGATAATGTATGGCAGTGGACGGGACACTGTTGACTCTTTCTGAACAACATCTCTTGAACATATAACGACACTGATGCGATGGATCGGTAGCATTACCCCAAATGTGGATGGTTTGGCGAGACCATGGTGATGAGACCGGTGAATGAAACAACCCAACCCGATGTGATACGGAGGAAAAGTGCCATGTTCAAGAGCGACTTGCTACCATTAAAGCTTTGAGGTTCTCCCAATTTTTCCCCAGTCATTTCTGACCAGTACCTCTTTATTTTTGTCAAGCTTGAGGAGGATAACATATGCTTGTTCTATAACCTGCCCTTCGGGCAAGCCCATCGCTATGTTTTAACGAGCCTAGTGATAGGGAAACTCGTTCTCGTCTAAAGACAAGTTTGTCGCTATTTAATCATTTTAACGAGTCTAACGACAAGGAAAACTCGGTCCTTTTCATTTTTAGAGAGTCTGAAAAGGTACAGAAAGTTAACTCCAAAATTCCTTTTTCGTCATCTAATCCCTTAAGTCCGAAAAAGTATAAAACAATACAGAAGGGATGAGTTTTCGATAACTTTAACGAGCCGAATAAAACAAGCGCTCGACCTTTTTGTGCAATAATCCCTCAGGTCCAAAAAGATTAAAATCTAGAGGAGGGATAGCTCTTCCGGTCATTTTAACGAGCTGGAAGGCCAAAACTCGGCAAACTTTTCATATTTTACGAGTCAAGAGAAAAGAGCTCAAAGAAGACTCGTCTTTTGAGGAACGAGTGATAAACAGGGATAGTAGCAGATTCCAGGTACAGGTTGGAATTTTCCAATCACGGCAGTGTCACAAGGATGGCTAGGTGAAATCACTCTTCGCAGCTGTTCCTCAAAATGGGTAAACAATCATATGGAGGTGAACGATCGACCAAATGGAATGGAGGTGGCAGGTGCAAAACACGACCAAGGCTTTTATGGCTAATAAATTTACGATCACAGTGGTTATTTACCGGGATAGGTTCATTTTTTATTTAAAAATGAGCTTAAACTCTGGGGGAAACATTGCTCATTGCTTATATTTATTTTTTAACGAGCATGAAGACCGCGTTAAAACTGCTCAGATCTTGCGTTTATTTTTTAACGAGCATGAACTTTATGCTAAAACTGCTCGATATACCAGTCATAAGATAAGAATGTCTCCTGAAAGATCCCATTTTTTATAGAGCTCGCGCCTTACCAAAGCTATGCTCCCTCTCATCCTTTCTTTATGCAAGTTTGGACACGGCTAATCCCAAAAACAGATAAATAACCGCTCTTAGCTTGCACTCCAAAAGGTTTGCATGCCCCCAGGTATAAAGTACAATTTCAAGGCTGCCCCTACTTATCCATCAAAACATTTTGTTTTAAAGGGTGAGGCTTGCCTCTTTCTGGTTACCCAAAGATTGTTTTGTTAACTTCTTCAAACGAAAACATTTCCTCGGCACTGTCTACCGAAGTAGACAATGGTGAATGACCTTTGTCAAACACGTGACCTTAACAAAAGAATCCTATTCTAGAACAACCCCTCTTCCATCCACGGACGGGGTACGGACTAGTCATATTCTCTCGCGGAAATTCTACCTTATACCCAAGGTTTCCTCTGCCCGAAGCAGACCAGGATGCATGCCCCCTGGGTTCCAGTCCCATCTTTCTGAATCACTCGCACTCATCGGGAAGGAGGACTGGGGGTGGAGACATTTCTTGATTGAAAAGACCATTCAGGGTTGGTATGTGACTATTTGCGATGCGTGATCCTGGAAATGAAAGTTGGTCTACGAGCTTGACCATCCTTCCTTCGTGCGGAAAACACATTACTCTAAAGAGTGAGGAGACTATTGCTCCCATGCAATATATATAGTCTCGTCCAAGGAGTAGGTTATAATCCAAGGGTCCTTGAACGACCATCACGTTCATTTGAACGGTCTTCCCTTTCAATGTAACAGGCACATTGGGGAGGATCCCTAATGGTCGAATGGTTCCTTTATCAAAACCCGAGAGATTTCTTATCTCGGGCAAAAGCGTCGGGGAACCCAGTGCTTTCCAAGCAATAGAGGAAAGGATACTCACAGACACCCCTTCATCAATGATAGTGCCAGCCATTACCATTCTGTAAATTTGGACTATGATTCTGAATGGTATACTGGCTGGCAACCGGGGTCTGCCTAGTTGGTTCCAATCAAAGGACACAACCAGGTTGCTTGGTGGTGGGACCGAATACACGGCCGGATATGACCCTGACGATGTTCCTTCCTGCGATAAAGGAATGGGCGCATTGCCCTGACGCTCATCAGAGTCTGTGTTGATGAAAAGAATCTGGATGGTGTCATCCTTATTCTCTTCAGTGAGGGTGTCATTTGAAGATGAATCTTCATTGACAGTGTCATTTGAAGATGAAACCTCCGAAGGCAGAACCGGGTCAACTGCCGTTTCGACCTTTGGACTTTCGTCCGGTCTGGATTCAGTAGGTTCATTTTCAATGACTGACGCTTCAGCCGACCACTTGAGTGGGCCAGCTGTATTTTCAACCAACGAAGGACTTGGCATGAGTTTTTTGTATCCAGGAGGAAGTCTCAGTGGTGAAACCGGGCGATCTTCCAAAACTCTCTTCGCTTCATCTAAGAAGGGACAACGGTGGATGGCGTGATCGCCTTCACACAGTCTGCAGGGGGATCTTGCTCCCCCTTTTTGTCTTGAACCTTCACTTTCGCTGGTTGACGGTAAGCATTCAACATGGCTATCAGAGGCTGATGCTCCCGAACTGTGCAAACGAGGGGACCAGTCCCTTAGTATCCGGGGAATACAGGGACAATCTCTATGGAAGTGGTCTCCTCTACATATGACACATGGCGATTTAGGCCCGGTCTGTGCTGTGTGTGGATTTTTGTCAGATGTCTTTTGCTTGCCCCCAGTCGCCTTAGGCTCCTTCTTCTTCTTCTCTCTCTTCTTCTTCTCCTTCTTCTCCATGGGAGCTTGGCTTTTGCCGGCTCTACCTTGCGAAGATGAAGGATTGGAGGAAGAGTTATAGGAAGTAGAAGGCTGGTGGGCAGCTCTAGACTGATCTAACTGTTGACTCGACTGTTCAAGAACCATGGTGTTCTGAACTACATTGGTTGAGAATAGCCAAATTGGCAGGGCAATTGTCAGTCCTGGAAGCGACAATGTGGCCATGTGGGGCGCACCAACTTCTCCCCAAGAGGAGAAAGGACTAGGATTTCCATCATGTGGAATTCCTTGGTTGGGGCATTCCATGTTTTCTACCTACAGATCAACGCAGGAATAGGAGGTGATTATGTTCCGTTTAAAATAAATTTTATAACGACGCTTTAGACACAACTTGCTTTTTCACTTTTTAAGAGTCGAGAAAAAGCTAAAGATGACTCTAGTCTCCTTCGATGTTTTAACGAGCCCGAAGTGACAAATGCTCGGATGGACTTTTTCAGTTATAGAGTTTGAAAAAGGCCAAAAGAAACTACTCTGGAGATCTAGGCAGAGGGTGTGCCAAACTTTTCGCAAAACCACAGAATACGTTTTATGGTACGAGTGGTCGATCTTCGTGAATGCTGTGTTCACTGCATTGCGATCAGTAGGGCGGCCGACACGGTTTCCTATGGATAAAGGCTTTGTTCCTATAGGGGTCTCCCAATATATACGCGACGGTACGTGGGAGCACAAGTCCGTATTGATACTTATCGCTTCACCGTGGAGGAATCACCCAACCACTTAACGCTAAGATATCACGTTTAACGACGCCGGAACACGTCTCTAGCTTAGACCTCTATGTGTTTGCGTTATGTTTCAATGCGTTGTTATGTAAATTCAATTTATTTTAAGGTTGATCTTGTTTAGCAGTTTGCCTTTATGGATCACCACGAGATGTATAGTAACACTCCTAAATGCAGTCTAAGATGATAAGCAAGCTTTTCAATCTTTCAACTTTGAAAATCTTAACTACTGAGGGAAAAGAAAGACATCATCTTTTCACACAGATCATAGAGCACACACTAATGCACTTTTCCTAAATCAACATGCAAACTGTCAAAATGCACATGCACAATGTAGGTATTTCTTTTCTCTTTCTTAATGTTGATGTAATACAAAAAGAAAGCTGTTGTATAACTTTGAATTCAATTTCAAGTGAAAGCAAACAAGCTTGTCCAAAATCAAAAGACACCTTAAGATTTACTTGTTTCGACACTAGAAATATATAAATTCAAACCATATGACGAAAGCAAAAGCTCAATCAGCTATGAACAGCAAACAAACTAACTCTTAGGATCAAAACGACACTTATCACAGGTCTAGATCTAAGAGGCCACAGCAAGACTAGTTCACTTTTCGTTATGGGAAACTGCAAATGATATAAGAAATACACAAAGAACAAATACAGTTTCTTTATACAACCGAGGCGGAATAGTGGAAAGGAAAGTTGGTTTCAGATAGGTACATTGACTGATAACGGGCTGCAAAAACAAGGATGAAAACAGGGCAATGAACAGCAAGGAACCCCAGTTGCACAAGGCAAAACTGGTTCAACGCAGGTAGTACACTGTCAGTTTGACATTCAGCGCAGGTAGCCCCTTCGGGATCTGCGCTGAAATGCAGACTGCCTTCACAGTGCCTGCAATGAAGAGATAAACTTTCGTTTTTCTCAGTTTCCGGGTCACAGATTGCTAAAAAATTCACAGTTTTTGGCCAAATCAGAAGCTATCAATCAAGTACACACTAAGGGATGAAAAGGAGGATGAAAAGCTATCACTAAGAGCTATTTAGAGTCCTTGTGGATCAGCTCTTCAAATCATAAACATGCCCAGAAACTGAGCTAGAGTAGCTGCCCTCTACTTTGCATTTGAAAGATCCAAATGCAGTTCGATTCGGTACTCCCTGTGTTTATGAAATGAATAGCAAAAACACAAACAACCAACAAGATACGATCCCCAGCGGAGTCGCCAATTTGTTGTTGGGAAAAGTATCCAATACGGAATGACCCTATCCCACTCTAAGGGTGATAGTACCTCAGCAACAATCAAAGCAAAGCTATTCGAGATTACTTCTTTATGAGATGTAAGAGAGGGGAGAAAGAGATCCACTAACCGATGTCTTCCGCTAATGATTGATCCAATCTTCTCTCTTTGCTGCTTGCTCCCAGCTCCTTGCTCTTTCACTGGCCCAGCTACACCAAGATCCTGCAAAATGGCAAGAGAGGGAAACTACAAGAAGCATACATTCATAATCGATTCAAGGATTAGAATAAATCAAATACACAAGTCTAATAATACACCATTGAAACACATGCATATAGAAGAACCTCAAATGCTTTATTAATGGAAGAAGTAAAGTTCAGGAAGTGATACAACCATAAGAGGCCCAATCCAGCATCACCTCCCAGCAGAAAGAAATCTCCTCTTCACCTCCTTCAAAGCAAATCACCCAATAGTTCTATACTCAAACCAACAGCACTTCCTTACATTCACCAGATTCCAGCCTCTCTAGACCTCATGAGAGAGCTCTATATATAGGAGTTTTGGAGAAAGGATGAGTCAGCTTGAGCTTGGCATGAAGTTGACTAGTGTCCTCTCTCACTTTAGTTATTCTTCAGTTCTTGAGTCCACTTGGAGTTTCTTGCTTCCACTTGGAGATCTAGACCCTCTTACTCATCACCAGTCGAATTCCCTGATCCAAGTGTCATTTTGGAAGCTTCCTGGGCATTGACACCTTGAGGAATGACTGTGCCACTTGTCCAAACTTGCCCAGCGCAGGTAGCCTTCTTTGCAGTTGACATTCAGCGCAGGTACACAGTGGAGCAGTTGACATTCAGCACAGATGCTCAGTGGAGCAGTTGACATGATCCAGAATTAGCTTGTTTTTGAGTGTTTTCAAGTGGAGAACTGATATTCAGTGCTGTGGTTTGCTGACCTTGTTCCTCTAGGGGTAGGAACAACATGTTTAAGGACTTTGGATCCCTCAGATATGGACATTTCATGCTTCATGCTGTAAGGCACAAAAATGTCTATAACAATGTTATCTTAGGTAACGGATCGATCAGATTGCAAAATACATAGACACTAGAAAAATGGAAAACAGTAAGAGAACACAGTAAGCAAATACAATAACACAACACATTAATAAGGAGTTCACCCTATTCTCCAGGGCTACATCTTCGGTCCAGCTTCAGTGGTGGCCTTCTTTCATTGTGTCTTCAAAGCAGAGAGTTACAGTGAGGAGCTCAACTAGAGTCTCTGGAAATAGATAATGCTTGGTAGGGTGTTTCTTAGATTCCCCAAGCCACTAGAGTGCATAGGCTCTTTCCTTACTAAATCTTGACCTCTCTGGTCTTTAATGGGATGAGTCCAATCTAGTACCCAGTTCTCGACAGATATCCTCATAGGGATCGCTTGAACCTCTCAAGCCTTCTGTCTGCTTGATTATGCCGTATGCTGCAGGTCAACTCGGCTCTCTGTTTCTTTCTGCTTCTTGCTTCACTGTCTCTTTCGTCTTTTCTCATTGTTCCCTTCTCTAATTTTTCCTTGTTCTGTTCTCTATCTATTCATGGCTTAAAGCCAATCTGTCCTTGACTGTTCACTTCCTCTTCCGCCCCTTCAGATCACCTGCTACTATTCGCTTGGAGTTCCCTACCTCTGTGTCATTGCCAATGTCTCACAGGGAAGTGGCCACTTGTCCTCTCACGAACTACACTGGCTCTTCCTCAATTGTTCGGTATTTCAGTTATGTTGTGAAATGACTCATCCACCAACTCAGTGGTCAAATCAGACTTCAAATTTTTATATGTTGTGGCTTAATTCCCCCGTCAAATCTGGTTTTCCATCGGGCACAATCTCCATCGTCAGATCTAGAGCCCCCAAATCCTACGGTATTTTCTCTCATCGCGCGGTTGACTTGATCGACCGTTAGCCCGCAATGAGAGGCGGTTTTCTCTCTCATCCGTCTGACATGCATCGTGCAATGAATGGAATCGCTCATCCTCCTGCCAAATCTGCTTACTGCCCAATATGCCTCCGATATTCCACTGGTTTTGGAGTGTGGGGCCTACCTTTCACTTTATCACTTTCCCTACGGTTTCTCAGCTTCCCATGTGACCTAGTGCTCAAGGCGTTTTCCTTCTCGAGGGGTTTTGCCTAGCAATGTGCGATTAGTAATTGCACATCAAAAACGACCTTTGTTTTCTGATTCAAGCTTCCTAACTGCCAGTTTTCCTCCTACGCGGTCTCCATGGGCCTCGGTCAGTGTGCTTTGACTGAGGTCATCGTCGTTCCTTGCTGGCTACAAACTGCCATTATCTAGAGGTCTTCCTGATAGCTCTTTGTTCATAATTTTGAAGTCTATCCTGATTTGATAAAGTCATAACACTTTGATAATTTTCATGGATCCAATTCGAATCAAGGCACCACTCCTTTTATGGTACAAGTTAACTTTGATATTCCCATATTTGAGGACCAGATAGGTGCAAACGTCATAGATAAATTGTTAAATCTATTGGAAGGATATATTGTCAGTTCATGACTTTTCTAGTTGGGAAAAGATTACTTTTGCACTTCTCAAAGCCACCCCACACGTTAAGGACTAGTGGGAAACCTACTATGAAAAAAATGACAAGAGGGAATCCTCACTGGTTTTAGTTGTGTTGCACAAAATATTGTCACCATGAAATTCTGCAATCAGTGTGTGTCTATCACCACTCATACTTTCCTCCTATGCAAGTCTTAAACCTTAGCTCTTCATGTCAAGCCTTGAAAAATGAGAGAAAGTCCTTGAAAATCTCTAAAACTCTGGTTCCACACTTTCTCTTAGCATTACCTGCGGTCCCGCACCCACTGGTCATGTCCCCTGTGGACCTGCCCGCTCTGTTTCTGTGTAATGGGTGCGAACCCCTGTAAAAGTAAAAAAGGCGCAAGTATATTCTTAAAAACTCACTTTGGTTTATTTCTGGAAGCTTCTAGAGGGAATATTGAGGTGGCAAGTTTTCTCCTTTGATGTTCATGCATCCCATAACTAAAGGAGCTAACCCCTTGATGTGAGGAACTTATCCCTTTGAAGGAGGACTTTATCCCTTCATAGGTGGACCTGGTAACTTCCTTCCTCTACACTATAAAATGAGGCATTGGGCTGGTTACTGAGGGGGTTGAAAGCTGAATATTTTTTAGGGTAAATGCTGTTGGAATTTAGACTTCCTAATTGAGCTTGAGAGGAGAGATTACATACCTTTTGATCTCATTGGGAAGAGTGTGAAGCTTGTCAAAGTAGAGGAGATTCTTGCTTGGACCCTGGGAGGAGCTTGTACAACATCAAGGCACCAAGGTTGTAAAGTTCTTCTTTGTTTAAAGTTAATACAATCAAGTTTATTTTTCTCAATAAGTTGTCTCTTATGGTTTATTTCATGGATTCCTTGATCACCATGATGAATATGATTTATTATATTGGCTATGCAGGTGTTATTTGATGTGTGCTTGTTTGTGTTTGCAGGTTCTCAAAAGGAAACTCATTTGGACGGTCGAAGCGTGGCTGCCACAAACTAGCGTTGGACTTAAGGTAGGGTCTAAAACACCTCTTGGCTTTTATTTATAAATCGCAATATTTAGAGAAAGGTAGAATTTTCTTGTTTTGCTTATCACTAGATATCTGTAGATACTAGGGAGATCGGTCTTGTCCGCAAGAATGATTTATCCGGCCGACAAGCTGCACCCACTTGGAATTCTTTCTTAGACACCATCAAGGAACAATATTACCCTGTAAGGAGCTATGAAGATAAATACATAAAGTGGACCATGCTATAGCATGGAAGGGACCAAGATGTGTCGCAACTCACAAATGTTTTCCATACCCTTCACACGAAGCTAGGTATCAAGGATTTTGAGTTGCATTTGGTACTCAAGTACTTAGGTTGTCTACATAAGTAAATCCAAGACGATATGGATTTCCTGGACATCTCCTCACTTGGAATGGTGTATTGATACGCTATCAAGATTGAGTAGAAGTTTAAATAGAAGAAGCGAGATTTTGGATCTATGAATCTGAAGTAAGGAAAAGGCACCCCCAAACCATAGGGAAAAGGAATAACCCCAGGCGGGGCAACCCAGGAAAACCCTTTGAAGCCAAAAGAAAAGAAAAACACCACGAAGACAAAGAAGGACACGTGAAAATGGTGTGAGTTTCATAAGAGGTCCACTCACAACACAAGTGAGTTTCGGGTCAAGCAGTCACTGGTGGTCGAGCTGAAGGCTTATGAATCAGATGCATGTTCTGACTGCGAGTCAGAACCCAACAAGGGGAATGAAAAAGGGAAGTAGATCATTGACAAGGATCCTAGTGCCACTGTGGCCACCACTAAGATCCAGAAGAATGAGCTTGAAGATCCAGAGGAGGGGGAATGCCTCTTCCACTCATAGATGTGGGTGAAGTGTTCTCCACTGCAGTTCATTGTGGACAACAGGAGCCAAAAGAGCATCATTTCAGTAGAATTCGTGAATCGGTTGGGCTTATCGACTACACTGCATTCGCAATCATACACCATCAGTTGGCTTCACCAAGGATGAGATCTCCACGTCAACCAGCGGTGTCGCCTTCCCTACATCATCAAGCGCTTCATGGATGAGGTACTGTGCGATGTTGGTCCTCTTGAATTTTATGATGTATTATTAGGAAAACCATACTTGTGGAAGTGGCATGCTATATATGATTCTAGACCTCGCTCTGTGATTATTACTTTGGGTAATAAGTTGTATAGGATGCCATAGATAGCCCCACCTACCGCTATCTCTTTGATCACTGCAAAGCAATGTAGTAAGATCATTTCCTAGACCAAGAAATTTTTTTCCTTATGATTCGCCCACACGGAAAGAAGAATTTTGTAGCCATGGCTTCCAGACATGGCTCCTCCATAAAGCAGCAGTAGATGGACAATGTCGTGGAGGAGTACAGGGACATTTTCACCTCCCCTACAGGGGTACTTCTGTAATATCATGTCAAGCACTATATCGGTCTGACCCTCGATGCATCGCTACCCTATGGACCTATCTATTAACGCTCTGTTACAGAGAATGGTGAGATCAAGAGGCAGATTCAAGAGTTTTTGCAGAAATGGCACATCAAGCCAAGCTCATCACTCTGTGGGTACCCAATTGTATTGGTACAAAAGAAGGACATGACCTGGAGACACTGTATTGAATATTGGGCATTGAAAAAGATCACCGTGCGGAATAAGTATCGAATCCCATGAATTGAAAACCTTCCAAACTAGCTCAAGGGGGCCAAATATTTTAGCAAGATTGAATTGAAGTCCAATTATCACCAAGTGCTTATCGAACCCTCTGATGTGTGGAAGATTTCCTTCAAATCCAAGGAGGGCCATTTCAAATGGTTGGTCATGCCTTGTGGGTTGATGAATTCCCCCGCAACCTTCATGAGATTGATGGGCAACATCTTGCAAACCTTCACCAATGCATTCGTGGTGGTGTATTTAGATGACATATTGATCTTCAGCTAGATTTGGGAAGAGAACCTCCACCATCTTTGAGAGGTCCTTCAAACCCTGGGACAACACAAGTTGTGTGCCAAGTTGGAGAAATTCTCTTTTGGCATGACCCAGGTTCAATAATTAGGGTACATCATTGATGAGGGGGGTTTGCATGTGGACCCAGCCATGATACAATTCATTCGAGATTGGCCAACCCCAACCACTCTAATAGAGTTCTGCAGATTTCAGGGTCTTTCAAATTTCTACTGGAGGTTCATGTTGGGGTTCTCTCATATCACTTGGCCTTTAAGTGAAGTCACCGAGGGTGGAGTGAAAGCAAAGTTTTTTGGTCTAAAACCCAACAGAAGTTGTTTGTCTAATTGAAGCATCACCTCTAATTTGCACCAGTGCTCACATTACCTTACCTGTAGCAACCATTGGAGATTGAGACAAAAGCCTCCGAGTATGCTATCGGTTCAGTTATTACTCAATAGGGGCATCTAATGGCTTACCATATTGAGACACTTTCAGACACAGTCCAAAAGTATCCCACTTATGACAAATAAATGTATTCCATTGTGCAAGTCTATCGCCAATGGAAGAATTACATTCTGGGTAAGGAAAGGATCAACAACACAGACCACCAACCCCTACAATTCATACATATGCAAGGGAAGTTGCAAAACGATCATTATCAGAAATATTCCACATACCTGCAATAGTTCCATTTGAACATTAAGTACAAGAAGGGAAGCACCAATAATGTTGCAGACTGTCTCACCCGACCATCAGTCATGGTGTCGATCACTATGCTTGACTCTTGTGGGAACGACACTTCGTGTGGCCGCATCTTTATAAGAGTGATCCAGAATTCAGCAACACATACTAGACACTCCTGGAGGTAAGAAAGTTCCAAATTTTCACCTCCTAGATGCATTGTTATGCCACCTCGAACACATCTTTATTCCTTCAATCGAGCATGCAAAGATGATTTGGGAGGCGCATTATAGCCGGGTCATTGGAAATTTTAGAGTAGAGAAAACATTTGCAGTACTACAAAATTATTTTTATTAGCCGAACCTTCTTCGGGATGTTGGGAAGTACATTAGATCCTGCACCTCTTGTGCCATTTCCAAACCAATCATCAATAAGCAAGGCCTATATAATCCTTTGCCTACCGTAGTCAACCTTGGGAAATCCATCTCCGTGGATTACATGTCGGGCCTTCCTTCTACTAAGCGCAACAATGACTATGTTTTCATGATCGTCAGCAGATTCTCTAAGATGGCCATTATGGCAACCTGCAAGAAGAGTATCATAGTAGAGGCCACTACTAATCTCTTCTTTAAGTGAGTGTGGGTACACTTTTGGATCCCATGGTCCATTATCTCAAATCGGGATAGTAGATTCCTAAGTGCATTTTGGTCAATTCTCTGGTTGATGCTGGATACCAAACTTACTAAATCCATTGCTTTCCACCCCCAAATTGATGGTCAAACAAAGGCCGTCAGCAAGATGATCGTACAAATTATGTGCATGTACAACTTGAAGCATCCACGCACATGGGATGAAAGCTTCCCCTATGTCTAGCACAACTACAATAGATCTCTCCATAGTTCAACGAGCCACAACCCCTTTCAGGTAGGGCTGGGATTTCAGCCACTCTATCCCATTTATGTGGCCATACCATTGGCAGTTACTTAGATAGATTCGACTCACATCTAGTTAGAAGCTAGGAGGGCTAATAGCTTCATTGAGTGCATTTAACACATCCTCCAGCAAGTCCATGATATTTTGGACAAATCCAATGCTAAGTACAAGAAGCGCCATCATCCGCATCGAGTGCAGCACAAGTTCTAGATAAGTGACAAAATTTGGCTACATTTTTAGAAGGAGTGTCTCATTGGAACCCACCGCAAGTTTCACCCACTTTGATATGGGCCATACACCATCATCAAGGTTGTAGAGGATAATTCCTTCGAGCTCAACATTCCACGGTTCCTTGTTCTGCACCCAGTGTTCAATGTAGACAGCCTTTGGCCATACTTTCCACCATTGATGGACACATCTGACATTGCAAAACAACTCACACCAACAAAGCTAAATATAGACTCCATGGAACATGCCACAACTGATCATATCATTGACATGCAGATCAAAACACTCATCAATATAGGATCCAGCTATATCGAGTTGTTAAAGCAGGCCAACTCCTTCACCAGGGACCAAGTTCAACAGAAATCTCCTCACCTCATGGTGGCTCTGCACTGATCCAGGTAGATATTGGTGGAAACCTACCTATTCCACGTAGACCTCCAGTTGGTTTCATTTGTTTCCTTGTTTATTGTAGCATTTACTTATTTTAATATTTTTTTAGTCTAAACTTCAGGAGCAATTTTGACCCCTAAACGACATTTTTTTGAGGTATGTAATAGGCCCACATCCATAGGTAAGGGCCTGCCACAAATCATGTAGTACTCATAGAGATCTTTCCAAAACGGTATCATGCATGCCAAACACAGATATTATGACCAAGTTATGACCTCGGGAAGTTCGCTGCCCAACTAACCCCAATGAGGCCCACAAACTCTTGGCGTTCCATCTCTTGGGGTTAGTTTTTTTGTTGTTTAGGGTTTTACCTTGTTTTTCAATATTAAATAATCCTTTTAGCCTCATTGTAGCACAGTTCAAAGGCATGAATCCGTTACATCACTTCTCAGAGATAAGCTACCATCACCTAAGCTAGTTTATTTTTATTTTTGTATGTAAGCATATTTCAGTTCTTTGATATTAATGAAATGAAGTTTTATTTTTGTTGCATCTTTGTATATATGGGTATTTCTATATTTGTTTGTGTTCTTTGCATAAGTATGGATCAAGAAATCTGTTGAAGCAAACAACCCATCAATGTTCTAGAATGTTTCTAGTCATAGAGAAATGGTTAACCTAACTACATTGGAGGACTTAGATATCGAAAGGTAGGGTAAAGATAGGGAGGATTAAAAGCATAAAAGGTTGGGCTATGCATAATATTTCAGATTATTGTCAATTCCCATGATTGGGCTCTTGGAGAGAGGCTTATTAGTTTGGCAAATACTCATATACTGAATGATGCCTTGTATATTTCCCTCAACTTTATTTGGTTTCTAAAGCACACAATGGGAGTTTGCAGGGATGATAAGGTTGATAGAGAAACTTATAAGAATTGGTACTTGCGATTTTAATCGTATAGCTGTCAAGATTTTGTTTCTTACTTCGTATATTTTAGTTGCGGGAGTAAGATAATGAGGGTGGATTAGAGTGAAATTTGTCTATAGTTAGCTAACCTTTTTGCAAAAGCAGTTAATTCATGCGCATGGTATCAATGTCTTTTGGTGCAATGTTCAGAGTTTATTCCAACCCATTGAGTAACATTTCCATACAATCATCCTCAGGTGGTATAAGGGGGGAGAATTCCACCTCATAGAAACTGGGTAGAGGACGAAAACCCGAGTTTCTCTCTACAAATACCTAAGGATTGAACATCCAAGCATGGTTACATATTCAATTATTGCACATACTACAAGAGTAAGATGTGATATGAGCATTGTGTATGTGATAGAGCTCAGGCCATGTGAAAGCCTGTGTAACAAATTGAGGTCTATGTTAAAGAAGGGTTGTGAGTAGGGAATTGTGGGTGGCTGAAACTTTTTGATGGATGGGTCAAACTGACTTGAAATATGATATTATTCATGTTGGTGGAAGAGAATTCTATGTGTAAGATTGAAGATCCAGAGCCATTATGGAAAAGATTGTCGAAGCCAGAGTATACAAAATGCCTTGAATCAGAATCAACACATTTTCCTAAATGGTGTCCCGAACTTAGAGAATGCATACCAGTGACATATTGCGAGGGTGTTGAGTTTTCAAACATTGATGGATGTCATCACCCATTCATAGGTGACATACAAATTTTCTAAGTCTTTTTCCAAGTAATAACTGCCTTACCCTGGAAATTTGAAGAATTTTCTAGACAGAGATTAATTATGCTAAAAATAATGCCGAGTATTTTTTCCCAATTAAATAAATTGTGCCTCAAGCAGCTCTTAGCCATACATAGTCTTGTTCAGCATTGGACAACAAGACCTAGTGGGGAGTCTTACTTTAGAAAAATTGAGGATTGATTATATGCATATTGAATACATGCATACTTATATGTTGAATATGAGATTCAATAATTTCTTACTTCTATTTAAATATATTGAAAGTAATTTTTCTAAGCTTCTTTATGTTATTGACTGTATGCTTGAAGAATGCAGAGGTTATTTGGAACACTCCTAAGTGTGTGTTCTCGATGAATCAAAAGTCCATAAAACAAGGTAGAGGATCTAATGTTCTTATTGCGATTCATTGTGGAAGTTGTTAATGGGGTTATATTTCCTCTTAGTTTCAAATGTTATTCCTAGTTTCTATGAACCTATGCATCAGCTCTGAAAGATGCCAATTTCTAGGCACATATATATTTAGTGTTGGCAAGTTCATGCCTCTTCACTGGATGAAGACAAATGTATTATTTCAATGTTGTTGGTGGCATATTTATGCAATGTATTCGATCATTGAAGTTTAATAGATTTGCCTTTCCTTACAGAGAATTTTAATTAATAGCTTTACTGACACAAAGGAAGGGTGTTATAACCTTAAAATGTTTGCAAAAATCCAAATGGAAGGGAATTTAACAAAGATATTGGAGAATAAATGCTTAGTAAAGGGAATCATTTTAGTCCAAATTTTAATTCATTTTTAGATATTTTGTTCCTTGATTTTGAATCCTCATGTACAAGTGTCTAGTTCTTGGGTAGTTATAGGATTCCAAGAAGGTCAACTATTTCCAAATTCTTAGGATGAAGATAAGTAATCTAAATTTAACCTCAGCAGTTCTAGATGCTTTGGAACAAATAAAATATTTCCTTTATTTTTAGTTTATTGATAGAGTTTGTTCCAAAAGTTAGTGATAGTTGAGGGATTGTATTTTTCTATAAAAAAACGAGGGATTGTATTTTTCTATAAAAAAACTATCATAATTTTGGAAAGTAATTAGGGGGGATTTTTGGCACTGAGAGGAGATATTGATATCTTGACTCTTAATTTTTGTAAGCTTAATGGGCCTCTGTATTTTGTACTTTTTCAAATCTATAGAGGTTTCTCTTGGATTCATGGTTTGTAATCAATAGAGTTTGTTTTACTTGGCTATTTTTTGTGTTAAGCATCTTTAAATTGCATATACTTTCTATTTGTTTAGTTGGGAATTAATTAGATTTATATGGAACACCAGAGAGGCTAAGTTGAGATTCAAATTTCCTCATTTCTCCTAGTAACGTTATGTTTAAAACCAAGATTTTAATATGAACAGATTATTCTTATTATCCCTCTGCATATATATATTATTACCCTAATTTCATATGATGAAGTTGTGCTCTGATTTAACCATTAGAATACTTTTCTTATGTGTTTTCTACAATAGCAAATATCAAATACATTTGATAAATGTCTAATTATGTTATTCTTCTTCTTAATTTATTCCACCTTTCGCTTATTAGAATTGTACTCTATCTTTCAGGACTCCATGCCCAATGGATACTCTTTTGGCTATCTGATATTTACATTTTTTTATCCTAACTCTCCATCATCCTGATTCTTAGCCCATTCCACCATTTTTCCATCACCTGAATCTGGTTGTTGTGCTTAAAAGGTTGTTATTCAGTGAAATTGAACAAGAAGTAAGCCTCATAAAATTTGAGGGAGTTCCCTCTGGTTCAAGGGCCAACTTGGGTCGAAATCAGTTTTGTTGATTCCTTGGCATAGTTCCTTGTATCAAGGAAATGTCTACAAGGCGATACAACAATGTCAAACATGAATGAGGGTCAAAGAAAAGAACAAAGTATACCATCTCAAGGAAGAATTAAACAATTAAAAGTATGTTAAAAATAATTATTAAAATACTTCACAAATTAATTTCTAAGTGTGATTAACATGAAGAAAAAGCGAAGTTACTTGATCTTTAAATTGATCAAGGTTGCAAAAGAATTAGAGGGCCCTAGTATATTCATGGATGCAATGTTATTAAATCGGGAGAAAATGCAAGAACATGTTGATGTACTAAGGGTCACTTTGGGAATGAATTTAAACAACTTATTTATTTCCCTTAAGAGAA
This sequence comes from Pinus tabuliformis, assembly GCA_031772625.1. Lineage (NCBI taxonomy): Eukaryota > Viridiplantae > Streptophyta > Pinopsida > Pinales > Pinaceae > Pinus > Pinus tabuliformis. Next base: position 1,019,524,574 of record CM062818.1, on the reverse strand, counting down.
AATTGAGAAGTGGTTAATTCATTTCATTAGTGAAAATGAATACTAATCTGACATAGCCCATCAAGTTGGTTATGATTTGAAGCATATTGAATATGAGTTATTCGAATTCCAAGTGAAAACATAAGAAGAACTCACAAAGTGACAAGTTGTTTGAAGAAAATCCAAAATCCTTTCATTAATATGAAGCCATTTCAGTTTAATACAATTCTGCTTTAGAAAACTCATCCAAGGGTTCAAACCTTAATACATTGAATTGTTACTTATTTATACAAAAATACTTGGATTCTAGAAACATCTAACTGATTACAAAAATGACACAATTAAACTGTTGAGGTTGTTGGCACTATCTTCAAGGAAATTGTTGATGACTTGGCCCCAAAATGTGTTGTCTTACTATCTATCTATTGAAGATATATATATAAAAATAATAATAATAATAATTACTCGATAGTATCACACAAATCATCCCACCTTTCATCATTTGGTATAGAAATATTTATTAGCTTTCTATAAACTTCATCTACTTCAGTATATTTCTCAAAAGTTGGCTTGTTGATGAAAATGTGCTTGATTTCATGTTTGATAGTTAAATCAAACTCCAATGCTTCTATGAAAGCTTTACTTGTGACATGTCCTTTAATACCTAAAAACTTGGATGTATTTGTTGCAATAGTGTAAATTTTCTCACAGTAATCTTCCAAGTTGATTAATTTGTCATTGGGTGCTACTAACCTAGGAAATCCTCTTTGATTCAGCAAATTAAATTTAGTATGAAATCTCTGGACAAAATTTTCCAGAGCTTGACACTTACTCTCCATATGAGTCATTAAATTCCTTTTCAACAATACCTTCTTGATTTCTAGAATGGTATTTTTCCTATCTACAATTTGAATTTTCTCTAACTCTCACCTAGTCTTTGAATTCAACTCTTTAATCATAGATGTAGCCTCAGCTAGTTTTTGTTCTAGTGTTGTTCTAACTTGTTCAATGGTTTTTTTCACCTATCAATTAACTCTTCTTGTTCAAAAATAATCTGAATGGATGGCCAAATCTCAGTTATGGCATGATTTATATCCACCCAAATTCTTTCCTTGGCTTGGGCCAAGGTGTGGACCATCAGGGACTGGTTTTCTAATTGATCAATCTTCTTGGCAAGTTGGTGAGATTTTTGCATCTCTTCCACCAAGATTGTATCATTTTTTATCTTCTGTGCTTCTATATTCTTTAGTTTCCACTAGATCTTATCATTTTCTTGTCTCTGAAGAGACAGGTCCTGCATAACTTTGTTCAAATCATCTAGTACTGATGTTGAATCCCATGTTATCCCTGCAACTGTAATTGGTATGGTTTTTACTAGAGCTATAGTCAATTGTGAAGCCTCTTCTTTTTGCTTAAGTAGCTTCTCTATCTGTTCCTCCATCTCCTTTATCTGTATAGTTTGCTCAATGATCAATTTGAGCATGTCTTCTTTATGTTTCTCACTTTCTTCTATCCCTTTTCTTTGTGGAGCCTGTTGGGTCCCTATAATACTAGTGATTACCCCATTACTATTGTATTATACCCCCTATTTATATTGTTGTGCCCCTATTACCCCCATATTGTTACTATTATGCCACATAGAAGCCCATCATTGTTACTGTTGTGCCCTACAATATTATTGTTATGTAGGCTTTGATTGTATTGGGACCACTTAGACTCCTATATATAGAAAGGAGGTATTTTCATTTGTATCATCCAAGAATTGTTCATTTATGTAATGTAAAGGAGGTTGCCCCCTCGAAGAGGCTGAATTCTAAGGTGTGGATCTCTCTTTTCTATCATTTTGTGAGCTGGTTTCATAACATTTGGTATCAGAGGTTTGGATTCTAGGGTTTCGCTGCTCCAAACAGGTCATTGTGGAATTTTCGCTATAACTTTTTCTCTGTGACGTTTCAGAAGTCGCAAAAAAAACCCATTTGAGAAGAATTGGCGCTGAACCTTGGGTCCGAATTTCAGAGCTTTTCGCGCGATATTTTCGGAGATATGATCTGAGGAAGTTGGCCTTTTTGCAGACTCCTGAATTACATTCAAAACAGGTGACCTGGGGAAAATCGTCATAACTCTCTCTCTGAGGATCGGATTGAAATTTTGTAAAAAGGTACAGAAAGAGGACGGACTGCAGTTTCTTGTATGTGTGTTTCAGTAATGGGGTAATCACTAGTATTATAGGGACCCAACATGCCCCTCTCCTTCAAAACAGTGTTGTCCTCAACGCTTGAGCAGTTCTGGATACTTCTGCATAAAATTCTCATCCTCCCATGTGGAATCTTCAGTGGATAAGTTCTTCCACTTGATAAGATACTCTGAAATTGATCGATTTCGTAGTTGTCGAGTTCTTGTTTCTGTGATTGCTTCCGGTTCCAATATAATTTTTCCTTCCTCGTCAAGTTCTGGCAATATTGTTTGAATTGGGAGCTTGTCACCTATAACCTTCTTTAAACATGAAACATGGAAAACTGGGTGCACTCGAGAAGCTGCAGGAAGCTCCAATTTGTATGCCATAGTACCAATCTTTTCCAACACCTTGTACGGACCATAATACTTTGGTGATAATTTATTATCCTTCTTAGCTTGCTTTAGGGACATTTGCTTATATGGCTGTAGCCGTAGGAATACCCAATCACCTACATCAAAACTTCTTTCACTGCGATGTTGATCTGCCTGTTGTTTCATTCTATTTTGTGCCAACACGAGGTTATCCTTTAAGAGTTGGAGGACTTGTTGTTGATGTTCGATGTGATGTTCCACTGCCTGAACCTTAGAATTTTCTCTTAAATATGATGTGATGGATGGTGGTTGATACCCATAAAGTGCCATAAATGGGGTCATTTTTGTTGCTGTATGGAAGGAAGTGTTATACCACCATTCAGCTAGAGGCAACCATTTGACCCATTGCATCTGTTTATCAGATACAAAGCAACGAAGATATCCTTCCAAACATTTGTTTACTATCTCAGTTATGATCAAAACTAATGTTGTTGTTGCTGTGATCAAAATAGAGCCTGTTAGCGCTTGAGATTTCACCCTAGGCTGAGGAAGGTAAACCTTCAAGGCAACATCAAACCATTTCACCTCGTAGCTAGCCCTACGGGGTATGAGAAGGCTCTCTCCGGTCTATCTCGGCAAATTTTCAATGGAGTGAGATGGCACTGTGAAGAATTCATGAGAGATGAACTCTTCCCATGGAATGCCCTGCTGGCTCAGCTGATGGGAAACAATGAGCTGGATGAGACCAAAGTGATATAAACTCGTAAACTGCTGGGCTGGGGTCTTCCTCTGTAATATAGGCACCATCCTCTGAATATTCTAGAAGAAGAAAACTGGGATGTTCATCATCCTCACTCGGGTGAAGTGCATCAACAGACGGATGTGATAAGAGTACACCAGTGAAAAACTGCCCTCACATGTAAAGTAACGCATGATGAGTCTCAAGATCGGAGCATACTCCCTCCGGATAAATCTGAAAGGAAAAACCCCCGACAAGTGTCTCATGAAGGCTGGCATGACATATGGCTCAAAATGAACATAATCCAACACTTTGCGCTTGGGCCACACCTCACCCACATTTGGTATCCCAGTAGCCTCTGAAATCACTTCCGGAGACAACACAAAGTTCACACCTGCCAGAGTGACCTGCCCATCATGAAGGTGCAAAACAAATAATCGGGCCAACTCCCTATGGTGCTGGATCTGAGCAAGCCTCTCGCAAAACTGAAAACATGACATATACCGAAAGCAAATCACTGCCAAAGGACAGGCCTGCAATTCTGCCAATGAGGTGGGTTCCTCTCTCTTAGGACGACCAGCTTTGCCCCCCTACGAGGCCTCTGCTGTACCTCAACCTCTGTAGAAGAAGACTGGTCATCACCTTGCTCATAGGTCTCGGTGGTTGACATGGTGCTTTTGAGCAAAGTGGAGAAAATAGACAAAGTAAATTGCTGCCCTTGCCTGCAAAAATGCTGAGTTGTATGCTGTTTTCAAGGGGAAAAAATCATGAAGGCAATGTTAGGGGAGGGGATTTTTTTTTTTTTTAACAAGGAAAGGGAAACATATGAAAACAAGGAATTTTCAAGGGACAATTCACAAACTGTCAAACATATAATCTCATCTTAATCAGCGGGAAATCATTTGCAAAGAAATGTTTTTTATTAGGGTAACATGGATAATAATAACCAAGGGAAATGACATGTATGCTCAACAGGGGAATGGGACAGCATAGATAACTTGCTCATTTGATTTCTGTCTTTCAATGTACATCATAAGGCACACTCTGTTTTTTCAAAGGGGTTCATGTACATTTGAGGCTAGGGGAAAAGGGCTTCATTGACATTTTGTCAAAAGGGAAAAGGGGTTTTATTGACAAGGATATTAGGGGATAAAAGGGAAAACATGGTTTTTGCTTTTTAGGACCACAGCAACATTAGTTTTGATCAAATATACATAGAAATATTTCCTTTGCTTTTGTTTATATACACATCCACATTTTCTTTATTTTTTGTTTTGGCATTTTATCATCATATTGCTTCTTTTTTTTTTTTTTACATAATCATTTTGTTTTTCTTTCATAGCATTTTGTTCTTTTTGCTGTGTGTGTTTTTACATCACAATGGAGGGTATTTAGGGTTTTGGGAATGTGTTTAGGGATGGGTAGGGTTTGATACTTGGAAGGAGGAAAATTTCATATTCTTTGCAAATAAGATAAGATAGAGACATATGATGACAATTGTGAAATCAATGGGGAAACATGGAGGGAGCATAAATGGGAAATTAAAACCTTGAAAAGAAAACACCAAACCCTAGCATTATGCCTACATTGACAAGCAATCACCAAAATCTATTTTCTTTGCATTCTTAGTGATAAAACATATAAATGAAAGCTCATCATTCACCATTCATCAATTCATCAAGTGTATAGACCCTACCTCGGTCGATTTTGCAACTTAGAGGGCGATTAGACAAAATTTGGGGCGGTTTTGGTGTTAACAGCTTGACGAGTAGCGCAGGGCACTCAACGGGTAGCGCACAGCCTGACACGTAGCGCCCGTTACAAATTACCACTGCTGGGAGGCGCCTGACGGGTAGCGCACAGCCCAACACGTAGCGCACAACCTCTGACGGGTAGCGCACCTGAAATTGGTTCAATTTCTCTGCACTTTGCCTCCTTTCGCCTCTTCGCCCTCTCACTTCTTCTTGCAAGCTCTTTGGATGCACAATGAGGGTATTGAGAGGGAATTTGACTCTTTATAAGCTCAATTTAAAAAAAAATTTACTTACCAAACCCACTTTCTAATGTTTTGCCTTGACACTTTCTTTTAACACTGTTTTGAGTTTTCCTTTGTTCTGAATTTGATCTTTTGGGTGTTTTAGCTCCGTTCTTTTTGCAGGCAGACCATCTGATGGATTCTAGGGAGGAGACCAGGGTTATTGCCGGCATTTTGAAGAATTTTTGAAATTTCCTTATTGCTTTACAAAATTGACATGACCTTGGCTTTAAAAACAGGGTTTTTAAATCCAAGGTATAAAAAAGTTGTACATGATGAAAAATATCAATGAAACATATTTACATATCTCCTTCTGGCTTGCTGGGGACTCATGGACCTTTGACTCATGATCTTGCAATGACATTTGACTGAAACCCTAGACCTAAGGCTTTGGACTTCAAGACAAAACAAAACAAGTGTGACACAAGTTCATTAACGGATATGACCTGATCCAGCAAAGCCAAGAAGGGAACAAGGACCAGCTCCTCCATCAGTTTTATGGCATGCCTAATGGAATGCAAAACTGACATTGATGAGACACCTACTTATGCATATGCACAAAGATTTTTTGATCACTGATGGAGGGCATCATGACCGACACTAACAGAGCCTCTGTAGAAGGTAACTTCATCTATTTCCTGAGAGTTTCTCTGTCTGCATTCTTTTTTTTGGAGGATCTCCTCCACTTCTTTAACTTCATTGGGAGCATAACCCATCTTGATCACCAAATCTTCCAAAGTTTTGATTTTAGTGTCCTTCGTTAATGAAGAAATTTTCTCCAATTTGAATTGTGTATGGACATTGGTTAGAGATGGCCTTAACTTTGAAATTCCTATAGTAGTATTTGTCATGGTGGATAAAATCATTTATCCAAACTTTCTATGCATATCCATTTGATCAATGGGATGTATTTTCTTTGCATCAAATGAGAATATAGTCTTCTTATAATCTGCAGGGGTTTTTGGAGATGGTACTTGAGCCTATAATAATGTCATTTTCATCCTTCATTTCTCACTATCAAATGTTGTTAACAACCTATGTTGGGAGGTAGAAGTCTTCTTCCAAAACTGAGCATAGGTGTTAGCTTTGAGTGTTTCATTTTTCTGCTTAATTTTTAAAAACTTACTGAAGATATTTGGATCATCATGCTCACCCAATTCTGTTGACTGTGATTTTTCTAAAGGATTATGTGAGGCCGAGGATGGGGTATCAGGGAAGAGTTCCTCTCACCCTATGGAAAATTGTAAACCACTCATAACAATAGTTTTGTTGTACATGCTAAAGATGAAGGCTCTTCCCTTTGTCTTTTTCCATGTTTATGTTGAGGTACTAGAGTGTGGAGGGTGGTTGTAGACAAAATCTTCTCTTTTGCTTCTTGTAGTGTATTTTCCTCCCACTAGTCTTGATTCATAGATTTCTTGATCTCTGGTCTGGGGGTATGATTATAAGGTTTGGTTTTGAGTTCCACCCTTAAATTAGAAATTATGTTGAATGGATCATATGACCAAGTGAAACTGGGCTGAAACTTGAATTGTTTGAGGATTGAGTCTGCCTCATCTCCTGCTATTCTAGTATTACATATAAATGGTCCCACTTGGGTCTTGATCTTAAATTGTGATTTTATTTTACTTGAGACAAAATGGATTTCATCCATATTGATCATTTGCCTTATGTATTCCAGAGAGAAAATCCTCATTGGAACATATTTAGGCAGCTTATAGGGAGCCATCTCACATCCCTATACCCTTATCTTTGTATAATTCTGGTATAGATACCACTCTCTAGCTTTTGTCTGCTCACTCAAGTGACACACCCTTTAATCTCTAAATTGATCCTTGGCTCACTCTGAGTGTGTTGTAGCGGCTACAACAACCCTCCAAAATTTTGGCCTGCATCCAATTCCGGGGTGACTCCATACACTCGAGTTCACTCCGTGAGCTCATGTGAGTCTTTGCACCTACCTTGCTTGATCATTTCACCCAAGATTTTGCATGTTGATGTCAATGTCATGCTTGTGACTATGTTTTGGTCATACTCAAGGTCTTCGCTTCGTGTGTAATTGTTATGTTCGATATGTAAACATATGTCGCACTCACACACGGAGTAACATATACTGTCGCACAAGCGACCAAAAATCAATCACAAGTGTCACGCTTGTTGCTTACACCATTGGTCAGTCATGTTGAGCATGTGTGTCTAGATTGTTTGAGTCGTCTTGTCATCAAGTCATGTATGTGTGTGTTTGCAAGATCATGTACGCATCATTCAATCATTGACACACATAATCACTTTGCCTAATTTCTAAGGACCGGATCCCCATCTGACATTCGGATCATCACCCTGCCATTAACTCGATCGATTGTCACCCAAAACAGCGCAGAAGCCCCAAGCAAGCCATTTCAAGTTGTGTTGTCCGCAAGAAAATCAATCAACCTTCATGTTGGTTAATTGGAGAGTTTGATCCGTTAGCCGCCCCAGGACTGACTCCCCTCAAAATTTGCGCAGAGGTTGTAGACCTTGTTTTTTCCACTGACTAAGAAAGTTGTGCAGACAAGCCAGACAGAAACCAAGTGCCTGTCCCTATCTCCCTCAGAAAATTGTGTAGTTTTTCTAACCAACCCTCCCGACAGTCGGCCGGTTTCTCACCAAGAAAATTGTGTAGTTTTCATGAGAAATTCCTCTACTACCCAATAGTCCGCTTAGCTTAGAAACTGCGCAGAGGTGAGTAGCAAGCCAGCGTCCTAGCATCAGCACAGTTTTTCCCGCCAGCAGCTCCCAGTAGCCGACTAACAATTCCCCTCAGGAATTGTGCAGTTTTTGCTACCAAGATCCAGCAGCTGATTGCCAGTTCCCTCCAAGAATTGCGTAGTTTTTGCTATCAAGCTCCAGGAAGTTGACTGCCAGTTCCCCTCAGGAATTGCGTAGTTTTTTTTTCCAAACCTCCACAGCCTAATCATTCCAAAAATTGCGCAGATATTTCCTGCCCAGCCTTTCTGCAGCCCGAACTGTTCCTCCCAAATACTGTGCAATTTTGTCCTCTAGCTAAGCACAGACCCCGCGGACAGTCACTGTTAATCTGGATTTCCCATCTTCATGACCCAGTGACTCCTGCGCAGTTTTCATCAGAACTACCCAGAGCCTCCATCCTTCCTTGTAACCTTGTCACCTCTCCTGATCACCTACATCTGAAATGATCATGCATCATGGTAGACTAGGAGGTTTTTGGATTTGATTTCATCTCTTCATGAGTGACTACAAATATAGGTACACAAATAAACATGGCACGATGACGGATGGGATGAACGAAGGGAGCACATGCAGAAGGACAGGTTCACCAACAGACAAACAAGCGATGCATGGAAAGAGATATGCTCACGAATGGATGATCATGTAAAGATGTGTTCATGGACGGACAGACGAGAAAACATGCAAGATGTGTTAACAGACGGACGAACTAACGAACATGCACCTTTTGTGAACAGACAAACCTGTCAAGCTTACCAACATACACGCAAGGAGAAATGTGGGAATGCAACATCAACGAACCAATGATCATCGATGACTCTGCACACTTTTCCATGCAGAGGTGAAGCTATGACACACCATGAGGACATCCATCACCCAGCAGCACTGCATCTCAACATGAACACTAGCAGTGGCATGAATTTACCAACACTATCATGTCGATTTATGTCATGAGTCATGTCGTCCACATCTCTATTGTGGGCCATGCGGTCAATCAATGTAATGTAACGTGGAAGTCTAAGAGACCCACTTGTTGTATGAAGACTCTTGTAAAGTCAAAAATTCATGGAAGACAAATAGTCATGAGGTTAGTCGAACAGCCACAAGGGTCAGTTTCACCCTTGGCTATAAATACCCCCTCATTTGTACATGCAAAGGACTTTTTCACCTCAGCTCCTCTCGCATAGTCTTGAGAGTCTGTAATATTTTCTTTGAGGAGTAAGTAGTGGCTTCAACACCCTGCACGTGGGGTTACTGATGTATGGTGTAACGATGTGTCTTAGAAATTTTTCTTAATTAAGAAGCCTGCTCACAAGCCAGTGCGTTTTCACACATGTATTGTAATTGTTGTAAGACTAATCTTTAACATTTGTAATGCATGTCGCTTTAACCTGTGTTTAGCACTTGAACTAATTCACTTGTTATAATACATATATGTTAATGAAAATGTGTTGTATATGTTTTTAACGGTGTCTTGCCTATGTAAACTACTCTCCCAGACATCAGACAGACCTTTCGCATAAAACTTTCTATAACAACCTTTGCACTCACGCGGACTAATCTATTGAGTATTATACATGTTATCTTCCCTTGTGTGTTGTGATTGCCACATCTGTGTGGACTGTTCCGCCAGAAACTGTGTACGTCTTATTGTGTTGTGTGTTCCTAGTAGAGTTAGGACTTCTCCAAACCGACTTGGGACTCACTCACACCCTCTCCCTTTACGGTGAAAGAACCATTGACACAAGAGACACTTACAATCACTAGGCACGTGAACCTTACTTCTCGCAAGACAAAGGAGACCATTCTCATGTGCTGACAATCAAGAGTTGAGGAAAATCTTTAAGATAATGGAAACCGGGCCATCGTACCAGATGGGATTCCCACACAAATGGTGTGAGTTCTAGTTGGGACTTCATACCGAGGTGTTCCCCTAATGTTGGCGGGTCCAACACCATCAACAAACTGCTAAGAATCCCTGCAACTGTATGAACAAAACTGTTTATGAAGTCTACAAATTTAAACTATGTTGATTTTTTCCTGATTAATGGATTCCACTATATCACTGACTGGTTGATGCCTTCATCATCTTGTTTATGCAGAGTTATGGGAAACTTATATTCTTGTTGAAAAAGAAACATACATACTAATACATATGCATATTTAAACATGCCTTTTGTAGTAATCTTCATCATTTGTTCATTCATAATATCAGCCAGAAATTGACTAAAATTAAACATGGATGTTGGCTTGTGTTCATTAGAGAAAATAGATAGAAAGCCTAGAATAGGCTCATCTACCCATTGGTCTGATGGGTACCCTAAAAGTAAATAAACTAAAGAAATGATCTATTTGGCATTCTCTGGGAACATAGAAGCTAGATAAGGGGGATTTTTCGTGGGAAGATGAGAATCTTCTCAAAGGAAAATCTCGAAATTATGGGCTCTATGAGGAAAGGCAAGCTTATGATACAAGTGCATAAGGACAACTACAGAAAAAGGGCTAAGGTAGTCATTTTGAGGAATTAGCAACATCTGGTTTATGGTTTCAGGTGCAATTGATATTAGAATGTCTCCATTCTGGGCCACAATGGTTCTTTGCAGTGGATTGTATCTGGCTTGACACCACATGACATGATCAGGTGTTATGAAACTAGCTCACAAAATAGAAGAAAAGATATATGAACGCCTTTAAAATCAGCCTCTTTGAGGGGGAAACCTCCTTTACATTTCACAAATGAACAATTCTTGGATCATATCTTCGAAAATATAGCGAAGAATAATATGAAATTCGGGCCCGAGCTTCACCAAGATTTCGGCTCAAATGGGTTTTAATTTCAAAACCTTCGTAGAAAACAATTTATAGCTAAAATTCCACAATGACCTATTTGAGATGAAATTATGGAGCTTGCAAAAACCCTAACTTCCTCGTATCATATCTTTGAAAATATAGTGATATAATATCTGAAATTCAGACTTGTGGTTCAGACCGATTTATTCTCTAATGGGTTTTTTTTAGCTTCTGAAACTTCGTAGTGAAACAGTTATATAGAAAATTCCATGATGACCTGTTTGGAGTAGTGAAACCCTAGAATCCAAACCTCTGATACCAAATGTTATGAAACCAGCTCACAAAAAGATAGATAAACGCCTTAGAAATCATCCTCTTCGAGGGGGCAACCTCCTTTACATTACACAAATGAACAATTCTTGGATGATTCAAATGACAAGACCACCTTTCTATATATAGGAGTCTAAGGGGTCATAATATAATTAAAGCCGACATAACAATAATAATGTAAGGGCACAACAATAACAATAGTGGGATTATATGGGGCACAATAATAACAATATGGGTACTACATGGGAACAAAAATATAATAAGGGGGTTACACTAATAATAGTAAGGGGTTACACTAGTAGTATAGGGACCTAACATCAGGAAAATAGTGTGTCTTTGGGAAAATGAACATAGGTAACAGGGACTCCCAAAGGCTAATTTCATCTTGTTGTAATTCGAACAAGTCGAATTCACACTCAGTATCGGCAAACTTGAAATGTTGGTCTGCTAATGGCATATGGTCAAGGTCTAGGGTAGCACAGGTTTTAGGGTTATCCTCACTCTTTGATTTGCTACTAGAGGATTGGCCCTTTCCCTTTGGTACCATGTTTAAGGAGTTTGAGAAAGGAAGAAGATAGCAGAGATCTAGTGTGAATAGGTACCTGGATGAGTGATGAAACTTTGTCAATGGTAGTAACATGTGAGTTAGCTGAAATTGACAGGGCTGGAAATAGTAGGGGTTGTGAGAGCTGAAAAAAATACCTGTTATTAGAAATAATAACAACGCAGCTAGGAGAGTTGTGAGGGATGAGATGAGATGGATTTTATAGACTGATTCAATTATCGTTGTGGTCAGAACCATTACAAAACAGGATTTAGGTGAATTAATGGGCAACGAGAAATTTGCAACGGATATCGTATAACGGGTAGATGGCAACGGAACTAGTTGGTGAGAAAATGGAGGAATGACAAGTGGCAGGTTGTAATTAACATAAGGTAAGGTACGGGAGGTGACGTGGTGAACATTGGTGAGAGTGGAGGAGTGAATGGGTGGATTTAGGAGGGGGGGTGATGGTATGTGGTTTTCAACGAGGGGGTGCGAAATCGTGAGGAATTGCCACATTGCATGGGGCCTGAGAAAAGCAATACCGCTTTTCAAACCCCCCCCCCCCCCCCCCCCCCTTGATGTTAACGGGAAATGGGATGAGGGGGTGTGAAGTGGTTTCCCCGTCATTGATCCAGGTGGGAAAATCATGGCTGTTAAAAAGTGCCTTTGTGATATCACAAGCCGACAAATCATCTTGTCGTCTCCTTTCATTATAATACAACCCAATGCTCACTGCTTATTACAAAATTCAAATAATGTTTAATTGACATGATTAGTTCATTATTTAACCAATATTAATCTATTTAAAACATTATTAATATATCCTAAGAGTGCATTTGATCTAGCATACCCTCTTTTTATTTCCTGAAGTGACTTCTAACCCTATTCTAGTGCATGTAATGCAATTGACCAAGTTTAAATACTTTGTTCACCTTTTCTCTAATAAATCTTATTTACTGATTTCAACCAAGATTAAACAATTTGGTTTAATTATATCCTAATCTAAAAACATAAATTTAAGCATGTTTGATCATGATTACACTATATGATTCAAATAGGAATTATTTCTAGTGGTGTTTGAGCTTGCTCATTTGTACACTTGTTTTTCTTTTCATGGGGTTCTTTTCATTATTTTTTTAAAAAATTCCATATTTTTATTCTTTTATTTTATTTTATTTTTATACCCTCTTTTATAAATATCTAACTTATCAAAACCATTTATGTTACAACATCGGATCCAATTGGGAACTACTTCCTCCTACAAGATGTAGAGAACATGCAGATCCATGTGCCTTCTCCTTGGGCTAATGGGGTCTTTGTTGAAAACAATCACACGTTGCTAAAAAAAACTAAAAAAAATCTAGTGATGTACAAATGATGAATGAACGAAGGAATCTCAATATTGGATATAATGCTTCAAATATTTCCCATTGACAAGAAATGAGGAATATTGTCCTTCCAAGTTCTGCAAGATAAAAGTATTGTTTCCTTTAACCTCTACAATGCTAAAAGGTCCAAACTAGAGATTATCAAACTTTCCATGTTTTCCTTTGTCTTCCCTTCTTGCATCCCATCTTAATAGTAAATATCCTTATTTAAAATCTCTTTCTCTAGCCTTTCTGTCAAACAAACTTTTCATTTTGTTCTGATATTTCCGAAGCTTATAATGAACTTCATCTATGTTTTCATTAAGTTCTATAATCTAATTGATTCTCCTAGAAAAATCATCAGGTTCTTCATTTGCTTCTTGTAAAAATCTCATGACATGAAAAGCTAGATGTGTAACAAATATGGCTTCTTTACCATAAACAAGCTGAAATTGAGATTTACCTATTGACCTCTTTGTAGATATTTTGTTTGCCACAAAATGCATATATGATATGGTTGTCACAACTTATTTTGTGGTATTCCAATGTTTTCTTAATGACTTTAACCGGGATCTTGTTTAGAGACTCTGCCAGTCCATTTCCCTATGGATACTAGGGGGTAGAATGATGCAACAAAATTTGATATTTCTGATAAAATTCACTCATTTTGACACTACTGAATGTTGTTGCATTATCTGTAACTATCTTTTGGGGGAATCCAAACCTAGATAGTATATTTTCTTCAATAAATTTAATAACTACAGTGTCAGTTGCATTCCTAACTGGAATTGCCTCTACCCATTTAGTAAAGTAATCTGTGGCAGTTAATATCCATTTATGCTGGTTGCTTGATGTTGGATGAATTTCTCCAATGAAATCCAATCCCCACTGTAGGAAAGGTGCTTGAAATAGTATTGGAACTAGAGGAAGTGTTGTTAATCTTTGCTTTCGAACAAACATTTTACATTGGGTACAGCTTCCAACCTTTTCTCCTACTTGTGCAAACAATGTGGGCCAATAAAATTCTTCTCTCAAAATTTTATATGTTGTAGCTCTCCAAGCAAAATGTCCTCCACAGATACCTACATGAAATTGATCAATAATTCCTTCTGTCTCACTTTCTTTCAAGAAAAGCAAAAGGATATTGATTGGATCTTTTCAATACAGATTTGCATTGATGATACAATATTTTATAACCTTCAACATTAGTGCCTTGAATTGATTCTTTGTAAATTTAGATGGACACTCAAAATCTCTAAGAAAATGTACAATATAAGTGTACCATTCAGATAACAAGAATTTCTCATCAATATGAATAGGAGTTGATTGAATTGAAGATGAAGGTTCTTGTGGATTCTTCTCTACTAAAATTTGAGAAGGTTCTTGTGGATTCTTCTCTGCTGAAGTTTGAGAAGGTTCTTGTGGATTCTTCTCTGCTGAAATTTCCAAAACAAAATTTATCCCCAAAACTTTACAATTTGACTCAGCTAAGAGTTTACCAAACCTTGACCTTTCACCAACTTTGTAGTTTTGATAATGAGATCAAATTCTAATATCTTAGTAATCCATCTTCCTCTTCTTCCATCAGTATTAGGTTGAGTTAATACAATTTTAACAGCACTATTGGGAACATAGGCAATAATGGAAGAATGAAGGACATATACTCTAAAAGATTTTAAGGCTTGAACTAAGGAATATGCCTATTTTTCAATAATATCATATTTGAGTTCAACATCTCTCATAAATTTACTGAAAAAGGAAATAGGCTAGTCATCTCCATTCTCATTATTTTGTAAAAGAACAGTAGCTAAGGTGGTTTCAGAGGCAAAGGAAAAAATGCTAAATGATTCCAAATAGTTTGGACTGACCAATATTTGGGCTTTAGAAATAGCTTTTTTAATTTGGTCAAAAGAAATTCTTTCTAGAATTGTCCATTTGACTTCATGATCTTTCCTCAACATATCAGTGATATCCTTAACTATTTTAGCATAATTAGGTATAAATCTCCTTAAAAAGTTTATTTTTCCAAGAAAAGCCTGAATTTCCTTTTTATTCCTTGGTAATGAAAGTGCTTGGATAGATGAAACTCTTCTAGGATCAATGACCACTCCTTCCTTAGAAATATTATGGCCAAGCAATTTTCCTTCTTTGATTGAAAACAGGGATTTTTTGGGTTGAGTGATATCCTAAACTTCCTACACTTTTCAAAAACTTTCCTCAAGTGCTTTAAATGTTTTTGATCGAAATTATAAAATATGGTTAGATCATCAAGATAAATGACAACAAATTTATTTGTTTTACCCACAAATTCTAAATCCATATCTCTTTGAAATGTAGCTCCAACGTTGGTTAATCTGAAAGGAATCCTTGCATACATAAATGTACCCCAAGGAGTTGTAAATTTTGTCTTTGCTCTATCTTTTGGGCTCACCATGATCTGATTGTATCCAGAAAAAACCATCTAACATAGAAATTCTATTAGCACCTAAAACTTTTTGAAGCAATTGGTCCATCTTGGGTAATGGATAATTATCTTTCAAAGATGATTTATTTAAGTTCCTAAAATCTACACACAGTCTGATTTCACCATTTTTCTTTATCACTAGAACTAAATTTGCAACCCAATCAAAATACCTCAATGGAACTATGATCTTGGCATCAAGTAGTTTTTAAAGTTCTTTCTCAATGGTAGGAAGAAGGATTAGATTAATTCTCCTTAACTTTTGCTTAAAAGGTTTAGCTTTTGGTTTTAAAGGGATTTTATGTTCAATGAGTGTTGTATCATATGTCTTAAACTCACTATAGGACCAAGCAAAAACATCTTTATAAGCTTTAAGGAGATCTAAATATTTATCTTTCACTTCCATTGGTAAAGATGTAGAGATTTTAATATTTCTGATTTCTTCTGAAGTTCCAATATTACATTCTTCTATATCTTCTTATGGTGAATTTGATAATGAATTTTTAGGAACATCATTGTGGTCAAATAGTTTTTCAAGAGGAAATAATCCCTTAGGAATGAAATTGTTATATAATTGAATGATGTTATGATCAGCAATTCTTGAGTCTAATTGTGAAGTTTGCTTTTACTTTTCAACTCATTATTATCCAGTTGTTCTTCTTCAATTTGTAAGGCTGAAAATTCATCAATTACTTGTAGAAAGGATTTCAATTGTTCATGATCATCAAATATTTTCCAATGTTTAAGGTTATCAGGAATTGAAGGCCTATATTTAACATGAATTTGATATTGCACGAGCATTTGATTAGGAATTTTAAAATAACTAGCTGAAACTGCTAAAGAGTCGGCATGAATATTCTCATCCCTTGGAAAGGTAGTGATGTTAAATGCTTGGAAGAAATTATCCATTGAGTCCCATACCTCATTTCTATAAGATCTAATTCTAGGATGTTTTGTTTGACAAAGATTCCTTACTTTTTTTACAATGAGTTCTGAGTCACTAAATACACTAAGATTTTTCTTTAAGACTTTTGGCTAATTCCAATCCTAGAAGCAAGGCTTCATATTCTACTACATTATTTGTAACATCAAATTCAAGCTTATAGGATTGAGTTATATTCTCTTTGTCTGGTGAAACTAGTACAACACCAGCTCCAGCTCCTTCCTTTGAACAAGAACCATCGAAGTATAACCTCCAAATATCAGTCTTAATAGTCTTTGGTTTATCTACAATGTTTTCAATGCTAAGCTGAGTGTTTTGTAAGTTATTTGATGATAATTCAAAACATCCAAAATCTTGATCTACTACATAAATGGGATGATTTATTTCTTGATATAATTTGCAAATAGTATTCATGAATCTTACCTCTCTGTATAACCTAAGATGGCCAGCTCCATATACAGGAATAGTAGCATAAGACATGTCCATTTGAAGACTTCCTCCTAATTTGGCACAACATGATCTTGATAATAACATGCCAAATTTAGGAGGAATATCAATAACTACAATGTCTAATACCACACTCTTAACAGGAATTTGAGCTAAAGTGACCACTAGATCCTTTATAAGTCCAAGACATGGTACATTCCTGGAATGAAAAGTCTATATATATCATGATAATATCAAGTGGCTTATAATTCAATTTTATCCATGATTACCTTTGACATCAGATTATGGGAGGCTCCAGAATCTAACATGTAGTTGTATAATAAAAAATCATGAACTTTTAAAGTAACATAGAAGGGTGGTACATTTTCATCAATCATATCTGATCTAGGACCAAAGACTACTAAAGGTTTTTCATCTTGTAAGCTTATTACATATCCTTCAGCATCAACACTTGAAGATTGGATCCATTTGGAAACTTGATTTTTATAACCTAGATTATTTGAAAGTTTAGACAAAGGAATGGATATTTTGACTCTTTCCAATTCCTTTTCAACATTGAAAGTGGTTAGAACAGTTTTATCAACTGAATTTGTTTCATTTGGCTAATTCATGGTTGGATTGTTGTTGTTTGAGATTCAATAGATTTAATTTGTGCTTCATTACAATGGGATTTTTAGGAGGTCTACTAGGCCCTGACCTTGGTCTTAAAGCATATCTTCTATTCAATTCTGCAATTAAAAACTCATAAAAGGCATGACATTTTGAAACTTGTGAGTTTCTTGATCTTGCTTAGAAGACTGATTTAGAGGAAGAGAGACAATAGCATTTTGGACAGATGAATGATCAAGATTATTGATATCCTCAATAATCAAAGGGATAGGGTCTTCAAGTTGTTTATCATCAATCATCAATGGAGTTTTAATTTGTTGATCAGTATTTGGTCTTTGTAAGATTTGGGGTTGGGGAGGTCTCCTATATTGAGTTTTAGATCTAGCAACAGTTTGTTGAATTGTTCTAGGCTGAGCTTCTATTTTTGAAATCTTATTTGAAAGGTTTCTAAGAAATGAAGTGATTTCATCTATCTTTTGATCTTCATTTTTAGTTTTTGAGGAAGAACCCTCTTCCTTGGCTTTCATTTTCCTTTCATTTTTTTCTGCCTTAGCTTTAAGTTTAGTTGATGCTGACCTATTGGCTTCAACTTCTATGGCATTTGTTTGCATGTCTTCTAAGGTATGAGATGTTCTTTCCCTAAGCATAACTGAAAAATCATCTTCAAATGCTTTGGAAAATCTAACTTTGGTTGCTACTACTGGTGGTTTACAATTAGGTGGCATTTTATGATAAAGTTTATTAAATCTTTTTATGAAATCAGCCACTGGCTCACCAGGGTTTCTTTTCAGTTCTTCAAATTATGTAAGAAAATAGATAGGATCCTTTTTAACCCCCCATTGATTCTTAAATATGGTAGTTAATTCATTCCAAGATCGGATAGAATTTGGTCTTAGTTGTCTAAACCAAATTCTGACATTCCCTTCTAGTGATTGAACAAACAATCTCATATACACATTTTCATGTTCAATATTCATGTTATCAGCAAAGTCCAAGAAGGCAGCTAAATGGTCTTCAGCAGACAAACCAGTTTCTCCATTAAACCTAGGTAGGTGTTTTAAATACCCATCAGGAAAATTATTGAGTATATTAGGAAGTTGTAAAGCAGCATACCTAGCTTGAACAATAGGTTGAAAAGCAGCCATACTTGAAGATGAAGATGAATCAGTAGAAGATGTGGTAGAGGATGATGAAGTTGTAGGTGAAGATGGAGGTGTAAAAGTAGGTGGAGGAGGAAAAGAGGGTGGAGGATTTCTTAAAGTTTTTAAAGGTGTTCAAATGACTAACTTTTGGACCTCTATTTCAACTTCTTCTTTGGTTTCAAACAAAGGATTTGAATATACAAAAAAAGTTTCCTCAGGTTGGGAAGAAGTAGATGGAAAAGTATAAACAGTCGGAGAGATAAAATCAGTAGGTTTTAACTCAGGTAAATGTACATCCAATTCTTCTTCTGACTTAGGTGATTTTGAAGGTACTTCAGGAATTTGATATGATTCCAGTGAATGGACTAAAAGAGCTGACTGCAGATCAATTCCTTTGGATATATACCCTAGGTGTTAAGTCATCCAAATCTAAAGGAGATGCAACATACCTAAAGGGATCAGAGGCTGAAATATCCTCTGGTTGTAGTGGTACAGAAAAAGAGGAAGAAGCTTCAAGTCTTCTTCTTAAAGAGACTTCCATATCCAAATTGGATCCTCAAACACTCTTACAGTTTCCTAAACTCTATAAAACTCATATTGAAGTTTCAAAGTACTATGGATGTCGAAGCTTATCAGAAATTACCTCTAAACAATGGAAATTTGTGACCAACACGGAACAACGAGGACCCTCAATCAAAGCGCGCAGACCGTTGGCCGATAGTGACCACACATTAGCACAAATTGGCAAACGGGAGGTCAAATCCAAAAATAGAGGCAGTTTCTGATACGCAATATCGTAGGGAATCCTTCTCAGTGAAGGAAATCCGTGAGCGCTCGGTCACGAGGAAAAGCATGAAACCATATGGAAATCATCGATTCCATCAGAAGGTAGGTCCCGTGCTAAAACTGGCAGGATACTGGGAGAACTTCAAGTGGTAAGCGAGTTCGACCAAGTCCCACGTGATGCCATACACTGGGGGACACTCGTCCAGCGGATGAGAAAGAAAATTGCTCCCATCGCATGGTTAACAGTCATGCTACTCACCTGCATGATATGGATGGAGACCGTAGGATCTGGAGGCCCCAGATCAACGGCGGAGAAGAAACTTGATGGGTGACCAGATTTGACATGGAAATAGGTTGAGGCGAATAGCATTTGAGATCTGGCATGACCAATGAGTTGGCAGAGGAATAAGTTTCGTGAGAAATCTTGGAGCAATGGAAATAATGACCATTCAAAGATAACTGACACTCAGTTTGTGAGGAAACAGGTGGCCACCTCTCTGTGAAGTGCTACATAGTGATGATGATGCAGATCAGGGGAATTCCAGTGGACAGAGGTAGGAGATCTCGAGAGCTAGGAAGCGGAAATGAACAGTCAGGGAGTAAATTGGCTTTAAGCCACGAACATACAGAGAAAGCAAGGTGGGCAGAGAAAGGGAAGCAGAAAGCCGAAAGGCAAGAAAGAAGTGAATTGTAGAGAACAAAGAAGCTGAGCTGACATGTAGAGCAAAGGCAGAATTGAGCAGACAGAGATAGAGAGAGTCCGAGAGTCTGTGAACTCCATAAGGCTTGAGAGTTCAAGCAACTCCTCTGTGTATACCTGTCAGGTATTGAGTACCAAATTGGACTCATACCACTAAGACCAGTTGAGGTCGAGATTTAGTAAGGGGAATCTGTGTACTCTAGAGACTTTGGGAATCCAAGTACAATCCTACTGATCATTCTCTGTGAAGTGAGACTCAAATTGAGCTCCTTATTATAAAATCTTTGCTTTGGGACATAATAGAAAGGCCACCACTGAAGGCTGGACCAGGAGATGTAGCCCAGGAGAATTGGGTGAACTCCTCATTAAATTTGTTGTGTTTTATGCGTTTTCTTACTGTGTTCTCTTACTATTTTAGTGTTTGTGTATTTCGCAATCTTATTGATCCATTACCTAAAATAACATAGGCACACTCTAGCACATAAGTTTGTAATACCTTCATTAATTAACTGAGATCATTCAGGGGGTGACTTCACATCAAGTGGTATCAGAGCCCTAGGTTGTTAAGGTTAGACAAACTTGTGATGGATTTTGTTGTTGAATGCTAACTAGATCAAAGCTTAAATTAGGAGAAGGAGAGTTGGTTGAGACTAACCCAGAGATTGAAAAGTGGAAGAGTCTATCCTCAGAAGAAAATGTCAGAGGAAAGTCCTCTGGGGCTAGACCCTCAAGTTATAGGTAGTTTTCTAGCCATGAGGTCCATGGTAGAGGAAATGTATAGGGACTTTAGGAAACATAAAGATGAAGATTCATCAGGCTCCAAACAAGATAAAGGAGAATAAGAGTCTCTCCTCCATGACCACTCAAAAGGCAAAGGGAAAGAAGAAATCTTTCTCACACCTCCTAATAGCCCTGAACATAAAAGGAAGACATCTTTGATTAAATTAGATGTTAAATTTGATTTACCAATATATGATGGAGAGTTGAATGCAGAGAAGTTGGATAATTGGATCAAACAAATTGATTTTTATTACAGAGTGCAGAGTATCGACTCAGAAAAGAGTAAGATTCAGCTGACCAGCCTACGCCTCGGAGGCACTGCCTTAGTATGGTGCGAAGGCAGGACACAAGTTGACATGAAGAAACATGGTAAGATTCTTTCTATCTGGAGTGAATTTGTTTCTGTAATAAAAAAGAAGTTCTATCCACTAGCTTACATGCAGCAAGCCATGATGAGCTGGCAAACTCTTTGCCAATTGAAAGGGCAAAGTGTACAAGGTTACACCTAAGAATTTATCAAAAGAGCTTTGATTCTATGAATTTCATTAGACTCACCGAAGACTCTGTTGAAGTATATAGTTGGTCTACACAGCTACATGAGGCACACTATCCTCATGTTTAATCCCACTAGTATAAATGAGGTATCTGAATAATGTAAACTTTGAAACGAGAACTATATACTCAAAACAAGAGCTCTGTCCAAAAAACGCCAAAAAAACATCAAAAACAGTGCTAAAAACGAAAAGTATGTATACTGAAATGATGTTTTTTTTTTAGGGACAATTATGAACATGTTTTAAAAATGGCAGTGAAAACGAAATTTTTCGTGCAAAATACAACTTGAAAACGAAAAAGTGATTATATTGGAACGATGATTTTTTTTAGGGTCAATCTTCAAAATTTTTAAAAAATGCTAGTAAAATGATCCAACAACATAAAAATGACACATAACTTCTCATTTAACACCATATGGAAATCAAAAATTTTGTTTCCAGATACGATGCATACATCATTTAGATAAACTGTCTTAAACAATTATTCAAAATCACTCATATTTTCTTACACACCATCAGAATTCACATCTTCAGATGAGTGACTGGATGCTGGCGAAGATGTTCCATATTCTTCTCTTTCATCAACTAGTGCCCCATCTGAGTCTGCATGCATACCCATAAGTTCAGGTTTCAGAATTCTTATAGATCTACGACTGGTTTCAGCAGACTCCCATCTCAACATTGTTCCTTCTGGTAACAACCTTTTCAAAATCTCTATCGTCTTGAAGCGAAGAGCTCCTCCCTTTGTTAAATTGAATTCATAAACAAGTATGTCAACATCCTCCAATTTTAATATGTCTGTGTGGTGACAATTTATATTCGTACCCTTTATTTTTCTCTTTCCGCCATTTCTTTTGTCAACTACCATCTCTGGCTTATACACACAATTGAATGGGTGTGTATTTGTGGCATACCAATGTACTTCAACACTTGTAACATCCTCATTTTCTGTAAAGACCTTTATAACTTTAGCAACCCAGAATGGATAGCCATTGGGATCTCCATCTGCTAGCACTGCGATCATGCAACCCTCCTTAATATCATGTACTAAACCCCTGTAAAGGTTTTCCATGGCTTCATGTTGTGCACGAGATCTTCTGGAACCAATATACATCTCTCTTTCCTCTGCCTGTGAAGAACTAATAATACCTTGAGATTATTGTTGTTCAACAATGTTTATTTCCTCATGTGCATTCGACACATTTTGTGGCCAAATAAATGGATTTTTAAAAGGTATATCTTCGTTTGTTGTTGTTGAAATGATATCACTTTGATTATTGAAAAATGACTCCCACCAAACTATATTAGCAATGTCAAAGTACTCATATGTATATCTAATACATTTTTTAATTTCTTCTAGGCAATCAGAATAATTTATATCTCTATTTTGTCTGTGTGCATTATGAACTTCACCAACTGATTGTAATAACAATATTTTTGATGCAAATATTGGATGATCTGGAAGGAACTTCAAAAATTGCAAACCTGATGACGATGCCCATTCTGCAGTAGTTGAATACTTCTTGCCCCATATTAGTGTTTTCCCATCAATTTTTTTGATATGAAATTGATGTTGGAAGCTAATTTCATTAAGTTTTTCAATGCATTTCCCCTCACCATATGATACCATAATAAACCTTCGCATTTCAACAGTTTCTTCCAACACATCAAAAGTAGGCTCTGGCATGTATGATTTCTTAATACATTCAATTAATGATGGCAAGCTTCCAACTTCCTTCCTCCTCAATGTGACTGAAAAACGACTGAACATCTGATCAATATGGTCATTAGTGTGTCCAACAAGAAGGAAACCAACCTTCACCTTCTGAAAAATTCTCAATTCAACAAGCATGTTTAGATATCCAAAAACAACCTGATTTTTGTTTTCATGGCAAGTGTTGTCCAATTGTAGATACAAAACTTTACGAAGATTACCAGACCAATGAGAAATCACATCATGAATTATGGTTATGGTTAGATTTGAATCATTATGAATATTTGGAGCTATGAAGTACACCTTTGGCAACATTTTCCCATTGAAGACCATACAACCGACCAAGTGATACTGAATAAAATTTTCCTCCAGTAAATTTTTGGGTGTGCGAACAAAATTTGGTAAAAGTGTTTTCTTGTGGTCCATACCATCAATTATAAAACCCAAATATTTATTCAGATTATCATAACACTTATTTTGATGCTTGTACAACTTTTTCTTTTCATTTGTTTATTTTTCACGCTGCTCCTGAAGTTCTTTTACAATTGAATCTACACAACATAAAAGAAAGCCATTAAGAAATATGTTTTCATACTTGATGAATATACAATTTTAAAATTTAATGTTATGAATGCTTACCTCTTTCTAACCCTTCACATTTGTCCCTTTTTTATTTAAGAGAAGCACATGTACTACTAATCCCCATCCTTGTCTTCTTAGGAATATAGACAATGTTGAATTCTTTCTTCCATACTTCACAAAATATTGATATGTAATAAACCGGCCATGTCCCTCAGCACCTTCTGCATATTCTTTGTATAAGTTGTAGATTTATCGTCTTGAAAAATTATCTGGAATATGTATTGTCTCTCTATTTGGCATACACTCTCCATGCTTTGAAAATAAATCTTTCATCCATGACATTGCAGTATTTGATAATGGCCCAAATTGTCTTTTATGACGTATTTTAGAATAAAATGTGGGATCCTTTTCCAAATTTTCTTGAATTCTCGAGAGACAAAAATTCCCAATCGAATGAAACTTTTGGAAAGCTTTTCTACAGATAAATAAATTCCTCATATGATAATCATAACTTGACAATGTAGATTGCATGCACCCAACTAAATATGAATTTTGCATGCTTTTATTCATTGACAAATATCTCTTCCTTCTCTCTAATGCAAATTTGAAACCCATATGTTTCAAGCAATCTTTTTGGCAACATTCACTTGAAATGAGTGCGCTGATAGAACTTCTTCTCATCAGATATTTTGCTCTACCCCTTGTATAACTAGAACATCTTGCATTGATAGGAAAAGGTTTGCTCCTACTCCTTGATACAATATTTCTTGGCAACATCTCCATCATTGGATCATCATTTGTATAAGGATTTTCATCATCATTAAGGGGAATTTTATCCACACTATGATCAGCTCTGCTTTTCAAATATTGACTTGGAGGATATTCTTCATCTTCCCCTTCTTCAGTGCTACAGTCATAGTCCTTAGAATTCTGACTCAATGGAAAATTTGACTCAATGTTTATTGGATATTCTTCCTCATGTGAATTTTCAGTGCTTCTCTCATAGTCCATAAAATTAGGACTAAGTGCATCATCCTGTGCTTCATCACTGCTATTGTCTGTTGTGGCCAGCAACAACCCCCCTTCTTATTTAGTGTTATTACTAATACTAAATAAGTGGGGACCCTTAGTCAAAAAAATTAAAAATCAATTAGTGCTTGAATTTCCTTTTTCAATAAAACTTGCCTTCATAAACTTAGGAGAATACCCCTGAAAAATCTAAAAAAAAGATTAAGTTTTATGATAAGGTAGAATAAAATCACTCCTTAATAAATATCACATCACAAAAAGGATAATGGATAACTCCTTACAAACACAATTCTAAGGTTGCGAGATCGCGATGCGAAACTTCATCGCATTGCATGCATCAAATATCACTTACGCTGAAAAAACTCAAACTGCCAATATGCAATGGCGCATATCGCAAATCGCATTTCATGGAAAACACATTAACGGATGATTGTCATATGCTATGCTCCAACGATGTTGTGATATTGCGATAGAGTGATGTTGCGATGTTGCTATAGAGCGATGTTGCGATAGAGCGATCTGCGATATTGCGAAGCAAATTGCAAAATCACTTCATCACAAATCTTTCGATCTCATTGTTCAAAAAAGTATTTTCCATAAACCGAGACCTGGTTATGCGCTTTAATGCTAATTAATGAGTTAGTTTCCAATCATTAATGAAATAGGGTTTCGTGCTTATTGGAGAGCCATTTCACATAAGGTGGTATATTTTATGTCTTCGACATTTAAAGCTTTCCCATCACCTTTTCCTTATCATGATTCTCACATCATTTGTAAACTATAGGAGAAAAGAACAGAGAATTATACAAAGCAGTTTTCAGGATACTATGGGAAATAAAGGCAAAGCTTTGAGTTCTGAAGATCAAGAAATGACGCCCTTGTATACAGACACCGCCTGTAACAGAGACACTGGTTTTACTACTTGGGAAGGTATGTATAGTCTATTTGAGGAAGAGAATCCCAAAATAATGGAGGTTACAGCTACTGCAGGCTCACACGGGTCTTCTGACGTGTCTATTACAGAGCTAGTTTGCTCATTCTTACACCGAATAGCGGTGAGGCCACAAATTCTTCCATACATGGACATGGTTAAATGGGTACTAGACAACACTGACATCACAAACAGACAATTTAAGACTCAGTGTCAGCAACTTACGGAATCATTATTTTGATAAAATTTAAGCTTTATATCTGCTAACAAAAAGTGCGCAAGAGGCAAAAAGTCGCACCAGGAAAGCTTGGATCAAGAAACGAAGGCATTTTCCGATGCACAATTAGCGAAAACCTCTTGAAAGGGAAAACCTCTAATTGCTTGGTCACCTGTAAGCCCAGAAATTTGTAAGAAAGTAATGCTAGAGGTAAAAAATAAAAATAAAAAAGTAAAACATGAATCCTAAAACTAGTGTTATTTGTCAGAAATATCTTCAAAATGGTATGTATATATGCTCAGAAACTGCAGACAGGCTGGAGACAGAAGGCTCCAGAAAAGGTAGAATCAATCAAAAGATTGACTAAGTTGAATTGGGATTCTTACTGAGCATATTTGGTAAAACCACATAGCCAGTGCATGACTCTCAAATGTATCATCAATTCTGCCGAGAAGATGGTGCCAGCTCTTTCCGATATCGTTTTCGTAGGACAGTTAAGGTCGAAAGTTGGCCAGCCGACTCTTCTCAAAAAAATGCTGAACACTTGCAATTTCAAGGAACAGATACAAAAATAGTTAGTTGTTAGTTTTAATTTTAGATTCAATGTTAGTATTAATTTTTCTTTATTTTTGCCTGAAATGAGGACGGTCATTTAAACTGTATCCTACATTTTTGTAATAAGTTATTTTTAGATTTAGTTAGTAGTATTTAAACTCTTCTCATGCATTTAGAGAAAGGTCCTGAAATTTGTCAAAAACTTGTCCTCAGAACATGCACTTTTGCACCCTCCGAGGAGGTTTTGATGAATGAATGGAACATGATTTATTGATATCTGCATTTAATATCTACTACTGATATTGCACTTCTGTACTCTTAGTGGATGTTGGATTAAGAAGAGATAAATCATTATCGCTTGAAGCTCATGAGTAGAACTAGTTATAAATGGTACTTCTATCTCTTAACTATTTCTGCCTTTGTGTTAAAGTGGTATTTATGTTCAGTTGTTTATATATTGATGCGTGAATGCCTGAGTTATCATTTGGCACTTCTGTACGGTGATAGCTATTTATTTATGCTTAATGTATGAGTAGCTTATTATGCAATATGTTTTTCACAACTGTTTTGTCTAAATTTTTATACGAAGTGGTTTATCTCTATTGAATTCTTTTCTCATAACAATTGAATGATCTTTATTACCAATTGTTATTTGAAATCATTTTAGATCGCATAATGGAAAGTTTACACCCCGGGTTAGTGTAGAATTAGATATTTCTATTTATTAGAATACAATTGCATGTTATTAGATTAGAATTAAAGTAAAATCATTTCAATTAGGAACTTTTATAAAGGAAATATCAAATCTCAACGCACACACACATAAATTGGGAAACTAGTCCCATATCCCCAATCGGACCCACTATACCAAACGGAAAAGGAGCTGCTAACCAAGGTCCAAACCGGGTGGGTATCCCCCTTGTTGTAGACCCGATTTTTGGGGCTTCAACATTGTCATAGTCCTTAGAATTAGGACTAACTGGACACCGTGACACTCCATACTTTTGAAATTCATCATCTTGCTCTTCATCAAAGTTGTTCTCATAGTCCTTAGAATTAGGACTAAGTGGACACCGTGACACTCCATTCTTTTGAAATTCATCATCGCGCTCTTCATCGCTGCTGCTATCATAGTCCTTAGAATTAGGACTAACTGGATACCGTGACACTCCATAATTTTGAAATTCATCATCCTGATCTTCATCAAAGCTGCTCTCATAGTCCTCAGAATTAGGACTAAGTGGACACCGTGACACTCCATTCTTTTGAAATTCATCATCCCACTCTTGATCACTACTGCTGTCATAGTCCTTAGGATTAGGACTAACTAGACACCATGACACTCCATACTTTTGAAATTCATCATACCGCTCTTCATCAAAGCTGCTCTCATAGTCCTTAGAATTAGGACTAACTGGACACTGTGACACTCCATAATTTTGAAATTCATCATCATGCTCTTCATCATTGTTGCTCTCATAGTCCTTAGAATTAGGAATAAGTGGACAATTTGACACTCCATTCTTTTGAAATTCGTTATCGTGCTCTTCATCACTGCTGCTCTCATAGTCCTTAGAATTAGGACTAAGTGGACATCGTGACACTCCATTCTTTTGAAATTTGTCATCATGCTCTTCAACACTGTTGCTCTCATAGTCCTTAGAATTAGGACTAAGTGGACACCGTGACACTCCATTCTTTTGAACTTCACCATCATGCTCTTCATCATTGTTGCTCTCATAGTCCTTAGAATTAGGACTAAGTGGACACCGTGGCACTCCATTATTTTGAACTTCACCATCATGCTCTTCATCACTGTTGCTCTCATAGTCCTTAGAATTAGGACTAAGTGGACACCGTGACACTCCATTCTTTTGAAATTTGTCATCAAGCTCATCATCACTACTGCTTTCATAGTCCTTCAAATTCAGACTATGTGGAATCTGTGAATCTTTATTTATTTGAAATTCTCCATCCCCTCTTTCATTAGTGCTACTCTCATAGTCCTTAGGATCAGGACTAAGTGGAAGAATTGACTCTCTATTCATAGTGGTAGAATTCCCGCTATATTCATCCATATGAATAAAGTTGTTACGCAATGAAGATGTTGATGATATATAAATCGAAACTTCACTATCAGGACAATCCATCCCTTTCAAATAGAAGATGTTGAATCATACAAATGGAGAGTCTCCTAAAGATATTTTTTTTTCCGAAGAAAAAGCGAACTTTTTATTAAGGGAATAAAAAGTTACATTGCATATGCTGAGCATTTCTAATAGATCTGCTTGCCAAACCAAGCAATAAAAAAACTAAAAAACTCCTTTCTGCCCATTTGAACGCAGAAAACTAAGCAAGTTTTTGCTGTAGAAAGCAGCTGAGGCAAAACAGCCATGACCAAAACCAGACCTCGTCTGTGAGAGACAGATCTAAAGCAGTAAACATCATACTAAACAAGCCTTTGGGTCTCCTCAACAGAGAGGAAAACAACCCACAAAAAATATATATAATAATATATATCAGAGTTTTTGAAAAAGAGATGTCTGTGCGAGTATTCTAAACAGGTAAATAAGAGTATAACAGAAAGAAAAAACAGAAGCTGAAAGTTAGATATAAGGCGGCCCATCTGATGAAACGGACTGTCCTTGACAGTCTTCCACTATTTTCCACCCTCCCAAAGCTTGCTGCAGACCTTCCTTAGAAAGCTTGTCCGCGGCATCGTTGTTATCCCTGTAGATATGGCATATGGAGAAAGAGTTAAAAGATGACTTTAGGACCAGAAGTTCGTCCAGCATGGGTTTCAAAATTTGATTTTTGCATGTACTTTTTCCGTTGATCCAATTTACCACATTGAGGGAGTCTCCAAAGATCTGAATAGTGAAGGTGTTTCTGTGAATAAGCCAACAGAGGAGCAGTCTCAGTGCTGATAGTTCGGCAAAATTATTTGATCCTGAGCCCAATCCCACTGAGGCTTTAAGGGAGTGATGAGCATTTAGATGAATGACAATTCCGGCGCCAGCTATGTTGTTTTGGGATGCTCCATCAAAAAACGCCCAAGGGATGCCCTCTTTGATTTGAACTGTCTTGTTTAGATTTTGTGGTCTTTTTTCTTCAGGTTCGGGGATGGAAGAGTAAATGGAGACCGCTTGGATGGCTGTGACAGATGGCTGGGTTCCTTTATCTTGAAAAATAGCTCTGTTTCTAACTAGCCAAACACCCCAGCAGATGATGGGCGGGAGATTCCTCAAATTCCCCTCTGGGTACTGCTGCCACCAATTTGACCAAGCCTCGTCCAGATTTCCATTTCCCCACTGAAATTTTTTATTGAGCATCTTCTCAGCCTCCCTCCAAACTTTAGCAGTCTCCGAGCATCGAAGGAACAGATGGTTTATTGAATCCTCTTCCTCTTTACATAGGGAGCATCTCCCAGGGCCATACAAGAATCTAGCCTGGAGGATGTCCCATGTGGGAACCTTCCTTTTAAGGAGGCACCAGAGAAAGAGTCGAGCCTTAGCAGGGCATTTGAGCTTCCAAATTTGTTTTGACCACCACTCAGGATTATCCCACCCTTTCCTAGATTGAATGAACTTGTACCCATCTTTGGGGGAGTAATCGCCTGTTTCTCCATGGGCCCAGATCAGGCTATCCGGGTTGTCTTTAATTCTAACATTAGAGCGAACAAGTTCTTGGGTGAAAGAGGACCATTCGTTCCACCACCTCTGATCCAGCTGTAGATCTCCTCCATCTTTCCAAGCCTGACTCCAAATGCTCGAATGACCCACCTTTTCCACCTGGTCAAGAGTTAGAATGTTTTTGTCTTCTAAATGCCTGATTAGCCCAGGTGAAAGGGCATAGTTTTCATTGCAGCCGATCCATGGGTCTTTCCCAATCTTCAGATTTCTACCATTCCCAACCTTCCATGCCAAGCCTTGTTCAATTACCTTGAAAGAATCCACTGTTGCTTTCCATATCACCGAAGCATTCTGTTTATTCTTAACTGGGTTCCTTATCCATTCCTCCAAAGGGACCGGGTCTATATATTTCCTTTTGATCACTTTGGTCCATAAATTTTCCATCTTTATCAGCCTCCATCCCGATTTTGCTGCCAGGGAAAGACTGAAGTCAGGAAGATTTTTAATCCCCCAACCACCCCAGTCTTTGGACCTTGCCACTTTGTCCCAGCCCACCCATGGTAGAACTGGGTTTTCCTTGGCACCATCCCAAAGAAATCTGCTGCATAGCCTTCTGATCTTTTCCATGATGCCCTTGGGGACCCACGTAAGAGCAGCCCAGTAGACTGGAATGGCCAAAAGCACTGATTTTATAAGAGTCAATCTGCCCGCTCTCGAGAGCCATTTAAAACTCCAATGGGAGATCCTGGATTCAATTTTTGCAATCAGCCAGTTCCAGTCCTCCTTCTTATAAGCATTTGGTTTTAGCCAGAAACCTAAGTACTTGAAAGGAATTTCCAAGGAACTGGGCTGGAAAGGTAAGACAGATTGAAGCCTTACCCTCTCCTGAACTGCTAGACCTGTCATAATCAGCTGGGATTTCCTTTGATTTATCTGCATGCCAGTGGCTTTCAGAAACAGATCTAAGATACATTTTAGTTCCTTTATTTCAGAGAGCTCAGAATTTGTGAAGATTAAAATATCATCAACAAAAAGGAGGTGAGATATAAATAAATTTGTGGCTACCTCAATACCTTTTACCTTCCCCTCTCTTCTGGCTTTGTGAATCAGCTGGCTGAGACCTTCCGCAACTAGTAGAAAGAGCAGAGGAGACAGAGGGCACCCCTGCCTCAGACCCCTTTGACCTTTGAAAAAAGGTGTGGCCGCTCCATTTATGAGAATTTCATAGCTTACATTCGAAATACATCCCATTATCCAACTGATGAAAGCTGGCTTAAACCCAAGGTGAGTTAACAACAACCTGAGATATAACCAATTTATCCTGTCATATGCCTTGGACAAATCAATTTTTATAATAGCACCCTTCTTATTCTTTTGCCTCACACTATGCATGACCTCCTGGGCGACTCCTATTGCTTCATGAATTTGTCTTCCCGATAAAAACCAAAATTGTTCCATAGATATATGTCGAGACAAAATTGGTTTGATTCTGTTTGCTATCACTTTTGCTATGATTTTGTAAATACTGTTGCATAGCGATATTGGTCTGAAGTCTTCAAAGCTTTCCGGGACTTCCTTCTTTGGAATAAGGGCTATAAACGTAGCATTAAAAGGACTATAGACTTCACCTTTTTTCCTGGCCTCCTCTACAACTTCTGTGATTTCTGCTCCTATTAGTTCAAAAAAGTGGAGGAAAAGCTCTATGGACCATCCATCTGGTCCAGGGCTTTTCTCTTTTGCCATGGATTTTATAGTGGCTTCCACTTCCTCCTTTGTAACCTCACAATTTAGGTCCTCCGCTTCATCCTCTTCCAAAAATCTCGGGAAACATTGAGCTGTCCTTATTACCTCCGCAATAGTAGTCTCTCCCGGATCTGCAAAGAGCTTTTGGAAGTGATTCTGACCTAGGATTGACAAGGATTGAAAAGTCTGCACTTCCCTTCCTTCTTCATTTTTTAGGGCCCATATTGTATTTGCCGATTTCCTCCCTTTGGCATAATTGTGGAAAAATCTGGTATTTTCATCTCCCGCTTTGAGCCAGATTGCCCTACTCTTTAATCGCCATTCTTCTTCTTTGTCCAGAAGGATTTTTGACTTGAGTTTCTCAAGATGGAGGATTTTATCCTTTGAGGCCTGCGACAGATAACCATCCTCCTCAATGCTTTCTAGCTTTTTAAGATCCTCACTTATCTTTGAGAATTCCGCATTCTGTGCCTCCTTTCTAGCCTTTGCCCAACTTATGGTGGTTTTCTTTAATCTTTTAAGGTTTTCCATAAATAAGTAGCCTCTATCCTCCGGTGCATTGACTTCTGGGTGCTTCCATGTTTGTTTGAAAAGATTTGAAAAGGACTCCTCTTGAAGCCATGAAGAGTTAAATTTGAAAGGAGCAGGGGGCTTAGGAGGGGGAGGTGAATTCTAAATAGATAGGGAAGTGATCTGAGAGCCCTCCTTCTTCAATCCATTGCCTGAACATAGGGATCTTGACTGCCAGTTCCTCATGAATGAGAAAACGATCTAGCCTTTTTGCCACTCTAGCCTCCCCAGTTCTCCTATTCCTCCAAGTAGGCTTGAGTTTGAGTAAGTTTATGTCTAGGAGGTTGTTGACAGAGAGCAGATTTAGGAAAAATTCTGACAAGGGGTCTTCCCTGGCTGAAGGACCCCATGCCTCCGCTCTACCAATCGAGAAATTCAAATCCCCTCCTAGCACCAAATTTTTGCCCTTCAAGAAGGATTTTGCCATCAGTTTATTCCAGAAAGACACCCTGTCCTGGCAAGGCCTGTATACATTACAAATGGAAAGGGGGAAGGCGAGTTCTGAGGACTGAACTTCCATTCCCATTGCCTGTTTCATCCCCCACAGATTGCTAACCTTTATCCTCCCTTCCTTATAACCAATTGCCAACCCACCGGAGTGACCATCTGAATCTATTGCAATAAATCTCCACCCAGGCATCAAAGCATTTAAGGAGGATTCCACCTCGACTCCACTTCCAAGAGTCTTTTGTAGAAAGAGGATATCAGTTTTAGAGTTTAGAAACATCTCCCGCAGAACCAATTTTTTGGGTTTACTGGCTAAACCCCTACAGTTCCAAGATGATAAGATCATTTGATAACCTCTTCTAGGGGATGCGCTGCTCTAAGTGCCCCTGGGATAGACTGTTGTTTGCCATCTGCTACCTCAAACTTTGCTTTAATCTGAGCCGAAGTGAGATTGGATTTTCAACCTCTTTTCTTCCTAGATTGGCTTTGGGAGGGGAGAGGCCCTATTCCTCCTACTGAGACGCAGGAGGTTGCCTTTTGATCGAGGGAACGAAGATTGTAAGGGCATGGAGGGAGGAGGGCCGAGGGCCCAGGATCATTTGAAACACCTTCACTGTTTAGATCTAGGGAGGGAAGTGCGGCCGAGATATCCTCTATGCCGGGATTCATATTAATTTCTTCATGAATTAAAATACTATTCATTTTTAATGAAGAAACAAAATTATTCGAAAGGGAATGCTCCATACAAACATCCATAGATTCAGCATTAAGAACTGGAGGAATGGATGAATCAGAGCACATACCCATTACTCCTTCGGATGGTTGAGACGGCCTTCCAGATAGATGTTCCTTTGCTGAAAGATCCTCCAGGGTTGGTTCCTTGTCCGCTGAGGTGACCTGGATTTCCTTATGAGCATAGACCAGCGGCTGCACTTCCATTTGAATCTCTGTCTCCATATCAGCAACATTCAGATCAGATGGGAGATTCTGGGCCATTGTCTCCTTGACGACATTATTCTTATCAGATGAGGGATTCTGACTTTGGAAATGTTGAATAGGACTATATACATTCTCCCACTGAGCCGGCGCCTTTTGAAATCTCCGCCTTCTCCTTCCAAGAGGGCAATCCTTCGCTAGATTCCCGTACTCGTGACACCTATGACACCTGAAAGGCAGGTATTCATAGTCCAGAATCTGCTCGAAAGCCATATCCTTGTATTGCAGATTTATCTTTTTTGCAAGGCCTTTACCAGGATTCAAACTGACAAGAATGCGAGCCATGGCTTTGTTTCGAGTTTGTTTAAAGGTCATGTCAGCTTCCAAGAAGGTTCCCAGTCTATCCCCGATAGCCTTAAACACTGCTTCCGTCCATAGGAAATGGGGCAAGCCAGGAGCCCTGACCCAGACAAGATACACATCAGTTTTCTCACGGCCTGCATCAAACATCGGTGTCCATTTCTTCAAGAGGATTGGGATGTTCCCAATCACCCAATTCCTTGCAATTACCCAATCTGCCGCTTCTTTTCTTTCGAATCTGAACATAAACCAACCTTTTGCCAAGGTAGAGGCTTCAAAAGCCCTCTCTTCTCCTACCTTCCAGTTCCTTTCTCCCCAATCTTGCAAGAAGCTAGATGAGAACTTCTTTCCTCTCGCCCTACCCACCACTGTGCATTCGGCCACCTCCAGGGATTCTTCTATGCTCACCTCCATCCCCAGGACCAAATTCCCTTCCAGCTCCTGCTCGCCGA
Organism: Pinus tabuliformis; assembly: GCA_031772625.1. Taxonomy (NCBI): domain Eukaryota; kingdom Viridiplantae; phylum Streptophyta; class Pinopsida; order Pinales; family Pinaceae; genus Pinus; species Pinus tabuliformis. The sequence goes on along the minus strand of CM062818.1, from coordinate 1,019,489,905 downwards.
TGGGTCTTTGTTTCTTCCTCTTCTCACCTCTTTTCCTCCCTCCAATATCCTCCTCCCGTTCCTCTCTGTTTACATCAACTCCTTTAGAATCCGGGTTTGAAGGATTAAACCCTAACTCTGGTCTGTGAGGATAAGGGAAAACCTCAGGCTCCCGGAAAGAAATATCAGTTTGGGTATGGTTTACCTGAAAACCCGGAACCTCCGCTTGAGTTCCCACTTGTGGCTCTGGGGAAGCTGCTATCTCTTTACCCGACCTGCCTCCCTCTCCTTTTGAGACGCCCTGTTCCTTGCCGATGGAAACCCTAGTTATGGCGGATGCCCTTCCGGCCTTTTTCTCTCCCGGCCGCTCTGTACTTGAAATGAAATTTACAATATCTTCTAAGCCCCCAGAAAGAACTGACTCTTCAATGGGCAGTCTTCCTTTACTGCCATGGCTCGGGGTGCGGAATCTTGCATGCAAGGTTCCTGCTCCTGGGGTTGCTGAAAGCTGTGCTCCGAAAAAATCTGGATGTATAAACTCATTCTCTTCATATCCTTGTGTCAGTTGGGCGAAAGATTGTTGGATTCTGAGCGTTTCTGGCGAAAGAGCTCTAGTTCTGCAAGATCCGTTGTCTCCAAAGTACCTTTCTATGTTTTTAGCTGACGGGTCTTTGCCCCAAACTGACAATATATCTTCCATGACCGGGTCCAGATCCACGAGCTCGGTGGATTTTACCATGGTTACAAACACGGATAACAGGGTAGAAAACAAAATCGGGTTTACCACCAGCGCTGAGGTCAATGAGTATTTTACTATTTTTCCAGCTGTCGCCCAAACCAAAAGAAGCTTACCTCCAGTTGCCCGTTCCTCCTGCACTAGTTGTTGAGCACCCCTGTTCAGCCTGCTCCCTTCCTCTGGTTTACGCGCCCTAAAGTAACCCTAGCTTGCTCAGTCAGGTCCTGGTTCCATACAGACCCGCGATCGAGACCTCCGCCTTCCCATCATTTCCTCTCTCCTAAAGATATTATATAGCTTAGAGAATGAAATTTTCCCTCCAAAAATCCCTCCCCCCCCCCCCCCCCCCCCCCCCCAAAAAAAAAAAAAAAGTTTTGTGAAAATATTTTCCTCCAAAAATTTTGTGAGATTTATTTCTCTTCATTATTTTATTCTACAATTTAATGAAAAATAAAAACTAATTTTTTTTTATGAAATAAATCATTAAAGTTAAAATTGTAAACTACAAATTCTACCTAAATTATTTTAATAGTCAAAGTATATAATATTTACTAAACAATTGAATGTTTTTTTTAAATTTTTATAATACATTCTGAAACAAATTAATCCCACATTCACCCCACTGTAAAACAATTCCATAATATTTGCTTTATCATATTTTCCTTCATCGCCATAAAAAATTAACATGCTAAAATTTTTTAAAACTAATTAATCCCGCATTCACCGTACGGTAAAACATCTCCGTAATTTCACCTATATGCTAAATTCCATTATCACTATTACTCACATTACATCAAGGTCTTATGAGGTTCATTTAAAGACTTGGAGCGAATTTGTGGAGCATTTGCATTGCTATCAACAACATATTCAACGAAGAATTCTCGCAATTGAAAGGTCAGTTAAATTTTTTTCTTTGAAAATTTTCATATTAAATTAGTTTAATGAAGTAGATTTTTTTTTTAAGATTAATAATTTTTGTCAGCCAAATTAACCAATACTTCCGTAATGAGCATGGTGGGTCCAGCAAAGCTGGGCACCCCCATCCCGTAATCAGTCGGCCACTCGCCCCCTCTGCACACCCTACCGCCCCCCTCCCCAAACTCCCCCACCCTGTCCCCCACCCACTCCACCCGCTCCCCCTGCTCCCTACCCCCCTTAACCCCCCTACCCCCCACCCGCCCCCCTAGCTCACCCCACCCCACCCCTACCCCCTTTCCCCCCCACGCCGCCCCCCTACCCCCCTCCCTCGCCCACCCCTCCCCTCCCCTACCCCCTACCGCCCCCGCCTCACACACCCCTCCCCTCCCCTACCCCCTACCCACTTGCCCAACCCTCCCCTCCCCCCCCTCCCTCGCCCAACCCTCCTACCCATCCCTCCCTTGCCCACCCCTCCCCCACCCATACCCCCTACCCCCCCCCCACCCCCGCAAACCCCTCCCCCCCACTACCCCCTACCCCCCCTCCCTCGCCCACCCCTCCCCACCCCTACCCCCCCCCCCCCCTCCCCACCCGCCCCAACCCCCCCCCCCTCGCCCACCCCCACCCCCACACTCCCCCACCCCACCCACCCACCCCTCCCCACCCGCCCCAACCCCCCCCTCCCTCGCCCACCCACCACCCCCTCCCTCACTCACCCCTCCCCGCCCCTCCCTCGCCCTCTGCCCCCTCCCCCGCGCCACCCTGGTGGCTTGCCTGCCCGCCTGGGGTGGCCGTCTGATTCTCAGAATCGGATAGCCACCCCGGCCGGGCAGGCGGGCCGCCTAGGTGGCGTGAGGTGGGACGCCATAAAAAACACTACCACGTTTTTAAATCAGCATAAAAAACACTGCCATTCTAAAATGCAATGTACATAAAAAAAAAAAATATAGTGCCAAAAACTAAGCTCTAAAAAACACGTGTGTTCTGCATTACCCCTTTTCAAAATCGGGTCACTTTTTTGCTATCTCTACAAAACAGGTAATTGTATGAGTTCCCATTTCAAAGTTTACATTGTTTCTATCCGAGCTACGCGTCTAGAAGCTAGAGGAAAGAATGGGAACCCAGAAGTTGGGGGATCATCCAAACCCATTGCAAGCAAGAATAAGGAGAAAAGAAAACATAGATGGAAAGAGAGGAAGGCCAACACTGCACATAAAAGCAAGTCTTCATGCACTCACTGTAAGAAGGATGGGTATGATGATGAGCACTATTAGATTCTGCATCCGGAGCTGAGACCTAAGAAGTTCGAGGGCAAGAAGAAGAAGACTGTTGCAACTATTCAGAAAGATTTGGGATCAGACTCAGCAGATGAAACAACCATTGCAGCCACAGGTATAAAAGGTAAAAATTTTGAAGCATCTATTAGTAATTCTGCACAATCTAATAATAATGAAGAAAATGAGAGAAAAAGACCTGAGCTTTTCCATATTCAAGTTGTTTCCAAAAATCAAAAGATTGATACTTTGTTTGATAGTGGTTCACAAGTAAATTTAATTTCTGAAGAAATGATAAGGAAGTTGGGATTAATGACTACAGCTCACAAGAAACCATACCCATTAGGTTGGTTAAGTGATAAAGCACAACTACAAGTGACTAGACAATGCAAACTTAAGTTTTCAACATTTGTAGATGAGGTTGAGTTAGATATAGTTCCTTTGGATATATGTGGAATTGTTTTAGGAAGTCCCTACTTGTATGATAGAAAAGCTATTTTCTATAGAATTGAGAACAAGTATCTCCTCGTTAAAGATGGAATCGAATATATTGTAAGAGCTCATAAGCTCAAGAATAATTATACTCTCATAAACTCAGGGCAGATGAAATGAATTGTAAATTCATGCAAACAATTTTTACTGATGCAAACAATTTGTACTGATGGTTAAAGGAAAAGAAACCTAATAAAACCAATGTATTTGAGGGTTGTGATGCTAAACAACAAGCTGATTTAGGAAAAGTTGTTTCAAAATATGATATCTTGTTTCAAGAACCTAAAGGTCTGCCACCCAAAAAGGAAATAGTGCATGATATTAATTTGCAACAAGATGCTCCATTGCCTAACATCAGAATGTACAATTTGTCCGCTTTAGACAATGCAGAAATCAAGAAGCAGGTGCAGGAGTTGCTCGAGAAGGGGTTCATCAGACCTAGCACATCACCATGTGGGTCTCCAATCGTTTTGGTTAAAAGAAAGATGGCTCGTGGAGAATGTGCATTGATTACCGAGAACTGAATAAGATAACAATAAAAAATTGTTATCCCCTTCCTTGCATAGATGATCTATTAGATCAGTTAAAGGACGTTGTTTATTTTTCCAAGTTAGACTTGCATAGTGGATACCATCAGGTTAGAGCTTCAAAACAAGATGCATGGAAGACTGCTTTCAAAACAAAGTAGGGATTGTATGAGTGGCTGGTTATGCCTTTTGGCTTAACTAATGCTCCTGCTACTTTCATGAGAATAATGAATGATGTACTCATACATTTTCTTGATGACCTTTTTATTGTATATTTGGATGACATTCTTATATCTAGAAAAATGTGGGAAGAACATTTAAAGCATGTTAAGTAGACATTAGATGTTTTGAAAAAAGAAAATTTTTATGTTAAAATCTTAAAATGTGAATTTGGAAAAACATCTTTGAATTATTTGGGACATATAGTATGGGGTAGTGAATTGAAGATAGATCCCTCTAAGGTTGCAGTCATTGTAAACTGGCCTAAACCCAAATCTGCTACAGAAGTTAGAAGATTCTTAGGAGCAGCACAATATTGGAGAAAGTTCATTTCTAACTTTTCCTTAATTGTAGCTCCCTTACATGCTTTAACAGGATTGAACAAGGTGTTTCAGTTGGGAGGAAAACAGCAGAAAGCCTTCTACACCTTGAAAGAAAAGATTAGTATAGCACCAGTACTAGCACTGCCTGATCTTCAGAGACCATTTGAGATCCAAACGGATGCTAGTGACTATGCCATGGGAGCAGTGTTGACACAACATGGTAAACCCATATGTTATCATTCTGAGACATTTAATTCTATAGTAGTTAACTATCCCACATATGATAAATAATTGTATGCATTAATACAGAGTGTGAAAAAGTGGAAGCATTACTTAATGGGCAAAGAGATAGTTATACATAATGATCATCAACCACTTCAATATCTACACTCCTAAACTAAGTTGCAGCAATCAATACAGTATATATAGATGGGTTTTCTACAATAGTTTCATTTAGTCATTAGATACAAAAAGGGCATACACAATAAAGTTGTAGATATGTTATCCAGACTAATTATAAATGCATCTACTATACTTAAGCATAAATCAGTATTTCATGAGAGCTACATTGAACAATATGCTCAAGATATAGATTTTAAATATGTATATGCAACTTTAAGTCAAGGAAAATTAGTAGAAGAATTGGATTATCACATTAAGGACCAACTCTTGTATCATTGTGGAAAGCTATGCATTCCACAAACTGAAAGAGTAAAGATAATTCAAGAAGCACACACTTCTCTAATATTAGGTCACTTTGGGGTAAGAAAAACAATTACACGGCTGCAAAAATGTTGTTATTGGCCAAAAAATGAATGATACAGTTTCTATATGTAAGAGGGTGTACCATGTGTTCTAAAAGCAAGCTCAACAATAGAAAACTAGGCTTGTACACTCCACTACCAGTTCCTTCTCATCCTTGGGAAAGTATTTCCATGGACTTTGTTAGAGGACTGCCTAAATCTAGGAAAGGTCATGACTATTTATATGTTATTGTGGATAGGTTCAGTAAAATGTGTATTTTGATACCTTTTAATAAGCATATTACAGTTGAACAAACTACAAAGTTGTTCTTTCAGCATTTATGGGTTCATTTTGGATTACCCACTTCCATTATATCTAATTGAGACACCTAATTTGTTGGGAAGTTCTAGTCGAGTCTGTGGGAACTAATGGACACCAAAATGAAGAAAAGCACAACCTTTCATCCACAAACAGATGGCTAGATAGAAGTAGTCAATAGGCTAGTGATCCAATTGCTAAAAGGCTATTGCAACAAGCATCCCAAACTCTGGGGTGAACATTTGTGTTATGTGCAGCATGCTTACAACCGAGAAAAACATTCTTCTACACAGAGATCTCCTTTTGAGACCTGTTTTGGTTTCACACCAAGGTCTCCCTTGGATTTTGTCTTTGGTAAAGACATAGCAGTTGATGGACACAGCGATGTGGACAAGGCAACCAAGTTCATTGAACAAATTCAAGAGATTCACCATGTAGTATAGGAACAGCTGGAAAAGAGCCAAGCCAAATACAAGGCAAGGCATGACAAGCATTGGATGGAGCATAGTTTCCAAGTTGTGATCAAGTCTAGTTGTATATCAACAAGGACAGGATGCAAGGTGAAGGTAAAAAGCTAAAGCCAATAAGGTATGGACCTTTCAAGATTCTTGAGAAAATTGGTGAGAACGCTTTTTGCCTTGATTCACCAACTTACATGCACATCTACTCAGTCGTTAATGCAGACATCTTGAGACTATTTGAAGCCTCATTAATTTAAGATCCTGAAGAGTAGAGTCAATTGCCTTCTATTGATGATCTATTACCTGAATATCTCAATGAATTGCAGGAAGACACAGTTCTGGACAGGAAGGGGAGGACGATGCGCAGGGGAGATGTTGAGTACCTCAGGATGGGACTCAAGGATTCAAATCCAAGCAGTGAAAAATCAATGGAGATTGGACTCAAGGATTCAAAGCCAAGCAGTGAAAAATGGATGGAGATTGGACAAGTGAGACAGCTATACCCTCACTTACTTGATGCTTGAAAACCAACTTTTGGTGGTCCAAAAGCTTTTTCCAGTGGGAAGGCCATGATCCGAATTGGATCCTCAAACATTGTTACAGTTTCCTGAACTCTGTAAAACTCATACTGAAGTTTCAAAGCACTATGGATGTCAAAGCTTATCAGAAATTGCCTTTGAACAATGGCAATTTGTGGCCAGCACGGAAAAACGAGGACCCTCGGTTAAAGCGCACAGACCATTGGCCCATGGTGACTGCACACTAGCAAAAATTGGCAAACGGGAGGTCAGATCCAAAAAAAGAGGCAGTTTCTGATACGCGATTAGCGCTAAGGTGTCCCTCTCAACGAAGGAAAGCCCCAGGTGCTCGGTCATAAGGAAAATCTTGAAACCATATGGAAATCACCGATTCCGTCAAAAGGCAGGTCCCGTGCTAAAACCGACATGATATCGGGAGGACTTCAAGCGGTAAGCGGGTTCGACCAAGTCCCGTGTGATGCCATACACTGGGGGACACGTGTCCAGTGGATGAGAGAGAAAATCGCTCCAATCACGCGGTTAATGGTCATGCTACTTACTCGCACGATATGGATGGAGACCGTAGGATCTGGAGGCCCCAGATCAACTATGGAGAAGCAACCTGATGGATGACCGGATTCGACAGGGAAATGGGTTGAGGTAGATAAGATTTGAGATCCAACATGACCGATGAGTTGGCAGAGGAATCAGTTTCGCGGGAAATCTTGGAGCAACGGAAATAATGACCATTCAAAGAGAACTGACACTTAGTTCATGAGGAAATAGGTGGCCACCTCTCTGTGAAGCGTTACACAGTGATGATGACACAGAGCATGGGAATTCCAGTGAACAGAAGCAGGAGATCCCGAGAACCAGGAAGTAGAAACGAACAGTCGAGGAGAAAATTGGCTTTAAGCCATGAACAGACAAAGAAAGCAAGGGGGCAGAGAAAGGGAAGTAGAAAGCCGAAAGAAAAGAAAGAAGTGAATTGCAGAGAACAAAGAAGTCGAGCTAAGCTGCAGAGCAAAGTCAGCATCGAGCAGATACAGACAGAGAGAGTTTGAGATTCTGTGAACTCCAAAAGGCTTGAGAGGTTCAAGCAACTCCTCTGTGTATACCTGTCAGGTATTGAGTACCAAATTGGACTCATACCACTGAGACCAGTTGAGGTTGAGATTCAGTAATGGGAGTCTGTGTACTCTATAGACTTGGGGAATCCAAGTACAATCCTACTGATCATTATCTGTTAAGTGAGACTCAAATTGAGCTCCTTATTATAAAATTTATGCTTTAAGACACAATAGAAAGGCCACCACTGAAGGCTGGACCAGGAGACGTAGCCCAAGAGGATTGGGTGAAATCCTCATTAAATTTGTTGTGTTTTATGTGTTTTCTTACTGTGTTCTCTTACTGTTTCAGTGTCTGTGTATTTCGGAATCTTATCGATCCATTGCCTAAAATAACATAGGCACACTCCAACACATAAGTCTGTAATACCTTCATTAATTAATTGAGATCATTCAGGGGATGATTTTAGATCACTTCTCTTACCAATATCTCTGGATCGAATAATGGAGAAACAATTTCAGAATCAGAATGAGATCTGGGTTGTTTTGAAGGAGCTAGTTTGGGTTTGTGAAGTCGTCAAGTGAAAGATTTTAACTTACTAGTCCTTTATTCACCTTAAAGGAAAATTTCTATCATTGCCCCAAGGAAAATAATTCATTTTTTGTTCCCTGGAAACGACGCCAATATGATGTTGTCCTTTGAGATAATTCTAAGTTAATTAATTATGCCAGAGCATCTAAAATGTTTTTTTGTTTTGAAAAACAAATTGGATGACCAATGTTATGAGCAGATTAAGGCAGGTGTTAAAACGTTATTAATACTAAATATTTAGAAAGGGTTGATTTGTTACCTATGAATGGTAATTTAATTTAAAAGTGTGTGGAAAGGCAGAGATGTAAGATGCTATGATTTTCTAAGTATTCAAACTGAACTTTTAGTTAATCATAAGAAAGAATGCAAGTAAACAATGTTTACAGGCCAACAAAATATATTTAATCTTATGAAGATGATTGACAATTTATAAATGTAAAGGAGCTTATAAAGACAAATAGTCCAATAGAATAATGTCGAAAATAGATTATAACTTCAGAGGGGGTTAACAATAAACTGATATTCAGTTTTGTCTTATCCATTTTTCTTCATAAAAACGTAAATACGTGTAGACCAACAAAATGAATTGAAAACATAAGACGAAATCACAAAGTGACAAGTTGTTTGAAGCAAATCCATAATCCTTTCATTAATATGAAGCCATTTCAGTTTGATACAATACGGCTTTAGAAAACTCATCCAAGGGTTCAACCCTTAATACATCGAATTGCTACTTATTTATACAAAAATATTTGGATTCTAGAAACATCTAATTAGTTACAAAAATAGTACAAAAATGTAGGAATGCTTAAATTGTTGAGGTTGCTAGCACTATCTTCTAGGAATTGTTGATGAATTGGCCCCAAAATGTGTTGTCTTGTTGTCTATCTGTTGAAGATAAAAAAATTTACTCGATAGTATCACACAACACATCTCACCTTTCATCATTTGGTATAGAAAGATTTATTAGCTTTCTATAAACTTCATCTACTTCAATATGTTTCTCGAAAGTTGGCTTGTTGATGAAAATGTGCTTGATTTCATGTTTGATAGTTAAATCAAACTCCAAGGCTTCTATGAAAGCTTTATTTGTGACATGTCCTTTAATAACTACAAACTTGGATGTATCTATTGCAATAGTGTAAAGTTTCTCACAGTGATTTTCCAAGTTGATTAATCTATCATTTGGTACTACTAACCCTCGAAATCCTCTTTGATTTAGAAAATTAAATGTAGTATGAAATCTTTGGACAACATTTTCTAGAGGTTGACGCTTAGTCTCCAACTAAGTCATTAAATTTCTTTTCTGCAATACCTTCTTGATTTCTAAGATGGTCATTGTCCTATCCGCAATCTAAATTTGCTCTAACTCTAACCTAGTCTTTGAGTTCAACACTTTAATCATGGATGTAGCCTCATCTTTTTTTTGTCCCAGTGTTGTTTTGACTTGTTCAATGGTTGTTTTGCACCTATCAATTAACTCTTCTTATTCAAAAATAATCTGAATGGATGGAAAAATCTTAGTTATGGCATGATTTATATCCACCCAAATTATTTTCTTGGCCTGAGCCAAGGTGTGGGCCATCAGTGACTTATTTTCTAATTGATCAATCTTATTGGCAAGTTGGTGACAATTATGCATCTTTTCCACTAAGAGGGTATCATTTTTTATCTTCTGTGCTTCTAGATTCTTTAGTTTTTGTTGGAGCTTATCGTTTTCTTGTCTCTGAAGAGACAGGTCCTACATAACTTTGTTCAAATCATCTGGTACTGATGTCGAATTTCCTGTTGTCCCTGAAACTATAATTTGTATGGTTTTTACTAGATCTATAGTCAATTGTGCAGCCTCTTCTTTTTCCTTAAGTAACTTCTCTATATGTTCCCCAATCTCCTTTATCTGTATATTTTTCTCAATGATCATTTGAGCACGTCTTATTTATGCTTCTCACTTTCTTCCATCTCTTTTGTTTGTGGATCCTTTGTAGAAGGTAACTTCATTCGTTTCCTTAGTGCTACTATGTATGCATTCTTTTTCTTGAGGATCTCCTCCACTTCTTTGACATCACTGGGATCATAACCCAGCATGATCACCAAATCTTCTAATGTTTTGATTTTAGTGTCCTTTGTTAATGAACAAACTTTCTCCAATTTGAATTATGTCTAGACATTGGTGAGAGATGTCCTTAACTTTGCAGGTTATATAGCAGTATTTATCATGGTGGAGAAAATCATTTCTCCAAATTGTCTATGCATATCCATTTGATCAATGGGATGTATTTTCTTTGCATCAAATGAGAAGATAGTATTCTTATAATCCGTAGGGGTTTTTGGAGATGGTACTTGAGCCTGCAATAATTCCATTTGCATACTTCCTTTCTCACTATCAAATGTTGTTAACAACCTATCCTGGGAGGTAGAATTCTGCTTCCAAAACTGAGCATAGGTGTTGGCTTTGAGTGATTCATTTTTCTGCTTAATTTGCAAAAACTTGTTGAAGATATTGGGATCATCATGTTCACCAAATTTTGTTCACTGTGATTTTTCTAAAGGATTCTGTGAGGCTGAGGAATATGGGGTATCAAGGAAGAGTTCCTATGACCCTGTGGAAAATTGTAAACCACTTATAACAATATTTTGTTGCTCTTCCTCATTCTGAATGGTGACATCTTTGAGATGTGTCCTCTATTTTTTTGTTGAATGATGAATTGTTAGGCACTTATTTTTCTACATGCTAAAGATGAAGTTTCTTCCCTTTGTATGTTTCCCTATTTATGCTAAGGTACTATAGTGTGGAGGGTTGTTATAGACAAAATTTTCTCTTCTACTTCTTGTAGTGTATTTTCCTCCCACTGGTCTTGATTCATAGACTTCTCAATCTCTGGTCTGGGGGTATGATTATAAGGTGTAGTTTTGAGTTCCACCCTTAAATTAGAAATTATGTTGAATGGATCATATGACCAAGTGAAACTCGGTTGAAAATTAAATTGCTTGAGGATTGAGTCTGCCTCATCTCCTATTGTTCTGGTATTAAATATGAATGGTTGACCCATTTAGGTCTTGATCTTAAATTTTGATTTTCTTTTACCTAAGAAAAAATGGATTTCATCCATATTGATCATTTACCTTATGTATTCCAGAGAGAAAATCCTCTTTGGAACATATTTAGGCAGCTTATAGGGATCCATCTCACATCCATATACCCTTATCTATGTATAATTCCAATATAGATACCAGTGTCCAGTTTTTGTTTGCTCACTTAGGTGCAAAAACCTTTTAATCTTTGAATTGATCCTTGGCTCACTCTGACTGCTAAGAAGCCATGTAACTGTATGAACAAAAATGTCTATGAATTCTGCAAATTTAAACTCTGTTGAGTTTTTCCTAGCTAATGAAGTCCATTATATCACTGATTGGTTGATGCCTTGATCATATTGTTTATGTAGAGTTATGGGAAACTTATCTCCTTTCTTAAAAAGAAACATATAGACTAATATAGATGCATATTTAAACATGCCTTTTGTAGTAATCTTCATCATTTGTTCATGCATAATATCAGCCAGAAATTATCTAAAATTAAACATGAATGTTGGATTGTGTTCATTAGATAAAATAGATAGAAAGCCTAGAATAGGCTCATCTACCCACTAGTTTGATGGATACCCTGAAAGGCAAGAAACTAAAGAAATGATCTATTTGGCTTTCTTTGGGAACATAGAAGCTAGATAAGGAGGTTTTTCTTGGGAAGCTAAGAATACTTTGGAAGGAAAATCTCAAAATTATAGGCTCTTTGAGGAAAGGTAAGATTATGATACAACTCTGTTGACAGTGCTAGACCCACCAACATGTTAAGGGGAATTCCTTGGTAAGAAGTCCCAATTATACCTCAGACCATTTGGTGTAGGAGTCTCGACAGTGGGTCGTAAGGTAATGCCTTGATCGCGACGTCGCACAGAAGAAAGTAGAATAACTCTATTAGCAACAAGGGTGTGACTGATGCAGTGAATCAAGGAAGGTGTATGAGAGGTTCCAACACTTTGAAGGGGGGAGTAGGTGAAGGTGAGTTCCACGTTGAGAGGGATCAGTCCTAACTCAGCTAGGAACACACAGCACAAAGGACATGCACAACTTCTAGTGGAGCAGTCCATTCGGATGCAGTAGTCACATCATATAAGGTAAGATAACACGTACAACACTCATGGATCAGTGTGAGACGAGTGCGACAATTATTATGGAAGGGTTCAAGTGAAAGGTCTATCTGATGTCTGGAAGAGTAGTCGACACAGACGATGACATCATTAACAACATATGCAACACATTAACAACAAGATTCATATAATTTCATGTGAATCAGTTCATACACAAGTACATAAGTTAAACAACATATATCATTAAAGAAACCAGAGCAGACCAATTACAATAACAACATATGCATGAAAATTTGTTGGATCTTATTATATAAAGAAGTGTAAGTCACAGTCATACAATACATCCATGTAAACCTACTAGCCTCAATAGTGGAACATTACAGCCACATCTACCTACTCCTCCAAAGAGATGTACTAGCTCCGTGTAGTTGAGAAGCCAAGGCAAGTTACAATACTGTCTAATCCTTCTTTAAGATAGTCTTAGTAGAAGCTTGGTTGACTAAAATCCTATACAATGAGCTGTGAGGGACTATTTATAGCAAAGGGTTGGGTGACCCTTGAAATTCCCCTTTGTGATCATTCAACTACCCTCATGACTATTCACCTACTCTATGACTATTACATCCACTCTTGACACTTGACTTACAATTGACATGACTCAATATTACAATGCACATGTACCCATGTGAACGATGGCTTGGACAAGCCAGACTAGACATCATTCATACTTAGACAACCATAGAAGTCCAACTGCTCAAAATCCTCTTGTTGATCAATAGTGACATATTGATGCCAAGATTGGTAGTCCTTGAGAGTGTCCGTGTGAATAGCTGTGACATCCATCTGAAACCTGAAATTTTCCTCCATATCATCTGGATACACTGCTTGGGCTCCTCTGTCCAACTCATCTGGGAGCATGCGCATCATTATCTTTAGTGTGGTCACACCAGTAATGTACTCATGCATGATGTCAGCATTGATAGACAAGTCTGGGCTAGTGGTAGTGCACATCAACTCATTGAAGTACGATTCAAGCTCCTGTCAGACCTACTTCTTGGTCTTCGCCTGGGTGAGAGTCCCAAGTGATGGGATCGCATGAGTGTGCACTATAACCTCCATTCCTTTGAATACTCATGCATGGGAAGCCTGTATGCTAGTGATGAGTTGCAGTAGGTCTTCATAGTTCCGAATCTAACTCCGGATACGTGCTTGCAGCTTGATCACATTGGCTTTCATCATCTTTGGTAAGTGAAGCGATACTCCCTTGCACTTCATCGTCCATGCTTTCATGTTATCAACAATAGTATATATGTTCTTCAATATGTGTGCTCTTCTCGCACATCATCGTTTCCATCCATGGAGATGAACAACTGCTTGAAGCATGGTACCAAACTTGGAGTACAATACCGGCAAAACTGTGTCTAAGGACAATACTTCATCTAGTATTTCCTTCTTCAGTTCAGCTCAGGCAGACATTTTCACCAAGTCTCCTCCCTGCTTGGCCACCTGTATTTCCTTTTCCATTCACTCATTCTTAGCTATGAGAAAACAAACACTTAAGCTAGTGGCTTCAACATACACTCTAGTTGCATTGGCCAAAGCAGTTGGATGCTTGTGCTCATCAGTCACGATCACTTGCTCATCAAATTACGCGGGGGATGTTTGGTCCTCCGGAGTCAGTACTCTCTGAGGCTATACAACTCTGTGATGAGATTCATCAAAGGAGATGTTGTGCATCTCTGCTTCCGATTGACCACCAAGGATCTTAGTGCCTCCTTGGTCATTTGATACTTGCTCATCATTGGGATTCAATGAAGCAGGTGAGTCGACCTCTTTGTGGTGAGGCATGAGGTCGGTATCTTGTTACAAATCCTACTGCTCCATGTCTGCATCCAACTGTTCAAGTGCCTATTCTATCTCATGAGAAAAGTCTTTCTCCTATGATGGTTCACCATGTTCACTTGATGCCAGTTGTTCAGATGAATCAACTACTTGTACGGGCACTGCTTCATCTGTCTACACATGATGTGCCCCTTGTTGAATCTGTTGTTGCTGTGCTTCCTGCTCTTGTTGGAGTAGCTCTTGTTCTTTCTGAATTTTCTCCCTCAGCTCATGCAACTCCTTCTTTGCTTCTTCCATTCTCTTCTTATCCCTTTGCCTTCGCTCTATTCGCTTGCCACGTTGCTACCTCTTCACCTAAATAGCCATAGCTGCTTGTTATACAAGTGGATTTGCTCGAAACTTGCAGCTTGCTCTTCCTCCATGCGGTCGACAATCTTCCTCTTCCCTTTGTCACGAACAGGTATGCTTGGCTATGTTGCCTTTGCTACTGCTACTACTATTGCTAATGTTTGTGCTCTTCGTGATAACTGCTTCATGTTGCTTTGCTAACCACTCTACGATGAAGCGCACCTGTTCATTGGGTCTGGAGGAATTGTAACAGTATCTCCATCAGTCCTCCTCGGCCCAATGACATGCCCCATGGATCTAGATGAACTAAACCCTCGCGCAGTGATCCTTCACAATGCAATGTGGGTCATACAGGTTGAAGCTTTGGAGGTCGAAAGGATACTTCCTCGTCTGCTATGCTTCGACATCCACTTGTTTGATACTTTGGATCTCATATAACCCAATCCATAACAGAAGAGAGGGCGAAGGTGCCTTCTTCTTTCATTGCAGTCTAGTTGTCAATCTTGTCAAGATGTGGTACACTACTTCCTTCATGACAAGCACTTCTAAGGAAAACTTCGGCAGAACATGCGGAGACTTCTTCACACTAAACACTCGGATGAACATGCCGAGCGGTGAGGCATACCAATATGCAATGCTTATCAATGCCTTCATCGCTTCCTCTGACATGCAGAGTGGATCATGTTCGAATATCAACTTGTATACTGGGGTGAAAAAATGGTTGAACAGTCGTATGATCACTCCTCTGAAGTTGCATTAAGACAACAATTTGAAATACGTGTTCACAATAGTCTACAGAAGTGACCATGCCCATTTGAACCCCAAGAACTCATGTTGGGCACAGACTGTGTCTAGAATGTAAGCGGACATATAAATCTCTGCATGCATACCATCAAGTGACTGTCGAGCCTTAGTTATTTGTTCCTTCATCTGGTGAGCCAATATGCCAAACTAGTTGCATGGTCTTCCTTCTCTAGCCAGTTGGTCCAGCACTATCACCCAACTCTGAGGGAAGGTCTAAGTGCTTGCTTGGCCACTCAGTCAACATGTGAATATGACCAATTATTGGTACGCCTTCCTCAATATATTTGTCTTGTAGATCTGGTTGGGTGTCATCCTGAAGCAAGTTGGCTCCTTTACCCAATCCTTCATAATGTCTCTTGAGTGAGCTTTGTTGTTGTGCAAGATGAATGGAGGAGCCATGACACTCATAGGCTCAGTCATCTAATACATCTCATCATAATCTCATGCCCAAAAGGTTGCAAGCTTCGTCCCACTGACACTACTCAAGGTCATCGTCTTGGGGTTAGTGTGAGAAACAATCGAGTGAATCATGTCCGCGCATGGGAACACGGGGTATCTGCATGAAATATGGTACAAGCCAAACTTATGAATGTTTAGATACACCTAACGGTCTTCAAAGTATTCCCCAAAATTACCTGTGAATGTTTCATTCACCTCTTTCCACTTCAATTTGATGTCCTTGTCTAGATACAGCTTCGTATCTTTGTAGATCGGTAGATTAGAGGACACCTGCTCAACTGTTGCTCCAGCTACAATACCATCAGTTTCCTGAGATCTTGTCCTCTTGGAATCCATTGAGATAGATGAACACCTGAAATATCTAAAAACAAGCAACATGCATGGTAAGAAATATGTCAATGGGAACAAAGTAAATCCGGGGAAGGACACAGCACATACATGGGGAATTGATGAGCAAGATTGCTCAAATTTCACTGGGAGTCTAGGTGACTCACTGCCAGAACTATGCAAAAGGGAGTCTAGGATGTCTGGGAGGCTAGACTGGCTGCTGTATCTACGAAATTCGCAATCCATTTAGGCAACTGGCTGCTGGGATTGTGCAATGCGCGATTCCAGCTGGGAAGGACTGTTGCTGGCCCAGGAACAGATTTGTGCAAATTTTTGGGCCAAGCAGCCACTATCCTCCAGAAATGTGCAAAAAATCATATAGGCTAGTGTTGGTCAAGAATGCACAAATCTGGAGAGGAAGGTGAACCTTCCTTCCCTAGATTGTGCAATGTAGCCTTGGTGAAGGCAGAGCCTGGACTAAGGTTGGCTCGACTTGCCAACGGGCCACTGAAAGCAAGTAGGACAATGAAATGCATGGCGACACTAAGTGATAGCAGAAGTGATTAACAATGCATGCAAAACATGAATGAAAGAATCAACAGACAATTCAACATGCATGTGGGTGAGGCAGTTCGCCGGTTGGACGAACGTTCGTGCAAAATAGTTTCACGCATGCGATAGTAGTGAGATAGCAACAAAAACTAAAATGGAGCTAGGACAAGCTAGAAAACATGTAAATGACAACAAGAATTCAAAGAAATCAAGAAAACAACATTCACACAAGTGAATACACAAAAAGTGACAGAAATGCTGAAAAAGGCACGTTGAGGCCACTTGCCCTTGAATAGCTGAGCCAGATGTGTCAAAGAGTCTTGGATGTGTTGTGGGATGTCAGAGCTCCAATATCAATGTGAATGAATGAGCTCTGATGCATCAAATAAAAAAAATTTGTCTCATGTCGCGCATGCCACAAATGTAGGAAAAAGTGACACTTGGAGGGAAACTTCTAAAAAAACTTTGCATGTAACCCTGAACTACTAAAAATAGCTCCCTAAATCATGGGATGCCTTTTTCATGTTGTCTCTTTCTATTCTGGGAAGATCAAGTCATGCATGCATGCAAGTCAAGTTTCCCCAGTCCCTGGTGGAACTGGTCAACCAGACTGTCCATGCATGCAAGTGCTCAGCTGCTTGGGAAAAATACGCATTCGTGGCTAGGAGATGGGCTGAATGCCCAGGAGATTTGCACAATTTTTGGGCAGAGTAGCTAACTGTTGCCTAGATTTGCGCAAATCCTGGGCTAAATAGCCTGCTGCTGGGAAAATTTGCGCAAATACTGCTAGGAGGGTTGGTTGGCAGGATTGCGTAATCCTGGAGCCCAACAGGCTATCAGAGAGGATTGCACAATTCCTAAAGGGAAGGCTAGTTTCCCTCTAAAAACACACAATTTTCAAGGGGGAGCTGCTCAGCCTGTAGTTGCACCAAGTTCGGGTAAGAAGCCTGTGAGGGGAAAGGATCAACTGTGATCAACGGGATACCTTTGTGTGAGGAAAATATTGAAGCTTGAGTACTTGATGAAGCAAGACAAAGTTTTGTGTAAGGTTGGTAGGGAGGATCCAAAATAGGCTAAGGCAAAATTTTGGAGGGTGGTTGTAGCCGCTACAACAAATTCCATAAGGAAAGATGCAGAAAAGGGGTTGAGGGAGTCATTTTGAGGAATTAGAAACATCTGGTTTATGGTTTCATGTGTAATTGAGTTCAAAATGTCTCCATTCTAGGCCACAGTGGTTCTTTGCAATGGATTTTATCTGGCTTGACACCACATGACAAGATCAGGCGAATAGTGTGTCTGTAGGAAAATGAACATTGGTAACAGGGATTCCCAAAGGTTATTTTCATCTTGTTGGTCTAGGTATTTTTGCTTCAACTAGTGGTAAGTTCAAATAGGTTGAATTCACACTCCATATCAGCAATCTTGAAATATTGGTCTGCTAATGGCATATGGACACCAAGGTAGTAGAGGTTTTAGGGTTATCCTCACTCTTTGATTTTCTACTAGAGGATTGGCCCTTTCCCTTTGGTGCCATGTCTAAGGATTTTGAGAAAGGAAGAAGATAACATAGATCCGACGTGAACATGTTCTTGGATGAGCAATGAAACTCTGTCAATGGTAGTGGGTTGTGAGTTACTTGAAATTGATAGGTGTCGGGAATAGTAGGGGTTGCGAGAGCTAAAAAAATAGCTACAATTAAAAATAATAAGAGTGCAGCTAGGGGAGTCACACAGGATGAGACGAGGTGGATTTTATAGACTGATTCAATACCATTATTGTTAGAACTGTTACAAAACGATGTTTTTGTGAATTAATGGGCAATGGGAAATTTGCAACGGATATCGTATAATGGGTAGATGGCAAGTTGTGGGGTGTAATTGGTGGAAGGTAAAGTATGGGAGGTGATGTGGTGACCGTTGGTGGGAGTGAAGGAGTGAATAGGTGGATTTAAGAGGGGGGGGAGTGATGATATGTGGTTTTCAACGAGGGGGTGTGAAATCGTGAGGAAGCACCAAGTTGCGTGGGGTCCAGGAAAAGAAATACCACTTTTCGGACCCCCCCCCCCCCCCCTCGCCCTTCATGTTAATGGGAAATGGGATGAGGGGGTGTGAAGTGGTTTCCCCGCTATTGATCTGGGCAGGGAAAATCATGGCCATTAAAAAGTGCCTTTGCAATATCACAAGCTGACAAAACATCTTGTCGTCTCCTGTCATTATAATACAACCCAATGCTTAATGCTTTTTACAAAATTCTAATCATGTTTAAATGACATGATTAATTCATTATTTAACCAAGATTAATCTATTTAAAACATGATTAATATATCCTAAGGGCACATTTGATCTAGCAGACCCTCTTTATATTTCCTAAAGTGACTTCTAACCCTATTCTAGTGCATATAATGCAATTGACCAAGTTTAAATGCTTTGGTAACTTTTTCTCTAATCTATCCTATCTACTAATTTCAACCAAGATTAAACAGTTTGGTTGAATTATTTCCTAATCTAAAAACATAAATTTAAACAGGTTTGATCATGATTATACTATACGATTCAAACAGGAATTATTTCTAGTGGCATTTGAGCTTGCTCACTTGTACACTTGTTTTCTTTTCATGGGGTTCTTTTCATTATTATTTTCAAAAGTTCCATATTTTTATTCTTTTATTTTATTTTTTATACCCTCTTTTATAAATACCTAACTTATCAAAACCATTTATGTTACAACAAGTAGCATCATTCATTTATGAGGATTATGGAATGAATGTAATGTACTTGTTTAATCCTTCCCCCATTGAGAGAGTATTTTGAGGTGTCATTGGATTGAAGACACCCCAACAAAATGAGAGACCAAAAATAGAGGAGATTAAAGACTATCACGCCATGTGTCAAGTATACACTGGTACTTTTCTTTGAGTTCATTAATATAGAGATCTCTTCTCTTCCCCCCAAAAGAGATATACCCATTGTTTTATTTATTGCACATGGATAAAGATTATGAGTTTGTTTAGCTTAATTTGGTTCATGTTTTCAAATACAATATTGATTTTGGTTGGCTTACTTGACATTTATGCATGACTTAGAAGATGATCATGGCTATAATAATCTTCCCCTCTTATTCCTCCAACTTAGAAATTGACTTATGAATATATTTAGTGAAAGACATCCACTTTGTTTACCTCTTGCAACAAAAATATTCATTCTTTCTTGTTGGAATACACATTTGCTTTAGGGTAGGGTAAAATAGATTTCCATATAATGTTTGTTTTATAGTGGCTAGTCCATTATCGTGTAAGGATCCTATCCTAGGCATGTCGGAATCTTCTAGTTTATAAGTGCATTTCAAGTAACATATATTGTCATGTATTATAGCAATGTGGAAGGTAGACTATAAAATTTGGAAGCATGAGAACACAAATGAAATACTTCACAAAGAAGTCCAGTGCTCAGAGAAAAGAAACCAATAGTTGCAAATTGAGACTATTGTTCACAATCAATTTTTTATCCATGTCAAAATGAACACAAAATCTCTAATGCTCAAAGTTTTTCATCTTAGGGATCAAAACCTCAAAATATTAGCCCACATAAAGGACAAATGCAACTAGGACATAGAAGAATTGGGGCAATAAACTGTGGTCTATGAAACCTATCAAGTCTAACTGAAGCAAACTATGATATTATAGATTTAAATTTTAGAAAATAATTGACAAAATCATGTATTATTGGTACTAAGATGGTTTATTCTACAATTCTCAAGCTAAGAGGGTTGACTTATAATTACCCTGATATATAAAATGTAAATATTCTTTTTAATTATTCCTAGATTGGAGTCCAACGTAAAGTCCCAATTAGTGAATTTCCATGAATCTAAGTTGTGGGCTTGGTTGTATTGTTATGTTTGTGTTATAAAATTGGAGCATAGTGAATAATATAATATACACCATAAATGTTGCTTGAGGAGAAACAAGAGTACCATGACTCCACAAGGGGGCAGGAGTAAATTGGATCATTAGAAATAAAAAAATCATTAAGATGATGTTGCAAAATTTCCTTTGGTGGAGTTCTAACCTTGTTTCCCATGATTTGAACGTATGTCCCAAGTAAAACTCATATTGTTACTTGGAAAATATATGTTTCTCATGTATGGGAAATTTATATAAAATGCAAATTTTCCTAGAGAATCCCATTATTATTCCAATCTTACTTGTGTTGCAAGGAACCTATAGGTTATTCCATGGCTACCATTTTCTATTATCAACATAAGAAACCTATGACCTAATTGAGACATGAGGGAATCTAAAGTAAGCTACAGAGGTCATGTTGTAAGGAGAAGGCATGGGTCAATTTTGAAGGAACGATCCCTAGGTCAAAGTGAGTAGAGAATTCAAGTCATTAGAAACCCAATGCCTAATTATCCAAGAAGTTTGTTGACAACATACAAACCAAGCTCTACTTATTTATAGGAATTATTAAATGAAAATTGATATTTTATAGTGTTTATGCTCGCATTGAATATTGAAAGGAACATATTCTTGAGGGGTAGATGTCACACTCAAGTAATACCCCAGTGGAGCCCAAAGGAAACTTTCTTGATATTTATCAAAAGCTACATTTGCATGCATTTGTCAAGCATTAGCTTCAACAAAGAAATATAATACTTTAACATATTAATACATGGTATCATCATCCAAATGTACTTTAAGAAGCACATGAATTCAATGTCATAATGTCATAACAACAATCCGCCACTAAAAGACAACATGCACATTCTTCAAACCAAATGACATTAAATTATATGGATATGACACCCATTCCATGCCAAATATGGAATTATTTTTACCTTCCTTTGCTATGTTGATCTAGTCCTATTCAAAAAATATATTGGTGAAGGATTATTATTTATTCATTGATAGTTTGTCTAACATTTTACTTTTCATTGGGTTGAGAAAGGATCATGTATAAATTCCTTAGTTCATTCATGGAAATCAACAAGTACATGAATCCCACCTAATTTGTAACTTTGTATAACAATTGGGCTAATCCATTATGATCTTCCCACTTGAAGGATCAAGCTTATGGCTAACAAATTATCAATTCCCAACTTTATTCATTATTTGCAATGGGGGTTCATCCAATAAGGTCTACTCTTAATTGACTTTTCTCTTACTTTGAGTTCAATTTTCGTTTCACTCAATTCTTCCGCAACATTTTCATCTATCAATTTTATAATAATTTATTCACAGAAATATATTACACATAGATAGATATCTTCAGAGATACAACCTCCACGATGATATGTCCCTCCAAATAATCCTAAATTATGAGCATCTTGATGCTTTCCTATGCACCGATGTTTACAATTCATCTCTTGAGCAACCTATGGTAGTATATTGGATTACTCATATCCTTATTGAATAGAAGTTTGAGATTACCTTTAGATTCTTGAAACCATAGATAATTGAGTTCCTTTATTGGATCCTCTTCTACTTAGCCCAGTTATAAACAACATACATATTCCCCCTGTGGAATGTGCCAAAATCTCAGTAATGTTGTAGTGATCTATACCATTTCTCATATAGAATCCAAAGGTGATGTAGAACTTGGTCTACAAATACTCTATTTCCTGGTCCTTTAATGTGTTGTTTCATGCAAATAATAAGTATTTAGTAATGGCCCCTAGGTATGCATAAACTTATGTACCCATCTTAGTACGATGTAGCCCTACACATTCCATATAATTCCTAGTGTTATACATGGATTAGTGTCACTTGCAAAAAAATTGAGGTTACTCACCATATATCCCTTGGCAATTACTCTTGTGCAATCTCATCCTCCAACAACACCTACTCCAGTGACAAGAATTTAGTCTATAGAACCTATTGTAACTTGTCACAAAATATTTCAAGAATATTCCAAATAAATTTTGTTTTTCTTCGCACTTTGTATAGATAATGTATAGCCTATATTCTATAGAGTGTTATATGTTAAATAAAAACATAAATAAATGTTTCTCCAAAAAAAATTGATAGCTTTGTAATTAAAGTATTGGCATAATACATGTGCTTATTTGCACGATGTAGATATCCACACACATATCAATGGATGAGGATCAATAGTGGGCCACCCCGCATGTCTGATGTTTATAGCGTGGGGCGGGGGGCAGGTGAGGGGTTCCTCTCTTTTGTGTATTCATAAAATCATACCCCCCCTAGTAAAATCTACTTACTTCCCTAGCCACACCGTGGTTTGGGGTCATGTCAAAGAATATTGCAGTTAATTGCAATTTGTTACAAAATTTTAAATGGTATAGCTCGTGATGGTAAAAAAATTCTAGTTTAATTTTTCATTGGGTCATCTATTTCATCAAGAGATGAAGAATCACAGTAACCAAAGCACATTAACAGCAATTCACCAGTTCACTAGGTAATCCTCAGTTTTCATTCTCTTATCCCTTTTCATACATATTGCAACTATGAGTATGAAAAAGAGTCAGCCGCGTAAAACCCAATCCAAAACCCCCCCCTCCCTTTTCTTCAATAAAAGTTGATGAGATGCCTTTAATTGACCTAGAAGCTAAGATTGTAGCAATGTAGTGCGAATTCAATCTTTATAAATTGAGACATTGGGCATTCCAATGGTTCCAAGTCCATAGTGATGACTTTTCCCTTTGGGAATCTTTCTTGCCCTAATTTTTATTTCCACAAAGCCATAATTTTCCTGAATTTTTCATATGGTGTTCATACAGATATCTGACTAGTAAGAGAGTCATGATTGCCAAAAATGAAGATCCTTTGTTCTATATCACTTTTGAGTCAATTTTAGAATACGTACAGGTTGTTGTTCTTAATTAACTTCATCTATTTTCTAGTGAAATATTTCTAGAAACCTATCATAAATTAACCCCTTAGTAAATAGCTTTCATATCTGAATCCCTTTTACCTTAGGGAGCCAACTTTCCCTAGCACAACCCTCCTTACGCTACAAATATCTTCCCAAATATTTCCAAGAAAATTATATCAATGTTGTGTTGTTTATTAGGATATGAAAATGATGAGGTTCTGGATGAATTGGTGTTAGGTTTTTTGTCCACTTTATCTTTGGGATAGAATCTTTCTATGCACTTTAATTTCAGCCAATTTATCTTAGCCACCATTCATTAAAAATTTATGAACTTTGGAATTGTGAGATCTTTTAAACATCAATCAGTTTTGTTGGCATTGTTGACATTGATGGCAAAGGAGAAACTATGTGAATGAAAATGTTGAGCTTGGGATGTTGAATCAGAATGTTGACTTATGTTGTTGTATGCATATGATGAGAGAGAATGTTTCTCAAAGGCTGATTTATGTTGAATGCTAGATGGCTTGAACTGAAGAAGGTTGAAAGTGATGTGAAGTGAAAAGGCTATGATTATCAATGTGAAGGTTGAACATTGTCAAATTGAACACAAAATATTGAAACACAAGCTGGAAAAATATATGCTTTTATTAATAGAAAAATGTATGATACAAATCTGATTTGTCTCTTGTAATCATTACTAGTTGAGTTATTTTATTTCAGCTCTATTTTATATTACAAAATTTCTTTCAGAACTAAAAATCAAGGGACAAGTGTATGAGAAGTTTTGGAAGCCAAAGACTATGCTTCATCTCATATTTTTGCAAAGAATACAAACATCCAAGATGTATTTCTTATAAAATACATAATGTGGAATGAAAAAGATGATCTTATTTTTGAGTGGAAGGAGTCTGTTTCAGAGAGTTTATTAGCAGTAGCGGAAGCGAAAAAGAGAGAAAAGAAGAAGCAGTTCAGCAGAAAACTTGATAGTGGAATTTTATATGAGGTAACCATCATTTGTGACTTGATGTTGTGATTGACATATTTCTATTCTTTTCTATGTTGTAGCTTGAAAAATAACAGGTTGTAGCCTGTTGAGGTAGGAGCCTCCTATGGGTTGTAGCCTGTAGAAAACTTGTGGAAGTTGGAGCTTCCTTTGAGGTAGGAGCCTCTTGTAGGTTGGAACCTACAAAAATATGATGTAATAAGGAGTAGCAACTTTCCTTCACATCACTTTCAGCCTAAAATTCGTGGTTTTCTCCCTTCCAAGTTTCCACTTATATCTGGTGTCTTCATGTGGTTATTCTTGAATGTTATGGGAATGTTTTGAATTCCTTATAAGTAAATATGCAAATTTCTCTCTTTGACACCTGCAAAAGGAATTCAACGGTGATTGAGCATAATCATAAACCATTACCTGCACAAGAAGAAAATTAACTTGAGAAAAAAAAAGAATATTGAATTATTGATTCACCCCCGCCACCCCACCACCCCCCCCCCCCCCGACCCCAATAATTCCCAATCATAAATATCAATTAGTAATAGTCTAACAACTGGAAGGAGGTCCTAAGTTATTAAAATGGCTAGGCAAGAAGGATGCTCAACAAACTATGCCTTCTGGAAAGTGAGAATGAAGACATATTTAATGTCTCTAGGAGTAGAGGTATGGGTTGTTGTGCTGATGGGGTATGAAGAAACAAAGGAAACAATTAGTGACAAAGATGTGAAACTTAATTTTATAGCTAATGCAAAAGCTATGAATGCACTTCTGAGTGGTCTATGTGAGTCTGAATTTATCAAAGTAATGCATTGTGAGACAGCTAAAGATATCTGGGTTAAATTAGAAAATATTCATGAAGGAGATAAAAAGGTGAAGATGGCCAAATTACAAGTGTATAGAACACAGTTTGAGACCTTAAAAATGAATGAAGATGAATATATAGCTAAATTATTTTTAATATTTGAGGAAATTTAAATATCATGTTGGGTCTAGGAGAAACAATCAACGAAAGTGTAATTATTCAAAAATATTGAGGTCATTACCATCAAATTCAATCCTAAGGTTTTAGCAAGATCAACTGTGTGGCTCTTTGACAGCATATGAGATGAGAATTCCAAAAGGGAAGGCAACCAGAAGAGAAGCATCTTTCAAGGCAGACAAGCCTTTAGAAAAAAATGAGTGTTCATGCTCAGGTTTTGATGAAGAAGAAGACAAATTTGTCAGAAGATTGAAGAAAGGCATGGGTAAGTATAAAGGAAAACTTCCATTTAAGTGCTTTAAATGTGGAAGAGTGGGACATTATGCATCAAAATTTCCTTATAATAAAGAGGAAAATCAGCCTAAAGGGAAAGAGAAGAACAAGTCTAACAAAATCCAGAAAGAAAGACAATTTAAAAAGAAAAATTTATATGCTCAAGAAGATAGCAGTGGATCTAAAAGTTTCAATGAATCCTCTAGTGAAAATGGAACTATCGAATTCATGTTAATAGCCTTGGGAGAACTTGAAATGGATTTCTAGGAATATGAAGAAGAAGAAGAAGGTGAGGTAGACCTTGAGGGTGTTAATCAGTGCTCTAAATGAAATAGAAACACTTAAACTAAAGAATAGAAATCAGAAATAGAACTTACTGAAATATGTGAGGGAAGAATCAAATACAAAAGACATTATCAAGTTGAAAGTTGAACTTGAAGAAGCAAAGAAGGTGGAAGATATCTTAGTGAAGCAAATAATAGAGAAAATCCAAGAGTGTGAAGGATTGGAGGAAAAGGTGGTAAGTATAAAGAAAAAAATATAGAAGGCTCAAATTGAACTAAACATGAATATTCAACAAATAAAAGGTTCTGAAAAATTAAATGTGATATTAAATTCTTACAGGTCTCCACTCATTAAGACTAGTTTAGGCTATGAAGGAGAATCTAAGGCAGAGGATAAAAGAACAATCACCTTTGTAAAAGTTTCTAGGGGAAAGTATGACAACTCACATCAATACAAGAACAAAAAATTGAGCAACACTTCAACATCAAGTGAACAACTACAAAGGAACATTGTCGGTAAAGGACAGAAGGCAAAAGAAATGGACAATCAATCAACAACCTATCAGAAACCACACTTCTTCATAAGATAGGATTATCAAATGTCAATATGGTTAGATTCTCAAACAACATCCACTACTAGGTACACATTTGTTTTATGGATATTGTTACTGCTATAAAAAATTTGAACATAAAGCCTTAAATTGTAGAGTTTATGTCAGAAGAATTGATATTGGAAATTTTAAGATCAGGAAGAATGGATTCACAAACATTAAAACAAATATGAATCTAGACAAAAATAAATTTTCTCCTCTCCTTGATATCACTAAATTTATCTATTGTCACAACTTTGGGCACAAGTCATATTAATGTCATCTTAAAGACAATAGATTAACATCTCATAATATGTATAAAACAATTAGATTCATTCAATGGAGAAATAAGGTAGAAGAAAAGAAACTTAACAAGTGTGACCTAGTTTTGTATGCTCATGATCAAAATACAAAATGGTATGTGGATAGTGGGTGCTCTAGACATATGACAGGAGATAAAAGCAAGTTTGTTTCCCTGAATGAAAATAAAACTGGAAACGTCACATTCGGTAATGATGAAGTAGGAAGAATTAGAGGAAAGGGTACAGTCAGTCTGAAAAACAAAAGAGGAAAGGATTAAGATGTATTGTTTGTAGATGGTCTAAAACATAACTTGTTGACTGTAAGTCAGATGTGTGACAAAGGTTGTGACGTTATTTTTAGAGCTCAAGACTGTGAAATCAAGTCAACATCTACAGGGAAGGTTTTGGCTAAAGGAGTTAGAATTGAGAATAATGTATATATCTTGAAAGAAGAGAATGAGGAATGCTACATCAGAAAACAAGTTGAATCCTAGCTATGGAATAGGAGATTGGGGCATCTGAACTTTGATCACATCATCAAACTCGACAAGAAGAAATCTCTCAGAGACCTACTAACAATAAATAAGCCTCATAACACTATTTTCAAGTCATGTCAAATGGGAAAACAAACATGGATATCATTCAAATTCAAAGACAAACTATCAAGTAGTAAACCTTTACAACTAGTTCATATGGATTTATGTGGGCCTTCCGGAACAGAAGAACCAAGAGGAGAACAATATTTCATGATGGTAATCGATGACTATTCGAGATTGACCTTGGTGGCATTCCTCATAAATAAGTTAGAATCATTTGAAAAATTTAAAACATTCAAGGCATTGGTAGAAAATCAAACAGGGTGCAAGATAAAGTGAATAATGTCAGACAGAGGAGGTGAATTTACATCATATGAGTTTGCAGACCTATGTAATGAATTTGGGATAAAGAAACAATATACTATTGCAGACACACCGCAACATAATGGAGTTGCAGAGAGACAAAACAGGTTTGTTTAGCAAATAGCCATATCCATAATGCAAGAAAGAAACATTTCTCAAACCTATTGGGCAGAAGCGGTACATACAGCAATACATAATCTCAATAAGGCACATCTCAGACCAAACTGCGATAAGACTTCATATGAATTGTGGCATGGGAAACCAACATCAATCAAGCATTTTAAAGTATTTGGGAGTAAATTTTATATCAAAAATAATGATGAAAATCTAGGAAAGTTTGATGCTCGATTTGATGAAGGAATATTTTTGGGATATTCATCAAAAAGTAAGGGATACAGATGTTATAATAAAATATTGCATAAGATTTTGACATGCATATATGTAAAGGTTGACGAAGAGATACCTATAAGAACAACATCACAGGTATTATCAATCCTCCATATCGTCATCATCATATCGGTAAAGAGAATGAAGTTCAAGATGAAGAATTAGAAGATACAGAGGCTCATTCAAAAGGACCCTCAAGGCACACTCAAAAGAATCACCCTGAAAATTAAATTATTGGAGATAAAAGTGAAGGAGTACAAACAAGGAGGAAACTAGCAGAAAAATCTAAGTAAGTCCTTATAGCCATGTTGTCACAGATAAAGCCAAAGAACTTTGAAGAGGCAAGTAAAGCCAAAATTTGGATAGACGCTATGAATGAGGAGCTAGACCAAATTAAGAAGAATGATACTTGGGAACTAACACCAAGACCTGTCGGAAAGAATGTCATTGGCACAAAATGGGCATTCAAGAATAAGATGAATGAACAAGTTCAAGTTGTTAGAAACAAAACCAGACTAGTGTGTAAGGGTTACTCACAAGTGGAAGGTCTTGATTATGAAGAGACTTTTGCACGAGTTACAAGACTAGAGGCAATCAGGATGTTTTTGGCGTTTTCATGATACAATGATTTCAAGGTGTACCAAATGGATGTGAAGTCTTCCTTTCTAAATGGTGATCTTGAGGAAGAAGTATATATGGAACAACCTGAAGGTTTTTCATTATCAGATAAGCCTAACTATGTTTGCAGGTTAAAGAAAGCACTATATGGTCTTAAACAAGAACCAAGGGTGTGGTACTCTAGACTGGACAAGTGCCTTCAAAAACAGGGGTTCAAGAGAGGAGAGCTGATAGTAATCTATACATAAAGGCTGATGGAGATGAGTTATTGATTATAGTTGTGTACGTGGATGATATTATGTTTGGCAGCAATAAAAATCATCTAGTAGAATGGTTTGTTGAAGAGATGAAGACCGAGTTCGAAATGTCTATGATTAGAGAACCTACCTTCTACCTAGGGCTCAAAATCCTACAAAAACCTGGAGGCATATTCATTTCTCAAGAGATATATCTAAGAGGTATGTTGAAAAGATTCCAAATGGAATATTGTAAACTTGTCTCAACCCACATGACTATGGGATGTAAGCTATGTGCATATGATGAATCACCTAATGTGGATCAAAATCTCTATATATCTAGAGCTCTATAGATCTATGATAGGAAGTCTATTATACCTAACAACTTCTTGACCAGATATAATTTTGGTGGTCAGATTAGTAGCAAGGTATCAATCAGCACCCAAACAAAGCCATTTGTTAGCAAAAAAAATAATATATAGGTACTTGAAAGGGACTATAGACTATGGTCTATGGTATCTGAAAGGTAAGGATTTTACATTGACAACATACATAGATGCGGATTGGGCAAGTTGTGTAGATGACAGAAAAAGTACAAGTGGTGGTGCATTCTACCTAGGAGAGTCTTTGGTGGCATGGCTAAGCAAGAAAAACATCAATTTCTCTATCTACTGCGAAAGATGAATATATAGCAGTTGCATCCTGTTGCACACAAGTATTGTGGATGAAACAAACACTACAGGACATGACGGTAAATTTTAATGAACCTCTATCTATCAAGTGAGACAATACAAGTGCAATAAGCATTTCAAAAAACAATGTGCTCCATTCAAAGACTAAACATATCCCTATAAAGTACCACTTTCTCAAAGAACAACTAGCTGAGAAAATAGTGAAGATGGAGTACATACCCACTAGGGAACAAATAGCAGACATATTTACAAAACCCCTTGTTAAAGAACCATTTGAATATCTAAGAAACAAGCTAGGGATAGTACCTACAAACTCTCTTCGCTAATGTGACTTCAAAAGGAGAACCTAAAATACTGCAGAGTATATGAAATTGAGCACGATCTAAGGGGGAGATTATAGGAGCAAGAAGGAGTAATGAAGAGGAACATGAGGCTTATGATCATATCAAGAATTTGAAGCAGTTAAAGAAGCAACAAGAACAAAAGCATCATCAAAGTGTGAAATCAAGCCATGTTCTCTAGGAGCTAACAACATCAATCAGGTTCACCATTCAAAAGTTCATTCTTCAATGATTTTTTTTCTTTTCACATGTTTATATCTGATACACAAACATGTAAATAAATTTCTGCAAGTATACACATTACTAGTACTGCTAAGACAATTTCATATCTATTCAAATCATGATTGGAAGTTAAGCCTAACTTATTATATAATTGTGTTGTGTGTGGAGCATGATTGTTCAAATGTCTTTGTTTCAGTCGGATGTATACCCCAGGAAGTTTGTACACCCCTCCACGCAGGGGGGTGCGGGGGGGACAAGTCGCCCCCGCGAGGTTCAGGGGGGCCGATCCTCCCCAGCTGGGGGGTCCAGGGGCTAGCGGTCCCCCGCTGGGGGCTCGGGGGCAATGCCCCCAAAGCTAAAAAAAGATGTAAAATTGTCTTGTAAAAGTATAGTAATTTCTAGTCAATCTGGGCCGTTCATTAGGCGGATGATCTGACGGTAGAACTTATGTTTAGTTTAGGGTTTTTTTGCCCTAGAAGGAAACCCCTCTCTTTGTATGAGGGCATTGTATTTGAGGCTGAGAAATAGATGTGTATTCTATGAGAGAGAAATAGAGAGGTGAGACTATGAGAGAAAACAGAGGATATTACAGCGGATCTGTTGTAGGTTATGTCTCTTCATTTTGCTGGATAATAGAAAGGAAGGACTAGCTATTCGGGGCGGATGTAACCCAAACTGGGTGAACCATGTATATCTGTGTCTCTCTTGTTTTATGATTTTTCTGTGTTTATATTTCTGCAATATTTTATGTGTTCCATTGCTCAGTAATATATAATTTTATAACAAATTGCATCATCAATTTTTCTCAAAATTCTACATTTTTTGAATGCATCAATGTACATTATTATGATCCTCGTTAAACATCTAATGTATGAAAACTTGATAGCCATCCAAATATAAACATGGAAGCAAAATAAAAGGTATTTCCATCAAGCAAAGGATCAGACTCTATATATTTTTATGTTTGGTTTATAGATGCATTCATCATGAAGCATCATGAGATCTATATCTAAACCTTATTATTTGCAATCTCCATGTGAAGACTTCTATCTCAACAACTAATCAAATATTGTACCAATTTCACTGCATCACTAGGATTTCTTTAAATCCTTCAGCACTGTTATTGTGAACACTGATGTGAATGCTTGAAGAAGTAAAATGAATTTATCAACAAAAGATGAAGCTTCTGAAGTACTTCAACAACACAATTCAACAAAGTACAATCTGTTGTTCCAGTAAAAATCCACAATCTCATAGGAATTTGAGTATGGACTCAATTCATCAGGAACTCATCATTTTTCTAATCAAAATCTCATGTTCAAAAGAAATTGTGGCAAGATCATTCTCCATCCCAAAAGAAAAGAAAAAAAGGGAAATATGGAAATTATTTTTTGCTCATCAATCACATCTCAAGCAATGACAAAATTTTGAAGAAAATGAGACTCTGCAATATCAAATACCCTAGGAGAAAATTCTTTCAAATAAACATATTGAAGAATTCAATGCAGAAATCGGCATTCAAATTTATTGTATTGCAAAATAAAAGGAAAATTTATGAAAATGTCTCTACAATTTGAAGGCCATGGGTGATTGAAACACCATGCCTCACTCAATTGCAACACTTCAGCTTCATTATTATGGTTGTAAATATTTAGATAATATTGATGCTACATGATCAAAGTGAAACTATGGAGGAAATTTTTCAAAGCATCATCATCTAAGTTGAGGAATATCAAATTCCTTCATCTGAAAGAGTAAATGAAGAGTTAGTAACCCTACAAAAGAAGAAATGGAATTATATAAATAAAGCATTCTCCATGTCCATACAAGATTCAGAAAATAAATCTCATACATCTCATAGCAAACAAATGAAGAGACATTTAAATCCATTGTACTGTCAAACCTATTCTCTACAGGCATTGAGATGCAATTTATGGGCATTCAACTCTAAGAGAATCTAGAGAACAATAAATTGTTGAATAAGAGGCTACCAGTACATGCCATTGAAAAGGGCATCACTAAGCATTGATCATTTTCCTGCACTAAAATATTCAAAGAAAAAAAAAGGGGGAGATATACATAAAATCTCAAGAAATCAGAGAAAGTAAGCATAAAGAGAAAAATTGGCATCCATCAAAGAGAACCAAGCACTCAAAATGATTTCTATATATCATGATAAGGTACGAATAGTGACAAGGAAAGTAATGCATGAACAAAGAAGGGTAACGTTTAATTTCAATTATGAAGTTCAAAATTTGACGGGAGTAGAGGTGTCAGGGACAAAAAGACAACACCATACATAGTATTGACAGCTAGTGGATTGGAACAGTGTTAAATAATGTGTGTTGCAGTGGAATAATTGTGTGTTGTAGAATAATTATGTGCAACAGAATAATTGTGTGCAGAGGAATAATTATATGCAGTGTTCATATAATGGTAGTGTTTCTATTGGAGAATTTTTATTTGATTCCCTCAGCATTAATTTCCTTGCAGCAACATTAGTGGTTATTATGGCATTATTATCATTATCAAATGTTCAAATGGCATTAATAAGCATTCATTGGCATTATTATTGTTGCACAATAGGTATTCAATGTTGGAGACATATTGATGCTTAATCATTAGTATTACTGAACAATAATATTATTTCTTCCTTCATTATTGAAGTATTATTGGAGATATGGTTGTTTAATCATTATTACATTATTGAAGTATTATTGGAGATATGGTTGTTTAATCATTATTACATCAAGTCGAATTAGGGTTTTGAGCCCTAGGCACTCAGTTTTCTTACAACATCCTACATCTCAAATATGATGTTTTAAGTTTACCTTACAGCCTTGGAAATGAACCATAACAGCCACTACCTTCAACATTTACCTCATTGCATTACCTCCAACATTTACCTCAATGCATCATCCAAACTCAATTCTTAACGCATCACATTTCAGTCCAACGCATTACCAGCTCTAGAGACCACTTATTTGTACGCAACATTGTTAGGCAATCTGATTAAAGGCATGAATTGACAATGCTTATTTACTATGCTCCTGTCAAGGATAGGATTTTTTATCATGTGACAAACACAAACATTGTGCTTTTATCTGTTAGTAGTGACTTTTGAAGCAAGGTTTGATAATCATTATTTTACTCAATCATGAGGTTCGATGATGAGGTCGATGAGCCTGGTACTCATGGTCAATGAATGTTAGTTATCTAAGCTATGGTGCAATTCAAATAATAATGATAATGACTACTTTATTTTGAAATGAATTTCGTTGGATGGATATTTTACTTAGGATTTATACGCTAGCTAAAAAAATTCACATTAACCCTGTGATGAGAGATGGATTACCTCTTGTGAAGAGCTAGTAAGGAAGAGTATCTCGACAACTTGAACGAGATTCCTCACAATCAATCTGAGGGTCATTCGATGTTATATTTTAGTTTAATGCATAAATTGTCCCTAAACTTCTCATCGAGTAGGATGTTCTCGAGTTTTACATAGAGATGCACAATGAATTCGCAGCTCTCTTCATGGAAAAAATCTAGACCGCAACTAGTGTCTATGGTGATGATCATCTGGGTACTCCAACTCATAATCCTAGCGACATCTATAAAGAAGAGCTAGCACTAGAAAGGGTCCTCCATTTGCTTCACGACTACCATAGTTCTGTCCCTAAGGACTCCCTCATACACCGAGTCGAAGCCACCAAATCCAAGCTTCTGATTGAAATCTCGCATGATTTCCTTCAGTTCGTCGAGGTTGAATCTGGGTGGAAAAATTGACAACATCTTCAAGAATTCTTCCTCCCCTTTGGGGGTTGTCATCTTTCTCATTCATTGCTTCTTTCGCGGGAGGGTAAAGAGAAAATAAAAAATTATTATAAACAGCAGACCAGCCCCCAAACTGATGTTGACGATGTCCCTTGTCTGCTTCCATGGCTCCAACGCATTCCTGAATTTGAGAGGGATAAATTGTGATGTGAGACTGAGAAAGTGTTAAGCATGTTGCTTCATCCAAATAGAAAGGTGAGAATGTTTTTGTTGTTCCGCTACATAAATATGAAAGGCTAAGATAGAATCATCACGTGGATCAAAAGCCCCCTTAGTGTTGTGGAAGTGCGTCAGATTCCTCCCTATGAATAGAAGGAAAAGTCGAAAAAAAAAATGTAGTTTAATGGTATTAATAAAATCCAATTCAGTGGTTAATACAATGTGTTTGATTACATCTTTAAGCACTTACTACTTTAAACACTATGCAATGCTTCAAATCTAGAAGCCTTGGAGATTAATAGATTAAGCAACATTGATACATGCTTATTCCTAGGCATTTATGAATTATGGTTTTGTGCTTGTGGTGAAGTAAAATTATGAGTGGGGACACAAAGAATTCCTCTAGCCCAATAATGGGTCTAGCCACAACTGATACATTCTATGGAAGATTTCCTTAGGTAGAACTAATTAAGAGGACCTACCTCTTAGTACACTTATCCTGTTCGATGATGTCCTTGCTTGCTCGCTCCAACTATCTCTCGTTTCCTTCTTCAAACATCTGAAACAAGTAAACAACAGCAAACAACAACCATGATAATAGAAAAATTGTAATTCAACCTATTTAACAAGTCAAGAAGCATAAAACCATGAACATGTAAGATGACACATCATGTAGGAAATCAATCGATAGTTGCATATATATTGAATCAAGAAGAAATTACAATCATTATCTTGACATTGTTGTTCTCTTTGATAAAACCAGGTTCCCACACACTTCTGCTAGCATTCCATGATGGCCTCAACAATGATATTTTTAAATCTCTTCCCTTTAGGCTTCACACTAAACCAAATTCACACTTCTCCCTCACACAACTAGAGAGCCACAACTATGAATAGCTTGATGTTTACTCCAAACTTAATTAGCACTAGCACACCAACATTAACACTAGCTTGTGCTTGGAAAAAGGGGAGGTTTATACAGCATGAATGGATGGGAGATGGATCCTCTTCTCATGGGAGAAGGTCTTATCTCTTGAGGTAGTTCCATAATTATAGGGAAAAGGAGCCCAAATTGACATCCTCGACCCCATCTGGCCAAACCATTTACCAGACTTCTGTTATGAAGCTTCTAGAGCTGGAACCTTCGGCTCTTTATTTAAAAACTTTCCAGAAGAGGACCAGCGCGACTAGAAAAAAACTCAGTTGCTCCGGTCGGCACTAGGGATAGTGTTAATCCCTGCATATCAGTGCAAGGAGGACAAGGGACATTAGCGCTGATCTTGTAAATTGGGAAAAACGGAGGATTTTGGGGAAATGGTGCAAAAGGGAATTATTCTACTCATGAAGAGGGACATAGTGGGAGTTTCTTCATGAAGGGAAAACATGTAGGGTTCACTGTAGAGGTCCTCTAGGATCAAGGAACGAGGAGTATAGGGACGGTGACAAAATTTTGTGTAACAAATGGCCCCTAAAGCGTGAAGGCCGAACTAGAGTGAGGGATGAAATGCTTTATGAATCAGTGCGGGGACCCATAGTCTGCCTTTGAAAAACCTGCAAGAAAGTACAGATACATATACATAACAGTAACCCTATCAAATGATACATGAATCATGGTATGGACGAAACCATCCAGAGAATGATCATGTAAATGGATCCAGGCATGGGTGCATCCATCCGTTAAAGAGGATCATAATGAAACCAAGTTATGGTCGCAGCCATCCAATAATGAGAAGAATCACATATGATAACTCATTGTATAATCAGTGCCATCCATCTGAAAGAGACATGTATATCAACATAACCATGTCACATCACTTCGCAACCTAGACTTTTATGATCTGAGTCCAAGGTATTGTGCTCCAACACGACCTAATCAAAGTACAAATCCTAACATGTGAATAAATGTGTTGGCATCGAACATGCTAGAAAGTCACTTGATTACCAGTCAATGATGTAAACTTTTAACAAGCGCGAGAGAAACCACCAATAATGACAATGGTCCTCAAGGTACTATCAACACAATCCATGGAATTTGAATAAAGGAACTGAAGTCGAACACTTGTGAAATCACTCGATCAAAATCCAATGATGTGAACTTGCAGTCAAGTGTGAAGAACTTTCCATTAGGGCATGCAAGATCTAAGGTACTAGAAGGGAGTCTCCCGGTCAACTTCCTGAATAATGATCTGAAGTTGACAAGAAGCGACCGTGTCAAAGGAGGGCCATAATGTATCCCACATCATCGACACGAGACAAAAGAATGAAAAATGATTTTGGATGATACAGAGAATCAGAGGTAAGTGTAACTGCAGAAGGACAACTCTTGAACATATCGGCGACACAACTGGAAGTTTGGCAGCTTTTGGATCCATAGGATCGGTGGTCATGATGATGTGGTAGAGATCAAATGGAAGGAAAAAATGAACGGCCCAACCCAGGAAGGTCAACGATAAAAAGGAGGATATCCCAACCCGACACGAAGTAGAAAGTGTCATGTTCAAGAATGAGTTGTCGACACAACTAATTAGATTTCCAAATTTCCCCCACCATTTCTGGCAGGTACCCCAATTATTTTTAATCACAAGCTTGAAGGGATAGCATATGCTTGCACTGTAATTTCATCCTTCAGACGAATCTGACCTAGTAAGTTTAATGAGCCCTAGGAAGGAGAAGCTCATGTTCGTCATGGTGACGAATCCAATGTCATTTAATATTTTAACGAGTTCGACAAAGGTGTAACTCGATATATTTTTCATATTTAGAGAGTTTGAGAAAAACACGAAAAAGAAAAATCCACATGGTCCCTTTTCGTATATTTGTGTCTCTTGAGCTTGAAAAGGTAGAAAAAGATACTTGAGAAAATCGCTTGACCATTTCAGTCAAGGAGTACCTTTTTCGTAAATAGTGCCTCCTAGCCCGAAAAAGGGGTAAACTTATATTGGGCACATAATGTTTTGCATCCATTAACGAGTTCGAAATGACAAGGGCTTGGCTATATTTTCATTTTTAAAGGGTTAGAAAAGAGCTTGAAAGCGGACCCCCCATTTTATTCTCTTTCACGAGTCAAAAGGGAAAAATACTCGGAAATATTTTCATATGAGTTTTACGAGTCGAGAAAAGAGTTGAAACGTGACTCAACATCATCTTCAAAGATCCATCACCTGTCGCTGCACAAAAAGGTAAAGTACACTATCCAATTCTTAAGGTAAAATAGGTCAAAATATTCACAAAAACCTAGTATTTCATGAAAAACTGAATAGAAAGGAGGAAAAGTAAATATTTTTTACCATTTACTATTTCGCCTTGTTGTGAGAGAATTTTTACTCACTTTTACCCTAATTTTTCCGAAGCAGATTGCGGGAGATCTGGGAGGTCATTCGTCGAGCCACTAGTTACAGGTAAGAGCCAAAGCCCTAAGATTCATTTTCATACCATCTATTCCTGTTTTTAACCATTTTTTGGTTTTTTGAGGGAGGATTTATTAAAAGTTTTTCGCCCTCGGTCGATGTGACTTCTAGGCATGGAATCGCATCGGCCGAAGGTAATTAACATGGCCTAACGCGTCGTCGGCACAACTTTTTTTAAAATAGGTGTGTCAGCACCATGAATAGGGAAAAAACCTATTTCCCCTTAAAACCACCGTTGAAATTTGAAATCTATGGGTCAAAAATGATTATTGACTTAAATCTATGGTTTTTACAGGAAAGAATCATCGTAAATGGTAGACTAGAAAGAACGGGAGCACGAGGATTTGGACACCCAGGCACTAAAAGATCCAGATTGCTTGGAAGCTTTGAGGGCCTATGGGCTCCCAAAATTCTTTCTCATGCCAGGGATGCGGGCCCAACCTGAGTTGATGTGGTACCTAATTAGTCTCTCAGACACAAATCAGGAGATATTTGTCATTGGTGACAAGGAGCTGGAGTTAGAAACTTCATACATATATTTAATCATAGAATTGCCTCGAAGAAGGGAACCAGTCAACTTATATGGGTCACGACTGATCGGGGAAAGCATATCCATGTTTCTAGTCGAACATTGCCCTAAATCCCTCAAATCCAAGAGTGGCAAGATTGAGATTTCCACCATTCAGGACCTGACACTGAGAGTGATATTGTTGACTATCAACAGAGTGGTGGGGTCCCAGGCAGTGCACGAGACTAACAAGTCAAAATTCTTGTATGCCATCAACTGCACAACACCGACGATCTTCAACTAGGCAGAGGCCATGAAGATCAACATAAAATGCTAGCTTACCAAAGCCAAGGCGGGGAATCTAAAGAAATTTTTCTTTGGATCCGTACCAGTGACCTTCTTCTTGGAAAGGGTGCCACTATTCCAGTACCAATTGACTGAGGTAGATCCTCCCATGCTACACAACCCACAAATGGCCCACTGGAGTCATTTGATGCCCAGGATCACTGGGGGCGAGCACATGTCGTACAAACCTGCATTATTTTCATGGCTACGATGACAGAAGATCATCGTGGAGGACTGGCCATACAGTGGCACCGAATTCTACGGAGATCGGACATGCTACTACTAGATGGAGAGGATTTTGACAATGAAGGTAAAAAATCATTTTTTAATTTTGTGAATTTTTAATTGTTTTTGATATATATGTGTTTATAACATTTCGCTTTGTTAATGTAGACGTTGGACCAGAGCATCCTACTGGGATGTCCCCAATAGCCAGGCGTGTTCCCCACCTAATTGATTTTGTTGCTCCTTATCAGGAGGGGAGTGACAACGAGGAGGATATCGTGAGGAACCTTGAGGGGTTGACTCGTTGTATCCTAGAGTATGCTCAGGTGGGAGACATTCCTCGCCAATACCAAAGACACACGGTGGGAGTATCAGATCAGATCCGTCGATTGCTGACTCGTGT
This sequence comes from Pinus tabuliformis, assembly GCA_031772625.1. Lineage (NCBI taxonomy): Eukaryota > Viridiplantae > Streptophyta > Pinopsida > Pinales > Pinaceae > Pinus > Pinus tabuliformis. The sequence goes on along the minus strand of CM062818.1, from coordinate 1,019,450,717 downwards.
TGCACAAGTCATGTAATGCTACCATGATCACCATGATCACCATGATGATTAGTTCCTAGGTCCAACATTTACCTTTTCTTAGGCCTACGTGCCACAGATATATGAGGCCTGCGAGCCGCTAATGTTATTTCAGACACACATATTATTTTTTGGGGTTTTGATGTATCAAACATTATCACCATATATATATATATATATATATATATATATATATATATATATATATATATATATATATATATATATATATATATATATATACATATATATACATATATATGTGTGTGTGTGTGTGTGTGTGTGTGTGTGTTTTTTTCTTGCTTACTATGGTACAGATTATTTGTTTTATCTTTTCACATGTTTCGTAAATGTCTATCCAACACATAATTAGCTAATGCATCTGTCAATGTATTCATGCGTCGAGGAATATGATGATATGTAATGTGATAAAAATGCCTTTCCAGTAGATGAATACAGAGATACATTCTCAATATTTGAGGGTTTCTGACGAAATATTGCTCGTTGAGTTGAAGGACGACAAGCTGTGAATCCAGGTTGACAACCAACTCTCGAATGTCAAGAGCAATGGCTTCTAACAACAGTTTGATGACCGCATTGTATTCAGCAATGTTGTTAGTTGTACGACCTAAACAGATACCTTGAAGATCAATCAACTCACCATTAGGGTCATAAATAGCCCATGCCGCAAATGATAGGTTCTGGGTACTACGGCAAGCACCATCAACAAAACTGATGTGGGGAGTCACAGACATCTGCAAAGCAAGGAAAACATAGTAAACAAGAAATTTGTTTGAAAACTAACACACCAAACCACACTGCACAAAAATGAATGACACACTAATGTACACAAGTAACCATGCAAGATGACCTAAGCATAGTACTTCTTGAGAGAGTCCATGCAGGGATTCGGGTAATCAATCAACACAGATGAACACTGTAGTTTTACCATTGCTATGATGAGTAAGCATCGAATCGGCCAAATAATAGAGTAGAACTCATATAAGGCTTTGCCCCCATGCCCCTTAGGCGAGGGAGGGTTATGAGTCAGATGACAATCCCATTGCAATAATGGGAAATCGGTACGAGCTCGGGGTGGGAGAAAAATCCTAAATCCATGAAGGGATAAAGGTGCCCTCAGTTGAAAGATCTTGACCATGGCAGGATAAACTGACACGTCAATAGGTAGCTGAGATGAGAGCTCGTCAAAACTGGTAGATGTTAGTGTCAGTGTTTCACACTGCCATCAGTGATCAAAATTTGCTCTTTTGCATTTCATAGTAGGAGTCCCATACTGATGATTTTTCATTCCATTAGGTCATGGATTCACTGATGGTATGGCTTTCTTCAAATTTTTCCCTCAAAACTGTACTTGTTGATCCTCTTTCATATATTTTAGTCATGGCTCATGTTCACTTTGCAATTCATTTCATTAGGTCTTAGGGCTTGGCCTCATTAGGTTTTAGGGTCCCACCATGGTCAAATCCAATAATTACATGCCAATAATGATCAGCAAGGACATGAGGATGCCAATAATGATTGGTAAAGCCATAATTTATCATATTGAAAGCCTAATGTAGTTCTCACCTCAAAACTTGTTTTAAGGTGAAAACAGAGTATTTTGTTTTTATCTTCATTTCTTATGTAATTTTATGTTTCCATATGTAATATTGGTTCCCAGCTATTCCTAATCATTTGATGATGTTTCCAAGCACTTTCCACTGCAAAAATCAGGTCATCATGAGCACCAATTCACTTGCAAAAGCAAAAGAGAAACAAGCACTAAAACCCTAAATTCCTCTCCCACTGAGCTAGGGTTGGCTATGGGATCAAAGATATCTAAGAAGAGGAGGCATAAGGGATATCAGAAGGTATGAGGCCATTTCATATCATCAAACATCAGGTCTCCATCATTTGTCGAGAAGTCATTCCAAGGAACAAGCCATTCACCACACATAAGGGATGGTTTTTCTTCAAACTATTTTTTTGAGCAAGAAAAGATGAATTTAACAAAAGTGAGAGAGGTTTTTGTCCATCATTGACCCAAGAAGAAAAACCTCTTTCATTTTTTACACAGGTTTCATGGTTTGTGAGAAATTTAAAAAATATCATTTGCCTCAGGAGGGTTAATGCACCTCTAGAGTGACCTTGGTAAAATCAGTTTTCTCCTAGATGGATTGACCAAATGACTTTCTTGATAAGTCAATTGATAAGTAAACAAAAAGATATTTCCAATGAGCTATCATGATCTCAATTTGGAGTTGAGGAATACCTTCAAAAGTTGACTGCAATAGCACTATGCATTTTGGCAGCATCATTCTGCACATCTTGACCAATCTTGGGAGATTGAGCTTTTGACAAGGAAAATAAACTCCAAATTGAAATATTAAAGATATTCTGGAATTTGGACTCGATAATATTTCCAACGCGCTATCCCACTCCTAATTTTGATACCGGGAAGGTAGTCAAAATTTGTCTTGAAGGTGGCGTTGCGCTTTTGGTAGGGTGGTGCTGCTCTTTTGGCAGGAGAGCTTAAAAACCCTCAAAACTTCAAGAAAATTCAAAATTTCTCTCTCTTACCTTCATTACAATTAATTGACCTCCCTCACTTCAGTTTTGGTTTTCAAATCAAACTTTTAAGCATCATTTCCCATGGTAAATATGAAACCCTAAATTTGCCCCTAGTATGCCTAAAACCCTAAACCCTCATTGTTCCTCCTATCACCTATCACTACAACTCTAAACTCTTTCCCTATCCCTTTATCCCTTTATCCTTATTCCATATCATTCCTATCCCTTTATCCCTCTTCCCAAAGGGAAATTTCTCAAACAAAACAAGCCCTCCCTTTCATTTTTATCATTCCTACTCCCTCATTCATTTTCCAGCCCATAAGGTCATCTCCCATCCCCTCACTCCTAAATCACCCATACTCACTCCTTCCATACCTTCTCTAGGGGTACATAACTTCAAAACTTAGAAAACATGGACAAGGAAGACCTTCCAGTAGTGCTCAGGTGAAGACAGATGAGAAGGCCAAAGAGACTAGAACTGCTGAGATACTGGTGTTCTTGACATATCAGAGAGAGTCAAGGAAGTTGTTTGCAGCTACTAGGAAAGTGTTTGCTCCATGGGAAGTGGAAGGGACCTTGCCTTCTTCATCAGTCCACAGGAAAATGTTATCTCCACAAGGTGTGGAAGGGGGTTTGCCTTCTACATCGATAAAACAGGTACAGGTTGAGCAGTTGAGTAAAGGCAAGGAAAAGGTACAAGAAGATGACTTGGATGATGACCAAGAAAGGGAATTTTAGTTGGAGGAGCATGATGATGAGCTTGAGTAGCATGACGCTTAGATCATTGATCTAGAGGCTCAAGAGAGGGAAAATGTCAAAAATGTATTTATTCAGGAGAAAGAAGCCCAAATACAAGCTTTGATGGACAACTTAGAGAGAGCTAAGTTTGTCATCGCTTGCCTAGAGCAAGAAAACAAACAACTAAGTCATAAACATGTCCTCATGGAACTTGAGCTACTGAAGATAAAGAGGCTCATGTCACTTTGACTCCCATTAAGCAATAAATTGAACAATATAGGGAAACTTGGCTTGAAAGAGTCAACCTACATCTTGAAGGGCTCATTGACAAGGCCAACAGGGATAGGAAAATGCTTCAACACATGGCATACCATTACATGGCTCGTAACAAATTTTGTAACATGAGGATCTGGAAGCTAAAAGCTAGGTTGAGGAGAGCCTTAGAGGGCAAGAAAGAGCAAGATAGGTTGAAGATGTTGGTTGAAGCCTCCTTGGTTGAAGATGTTGGTTGAAGCCTCCTTGGTTGAAGATGGTGGTGCTCCATTCCAAATTTGGGCAAATTTTGAGGAGTTTTTTCATTTTTGAAATTTTGAAATTCTTAACATAGAAAATTTTCCCAAAAGTGCAGTGCCACCAGCGTTGCCCTTTTTCCTGAGGCATCCATTGGAGAAAAGGTTGACATTTTTGGTTTCAAAATGATGAGGACATGCACCATAGCAATTTTCAGGAGTTTTGGAGTAGATCTAGTTCACCAAAAGGTCCAAAAAATACCTTTCTGCCTCTTTTTGGACACACACACAAGCAGTCTTGGGAAATTCAAGTTTTGAGGGGGAAAATGACCACCAAATTCAAATATTCTAGCTGTTCCAATGAGATAGACTTGAAGACCCTTCCAATGAGCTATCATGGGCTCAATTTGGATGCTAGTAAGGCCTCCAAAAGTGACTTGAAAGTGGCACTACGCTTCTGGCCAGTGGCGCCGCGCTTTTGACCATTTTGCTCAGAAAATAAAAATTCGCCCGTTTTGACTATGAATTTGATTTCTCTCTCCTCATGGATGATTTCACTAATGTAATTGATGACATGGCATGTAAATGTAATGGTAAAATAGTGTTATAGGGTAGATTCATTAGTTAGAGGTGGTTTTGAGGTAAATGAATCTGTTTCCACTCTTTTAGAAGCAGGTTGTTTGACTGCCTATATTCCAGTTCTTAGTTGGGAAATGGTTGAAACAACCCCTCTTCTCATGGATTTAACCCCTGAAGGTTAGGATCAGTAGTTTATATGTCTATATTATGTGTTTTCTTGGTCTTTTGGTGAGGTTGGACTCACTTGGATGCTCTGATCTAGATTGTACATCATTGTAAGCAGTTTGGCAAGGAAATTACTAGGACTTGCAGCTATTTTTGTGGGATTCCTGTGGTATGGTGTTTTAGCATAGTTTCTTCGTTGTTATCAGTTGTTTATGTGTTTTATGTATGCCATCATCTATCTCACTACTTCTAATTGAATGATATCAAGATAGATAAGTAGAATTCATTGCAGTGCTCTACCTTGGGAAATCATTCAGTACTCTATGTTTTCTATTGTTCGAGTAGGATCCATGATTTTCACATGCCCTCATTAGCTTCTCACCGGTCTTAGACATCTCACCTCACTAAATTTCAAGTGCTAATGCCTATACCTACCTTGCCCAATAGAACACCCTGCATTCTAACCTAATTTCCCAGACCTAAAACTGCCTAGCTCCATCTGATCCACAAACACCAACAAATTCAATCAAAATCTTCTGAGCTACTATACCTAGCCTAAAATCCCATCTGATCCAGTCATTTTAATTGATATCTATAAAGGAGAGAGCCCTCTCCCAACCTGGTAGGGCAAGCTATTGGGTTAAGCTTGGTTTGTGGTTACCCTAGAATTGCTTCAATTCAGCGTGAGGTCAATCTAGGCGATAACAGTAGACATGACCGTAGGGTGAGGCAGGAACGAGGAACGATGATGAGTGCCAGTCAAAGGTGGTTCCTTGAGAGACATGGCTTCCATGATACCTTCATTAGCAAGGAAAGTCTCGGCTAAGGGATCAAGAGATTCCAAAGCACCAAGCCATGGGGATTGAGAATACGTATCGAGAGAGGTCTTTGAAATAGATGAATCAAAGGATGCAGAACTTGAGGCCGAAACAATTTCCACATAATTTATTTTGGTAGGACTAAGTGGAATAAATTCACCATAGGTATCAACAAGATCTGGTGAAGTATGACCCAAGGGTCAGATTTGACCGAGACCATGTTGACAAAGGAAACATGAGGAGGTGGGAGTGGAAAATTTCCCATTAAGGTAGAATCTTTGAAAAGACCTGCCCCCACACTCTCATAGGGAGCACTAGTGTGCTTGACATATGGAACATTTCCATTCAAGGAGGAAGAGGCAAAGAAGGACATCTGGTCGACAATGACAATTTTCCCTTGATGGGGAAAATGAATCACAGGGAATAGGGAGGAGGCTACAGCATGCATAGCATGGGTCTAGATCCGGTTGAGTATAATATTGTAATTGAGATCAGCATCAACAATCTCTACCTTGACTTGTACTGTCTTGCCCTCCATAGTAATGGCAAGGTTAGGTAAGACACTGAATGGTCACCAATCGCGCCCATTGAAAGTTTCCAAAGTGTTTGGGGATTGGTTCAAAGCAGGAGAACCAATGGCCTTCTAGCATGCGGTTGACATGATGCAGGTGGAAGCACCTTCATCAATGATAGTCTTGTGGATGGTATTCTCATTAATGATTATCGTAATGAGAAAGGTAATCTGATGAGGCAGGCACGGAACATGGTTCTCTAGATCAAAACATATCAAATTGGAATCATTGGGATCAATACCCCAATAGCCGATAGCAAAGATTTCCACTATGATGGGCAGCTTTGGAGCAGCTCGAGGGTCAACATAGCTGACGACGCCTGAACCAAGTCCTCAACAATATTATAGTGTTGAGCAGCTCGGGCATTGGGATTGTACAAGGATTTCCTTAGCACACCTTGAGAGGGTGGTTGTATAGCGAAATCAGGGCTAGGGCGCTCGATATGAAGAGGGACAGAACTGAGGGCAGAAGAAGAAGGGGTGGCTTCTTTCTCTTTCCAAACTTTTGGAGCAGGATTTTGGTAATCTTTTGATCTAGTAGCCACATTAATAGGTGTACTCATCATGAACACTTGAGATCCTGAGGAAGCAGATGATTGAGATTGGTCTATCATTTGGGTCTGCTGCGACGGAAAGAGCTCTTTTAGGACAGTCGGGGTCCCTTTTAGCAAACGACTAACTTCGGATCATCGGGGACAATCCTTGGTATAGTGATACTCCTCAAAAATGAGGTAGGGATACTTAGGTTTCCATTGTGAAGATTCACCAGCAGACGATTTAGGAGGACCTTGTTTTGGGGCTTCGGCTTTACCCTTGCCTTTGTCTTTCTTCTTACCTTTCGAGGATTTGTCTGCTGCGATAAACGGAACAACGTGGACGTCTGAGGTTTTACCAGGGCCAGGTGGATTCTACAAAGAACTATTGGGAATAGCGTTCGAGACCGAATTCTGTTTGGAAGAAGATTTAGCAGGGGTCTAGGACACTGAACCAATAACCCCATCGATAAGAGGTTTAGCCTGCGACTTCGATGTCGTGGGATCTGATGATGGCCACGGAGCATCAGGTAATAACTCATATAAAGTGCCAGACTAAGAGTAAACTGGATCTAAGTACTGGGCATGAGCAATGGCTTGTTCTTAAGTAACGCACCCACCCATAGCTATATCGTGAGAAATTGGGGCCATGAATGATTTAGTGAACCATTCGGTGAGCAACTGATCAACAATCTTGAATTTTATCAGGCGACATCTATGTCTCCATTCATGGATGTGATCGGAGATGTGTGTTGCAGTATCTTGCTTAAGTGATGTGAGCAAATAGTTGTTAGTTTCATAGCGAATCGGTAGCTGGAAATGCATGAGGAAAGCCATGGCTAAAGAGTTAAAGTCATGGTAAGTACTTTGAGGATGCTCGATGTACCACTTGGCTGTAGCACCTGTGAGGGTTCGTTGGAAAAGACAGAAACGAATGGAATCATCAACGTAAGAGTTCATAGAGCACCAGAGGTGATATGTCATCACGTGGGCTTGAGGATCTTCTTTTGCTTTCCAATCGAATTTCGAACAATCGCTCGATATCTTGTACGAAACCGGAGGCTAGTATGGTGAATGAAGAATTGGATCATTCGTAATACAAGACACATCTAGCAATTCTAGTGTGGCCAAGAATGGAAATTGAGTATTGAAAGGCATTGGAGGTTGGTAGGTGGGTCCAAGCGGAGGAGACCATCCTTATTGGTAAGGATTTTGGCCCCATAGCGGGGGATTTTGGCCATATGGCATTTGATGTTACCCCCATTGTGGGTTACCTTGGCCATAGGGAGGATTTTGACCTTGAATACCTGGAAATTGTCCAGTTATAGGTTGTTGATAAGCAACGTATGGGTTAAGATGCTATTGAGCCTCTTGACCTTGGACATATGGGCATTGTACTTGGTGTCCCTGAACATACGAGTGGTGAACTTGTTGTCCCTGAACAAGAGAATTTTGGACCTGGTGCCCCTGGGCATAAGGATGATACACTTATTTCCCTTGGACATAGGGATTTCGTACCTGCTGCCCTTGACTAAAAGGATTATGTACCTTTTGACCTAGGAAATTAGGGTTTTGTACCTACTGCCCTTGGCCAAAAGGATTATGTACCTATTGACCTAAGACATTAGTATTTTGGGCTTGCTACTACAGGACTTGACCCTGGCCTTGCCCTTGCAAGGGTTGACCCTGTTGATATGTATATAAGGGTTGTTGTTGCCCGAGTTGGTTTTGTTGCTACAAGGGGTGGCCTTGCGGCTGTAAAATTTGTCCCTAGGGCTATAGAGGTTGGCCCTACAGGGACATGGGCTAGGAGGTTTCTAGAGCATATTGTATCTGCTACTTCACAATTTGTTGCAACTATTGCAAGGGTTTCCCTTGCAGTTGTTTCAGTTGACCTTGTTGCATGATCATTTGCCCTTGTTTTTGCGTGGATAGCCCTTGTTGCAACAAAGGTTTCCCTTGTGGTAACAAAGGTTGCCCTGGTGTTGTAGAGGTTGTCCTTATTGTTGCAAGGGTAGTTGAACATTGCCCGGAAAATTCCTGATCTGGATTTAAATAGGAATGCAACAAATTGTAGAGATAACCATAAACACAGAGATGCAGCGGAAATAATACTTCATTTCATTAATGTAAAATACTGAAATATGCTTACAAACAGGAATGGAAATAAACCAGCTAGGGCAATGGTAGCTTATCTTTGAGAAGAGATGTGGCGGCTACATGCCTCTGAACTATCTTACAATGAGGCTCAAGGGCCTTTTTATTATTGAACAATAATAGCAAACCCTAAACAAACAAAACCCTAACTCGAGGAGATGTAACACCAAGAGTTTATGGGCCCCGTTGGGGTGAGTTGGACAGCCAACTTCCTGGGGTCGCGACTTGGTTATATTATCTCCGTTTGGTGTGCATGATAGCCCGTTGGAAAGATCTCTCCGAGGACTATGACATAAAATAAAATTTTAGACAAAAAATTGTCAGCAGTAGATTTCCCAAAAGACATCGTTTAGGGCCTCAAAACGGCTCTAGAAGTTTATGACCCAAAAAACTGCTAAAAATAGTAAATTGTGCTATAATTAAGGAAACTGGAAAACTGAAAGAAGCAATGGTGGGGGTCCAAGTGGAATTGGCAAGTGGCCACCAATATCCACCTGGATCATTCCTCCCCCCTAGGAAGAAATGGTCCCCATTGCATTGAGTTCCTCCATGAGATGAGGGAACTTTTGTTGAACTTAGTCCTTGGTGAGCCACTTGCCCTGGTGAAGGAGTTGGCCTGCTTTGACAACTCGATACAGTTGGATATTTTGCTGGTGAGTGTGCTCGATCTGTGTGTCCATGATCCGATCAGTTGCAGCTTGTTCCATGCAATCTGGATTAACTCTGTGGGTGTGAGTTGTTCTGCAATGTTGGATGTGTCTAGTAATGGTGGAAAGTATGGCCGAAGGTGGTCCACATTGAACACTAGGTGCAGGCCAAGGAACGGGGGAATGCTGAGCTCAAATCCATTGTCTCCCACAGCCTTGGTAATGGTGTAAGGACAATATCGGAGTGTTCTGAGTTTCCGATAGGCTCCGGTAAGGCGTTCCTTTTGCAAATGCAACCAAACTTTGCCACCCACCTGAAACTTGTGTGGCACCCGATGTTGATCATGTCGCTACTTGTACTTGGCATTTGATTTCTCTAGAATGTCATGGACCTGCTGGCGAATATGTTGGATGTGCTCAATGAAGTTGTTTGCCTTATCTTTTTTGGACTGGACATGAGCTGAATTTGCGTGAGTAGCTGCAAATGGCATGGCCACATCAATGGGACATAGTGGCTGGAATCCCAAGCCCACTTGAAAAGGGTTGTGGCCAGTCGAGCTATGGAGAGCCCGGTTGTAGCTGTGTTGAACATAGGGGAGGCTCTTGTCCCATGTGCGTGGATTCTTTGAATTGTACATGCGCATAATGTGTACGATCATTCTGTTGACAACCTCTGTCTGACCATCAGTTTGAGGATGGAAGGTTGTGGACTTAGTGAGTTTGGTGTCCAGCATCGACCAGAGACTAGAGCAAAATGTACTAAGGAACCTACTGTCCTAATCTGAGATGATAGACTGTGGGATCCCAAAGTGTACCCACACTCATTCAAAGAAGAGTTTAGCAGTGGCTTCTACTGTGATATTCTTCTTGCAGGCCGCCATAATGGCCATATTTGAGAACCTGTTGACGATCACAAAAACACAGTCATTACCATGCTTAGTGGAAGGAAGGTATGACATGTAATCCATGGAGATGGATTACCAAGGTCGACTGGGGTAGGCAGCGGGATATAGGGGCCTTGCTTCTTGATGGTTAGTTTGGCAATGTCACAGGCAGTGCATGATCTGATGTAGTTCCCAACATCCTATTGAAGATTCAACCAATATAAATACTTGTATAGTACTTCCACCCTTTTTTTGACCCCGAAATGCCTAGCATCCCAACTGTAGTGTGCTTCCCAAATCATCTTGGCACACTCGCTTGAAGGAACACAAAGGTGACCCAGGTGGCATAACAGGGCATCTTGGAGGTGAAAATCTAGAACATATTGACCCTCCAAGAGTGTCTGGTACGTGTGACTGAATTCTGGGTCACTTTTTACAGAAGTGGCCAATCAGAAGTCTCATGCCCACAAGAGTTGAGCACGGTGGTTAACTCATGATCGGTGGTTGACTAAGGCAATATGCAACATTATTGGTGTTGCCCTTATTATACTTTATATTCAAATGGAACTGTTGCAGGTATGTGGACCACTTCTGATGGCAATCATTCTGCAATTTCCCTTGGGTCTATATGAACTGCAGGGGTTGGTGGTCTGTGTAGATGACTATTTCCTTCCCCAAAATGTAATGCTTCCATTGTGGGCAGGCCTGCACAATGAAATAAATCTCTTTGTCATAAGTGGGATACTTTTGTACTGTGTCTAAAAGTGTCTCACCGTGATATGCCACTGGATGCCTGTGTTGAGTAAGGACTACCCCAATAGCATAGTCAGAGGCATCTGTCTCGACCTCAAATGGTTGTTGCAAGTTTGGTAATGCAAGAACTGGTGCAGAGTAGAGACGATATTTCAGCTCTATGAATGCCTTCTGTTGAGATTCAGACCAAAAGAATTTTTCTTTTGCTCCTCCCTTGGTGACTTGACTCAAGGGCCAAGTGATATGAGAAAATCCCAACACGAACCTATGGTAGAAGTTGGCAAGGCCTAGAAAGTTGCAAAGCTCTGTCAGAGTGGTTGGATTTGGCCAATCCCGAATGACTTGGATCTTGGCTGGATCAACATGCACCCCCTGTTCATCAATAATGTATCCCAGATACTGAACCTGGGTCATGCCAAAAGTGCATTTCTCCAAATTGGCACATGACTTGTGTTGCCGCAGTGTTTGGAGAACCTCTCGGATGTGGTGGAGGTGCTCTTCCCAACTCTGGCTGAAGATCAGGATGTCATCCAAGTATACCACTAAAAATGAGTTGGTGAATGGCCATAAGATGTCATCCATTAGCCTCATGAAGGTTGCAGGAGCATTCATCAATCCAAAAGGCATAACCAACCATTCGAAAAGGCCCTCATTGGCTTTGAAGGAAATCTTCCACACATTGGAGGGTTCGATTGGTACCTGGTGATATCCTGACTTCAAATCAATCTTGCTGAAATATTTTTCCCCCTTTAGTTGGTCCAGGAGGTCATCAATCCGTAGGATTGGGTACCTATTACGGACAGTGATCTTGTTCAGCGCTCGATCGTCAATACAGAGTCTCAAAGTCCCATCCTTCTCTGTACCAACACGATCGGGCTCCCACATGGCAATGAACTTGGACGGATGTGACCTTTTTGCAGCAGCTCCTGAATCCGCCTCTTGATTTCATCATTCTCCAGAATGGAGCACTAATAGATTGGTCCATTGGGCAGCGGCGCACCTAGGGTCAGATCAATGGATTTCTTGACCTTACAGTGCAGAGTAACCCCTACGAGGGAGGTGAAGATGTCCTCGTACTCCTCCATGACATTGTCCATCTATAGTTGTCATGCGGAGGGGCCATGTTTGGAGGTCGTGGCCACCGTATTTTTCTTTCCTAGAGGGCGTATCATTAGGAAAACAAATTTCTCGGTTTTGGAAATGAGCTTACCACATTGTTTTGCAGTAACCAAAGAGATGGCGGTAGGCGGTGCTCCCTCTGGTATCCTGTACAACTTATTTCCCAAAGTAACAATAACAACACGGGGCCTTGATTCATACACAGCATGTCACTTCCACAAGTATGGTTGTCCTAATAATACATCATAAACTTCAAGGGGAGTAATGTCACACAGTACCTCATCCATGAAGGGCTTGATGTTGTATGGAAGGCCACACTTTTGTCTCACGCAAAGATCTCGTCCATGGTGAAGCCACCTGATGGTGTACGATTGTCGATGTGTTGCAGTCGGTAAGCCCAGCCGCTTCACGACCTTTGTTGAAATGAGGTTCTTTTAGATCCCACTATCGACAATGAACTGTAATGAGGAGCCCTTTACCCACATCTGGGAGTGGAAGAGACACTCCTCCTCCTCTAGATCTTCGGGTTCCTCCTTATGGATCTTTGTGGTAGCAACGGTGGAATTGGGCTCCGCATCAATAATTTGCTCCCCTTTGTCATTCCCCTTATTGGGTTCTGACTCAGAGTTGGAACATACATCTGATTCTAAAACCTTTAGCTCGGCCACCAGTGATTGCTTGGCCCGACACTCACTTGTGTTGTGAGTGGAGCTCTTATGGAACTCACACCACTTTCACGTGTCATTTTTCGGCTTCACGGCACTGTTCTTTGCTTGCAGCTTTGGCAGGCTATCTTGGGTTGCCCCGCCTTGGCTTTGTCCTTTGTTCTGCAGTTTGGGGGCACCTTTCCCTTGTTTCGGATTCGCAGATCCAAAGTCTCGCTTCTTCTGTTTAAACTTTTGCTCAACCTTGACGACAAACCGGTATGCCATGCCAAGCGAGGAGATGTTCAGGAATTATATTTCTTCCTAGATGTACTTGTGCAGGAAGCCATGGTATTTGAGTACCAAATGCTACTCTATATCCTTGATACCCAACTTTGTACGAAGGGTATGGAAAATATTGGTAAAATCTGGCACGTCTTGGTCCCTTCCCTACCGCAACGTGGTCCACTTTATGTATTGATCCTCATAGCTTTCGACAGGGTATTACTGCTCCTTGATGACATCCCGTAATGAATTCCAAGTGGATGGAGCTGAAAATAGTGAGCCTGTACTTTCATCCTTCTGCTCGCAGTAGGTTTCCCACCAATCCTTGATGTGGGGGTCTGCTTTGGGAGGAGCGAAAATAATCTTTTCCCGATTGGAAAAATCATGAACAAAAAAATAACCCTCTAGCACATTTAACCATTTATCAATGGCATCTACGTCTATCTAACCCTTGGATATGGAGATTTCAAAATTAACTTTTACCTTAAACGGTGTGGCATTTCCAAAGTTGTTGTTGGAAGATGATGCGTCGCCCCTGGGTAGCCGCTGAAGGATCTGGGAAAAGTTGTCCATCATCGCGTTCCTTTGTCGCTCGAGGGATTCTTTGAGCAAGCTTTTGATAGGATCTCCTACCCCCTCGTCTTTCTTTCCATTTGCCATGGGAGGCCATCGAGATTTGCAAGGCTGGTCTTGCAAAGGTTCGACCAATTCAATCCCTAACTCCTTATATCTCGACCTCATTGGGGACATGCAAAGAAAAACAAATAAGAAAAGCAGATCACTCTGATACCATTGATCCAGATTTAAATAAGAATGCAACAAATTATAGAGGTAACCGTAAACACAGAGATGCAGCTGAAATAATACTTCATTTCATTAATGTAAAACACTGAAATATGCTTACAAACAGGGATGGAAATAAACCAGCTAGGGCGATGTTAGCTTATCTCTGAGAAGAGATGTGGCAGCTACATACCTCTAAACTATCTTACAATAAGGCTCAAGGACCTTCTTATTATTGAACAATAAGAGCAAACCCCAAACAACCAAAACCATAACCCGAGGAGATGTAACACCAAGAGTTTATGGGCCCCAAAGGGGTGAGTTGGACAGCCAACTTCCCGGGGTGGCAACTTGGTCATATTATCTCCGTTTGGCATGCATGATAGCCCGTTGGAAATATCTCTCCGAGGAATACGACAAAAAATATAATTTTAGACAATAAATTTCTGGCGGTAGATTTCCTAAAAAACGTCGTTTAGGGCCTCAAAACGGCTCCGGAAGTTTAGGACCCGAAAAGCTGCTAAAAATAGTAAATTTTGCTATAATTAAGGAAACTGAAAAACTGAAAGAAGCAATGGTGGGGGTCCAAGTGGAATTGGTGGGTGGCCACCAATATCCACCTGGATCAATTCCTGAACTAAATTTGACCATAGCCACCCTGGAAGGTGGATGAGCCAAGCTGAACGTATTGTCCAGACTAAAGCGTGTAAGGCTGATTAACCATTCCTTGAGAACCATATGGAACGTAAAGAGTTTGGTATTGGACTTGAGCCTCATAAGGCTGCTGATACTGGACATTGCTTGACATAGACGGAACATTGGGATTTTGAACCTGTTGGTACTGGACATTGCTTGATCCAACAAGATCAGTAGGGTTTGGAATAATGCCAGAAGAAGTCTGGTTCATACCAAGCATGTGAACCTGTGAGCCACTCAAATTGATGGCGCCTGACACTATAGAAACATTCAGGTTCTGCCCCCCAAGCAGTGGCACAACTTGGCCACTAACTAGAGGGATGGAGGAACTCACAGAGACATTCCTCGAGACCATCGCTTGAATCAGATGGGTGACTAGGACTGACGATACAAGAGGATTCAGAACGATGGGTTGCACAGGGATTGAGGCAACAACATGTTGGGAGGTCAAGTTAGCAGTGAATGGACTTGTAGTAGGCATGGAGTTGGAAGCCCAAACAGGGTTATGGTAAAGTGATGAGGCACCAGGTTTACTTGAAACCAACTATGCCAAAGACATATAATTAGGTAGCACACTGATGGGAATGCTCCCTGTATAGGGGAAACCTTCAAGAGGAAAAGGATGTTCTTCCTCCTCGATAGTGTGTGGATTAGAAACTTCTGACTCATCCAGAGACATGAGTGGATGATCACCTTCAAGTTCCATATCTTGGAACAAACGACGACGAACGACCGAAGAAGTACGAGGGGATAATTCCAAAGGAACATTCAGTTGATCGTACAGACTGTACGAATGTTGTGGTGATAAGACAACAAGGTCAAACAAAGGATTTGGAGGATAGATAACCAGTCCAAGCTGACCCTCAGTGGTCGGTGAACTCTCAGGAGTTTGAATAGGATTGTCCAGAGATTCCAAGCCAAGATCAGCAGGTGACCCAGTATCTGAAGTAGGCGGAGGACGAGATGACAAAGGTTGAATGCTCAGAACAATTCTGAGTTCAACACCTTGGTCCTTGAGTGACTCTGGTAATTCATGAAACGACTCCTCAGGCAATCTTTCAGACAGAGGAGAGGAAGAGGAACTAGGTGAACCAGATGGTTAACCACGACGACCTTGTCTTAGTTAACAAGAAAAGAGAGAGATAAACTTCAAGGCTTTAAAATGTTCTTTAAGGGAAAATTAGGATTTGGTCTAGAAAATATTAACAGGATGTTATCAAATCGTGGGCAACCAATTTATTAAGATGCACAAATAGGCTGGTGCTCTTTCATTTTTTAAGAGTCAAGAAAGAAAAAAGGGTGACTCTATCGCTTTCAATTGGAAACAAGCTCGAAACGACAAGTGCTCGAATGATCTTTTAAGTTAATGAATCAAAAAGATCAAATGACTACTCTAGATGATCTAGGTAAAAAGGATTACTAAGCAATCGTGAACTGTAGAATACCTCCCGGCCAACTGAGAAGTACGAGCATGAAATCTCCCCAAATGTTGTGTTCGGTGTATCACGTTTGCAAGGCGGCCGACTCGGCTTCCTATGGATAAAGGATTGCAGCCTAGAGGGGTCTCCCATTATATACTCGATGGTACGGGGAGCACAAATTCGTACTATTGTTGTCTAATGCCGAAGCTAATGACAGTTTTTAGGTTTAAAGACGTCAAAACATGTCTCTAGCCTAGACCTTCTAGATATGATCATTAGATTTCAAATGCGCCTTAGGTTAATTGAGTTCATTTTAAAGTTTATCTTGAGTTATATCTTAGTTTTCAGGCCTTAGTGATGTGACTCGAAAAACCTTAAATGCAACTAAATGAAACAAAACCCTTTCATTTCGATGAATTGTCTACACTAGAGAGGGTAGAAAACACAATCAAATGCAAACAACCAAGCAACTGAAAGCAAAATGATCTTTCACTACTTCACTTTTTAAGAAAATAAACTAATGAAAAATACATTCCAATTCCTAATTTCTTGATAAGTACATTTCTAATAGTCCTTCTAAAAGCAAAAAGAGTTCTTTTTCCTTTCAAATGCCAATGAAATCCTAGTCTTTAATAATGCTGACTACCATAGCATATTGACGCAACAAACTAGAATTTCATACTTTTTCATGGAATGACGAAATGAATTTTTGCATACAACACTTCAATGAAAAAAATTTCGAGACAACTAGCTCTTCAAGTAAATGAAAACACGAAAAGAGAAACTCATTCAGACTAATAAAGTACTGAATTTACCAAAAACAAGACAAGCAATGTGATCCATGTCGAAAAGGAAATGTTTAGACAAGCAAATGAAAACTTTTCAAACTTGTGTAATGGAGGTCAAAGTTGTAACAAGACTGCAAACGAAATGCAAGGAGTAAGTACAACAATACTCGACTCACTAAATTCACAATCAGCAGAATGGATGACAATCTAGATGCCCTAGTGTCACTAACCATCCAATGACCCAAGAAATCAAGCGGAAAGATGACAAATCAACAAGCAAACAAAACCAAATGAAAAGCATCTTTCTAGTCAAGGAGAACATAGTCTAAAAGTCTTACGAGGTCGAAACCATGAGAGAAAAACACAATGGCCAATATTGGGGACAAACCCTAATCTTCACTTACAAGCATCGACACGACTACCTAACTAAAAACAAGCGCCAGATGGAGGTCAACGTGACTGTTTCTCAGAAAATCACACTGATCGGCACAACTGTCAACGAATTAAGCGTGCTGAGTGAGGGAGCCAAGAAAAAATCAAAATCAAAATTAAAGCTGGGACCAGATCTGCTACTATGAATTTCAAACTCAAACCAGTAAGCAAAGGAAAAGAAATAGAACCAAAGGGAAAAAGTGGAACTATAAAAGTTCACACAAAATCATGAAATTTCAAACAAGACAAATAGAAGGATTGGCTCCCCAACGGAGTCACCAATTTGTGGTGAAGTAAAATTAGGAGTGCGGACACAAACAATTCCTCTAGCCTGATAATGGGTCTAGCCACAACTGATACATTCTATGGAATATTTCCTTAGGTTAAAAACAATTAAGAGGGCCTACCTCTTAGTACGCTTATCCCGTTTGATGATGTCCTTGCTTGCTCGCTCCAACTACCTCTCGTTTCCTTCTTCAAACAAGTAAACAATAGCAAACAACAACTGTGATAATAGACAAATTGTAATTCAACCTATTTAACAAGTCAAGAAACATTAAACCATGAACATGTAAGATGACACGTCATGTAGGAAAGCAATCAATAGTTGCATATATATTGAATCAAGAAGAGATTACAACCATTGTCTTGACGTTGTTGTTCTCCTCCGACAAAACCAGGTTCCCACACACTTCTGTTATTATTCCATGATGGCCTCGACAATGATATTTTTAAAGCTCTTCCCTTTAGGGTTCACACTAAACCAAATTCACACTTCTCCCTCACACAAGTAGAGAGCTACAACTATGAATAGCTTGTTGTTTACTCCAAACTTAACTAGCACTAGCACACCAACATTAACACTAGCTTGTGCTTGGGAGAAAGGGAGGTTTATATAGCATGAATGGATGGGAGATGGATCCTCTTCTCATGGGAGAAGGTTTTATCTCTTGAGGTAGTTCCATCATTATAGGGTAAAGGAGCCCAAACTGAGATCCTCAACCCCATCCGGCCAAACCATTTACCAAACTTCTATTACAAAGCTTCTAGAGTTGGAAGCTTCGGCTCTTTATTTAAAAAAAATCCATAAGAGGACCAGCATGACTGGAAAAAATATCAGTTGCTCTGGTTGACGCTAGGGATAGTGTTAATCCCTACATATCAACATGAGGAGGACAAGGACCATTAGCATCGGTCTTGTAAACTGGGAAAAATAGAAGATTTTGGGGAAATGGTGCAAAAGGGAATTGTTCTGATCATGAAGAGGGACACAATGGGAGTTTCTTCAAGAAGGGAAAGCATGTAGGGTTCACTATAGAGGTCCTCCAGGATCAAGGAACAGGGAGTACAGGGTCAATGACAAAATTACGTGTAACAGTGCCCTAACATGCTTATTCCCTCGGAATGAATTATGGAACCACCCTCCTGGATATTTGTAACAATGATTTGTCCATCAAGAGATGAAAATTATTGCCTTATTCTTATATTCTTTGCACTTCTACATGAGGACTTTTCTCAATATAATGGAATTATCATACATGTCATGCTCTCCTTACAAAGTGTTCTCTCAACATTATTCTTGAAACTATTTATAGAGTGTTCTCACAACAATATTTTGCAGCACTCTTTTACAGTGAGCTGAAAAATGAAAATGGATAAATGTGGATTGAAGGGATACAAGGCATCTATAACCCCTTTCCATTGATGTCAAAGGGGGAGGTAATCAGAGGTTATGGGCAGCAATGAGAAATATCTTTCAGGACAAAAGGGGGAGGATGAATGAGTTTCCATCAATGCCAAAGGGGGAGATTGTTAGCATTGTTGACATTGATGGCAAAGGAGTAGCTATGTGAATCAAAATGTTGAGCTTAGGATGCTCAATTAGAATGTTGACTTATGTTTTTGTATGCATAATATGATGAGCAAGATTATTTCTCAAAGGATGATTTATGTTGAATGTTAGATGGATTGAACTGAAGAAGGTTGAAAGTGATGTGAAGTGCAAAGGCTATGATTATCAATGTGAGGGTTGAACATTCTCAAATTGAATAGAAAATATTGAAACACAAGATAGAAAACATATATACTTTTATTAATAGAAAAATGTATGATATAAATCTGATTTGGCTCTTGTAATCTGTTGGGTTGTGTTATATTATTTTCACGACTAACCCTAGTATTAGGTGGGTGGACCTACCTATGGTTTTGTGCATGGTTTCACACATGGTTTTGGGTGCAATGGTTTTCAGTCCATGGTATTTTGTAGATCCGGTCAAGGGAACTACGGTTATGTTCTAATCCAAGGTCAATGGATTGGCTTTTATGGATGCTTCGACATGTGTGTGTGTGTGTGTCTATATTGTAACATTAAAGGAACATAATGAAAAATCAACTGGTAGTCCTCGTTATGGGATCCGGGGGAAAATCTTTGTGTATATTTGTTTTATGTGATATGCTCTTGCCTTTGTTTATTTTCAGTTTTTAGAATTCGTATGCAGGTAATTTCTATATGGGGTTAAAACCTACATTCTGATAACAATATTGTTGAACATTGGATAAACCAACGCTCCCCATTTGCTTCATGGCATGGACTAACCGCCTCTCGTGGATCCTTATCTATGGCGATGCGATCATTGACTAACAGCTACAAGTTTTGGTCTAATGGCAATCATGATTTCCAACATTTGGTATCAGAGTTCTTTTGGCTTCAAGGGGATGTCTTTGTTGCTGAGGGGTTTTTCATATATATATTGTAACATTGAAAGGAATATAATGAAAAATCAATTGGTAGTCCCAGTTTTGGGATCCGGGGGAAAATCTCTGTGTATATTTGTTTTATGTGTTATGCTCTTTCCTTTGTTTATTTTCAGTTTTTTAGAATTCGTATGCAGGTAATTTCTGTACGGGGTTAAAACCTACATTCTGATAACAATATTGTTGAACATTGGATAAACCGGCACTCCCCATTTGTTTCATGGCATGGACTAACTGCCTCTCGTGGATCCTTATCTATGGCAATGCGATCATTGACTAACACCTACAAGTTTTGGTCTAACGACACTCGTGATTCCCAACATTTGGTATCAAATTTCTTTTGGCTTCAAGGGGATGCCTTTGTTGCTGAGAGGTTTTTCTCGGGCCTATGGTAGACCCTATTCAATGGGAGATCTACGGGATCGATTTTGGTGGTGAAAGAATATGGTGAGCAGTGGAAAGATAGAGATCGATAAATTTAATGATTAGAGTTTTGAGTTGTAGAAACTCAAGATGGATGATCTGTTGGTGGATAAAGATCAGTGGATCGCAATAGAACTAGGTACTAAACCAACAGGAGTGTCTGATGAAGAATGGAAGAAGTTGGATCCAAATGCAAAGAGCACAAGACGATTGTGTGTCTCAGATTCAGTATTGATTAATGTATCAGAGGAAGCTACATCAAAGGCTTTGTGGGACAAGTTAGGGACTTTGTACAATCTAAGTCTCTGGTGAATAATCTATTCCTATAGAAAAAGTTGTATAACCTGAGGATGAAAGATGGAGACTCGATTACAGAGCATATGAAAATGTTCAGTACTTTTAACGAGCCGAACAAGACAAGCACTCGATCTTTTTGTGCAATAATCCCTCAGGTCCAAAAAAGATTAAAATCTAGAGGAGGGATAGCTCTTCCGGTCGTTTAACGAGCTGGAAGGCCAAAACTCGGCAAACTTTTCATATTTTACGAGTCAGATGAAAAGAGCTCAAAGAAGACTCGTCTTTTGAGGAACGAGTGATAAACAGGGATAGCAGCAGATTCCAGGTACAGGTTGGAATTCTCCAATCACGGCAGTGTCACAAGGATGGCTAGGTGAAATCACTCTTCGCAGCTGTTTCTCAAAAGAGGTAAACACACAAATGGAGGTGAATGATCGGCCAAATGAAAAGTGGAGGTGACAGTGCACAAACACGACCAAGGCTTTTATGGCTGATGGATTTACGATCTCAAAAGGTTATTTACCGGGATAGGTTCTTTTTTTAGATAAAAATGAGCTTAAACTCTGGAGGGAACATTGCTCACTGCTTTTATTTATTTTTTAACGAGCATGAAGACCACGTTAAAACTGCTCGGATCTTGCGTTTATTTTTTAACGAGCATGAACTATGTGCTAAAACTGCTCGAAGATAAGTTTGCATGCCCCCAGCATAATAATGCAAATCGAGGTGCATGCCCCCCAAGCTTCATTGCATCCAACTCGGTGGTTGGAATGAAGGTTTACCTCGGTGATTTGTTTCATTTTTTGATGAGGTTGACACAAGATAGGAACTATCCTCGGAGCCCACTGTATTTACAGTATTTCTACTAGGGCGATGATCCATGCCGACAAAATATTTAGGAATCTTCCGAATCCATTAGATATAGAAGATTTCACATTGTAGGTTTCCACTGGGGCTACTTCCGCCAGATTACTTGCTGGCGGTAGGGCAAAAGTACCCATTAAGGCAGGGTCTTTTAGGATACCTACTCCAATATTTTGAAGCGAATGATTGCTCTCATGGATCATTGTGCTGCTTCCCGTAACTTGAGAACTGTTGGGGAGAAATGTTTGTTGGTCGACGATTGTAATTTTTCCTTGAAAAGGAAATACAATCCTTCTGAAGTAGGTCGACACAACTGCAGCCATGGCATATATCCAAGGCCTTCCCAGTAGGATGTTGTAATCAAGGTTTCCGTCGATTACTTCAACATCAACTTCTACTGTTTTGCCCCCCAGTTCAACTTGCAAGTTACTTAAAATCCCGTATGGAGTGTATGATCGTCCATCAAATGCTTTTAAGGTCGTTGATGATTTCGACAAGGGTGGTGAGCCTAAATTTTTCCAGCAACTCATCGACATAAGACATGTAGATGCCCCCTCATCAATAATTGTTCGATGAACAGTTTTGTTGAGGGCTTTCACTTGAATAAGGAAAGCTAGTTGAGCTGGTAACTTAGGGTCATATCCTTTATGATCAAAGGCCACAAGATTGGAATCCATTGGGCCGATCCCACCTATTGCTGATAATAAAGTTTGCTCTTGGGAGGGGCAATTTTGCGGTACCTCAAGTGTCGACATAGCGGACGACGATTGGGCCAGGTCCTCTATTATATTATAATTCTGTGCTGTTTTGGCACGAGGATTAAATGTCGATTTGTGTACTACTCCCTTTGGCAACTTTACCATTGGTTCAGGAATGATGGGTGGCACAACTTTGGTCAAAGCTGTCGTCGAATTACTAGGTTGTTCATTAGCCTTGTTATTTGACAGCCATGGATTCCCGTAATCTTTATTCCTTGTCAAAGCATTATTCTGCTGCTTTGAGGTAGACAACATAAGCACTTGGGATCGGGAAGCATTTTGATTAGCAACCAGATTTTGACCAGGATTAGGAAACGGATCAGTCAACACAGCTGAGGTTTTCGGACTCTTAAAGAATCTTTTAAGCTCAGCTTTGCATGGACAATCTGCTGTCCAATGATCCTCATCGCATATATGACATCCCGAAGGGGGTTTCCCTTTTCTCCCTTTCTTTTTCTTCTTGTCTCCTGGTTGCTTCAGTTGTTTGCCCTTGTCGTCCGACACGGCACTTACTTCCGAGGCAAGAAGTTCTTCATTTGCATTTTGATTCGAAGTCTTACGGGTTTTCTTAGACGAATCCCGTGTTGACTTTGCATTTGCAGTGCCAATCACACCATCGCCGGCATGAGAGTCATTATTTGATCTAGGAGGGGGAGGAATTGAAAATTCCGGTCTAGGGGCGTCAGGTATCTTGTCATAGAGCGTGCCAGACTGAGTATATACTAAGTCTAAATACTGGGCACGACCAATAACTTGCTCCTCTGTTACGACGCCTCCCTTGGCCACATCTTCTGTTATAGCAGGAAGAAGCGACTTTATAAACCAATCAGCTAAAAGCTGATCTGGAACATAAGTCTTTACCATTCTGCGACGACGACGCCACTCATGTATATGATCTGATATATGTGTGGCCGTTGTCTGCTTGAAATTGGTTAAGATCTCAGTTCCAGTTTCGTACCTTATAGGTAACTGAAAGTGTGTTAAGAAAGTCGTGGCTAGGGAACTAAAATTGTTGAAAGAGGCTCTAGGTAATTCAATATACCATTTAGCCGCCGGACCAGTCAATGTCCTCTGGAAAAGGCGAAGCCTTATCGAATCATCATTCAAGGTATTCGACGAACACCACAGATGGAAAGTCATCACATGATTCGACGGGTCTTCGCCAGGATTTCCATTGAATTTAGGAATGTCCGAAGGAAGTTTATGAGGAATCGCTGGCCACCAATGGGCATAGGCGATTGGATCATTCGTCAATCGATGTAAATCTGGTAATTCTAGAGTTGCCACGAATGGCAACTGTTGATTCAGGTTTGGCGAGGCGTACCCAGGATACGATGGAATCGCCTGAGCAGTAGGCCTTTGCATACCAGCATAATGCAACTGATGTTGATAGGACTGATATGGCTGGTGGGCTTGGCCACTGTAAAGTGGTTGATTTAACCCGCTCTGAATATAGGGTTGCCCACTATTTGCAAAGATCTGTTGCTCAGACCCCTGGTACACCTGTTGAAACTGAGGTTGTTGGTATTGCACCATCCATGGTTGTGAAGCCATGTTTTGTTGTGCGACACTAACCGACGGACCAAGATGCGGGGTTATGGTTCCCGTTTGTATCTGTGTCGTCCCGGCAGTCGGCGATTGTGGTTGTGTTGCAGGGTCAATAGGCTGTTGCATTACAACTTGGGGTTGACATACAACAGGCATCGATTGAACTTGCGACATGGTTACAATTGCTGGCGTCGTCGGGATGCTAGACATAGGTACACATTGTTGCATGGAATATACAACTCTCGGTTGTTGGGGCAACATAGGCACCCAACCACTCGTCGTAACTTCAGTCAAACCTGAATGCGGTTGAAAACTGCCGTATGGGTATCCTCCCGGAGGGGGAAGTGAAAGGGCATATTGCCCCCCATACGGTAACAATCCGGAGCTCAAGGGTATAGATGGCCTTTGAGGACTGGATGGCCCAAAATGATTCCCAAAGGGATCAATTTGTCTAGTTTCAACATAAGAATTACCGGGTATTATACCGGAAGAACAAACTGGAACAGACCAAGTTGTCATAATAGTCCCTGGGTGGACTCCTTCTAGCTGATGAGAGCTAGTCGGGACGGATGGTATGCCGACAAACATCGTTGGATTGGCAGCAGGAACTTCTGCTGTCGCTGTGTCGTTTGGCACAGTTCTAGATGTCGACGGTTGTTCAGACATTCTAAGTCTATCCAATAAACTTCCTAACGATTCTTCAGGAACTTCTGGTGGTGATAGACAAACTTCTGATGTAGAAGGAAAAAGAGGGGTACCTACTCCAAAATGAATTGGAGTATTTGCTTGCTGGTCCTCTACGATTTCTTCTATTGCGATCAGACCAGGAGGAAGAGGCAGACCGTCAGGTCCGTAATAGATTTCTGGTGCCGAAGAAGGGGTTGTTTCGACAGCGATAGTTGTTTGAACAACAAGACTCTGTGGACCGGTTTCAAATGGAACTGGTTCAATTAAACAAGTACTTGTTTTCAGACTAGGATCAATACAATTGTCCTTCTGTTGCCGTTGAACTTCTTCAATAGAGGCAGGGATTCCAGAAATATTGGGAGTGACCAGAATCTCAGATGTTGTTGGAACTTCCGTTCTAACTTTAAAAAGAGATTTTGACCTGGTCCAGCGAGATCGCTTTGCTCGTACTACTTTCGGTTCCGGAGACAAAGATGGTCGACCTGCAAGCCTCCCTGAACGACGGGGTTTTAATTGACTTTCCTCCACGATTGCGGATTACTTGATCAACTAAAATACAAAAAGGGGAATTATGTTTCCGTATTGAATGAATTTTATTAGACGCTTTTAGACACAACTTTGCTTTTTCATGTTTTAAGAGTCGAGAAAAAGCTAAAGATGACTCTAGTCGCCTTCGATGTATTAACGAGCCCGAAGTGACAAATGCTCGGTTGGACCTTTTCAATTATAGAGTTTGAAAAGAGCCAAAAGAAACTGCTCTGGAGATCTAGGCAGAGGGTGTGCCAAACCTTTCGCGAAACCACAGAATACGTTTTACGGTACGGGTGGTCGATCTTCGTGAATGCTGTGTTCACTGCATCGCGATCAGTAGGGCGGTCGACACGGCTTCCTAAGGATAAAGGATAATTGCCTATAGGGGTCTCCCAATATACGCGACGGTACGCGGGAGCTCAAATCCGTATTAGTGCTATCGTCCCTCAGGAGGAATCACCCACCTTCGTAGAGATCGACAGTCACTACGTTTAACGACGCCGGAACACGTCTCTACCTAGACCTCTATTGTGAGCGTTATGTTACAATGCGTTTTTAGATTCATTCAATATATTTTAAGTTGATCTTGTTTATCAGTTTGTCTTTCAGGATCACCACGAGATGTATTGGTACAAATTCCTAAATGCAGCTAAAATGATAAGCAAGCTTTCACAATCCTTTTAGCTTTGAAAATCCTAACTACTGAGGGGAGAGAAAAACAATATCTTTCCACACAGAGCACAAAGCACAAACTAATGCACTTTCTCCTAGATCAGACACCCAAACTTATCAAAAATGCAAATGCAAGATGCATGTATTTCTTTTCTTTTCCTTTAATGTTGATGCTTAACAAAAGGAAAACTGTTGTATGACTTTCGAATTCAATTTGAAGCGTAAACAAACAAGTATTGTCTAAATGAAAAGACGCTTTACAGGTACTTGTTTTACACCAAAAATATATGAATTCAAACCATAAAGTGAAAACAAACCAACTTAAACAGCTATGAACAGTAATAACACTAACTCATAAGATCGCAATCTAAGAGGCCACAGCTACTAGGTTCGCTTTTCACAATGGGAAATTGTAACTGAAACAAGAAATACTGAAAGAACGTTTACAATTTCATCACACAACTGAGGCGGAATAATGTCAAGGAGAAGTGGTCTACAGCAAATACAATAACCAGCAAGCAATCAGCCAAAAACAAGTGCAAACAGGGCCAAGACACAAAGGAAGAGCTGAGCTAGACTAAGGCCAACTGGACCAGCGCAGGCACTGGTCTGCCAGTTTCACTCTCAGCGCAGTTCCCGAAGGGAGCACCTGCGCTGTAATGCAGACTGCCTGTGGACAGCCTGCACTGACTTACGAGAGTTACGTCTGCTAAGAATTCCGGGTCATAAAAAGCTCAAAAATGTACTGTTTTGACTGAAATAAAATGCTATGGGTTAAGTACAGGCTAAGGGATGATCAAGAGGATAAAGATCTATCACTAAGAGTAAGGATTCATCTGTAGATTAGCTCTTTAAATCTTGAATTTGCTCAGCAAAGGAGCAAGAGTAGCAAAACCCTCTACTTCGCTTTTGATAGAGTCAAAAGCTTTTCGATTCGGTACTCCTTTCTTCAAGAAATGAATAGCAAAATTCTACAACAACAAGATACTAGGATCTCCCCAGCGGAGTCGCCAGTTTGTTGTGGGGAAAAGTATCCGATGCGGATGACACTAACCCTTTCTAAAGGTGACAGACTTTAGCAACAACTGAATGACAAAGTTTTCATGTTCATCTTTATGAAAGCACAGAGAGAATAGAAAGAGGATCAACCAACCTGGTGTCTTGCGCTTAGTCGATCCTTGTCCTTCTCGCTTCGTATCCCGTTCCCAGCTCTTTACTCTCCAAGCCGATCCAGCTACACACAGAATCTGCACAACAAAAGGGAGCAAACTATGAGATACAAGCAATCATAATTGAAACATGGATTAGGTTGCATCAAATATACATGTAAACACAAAAGCATCTATGTAAAACAAGTATATAGAAGAACATGCAAACTTTATTGATAGAAAGTAACAGGGTTCCAGAGGAAGTTACAACCAATGATGTTGGCCCCAATCCAGCAGCACCTCCTCGGCAGCAAGAACTCTCTTCTTCACCTCTAGTAAAACAATCACCCAATAATCCTGGCAGTATACCAACAGCACCTCCTTGCTTATACCAAATTCCAGCCTCCTTAGACCTCATAGAAGAGCTCTATATATAGGATAGAAGGAGAAAGGATGAGTCAGCTTGAGACTGACATGAAGCTGCCTTGTGTCCTCTCCCTCTTCAGTTAATCTTCAGTTCTTGAGTCCACTTGGAGATCCTTGCTTACACATGGTGATCAAGTACCTCTTACTCATCACAGGGCGAATCTCATGAACCAAGTGTCAGTTTGGAAGCTTCCTGGGCAGTTGACACCTTGCAGAATGACTGTGCCACTTGGCCAATCTCGCCCAGCGCAGGTAGCCTTCATTAGATTTGACTTCCAGCGCAGGTACAAAGAGGAGCAGTTGACATTCAGCGCAGTTGCTCAGTTAAGCAGCTGACATGATCCAAAATAAGCCTGTTTTGAAGTGTTTTCAGGTGGAGAACTGATTGGAAGTGCTGTTGTTTGATGACCTTGTTCTTTTAGGGGTAAGAACAACATGTTTAGGGACTGAGGATCCCTGTAATTATTGACATTCCATGCTCCATGATGCGAGGCACAAAAATGTCTATAACACAAAGGAAAGGGATCTGATGATGCTCCTTCTATAGAGGTGAAAACCACCTCAGATGAAGGTGGGGAGGTGTACTTTGAATCTTCTTCAAGTACACATGTAGATCATGAGGCATGGTTGATTGACTCAGGTGCATCCTTTCACTTTGTTATCCTCTACAATTTCCTAAGCTGAGTAGGAGATCGAAAGAGGTAACCTCGAACCACTTTCAACTCAGTAGCTAGCCCTACTGAGCCAGATAGGGATCTCTCAAAGGATTTTTCAATGAATATATGCAATGAGACAGGTTTTAGGCTAGATATATAAGTTTGTTTTGAGTATTTGTGAATTTAGGTTTTTTAGGTTTGTTGGACTAGGGTTTAGAACAGGTGATTAAGTCAAGGCCTCAAGTATGCAGAAACAAGTATAAATAGGAGATAGATATTAGTATGTTATGGTGCACTTAGAGATTTTTTCAATTTAATATATATTTGTGAGTTTAGAGAACCTAATGAGCATGTGAAAGCATGAATTCATTAGCTTTAGAAGAAAAAGAAACACAAGTATGAATTCCACATAAACAGAGCTTAAATTTAAGATTTGTGTCTATATAACTACAAGGAATTTCATAGGAATAATAAAAAGCATGTAAAGAGAGATAATTTATCCATTAGAAACTGATCAGAAAAGGAAACAACACCATAGACTCACTGAACCAGAGTTCCTAAAATATAGTTGCAACTGCCCCTGTATTAGCTGAAGAGAACATAAGATACAAACCTTCTCCACAAAAGTACAACCCTTCTCTCTAAATGATAAATGATACATATAGACTCAATTGAACCACTTCCCCACCTTCAGGAGTTGAATTCCTAGGTGGTGGAACTGTTTCCAAGGTTCTCTCAACCAACAGGTGAGAGTGAGAAGGTCAAATACAAACACTTCTTTTAGAATTTGTTTTGGATTTTGCTTCCTTAATGAGGTCTAATAAACCATAAAAACAACATATCATGTCTATTTATTCATGACTACATCATCTAAATTTGAACTAAATTCAATTACATCAAGTTTTTTTACTTTGACCAAGTCAAACTGAAAACTAGGAAATTACGTAGTGAAATTTAAATGAAAAAACACAGAAATTTGCAGAAGCACAACATTGACTTTGAGCCCCCTTTAAGGTACCTTCCTGAGGTCCAAATGAATATCTGAAAAAATGGTCAACTATATTATCTAGTCTAGTTTCTAGAACACCTTTAATTTTTGAAAATGACCCATGGGAAGGCATTCAAAAGCTCATTCTCCCAAGGTGTCTCCAAAAGCGTAGCACCTGTCAAAAAGAGTGGCAAAATGATGATTTTTTACCCTTTTTTCTCCTTCTTCTCAAAATTTGTGCCCTTTCTGAAGAATCTGATGAAATGGGTTTTTAGAGGAGGCCATGATCTTTCCAAAAATGCAAGACATTTTTCATTTGGAGGTCTAAGGAAAAAGCGCAGCGCCAAAGCGTTGTGCTTCTATGACTAGTCCAATTTCTGAATTTTGCACCAATTTCACCAAAAACCAAAAATGCTCAGAAAACTCCAAAAATTGGTCCAAAAGTGCCAAATGAGGTGTAATATGCTATCATGGATGCTTCAGCAAGCATATCCAAAATGTTCTTCTCATTTTTACTTTTTAGGGTTTTCTTTGAGTTTGGCCTTCAACTACTTGATTCTAACCTTGGCAACCTGATTCCTTGTGTAATAATGGATGGCCATCTTCCTTTGCAACTTGTTATCCCTGTTAACCTTTTCAAGGAGCTTCTTAAGGTGGCAATTGATCTTGTCAAGACAAAACTCCCTCCCTTCATTTATTTCCATGGCAATCCTCTCCTCAAAGGTCAATTCTTCCATTGGTGGCTTTTGTTCTCTTCTAGGTCTAGGTTCATGCCTTTGAACCAATACTCCCCATGATTTGGTATCCCTCAAGATCCTCCCGCCTTTATGATTTTTTCTCTTTTCTAATGGTGAAGAGTCTGCTTCCATTTTTTAAACCTAGATGATAGGAAAGGGGAAAAAACAGTGAGGAATGAGCGAAATGGTGAAATGAGAGAGTTAGGGAAGGCAAATGGTGATAGGGAAATTTTGGGAGATAGGCAGGGATTTTAGAAGTCTTTTGGAAGTTGAATGGAGGGAAGTGAGTGAGGGAAATGAGTAATAGAATTTTAAAAAGTCCTAGCTAGGGAAACTGCTCAATTTGATAGGTAAGAACTAAGGTTTGTGGGAAGATGAAGTAAACTGAAAGGAAAAGATTTATTTGGTGAATGAGAAGGTGATCTATATGAAAACTGAGGTAGGGATAGCAATTTCATATGGTTTTAATGTTCTAGCTGACTAAACTCACCATTTGCAAGCTTTGAAACAAGAGATTCATACTAACCCTAGATGATTTAAATTTACCATCATTCTTTACTTTTCCAAAGGAAAAGAGGGAGTAAGATAGGTATACATACTTGGAAAATAGCTTAGAGGAATAAAAAATTGGAATGCAAGCTTGAATTATAAATTTGGGTGATTTTTGGCAAGTTTTTGGATACTCTTCCAGAAGCGCAGCGCAGTTCACAGAAGCATAGCACTACCTTCCAATCCACTTTTGGAGGCCATAAACTACTCCAAATTAAGAACTTGATAGCGTGTTGGAATCTCTTGAAGTCTGTTATATGATGGACTCCTCAAGAATGTAATTTAGACAATCCATCAAGGAGAAAATTTGATTTTCCCAATTTCAACCCAAAAGCCCAGGGTGTCTCTAACAAAAGTGTAGCACCAACTTGCAAAGCCCTTTTGGATGACTTCCACTAATCCAAATCATGATATGAAGGTGCAATTGGAAATATTAGGATGTCTTATACACAATAGAGTCCTTAATCATTGCCAACACCTTCTCCAAATCCATGAAAAACTATCTTGAAGTCAAGATATCCAGAATTGTAACAACTCTCGTGTTGCAAGTGTAGTTTGGGCATTTCTCTCAAGTGATAACACATGTGCATAAACGGAAGGAGGTTTTTGTTCCTTGGACTATAATGGACAAAAGAATTTTTCACTTTTTTAAAATTGTTCTCCATTTTGTCAGAAACATATTTTTAAGAAAACATGTTTGTATGAGAAATGATGAGGTGACGTAGTGTACTGCAACATTGTCTTATTTGAAATAAAACATTACCTTTACCTTTACTTTTCTTTCCATAATCTGCTAACACCCTTTACCCACTGAATTACATGATGGGCATGTTTTTGTTTTGACCTATGGTATCATGATGACACATGGAGTGAAACCCTAGACCATGACCTAAAATGAGGAATTTAACCATTTCATGACCCAAGACACTTAAATGAGGATAAGATACCTTGAAGAGCACAATGACTATGATGAGTGATGAAGATCATGATTAAGTGAAGGGAGAAGCAATGACCTAGACACAACAACCAGTGACCAAATTTTTATTTGAAGATCCACTAAAATGAAAAAAAATTGACTTGACACCCTAACAACACCTTGTAAGAGCATATTTGATCACTGGTGACAAGATGAACTAACTGACAATAACAAACTTCACTCCCCATAGACAGCGGTTCTGCGAGTATAAGAAATATGATGGTGGTGATGTCTTCTTATGGGATGACAGGAAGGCGAGAATCGTTGGTCGCGGAAAAGGTCAAGTTGAAGTTGCAAGGTGGAAGGATCAGAACACTTATGGATGTTCTGCATATTCTTGCATTAGCCATAAATCTAATTTCTGTAAGAAAACTGGATGATGCATGTGTAAAAAAAGTGTTCGAGACTGATATCTACAAGATGGTTTGGGGAGCACTGGTATTGATGTGGGGAGTTCAGATTGGAACTCTGTACAATCTGCAAGGTAGCACTGTTATTGATGGGTGCAACAGTACTGTGGTTCCTAAAAGTGGGGCAGAAAATCTAGTGGTCTCTGGAGAAAAGACCATGCTATAGCATCAAAGGCTTGGAAATAATGGAGAGAAGGGCCTTCGAATACTTCATGGTAAAGGTATGGTAGAAGGTATGACTAATATCTCTCTAGATTTTGGTTTTTGTGAAAATTGTGTATATGCGAAGCAAAATTGATTGAGTTTCCCCTGTGGTGGTAAGAGGGCGAAACAGATATTAGATCTTGTGCACAATTATGTGTTTGGACCTGTGAAGATTCCATCACTGGGTAAGTTTGTGTACTATGTATCATTTATAGATGACTTCTCAAGGAATACATGGATATATTTCCTCAAGAATAAATCTGAAGTCTTTGACAGGTTTAAATAATTTAAGGCTCTGGTGGAAAAGCAGATAGAGAAGAAGATAAAAGTGTTGAGGACAGATAATGGTGGAGAGTTTTGCAAGAAGGAATTTGAAGAGTTTTGTAAGAAGTGTGGTATAGAATGATAGAATACTACTCCATACACACCTCAGATAAATGGAGTTGCAGAAAGAATGAACAAGACGTTGATGGAAAGGGAAAGAAGCATGCTCAGTGGTATTGGGTTTGGAGAGGAATTCTGAGCAGAGGCAGTGGAGACGGCATGTTACCTGGTCAACATATCACCTTCATCAATGTGAGAGGATAAGACTCCACAAGAGGTATGGACTAGTAAGAAACCTTCTCTTTCACATCTGAGGGTATTTGGATGTGATGCTTATGTACATGTTCCAAAGGAGAAATGAACAAAATTGGATAGTAAATCTGAAAAGTGCATCTTTATTGGGTATAAGAATGGTTTAAAAGCTTTGGAACCCAGTAACAAGGAAGGTTGTGTATAGCCAAGATGTGGTGTTTAGAGAGGTGAAAGATGCTATTAAACATGAAGTCCAACCAAAGGAACCAGAGAAGATAGAGTTTGAGCTTAAGGAGAAAGAATCAGACTCTACAGCAGAAGAGGAATCAGAAGATGAAGAGCCACAAACTCTAGTTCTGAGAAGATCAGTTCGAGAAAGAAGGGAGATAGAAAGGTATAGTCCATCTAATTTCTGTTCAAATTTTTCTTTATCTATTACTGATGATGATCCCAGAACTGTGAAGGAAGTAGTAGATTCATAGGATGGCAAACTCTTAAAAGAGGCCATGGTTGATGAAATGGAATCTTTGAACAAAAATGAGGCTTGGGATCTGGTGGAGTTTTCAGCTGGAAGGAAACCCATTGGCAGCAAATGGGTGTTCAAGAAGAAGACGAATTCAAAAGGAAAGGTGGAGAAATACGAACCTCGGTTGGTATAAAAAGGTTATTCCCAAGTGTCGGGAATTGATTTTGGTGATATTGTTCTCCTGTTACCAAGGAAGCTTCTATTAAATTACTTTTATCTATTTTTGCTGCTTTTGATGTTGAGGTAGAAAATATCGATGTGAAGACAACATTTCTTCACGGGGATCTGGAAGAAGAGATCTACATGAAGCAACATGAAGGCTTTGCGATGAAGGGTAAGAAATAACTAGTATGCAAATTAAAAAAAAAAAAAAAAGTCTTTGTATGGGTAAAGACAGTCACCAAGGATGTGGTATCAGAATTTGATACATTTATATGGGGACTTGGCTTCACCAGAAGCAAAGAAAATTATTGTGTGTATTTTAAATTAATTGGTGACCGTGTTATTTATCTAGTCTTGTATGTGGATGATATGTTGCTGGTTGGAAATGACAAATAAATTATCCAGGATTTGAAGAGCCAATTGTCCTCCAAATTCGACATGAAATATCTGGATGCTGCAAACTATATTTTTGGCATGGAAATTAAAAGAGATCGAGAAAATAGGAAGCTCTGGCTAAACTAGAGTAAGCATGGCGAATATTTTAATAATAATAATAATAATAATAATATCTATTTTTAAGGTCACAGCCAAGCCAGACACCAAATTGGTGTATGAGACCCCCTTGTTTGTGGGACAAGGGACCCACCTCCGCGCAGCGATTTGACTGCTAAGTCTACGAAGGCATACATACTCTACCCCCCTCTGGTTTTGAACCTGTGACCTCTTAGGAGGAAACACATGCTCTTAACCATTAGGCCCACTCTTAACCATTAGGCCCACTCATGCTCTTTACTCAATTATAAAACCTTGTAAGATCTTGGTGAGTCTTTCACTAAATAATAAAACTTTGTAAGTTCCTAGTGAATCTTAGCATTGTGAACTCTTAGAGAATTTTTTGAAAAAGTATAAAACCATATATGGCAAGAGCCACATGGTGGCAATATCACTGTTTTTTTCACATTTCCACGAAATGGAACTTGTTTATAAAATTATAAAAAAGCCAACCAAGTCCCTTATAATATGCAAGTAAGCTTATAACAGAGTCTGACACATCTACTATGCTTGTCTTCATTCAAGTGTCATAGCTGCTAGACTTAACACTGTGAATCACAACTCTCTCAGAACTCAACTCTATAGTATAATTAAAACCTTTGGAAATTGAATCTGACAACTCTATAAAAAGGATTAGTGAAATAGAAGCTTTTGTGAATGAGCCCACTAATTATCACTGCTAAACAATCAATCCAGACTATGAAGTCTTCCATCTTGATCAGAATCGTGCTCACGATCAAGGGAGTGCGACCACCTAGCCTGACATAATGGCCATCATAGCTTCCAATAATCAACAACCACCTTGCAAGGACATCCTAGCTCATGTCTCATGAATTTTATTCATCAATTTTAGCTAATATAAATCTTATAAAGATAATATTAGAATCCTCTCCGGATTCACTGTTAATACAAGGGTAAAGGAAATTTTCTAGCTCAAGGCACTAGCCAATACCAACTTTGGTATTTGTGACCCCTTTGTGGGGATGCACCTACCCTGCCCCGTTGGGTTTCTGCCTTGTAACATAGTTCAAGGATCACAATACTTTCCAATCTTCCTACTCCATTAGACACACTTTATATGCTATACATAGTGAATGGAAAAGAAGCATTATAGAACACACAATTTCACAGAAGGAAGAAAAATCTTAGCCAGTTCAATATCAAAATCTTAACCACCGATTAATAAAGAATAACAAGTAGTGTAGTGAATTGTTCCGAGTTATTTATTTACAAGTTGTAAAGAATGTAGTGCAATGGAAATTTTTACTTAGGCAACCCTTCAATATATTCTACTAATATGTCTGTGCATGTACACATGAAATTAAGAGCATTGTTGAATACAAAGTTTCCTTTTCTCTTGCCTCCATTTTGACAAATCAGTGTGAAATCAATGTCACTTTGAATCTCCTTTCCTGTGTGGATGTTTTGAAAAATCAATGTGAAATCAAAGTCACTTTGAATTTCCTTTCCTGCGAGGGATCACATCCACAGTTGATTAGTAAAATATAATATACTATATATTATGTTCAAGAAACTGACTGCAATCTATAGTGGAAACGAGACCTCAATTCTTATTCTAAATTTGAATATCTCAGGACAACATAAGAGATAAAAATGCATATGGTCTTAGTAGCTAGAAAACAATCACTCCATCATTACAAGACTACCTAGATTTCGGCACTTAATCTAAATAATGGAACTAGTTGTAGTGCTTATTTGCATTAACACCATGGAAAAGCAACAACAATGTTTCAAAGTACACTTACTAGAAAAGTTGTAACGTTCTGAGAATATTTAATGATAGCATCTGAACCTCATAACTATGCTAGGGAAACTAGGGAACCCAAATATTGGAAGATATCTCATACCAAATTCGAGAAAAAAATAAAAAAGGGAAAAAATCAAAATCTATAAATCAAACAATGAATTGTTTACAAATCAAATACAATTCCTTTAACTAACAGTTAAATTGTGGTGATATATTTAAATATTTAGTAAGAGGGTAACTTCAAACCATGGAATATTACCTTTGCCATTACTGTCATCCCTCAGTGACTGAGATTACAAATCAATACTTATGGAAAGATTGTAAGAAATTATGTGAAATAGTAAAGCGTAACCTCTATTTTCAAGCAACAAAATCAAGACATTGTTACATCAAGAGCCATAATTGATACATAATCAATGAATCAAGTCCTTGTATGGCACAAGCTTGTTTCACAACCTCTATTTTCTCAATAACAAAATCAAGACATTGTATGTGGTTATTGCCAAAAGGAAACTGTGTTCTAATTTGGAAGAGGATCGTATCAAAAGACATGGATTTATTCAAAGCTACAAAGCCTAATGGGTTACTGAAAAATAAGTTGGAATATGGGATCATGATACTTAAATTGAAAAAATATGCTTTCCTTTTAGAAACATTACAGTTATACAATGTTTTTTGAAAGCATTAGAATTTGAAATTGGGCCTTTCTATCAAGACAAATTTTCATTAACAGAATGTAATTTCCTACCTGAAACGTTGTAGATATCCAAGAAAAACTTGAAAAGCATAAGAGAACTTAGCATAATGTACTTTCTTTCCTTCCTTAACATTCTTAAAGAGTTGAGGTTCCCCAAGTCATCAGGTAACTTTCGAAGGAAATGACAGTTAGTAATAGTCCAATTCACAACTGAAGATGTGTCACAAATACGAGGGGGCATCTCCTCCAAATCACAAAAGTGCTCCAGGTTAAAATCTAGCATTATTGGAAGCTTAATGCTCGACTGGTTGTTATTGAACCCAGACATTTTTCCATTCTTCACTACAAGCTTAAAGATAGCTTCTCTAAGTTCTACATG
Organism: Pinus tabuliformis; assembly: GCA_031772625.1. Taxonomy (NCBI): domain Eukaryota; kingdom Viridiplantae; phylum Streptophyta; class Pinopsida; order Pinales; family Pinaceae; genus Pinus; species Pinus tabuliformis. The sequence goes on along the minus strand of CM062818.1, from coordinate 1,019,414,318 downwards.
ACTTTACTATGCTCTTGAAGTGGGGGCACATGCAGGCTCTCCAATTGAATAGTCTTAAACTAAGTGAAGATAAGGCCGATAGATCATTCAGTGTGGATCTCTTTAACCCATAATTGAATACTATGTCTCTCTTGAACCCATAATTGAATACTATTAGGACTTTCAAATTTTTCATGGAACTCAAAAATGTTGGAAGAAAGTATTTGATTCCAAAAAGAGTAAAACTAAAGCCTCTACTTGAGGACAATTGATGTCACACCACTAAGACTTCTCCATGGAATCTATATAGGTAAACCACAAATGCAGAATTCCATTAGAATATTGTGTTTATTGAATACACAAATGAAATCATTGCATTTCTTTAAAATATTTTTTGAAATCAAAATTACTGAAATTACATATCAATAACCTAGTGGGTGTAGGATAACATTTACCCGTGTCATTCACAGAAAGCATGAGAAAAAACCTAATACTATATATAAAACCAAGAAAAATTCAAATTCATCACTTCTAGGGACTTCGTAACCACCCTGCCAATACACAAGTATGTTCCTATTTGCAGTTAGAAAAATTACCCAAATTACAATCTGTTTACTCCAGCATATGTTGGAAAGTTATAAAAGAATGACTAGTGCGATCAATCCATTCCTTTTAGCCCTGGATTTGTTTCAATTTAAAACACAAGTATACAAATATACTTGTCCAATGTCTATGCTTTAACCATTCACCTTAAGATGTTTTTACAATATAATTTCCTAAGTCTATTTAATATCTTTATTATCATAAAAACCAACCTATATCCATCTTAACTCCACATCTACCACTCTTAGGGGGATGAAATCTATTTATCCCTCTGAGCACTTGGTATACCCAGAATTAATATGGATCTAAGATGATAGAATTTCCCCTTTAAATAGTCTATGCTCACATGAATACCATGGTATTACCACGAGTCAATACCATGGGTTATCATAAACCTGGAGCTTAAAAATTACTATTAGTAATTTATAAAAATTAATAAAATTAATAGTTGAATTTTATTTTATTTTTTATTTTAACCAAGCTAAAATGTTTAACATACATTAAGTTACAACATCCATTTTTACTCTTGATCCACCAAGCCCCGAGAGGGATCAAATATTTTTTCACTCTATGCTAATTTGCATATCACGATATTTGATACCTCTCGGGGGTTAGTAGATCCAGAGTAAAGATGGATCTATGCTGGTTTAATTCCCCCATTTAAATAGGCTACATTCCAGGTGCATACCATGGGTCAATACCATGTGCCATTTTTATTTTTATTAATATAATATTAGGGTTAACAATGTTTTTTTGCATGGTATTAATAACAATCTAGTCCATGGTATTTGTCCCATAGTATTTTTCCCATAGGTTTCACCTAAATATAATGCATTTTTTGAGTGTTCATAAATATAAGGTGACTTATGGAGTAAATATAAAAAAATGTTTTATTTGTTTACCATACCTCTCGTTTATTTATATTTTTATTAATTTACCATACCTCTTTTACAAATATGGTATTTGGCCCATAGGATTCACTTAAATAAAACCTCTTTCTTGAGCCTTCATAAATAGAACGAGGGTTATGGACTAAATATAAAAAGAGGTTTTATTTATTTACCATACGTCTAGTTTATTTATATTTTTATTTATTTACCATACCTTTTGAGTAAGTATAAAAAGAAATTTTATTTATTTACCATACCTCCACTTTACTTATATTTTTATTTGTTTACACCCTTGCATGTATATAAGGTGACTTATGGAGTAAATATAAAAATTGTTTTATTTATTTACCATACCTCTCATTTATTTATATTTTTATTAATTTACCATACCTCTTTTATAAATATGGTATTTGGCCCATAGGATTCACTTAAATAAAACCTATCCTTGAAAATGGGCAAATGGATTCATTTAAATAAAACCTATTCTTGAAAATGGGCGAATGGAAGGTTGTAACTCCTAGTTTCAAGGGCTAAATTTACCTTTTTTACCCTCTCCCTTAAAATAAGGTGGGTTATTTGAGGTGATTTGTAAAAATGTGCTATGATACAAAATATTCGCCCACTAAAAATTTAAAACCCCTTAATTTCGCCAAAGGGCGAACATTCGCCCCTAAAATTTTCTATGTCTGTACTAGACCATACATTGCACATGCAGTGGGAGTATTTAGCGGGTTTATGTCAAAACCGGGGAAGGATCATTGGACAGCAGTGAAGTGGGTTTTTAGGTATTTGTGTGGCACTAGTGATTATGGTTTGTGCTACCAAGGAAGGTTGGGATTGGACAGGGTTTTCGATATCTATGGCTTTGTTGATGTAGACTGGGCTGGAGATCTAAATCAGAGAATATCTACAAGTGGATATGTGTTTAACCTATTTGGAGGTGCAGTCAGTTGGATGAGTAAGAAACAATCTGTAGTGGCACTATCAACTACAAAGGTAGGATATATGGCAGCCACTCATGCAAGCAATGAAGTAGTTTGTTGCAAAGATTGTGTTCAAGTATGGGGTTAGTACAAGGAGTTATAAGGATAAACTGTGATAGCCAAAGTACAATCTTCTTGGCAAAGAGCCTTGCTTATCATTCAAAGACAAAGCACATTAATGTTCAGTATCACTTTGTGAGGGATATGGTAGAAGACAAAAAGGTGTTGCTGGTAAGGGTGGACACTTTGAAGAATACTGCAGATGCATTGACAAAATCTGTGAGCTCTAAGAAGTTCTCTTCATATAGAGTGTTCTCACAACAATAGTTTGTAGCACTCTTTTACAGTGAGCTGAAAACTGAAATTGGATAAATGTGAATTCAAGGGATACAAGACATCTATAACCCCTTGCCATTGATGTCAAAGGGGGAGGCAGAGGATATGGGCAACAATGAGAAATATCTTTCAGGACAAAAGGGGGAGAATGAATGAGTTTCCATCAATGCCAAAGGGGGAGATTGTTGGCATTATTGACATTGATGGCAAAGGAGCAGCTATGTGAATCAAAATTTTGAGCTTGGGATGCTGAATCAGAATGTTGAATTATGTTTTTGTATGCATATGATGAGCGAGAATGTTTCTCAAAGGCTAATTTATGTTGAATGTTGGATGGATTGAACTGAAGAAGGTTGAAAGTGATGTGAAGTGCAAAGGCTATGATTTTCAATGTGAGGGTTGAACATTGTCAAATGAACAGAAAATATTGAAACACAAACTAGAAAATATATACACTTTTATTTATAGAAAAATGTATGATACAAATCTAAATTGTCTCTTGTAAGCATTACTAGTTAAGCTATTTTATTTTAGCTCTATTTTACATTACAAAATTTCTTTCAAAATTGAAAATGAAGGGACAAGTGTAAGAGCAGTTTTGGAAGCCCAAGAGACCATGCTTCATCTTGTATTCCTGCAAAGAATACAAACAACCAAGATGGCTTTCTTATAAAATACACAATGTGGAATGAAAAATATGATCTTCTTTTTTAGTGGAAGGAGTCTGCATCAGAGAGTTGATGAGCAGTAACAGAAGAGAAAAAGAGAGAAAAGAAGAAGCAGTTCAGTAGAAAAATTGACAACAGAATTGTAGATGAGGTAACCATCATTTGTGACTTGATGTTGTGATTGAGAGATATCTGTTCTTTTCTATGTTTCAGCTTGAAAAATAACAGGTTGTAGCCTATTGAGGTAGGATCCTTCTAATGGTTGTAGCCTACAGAAAATTTGTGGGAGTTGGAGCTTCCTTTGAGGTAGGAGCCTCTTGTAGGTTTGAGCCTACAAAAATATGATGTAATAAGGAGAATAATATTTCCTTCACATCACTTTGAGCCTAAAATTCGTGGTTTTCTCCCTTCGGGGTTTCCACTTATATATGGTGTCTTCATGTGGTTATTCTTGAATGCCGTGTGAATGTTTTGAATTCCTAATAAGTAAATCTGCAAATTTCTCTCTTTGACACCTGCAAAAAGAATTCAATGATGATTGAGAAAAAGCATAAACCATTAGCTACATAGGAATAAAATTAACTTGAGCAAAAATAAGAATATTGAATTACTTATTAACCCCCCTAGTAATTCCCAATCATAAATATCAAGTTTTGTTGTATTCATTCCTATTTCATCTTTCAAGTAAGTTCTCTCAGTTATACCATCAAAAGCAGGATATGTAGGGGAATTTATGGCCAGTCTTCCATCAGACATTTATGGTTAGGAAACATTCTAAGGAGTTTTCTTTTTCAAACTTTGTGGGTCAATTTATATCAATATGTTACAGTCTCTTAAACAGTAGTGAAGTCCCAAGGATTTTACTTGAGGTCAAGCGCATTTTACAGCTTAGTGAATGGATAAAATTAGGAGATTTGTATTTGTATAAAATATTTACTAAGATAAGGATGTATGGATGTGAACTTCCGCCATATCGTTTACCAGTCTTTATCCCAATCAAAACTTTCGCTCTTGAATTGATCAGACAAAGTTTGAGTATAGATCAAATGAATTTTTTGCCAAGAAAGAAATAGGATTTTTTCAAACGTAAGGCACACGTAGGAATTTTTTTTGTAAATATTAGGGTAGCTAATAATGAAGTTGAATTTATGTTGGAACAAATTAATTTTGCAAAGGGAAAGAGTTGGCCTTATGTTCCAATTGGTAATATTTCATCCATCAGAACTCAATAGGGTTCTGCTCCTTATGTTCATTCACCAAAACCAAATATTGAAAGATATATCGATAGGGAATTATGGGAAGAAGGTACCCTAGAAGAATTATTGTAGGAATAGGAGATAGAGTAGTCAGTAAAACTTAATGTTTTAGAAACTCCTCAACAAAGAGAAAAAGAACTCAAAAGTGTTATTGAAGATGTTGCACATTCCACTTCAGATTCAAAAGGAACATTCAAAGTGTACAAAAGGAACAAATTAAGGGAAAGTAAAGAATCAATGCCGAAATCTATGTTAATCGATGTATCTACACCTTCTACAATTGTTTTGTCAAGCGAGCATGTATACAATCTGCAACAAATGGAAACAACAACAAGGCAATCGTCTTTAACTTTTTTGTTAGAATTAATTAATGGAGCAATGAAATACATAAATTATTATGGAAACACAAATACAAAAATGCATAAAACAAGAGAGACATAGATATACGTGGTTCACCCAATTTGGGCTACTTCCATGGAAAAACAGTCAGTCCTTCCTTTTATATTATCATGCAAAATGAAGAGATACAACCTACAACAGATCTGTTGCAATTTCCTCTTTGCTCTCACACGGCCTCCTCTCTCTCTTTCACTTAGAATAGTAATACACATCTACAATCCAATTCCCTCATATAAAATGAGGGTTGCTTTCTAGGGGAAAAATCCTAAAAAAACATAACTTCTATCGTTAGACCAACTGCCTAATGAACGACCCAGGTTGACTACAAAGTTACAATATTTTACAAGGTAATTTTTCATCTATTTTTAGCTTCAGGGGAAACGAGGGAGGGCTCATAAAATTCACCATTGCTCCCCTTGATGGTGATTAAATAGGCAACATTGTCACCCCATTAGTAACAAGGATCCAACGTGGTTGAAACAAAAAAACCTCTAAGAAATCAAGAAGATAATCAAGTTCCACACCCAACATTCTTCTGTTAGTCAGAGTATTTTTTCTTAATTAATGGAAATTTAAAAGAAGAATGAAGCTCTGAAGTCAATCACCTACAATCAATTATGGAAACAAAGTTCTTCTACAAAGAATAGATTGCTCTCAACCTTAGATGTTGAGAATGGGTAGTTTCAGTTGACCTTCTTAGAACCTAAAGTACAGGGGGCTAAATTTGAAAAAGATTATAAAACTTGCATAGTTTCTTTTAATACAAAGCAAATCCATCTGATTGACCAAAGATCTCCATAGACATACAAGGGAGATGATTTACTCCACTTTGACCAGTTTAGCATTTAATTTGTCTAAATTGCAGAATACATTTAATAACATAATTTATGAGTTAAAGATGGAAAGAAAACCCTTTTTTGCTAAGGATACTAAGATCAAATAATTGGAGGAAATAGTTATCAAATTTGGATTAGATCCTAATGATATTGTTAATTTTTCTTAGGGAAATATCGTTCTTTGCTTTAAAAATTGTATTCTTCACTTACACATTAAATTCACCCCATAACATCATAACATTATTCAGATTTACATCATTATTCATTAACATATGCAACTATGTAGAAACAGAAATATCATCATCATCAATGTAGCAGAACATAAAGGAACAATAGAAGAAAAGTGTTCACACATAGAGACACTAGGATTGGTCGGAGACCAGGGTAAAACCCACTATGGGGAAAACCCTTTCAAATTCCTTTTCTTATTAGATTGTCATTAAATGATTCAGAAAAAGAGAGTACAATGATCCATGTATTCATCTATACAATTATCTAACAAAAAATCAACTAAATAAAATCCATGAAATGAACCCAACAATGCTCATACTCAAAACCCTAATTTTGAAGCCTATAATGAATTGTCACTGTCTGCAGCCAACTATTGAACACTACAACCAATGAGAAAAAACTTCAAACAACTTGAAATTTCAATATTTAGGTCCCAGTCACATGGAAGAGGATCTATGCATGCAACTGAAAGGTTACCGTCACTCCCTTGAGCCTGTAAGCCGGAAACTACAACCAAAAATATATTTTTTCAAGCCAATGATTGTAACCCAAAACCTTATTTTTCAGTCGCATGGAGGAAAAGTTGTGTGAGTGACTTAAAATATTTAGTCACATTGATAATTTGGCTAGTGAGTAATTGTAGTTAATATCTCTCTGTGTCATGCTTACAACTGAGGCCCAAAACCCTAAAATAGTGATGTGAGCTTTGGACTCTGCAATTTCACCTTCATGCAAACTCATTCCTCTGTGGATCTACCTCAGAGCTATGCAAGCCAAAAACATGAAAGAGAATATAAGAGTGATCCATGATGATGTCCAAATGAGTTGGAGGTCACTTATATTTATACCCTTCCAAGGGTGTCCAGTTTTCTTTAGGGTTGACCTGATCAAATATGCACATGTGGGCTTATAATTCAAAAATACAGTTTCCCTTATCCAAGTTTGATGATATTTAGGTTGATTTTGGTCCTCTCAAAAAGAAGAATTCAATTCAATCATAATCTCCATCCAATGAGTTTTCCAAATTGGAATTTGGCCCTAGTTTCCAATTTTAACACTCCCTCCCAAATAGGGATAATTCCACCTGCATCATGTCATGTGTATCCTATCATCAAATAATATCCAATCTCAAGTATCCCATCATAAAATGTCTTGACTGATCATCTTGTTTCATCTCTTCCTTATTCATACTTCTCTCTTAATTTCACTGGTCATATGTTGAACATTCTCAAATCTAAAAGAAGAATAATTTGATATCGAAGGGGAGCTCAATCTAGCACCCTCTATCGATCGGGGAGCCACTACTACCACTTGTAATATCTACCCATGGGGAGCCCAATGCTACCACCCAGGAAACATAAGTGGGGAGCCAAATCTACGACCCACATCAACATCGGAGAGCTTAGCTCAATATGAAACAACATTGGGGAGCTTAATCTCAACCTGAAATCTCATGGAGGATCTAAACATCTACAACCCCATATCTAGAAATAGGTGATATAAGGGAGTGCATCTCAACCCATCCTATTTCCTACCGAACTTTCAAGAATTGACCCTCAAGAGTCATGTGGTAGAACACTTGCATCATACTCCGAGCTTATGTTAGATGCCAGACTTACAGAAAGTAAGGATCACATGCCCCAAGTCTTCTCAACCTGTTGGCCAGATAGGGAGGGGCAATCCCAACGAGCCCAGCTTGTAGGTATGATTCCAACTAGTGTATACTTTGCAAAGAATAAACTATGGGAGCAACATCTCTAACCCTATGGGTAACAAATAGGGGTGATACCCTATTTTCCATATATCCCTAATCCGAATTGGATCCTAAAACACTCTCTAAGTTTTCATGAACTCTGTAAAATTCATGCCAAAGTTTCAAAGTCTTACAAAGAACGAGCTATCAGAAATATCCTCGAAATAGTGGTAATTTGTGAACAGCGTGGAGCAACGAGGACCCTCGGTCAAGCGCGTGGAACGTTGCCCATGGTAACGCGCGTTGTCGTGAATTGGCAAAACGGGAGGTCTTTTTGAGAAACAGGGGTGGTTTCTGATATGCGATTAGCGACAAGTTGCTAATCGCATACCGCTGGGCAAACCCCTCAAAGAAGGAAAAGCCCCAAGCGACCCGGACCCAAAAAGTTATAAAACATAACGGATATCGTGTCGAATCCATCAGAGGCGGGGTCCCACAAACTAGCAAGATATTGGAAGGGCTTCGAGGTGGTAAGCGGTTTCAACCAAGTCCCGCTCGATGCCACACAGCAAGTGACACGCATCCAGTGGAAGAGAGAGAAAACTAAGCATATCGGACAAGTAACCATCGAACTACTTAACCTCTCGATATGCACGATGACTGTAGGATCTAGAGGCTCCAAATCGACGGCAGACATGCAATCCAATGGATGACTGGATTCAACAAGGTAAACAGGCAAAGTTGTATAAGATTTGAAGTTCGACATGGACGATGAGTTGGCAAAGATTCGTGGTTCGCAGGAAATCTTGGAGAAAATGGAAATAACGATCGTTCAAACATTTCCAAGAGAACTAACACTCAGTTCATTACGAAATAGGTGGCCACCTCCCTGTGAGGTGTTACACAGTGTTGATTACGCAGAACAGAGGGATTCAAATAGATAGAGGGAGGGGAACTAGAAAGCCAAGGAGAGGAAACAAATAGTCAAAAAATTGATTGGCCTTAAAGCCACGAACTGACAGAGGAAGAGAGAGAGTTAGTTAGACGCAGAAAGCTAAGAGCAGAAAGAAGGAGCTAAGCTAACCTGTAGAAGCAAAAGGCAGCATCGAGCCAGACAAAGCCAGAGAGAGTCAGAGAGAGTCTGTGTACTCTAGAGAAGTCTTGAGAGGTTCAAGAAAACTCCTCTTTATATGCCTGTCATGTATGAGTCACAAATTGGGCTCATACTACTATGACCAATAGAGGTCAAGTTTCAATAAGGAGAGTCTGTGTACTCTAGAGACTTGGGGGATCCAAGTATATTCTTATTGATTTATATCTATTGGGTGAGACTCAAATTGAGCTCACCATTATAAAAACTCTGCTTGAAAACATAATAGAGAGGCCACCACTGAAAGCTAGACCAGGAGACGTATCCCAGGAGTGTTTGGTGAACTCCTTATTAAACTTGTTACGTTTATATGTTTGTCTGTTATGTTTTTCTCTAACTGCTTCAATGCCTATTTATTTTGAAATCTTATCGATCCATTGCATAAAATAGCATAGGAACATCCATGCACATGAGTCTGTAATACCTTAATTAATTGTCTTGGATTCAGTTCCAGATCAAGTGGTATCAGAGCTCTGGATTACTAAGGTTAGACAAGCTTTTTCTGGATTTTTTGTTGAATGCTAACTAGATAAAAGCTTAAATTAGGAGAAGGAGAGTTGGTTGAAGCTAACCCTAAAATTGGAAGAGTTTATCCTAAGAGGAAAATTTCAGAAGAAAATCTCTTGGAATCAGACTCCTAGTTCATGGACAGTTTTATGACCATGAGAGCCATGGTGGAGGAAATGTATAGAGATTTAAGAAAGGTAGAGATGAAGATTCATCAAACTCCAAACAAGATAAATGAGTGGAAGAATCTCTCCTCTATGACCATTCTAAAGGCAAAAGGAAAGAAGAAAAGTTTCCCATGCCTCCTAGTAGCCCTAAAAACAAAAAGAAAACATCTTTGATTAAATTAGATGTTAAATTTGATTTACCGATATATGATGGAGAGTTAAATGCAGACAAGATGGATAATTGGATTAGACATATTGATGTATATTTCAGGGTGCAGAGCATTGATTCAGACAAGAGTAAGATTCAGTTGGCCAGCCTATGCCTTGGAGGCACTGCCTTGGTATGGTGGGAAGGAAAGACACAAGCTGACATGAAGAAGCATGGTAAAATTATTTATGTCTGGAGTGAATTTGTTTATGCAATTAAAAAGAAATTCTATCCACTAGCCTACATGCAGCAAGCCATGATGAGCTAGCAAACTCTTCGCCAATTAAAAGGGCAAAGAGTACAAGGCTACACCCAAGAATTTAGGAAAAGAGCTTTGATTCTAGGAATTTCTTTTGACTCACCTGAAACTTTTCTGAAGTATATAGGTGGTCTACACAGCTATTTAAAGCACATCGTTCTCATGTTTGATCCCACTAGCATAGATGAGGTATCTATTTAGGCTACACATCTAGAGGCTAGAGGCAAGAATGTGAACCCAGAAGTTGGGGGATCATCAAAACCCACTACAAGCAAGAATAAGGAAAAGAGAAAACGGAAATGGAAAGAGAGGAATACAAATATTGTACAAAGGACCAAATCTTCATGCACTCACTACAAGAAGGATGGGCATGATGATGAACATTGTTGGATTCTACATCCGAAGCTGAAACCCAAGAATTACAATGGCAAAAAGAAGAAGGTTGTTGCAGCTATTCAAAATATTTGGGGTCAAACTCAGGAGGTGAAACAACAATCGCAGCCACAAGTATAACAGGTAAAAATTCTGATGCATCTACTAGTAATTTTGCACAATCTACTATTAATGAAGAAAATGAGAGGAAAAGACATGAGCTTTTTCATATTAGAGTTATTTCCAAGCATCAAAATATTGATACTTTGTTTGATAGTGGCTCACAAGTAAATTTAATTTCTGAAGCAATTGTAAAGAAGTTGGGATTACTAACCACACCTCACAAGAATCCATATCCATTCGGTTGGTTATGTGATAAAGCAAAGCTACAAGTGACTAGGTAATGAAAACTTAGGTTTTCTTTTGGGTCAACATTTGTAGATGAGGTTGAGTTAGATATTGTTCCCTTGGATATATGTGGAATTGTTTTAGGAAGTCCTTACTTGTATGATAGAAAAGTTATTTTCTATAGAGCAGAAAACAAGTATCAACTCATTAAAGATGGAATTGAATATATTGTAAGAGCTCATAAACTCAAGAATAATTATACTCTCATAAACTCGGGGCAAATGAAAAGAATTGTAAATTCATGCAAACAATTTTTATTGATGGTTGTAATGGACAAGAAAGTTGATAAAACCAATGTATTTGAGGGTTGTAATGCTAAACAGCAAGCTAATTTAGAAAAAGTTGTTTCAGAATATGATATACTATTTCAAGAACCTAAAGGTCTGCCACCCAAAAAGGAAATAGTACATGATATTAATTTGCAGCGGGATGCTCCATTGCCTAACATCAGAATGTACAGGTTATCCGCTTTAGAGAATGCGGAAATCAAGAAGCAGGTACAAGAGCTGCTCGAAAAAGGGTTCATAAGACCTAGCACATCGCCATGTGGGTCTCCAATTGTCTTGGTGAGAAAGAAAGATGGCTCATGGAGAATGTGTATTGATTACCGAGCATTAAATAAGATAACGATAAAAAATCATCATCCCCTTCCTCGCATGGATGATCTATTAGATCAGTTGAAAGAAGTTGTTTATTTTTCCAAGTTGGACTTGCATAGTGGTTATCATCAAGTCAGAGTTGCAGAGCAAGATGCATGGAAGACTGCTTTCAAAACAAAGAAGGGATTGTATGAGTGGTTGGTTATGCCTTTTGGCTTAACTAATGCTCCTGCTACTTTCATGAGAGTAATGAATGATGTACTCATACCTTTTATTGATGATTTTGTCATTGTATATTTAGATGACATTCTTATATTTAGTAAAACATGGGAAGAACATTCGAAGCATGTAAAGCAGACTCTAGATGTTTTGAAAAGAGCAAATCTTTATGTTAAGCTCTCAAAATGTGAATTTGGCAAAACATCTTTGAATTATTTGGGTCATATTGTAGGGGGTGGTGAATTTAAGATAGATCCCTCTAATGTTGCAGTCATTGTAAACTGGCCTAAACCCAAATCTACTACAAAAGTTAGAAGCTTCTTAGGAGCAGCACAATATTGGAGAAAGTTTAATTCTAACTTTCCTTGAATGCAGCTCCTTTACATGCTTTAATAGGATTGAACAAGGTGTTTTAGTGGGGATGCAAACAGCAGAAAGCCTTCGAAACCTTGAAAGAAAAGATTAGTACAACACTAGTACTAGCACTGCCCGACCTTCAAAGACCATTTGAGATTGAAATGGATGCTAGTAACTATGCCATGGGAGTAGTGTTGATGTAGCACGGTAAACCCATATGTTATCATTCTGAGACATTTAATTCTACAGTAGTTAATTATCCCACATATGATAAAGAATTGTATGCATTAGTACAGAGTGTGAAAAAGTGGAAACATTATTTAATGGGCAAAGAGACAGTTATACATATTGATCATCAACCACTTCAATATTTACACTCACAAACTAAGTTGCTACAATCAAGACACTATAGGTGGATGGGTTTTCTACAACAGTTTCATCTGATATTGGATATAAGAAGGGCATACACAATAAAGTTGCAAATATGTTGTCCAGACCAATCATAAATGCATCTACTATACTTAATCATAATTCTAACTTAGTATTGCATGAAAGCTACATTGAACAGTATGCTCAAGATATAGATTTTAAAGATGTATATGCAACTTTAATTCATGGCAAACAAGTAGAAGAATTGGATTATCATGTTAAGGACCAACTCTTGTATCATTTTGGAAAGTTATGCATTCCACAAACTGAAAGAGTAAAGATAATTTGATAAGCACACACTTCTCTAATATCAGGTCACTTTGGTGTAAGTAAAACAGTTGCACAGCTGCAAAGATTTTGTTATTGGCCAAAAATGAATGAGACAGTTTCTAGATATGTAAGAGGGTGTACTATGTGTGCTAAAAGCAAGCCTAGCAATAGAAAACTAGGCTTGTACACTCTGCTACCAGTTCCTTCTCATCCTTGGGAAAGTGTTTCCATGGATTTTGTTGGGGGACTGCCTAAATCTAGAAAATTTCATGACTATTTATATGTTGTTGTGGATAGGTTCAACAAAATGTGTATTTTAATACCTTGTAACAAATAGATTATAGCTGAACAAACTACAAAGTTGTTCTTTCAGCATGTATGGGTTCATTTTGGATTACCCACTTCCATTATATCTGATCAAGACTCCTGATTTATTAGGAAATTTTGGTCGAGTTTGTGGGAATTGATGGACACTAGACTACAGAAGAGCACAGCTTTTCATCTGCAAACAGATGTCCAAACAGAAGTGGTCAACAGGATAGTGATCCAGTTGCTTAGAGGCTATTGCAGCAAGCATCCCAAGCTTTGGGATGAACATTTCTGTTATGTGCAACATGCTTACAACCAAGCTAAATATTCTTCTACACAGAGATCTCCTTTTGAGACCTGTTTTGGTTTCACCCCAAGATCTCCCTTAGATTTTTTCTTTGGTAAAGACATAGCAACTGATGGACACAGTGATGTGGACAAGGCAACCAAGTTCATTGAACAAATCCAAGAGATTCACCAGGCAGTACAGGAACAGCTGTAAAAGAGCCAAGCCAAGTCACAAGTGCAAGGAAAGGCATGATAAGCATCGGATTGAGCATAGTTTCCAAGTTGGTGATCAAGTCTGGCTGTATATTAGCAAAGACAAAATGCAAGGTGAAGGTAAGAAGCTGAAGCCAATAAGGTATGGACCTTTCAAGATACTTGAGAAAATTGGTGAGAATGATTTTCACCTTGATTTACCATCTTACAGGCACATCTACTCAGTTGTTAATGCAGACAGCTTGAGGCTAATTGAACCTTCATTGATTGAAGATCCCGAAGAGCAGAGTCAATTTCCTTCTATTGATGATCTGTTGCCTGAATATCTCAATGATTTGTAGGAAGATACAGTTCTGGACAGGAAGGTGAGAACCACGCATAGAGGGGATGTTGAGTACCTTAGGATTGGTCTCAAAGGTTCAAAACCAAGTAGTGCAAAATGGATAGAAATTGGGCAAGCGAGGAATCTATACCCTCACTTGATTGATGCTTAAAAACCAACTATTGGTGGTCCAAAATCTTTTTAGTGGGAAGGTCGTGATCCGAATTGGATCCTAAAACACTCTCTAAGTTTTCATGAACTCTGTAAAATTCCTACCAAAGTTTCAAATTCTTACAAAGAATGAGCTATCAAAAATATCCTCGAAACAATTGTAATTTGTGAACAGCGTGGAGAAACGAGGACCCTCGATCAAGCACACAGACCATTGGCCCATGGTAACGTGCGCTGTGATGAATTGGCAAAACGGGAGGTCTTTTGAGAAACGGGGATGGTTTCTGATATGCGATTAGCAACAAACCGCATATCATTGTGAAAACCCCTCAAAGAAGGAAAAGCCCCGAGCGACATTGTTATGAACCAGCTCAAGAAAAAGATAGAAAAGATAGATCCACGCCTTAGAATTCAGCCTCTTCGAGGGGGCAACCTCCTTTACATTACATAAATGAACAATTCTTGGATGATACAAATGAAAAGACCTCCTTTCTATATATAGGAGTCTAAGGGGTCATAACATAATCAGAGCCAACATAACAATAATAATGTAAGGGCACAATAATAACAATAGTGGGATTCTATTTGGCACAATAGTAACAATATGGGCACTACATGGGTACATCAATATAATAAGTCGGTTTTACTAATAAAAATAAGGGGTTACACTAGTAGTATATGGGCCTAACATGCCCCTCTCCTTCAAAAAGCGTTGTCCTCAACGCTTGAGTAGTTCTTGATGCTTCTATATAAAATTATTGTCCTCCCATGTGGAATCTTCAGTGGGTAAGTTCTTCCACTTGATGCGATACTCTGAAATTGATCGATTTCGTAGCTGTTGGGTTCTTGTTTCTGTGACTGCTCCAGGTTCCAATATGATTTTTCCTTCCTCTTCAATTTCTGGCAATATTGTTTGAATTGGGATCGTTTGCAACTTTTGAATAAGTGGCAATACTTCTTCATCCTTCTTCCATTCATCCCTTGCTTCGTTTATCCAATTTGGTTGGATAATAGAAATAGACAAAACAATGCTTCCACATCCTCATCCTTGAAGAGTCTTCCCATTTGGTGAGGCCGCCATTTTTTAAGTGCATGTAGTATTGCCAACATTTCCTTCTCATAAATAGCTTGCTTGAGATGTATCAGTAAAAATACCCAATCACCTAAATCAAAACATTTTTCGCTACGATGTTGATCTACCTGTTGTTTTGTTTGATTTTGCACTGAAGTGGCGTTATCCTTTAAAAGTTGGAGAACTTGTTGTTGATGCTCGATGTGATCTTTCTCTGCTTGAACCTTTTTCTTCTTGATATGTCCTTCTATCTCTAGAGTTTGAGGAGTGGTAATTTCTTCCAATCCTTTACAAGGTATGGTTGGATTCATTTCTTGATGCTCAATGTGATCTTTCACTTCTTGAACATTTTTCTTCTTGATATGTCCTTCTATCTTGATAGTTTGAGGAGTGGTAATTTTGACCAATGAATTACAAGATATGGTTGGATTCATTTCTTCTTTCTCGATGTGATCTTTCACTTCTTGCACCTTTTTCTTCTTGATATGTCCTTCTATCTTGAGAGTTTGAGGAGTAGTAATTCTTGCCAATGCTTTACAAGATATGGTCTGATTCATTTCTTCTTTCTCTAGGGTGGGGTCCTGGCATATATCCTCTTCTTTTGATGTTTCTTGATCCTTTTCTTCTTCCTCTTCATATTCTATGTAAAATAATTTCTTCTCAGCACACTTATGACCTTTAGTGCATTTTCTATCACAATTGTAAGAAAGCCCTTTTTCTCTTTTTTCTTCCAATTGTTGTGGTGTAATCCTTGTAGGTTGTGGAAGGCTGGGAGAAAAAACACTTCCATCTTTATAGTTGTGACGGGTATGCTTCCTGGTTTCCATAATTTTTCTTTCCACTATGTCACAAAACCCTTTTACTCTTTCCAATTGTTGTGGTGTTGCTCTAAAGAAGGTGTTGCTCTTTGTATCCTCATAATGTGCTGTCATTTCCTCCATGAAAATTGACCACGTAACAAGTTGTTTACAGGAAAAAAGCCCTTCATACCATAAAAATTGATCCGGTTCTAAATATGAAGATGCAATACATACCTTTTTTAACAATGGTACACCATGTAGATCAAAATATTGCTCCATCTGAAGTATCCAATTTACCGGATCCTTGCCATCAAACTTCCTCATCTTGCTTTTTCGTGATTTTAGGAGCTTGATCTTGAAACAACTGTAACTCTGTACTTTCAAATCTTTAAGTTCTGAAATTGCAACCTGTAGTAGCCCTCTGCGTCCTCTTTCCAATGCCATAAGTCTGATCCAAATTGGATTCTCCAAGAAAGAGTTATGCACAATCTCCAAGATGACCTGATTATAGACCTTTCCAGAAGAGCGAACTTTTATGAAGTGCCACGTGTCACTGTTTTCGACATTTGGCTTTGAAAAATATATAAAATAAACTACAGTCCGTCCTATTTCTGTACCTTCTTACGAAATTTCAATCCAATGCTCAGAGAGGAAGTTATGACGATTTTCCCCAGGTCACCTGTTTGGAATGTAATTCAGGAGTCTGCAAAAAGATCAACTTCCGCAGATCATATCTCTGTAAATAAAGCGCGAAAAGCTCTGAAATTCAAACCCGAGATTCAGCATGATTGTTTCTCAAATGGGTTTGTTTTTTATCTTCTGAAACATCACATAAAAAAATTTATAGCGAAAATTCCACGATAACCTGTTTGGAGCAGCGAAACCCTAGAATCTAAAGCTCTGATACCAAATGTTATGAACTAGCTCAAGAAAAGATAGAAAATATAGATCAACGCCTTAGAATTCAGCCTACAAACGGATAAGGAGCTGCCAACCAAGGTCCGGACCGGGTGGGTATCCCCCTTGTTGTCAACCTGATTTTCGGGGCTTCAACATATTTGGCGCTAGAAGGAGGGCCGGAACTATGAATGGCACCTAAATCAAAATCTAAATACCATTCTGAAAGTAAATCGCCCTCATCAACTCCCCCGACTTCCCTAGTACGTTTAAATCCAGTGTCAGAAGTCGCTCGAGTATTAAGTGTTGCTACATACCCTAATATTTCAGACCAATCTACCATTGAACCCCCTGAAGTTCAAACTCTGATTCGCAAACTCCAGGGATTTTCTATTTTTACACAGAGGTCTAATAAATCTCAAAGCAGCGTGACTTCGCAGTACAATCCTGCTCATCCCCTGACCAGATTAAAGAGTGAAAAATTTGGCATCCAGCCAACTGAATTCCCTCTCCCCACCAGGAAAAGAGCAAGGAAGACACTACTAGAGTCTGACAGTGAGACTCTTTCATCTACATCATCCATTTCAACTCCCTCACCGCGAAGTCAGCCACCCACATCTTCATTCCAAACCACTCATCCATCTTCCACAACCCCTCTTCTTCAATCGTCTAAGATCATAATATCTTCATCTTCCCAGCCTCAGGGATCATCCTCTGCACTTTCATTTACTAGCAGCTCAACGATGGCCCAGTCTCCATGGAACAATCATGGGGCAGTTTTAATGCCTCCACCCCTAAGCCAAATACCAGCCCATCCTGAGAAATGGATACCCAAATTCAATCCAGAAGCAGGCATGCTAGCTGAAGAGCACATTAACAATTTCATGCTTTCTGTCAATCTCAACGGAGTTACCAACGAAGATGTTGTTGTCCAGCTTTTTCCCTATACAATGCAAGGAACAACTAGGTCATGTTACTTTTCATTACCTTCCGAGTCTATCACAAGTTGGGACATTTTTCAAAGTCAATTCCTTACCAAGTTTGGTGATGACAGATCAACGGCGACGTTAATCAATGACCTATCCAATCTTAAAGCCGAGGCTAGAGAACCCATCAAAAATTTCAATTTACGGTTTAATAAAATCCTCAACAAAATTCCCACTGCTTCCCAACCCAGCGAAGAAGTACGATGTGAATGGTATATTACGGCCTTACCATAAAACTTAGCAATCTTCGTGGATAGGGAGAATAAAACAACCTTAGTTCAAAACCTGACAGAGGCGATAGCAGTAGAGAAACGCGTAGTAGCCCTGGAAAAGAGATCTGCGATAGAGGAACGCAAATCTAAAAAAGTCACCTTCAAGGAAGACTCCAAGAAGAAATAAACGAAAGACCCTTTCGATTTGGAAGGATTGCAAAAAGTATTAAAGACCATGTCCAATGAGATGATTGACATAAAAAAACAAGTAGCAGAAACTTCTTCAAAAAATCCCTACAGAGCTTTTAAAAGAAGCCCTTCAATGGGTGTGAAACCACCCAACGCTATCTCAAATGTCGAATCCGAAGAAGAGGAAGAAGAAGAGAGTACCACTGAAGGGCAGACCGATGACGAAGAAGTTGTGGAACTACAAGGAATTTGGGATTTCATCCTCCCACAAGAAGAAGATTAAGAAGCATTTCCGGTTAACACACGAAGCAAAAATCAACTTGATCCTCCCCAAACTACCCCTAAGCAGAAGGGCGCAAGCCCTACAGCAAAAGATAAAGTCGTAACAAAGAAAACGACCGCTAAAGCGACTCAATCTAGCCCAGTCCAACCAGATCAAACACCTCCATCAAGAACACTGATAGTGTCGGATGAAATGGAATACAATATTATTGATGACATGAAAAAGACTAGGGCTAATATCACCCTTTATGAATTGAGCAAATTGAAACATCAACAGAAGATAATGATGAAAGAATTACATGCCGTACCTACTACATCTTTGCCTACAGCTGTAGCTTCCCACAACATGGGAAGACCTCCAACCAACACGATCAATAAGATTGATCCAAATGACATCGCCTTGATTGGAGGAAGATCAAGGTCTCACACTCCCCCTTTTCTTCTCACCTATGAAATTTTCAATAAAAATGTGCACAATTGTTTGGTAGATTCTGGTGCTTCAACGAATATTTTACCCAGATCAATATGTGCCAAGTTGAATGTTCAACCACAAAAATCCGCAGTGCGCATAGTTCAGCTTGATCGATCTCAAGTCGAAGTGATTGGTGAACTTAATCAAGTGACCATAAGATTGTCGTCTAACCCGAAGGTATGTCAGGTTATTGACATTCTAGTAGCCGATATCCCAGAATTCTATGGCTTAATTCTTAGCAGGGATTGGTCCGCAAAACTCCATGGATACTTCTCAACCCACTGGTCGCACATGTGGTTACCCTACAATGGTAAACCGAATCAAATAAAGGTTGAACGAGAGTTACACTAGAAGTACATAGTAACGGAATTGGAGGGAGAAAATGAAGCAATAGCATATAACGGCAGTACCATAGGCAATTACTCGGTAGATTCTTTCCTCGGCAATTTCAATGCTCATACATCACCTTACTTAGAAAATTCAGTTTTGTCCCAAGTCAAAAACTTCTCCCAAACTGATAATTCAAAGTGTGTTAATTTTGTAGATAAACCTGTAATTACATCTTTGTTTTGGAAATTATATTTTGATGGCTCTAAATCTAAAGAAGGAGCAGGAGCAGGATGCGTTCTGATTAGTCCAGAAGGAAATAAGACCATGCTTACGTGCAGACTTGAATTCGATTGCACAAACAATACAGCGGAATATGAGGCCTTGGTGCAAGGCCTATACAAAGCAATCGGGCTTAACGTCAAGTATCTTCAAGTCTTCGGAGACTCTAAGATTGTTGTCAAACAGGTACGTAACACCATACATTGCCTATCAGGTCATTTGAAACACTATCAATCTTTAGTACAAGATCTGACTAAGCATTTCATAGCATTCAATATTTCGTCAATCCCAAGACTCCAAAACGCGAGTGCAGACCTTTTAGCTAACGTAGCCTCTAGACTTATTCCCTCCGAAGATTTTAGTCCAGATAGATTCTCAATAGAATTAATCTTTAGACCGTCCATCCCTGACAACATTACAAATTGGAGAGTATTCAATGACGATCCTGATATTGTAAATTTCCTCACTTCTGAAGGATCCTACTCCAATCAAATAATTGATGAAGACCATCACGATCGACAAATACAACAAGATAGCACTGATAATGCTATACCTAAATCGGTGGTTAAGTTGGAAGACTTATACGATTTGAAAAGTCGGTTTAAAAGGTCTACCAATTCCAAGCTCTACAGTTCAACTCTGAACTACGAATTAGTAAACCTGGGAACCAATGATAAACCACAAAACGTTAATCTAGGCCACGGCCTAGCCCCTGAAGAAAAACTAGCATATATTCGTCTTTTGAGACAATACAAAAATGTTTTTGCCTGGAATTACGATGAGCTGAAGACATACGACACTTCTATCATTCAACATACTATCCCTATGATTGACAACGAAAAACCTGTCCAACAAAAACTCAGAAAAATCCACCCTAATTTAGAAAATCAGATAAAAACTGAGCTAAATAAGTTATTAAAAGCCAGAATAATTTTCCCCGTCAGACATTCCAAATGGGTCTCCAATATGGTACTCGTTAGAAAGAAAAACGGAGATATTAGAATCTGCATCGATTTTCGGAATCTCAACAAAGCCTGTCAAAAAGACAATTTTCCCCTCCCACCTATGGAGCAGATATTACAGGCAGTAGCAGGCTCAGAACTAATGTCTTTTTTGGATGGATTTTCAGGATACAATCAAGTGCTGGTACATCCCGATGATCAGTTAAAAACCACATTTCGAACTAAATGGGGCACATACGCATATCGGAAGATGCCATTTGGTTTGATCAATGTCGGTGCTACATTTCAGAGAGCCATGGACATCACATTCAAGGGTTTAGTCAATAAATCTATAGTAATTTATTTAGATGATATAACAGTGTACTCCAAGAAGCGAAGCGACCATCTCAAAGACTTGAAACAAATCTTTCAATGATGTTTAAGGTATGGGATTTCACTTAACCCAAAGAAATCTTTTTTCGCATTAAGTGAAGGGAAACTTCTAGGATTCATAGTGTCAAAATCTGGTATTCACATTGAGCCTGACAGAATCAAAGAAATTTCTGAAATATCCCTACCTCATAACAAAAAAGCCATGCAATCTTTCCTTGGTCAAATCAATTTTGTGAAGAGATTTGTCCCAGATTTTTCACGAATTGTTTCTCCTTTGCAAACCATGATTAAAAAGAATTCAAATTTTAAATGGGGTCAAGATGAGCATGAGGCATTCAACCTGATCAAACAAGCTATCATTAACGCTCCATCTTTAGCAACCCCGAATTTTTCAGAATCTTTTATCTTATACACATTTTCCTCAGAGAAATCATATGCCGCGATTCTAACTCAAGCAAATCAAGAGAAAGCGGAAGCTCCAATCGCATTTTTTAGCTCGAATTTGCAAGGTGCTGAACTCAATTATTCAGACGTGGAGAAACAGGCATATGTTGTTTTCAAAGCGGTCAAATATTTCAGACCTTTCTTACTTAAAACCCATACTAAGGTCATAGTACCGTTTCCAGCGGTAAGAAATCTTCTAATACAGAAGGATGTGGGTGAAAAAAGAGCAAATTGGATCACCGCTTTACAAGAATACGACCTTGAGATCAAACTAGCAAGCATTGTAAGAGGTCAAGGCTTCTGCAAAATGTTGGCTGGAGCATCGCAAATTCCTGAAAATTCATCTGAAGAGGTACAATTGTATGAGGTAAGCCTAAACGATGCAGAATCATTATATGCTGACACCATTCATTATCTTAAGAACGGGTATGCTCCATCACACCTGGATCACACCAAGAAAAGAGCTCTGAGATTGAAAGCTAAACAATATCAGCTCATAAATGATGTTCTGTTTAAAAGGAATTACGATTATGTTCTTCTTAGGTGTCTTGAGAAAACTGAAGCCGAAAAGGTTTTGCAGGAACTCCACGATGGACCAGCAGGCGGACACTATGCTGGAGACGCTACTGCACATAAAATCTTACGTGCATTGGCCCACGATGTTCAAAGACTCACACAGTTACGTGAGGAAATGTCAAGTCTGCCAAACTACTGCAGGGAGACAAAAGAAACCGTCCATGCCACTACAGCCGATAAACATCGAGCAACCATTTAGTCAGTGGGGCTTGGACATAATAGGTGAGATCGTTCCTCACTCTTCTAAGCAGCATAGATACATCCTCACGGCAACAGATTATTTTACTAAATGGGTAGAAGCAGTTCCTCTCAAGACAGCTAATTCTGAAAACATCATTGAATTCATAGATCAATGTATAATCACTAGGTTTGGATTGCCAATGGCTTTAATGTTTGATAATGCCTCATACTTTTCTGGGAATGCAATGGCTGAGTTTGCACTTAAAAGAGGATTCAAACTGAAATATTCGGCCAACTACTATCCGCAAGGTAATGGATTGGCTGAGTCAACAAATAAAAACCTAATCAGGATTATTAAAAGAACAGTTGACCAGAACCAAAATAATTGGCACAAAGCTTTGGTAAATGCTTTATGGGCAGATAGAATAACGAAGAAAGCTTCAATCGGCACTTCTCCCTTTAATTTAGTTTATGGGAAAGAAGTGGTTCTCCCAACTCACTTAGTGATCCCCTCCTTGTCTTTAGTACAATACATCGATGAAGTATCTACTTCCTCCTTACAATTAAGACAAATGGAAATAATTAAGTTAGAAGAACAACGAGAACAAGCTAAGAAAACCCATGCTCATCACCAAGCGCTAATAAAATCCTCTTTTGATTCAAGCATAATGACTAGAAAATTTTTTCAGATGGGAGATCTAGTTTTGAAATGGGATAAGGATCATGAAGAAAAGGGCAAACATACAAAATTTCAAGAGATGTGGCTTGGTCCTTTTCATATTGTAGAAGTCATAGGCCCATCAACGTTTGTGTTGCAGGATTTAGCAGGTAGAAGGGATTCTTTGCCTATTAATGGACAAATCCTTAAAATATATTTTCCATAGAAGATTGCTCTTCTATTCTGTAGGATAGTTTTAGTTTTTCTTTTTCTTTTTTCATAATAAAACCAGTTGTAGATGGTTACTACAGGGGCTCACAAAAAGACACCAATTCTCTATCAGATTTTGATTTCTTTTCGCTTGTACAAGTAGTAAAATTTTCGAAAAATCTTATCTTTATTATTGACAGATAGAGTTAACTTTAGCCTAGATATGATACTAGTTTCAACTTCAAAAGATTTGATGAAAGCAACCTTTGGCAAAAAATTGTTTTATATCAGCACAATGAAAGGTATCAATAATAAAATAAAGATTCTCTGTAAAACTGCTGTTTTCAAACTCTATTATTGTCGTCCAGAGCTTTCTTAAGGAAAAACAATGACTTCCTCCCTGCTAAAGAAAATCGCAGCATTCAGAGGAACAATCCGAGAAAACACTATATCTCAAAGAATAAGAGGTCTCATCACGAACCGGCTTATCATGATCACAAATATTATAACTTGCTGACTTTTCCAATACTGTCCACCAAAATAGGGCAACGACTCAAGATTGTTGCAATCAAAAGACAAGGGGTCTCATCACGAGCCAGCTTGTTCAGCAAAAGTGTAAATCAAGTGAATGATTGTGTCATAATTTGGCCACCAAACCAAGACATTGTTCTTTAGAGAATAAAAAAGGAAAAAGTGTCAAAATGGGTTTTTCTCTGAAAAGTTGTAAATAGCCTTAAGCAGGATATAGGATCATTACTGGGTAACAGGTAACCCTGTCGAGGCTATGGACGCCTGCTGGCAGCAGAGGCTCTACCTACGACAAATGAGCATATTTTAAAAGCCAACACACAGAGAAGACCTTATTTTATCTTTAAAAGACCAAGTAATGGCTAATGTAAATGCAAAGACAAAGCCTGAGGAAGCAAACAATTGGAATAGAAAAAGGTTGAAACAAAATATCATTGATAGGATAAGGCATAATGTACTCTATCTGTCCATAACAAAATTTAGACTTATGAAAATTTTTCTGCTTTGGAAGTTAAAATTCAATAGAAAAGCATAGATAACTGGTTCTTCCCAGTGAATCGCCATTATTGTGGCCACCAAAAACCCCCCTCTTTGTTTGGTATTAGCAATAACACCAAGCAAATGGGGACCCTTAATAAAAAATCCAAAAAACATTTTATGAAAATTTTTGTATTTCAACTCCTTAAAACTGTATCGCATCGCAAGAAGAGAATGAAACGTTTTCTTATGAGCATAATAAACTGCGAAGAAACGACGCGAAATTCATCGCATCGCATACATTATGAAGCGCTCTTAAAAGAAAAATCTTAAGAAATCTCCGACGGCCGATATGCGACGTCGCATATCGCAACATCGCGTAAGCAGCACACAATGATTGAATGACTAAGCGCGATCTGCGATCTACGATGAATGCGATTTGTGATAAATGCGATCATGAATTTCTGTGATGACACATCTTGACAACGCGATCCGTGATGCTGCGATGCGAGTCGCAGAAATCACCCATCGCAAATTTTCCTCGGCGCAGTATTCAAGGAAAGTTGTCCGTAAACCAAAATTGGGTGCACACCTTAAAAGAAATTAATGAATGTACGCCAAATTATTCCAGAAGGACAGTTTTGTGTTTTTCAAAGATTCAGTTAGTTATGGGTGTCATGATTATGCATTCATAAGAGCTTAAAGCTTTCATGTCAATCTTTATTATCATTACTCTCTTCCTTTGCGTAAACTGTAAGACAGGAAATAACATGAAGCAATGTGCAGGAAACATCTAAGGAAAAGGGGAAAGCGTCAATGCTCGGAGAACAGAGAAGAGATCCCTTCAGAAACGGATGCCGCATGCAACAGGACCACAGATTCCAGAGTATCACTCAACAGATGTTAATGTCAATAGGTCATCCAACGCCCAGAGTCAAAAGCGCACAAAAGCAGCATGTTTACAAAAGATCTGAAGCTTATGCTGGGTAAAGCAAAAAGAAAAAAAGCGCTAAAGAAAGAAAACGCACCAGAAAAGCCCAGAACAAAGAATGGAGGCAGTTTTCGATGCAGAAAATTGTTCAGAGAGCAAAGTCCCTAACTTATTTAGTCATTCGCAAGGCTGGAAACCGAAATAACAAAAGCAGAATCAGTTTGAGAGAAATTTTGGTTATTACCAAGTATACACGCAGTGAATACACCCAGCCAGAGGAAGATTCTCGAAAATATCTTCTAGTTTACTAGAAAGTGGTGCCAGCGCTTGTTATTTCTATTTTCATAGCTCAAACGAAAGCAGAAGGTGACCAGCCGACTCTTCCTAGGCGAATGTTGCATGCTTGCAGCACTAAGGAGCAAATACGGAAATGGTTAGGAATTAGATTCAATTTTTAGAAATAGTTTTGCTTTAGCAGAAGGGCAGTCATTTAAAACCGTATCCTAAATTTATGTAATTAAGTTAATTAGTTAGCAGTATTTAAACCCTTCTCATGCATTTAGAGAAGGGTCTAGAAATTTGTCAAAAAACTTGTCCTCAGAACATGCACTTTTGCACCCTCGGAGGGGGTTTTGATGAATGGATGGATCAAGGTTTATTAATGTTTGCATTTGATATCTGCTACTGATGTTGCACTTCTATACTCTTAGTAGATGTTAGAGAAAGGAGAGATAAATCATTGTTGCTTGAAGCTTATGAGTGGAACTAGTCATAAATGGTACTTTTATCTCTTGATTGTTTCTGTTTATATTCTTAAAGTGATATATAGTTTTTAGTTGTTTATATGTTACTGCATGAATGTATGAGTTATCATTTGGCACTTTTGTACGGTGGAGTCATTTATTTATGTTTGATATATGAATAACTTATTATGCGATATGCTGTTCACAACTGTTTTGCCTAACTTTTTATGCAAAGTGGTTTATCTTAATTGATTTCTATTCTTATGATAGCTGAATGATCTTTATTACCAGTTATTATTTGAAATCTCTTTAGATCGCATAATAGAAGAAATTCACCCCGGGTTAGCGTAGATTAGATGTGTTGTTTCTCATTAGATTACAATAGCATAGAGTTAGTTTAGAAGTTTGAATTAAATTAGCTTTAAGTACTCTTAGATCAGCATCATCCAACTCTACACACACACACACCCTTAAATTGGGAAACTGGTCCCATTATCCCCAGTCGGACCCGCTATACCAAATGGATAAGGAGCTGCCAACCAAGGTCCGGACCGGGTGGGTATCCCCCTTGTTTTCGACCCGATTTTCGGGGCTTCAACATAACAATAAGGGGTTACACTGTTAGTATAGGGGCCTAAAGGACACGGACCCGAAAAGTTATAAAACATAATGGATATCATGCTGATTCTGTCAGAGGCGAGGTCCCACAAAACCAGCAGGATATCGGAAGGGCTTCGAGGTGGTAAGCGGTTTCAACCAAGTCCCGCTTGATGCCACACAATGAGTGACACGTGTCCAGCAGAAGAGAGAGAAAAATGTGCATATCGGATAGGTAACCATCGAGCTACTTAACCACCCGATATGCATGATGACCGTAGGATCTGGAGGCTCTAGATCGACAGTGGAGATGCAATCCAATGGATGACTGGATTAGATGGGGTAAACAGGTAGAGTTGTATACGATTTGAATTTCGACGTGGACGATGAGTTGGCAAAGATTCGTGGTTCGCGGGCAATCTTGGAGCAAATGGAAATAACGGACGTTCAAACATTTCCAAGAGAATTAACACTTAATTCATTACGAAATAGGTGGCCACCTCCCTGTGAGGTGTTACACAGTGTTGATTACGCAGAACAGAGGTACTCAAATGGATAGAGGTAGGGGAACCAGAAATCCAGGGAGTGGAAACGAACAGTCGAAAAACCGATTGGCCTTAAAGCCACGAACTGACAGAGGAAGAGAGAGAGTTAGTTAGACGCAAAAAGCTAAGAGCAGAAAGAAGGAGCCGAGCTGACCTACAGAAGAAAAAGGCAGAATCGAGCCAGACAAAGCCACAAAGAGTCTATGTACTCTAGAGAAGGCTTGAGAGTTCAAGCAAACTCCTCTGTATATGCCTGTCATGTATGAGTCTCAGATTGGGCTCATACTATTGTGACCAATAGAGGTCAAGTTTCAGTAAGGAGATTCTATGTACTCCAGAAACTTGGGGGATCCAAGTACAGTCTTATTAGTTTATATATATTGGGTGAGACTCAAATTGAGCTCACTGTTGTAAAAAATCTACTTGAAAACATAATAAAGAGGCCACCACTGAAGGCTGGACCAGGAGACGTAGCTTAGGAGTGTTGGGTGAACTCCTTATTAAACTTGTTGTCTTTATATGTTTGCCTGTTATGTTTTTCTCTAACTACTTCAGTGTCTGTGTATTTTGCAATCTTATTGATCCATTGCATAGGCACATCCATGCACATGAGTCTGTAATACCTTAATTAATTGTCTTGGATTCAATTCTAGATCAATCCCTCAATGCCAGGAGCCCTCCATCTCAATTCCACACCCTGGGAGCTCAAAGAAGGGGGAAGATTTATCTCCTCGATCAGCGATGCTCTTTGTGGATCAAAAACATATCATCATGCTCATATATGGAAATCATCATGTCTCAATAGTAGTTGTCTCATGTTCATATAGGACATCAAATAGAATATCTTATTAGAATATATATATATATATATATATATATATATATATATATATATATATATATATCACAAAAAGGATACCATATTCATTCTCCCTCTATATATATATATATATATATATATATCACAAAAAGGATACCATATTCATTCTCCCTCTCATGGAGGCAACAACCACAAGCCTAAGCTTGTCTCGTACAGCAACATTGTCTCAATATATGAAGGCATATCAGTCCCAAATATATATGATATTCTTTGCCAATCGATTCCCACTCTTTTTCATCGCAATGTATACATTTCATATCTAGAACCTACTCAAACATCTCTCCAAATAGATTCTTCATCCTGCCTCATAGCTATCTATGCTAGAAACATTGCACTCAACCTCAGTCATGCATAAAGCTACAAACTTCTCATCCAAAATATCACAGCAGATCTCATACTAAGGTAACACCCAAATGTGCTTATCTCGTCAACAATGATCCTAAATAGCATCCATGTAGTCACATATCACATGAATAATATCTCAAATCAAAGATTGATCGTCCCATGCAAATGTCTAGAAGGGTGCTTGGAGGAAATTCAATGTGTATGAAGCAGCTCAATCATGAATTCACTCAGGTTCTGTTAGCACTCAGGTTGTTCCCAAAAGTTATAAGAAAGGGAATACGGCTGAGGTAACCATAGACCAATCTTTTAGATATAGATTCGAGCCAATCTGCATCTAGAGAGGGCTATCTCTTTATGATTTATCTTTGTTTTGAAACGTGTTAGGCTAGTTATGAAGTTCAATGGTTTTGTTTTTGGTTTGGATGGTGAGATTCAATAGAACAGTGAGGCAAACTGAATAGTTCAGTCCATTGGGCATGATGGAGTCAAAGAGGGATGGCTTTCTGGATTTGGTTTCTTAAAAGGGGATGACATCACAGAGCAAGGTAGTCAAACATGGAACAAATTAAGTTGAAATCAGATGGAATGGACTCAAATGGGTGAAGGGCAGTTAAGAATCCTTCAACATATTGAAAGAGGGAAAATGGATGATTACTTTTAAGGAGCAGTTAAGAATTCCTTAGCAAATAGTCAATATGCGAGAATCAGGAAACATGAGCAATTAAGAATTCACTGTTATACAAATTCTAAAGAAAACACAGAGAATAATAAAGACTAAAAACAAAGTGCAGTTTAAGCAAATTCTAAATTAATCATTTTCTTTACTATTCAGATTATGAAACACAGATGATATAGCAAACAAGAAAACTGTAAAACATGAGATATAGGGGACTTATTGATCCGGAGTTTGATTCAAGAATTCAGTAACAAGTCCTCTGCATCAATTCCTCATCCAGTGAGCCCGACAATAGTTTATTCCAACAACTATCTATTCCAAAAAACTCAACATTACAGCAAAATCTAGGAATGCCCACCAACCCCAAGTAATTCGCTTGGGGGGGAATTTATACAAAATATCTCATGGAGATAATATCTAGAGATGACTAATCCATTTTTTACAAAAGATAGAGACAAACAGTCTCGAAAACAGGGAAAAGATAAACTATTATTGTGCTAGTTGCTCCATCTTTGTCGGATGTGCTGGAGGTAGGTTCTGCGATTCGATTACAGCTCTCTTCCACTGATACTCTGTGCTGGCTATTCTGTCTTTTTCGGACATTCTTTGACCCTGATCAGATACATTTCAACCCGCTTGACCCTCATTTATCTCTGTTTATATTATCATGGAAAAATAGGCCGAAATATATGTTTTACCAAAGAGAAATTTACAAAATTTATAACATATCTTGCCACCATTTCTGCTCTGGAAATTTATGCCTCTGAATTTTTCTGAGAGTTTCATCAGTCTCTGTATATATGAAGAAATTAGACTGAATGGCGAATAGATGCTTCACCTCGTGCTCGATGTAGAATAAATTCTCTAAGTTGTCATAGAGAACTCGGCCAGATGGAAGGGCTTTGACTCCCGTGCACTTGATGATGCGCTAGTTTGATTGCTAACGTACTTATTTAATTTATCGCATAATCAATATGTTTCATTAACTTATCATTGACGACCAAAGGGCTTGGTAGCCCTTTACTCAGCAAAACTGTGAATTTCTCCATAAAGGCATTAATTTCTACTTTCATATCTTAGCACCTTCTCTCTAAGTTCTGCATTAAAGTTCTCTTGGTTAGAACCCTTTTGATTTCCAGAATGGTGTCTGTCCTGTCTGGAACGCCAAGTTTCTCTAGCTGTTCTACATTGTGGGTGTTCAAAAAATGTATAAGCCGATTAGCTTCCTCTGGCATTTTGCTCAACTGTACTCTTATCTGTTGAATTACCTCATTGGTTGTATTTATTAAGTCGATATGCTCATAGATCACTTGGATAGATGGCCATATTTCATTTATAGACTGGGTGATATTTTCCCAAAGGATTTTTCTGATCTCTGCTAAGGGCTTATCAAAGGTGAGCTCCTGTTCTAATGTTTTGACTTTACTTTCTAAGGCTTTAATCTCCTTGGTTTTTTCCACAACATCGATTTTGGAAATATCATAATTTCTCTCTACCTTAGCCAATTGGTCTTTTACCAGTTTCAACTCTGACACTTGTAGCTTTAGTTCTTCCATGGCCTTTATCAATTCTTCTGTGCTCATATTAGTACTGCTGCCTGGTGCTACTCCTACTGATGATGTACCTGTGATTACCTCTGTTGTGACTGCTGGGACATTTGGGGCCAATGCTGATCCAATTGTTGAGGGGACTGCAGTTGTGACTATAGGGATCACCTCAGGTGTCTGGGAGGTTGACTCTCCCTGCTTCTCTTTTAGTGCTTTTTCTAGTTCCTGCTCTATATCGTTTAATCTTTCATTGAGTTTCATGAGCAGGTCCATCATGTCTTCCGCTGATTTCTGCTCTATAATTTTTGGAGTCTAAGGGTGCCTTGAAGGAGGTAGCTTCAGTTGTTTCCTCAGGGCAGCAATGTCCTCTTCTTTCTTCTTGATTAGTGCCTTTATGCCTTTAGCATCTTTGGGGTCATGTCCTAGTTCCATAATGATCTCTTCCAATGATTTGATTCTATTATCCTTGGCCAGAGAAGAGGCTTTTTCCAAATGTAGTTGAGCTGTTGTATTGTCCAGGGAGTTTTGCAACTAGTGGGCCAACATTGCTTTGTCAACCAGTGTAGAATAAACCATTTCTCCAGTCTGCTTGTGAAGTTCAATTTGGTCCATTAGATAAATGTCTTTGGCTAGGGCCTCCAAGTTTGTTCTGATGTAATATGCTTCCGACTAGGATTGTTGTACCTTTGGCTTAAAATAACTCATTAACATTTTGCCTTCTTTAATGTCATAGGCAGGCATTAATCTTTGCTGGTTCGAGGGGGCCATCTTCAAATATTGACTGTACATTTTAATCCTCACAGGATCTTTTTTAGCCTTAATTTCTATGAAAGTCTTTTTAATGTCAGAGGCATGTTTGCTTTGTGGCTTGGTAGATGATACTTCAACACTGTGTTGTTTTTATAGCTCCTGCCTATGTGAGTGAGTTGATATTTATACCACTGGGGAAGTCTGCTGGCTGACTACCCTTTCTGTCCTATGGCCATCTGTGGTTTCTTCAATAATTTCATCTTCAGATGGAGGATTCAATCTTTGCCTCTTTGCACCTGGTTGTTCTGCAGGTCCACCTGTGTGGGGAGTGGCTTGTCTATCTCTCTTCCTATTTCTTTCCTCATTTAGAGGAGTTTGCAATGCTGGAATTCCTGCTACTTTAGTTTGGGCTGGAGGAATTTGTTCTTGTTGATCTATCATTGCAGACTGCTCTATGTTTGCCACTTCTTTTCCCTTTGAAGTTCCTATAACTGGTGTACTAGTTTCCTGTACAGGCTGCTGAGAAGTTCCAGCAAAGGATGGACCAACTCATGATTGTTGAGGCAGCTTGAAATATACCTGTCCAAAAGAGTCCAGGTCAAGGCTTTTTTCAAGATCTTTCATGGCATTTTCCATCTTTTCTTGCTCACTAACTTCTTCTACTAAAGTCCCTTCTACCCATTCCTCCTCATTTGCAAACTGTTCAATTTCTGGGATCTTATGATGTATATAAACTGACAACCTGTTTCTTACCCTTCTATCACTTATGAAACTATATGGTTCATATGGCACCCACCGAAAACTCTTCTTCAATCTAAGGTGTTCTTCTAATATCTTCTCAGCATCTTTCCATGCATCCCTAGAATTGATGACATAAGGGCCTAACTGGTTTTTGATTCTCAGCTGAGCTTTCTTCTTTTCATTACAAAAGTGGGTTACGTCTGCATTGATGATCTGACTGAAATATTCTAGTGCAAATAACCTCATGGGCACATATCTAGGCACCTTGAAAGGGAAAATTTCACATCCATACATTCTGATTTCTGTGTGATTCTGGTACAGGTACCAGTCACCTATCATGTACTGTTTAGAAAGCTGCAAAATCTTCTTCATGTCACCAGTGATCCTAGGAGGAGGAGCTCCTATCAATAGAGTGGAGGCTGGGTGTACAAATAAGTCAATGAATTCACTATAGGTATAAGGGGATTCAGAGGTGTTATGGAAGACTAAGCTCCAAAAAATCATAGACCTATGATTTCATTTTGAGTCTAATTTCCTAATGGGAAATGGGAAGTTGTCTGGCTAATAATATAACAACAGATGGTATATAAAAGATGTGTATTTGAAGACTCCTTCTCTATCTAAATTTATAAATTGATCATGGATTTTGATGGAAGTAAAAGTGGCTTAGTCATACTTGACAGCAGGGGACTGTCCTGGAGTAAAGATTTATAATAGAACCAGGGTGATATCATCCACATATTCACTGGACCTAAATCCCAAGATCAAGGATATCATGTCAACAACAAGTCTACCAGTTTCAGTAAAAAGGCTTGCAGATAAGGAGGAGGACCTTTAGGTTGGTGTGTTGGTATCATGAACATCTGAGCAATGCCGGTTATCTCTGATTTGGGTGATGAGATGCTTGTTCAAGTAAAAATCCCATGGAAAGACGAGCAAGGAGTTCAGTGGAATGGAAATGTATCATCTCATTGATGGATTTAGCGGTTATGGGAAAAAAGACAGTTTGGGAAGGAGACATAACTGCTCTATGGACAGGGTCATATTTGGAACAACATTGGTGAATGATGTCTGGGAAAACATGGACTGAGGGAAGGAAGTACATGGGAAGGTTTGATTCCCACAGTCCAAAAATATCATAGTTGCTTAGATAACTATCCCTAATTTGGCAAAAGGTCTGAAGATGATTCTTGTCACCAAATAAGTCTTTTATTTGGAAATCTCTGTTAACCAAGGGTAGATAATTTAAGTTTTTATGAGGTGCGTTCATGGGCGCAACATTCAGGCTATGGGGGCTTCCATGTTTGGTTCTTGTGTATTCAACCTAGAATTCGGGCTTCTGTGGAAATAATGAACTAAACAGTAGGGGGTCTTCTTATGGTAGTTTCGGAATGATTTTAACTTGAATTCGGCTCTTTGAGGTAAAATTCTCAGTGGAAAAACTGAAATTACAGGTTTGCGAAGTGAATTGGGTAAATACCTGTATTTAAGAGGCAAACCGTGTAATTCGTAGGTTGAACGAAAAACTTCAGAGCGCGACGCTGGAATTTCTTGGCCGAGTGGTGGACTGGATGTATTTTGCATGGAGCATAGTCTGTAGGGAATAAGGGTGAAAATGACATTTTCTCGTCAATTTAACGAAATTTGGTTTGGCGGGGATTTTTTTGCATTTATTGGGCGGATGACGTCAGAGCGATGGTGTTGAGAATGCAACAAGATGATGGAGCTTAGTGGAAAGAAGTCGCCTTCACTAAGTGGACCCGCAGGCTATTTTTGGCACAAAGTCTATTTTTAGACATATGGATCATGGTCTATGAGTTGCAAGATTCTATTTTTGGATGATTGGTCATGTTGATAAAAATAGATGGACTTCTATTTTTAGACATATGGGAAGATTCTATTTTTATACTTCTAGGCTAAAAATAGAACAGTCGAATATTATTAGCTCATAATAATATTTGGACTTAAACATTATCTTATCCTTTTGGAGCACTTCAGTTTGAGCTACAGATGTGGCACATGTAGCTGTAAGAAGGAGATACGCTTTTCTTATGAGTCAGTTGAGCTATTGCATGGTGGACTTCAGTTAGAACTCATGTGGTTGAGTTTGGTGGAGTTGATTGAGGATTTGATGGAGTTGTGTTTAGTTTGACTTGGTTAAACTAGTTGTATTTAGTCTAACTATAGAATACACTAGTGATGAGTGATGTGAATTAATTATTAATTAATTCACTAATTATTAACTCATAAAGAAACTAAAGAATACATCAGTTAACTCAGTGCATGTACAGTTCAGTGGAGACAGGTGTTAGAGGTTGAGATTGCTATCATTTGTGACTATAGTTATGCATGAGTTTTGCACATGCATGGATGGAGATTGCCCATGAGGCTTACGTAGTATAACCAAGGGAATTCTAATTCACAGAGTGATGATTCTCATGCAGGATTGCGCAGTGGAGGAGATTTGAACCTATGATTGATTCAGATCTGAGCTAGTTTTGTGTGTAACAGGTGGAGATAGTACTGAGTACTTGTGAGGAGTATTGTACTATGTATTGTTACATGTTCTCAATCATTATAATTTATAGATAGTGTGGGGTTTTCAGCTGTATGTTTTCCCCGGGTTACACACTGTGTTAATATGTGCATGCGATTAATGTTTCATTGTTTTTAATTCCGCAAAATTGATGATCAATGTAGAGGAGGTTATGTATTATTCATGTATTCCGCAATAGTGTATAATCGGGATAATCTCTGTGAATAAGTGTCATATTATTCAAAATTTCATACATGGTATCGAAGCAGTTGATCATCAGATCTATTATTCAGAAAGTGTTTACATTTTATTTCTTCAGGCAGAGTCTGTAATCGGGCTAGGTAGCCTCTGGATTCATCCTTCCTTTGGAAGGTGAGATATCCGGTAAAAGCCCATACAGTCAATCTCTGTACAAGAAATACTTTGTTCTCACAAATTTTAGATCAGAAGCGGTTGAGTTTTGAGTTGGTGGAATTCGAATTTGCAGCAGTGTTTTCTTGGTGTCAAAGTTGAAATGTCTTTCAACGGATTACGATTGGAGTATGCCCTTGAGGGTAGCTCAAATTATATTGCATAGAAAGACAGGATGGATGTGGTGTTAGATGAAAATGGGCTGAAGGAGTTCATAGAGGTTGAGGTCCCAAAGCCTACTGATACTGCTCAAGTTGATGTTTGGCAAAATAAGATAGAAAAGTGTCAAAGGATTCTATTGTAGGGCGTGAAGGATCACATTATGTCCAGCCTGCATGGAAAGGTTTCTCCATACTTGATGTAGAAAGTGTTGACAGATCTACTCCAAAGCAAGAGCGACCAGAGGAAGTTGGTGCTCAAGGATAAACTCAGAAACATTAAGTACGAGAAGGGAGACAGCATGCCCAAGTATCTCATGAAGTTCACTCAGTGCAGGGATGAGCTGGGAAGTGTGGGGGTGACTGTCGATGATGAGGACTTGGTGAGCTTGGCTCTCCTTGGTCTTTCTAAGAGTTGGCATTCCTATCAGGACTCTGTCAATGGTTGGGAGAAATTTCCAGGATGGGAGAGACTTTGGTCAGATCTTGTGCAGGAGGAGATCAGGTGGAATACCAGGGACGGATCTTCATCAAAAGCACCTGATGAAGAAAATTGTGCTTTGGCTGCCAAAGAAAAGAAGGGGAAGAACAAGAAAGCTTCTCATTCCAGTGCGAAAGGCAAGACGTAGGACATGTCCAAGGTGAAGTGCTTTCACTGTCACCAGCACGGACACTATGCCACAAATTGTCCGTAGAAGAAGAAAAATAAGCAAGCTGCTGGATCTGCAGCAGGAGAGGCCTTAGCCTCGCAGTTTGAGCTTGATTTTTCATTGATTGCATGCTTGGTATCAAGTGTGATGGGATCGGTATGGTTCTTGGACAGTGGTGTGTCTTTTCACATGACAGGAGATTGAGATTTGTTTTCAGTACCATTTCCTTTGAGAGGGATTCTGGTAAACCCTTCGTATTGAAGGAAGTGATGCATGTTCCAAGATTGAAGAAGAATCTTATCTCTGTGGCGATGTTAGAAGACAAGGGATATGATGTTGTTTTCAGAGAGGGAAAGGCTTTCCTACACAGTAAGACAACTGGAGAAACCCAGAAGATAGGGGTTCGAGTCAGGAACCTTTATCAGTTGCATGTAGATGCCTGCGCAGCAATGGCATGCAAGGTAGAAGGATTGGTGAGCCGGGATGATGGCGAGCTGTGGCATAGGAGATTGGGTCACCTTCACTATGGAGCCTTGAAGATACTTGTTACACAAAAATATCGTCACCATGATTATTTGCAGTCAGTATGGGTCTATCATCACTTGTACTGTCCTCCTAAGAAAGTCTCAGACCTCAGCTCTTCAAGTGAAGCTTTGAAAATGGGAGAAAGACATTAAAAATCAATGAAACTCTGGTTCCGCACTTTCTCTCACTGTCACTTGCAGTCCCGCACCTTTTGTTTACAAAAAATGCGGACCTGCCTGCTCTGTCCCTAAAGGTGTGGGTGCGGACCCCTGTGAAAGTCAAAAGGCGCAAGTTTTATCTTAAAAAACTCACTTTGGGTTAATTCTAGAGGATTCTAGAAGGAATTTTGACGTGGATTGTTCGCTCTGAGGTGGTTCATGCATCCCAAAAGAGAAGAAGCTAATCCCTTGATGAGAGGAGCTATCCCTTTGAAGGAGGGCTTTATCCCTTTGAAGGAGGACCTAGTAACCTCCCTCCATTGCACTATAAATTCAGGCATTGGGCTGGTTGCTGAGGAGGTTAGAAGCTGAAAATGTTTTAGGGTAAATGTTGGTGAAATCAAGACTTCCTAGTTGAGCTTAAGAGGAGAGATCACATACCTTTTTGGCTTCATTGTGGAGTGAGTGAAACTCGTCAAAGTAGAGGAGACTTCTTGCTGGACCCTGGGAGGAGCTTGTACAGCGTCAAGGCATAGGTTGTAAAGTTCTTATTCTTTTGAATTAATACAATCAAACTCATTTTTCTCAACAAGTATCTCATGTTATTTGTTTCATGGACTCCTTGACTTTCGTGTTAAATATGTTTTATGATATTGGCTTTTCAGGTGCTATTTAATTTGTTTGCCTTGTTTGTGTTTGCAGATTCACGAAAAAGGAACTCATTTGGATCGAAGGAGCGAGGGCATCCACAAACTTGCGTTGGACCTAAGGTAGGCCCTAAAAACACTTGTTTGCCATTGTTTATAAAAGCATATTTAGAGAAAGATAGTGTCTGGTTGGTTTGCTTCTCATTAGGTCTTCTTTAGATTCTAGGAAGGTCTATCTTGTCCACAAGATCGACTTATTCCATGTGACAAAATGGCGACTCCACTAGGGAATTGATTGTTTTCCTTGTTTTTACTTTGACCTGAGAAACTGTGTTTTTGTTTCTGTTTTTGGCTTGTTGTGTGTAAAATTGGGTAGAGTTTGTAGATCCAGGGTTATTTTTCGTTTTTCATAGCTTTGGGAGAGGACCACACCCTAACCTTTTGACACAGTGCGTACCTATCCGCACCTTTTATTTTAGCACAGAGCGGGATCGCACCTGTGTTAACTGTGGGCCTGCGGACCTTGTCAAAATTTTGAAAAACCTAAGGTTTCCTCTGTTAGTCCGCTTAGTTTTTCTTTAGAAATTGTTATCCACTGCCCAGACCTGCATATAACTTGTCAGAAGATTTCCTTAGATTTATTTCATTAGTGTTAGGGTTTTAGGTGAAATTCCTAGGAGTTTTGCTTGTTGGGCTTGTTTTTCATTTTGGTTGTGTAGTGGCTCTGAGCTTAGAAGCTGTAGGGACTTCAGATCACCTTGGTGTCTACCAGCCTTCTTATGAGTCTGACCATTTATGAAATCTCCCCTTGTTGAGGAATCCGCTTTGAGTTTTCTCTTTACAAAACTTCGAAAATCTTGTGTTTAAAAGTTTGGATTTTCATTTTCAAAAAGAAAACAAAATTGGTTGTTCTTGACTGATTTGTGATTCTGCATAAATTGGTCCTTAGCTCACTTCTAGCTATGTAAAACATCCTTAAAAAAGACATCTAGTAGGCTTTGACTTCAAATAGGTTTTTATAGTTTATAGATCTCAAAGTTAGTCATTTGCATAGTTTTGAGTGTTTTATAAAAAAAAAAAAAAATATCTCTTTTGGAAAAAGTTTGTTTTTTGTAGTGGTTGAGTGCTTTGAAACGAAAAAGGGAAATTTTTGTGAAATAACTAGTTGTCTCGTTTTGAGTGCATTGGAAAGGACAAAAGCTCTTCTTTTAATTTGTTTCTTAAGAAGGATTTGTGTTTACAAAGTATTTGCATTCTCAAACTCTTTCTTAGTTTAGAAGTTCATCGAAGAGAAAAAGATTGTTTAAATCATCTTAGGTGCATTTTTAGTGATTTTTGAGTCGAGTCTTCATACCACGAGTTTCATCTCCGTACCTTTTGACTTAAACAAAAAAACCAATAAAAAATAACGCTTAAAGTAAAATTCATCTAGTAACATTTTTATTTCTAAGGCTCTGATACACCAACTTAGCTTAGGCTAGTGTCTTGGAGTAGGAGAGTAATTAACTCTCCAAGACAGTAAAAACAAATAAGTAGTTGTATCTTGTGGTAGGGAAGAAATCCAATTATTGCATTTATGCTCTGGGAAAGCTCCTCTTAAAGGAGAAGCATGAGATCGTGTCCGAACTAGTGTGGGAATCAATCCTTCCTCATTGGGAACGACGCCAGATATTCACGTATTAAAAACGGTAAACCTCGGATTAACCATTGTCGAGGAGCCTGGGGTCACTTGTTGGTAAACCTTGGATTATGTTAAGGAGCCTTCAAGGGGATTGAGCTTGCTACTCTGCCCTTGCGTGCGTATCGGATCGTAGACTGTTCCCCCAGGTATATTTGTTTCAGTTGGTAAACTTAGTGGCCATATTCTTTAGGATTCTTCCTAAGGTGACAGTGGTGGGAAGATCCCACTGTACCTGGAGCAGACGTCGGCTAGACTCACTTGGATTTTCTCGGGGGTTCTCTTCACTCGAGACGGTTAAGTGGAGGAACTTCTGCCAGTCTATTCATTAAGCAAGTTGCCGGGGTAACTGTTCCAACCGCCATTTTTGTATTGAACTCTGCGACGTTGGATTTCATCACCAACTAGTGTTTTGAGTATGGAAAGTTACTATTTTTGTGTGTTTGATCTCCTAGATTCTTTAGGCATGTGATTCAAATTTGATTGGTTCTTTAGAGACTTTAGGTGGTTTTCATTCAGATTTTACTTTGTTTGTGTGTGAAGTAGTTAAAAGTTTTTAACCATGACTGAATTACCGAGGAAGTCCCGTAGACTTCAAGGCCAACCTCCTGAGTTTTTAAACGTGGATGAGTTACTAAGGAAGTCCCATAGACTTCGGGGCCAACCTCCTGAGGAAGTCTGTAGCCAGCTTGAAGGCTTGAAAGTCCTCGTAACTCCTAGAGACAGTAGAGTTGGGTCACCTGAAGAAGGAGAATCTTCTTTGATAGTACATCCTGATTTTCAAATGTTAGTGGCAGATTATAATCCACAGTCAGTGTCTGTTTCCGAAGTTACTGGTAGCTTTTCATCTACTAGTGATATAGGTGAGGAACCTGAAATATCCGAGCCTGAAAGTGAATTTGCTGCTACTCCGACATCGGGGTTTGTTTCTCCAACTTCCAGTGGTCCTGGTTCACCTAGGGTAGAAAGAGTAATCACCCAAGATCTTCCTTCTGGACTTATTGCTATTGAAGAACTTGCTACTCCGGAAGAAGAAGTAGGCATCCCTATCCCTGAAAATCAACCTGTTATTGAGCTAAGGGAGCGTGAATCAATTTTTTACAGTCCACCTAGGAGCAGTACTTGGTATCTTTCTTTGACTGATTTCTTAGAAAACCCAGGGTTAAGTTTTTCACCACCTCGCGCTCCTTATCACCCAACACCTAGAGGTTATTATCCTCTATTAAATATGTCAGGACAGTCATCCGTGTTTACTCAATCTCCTGAATCCTTTTTGTACGGCGGTCCTTCTATTCCCTCTGGGTATCAGTCACTTTCTGGTACTTTTTCGGGAGCATCTCCTCAACCCATTGAGCAAGGGTTATTGACTCGAAGCAATGGTACTAAGCCGTTGAGCGTAGAAGACATTCTCATGATGTCAAGTTCTATTCCCAATCCTCAACCTCAAGGTGGCCATTTACCGCTTGGGGGGCAGCCTCAATTATCACCTGGGGGGAAACCTCAAGGTACCCAATTTGCATTTGGGGGGCAACCCCAAGGACAGTACATACCTACGGGACAGTACGTTCCTCAAGGTCAACCCCAGGTTCAATATGTACCCCAAGGTCAACCCCAGGTTCAATATGTACCCCAAGGTCAACCCCAGTATCAATTTATACCTCAAGGTCAACCCCAGTATCAGTACGTGCCTCAAGGGTATCAACCCCAAGGGCAGTACTTGAACCAAGGTTTCCAACCACCCTCTGGTCAAACGTATGTTGAAGGAACGGGAAATGTACCTTTAAATTATCAATCATACCCTCATCCCGGTTATGGTCCTCAATATTCTCAACCTGTTATAGGTCAGTACCCCGGAATGAATATAGTGTGGGATCCATCGCAAACTCAACAGGTGTTGCAGCAAAATGTACAGTTGTCATCTCAAACTGGTCAACCCTTAGTTTCTGGTACACCCCAGCAACCAGTCCAGTCTAACATTCAAAATTTTGTACCTTCGGTAGTTTCTCAGTCTGGGCCTAGTACGCCTCGTACTCCACCTCAAACGACTGCTACAACTGCCGCAACATCTGTTCAATCTACCCCACCTACTTCCGGAGTATCGACAGCTCCGGTTTCTACTGTTCTTGTATCTACTCCTCAGACATCTTTACCACCGTCTGGATCTATGATTCAAACTTCGGTTCAGATGCCTGTAGGACAACCTGGTTCAAGTACGGTTGT
Organism: Pinus tabuliformis; assembly: GCA_031772625.1. Lineage (NCBI taxonomy): Eukaryota > Viridiplantae > Streptophyta > Pinopsida > Pinales > Pinaceae > Pinus > Pinus tabuliformis. The sequence goes on along the minus strand of CM062818.1, from coordinate 1,019,373,532 downwards.
CACAAGTCAACCACAATTTACTTATCAACCGTACCAGGGACAGTACCAATTCGGTCGTGCTGTGCAGCAGCCAGTCTATCAGTATCAACCGTACCCTGGGTACACTTATCAACAACCTCAACAACCCCAGTACGGTCCGGTTAATCCTGTTTTTTCGAGAGGATACAATATCCCAAACACAATTCCTATTCCTAGTTATCCCGGATATCCTCCTCCTGGGGCTGGTCTCATGACCCAGAGTTTTAGGGATCCTAATCGTTAGTTACCATTTATCGCAACTTTGGACTTACCTGACTTGTCACGCCTAACGAACGATCCCATTAATTATCTTCCGTTTTGGTCGCCAATGCCGAATAAGTTTCCCAGTGACATTCCTAAGTTCGAAGGTAAATCAGGAGAGAACCCGTCGAACCATGTGATGACTTACCACCTCTGGTATGCGTCTAAATCCATTTTATAGGATTCAATCCGTCTTAGACTTTTCCAGCACACTCTAATTGGTCTCGCAGCCAAGTGGTACATTGAGTTACCGCGAGGCACTTTTTATAATTTTAGTCAGTTAGCTACCTCGTTTTTAACTCATTTTCAGTTGCTAGTCCGATATGACAATGGCACAGAATTTTTAACTTCGTTAAAGCAATTGACATCCACTTACATTTCAGATCATATTCATGAGTGGAGACGTCGACGGCGTTTAGTGAAGGTGTTTATTCCGGATCAGATCTTGGCCAAGTGGTTTGTAAAATCTTTGTTGCCAAAGATCACTGAAGATGTAGCTAAAGCTGGAGTTGTTACTGAGGAGCAAGTAATTGCTCAAGCCCAGTACCTTGACTTGGTCTATACTCAGTCAGGTACGTTACACGAGAAAATCCCCGATCTTCCCAAGCAAAATCAAATCACTGCAGCTCCTTCGGGATCTCATGCCGCCGATGGTATGATCGGTACGGTTAACACTAAAAGTAAGAAGAAGTCTTCCAAGAATTCTTCTCCTATCATAACCTTGCCTGATTCCCCAATAGGAGATTCTTCTGTAGAGATTTCCACCGATATTCATGTTGTAGAGTCATCTACAGCCAAATCAAAATCCGGTGGGAAGAAGAAAGGAAAGAAGAAGAATAAAACGGACAAAAATTCAAAGGAGAAACCTGAAAAATCAGAATCCAATGATGAAAAGCACAAACCTCGTTATCCTTGTCTCATTTGTGACGATGAATATTTTACAAGAGACTGCCCTCATCGTGTAGAGGTTGCAAAGATTGTCAAAGGTTCCCAAACTCCTGCTGTTTTGAAGGATCCTTTTCCAGCTCAAGACAGTAAGATGATAGGTTCGTCCTCGAGTGCCAATGAAGAACCCATACTGATGATGTCCCATGTTAGGATTGCGCCTCGATCGCAAGATTACGGTAGTAAAAGTCCTGTTGATGGTAAAGAAGCAGAATATTCTCATTCTAATCCATCAACCTCAGCTCCCGGTTTCGATCCACTACAGATCGAGAAACCTAATCCAGACTTGGTAATCAAACTTCCTGCCAAGGGTATACTTCGAAAGTCAGCTTTCAATCCACATGCGAGAGCGGCTCAGAATTATACATGGTTGAGTATTTAGCTATTTCACCCTCAGCAATGTCGGCTTTGGAAGTGCTGCAATCATGTCCAGCACAACGTAAATTACTTTTGTCAGCTATAGGAGCTGTTGACGTTCAGGACTCGAACCTAATAATTTTCAATCTAGAAAATAGTACACCGTGTTTGCCTCATCAAATGGCTTTCCAGATTCCAGTGATAGTCAAAAATAGGCCTATTCATCGGATTGTAATTGATGAGGGAGCCTCAACGTGTATTATGTCGATACAGTGTTGGAGATCGCTTGGTTCTCCTTCGCTAAATCAATCCCTAACGATTCTAAAGGCCTTTGATGGTGTGGGTTTAATCCTTTTGGCATTCTACAGGATTTGCCTATAGGGGTTGAAGGAAAAACTGTTAGTCTAGATGTGGAGGTGGTTGATGCCCCTCTAGATTACAACCTTCTCTTGGGTCGAAGTTGGTCTTACGCTATGACAGCGGTCGTTTCATCGATCTTTCGAGTAATAAAGTTTCCTCATAATGGAAAGATCGTAACAATAGACCAACTGGCTTACTTTTCATCCGACCCAGCCTCTTCTGAGAGTATTCAGCATGTCGGTAAAACGACTATCCCATACAAGGATGTTGGAGTAGGACTAGTTAAAGATGTCGGTTTACTGGGAACTTTTCCTTTTCCTCCGATCAATGCATCGTCTTCATTTGCAACCATTCATATGATCACATCAGACACCATTGTTTATGATGATCCTTTGATCATTCCTTCTGAATCTGAGATAGGCTCATTTGGTGACGTTATGCCTTTGAGTCCATATGAAATTGCGTATGAGGCCGTGCAATCATTTATCGACCCATCTTCAACCGAAATTGACTTCATGAATGTGGTCCGTGAGGAATCACTTTTCACATCAAGCTCGGATTTAATCACGTTTTCAATCCAATGAAACATCCTAATTCCGAGTTAAATTTGGGAAACATCTCTCGAACTATTCCTATTGAAATTTTGGTTAAGCCCAGAATTGTTGAGAACATTCATATAGGTGCCTCGTGTACAGATGACGAAATTCAAATATATAAGGCCCTATTTCAAGAATTCTGCGACGTGTTTGCCTGGTCCTATGAGGAAATGCCAGGAATTGATCCCGCGATTGTTGTTCATGAGATCAAGACTTACCCGGACGCTAAACCCGTCCGGCAACGTTTGCGTTAGATTCATGCAAGAAAAGCTGCTGCAATTAAAGCAGAAGTTGAAAAATTACTCAAAGCAGGTTTCATTTATCCAATCCCGTTAACGGATTGGGTATCGAATATTTTTCTGGTTAACAAAAAGCAGGGAACAATAAGAATATGCATCGATTATAGGGACATTAATCGAGCCTGTCCAAAGGACAATTACCCAACTTCCTATATCGATCAAATCATTGATGATTGTGTCGGCAGCGAAATATTCTCCTTCATGGATGGTTTTTCCGGATACAATCAAATCAATATTCTACCTGCCGATCAACCAAAAACAGATTTCATTTGTCCATGGGGGACATTTGCTTATTGCAAGTTACCTTTTGGGCTCAAGAATGCCGGAGAAACTTTTCAAAGGGCCATGTCTTATGCATTTCATGACATCAAGCACATTGTGCAACCCTATCTCGATGACTTTCCTACTCATTCATTACATCGAGCTGATCACCTTGTCCATTTACGAGCAATCTTTATGAGGTGTAGGCATTATCGGATTCGGTTGAACCCACACAAATGTGTTTTCTATATAGAAACGGGTCGATTACTGGGGTTTGTAGTTTCGAAAGTCGGCATTCGCGTCGATCCCTCGAAGGTCGAAGCTATCGTCAAATTGCCTCCTCCTTCGAGTCTTTGCCAACTCCAAAGTTTGCAAGGGAAAGCAAATTTTTTACGACGATTCATTCCTAACTACGCCGAAGTTACAAAGGGTTTTACCCGGTTGTTGAAACAGAATACTCCATTCTTTTGGGACGAGATAGCTCAGAAATCTTTTGATGCACTCAAACACGCGTTGACCCATGCACCGTTATTGCATCCTCCCAACTACAACCAGGATTACTTCTTGTATCTCGTCGCCTCTCATTCCACCATTGGAATGGTCTTAGTTCAGGAAGATGAATTCGGAACTGAACATGTGATATATTACCTTAGTCGAACTTTAAATCTGACTGAGCTAAAATACTCACATGTGGAGAAATTGGCATTGGCATCCATTCAAGCTATCCAACGTTTTCGTCACTATATTTTACTACGTAAAACTACAATAATTTCAGATTGCAACCCTATGATCTACATTTTGACCAAGCAATTGCTAGGGGGAAAGTACTCTAAATGGATTTTTATCCTGCAGGAGTTCAATTTGGAATTTGAGAAATCCAAGTCTAAGAAATCCTTAGTTTTTGCGGAGTTAATGTGCGACTTCCCGCGTGCTGACACGGAAACTGTGGCGGAGGAGCCCATTGCGGACGAATCCTTGTTTCTAATCAGCACTTTAGATCTGTGGTACGGGGATATCATCGTTTATCTCCAGACCCAATCCTTTCGGCCAGAAATTTCAAGATTAGAACGTCGAAAAATTTGATTCCACTCCCAACAATTCAGGATTATTGGAGATACTCTTTATCGTTGTGGGGCGAACTCTGTGTTTTGACATTGCTTAACTCACGAGGAAGCTGAAAGGGTTCTAAATGACTATCACTCTGGAGCGTGTGGCGGTCATATGTCTGGGTATGCCACAACCCAAAAGATATTGCGCGCTGGCTACTTCTGGTCGTCTTTATTTAAAGATTGTATTACGGTGGTCCGAAAATGCCACAACTGCCAAATTTTTGATCGAAAGATGCGCGCTCCACCTGCTCCTCTCCACCCTATAATTGTCGTTGGTCCTTTTTCCAAATAGGGTATCGATTTTATTACATGTAACCCTCACTCGGCCAGGGGGCATGCGTATATCATCCTTGCAGTAGATTATTTTACCAAGTGGGCCGAGGCAATGCCTACATTTGAGGCAGACGGCAAGACAGCTGCAATTTTCGTCTTCAATCATATAATTGCTAGGTTTGGTGTCCCGCAAGCGATAATCACTGATCATGGGCATCATTTTCGAAACGTTATGATGACCGAACTTACAGGCCAGCTTGGTTTACGTCACGATAGTTCAACCCCTTATTATCCACAAGATAATGATCTGGTTGAATCCATCAACAAAGTTTTAGCTATCATGATTCGATGAATCATTGGGATTCATCGGTCGAATTGGCATAACATTCTATTTTCAGCGCTTTGGGCGTACCGAACTTCAGTAAAAACATCAACAGGGTTCACTCCTTTCCAACTAGTCTATGGTTTGGAAGCTGTGTTACCCATTGAATGCAAAATCCCATCACTGCAAATGGCCATTGAGTTACTTCCAGCCACTTCCGAAGAGGAAAAGCATTTGTTATACTTGGCTCAATTAGATGAGAATCGACGTGATGCTGCATTGGCGATCGAGACTCACGCAAAACGCATGAAAGCTCAGTATGATCGAAATGTGACCCCTCGAAATTTTTCGGAAGGAGATCTAGTCTTAGTTTACGATCAAGCAAATGATAAATTAGGCGTTGGAAAATTCGTTCCTATGTGGCATGGTCCCTATGTTTTCAAGCGAAAGCTAGCAAAAGGGGCTTATGAATTGGTAGACTTTGACAGGGACTCTTTGGGTAAACCCAGAAATCGTCTTTACTTGAAGAGGTATTATGCTTAAAGAATGGGTATGGAGATTTTTAGTTAGGATAGTTTTTCTTTCTAGCTGGTGTGTTTTAGTTTAAACAGTGCGCTTAGCTTAGAGATTGTTTTTTCATCATTATTACTGCTTATCTTGGTTTTACTCTTGATATTGCAGATGTCGATGCCTCTCCAAACATACATTGGTTTCGCTGATGGTGCTTGTCGTTATACACAGAACATTTCTTCCGCAGCTTGGGTTATCTATTCGCCCTCTGACGAGTTAGTATCTATGCATGGGGTAAGCCTCGGTCAAACAATGAACAACATTGCCGAGTATAGTGCAGTGATTGAGTTATTATCTGAATCTATTTCATTTGGGATTCGGAGTTTGATAGTGAGGTTAGATTCTGAACTCGTTGTATTACAGCTTAATAGAGTGTATGCCATTATAAATCCAGTGTTATTAAGATTATTTTTGAGAGTGCGTCTCTTGGAACGTGAATTTGATTATATTGAATATCAGCATATTCCAAGATCTTTAAATACATTAACAGATGCAATTGCTTCTCGAATGTTAAATAGACATTTGTAATAATCATACATGTAAATTTAAAACCATTCCATAACATGATTTACAAGATAAGCCAGTAATAGTGATATATATATATATATATAGGAGTGTGTCAAAAAATACATCATCCTCGATCATAGGTTGAAAAACACCTTATGATCGGCAAAAATGATAAGTACAAAAAACAAAAATGTCATATGTGCCCACAATAGGCGATCATCCTATCACTGGTGATGATCTCGATAAGAAAGCACTGCACGGGCCACCTTACAAAGGAACCTCCTAAAAGGTCCCGGGACCCCAATCACATAGCGGTGAAGTCGACAAGGAATGTCATCTATAGTGGTCTCTAGAATATCTCCTGTCAAGCGCTCGAGATGACCCTCCAACTCGGCCAAAACCTCTGTTGATTCATCCTGTGGGGCTGGCGTGGCTGCAACTAGTTGTTTCCTCTCGTAAGGCCAGAGAGCGGTTGGTCGCTGTGGACCCACATCTGCATTTCAAACTTTTGTTATTAGTTTTGAGATGATGGAAAAATAAAAAAAATAAAAATAGGAAAAATGTTGAAAATGATTTTACCTAAGTCATCCCACTGCTCTCCTGGTGGAAGAGCCATGTCTGGGTCACCATGAAAATCTACCCCAGCGTAAGGGAAGTCCTGAATAGAAAATACCTGGTTTCCCAACCATTGGAAATACTCAGGTTTGAATCGAGCAACCTCTGTCCTCTCGTCCGGGTGACGGGCCATAACTGCGACCCATCGCATCAGTTTGGGCTCTCGAGGAAGCCCAGCTCCAACAGTAAGGTGCTGCGGGATCAACATGGGAACCCTCTCCAGGCAAAAACTCACAACCAAAGCCCCATAACCAAAGGTATTTAGTTGTCCATTTTTGGCCCTGGTCAGTTGGCCTTTCAGATTGGCCAACACGGCATCGCACCAGTTGAAGATGGTGCCTCGAAAGCAATCAACTGCCATACGCATCTGGGATCCGGTGACAATATGTAATGCGGAAGCCCCGCAAAGTCTGGTGACAATGAACATAATCACCATGAGTTCAGGACGGGATATGGTCTTTATGTCTATCCCTTTGTCTCTAGCCTGGCTGTTGCAGTACTCTAGCCGGAGGCTATCGACAGACTGGCCACCTGGCCTAGCCCCAAATAGAGTCAAGTCTTCGCCTCTCTTAGGAAAACTAGTCAAGAAATATATGTCCACCGGCTCGATTTCGAGTTGGTGGCCACCAATGAAGAAGCACTGGTCCTGTATGCTCCATCTGTCAACCAGCCACTGTAAGAAATCCACCTGAGCCCTCATGCCAGGAATGGCCCAGAATTTGTACAAGCCGCACGCCCTCAAAGCATCAAGTGAAGGCTGATGATTCCATGCGGCAGCATCCACGTCCTCATTCTCTCGTTCACGCCAATCTAGCATGATGTACTCTCTGCATCAAGTATAAAGATAGATTAAATTGCTAGAAATTATTTTGTTTGGTCCATTTTTGAGAATTTTTGGGTTAAAAACCCTTGCGACGGGGACCGCACCCTCTGGGTTAGACACAGTGCGTGGGACCGCACTTTGTCTACGTGGAAGGTGCGGACCCTTGGCTTTTTACCAATGGAGAAAAAGTCGGGGTCAGCAGGCCAGCAGTGGTAAACCTGCGAGCCCCCGCGCGTGGGTTTTAAGCCTAAAAACCCTCCCAAAAAATGAAATGAATGACTAAAACAAAAATTGAAACGGTCAAAAATGAAGAGTAAGATGATGTGGATTTCCTGGAGAAGACGGTGTTCGATTCCGACGGTTGGATTTTCCGCAATCTTCACGGGAAGTTTTCTGAACAAAAGCACTATTTTCTCACCCAAAACTCAAACGGTAAAAATGAATTGACAAAGGCCCTTTTTATAAGTTTTTTGAGTAAATAAATTGCAAATTTGTTTATGTTTCACTTTGAAAAGGTATTTTTGCGACTTTTTTATCCATTTCAAATAGGTATGAGTAATGTTTGTGTTTTTGTGTAGGATAACGGATTATTCAGGTGAAATCTATCGTTTTCGACGAAAAAACATTTAAAGTCACCTTTAAGCTCTTTTCTGACTCCTGAAACATGAAAATATTGCCGAGTTTTTCTTTTAAACTCGTTAAAACGGAATTAAAAGATGGTCCACTTACAGCTCTTTTCCGACCGTAAAAACATGAAAATATTGCCAGGTTTTTTTTGTTTCAAATTCGATATTGGTTATAAAACTACGTGTCGTTGATCGCTTTTTTACTTTTTCAGATCAAGGGCACTAATGACGAAAAGTACTCCTTGGTCGTAAAAGATCAAGCGGTTCTCTCAAGTATTATTTTATACTTTTTCGGGCTTGGGAGACACAAACTTATGAAAAAGGTCAACCCTAGACTTTTCTTAAGTTTTTTCAGACTCTCGAAAATTGAAAAACACCGAGTTTCTCCTATATTGGACTCGTTAAAATTTCACAGTAAAGGACATGTTCAATTACAAATAGGAACGAACCACTCCTTCTTAGGGTTCTAATTTAAACTAATTTGGACTCATCCGAAGGATGAGCTTATAATCAAGCAAATGTTATCCTCCTCAAGCTTGTCAAAAATAAAGAGGTACTTGCCAGAAATGGTGGGGGAAAAGAGAGAAAAATGAGCTTGTTTGTCATACTTTGTAACCGCTCTTGAACACGACACTTTTATTCACCTGGGTTGGGAAATCCTTTACCTAAACAGTTGATCAAACCACATTGAAATTCTTCAGCCGGTTTCTGGGTATTAACTTTGGGTCAATTGTCGCCAAACCATTTGTTGTGTCGTTATGTGTTCAAGAGGTCACTGCCAATAAACCATTCATATGCAAAATATCTGTCATCCATCTTGACCATCCCTGAGTCAGTCCTTGCAACTAAATTTCTTCAACTTGATCTATGATTTCGTGTTGTGGGCTTGCCTATGACGGATCTCTTTCTATCGACTTCAGCTCATTATCTAGAAAGATGATCTAAAAATCGTCAGTACCTTGAGATCTGCATGCCTCAATGGCAGGTTTCTCGCCTTTGACGACAGGTTGCATCATTGACCTTCGATCAAAGGATTCCGTGACATGTTCGACATCAACACATTTATTCGCATCTCATGGATTGTACTGGGTACTTTGAGAGCCATTGACATCACTGGTGGTTTCTCTCACACTTGTTAACAGTTTACATCATTAACTGGTAATCAAGTGGTTTCTACCATGTTCGACATCAACACATTCATTCGCATGGATAGAATCGTACTGTTTCGGGACGTAGAAATGAAGACCCTAGATCTAGTTTCCACAATCCAGGCTGCGAGGAATTTTGTATTCATTATATAATGGACTATTCATAAACAGATGGCTGCGTCCATATTGTGTCCACATGAGTCTATACTTATGATGTTTTACAAGATCATTCCTGTATCAGAGCGGTAGTTAGTTTCCTAGTCGGTTTTGATCTGAGTATGGGAATGCCTACCTCAGCGATGATATGATCTCATATATATATCTTGCATTGAATGTTTTTACAGGTTCCAACCAGTCTCTCCACAAGATGATCCTCGAAATGATAAAGTACTTCACTCTTCCTAAATGATAAATGAAATCCTCATCTACTACAGACTTTGCACTTTAGGGGGCAATCTGTTACACAAAAATATCGTCACCATGATTATTTGCAGTCAGTGTGGGTCTATCATCACTTGTATTGTCCTCCTAAGCAAGTATCAGACCTCAGCTCTTCAAGTCAAGCTTTGAAAATGGGAGAAAGACATTAAAAATCAATGAAAATCTGGTTCCACACTTTCTATCACTGTCACCTGTGGTCCCGCACCTTCTGTTTACAAAAACTGCGGACCTGCCCGCTCTGTCCCTAAAGGTGTGGGTGCGGACCCCTGTGAAAGTCAAAAGGCGCAAGTTTTATCTTAAAAAACTCACTTTGGGTTAATTCTAGAGGATTCTAGAAGGAATTTTGACGTGGATTGTTCCCTCTGAGGTGGTTCATGCATCCCAAAAGAGAAGGAGCTAATCCCTTGATGAGTGGAGCTATCCCTTTGAAGTAGGGCTTTATCCCTTTGAAGGAGGACCTAGTAACCTCCCTCCATTGCACTATAAATTCAGGCATTGTGCTGGTTGCTAAGGAGGTTAGAACCTGAACATTCTTGAGGGTAAATGTTGGTGAAATCAAGACTTCCCAGTTGAGCTTAAGAGGAGAGATCACATACCTTTTTGGCTTCATTGGGGAGTGAGTGAAACTTATCAAAGTAGAAGAGACTTCTCGCTGGACCCTGGGAGGAGCTTGTACAGCATCAAGGCATAGGTTGTAAAGTTCTTATTCTTTTGAATTAATACAATCAAACTCATTTTTCTCAACAAGTATCTCATGTTATTTTTTTCATGGACTCCTTGACTTTCGTGTTAAATATGTTTTATGATATTGGCTTTTCAGGTGCTATTTAATTTGCTTGTCTTGTTTGTGTTTGCAGATTCACGACAAAGGAGCTCATTTGGATCGAAGGAGCGAGGGCATCCACAAACTTGCGTTGGACCTAAGGTAGGCCCTAAAAACAATTGTTTGCCATTGTTTATAAAAGCATATTTAGAGAAAGATAGTGTCTGGTTGGTTTGCTTCTCATTAGGTCTTCTTTAGATTCTAGGAAGGTCTATCTTGTCCGCAAGATCAACTTATTCTGTGTGACAAAATGGCAACTCCGCTGGAGAATTGATTGTTTTCCTTGTTTTTACTTTGACCTAAGAAACTATGTTTTTGTTTCTGTTTTTGGCTTGTTGTGTGTAAAATTGGGTAGAGTTTGTAGATCTAGGGTTATTTTTCGTTTTTCATAGCTTTGGGAGAGGACCGCACCCTAACCTTTTGACATAGTGCGTACCTATCTGCACCTTTGCTTTTAGCACAGAGCGGGACCGCACCTGTGTTAACTGTGGGCCTACAGACTTTGTCAAAATTTTGAAAAACCTAAGGTTTCCTCTATTAGTCCGCTTAGTTTTTCTTTAGAAATTTTTATCCACTGCCTAGACCTGCATATAACTTGTCAGAAGCTTTCATTAGATTGATTTCATTAGTGTTAGGGTTTTAGGTGAAATTCCTAGGAGTTTTGCTTGTTGGGCTTGTTTTTCATTTTGGTTGTGTAGTGGCTCTGAGCTTAGAAGCTGTAGGGACTTCACATCACCTTGGTGTCTACCAGCCTTCTTATGAGTCTGACCATTTATGAAATCTCCCCTTGTTGAGGAATCCACTTTGAGTTTTCTCTTTACAAAACTTCGAAAAGCTTGTGTTTAAAAGTTTGGATTTTCATTTTCAAAAAGAAAACAAAATTGGTTGTTCTTGACTGATTTGTGATTCTGCATAAATTGGTCCTTAGCTCATGTCTAGCTAAGTAAAACATCCTTAAAAAAGACATCTAGTAGGCTTTGACTTCAAATAGGTTTTTATAGTTTATAGATCTCAAAGTTAGTCATTTGCATAGTTTTGAGTGTTTTATAAATAAAATTAAAAAAAAAAAAAAAAAAAAACTCTTTTGGAAAAATTTTGTTTTTTGTAGTGGTTGAGTGCTTTGAAACGAAAAAGGGAAATTTTTGTGAAATAACTAGTTGTCTCGTTTTGAGTGCATTTCAAAGGACAAAAGCTCTTCTTTTAATTTGTTTCTTAAGAAGGATTTGTGTTTACAAAGTATTTGCATTCTCAAACTCTTTCTTAGTTTAGAAGTTCATCGAAGAGAAAAAGATTGTTTAAATCATCTTAGGTGCATTTTTAGTGATTTTGAGTCGAGTCTTCATACGACGAGTTTCATCTTCGTACCTTTTGACTTAAACAAAAACCAATAAAAAATAACGCTTAAAGTAAAATTCATCTAGTAACATTTTTATTTCTAGGGCTCTGATACACCAACTTAGCTTAGGCTAGTGTCTTGGAGTAGGAGAGTAATTAACTCTCCAAGATAGTAAAAACAAACAAGTAGTTGTATCTTGTGGTAGGGAAGAAATACAATTGTTGCATTTATGCTCTGGGAAAGCTCCTCTTAGAGGAGAAGCACGAGATCGTGTCCGAACCAGTGTGGGAATCAATCCTTCCTCATTGGGAACGACGCCAGATATTCACGTATTAAAAACGGTAAACCTCGGATTAACCATTGTCGAGGAGCCTGGGGTCACTTGTTGTTAAACCTTGGATTATGTCAAGGAGCCTTCAAGGGGATTGAGCTTGCTACTCTGCCCTTGCGTGCATATTGGATCGTAGACTGTTCCCCCAGATATATTTGTTTTAGTTGGTAACCTTAGTGGCCATATTCTTTAGGATTCTTCCTAAGGTGACAGTGGTGGGAAGATCCCACTGTACCTGGAGCAGACGTCGGCTAGACTCACTTGGATTTTCTGGGGGGTTCTCTTCACTTGAGACGGTTAAGTGGAGGAACTTGTGCCAGTCTATTCATTAAGCAGGTTGTCGGGGTAACTGTTCCAACCGCCATTTCTGTATTGAACTCTGCGACGTTGGATTTCATCACCAACTAGTGTTTTCAGTACGGAAAGTTACTGTTTGTGTGTGTTTGATCTCCTAGATTCTTTAGGCGTGTGATTCAAATTTGATTGGTTCTTTAGAGACTTTAGGTGGTTTTCATTGAGATTTTACTTTGTTTGCGTGTGAAGTAGTTAAAAGTTTTTAACCGTGGCTGAATTACCGAGGAAGTCCCGTAGACTTTTGGGCCAACCTCCTGAGGAAGTCCCGAGGCAGCTTGAAGGCTTGAAAGTTCTCGTAACTCCTAGAGACAGTAGAGTTGGGTCACCTGAAGAAGGAGAATCTTCTTTGATAGTACATCTTGATTTTCAAATGTTAGTGGCAGATTATAATCCACAGTCAGTGTCTGTTTCCGAAGTTACTGGTAGCTTTTCATCTACTAGTGATATAGGTGAGGAACCTGAAATATCCGAGCCTGAAAGTGAATTTGCTACTACTCTGACATCGGGGTTTGTTTCTCCAACTTCTAGTGGTCCTGGTTCACCTAGGGTAGAAAGAGTAATCACCCAAGATCTTCCTTTTGGACTTATTGCTATTGAAGAACTTGCTACTCCGGAAGAAGAAGTAGGCATCCCTATCCCTGAAAATCAACCTGTTATTGAGCTAAGGGAGCGTGAATCAATTTTTTACAGTCCACCTAGGAGCAGTACTTGGTATCTTTCTTTGACTAATTTCTTAGAAAACCCAGGGTTAAGTTTTTCACAACCTCGCGCTCCTTATCACCCAACACCTAGAGGTTATTATCCTCCATTAAATATGTCAGGACAGTCGTCCGTGTTTACTCAATTGCCTAAATCCTTTTTGTACGGCGGTCCTTCTGTTCCCTCTGGGTATCAGTCACTTTCTGGTACTTTTTCAGGACCATCTCCTCAACCCATTGAGCAAGGGTTATTAACTCGAAGCAATGGTACTAAGCCGTTGAGTGTAGAAGACATTCTCATGATGTCAGGTTCTATTCCCAATCCTCAACCTCAAGGTGGCCAGTTACCGCCTGGGGGGCAGCCTCAATTATCACCTGGGGGGCAACCTCAAGGTACCCAATTTGCATCTGGGGGGCAACCTCAAGGACAGTACATACCTACGAGATAGTACGTTCCTCAAGGTCAACCCCAGGTTCAATATGTACCCCAAGGTCAACCCCAGTATCAGTACGTGCCTCAAGGGTATCAACCCCAAGGGCAGTACTTGAACCAAGGTTTCCAACCACCCTCTAGTCAAACGTATGTTCAAGGAACGGGAAATGTACCTTTAAATTATCAATCCTACCCTCAACCCAGTTATGGTCCTCAATATTCTCAACTTGTTATGGGTCAGTACCCCGGAACGAATATAGTGTGGGATCCATCGCAAACTCAATAGGTGTTGCAGCCAAATGTACAGTTGTCATCTCAAACTGGACAACCCTTAGTTTCTGGTATACCCCAGCAACCAGTCCAGTCTAACATTCAAACTTCTGTACCTTCGGTAGTTTCTCAGTCTGGGCCTAGTACGCCTCGTACTCTACCTCAAACGACTGCTACAACTACCGCAACATCTGTTCAATCTACCCCACCTACTTTCGGAGTATCGACAGCTTCGGTTTCTACTGTTCCTGTATCTACTCCTCAGACATCTTTACCACCGTCTCGATCTACGATTCAAACTTCGGTTTAGATGCCTGTAGGACAACCTGGTTCAAGTACGGTTGTCACAAGTCAACCACAATTTACTTATCAACCGTACCAGGGACAGTACCAATTCTGTCCTACTGTGCAGCAGCCAGTCTATCAGTATCAACCATACCCTGGGTACACTTATCAACAACCTCAACAACCCCAGTACGGTCCGGTTAATCCTGTTTTTCCAGGAGGATACAATATCCCAAATGCAATTCCTATTCCTAGTTATCCCGGATATCCTCCTCTTGGGGCTGGTCTCATGACCCAGAGTTTTAGGGATCCTAATCGTCAGTTATTGTTTATCGCAACTTTGGACTTACTTGACTTGTTGCGCCTAACGAACGATCCCATTAATTATCTTCCGTTTTTGCCGCTAATGCCGAATAAGTTGCCCAGTGACATTCCTAAGTTCGAAGGTAAATCAGGAGAGGACCCGTCGAACCATGTGATGAATTACCACCTCTGGTGTGCATCTAACTCCATTTTAGATGATTCAATCCGTCTTAGACTTTTCCAGCGCACTGTAATTGGTCTCGCAGCCAAGTGGTACATTGAGTTACCGCGAGGCACTTTTTATAATTTTAGTCAGTTAGCTACCTCGTTTTTAACTCATTTTCAGTTGCTAGTCCGATATGACAATGGCATGGAATTGTTAACTTCGTTAAAACAATCGACATACACTTACATTTCAGATCATATTCATGAGTGGAGACGTCGACGGCGTTTAGTGAAGGTGTTTATTCCAGATCAGATCTTGGCCGAGTGGTTTGTAAAATCTTTGTTGCCAAAGATCACTGAAGATGTAGCTAAAGCCGGAGTTGTTACTGAGGAGCAAGTAATTGCTCAAGCACAGTACCTTGACTTGGTCTATACTCAGTCAGGTACGTTACACGAGAAAATCCCCGATCTTCCCAAGCAAAATCAAATCGCTACAGCTCCTTCGGGATCTCATGTCGCTGATGGTATGATCGGTACGGTTAACACTAAAAGTAAGAAGAAGTCTTCCAAGAATTCTTCTCCTTTCATAACCTTGCCTGATTCCCCAACAGAGATTCCTCTGCAGAGATTTCCACCGATATTCACGTTGTAGAGTCATCTACAGCCAAATCAAAATCCGGTGGGAAGAAGAAAGGAAAGAAGAAGAATAAAACGGACAAAAATTCAAAGGAGAAACCTGAAAAATTAGAATCCAATGATGAAAAGTGCAAACCTCGTTATCCTTGTCTCATTTGTGACGATGAAAATTTTACAAGAGACTGCCCTCATCGTGCAGAGGTTGCGAAGATTGTCAAAGGTTCCAAAACTCCTGTTGTTTTGAAGGATCCTTTTCCAGCTCAAGACAGTAAGATGATAGGTTCGTCCTTGAGTGCCAATGAAGAACCCATACTGATGATGTCCCATGTTAGGATTGCGACTCGATCGCAAGATTATGGTAGTAAAAGTCCTGTTGATGGTAAAGAAGCAGAATCTTCTCATTCTAATCCATCAACCTCAGCTCCCGGTTCCGATCCACTACAGATCGAGAAACCTAATCCAGACTTGGTAATCAAACCGTCAGCCAAGGGTATACTTCGAAAGTCAGCTTTCAATCCACATGCGAGAGCGGCTCAGAATTATAACATTGTTGAGGATTTAGCTGTTTCACCCTCAGCAATGTCGGCTTTGGAAGTGCTGCAATCATGTCCAGCACAACGTAAATTACTTTTGTCGGCTATAGGAGCTGTTGACGTTCAGGACTCGAACCTAATAATTTTCAATCTAGAAAATAGTACACTGCATTTGCCTCATCAAATGGCTTTCCAGATTCCAGTGATAGTAAAAAATAGGCCTATTCATCGGACTGTAATTGATGAGGGAGCCTCAACGTGTATTATTTCGATACAGTGTTGGAGATCACTTGGTTCTCCTTCGCTGAATCAATCCCCGACGATTCTAAAGGCCTTTGATGGCGTGGGTTTAATCCTTTTGGCATTCTACAGGATTTTCCTATAGGGGTTGAAGGAAAAACCGTTAGTCTAGATGTGGAGGTGGTTGATGCCCCTCTAGATTACAACCTTCTCTTGGGTCGAAGTTGGTCTTACTCTATGACAGTGGTCGTTTCATCGGTCTTTCGAGTAATAAAGTTTCCTCATAATGCAAAGATCATAACAATAGACCAGCTGGCTTACTTTTCATCTGACCCAGCCTCTTCTGAGAGTATTCAGCATGTCGGTAAAACGACTATCACATACAAGGATGTTGGAGTAGGACTAGTTAAAGGTGCCGATTTATTGGTAACTTTTCCTTTTCCTCCGATCAATGCACCGTATTCATTTGCAACCATTCATATGATCACATCAGACACCATTGTTTATGATGATCCTTTGATCATTCCTTCTGAATCTGAGATAGACTCATTTGGTGACGTTATGCCTTTGAGTCCATATGAAATTGCGTATGAGGCCGTGCAATCGTTTACCGACCCATCTTCAACCGAAATTGACTTCATGAATGTGGTCCATGAGGAATCACTTTTCACATCAAGCTCGGATTTAATCACATTTTCTGAACTTGTTCACTCTAATGAGCAAATTCATGAAATCCTATGTGTAGATGATTTACCATGGGAAGATCTCCATCACAGATCTTCGTTTTTACCCGAAAATGATCGTTTTGAAAATGATTTCTCATCAATTTTTATGACTGAATATGTCAAGGAATCTCAGAATCCAATGAAACATCCTGATTCCGAGTTAAATTTGGGAAACATCTCTCGAACTATTCCTATTGACATTTCGGTTAAGCCCGGAATTGTTGAGAACATTCATATAGGTGCCTCGTGTACAAATGACAAAATTCAAATATATAAGGCCATATTTCAAGAATTCTGTGACGTGTTTGCCTGGTCCTATGAGGAAATGCCAGGAATTGATCCCACGATTGTTGTTCATGAGATCAAGACTTACCCGGACGCTAAACCCGTCTGGCAATGTTTGCGTCAGATTCACCCAAGAAAAGCTGCTGCAATTAAAGCAGAAGTTGAAAAATTACTCAAAGCAGGTTTCACTTATCCGATCCCGTTAATGGATTGGGTATCGAATATTGTTCCAATTAACAAAAAGTAGGGAACAATAAGAATATGCATCGATTATAGGGACATTAATCGAGCCTGTCCAAAGGACAATTACCCAACTCCCTATATCGATCAAATCATTGATGATTGTGTTGGCAACGAAATATTCACCTTCATGGATGGTTTTTCCGGATACAATCAGGATCAATAAAATGGCTTATATTCTATCAGGATCAATTCTTATGCCATCTTTGGAGATTATATGGCCTAACAGTTTACCTTCATCTAGACTGAAAAATGAATTCTTAGGATTTAATGAAATACCATATTTTCTGCATTTTAAAAACACTTGTCTCAGATGATCTAAATGTTGTTGATCTGATTTAGAAAACATAGTAAGATCATCTAGATATATGACTAGAAAATCGTGAATGTCTTTTGCAAAAGCAATGTCCATTACTCTTTGGAAGGTTTCCCCTACATTCTTAAGTCCAAATGGCATTTTAACATATTTGAAAGTTCCCCATGGTGTTGTAAAAGCAGTCTTTTCCTGGTCGTCAGGATGGACTCGAATCTAGTTAAAGCCTGAGAACCCATCCAAAAGTGAAATCCTAGATGCACCTACTACCCTCTGTAAAATTTGGTCCATCTTAGGTAACGGGTTGTGGTCTTTCAAAGAAACCTTATTTAAATTCCTTAAATCGACACACAATCTAATTTCTCCTGTTTTCTTCCTAGTGGGTACTAAATTAGACACCCACTCTGAAAACCTAATAGGAGCAATTATCCCTGCTTCATACATTTGTTTGATTTCTTTTTCAATTAAGGAGAGTAGTACATGGTTAATTCTTTTAAGCTTTTGCTTGAATGGTTTTTTATTTTCCTTGAGGGGTATTGTATGTTGAACTACATAGGTTCCATAAGATTTCAGATCTTCATAGCTCCAGGCAAAAACATCCTGGAATTCTTTGATCAGTTCAACATATTTAATTTTTTTATCAGGGGGCAAAGTTTTGGATAATTTTATCATTTTCGGATTTTCTTCAGTTCCTATGTTACAGTCTTCAATGTCTGCTTTTGGAGGTTGCATTTTGGGTTTCTTTGGGATATCATTAAAATCAAAGAAATCTTCCAAAGGAGTTAATCCTTTGGGAAAATAATTGTCTTTTAAATTAATAACTTCATATTCTCCTCCGATAATCTCATCGATGTCTATTTCTTTAAGATCTTGCAATTTTTCATTGGTAAATTTTGTTGGGTGAAGCATTTGAGTTGCACTTTCTGCTGAAATGTCTGTTTCAATTTTATCTATTTGATCAACCTCACTAACAGTGTCCGTGTCTATATTAGTGCTAGAAAACTCTTCTTCTAGGGTCAAGAAATTGTTAATCTGAATATCATTGTCAAACACTTGCCAGTTCTTTACATTGTCAGGTATGGCTGGCCTGTGTCTAATCTCAGCTGTAAACTGATGATTGGGTTCAAATGGTAATTTACAAGTGCTGGAAAATGTTTCCAAGCTGTGAGCATGCAAATTATGTTTTCTTGGAATTTTGGCAAGCTATGTTTCCAGAAATGTATTGAGGATCTCAATCATTGTTCCTCTATAAGATCTTAATCTGGGATCATTTGTGAGGAAGTTCCCTTTTATCTGTTGAATGACTAAATCAGAGTCTCCCAAAACTGATACCCTGATTGCCCCTAAACTTTTGATCAATTTAAGTCCTAGCAACAGGGCTTCATATTCAGCCATATTATTGGTGCATCTAAAGTTTAATCTATAAGCATGCCCTTCAGCATGATCATTTTCTAGATTGTGTACCCAAATCCCTGCTCCTGCCCCTAATTTATTAACTAAACCATCAAATTCTAAGTACCAGAGAATTTCATGTTCATAATTGGTATTAGGAGTTTTAGTAATCTGCTTGATAGGAAGATATGTTTCTTTAGTTTCATCTAGTTTCTCTCGAGTGTCTGATATATCATTGTTCTCAAAAATTTCTTGAATTTGAACACTAGACTTTTCATTTATAATTTCTTCTTGTTCAAGTGCTAAAACCTTGACATCAGTTGGAGGATCAATTTCAACATTGTAGAGAATGAAGGAGTCCATGTCAGAGTGCATGGAGTAGATGGGAAAATTCTGGGGTTTCTCCTGGCTACTTACCACATATTTCATTAAAGTTTCTTGGTACAATCTCTTTGGTTGACCAAATACCGAAATAGTAGCATAGGACATGTCCAACTGTAAAGATCCTTGGAGCTTTGCACCCCAAGATCTAGACAACAACATGCCATATTTGGGTGGAATATCAGCTGCCACTATGTCCATTAAAATGGTCTTGGCGAGGTATTGAACTAATGATAAACATAAATCTTTGATCAATCCAAGACATCTAACCTGGCTTGAATCGAAAGAGAATAAGTCTTTGTATGGCCTGGTAATATCTAAGTCCAATTTCTCCATTACAGATTTAGGCATTAAGTTATGAGAAACACCAGAATCAAACATGGCATTATGAAGTATTTTATCATGAATGTTCAGACTTACATAGAAAGGAGGGACCCCTCCATCTACGGATTTTACGTTTACCTCAGGGCCAAAAATTAATTCAGGTTGATCATCAAAGACATTTATTGAATCTTTGTTCACCAAAATTTGGAGTGATATGCTAATTTTACCTCTGTATACATCATGTTTAGCCAATTCTGACAATGGAATGGTTATCTTTAATTTGCTATTTCAGTCTCAAGATTAAAAGGTCTCTTAGTTTGATTTTTTGTATTTCGGACAATGGGGTTCTCTTTTTCAACAATATTTTCTATGTTTTTCTCTTTTTCAAGAGTGGTGTTATGGGCTGAAGTTGCTTCCAAGTCAATTTCTAGAGGTTCTTCCACATTTCCTTTGGGAGGAGTGGAAGTGGAAGGTTGTCTGTTAGGTTGTTGATTGTCTGACACATCTTCAACTATTGGATTATTTGGGTTAGGACCTGTTCTAAGAAGGGTTTGTACAAGGGGGTTATTGATCTTAGCTTTGTTAGGTTGCTTGGTATCTTTCTATTTATTAGTCTCAGGGACATCTATTCTTCTGCTCCTCAGATTGTATTGCTTGTGGACTTCATAAATGGCTGTATCATATCCCTCCCTAAAATCAAATGATTCACCTGGTTGAGTTTGGAATTGTTTAAGAGTGTGAGCTTCTTGGTCCTCTTGGGTCAAGAAAACTTGTTGTTCATTATTGAGGCCCATTAAGTTAATTTGAGTGTCTTCTATTGGTTCATCAAAATTTGAGGCTTCAACATAATTTTCCTAGAATGGGGGCCTAATGTTTTGGTCAGACCCAGTCTTTCCAGTATTAAGGTTTTGGTTTTTCTTGAAATTTGGATTTCTCCCAGTGTTGCTCAGTTGACCATCCCAAGGGGATTTCCTCTCAATTGTTTCTACTCTATCACCAATTCTATCCATTCCTTTAATAATAGCATCTAATTTCTATTCAAAGGCATAAGGTTCTTCTTTGAAAGGTGTCCTCCTTTCAACTCTGGCTCGAGCTCGTTTAGAAATCAGGTTGGCCTCAAGGCTGATAGCTATACTCTGCATCTCTTCTAAGTCTCAAGGAGCTCTTTCCCTAAGTTGGTATGCCATATCAGAATCGAATGCATCAGGGAATTTGATCAAGGCCAAATCTGGAGGAGGTCTGAAATTTTGAGGAATAGCATTGTAGAAATTATTGAATCTAGTACAGTAATCTTTGACAGTTTCTTGGGTACCTCTTTTTAAGCCTTCATATTCTGACAAAATGTGGAGAGGATCTTTCTTCTTTTCCCATCTGTTCAAGAAGGTTTGATAAAGAGCTTGTGGGTCATTTATACTGTTTGCAGGGAGGGATCTAAACCATGTTCTAACATCTCCGGTTAAACTTTGAACAAATACTTTCATTCTAACATCATCAGCATCAACTTCATATATTTCAAAGTAATCTGTCATTTTTTAGTATGCTGTTGAGCTATATATGTGCATGTGCCATCAAAAGGAGTGATTTTACTTTGATAGTCTTGGGGCATAGCCCCTGGATTGGCAGGTAAGTTCAGAGGAGCATACCTGTTTTCCATGGTAGCAGGAATATATGTGACAACTGGTGCAGTAGGGACGACAATGGGAATATGGATCGTAGATGGAGGAGTGGAAGGGGTAGCTTGAGGTTGGGAGGTATGAGGTGCTGATGGTGAACTTGGAGAAGCGGTAGTAATCATAGAAAGATTTGGTATTTTTTCAGAGGTAAGCTCAGATGGGATGGAGTTCTGCAGATATCTATCAAGATGTGAGGTAACAACTTCAAGCTGCAAATTTATGGGATCTTGAACTGTGTGGGTTAACTGAGATTCCAAGAAGGTCACAAATGAAGAGCTTTCAAAATAGCTAGCAAAAGGTTCATTCTCATGGTGGACCCACCTCACAGGACAGGATTTTGATCTGAATAGAGGCCTAGAAATAGTAAAATTTTATTGGCTCTCTTGTCTTCTAAAAATCTTAGGAATTAGGTTAGGATTTCAAACACAGATGATGGGTTTGGGTCAAGATTTGATCTGGTGTAACGAATCCTTTCTGAAGCCAGGCTTCTAGGTGTATTATTGGTTTTTCTGTAAATGGGTTTGACCCTACAATTTTAACAGTTTCTTTAAGAGACTTTGGATATGGGAATTGTGAATTTTCTTACAGACTTATAAGAGAGGAACTGATCAAGTATTTGAAACCAACTGTCCAATATATAAGCTAGACCGGAGATCAAATGAAGTAGCATTCATTTACTTCTACCATTGCAAAGCAAAATTATTTCAAAGGCTACCTGGCTAACTTCAGGCTCTGTCTGTAAATTATAAAGTAGATAGCAGTAACAAACAAACAAAAAAAAATGATATCTAACAAACAAATTATTCAGGGTCCCCAGCAGAGTCGCCAATATGTTATCACTCAGGTTGTTCCCAAAAGTTGTAAGAAAGGGAATACGGTCGAGGTAACCACAAACCAATCTTTTAGATACAGATTCTAGCCAATCTGCATCCAGAGAGGGCTCTCTCTTTATTATTTATCTTTGTTTTGAAATGTGTTAGGCTACTTATGAAGTTCAAGGGTTTTGTTTTGGGTTTGGATGGTGAGATTCAATAGAACAGTGAGGCAAAATGAATAGTTCAGTCCATTGGGCATGATGGAGTCAACGAAGGATGGCTTTCTGGATTTGGTTTCTTAACAGGGGATGACATCACAGAGCAAGGTAGTCAAACATGGAACAAATTAAGGCTGAAATCAGATGGAATGGACTCAAATGGGTGAAGGGCAGTTAAGAATCCTTCAACATATTGAAAGAGGGAAAAAGGATGATTACTGTTAAGGAGCAGTTAAGAATTCCTTAGCAAATAGTCAATATGCGAGAATCAAGAAACATGAGAAATTAAGAATTCACTGTTATACAAGTTTTGAAGAAAAACAAAGAATAATAAAGACTGAAAACAGAGTGCAGTTTAAGAAAATTCTGAATTAATCCTTTTCTTTACTATTCAGATTATGAAACACAGATGATATAGGAAACAAGAAAAATATAAAACATGAGATATAGGGGAATTATTGATCCGGAGTTTGATTCAAGAATTTGGTAACAAGTCCTCTGCATCAATTCCTCATCCAGTGAGCCCAACAATAGTTGATTCCAACAACTCTCTATTCTAAAAACTCAATATTACAGCAAAATCTAGGAATGCCCACCAACCCCAAGTAATTCACTTGGGGGGGTATTTATACAAAATATGTTACAAAATATCCCATGGAGATAATATCTAGTGATGACTAATCCCTTTTTTACAAAAGAAAGAGACAAATAGTCCAAAACAGGGAGAAGATAAACTATTGCTGTGTTGGCTGCTCCATCTTTGTCGGATGTGTTGGAGGTAGGTTCTGCCAGTCGGTTTACAGTTGTCTTCCACTGATACTCTGTGCTGGCTATTATGTCTTTGTCAGACATTCTTTGACCCTGATCAGATACATTTCGACCCGCTTGACCCTCATTTATCTATGTTTATCTTATCTTGGAAAAATAGGTCGAAATCTATGTTTTACCGAAGAGAAATTTACAAAATTTCTAACATATCTTGCCACCATTTCTGCTCTGGAAATTTAGGCCTCTGAAGTTTTCTGAGAGTTTCATCAGTCTCTGTATATTTGAAGAAATTAGGCTGAATGGCGAATAGATGCTTCACCTCGTGCTCGATGTAGAATAAATTCTCTAAGTTGTCATAGAGAACTCGACCAGATGGAAGGGCTTTGACTCCCGATGCACTTGATGATGCGCTAGTTTGATTGCTAACGTACTTATTTAATTTATCAACATAATCAATGTGTTTCATTAACTTATCACTGATGACCAAAGGGCTTGGTAGCCCTTTACTCATCAAAACTGTGAATTTCTCCATAAAGGCATTAATTTCTACTTGCATATCTTGGCACCTTCTATCTAAGTTCTGCATTAAAGTTCTCTTGGTTAGAACCCTTTTGATTTCCAGAATGGTGTCTGTCCTGTCTGGAATGCCAATTTTCTCTAGTTGTTCTACATTGTGGGTGTTCGAAAAATGTATTAGCCGATTAGCTTCCTCTGGCATTTTGCTCAACTGTACTCTTATCTGTTGAATTACCTCATTGGTTGTATTTATTAAGCCGATATGCTCATAGATCACTTGGATAGATGGCCATATTTCATTTATAGACTGGGTGATATTTTCCCAAAGGATTTTTCTTATCTCTGCTAAGGGCTTATCAAATCTGAGCTCTTGTTCTAATTTTTTGACTTTACTTTCTAAGGCTTTAATCTCCTTGGTTTTCTCCACAACATCGATTTTGGAAATATCATAATTTCTCTCTACCTTAGCCAATTGGTCTTTTACCAGTTTCAACTCTGACACTTGTAGTTTTAGTTATTCCATGGCCTTTATCAATTCTTATGAGCTCATATTAGTACTGTTGCCTGGTGCTACTCTTGCTGATGATGTACCTGTGATTACCTCTGTTGTGACTGCTAGGACATTTGGGGCCAATGTTGATCCAGTTGTTGAGGGGACTGTAGTTGTGACTATAGGGATCACCTCAGGTGGCTGGGAGGTCGACTCTCCCTGCTTCTCTTTTAGTGCTTTTTCTAGTGCCTGCTCTGTATCGGTTAATCTTTCATTGAGTTTCATGAGCAGGTCCATCATGTCTTCCTTTGATTTCTGCTCTATAATTTCTACAGTCTAAGGGTGCCTTGAAGGAGGTAGCTTCAGCTGTTTCCTCAAGGTAGTAATGTCCTCTTCTTTCTTTTTGATTAGTGCCTTTATGCCTTTAGAATCTTTGGGGTCATGTCCTAGTTCCATAATGATCTCTTCCAACGATTTGATTCTGTTATCCTTGGCCAGAGAAGAGGATTTTTCCAAATGTAGTTGAGTTGTTGTATTGTCCAGGGAGTTTTGCAACTGGTGGGCCAACATTGCTTTGTCAGCCAGTGTAGAATAAACCATTTCTCCAGTCTGCTTATGAAGTTCAATTTGGTCCATTGGATGAATGTCTTTGGCTAGGACCTCCAAGTTTGTTCTGATGTAATCTGCTGCCGATTGGGGTTGTTGTACCTTTGGCTTAAAATAACTCATTAACATTTTGCCTTCTTTAATGTCATAGGCAGACATTAATCTTTGTTGGTTCGAGGGGCCATCTTCAAATATTGGCTGTACATTTTAATCCTCACAAGATCGTTTTTAGCCTTAATTTCTATGAAAGTTTGTTTAATGTTAGAGGCCTGTTTTCTTTGTGGCCTGGTAGATGATACTTCAACACTATGTTATTTTTCTAGCTCCTACCTATGTGAGTGAGTTGATGTTTCTACCACTAGGGAAGTCTGCTAGCTGACTACCCTTTCCATCCTCTGGACATCTGTGGTTTCTTCAATAATTTCATCTTCTGATGGAAGATTCAATCTTTTCCTCTTTGCACCTGGTTGTTCTACAGGTCCACCTGTGAGTGGAGTGGCTTGTCTATCTCTCTTCCTGTTTCTTTCCTCATTTAGAGGAGTTTGCAATGCTAGAATTCCCGCTGCTTTAGTTTGGGCTGGAGGAATTTGTTCTTGTTGATATGTCATTGCAGACTACTCTGTGTTTGCCACTTCTTTTCCCTTTGAAGTTCTTGTAACTGGTGTACTGGTTTCCTGTACAGGCTGCTAAGAAGTTCTAGCAGAGGATGTACCAACTCCTGATTGTTGAGGCAGCTTGAAAGATAGCTATCCAAAAGAGTCCAGGTCAAGGTTTTTTTTTCAGAATCTTTCATGGCATTTTCCATCTTTTATTGCTCACTAACTTCTTCTACTAAAGTCCCTTCTACCCATTCCTCCTCATTTGCAAACTGTTCAATTTCTGGGATCTTATGATGTATATAAACTTACAGCCTGTTTCTTACCCTTCTATCACTTATGAAACTATATGGGTCATATGGCACCCACCGAAAACTCTTCTTCAATCTAAGGTGTTCTTCTAATATCTTCTCAGCATATTTCCATGCATCCCTAGAATTGATGACATAAGGGCCTAACTGGTTTTTGATCCTTAGTTGAGCTTTCTTCTTTGCATTACAAAAGTGGGTTAAGTCTGCATTGATGATCTACCTGAAATATTCTAGTGCAAATAACCTCATGGGCACATATCTAGGCAACTTGAAAGGGCAAAGTTCACATCCATACATTCTGATTTCTGTGTGATTCTGGTACAGGTACCAGTCACCTATCCTGTACTGTTTAGAAAGCTGCAAAATCTTCTTCATGTCACCAGTGATCCTAGGAGGAGGAGCTCCTATCAACAGAGTGGAGGCTGGGTGTACAAATAAGTCAATGAATTCACTATAGGTATAAGGGGATTCACAGGTGTTATGGAAGACAGAGATCCAAAAGATCACAGACCTCTGATTTCCTTTTGAGTCTAATTTCCTGATGGGAAATGGGAAGCTGTATGGCTGATAATATAACAACAGATGATATATAAAAGATGTGTATTTGAAGACTCCTTCTCTATCTAAATTTATAAATTAATCATGGATTTTGTTGGCAATAAAAGTGGCATAGTCATACTTGACAGCAGGGGGTTGTCCTGGAGTAAAGATTGATAATAGAACCAAGGTGATATCATCCACATATTCACTAGACCTAAATCCCAAGATCAATGATATCATGTCAACAACAAGTCTACCAGTTTCAATAAAAAAGGCTTGCAGATAAGGAGGAGGACCTTTAGGTTGGTGCGTTGGTATCATGAACATCTGAGCAATGCGAGTTATCTCTGATTTGGGTAATTGAGATGCTTGTTCAAGTAAAAAACCCATGGAAAGATGAGCAATGGGTTCAGTGGAATGGAATTGTATCATCTCATTGATGGATTCAGCAGTTATTGAAAAAAGGACAGTTTGGGAAGGAGACACAACTACTCTATGGACAGGGTCATAATTGGCACATCATTGGTGAATGATGTCTGGGAAAACATGGACTAAGGGAAGGAAGTACATGGGAAGGTTTGATTCCCACAGTCCAAAAATATCAAGGTTTCTTAGATAACTATCCCTAATTTGGCAAAAGGTCTGAAGATGATTCCTGTCACCAAATAAGTATTTTATTTGGAAATCTTTGTCGACCAAGGGTAGATAATTTAGGTCTTTATGAGGTGCATTCATGGGCGCGACATTCAAGGCTATGGGGGATTCCATGTTTGGTTCTTGTGTATTCAACCTGGAATTTTGGCTTTTGTGGAAATAATGAACTAAACAGCAGGTTTGGGGGTCTTCTTATGGTAGCTTCAGAATGATTTTAACTTGAATTCGGCTCTTTGAGGTAAAATTCTCAGTGGAAAAACTGAAATTACAGGTTTGTGAAGTGAATTGGGTAAATACCTGTATTTAAGAGGCAAACCATGTAATTCGCAGGTTGAACGACGAACTTCAAAGCGCGGCGCTGGAATTTCTTGGCCGGGTGGTGGACTGGACGTATTTTGCATGGAGCATAGTCTGCAGTGAATAAGGGTGAAAATGACATTTTCTCGTCAATTTAACGAAATTTGGTTTGGTGGGGCTTTTTTGGCATTTATTGGGCGGATGACGTCAAAGCGATGGGACATCTTGTCATTTAGCGGAGGGTGGTAAACGGTTTACCCCGCACCGCTTATGGGCTTAGGCGGTTTCGGGTGGAGGGGTAGCAAACATGCCGGGCGGTCGACACATGGATCCGGTACGGGTGCAATACCACCATTTTCCCGTGGCTTAACATTAGGAAGATGGAGGGCTAGAAAAATGGATCTCAGTCATTGGATGTAGAGTGGCTGATCAGACAGCTGGCACTTTATGAACAAGGCAGGGAGTTTAACGCGCGGGGGATGCATTTAAACAGTGTTTTTATAATGGTTTCGGGGTGATTTTTATTGGTCGTCGGGGTTGATTTAAGTTAGGTTATTAATTAACCAAATGTTAATTAATCTCGAGGCTTTTCACGGTGGAAAGGGTTATTTGACAAGTTTCAATTAACCTTGTAAATTCCCAAAAAGCATTTATGGTTATATATTAACCGGGGTGGGGAATATGTATTATTTGGGGGTTTTTACAATATAAACATAGTACGAGAAAGGGTTAAATTTACATGGGATTTAATATAATAAAGTTAATTGTTAATATGGTTTCGAAGAATAGAAAAGCGCTAAGTTATAATGTTACAAAACTTAGGCAAAAAGGGAAAAACAGGGGTTTATAGAAGAAATAAGGTGAATTCTCCTAAGTAAAAACAGGGTTTTACTTTAAGCAATGCTTATGAAATGAGATAAGTGGTTTAGAGGGTATTTAAGCAGATCCTAATATCTCTGGACAAATTTAGTAAATTATTAGGGAAAATAAGAAGGGGAGTTAGTCATGCCTCGCTTGATCTGCATCCAAATATTTGCCATGGTATTTGTGATAACAGTAAGATGAACATCTTGAGAGACAAAATCAATCACCTGTATGCTTCTGCAACACCAGTCTACATACCCAGCTTACTTTGCCTATCATATTTTCTTCTTTTTCTATGGTTGCATTTAGACTAGCAAACCCTTTTCAACTTTTCTTTTCTTTACATTGTAAGCCTATCTAAATCTGCACTTATTTCTTCCAATGGCTCAGATTAAACTATTGATCTCTTTTGCTTCTCTACCTATCTACTTATCTGCCAAGTTTAAACAGTTTGGACAAATTTTTATTCTCTATCTCTAAAATAGGAAATTCAAACATGAATTGGCCGAGATTAAGTTGTTCGGCCATTCATCAATTGTGGCAAAAAAGTTCAACAAGTTGTACATGATGCTTTATTTACAGAAAATGAAAAAGTAGTGGCATTTGGACTTGCACACTTTCCTGGTCTTTTTTATTTGGGGTTGATTTCTTTTCATTTTTTCTTTTGACCATTTATTTTTTTTACCCTTTGATTTTTCTTTTAGGACATACCCTCTTTACATTTTTTCAAATTTTTTGATTCTTTTACAATATGGAAAACCTTTGCAACCAGAAAATCTATGAACATATTACAGAGCTCATCAATGTCAATCATGAAATATGATACCTATTGATATAGGAGCATAATAGGTTCTATGCACAACATACATATATACGGACGGGTGTTGGAACATCAATGCTTCAATCAACTGTAGGTTGTCAAGTCAAGTTCAACAATATCTCTTCCACGGGGGCTTCACTTGGGGAGCAATACCATACCACATGGGTTCATATTGGGGGGTATTTATTAAGGAAAAAATGACATAATATATTGGGGGATATATAGGGGGGAGAGGGTTTTTATATTAGTAGCTATAAAAAATGGAGTCCAAAGTTATGAAAAAAATATAAAGCGGTATAAAAAATGTTAACAAAAAAATGGATACCTACAATATCTAATGAAAATAGGGGTCTTTAAATTGGGAATGTTTATTGGATTTATATTGGTAGGGGTATTGTTTAATATGCCATGAACATACATGATATGTGAGAGGTTCATTGAGTGAAGCCCCTATGATCTCTTCACAACTTCTTGAAATTCAATCGGAGTGTCCAAGGATTTGCATTTCCACTTTCCAAAAACTCTTCAATACCTTAATGGTATAGATTTTTCTTTTCCAAACTTCAAAAATTGATTCATCATGCCATTATTCATTATTTAGAGCTTCAGAAGACAACTCCCTCTTACTTTGATCATCAAAGGCTCATTACCTATCAAGAATAGATCATCAGTATATAAAAAGCAAAATCAAAGTCATACCTTGGACCACTTTTAAAGCAGAGCTTTGGATCGACATATCATCATGGTTTCACCAGATAACCGTCAATACAGACATACTAGGTTTGAGGAGCTTTATTCATACAATGTTTTCTAAAAATATAACACTTTACGAAACCAATATGCTCATCCTTACATAAATCAATATTGTGAAATCAAATCAACTAAGTCAGCTTATGAAAGTTTGGAAGCCAGATCAGAACTAATATCAAAATCATTAATATCACAAATTCTTTTGACTAGGTGACAAGTATATCTCACATCAAGTTCTGACTTCATCTATTGTCATGCCAAAAAAAATCATTTACCAAGCAATATCAAACCAAACTTCATTAATTCATCCTCATGATTATAAAATAAATCATTTATGTCACTAGACATAAATGCATACACCAAGGATAAGTCATGTAGGTTCCATCCATTTATTGTGAGATTACTTCATATTGAATCAGAATTTTTTATACTTCAACCATTATGCTAAAGACAATGAGTCTTGTTGTCCCTTAAAAACCAATTTCTTGGCTGTGTCGAAATTGTGCTTAAGACATTAAAGTTTATTATTCTTGTCACTTATTTGTTTGATGTATCCTTAAGTGAAGGGCCAGAAGGACCTGACTTTTAACCCTTAATACTTAGGTGATATGAAAGTCTCAGAATGCCATATGATTGCTGAATATAAATGTTGAGTGAAGAATGCTTTGAGAAGTTAGAGACAATATTCTATTTTTCACGGAAACTATTATCTGTAATGCTTTGCGAAGTTAAATACAATATGTTGTTTTTAACAGAAACTAATATCTGTAACTTAGAAGAAATGTAGAAGTAGGAACTTTAAGTACAGGAGCACTCTTTTAAGGAATTTTAACTTCATTCACATAAGTAAACAAAGATCTACAGCTTCATTACCATACTTAAAGAAAGGAAGATACATGATGACACATAACAGAGAAATTACAAATCATACCCAACAATGTAAGGAAAACTCCTTATTCTTTCATTAATCGTCAGCCTTATCAAGAATACCATAGCCTAGTCTCCGGGTTCTTCAAAATTTGAACCCTGTTTCTATAATTTTGCCTCTTTTTATACATCATGGGACAGTTGGTAATCACCAAAACTGTCAAACTGCTTAACTATCTCCTAACTGTCTACAGTAAAATTCATTACAGAATATTACATTGATGGGTAAAAGGCACCTCATTCTTCTCAAGAAAACAAAATAAAAAGAAGTTGTTAGAGTCGCTCTAGTAGCCCTCCACCAGAGATCAAAAGCTCTTTGCATTTCATAGTTAGGTGTCTCATCAGTGTGATCGTGTTGCATTCCGTTAGGCATGCCATAATCTCGGTGGAAGGAGTTTATGTCGTTATTCCCCTCTTATTTGGCACTGCTGGTTCAAGTTTGTTCAAATAAATAAAGTCCTCAAAGGGTCATTCATTTTGCTTTAAGTTTTTAGGTTGTAGGTCTAGGGTTGAGTCTAATTGTGTCTTGAGAGGTCATCAAGGACCAGCAGGCTAGAGGGATGTCCTTCATTAAACATTTCTCATCATTGTACAGCTAAATTTTTACCTTGTTCTCAAAAAATCTGTTTTTGAAAACAAGGTCATTATCTCATTTTTGTAAAAATTATCAAAATTTCTAATTCTTCAAATGTCGAAGTGCAGCCTTGGTCTCCTTTGCCAAAGCATCCCAGAAGCTATCCCTATAAAAAAATTCAGAAGAAATCATCATTTCAACCAATTTTTCAAAGAAATGAAATTAAAGGTCAGAGCCAATTAAAGCAAAAAGTGTCAACATTCAAACATTACAAAGTGGGTTTTGGGCAAGTAAAAAATTAAAAGGAAGCCTATAAAAGCATGCCATCCCTCATTGGTAATTCATTTGCCTCTCAACACTCCAAGAGAATAGTTGTCAAGTCGATTTCAAAGTTCATTGGGCGAATTGAGCAGTTGCAGCAGCGCGCTACGCATCAGAGGAGGCGCGCTACGCATCAACGCACATTTTCCAGTTCAAATTAACTCAAGCGCTACGCGTTGAAGGTGCGCTACCCATCAGGCTGGGTGCGCTACGCGTTGAGTTTCTTGCTCAGGAAATCGCCAACAAACCATCAAAGCTACTTCTCTCTCCAAATTTTTTCAGGTAGGCCTCTAATCCATGGTGGTTTTGGTTTGGCTAAGATGAATGAGCAATGAAAATGCAAAAATGACATGCTAATATGGAGTAAAACCCTACCTTGCTGTATCAAATATTAAAATTGCAAATGTGCTAGGGTTTCATTGAAATTTGCTGCCCAAGGTTACCCATTTTCCCATTCCTCTTTCCCCATATTTTCCTCACCATTTTCCTTGACATTTTCCATGCAAATCATATAATTTCCCTACTAAAAATCATTAAAATCCCCAAACCCTACTAATTCCTAAAATCCTATGTAAATTTCCTAAACCCCACTTCCCATTACAATCCTACAAATTATGATTGTATATGTTCCATGTTCCTTTCCTAAAATTTCATTTCACATTTGTTTTCCCTAATCCCCTCAATTTTCCCTTTTCCCTAACATTTCCCATGTGTGTTTGTCCCCTTGGTAACATCATTTAAACAAGTCAAAACAGCAGTTCATTGGGTGCACAGTCAGCATTATTTTTCAGTCACTTGCCTCCAAAACCATGTCAAAAACCGAAACAGATTATGAGCAAAGTGATGACTGTGAATCAACACCAGAGGTAGAGGTGCGAGGCATCACAGGGGTGGTAAGGGTGGTCAGCATGTCAGGGAGGAACCCACCTCTTTGGCTTATCTACAAGCTTGTCCACTTGCAGTGTCATGTTTCCGATATCTATCATGCTATGAATATTGTGAGAGAATCTCCCAAATTCAACACCACAAGGAATTGGCCCGCTTGTTTGTCCTACATTTGCACAATGGGCATGTGAATCTTGCAGGAGTGGACTTCACATTGTCACCTGAGATTGTTGCTCAAGCAACAGGGATACCCAATATTGGAGAAGAATGGAACAAGCGCCAGCAGTTGGACAGATTTCATTATGATCCATATATCAAACCTGCATATATGAGGTACCTAACTGGTGTTTTTCCCTTCAGATTCTTAAGAGACGAGTATGCACCTTTGATGAGGATCATCATTCGCTATTTCACTTGTGAGGGCAGATTTTCACGTTTGTATTCGTACCATATCCGTTTGTTGATGCATTTCACACGGGTATGAATGATGAACATTCCATTCTTCATGTGCCGAAATATAGAGAGGATGGTGCCCTTGGTGCAAAGAAAGAGCCCAGCACAGCAACACAAGAGCATCTATCATTATGCACTGATCAAGATTGTGGTCATGCATCAGTTGGCACAAAAAGGTATTCCATGGGAGGATTTCATTTCTTGTGACTTGTTCACAGTGCCACAGCCACCTCCTGAGGTTGTCCGTGATGAGGGAGGGCCTTCACATCAGTTTGATATTCCAGAGCCCGAGCATGTCAGCACTCCTCCTTATGTTACATATCAGAGAGGCCACAGGGTCTTATTTGCATCTGCACGGCGAGTATTATCTCCACATCAGGTGGAAGGGGTCTCGCCTTCTTCATCAGCACAGCGAGTGTTATCTCCACATCAGGTGGAAGGGGCCTCGCTTTTGACAGCAGCACAGGTACTAGAGAGAGGCAAGCAGCCCAAGATTGATGAGGGGCCATCAGGTGTTCCAGGCATAGATGTTGTTGACCTTGATATCATTTCTCCTAGCCTAGAGTCAGAGGAGATCATCCAGCAGCTAAGAGCTGAAAATGACTTGTTGCAGCAAAAATTGGAGATGGAAAATTGGACAATTACTTATTTGGAGCAGCGCAACAAGCAATTAGAGGATGAACACTCTCTTGATGAGTTGCGGAGGATCCGAGAAGACCGGAAATTGGCTCGCAAGAGACCCGGTGATTTGACACCTAAGGAGCAAAGCTCTATGCTCATTCAGGTGAACACACATCTAGAGAGGTTGATAGCAAAGGCAAACAGGGACAAAGAC
Organism: Pinus tabuliformis; assembly: GCA_031772625.1. NCBI lineage: Eukaryota > Viridiplantae > Streptophyta > Pinopsida > Pinales > Pinaceae > Pinus > Pinus tabuliformis. The sequence goes on along the minus strand of CM062818.1, from coordinate 1,019,340,021 downwards.
ATGCTCTGACACATGAAGAATCACTATTGGGCTCGAATGCATGTGTGTAAAGCAAGAATGAAGGTGCTCAAAGGACAGTTGGCCAAGGCACTAAAACGGAGGAAAAGGCCCGATCCCCTTCAAATTTTGGCTGAGGCTACCTTGAAGGAGCATGGTGCTCAATGATGCACTTCCAGCTCAAATTTCAGGAAATTTTGAGCAATTTTGGTCAATTTTGACTTTTTTGTGCCACACACAGGTTTTTGCTCTCAACGCGTAGCACGCCGCGTGCTACCCTGAAGATGGGCAAGTCAATTCCTCAAAAACTCAGCATTTTTAAATTTTTCATGACAAATTACACTTGCTCAGCAATTACCAAGACATTTCATCAAGTTTTGAGCCCTCAGAAGGTCAAAAAAACATGCAAAAAATGACTTTCTGCCACTTTTTGGACACACAGGGAGCAGTCTTGGGAGATTGCAATTTTGGAGGGGAAAATGACCACCAAATTGAGAAATTCCACTTGGGCGGGTAAGTAGACATCTAGACCTTTCCAACAAGCCTACTTTTGCGTCATTTGGATGCCGGGAAGTTCCTCAAAAGTTGGCTCAAATGCGCGCTACGCGTTGAGGATTGGGGCGCTACGCATCAGGGAAGTTTGCCAGATTTTCACCTACAGCTCAGCAAAACGCAAATTTGAATAGTTTTGACTTTTTGGAGTGGTTTTTCATCCTCCTTGATGTAATTGATGTAATTTTATGATGTCATGGCACTTATTTATCTCTTCTAGAAGATTCATTCATAAAAATTCAAAAATTTAATGAATGAATTGGTTTCCTAGCTTATAGAGGCAAGTTGTTTTGATTGCCTAGATTGTAGTGCTCAGTTTAGAATTGGTTGAAACAGCTCCTAGGATGATGAGCTCGACCCCTAGAGGCAAGGAAAGGTGTTAGCTTGCCTATATTATGTATTTTCTTAGTCATTTTCATGGTTGGACTCTGGAGGGATTAGCTTCTATTGTATTACACTTTGTATCTTTGCAATTTTGGCAAAGGAAAGACTAGGGTTTTGCAGCACTATTTGGGATTCCTGTGGTTATTTGTGTTGATGGTGTGTTTCTCTCTTGTACTTGTAAGTGTGTTATGTGTATCGTTTTCCAACTTCTCTTTTCTGCACATTAAGTAAATGAAGTGTTAAGGTAGAATTCATAATTTATATGCTCTGCCTTTAAGTTTGTTTAATATCTATGTTTTCCTCTGTCTAAAGAGAACTCTCGATGGTTTCTTGTTCTCTTTAGCTCCTCACCGGTCATTCCTATCCATTCACTTAAATCAAAGGCATCAAGACAATCTCCTACCTTGCCCCAAAAAGACCTCTGCAAAAGCTGTGTCCCATCCCCGCACCCAAAATTGCTCTCCCCCCGTTTTCCACCAAAACCCTAAAAGTCTGAAATCAAACCTTCTCAATCAGTTTACTAGCCTAAAATCAGTGTTCTTATTGGTCATCTCCGCCCTTTGAAGATATTTTGTCGAGATAGACCCGGAGAGATCCCTCTCCTGCCCTGTAGGGCTAGCTACGAGGCTAAGTGGTTTGATGTTGCCTTGGATTTTGTCTTTTTCAGCCTGAGGCCAAATTCAAGCGCTAACAGAAGTAACAGAAATTAGAATATTATTGGTGATGGTTGCTCGATGTTCGACTCTGTGGCTTGAGTATCTGCAATTTGTAATCTTGTAGATGTCCTGATGACAGCGAAATTTCTTTAACACAACAAAGCTACATCTTTACAAAATTATGTGCATGGACATGTGGGTTATGGGCCCACGTATATATCAAAAATGCTCTGATTAGTGTAAACACAAAGAAACCCTTATGGCCCACGTATATACCAAAAGTGTTCTGATTGGCTAAAGCACAAAGAAACCCGACCAATCACCTTTCCTTTGGAGTTTTAGTCATCCGCCTTTTAGTTATTCTGCTAAAACAACATAATTGGTTGATTTATGCGGAATATGGAAAACCTTCAGTTACCACGGAACCGAAAGGAAACAAGACTCTGGTTCATAATCTCATCATGTCTGCCTTTTCCACAAACCTTTGCCTTCCCCATGGAACCAAAAAGAAACATAACTGCAGTTCAAAGACTTCTCAGGTCAAAAATTTATAATAAAACTCGTGCACTTTTTGATGCGATATCCGTTGGATCTCATCCCTTCCTGATGAGCAACTGTGATTGATTCAAATTTCAATAGATTAAATCACATTCCATAAACCATCACGTCCATTTTCTGGATTAAACCTCGTCCTTGTTAACCACGCGATTACCATTGGATCTGAATTCTTCAAGCAGACGCCCTGATTAACTAAGGTTTTAACTTGATTTTATAACTTCTTGCATCCGATTTTAGAGTAAACCTCATCCTTGTTAACCATGCAATTATCGTTAGATCTGTTGCCTGTTGATCAGATAGCTCAGATCGTCTCCTAGGTTTCTCACGTTCAAATTCCATCAATAATATAAATTAAATCATTTCTTTCGGATTTCCATTAGAACATAATATTTGATTTTTTTTTTCGTTTTTGTGATAAACTGAAAATAAAATTAAAATGACAATGGATGTTACAACATCTGGCTCCACCTGGGAATAGTGCTTTTAACACAGAAGCACTAAGAACCACAGATCAGTGCCTTCACCTTGGGCATGGAGTCACATATTTCTTAGTCAAATTAAATTCTATGGAATTTGTACAATGAATTCACTCCATTATCTACAATGACAAGATGCTTGTGCTTTAGAACTGGAAATAATGTCTGAAGTATTTCCCATTGACAGGCAGCTGTAAAGTTTCACCATTAAGATTCTCCAAGAAGAATGTATTATTTGCCCTTGCTTCTATGATCCTAAATGGGCCATACTAGAGAGGATCAAACTTCCCCATGTTTTCCCTCATCTTCTCTTCTATTATCCCACCTTAATAATAAGTCTCCAACTTTAAAATCAATTCCCTTGGCCTTTCTGTCAAAAATACCCTTCATCTTTGATTGATACATAATAAAATTATCTCTTACCTTATCCCTGCTTTCACCCAACTCCACTACCTTATGCATCCTTCTTATCAAAGCATTGGGCTCTTCTTTTGCCTCCTGAACCATTGCAATCATAGGCTTCACAAGATGACTAGGGAACGGAGCTTGAGTTCCATACACTAAATCAAAAGGTGATTTTCCTGTAGACCTTCTTGTAGTTACTTGGACAACCCATAGAGCAAACTTTAACTATCCTAGTCTTTCTAATTCTCTGCAATAGTTTTCTTAAGAATTATCATCAATGTTTTGTTAGTGGATTCAGCCAATCCATTTCCCTGTGGATGATAAGTTATTGAATGAGATAAAATATCATTATACTTCTGACAAAAAGAAACAAAATTACTTGAACTGAACACTTGAGCATTGTCTGTTATGATTTTAATAAGGCATCGAAATCTGCTGAAAATATTTTCCTCTAAAAACTTCATCACCACCTGGTCATTTTCCCTTTTAGTAGGTATAGCTTCTACCCACTTGGTGAAATAATCAGCAGTTGTAAGAACCCACTTGTGTTGTCCACTTGAATGTGGGTTAATTTCTCCAACAAAATCTAGTCCCCATTATCAGAATGGTTCTTCTATGAAGACTGGGATCAAAGGCAAGGGAGCAAACCTCTTCTTCTCAGCAAAAAACTAACACTTTTGACAGCTTATGACAAACTTATATATATCACCAAATGGGGTGGGCCAATAAAATCATGCCTGGAGGATTTTATGTGTAGTAGCTTTCCAACTATAATGTCCACCACATAACTTCTCATGATAGTCTTTAATGGTCTCTGTAAATTCATCCTCTGTTAAACATAACAATAAAATTCCCATAGGATCCTTCCAATACGATCTGCCCTCACCAATCACATATGGTTGTGCTTTGATTTTTAATGCTCTATATTTTGTTTTATCCAAAGATTGAGGACAAGAGAGAAAACATAAATAATGGACTTGTGCTTGTACCATTCTGAACATAAAAATTTATATCGTATCTTCATAATTGGGTTTGATTTTTCTTCACCTTCTTCAATTACTTCCTCATTCACAGGTGTTAGCAAGTTGATTTCCAGTTGTTGAGCCTCAGACCTGCACTCCTTTTCACATCTTCTCAGCCTCCTTTTCCATTCATTTCCCTCCTTTATCATTCATTTCCTTCATCAATTTGCTTAAATCATTGTATTATAGGACTTTTACATGGTTTATTAATTATGCTAATGACTGTGTTGTTGGATTAGAATTTTGGTTCAAAACCTGCAGTTTCCGCAGCTGATCCTAGTTTCCGCAGCTGTTTTCTTAAACAGCATGATCCAGGTGTCCTCCGGTCAGAAGGGCCACATGGTCAAGTGCGTGGCACTAAGGACATGGTGTGTGTCCTTCCAGCTCAGCCATAACAGTCGTAAACACCCATGGTCAACGAGGGGGCAACTTCGGTCAAACGAAGGTAATTGACCGTGGCACGGCTCTGCGTGTTCGTTTTAGAGCACGTGAAGCACAGCTGGCCTCTTCCTCAACCACGCAGATGATGGGGAACACGAATCCAACCAGAGATTTAATACCCACCTCGACCGTTGCCTAAATCCGTGGACTGTGCTAGATTACGTGTTCTTCACACAGCTGTTAGAATAGCGTAGTTTGTGATTAAGTTAGTTTGGTTTTTCTGCTATAAATAAAGCGTATTTGAACGCTAATTAGCTAGCTGCTATTATGTAATATTGAACCTCACTGTACTTTCCATTTTGCAACGTAATATATGAGAAGACTGTTCTCCATTTGAGCGTTTAGTGATCTTTTGAGCTGGCTGGAGTAGGCAGAGGGCCCCTGTTTACTTAAGGCTTGTACAGTGTTTTTCATTTCATGCATTTCTTCTTATCAGCTTTTGTATAATAGTTGTACAGAATGCTTTTGCTTACTACGTTTTGATCATGTACAATAGTTGTATATAACTTTGAGTTCTGTCCATTTATATTTCTGCACTTTTCCATGACTGATCAGTGTGTTTTTTTTCAAATTACTTAGGTGCCCGGGACAGTTTCTTTTCTTTCTTTTTCACAGCTAGTGATACTTGTGATCATCTTGTCTAATGGTGTTGACCTTATTTGTTTGCAGCCTTTATTTCTTTGTTATCATTTCTTTGAGTTGCATAATTGTTTACTAATCAAGTTGTTTACTTGTTGATGGTCTCTTCTTTATAATTCAATATCTTTATCGAGGACCAAAATATCACTAACACAGCTTGGTTATTTTGTTTAAGACTCACATTGCTAACTCACTTATAACTCTTTCTTATATGATCAATCCATCTAAAGGCAGAAAGGTTAAAGGAAAATTAAGTAGTGTGATTTGTCACTTAGATTGTACATTGCTTGAGATTTCATTGAAGAATTAAAGTAGTTGTTCTTTTTTTAAGTTAATGTAGATGTCATTTTCAACTTCATTTTCTCGCAACAACATAGACACTGGGCCAAGGTCATTAGTCTTTTATTTGATGCTTTCATTTTTTCTTTAAGAGTTAATTTCATTTCAGTTGTTGTTCAAAGCTTTCTTGTAGATTACTTTTTAAGCTTTAAGAAATCATCTAGAACTCATCACAATCACACACACCTCACTCACTTTATTTCATTTCCATCACATCACTGTAGGAGAAATAGACTTGAAAACAAACTTAAAAAGTTAAAAACGACAAAAACTTAAGAAATAGTTGCCTAAGTACATACAGTACCCATCACTTCATCAGCTTACGAGCCCCGGGTTGACATTTAAAAGTTGCAATTTAGACATCACTAAATTGACCAAACATTTTGGCGCTGTTGCCGAGGAAGTGAAAATTAGGTAGCCAATTCTTAAAAAAAAAACACAAGAAAATTTCAAGAAAGGGAAATTGATAACCTCTCAAAGTATGCTCTCCTCTTGCACCTAAAGTGATCTGGAGGATCAGAAAAGAGAAAGTTATTGGTTTAATAGTTTCTTGAGTATGCTCTCTTCTTGCACCTAGAGTGACCTGGAAGATCAGAAAGAGAATTATTAGCCTGACTTGAAGAAAAAATAAAAAAAAATGACATGCATAGAGCTAGAGATTCTAGGGGAAGGTTTTTAGCTAGAGCCAAGAGTTCGATTTTTACAAGTCCATCTACTTCAAGGAATAGAAAAGAGACACCTCCCTCATCTCCAACTGACACTCCCAGCCCTAGGATTCCTGGAATTCAAGAGGCAAGAATTGACTCTCCCGCACCTTCTATTGAATTTGAATCAGAAAGAGATCCTTTCCTTTCTTCTACAGAAAGACCAATTGTAATTGAAGAAGTAGAATCATCTGAAGAAGAGGGAGAAATTCCTTCTCATTCACCCTTTGTAGAAGAACCAGAAGACTCTGAAGTCTCTAGGGAAACCACTATGACAGAGGAAGGAGGTGGTAGAGGTAGAGGTAGAGGAGGAGGAGGAGGAAACAATGGAGGAGGTAGAGGTAACATTGGGGGAAATAGGGATGGAGATAACTCATTTGGGTTCCCTATCGTCGATGAGGACTCCCGAGCCACTATGAAAAACATATCACCACCTGTCCTCCCAAACTTCCATGGGTTAAGGAATGAGGACCCTGAAACATTTCTATTTGAGCTTGAAGTCGTATGTCGAACTTATGATTATCTGGATGACTCTCAAAAACTCAAATTGTTCCCTTCAACATTGAAAGGACAAGCTTTGAAATGGTTCATGGGATTACTCACTCAATCCATTAGGTCTTGGAATGATATGAAACAAACATTTTTGGATAGGTACTTGGACTATTGTATGCCCACCAATCACAAGGATGAGGTATTTAAAATGGTACAAAGAGAAGATGAAAACTTAGAGGATTTGCTTGAAAGATTTCAATACAATTTGAAAAGAGCAAAAATGAACAACTTAAATGAGGAGACCTTGAAAGCCCTTTTGTTAAAATCCATAAGAGATGAATGGATAGACATTTTGAACATGATGGGGAAGGGAGATATATCTCAACTTTCACTCAATGAAATAGCGGAGCTATGTGTCCATCTCTCAAGGGGGAAATCAAAAACTCAAAAAGGGCCTAGAGATCCTTCTCTCCTCAGAGCAAACAAATCTGCAACTGGATCGGTAAGTAGGGCTGAAATTGGCAGTATGCTTGATGAATTTAAAATTGACATCTTAGGGATTCTTAGTGAACAATTAGACACCCTTAATATTCACAATAAACAGAAAGCAGAAGTTGAGGCTTTGGCCATCTTTTGCCCGAAATGTAGGAAGAAACATGCTCTAAGGGAATGTCCCTTGGATGCAAAAGTTGTAGAAACATGTGTAATTTGCTCAGAGAACCATGAGACCAAGGATTGTCCTTCAATTCCTGGGCTCAAAGCTGTATTTCAAGAAGATCCAAATACACTCGAATCTCTTTGTTTTGTTGCAAGGAGACCTTGGCAAGGGCAACAAAATCAAGGGTTTAACAACTCTATGAATTTTTAACCCCAACCAAATTGGAATCCTTGGCAACAACCTTGGTCCCAACCTCAAAATCCTTTTCAATCATGGATACAAGGTATGCAAAATCCTTATGGGAGATTTGCTCAATTCTATCAATATCCTCCATCTTTTCAAAACCAGCAAGTTCCACAACTTCCAAATCAAAGTCCACAACTATCATTGCCATTTCCTCAACAACAACAACCTTCTCAACAGAATCAAAGTTCTCAACTCTTGCTTAAGTCAAATCAACTTCCTTCTCAGCCATTGCCAAACCCCAATAATAAAAACCCTCAAAATGCTTACATGATGGAAGGTCAACCATTCCCTACCTATATTGTTGTTCCTCTCAATGAAGTACAACTCATATCAGGCAGAATCCTAGATCAACCTTCTATAAATGTTCAACAGCCAAGCATTTCTGAGGAAGATTGTCTTAAAGCCAATAAGGGTTCTGAAGCATCTCTTCAAAACCCAAACACTCAAAAAGAAAAAGAAAAAGAGTCAACCCCCACAACTCCCATAGTTGAGCAACCTACATCTCTATCCACACCTCCTTTTCCTGAAAGATTACAAATTGATAAAGGAGTGGAAAAACAAATTTGGTTGCCTGACTATAATTTTCTAGATGAATTGAAAAATGTCTGTATCAAGATTCCCTTGTTACAAGCCATTAAGGAAATTCCTATCCTAGGAGTTGAGCCTTAAAAGACCAGGAAGGAAACCAAGAGATACCATAAGGATCCACCTGGTAGGAAAAATTGCAGACATCATGATGGGAAAGATTACTATGCAGAAATATGTAGACCCCGGTAGTCCAATTGTCAAAACACATATCAATGGGGTAGAAATACCAAATACTTTGATTGATTTAGGGGCTGCTATTAACATTATGAGTAGACAGACTATGGAACAGCTAAAACTTCCTAATCTTCTTTTTACACCCACCTTGTTGCAACTTGCATATCGATCCATTATTAAACCAGATGGTGTATTAGAAGACATTCTTGTCTCCTTAGATTCTTGGGATTATCTAGTGGATTTTATGATTTTAACTCCCAAGAGTAATCTAGGAGGACATCCTCTTATTTTAGGAAGACCTTGGCTAGCCACAGCTGATGCTTTCATAAGTTGTAGGTCTGGGGACATGTACATTTCTGATGGTAATTCGACAAAGAAGTTCAATCTGTATCCTCCAGCAAAAGCAATCACAGAAATAGGAGATAATGAGTGGGTTGATGATGAAGATACTATACAACCTGTCTTTACCATTTCTGATATTAGTGAAGATAGTCAAATTCTGAATACATTAGAAAATTTCGAACCATCTTCAGAATATGACTCCACACAATTTCAGTTGGATTCTGACATAGAGTATCTTTCATCTAGACAAATGTCTCTTTTCTCTATGGAAGAGTTTGGTAGTTCTGCCATTGAGATCTTTCCAGGAAAAACACTAAACATCAATAGAAACTTGGAAAAATCACAATGAGAAGAGCTAACCAAAGTCTTGCAAAGACATTCTACTGCATTTGCATGGGAGTATACCGATATGAAAGGTATTGATCCTAAGACTTGCCTTCATCACATCTACATTGAGGAAAACAGTAGACCAATCAGACAACCTCAAAGAAGGATGAATCCAAATCTTAGGGAGATAGTGAAAGAAGAGCTCCAAAAGTTACTTAATGTAAACTTCATTTACCCTATTTCAGATAGCCGGTGGGTTTCCCCTTTGGTTATAGTACCTAAAAAGAATGGTAAATGGAGGGTTTGAATTGATTACAGAGAATTGAACAAAGCAACCTTGAAGGATCACTTTCCTTTGCCCTTTATTGATCAAGGATTAGATACTTTAGCAGGCAAAAAGTATTTCTCATTTTTGGATGGTTTTAGTGGTTACAATCAAATTCAGGTAGCACCTGAAGATCAGGACAAAACCACATTTACTTGTCCATGGGGAACTTTTGCTTACCGAGTACTTCCTTTTGGATTATGTAATGCACCCGCAACATTTCAAAGGGCAGTATTAGGAATCTTTTCCGATCTAATTCATGATTGTGTAGAGGTCTATATGGATGATTTTACAGTTTATGGTAACTCATTTGAAGAAGCATTAGAAAATTTGGAAAAAGTCCTCATTAGATGTAAAGAAACAAATCTTTCATTAAGTCATGAAAAATGTTTTATGATGTTTACTGAAGGGATTGTTTTAGGACATCATATTTCAGGAGATGGAATCAAAGTTGATAGATCAAAAGTCGAAGTCATCTCCAAGTTACCTATTCCAAATTGTCAGAAAGATGTTAGAAGTTTTCTTGGGTTTACTGGGTATTATAGAAGATTTATTGAAAACTTCACCAAGATAGCATCTCCGCTCTTCAAATTACTTACAAAAGACTGTGAATTCAAATGGGATCCTGAATGTCAATCTGCATTTGAAACTTTAAAAACTAGAATATCTGAAGCACCCATTTTGAGAGGGCCAAATTGGAAACTCCCTTTCCACATTTCTACAGATGCTTCAGATACAGCTCTAGGAGCTGTGTTGGGTCAAAAGGATTTAGTTCCTTATGCCATTTATTACACCAGTAAAAATTTGACTCCCACTGAGTTAAATTATACTGTGACTGAAAAAGAATTCTTAGCCGTTGTTCATGCAATCAACAAATTTAGACATTATATAACCGGCTATGAAACCTTTGTCCATACTGATCATTCTGCAATTAGATATCTTATGAACAAACCTGTTACTAATGGCAGAGTTACAAGATGGCTTTTACTTTTACAAGAATTCAATATTACTGTGTTAGATAGACCAGGGAAACAAAACAGAGTAGCTGATTTCTTGTCTAGAATCCAAAACACTAACGAAGATTCTCCTGTAGAGGATAAGTTTCCAGATGAATACTTGTTTTCAGTAACTACTAAAACTCCTTGGTATGCAGATATTGCTAATTATTTAGTTACAGGGAAGCTTCCTCCACACTTATTTCCTAATGAGAAAAGGAAAATCATTCAGGAGATTTCACATTATTCATGGATTTCTAATGAATTGTTCAAAACAGGGCCAGATTGTATGATCAGAAGATGTGTTCTGGAAGATGAAATGCCTGACATTCTTAAGGCATGTCATGATGAACCGTGCGGTGGACACTTTGCTGACAAGAGGACGACCTATAAAATCCTTTCTTTAGGATATTATTGGCCTTCTCTCTTCAAAGATGCAAAGCAATATGTTAGAAGGTGTGACAGCTGCCAAAGAGTTGGGAGACCAACTCCTTCAAATGAAATGCCACTACAGCCACAGGTATGCATCAAACCCTTTGAGAAATGGGCTCTATATTTCATTGGACCTATTAATCCACCATCTAAGCAAAAGAATTATATATTGGTTTGCACTGATTATGTTACTAAGTGGGTAGAAGCCAAGGCATTGCCTTCTGCCACTGAAAATTCAGTTATTCAATTTCTTTTTGAGGATATTTTTACTCGTTTTGGTGTCCCAAGAGAAATTGTGACAGATCAGGGAAGTCAATTTACATCTAACTTGATGGAGAAGCTGATGGAAGAATACAAAATCAAGCACAGAACATCTACTCCATACCATCCGCAAGCAAATGGTCAAGTGGAATCTACAAATAAAGTTCTTGAAAGCATCATCACCAAGACTGTTCATCTCCACAGAAGAGATTGGGCAGAAAGGCTTCCTGAAGCCTTATGGGCCTATAGAACTACATGGAGGAACACAACAGGACATTCTCCCTATGAACTTGTTTATGGGAAAGAAGTCCTGCTCCCCATTGAGTTCCAAGTCAAGACCTTCAAGATGGCAGTTCAATTGGGGATGAACCTATCAGAAACCCAAAAGCACAGAATGGACCAGCTAAATGAGCTAGATGAAATAAGACAAGATGCAATTTTAAGGACTGATCTAGTTCAACACCAAAGAACTAAGTGGCATGATCGACACATCAAAGAAAGAAAGTTTCAGAAGGGAGATTGGGCACTATTGTTTGATTCCAAGTTTAAGGACTTCAAAGGAAAATTTCAAACTCATTGGCTTGGACCATATGAGATTGATGAAGTCTTTAACAATGGAGCAGTTCGAGTAAAGACCATTGATGAGCTTCAGACTCCTCTCATTGTGAATGGCCACCGATTGAAAGTCTACCACAAGCCACTCTCAAAGGAGGAATTTGTTAAAATGTTCCAAGAAGATTCTGCAATGAGGCTGGTGGAGAAGAATTCTTCTCCTCCATCAGCCTAGTCTTTTTGTTTCTTTCAGTTGAAAAAAAAAAAAAAAAAAAAAAAGGTCTCTTGTATAAGCCTGAAAACCAATCTTGGATTGGCGGTCTTATGCAGAAAATATAAGGTGAAAATCAGGGGCACCTGACACTTTATATTTTCCAAATAAAAAAAAAAAATCTCTCTCTCTTTCCATCTCGTTCGCCATTTCATTCCACTTCATCTTCATTCCATTTTCATTCCACTTTATTTTCATTTCATTTCATTCATCTCACTCCATTTCATCAATAAAAGTCCCTCTCAGGACTATTTCATTTAGTTAAGTCTTCTCTAACTACTTTTTGTATAGACAGAAGGGTGTTGTTTCAGTTTCTGCAGCTGAGAACTGTTTCCGCAGCTCGCACCAGTTTCCGCAGCTCGCACCAGATTCCGCAGCCAGCACACTCTGTCTTCACAGCAGCAGTACTCTGTTTTCAAAACAAATCACAGTCAGAGGGAAACAAGGATGGAAGGCACCTGAAGGATCAAAAGGCAATCATGGATCAACAACCTTAATCAACAGATGGTAAACCCATAAAGGTATGATCAAAATTTTTCTCCAAACAACCATTTGAATGTCATGTTGTGCATAATTATTAATCGTGGACAGAGTCACTAAATGCAATGATTAAGCAAAGATCATCCCATTTCTCCGCTGTGATCATCCTTCATCCACCTCAGATCCTCATAACGGTCTCATAATCACCCTTAGTTTAAACTCAAATTGAGACTGCGCTTTCATTAATTAGCCGTACGATGAAGAAGAGACCTATCGTACTATGTCTCTTCTCCACCACGATCTCCACAGCCAAACACTGAAATGTGTATGAAAGTCGTCCGACTCCAAGGGATCTGGCCGTTATTTCATTCCCTTATCACTCCATTTTCGCACGCATTTGAACTCATTCCCGTGCTTGTCTTCCACTCCTTTACCTTCACACCATTTCCACTCTCGTTTTTGCTGTAAACTCCACGGCTTCGTTTTAAACCCCGCAGCTCTGTTTCAAGCTCCACAGTTCCGTTTTCAAACTGTATTACCTCGCATTACAGTGCGGCTATTTCACTTACAGTCGTAGTCTATCTGTCTTTCCCGTGAGCATCCTCCTTGAGTATCCATATACAGTCAAAACTTCCGCCGAAGTTGAGATGGGGAAATTGCTTCGAGCTGAGCCTGAAGGTTCAAAGTATCTAGAAGGATACCCACAGACAAAGGAAGCGTTAAAAAAGGCAAAATGGTTGAAGTTCATTCAGAAATTCAAAGGATATGATAAGGAGGTAACAAAAACGTTTGCTCGTTCATTCAATGGAAATATTGTGGAAATAGGAGATCTGAAATTCACAGTCACAGAAAACTCTATAGCAACAACAACTAATCTACCTATGGTGGGAGACCGATGGTTCAAGAACAGAGGGGTTGAAGATCAAGAATGGAAAAATATGCTTAAGAATCCAGGTATGGACACTTCAGTCTTCACCAAAGGGATTCCTGTACATGTTATAAAAGAAGAATGGACTGCATTGTTGTTATTAGTTCAAAAGTTTATAACATGTGAAGGCCGCTTTGGCACTATGTATATGTACCATGCTAGAATTATGATGAACTTCATGGAGGGCCATGCGATCAATTTGCCCTATTTTCTGTTAAGAAGCCTAACAAAAATGAGTTTTGCTGTCCAAAAGAATATAGGCAATATTGAACCTCACTTGTATCATCATGGGTTCATTAAAATTCTTATAGAGGACCAATTGAAAAACAACAATGATACATGGGAAAAGTTTTTAGTTAGGAATCATTTTCAAGAGGTAACTGAAGCTTCCGCTAGCAGCTCTCCTAGAATCCCAAAAAGAAGTAGAAGAATGAAAAAGGATGTTGTAGCCCAAGATCCTCCCATTATAGAAACTCAGGAGACTACTCAAGAAGAAGAAGTGGAAAGAGAGAAAATTAAGAAACAGAAAAAGGATAAAGGGAAAGCAGTTGTCCAAGAAGCATATTCATCCCCTGAACCTTCAATAGAAGAGGACTATCAAACCTTGGCTGATAGACTAGTATAACTCCAAGCTACTGCCCTCTAAAAGAAGAAACAAAAAGAAAAACAAAGCAGTCAGCAAAAGAGTACTAGTGTACAAGTGAGAAGAAGCAGTAGACTTATAGAAAAGAAGAGTGTGACTAAAGAAAAGCAGTCACATTTCATTGATTTGGGCACACCTGAAAAGACTCCAATCCAGCTAGATATTGAGCCAAGTCCTCCACGAGAAGAAAGTCCCTTCTAGCAAGAAAGAGAAAGCAGTCTTCAAGAATTTGAATTTAGGCCAAGACAAACACCTAACATTGACCCTGACCAGCAGGAGACATATAATTATTTGGAGACCTTGGAGCAATCTGTTGCCGGTCCAAGCACAATATTGCCTCTTGAGGAACAAGTCCACTCTCTAAAACAAGAGGTATTTGAGCTAGAAGTCCTGAACCGGCATATTAGACAGGAGAATGAAGCATTGAAAGAACAAAGCAAGGTGGACAAGATTGTCCATGACAACACCATGCTTCACCTTGGGCTCTGGCAGAAGAAGAATAGAAAACTAAAGAGAAAATGCAAGAAATTGAGCAGGGCCTTGATAAATTTGAAATTCAAGTGTTTAGTCAGAAAACCAAGGAAAATTTTGGCAACAAGGAGAAAGAGGAGAAGGTTGGATGTTTTGGCAGAACCATCTGAGCACATGGACTGAAAAACACTGACAAAGTTTTGGTTGCATGAGGACATGCAACATCCTCACAGTGGGGGTATGTTGAGCCTCAGACCTGCACTCCTTTTCACATCCTCTCAGCCTCCTTTTCCATTCATTTCCCTCCTTTATCATTCATTTCCTTCATCAATTTTCTTAAATCATTGTATTATAGGACTTTTACATGGTTTATTAATTATGCTAATGACTGTGTTGTTGGATTAGAATTTTGGTTCAAAACCTGCAGTTTCCGCAGCTGTTTTCTTAAACGGCATGATCCAGGTGTCCTCCGGTTAGAAGGGCCACATGGGCAAGTGCGTGGCACTAAGGACATGGTGTGTGTCCATCCAGCTTAGCCATAACAGTCGTAAACACCCATGGTCAACGAGGGGGCAACTTCGGTCAAACGAAAGTAATTGACGGTGGCACGGCTCTGCGTGTTCGGTTTAGAGCACGTGAAGCACAACTGGCCTCTTCCTCAACCACGCAGATGATGGGGAACATGAATCCAACCAGAGATTTAATACCCACCTCGACCGTTGCCTAAATCCGTGGACTGTGCTAGATTACGTGTTCTTCACACAACTGTTAGAATAGCGTAGTTTGTGATTAAGTTAGTTTGGTTTTTCTGCTATAAATAAAGCGTATTTGAACACTGATTAGCTAGCTGCTGTTATGTAATATTGAACCTCACTGTACTTTCCATTTTGCAACGTAATATATGAGAAAATTGTTCTCCATTTGAGCGTTTAAGTGATATTTTGAGCTGGCTGGAGTAGGCAGAGGGCCCCTGTTTACTTAAGGCCTGTATAGTGTTTTCCATTTCATGCATTTCTTCTTATCAGCTTTTGTATAATAGTTGTACAAAATGCTTTTGCTTACTACGTTTTGATCATGTACAATAGCTGTATATAACTTTGAATTTTGTCCATTTATATTTCTGCACTTTTCCATGACTGATCAGTGTGTTTTTTTCAGATTGCTTAGGTGCCCGAGACAGTTTCTTTTCTTTCTTTTTCACAGCTAGTGATACTTGTGATCATCTTGTCTAATGGTGCTGACCTTCTTTGTTTGCAGCCTTTATTTCTTTGTTATCATTTCTTTAAGTTGCATAATTGTTTACTAATCAAGTTGTTTACTTGTTGATGGTCTCTTCTTTATAATTCAATATCTTTATCGAGGACCAAAATATCACTAACACAGCTTGGTTATTTTGTTTAAGACTCACATTGCTAACTCACTTATAACTCTTTCTTATATGATCAATCCATCTAAAGGCAGAAAGGTTAAAGGAAAATTAAGTAGTGTGATTTGTCACTTAGATTGTACATTGCTTGAGATTTCATTGAAGAATTAAAGTAGTTGTTCTTGTTTTTAAGTTAATGTAGATGTCATTTTCAACTTCATTTTCTCGCAGCAACATAGACACTGGGCCAAGGTCATTAGTCTTTTATTTGATGCTTTCATTTTTTCTTTAAGAGTTAATTTCATTTCAGTTGTTGTTCAAAGCTTTCTTGTAGATTACTTTTTAAGCTTTAAGAAATCATCTAGAACTCATCACAATCACACACACCTCACTCACTTTATTTCATTTCCATCACATCACTGTAGGAGAAATAGACTTGAAAACAAACTTAAAAAGTTAAAAACGACAAAAACTTAAGAAATAGTTGCCTAAGTACATACAGTACCCATCACTTCATCAGCTTACGAGCCCCGGGTTGACATTTAAAAGTTGCAATTTAGACATCACTAAATTGACCAAACACCAGTGCCTGAAAATTTGTCTCTGTCAACATCTTTTCCAATCCCTGCCCTTTCACCAGCTTTGTGGGCTTTAAGTCTAGGTCATACTCTTGAATCTTGGCTATCCATTTTCCTCTTTTTCCTTCCACATCACTCTGGACTAAGACATCCTTTACTACAACATTTGGCACATAAGCAATGATATGTGACTGCAGCACATAAGTCCTGAAGGCCTTTAGGGATTTTACCAAAGCATATACCTTTTTTTCAAGAATATTGTACTTTAGTTCAGCATCTCTCAAAATCTTTCTAAAGAAAGCAACTGGCTACTCCTTTTCTTCATCATTATTCTATAACAAAACAACAATTATTGAATTAGGTGATGCAAATGAAAAAAATTGAAAAGGTTTTTGATAATTAGGGCTAATTAAAACTGGAGCTGCTTGTAATGCTTCTTTAATCCTGGAGAATGACTCTCTATCTTCCTTGGTCCAATGCACCTCATTTTCCTTCTTCAACATATTGGTAATTTCTTTTATAATTTCAACATAATTGGACACAAACCTCCTTAGAAAAATTATTTTTCCCAAAAAAAAATGAATGTCTTTATTACTTCTGGGCAGGGGTATTTTTTGCACAGCTTGCACCCTTTCTGGATCTATCTTCACTTCATCTCTAGAAACAATGTGTCCCAGTAGTTTTCCTTCTTTTGGAGCAAAGATAGACTTCTTAGGATTCAAAGAAATCCCAAATTTTCTACATTTCTCAAAAGTCTTTTTAATATGGTCCAGATGCTCCTCATCAGAATTAGAGAAAATAGTGATGTCATCCAAGTATATCACCTACAAATGCAATGTCCATTGCCCTCTAAAATGTTGCACCTGCATTCATCAACCCAAAAGGCATTCGAGCATACATAAAGGTTCCCCAAGGAGTTGTGAATGCAGTCTTTTTCTGATCTTATTTATCAACAGCCACCTGTTTACGCCTAGAGAATCCATCCAATATTGACATTCTGAATTATCATTTTACCTTCTGCAGCACATGATCCATTTTAGGTAATGGATAGTTATCTTTTAAGGCATCCCTATTCAGATTTCTAAAGTCCACACATAACCTTATTTCTCCATTTTTCTTTCTTACAGGAACTAAATTGGCCACCCAGTTAGTGTACCTGAATGGAACTATTATCTTGGCATCAAGCAGCTTTTTGACTTCTTTCTCAATCAATGGTAAAAGCAGAGGATTTATCTGTCTGAGTTTCTGCTTAAATGGTTTAATACCTTCTTTCAAGGGAATCTTGTGTTGAATAATACTTACATCATATGTTTTGAGATCCTCATAGGACCAAGCAAAAACCTCAATATAATCCCTGAAAAGATTAATATATCTCTCCTTATAATTAAATGGGACTCCATTAAATAATTTGACTAACCTGGACTCCTTCTGGACTCCAATATTATGATCTTGAATATGCTCATCCTGTGGAATTTTCTCTGAACTAACAGCTAAATCATTGGAGTTAAAAAGTCTTTCAAGAGGGACAAGCCCCCTTGGCAGATAATTATCTTTCAATTGAATAATTTTTTGATTAACTATGGAATTTTTAAAACCACTTACTTCTGCACCTTATGTTGCTTCATCTTCATCTTGATCAATCTCGGTGCCTTGAAAATCTTAAATCATAGCCAAGAAGTCCTTAATATGTTGATCATCCTCAAAAATTTACCAATGTTTTATATTATCCGGAATAGAAGGCCTATGCCTCATTTCAACCTCATATCTTAGCTTTGGATTTAGAGGAGGGCTAAAAGTACTGGCAGCCACAACCAAAGAGTCTGCTAATCTGTTTCCATCTCTTGGAATGAACTGTATGTTGAAAGCCTCAAAGAAGTTCTCAACTAAATCCCACACTTCATTTCTGTATGCCCTAAGCCTAGGGTGTTTTGTTTAACAATGGTTCTTTATTTGCTTTATAATCAGCTCTGAAACTCCAAAAACATAAATTGATTGGACTCCCATTTGTTTTCTTGTTTGCAGAGCAATGATCAAGGATTCGTATTCTACCACATTATTAGTTGCTTTGAACTTCAATTTAAAATAAAAAGGGATCATATTACCTCCAGGTGTAATTAAAAAGAAACCAACACCTGTTCCTTCTTTAGAATAGGCTCCATCAAGGAAGCACTTCCACACCCCTTCTATTTGAAGCTCTGTATTTACACTGGCTGAAGTAAGCTTCCTCTGGTAGCCAACTCTACATTGCCATGTAGCATGAAGCAAGAAAAGTCATCTTTCTCTTAGCTATATACAGGTGAATTACTTGCTTCATTCTTTGTGATTGTTTTTACAAATCTTGTTTCTCTGTACAACCTCCTTTTTTCTCCACCAAAAATTGGTATGATAACATAAGTAAAATCCAGTTTCAAAACACCACCCATTTTAGCCCCCCATGACCTAGATAGCAACATTCCAAACCTAGCAGGGATATCTTCTACCACTACATCCATTACCAAGCTTCTAGTTGGGATCTGGGCTAGTGACACCACCATATCTTTAATGACCCCCACACACTTGACTTTATTTGAAGCAAAAGAATACAAGTCTCTATAAGGTTTAGTAACTTGTAGGTTTAGTTGTTTCATCACTAATAGTGGCATAAGGTTATGTGAAGCTCCTAAATCAAGCATACAATTATGCAAGATGGAATCATGAATCAATAAATAATGTAGAAAGGAGGTGTTGAAGAATCTACCTGCTGCACATGTGGACCAAAAACCACTACTGGTTTATCTTCTTGCAGATTCACAGTGTCATTTATATTCACATTCTGAGATAGATTGATAAACTCAGCAATCTCTCTTTGGTAAACTGGTGTTTTGACCAACTCTGTGAGGGGCACCTGAATTCTGATTTTTTCTAACTCTTTAGTAAGACTAAACACATGAACTTGTTTAGTATTCCTTTCATTTTCATCTTCACTTTTCTTCATCACTGAAATCTCCTGTGGAATGGAAACAATTCTTTCTAAAGGAATTTTGTCACTTTTATCTTGAGAAGACTCACCTTGAAGTATTTGAGTCTTGCTATTTGTATTTTGTTGTTTCTTTCCTTTATTTAATTGTTTTGCAGGTTGTGGTTCTTGTGGAGTCACCTTTTGTAGGGGAGCTGGAACTTGTTGCTCACCTTCATTTTCTTGAATTCTAGATATTTTCCTTGATCTCAAGTCATATTTCTTATGTAATTATACCTGCATAAAGTCAGTAAACTGCTTCCAATATTCATCAATTTCATTCTCATCATAAATGGAATTTGTTTCAATATATTCTTC
The DNA here is from genome assembly GCA_031772625.1 of Pinus tabuliformis. Classification (NCBI taxonomy): domain Eukaryota; kingdom Viridiplantae; phylum Streptophyta; class Pinopsida; order Pinales; family Pinaceae; genus Pinus; species Pinus tabuliformis. Next base: position 1,019,320,406 of record CM062818.1, on the reverse strand, counting down.
TCCCTCATCACCTAGTTCATCTTCATCTACTGCATGCAATGTGGAAATATGATCATCATGGTCCCTGGAATGCTCTGGTACTTCATCAAGATCTACCTGTAAGTATAGTGGTGCTTGAACCTGATCTTGGTTTTTTCTCTCCTTCTGCAAAATTTGCAAAGGTTGTCTTCTATATTGAGGATTAATGTTTTTACTTTGTTGTGCTTGCCTCTAAGAATTCTTACTTTCCAATTCCAATTTAATCAATTTATTAGACAAATTTTTAATTACATTATTCATATCCTCTAATGTTTGACTTTGAGAGGATTCCACTTTAGCCTTTCCCTTATCTTGAGTAGGTTATGTCTTTGTTGATTTTCCTGCAGCGACCAGATTTGGTTCTATTTCTAAGGCATTAGTTTGGATCTGATTAAGGGTTGTGGATATTCTCTCCCTCAATGTGAACCCAAAATCTGATTCAAAGGCCCCTGCAAAAGTTATTTTTTTACCATCAGGAGGGGTTTGATCTCCACTAGAAGACTATTGTAAATTTTATTGAACCTTCTGATGAACTCAACAACACTTTCATCAGATTTCTTCTTAATAGCATTAAACTCTGTGAGTGAATACCCATGGTCTATTTTCTCTCCCCATCTCTGGGTGAACATGAGCTCCATCTCTTCCCATGTAGGAATAGAGTTATTAGGAAGCCTTTTAAACCATTTTCTTGCTTCTACATCCAAGGATTGCACAAATGTCTTAAAACAACATCCAAGTGTTCAACATTGAGATTTTTTGCAAAATTACAAAACATTGCTATATGCTTCTTTGTTTTTTTTTCATCCTCCCCTGAGAAATGAGGAAGAATTTTTAAGTATTTTTTAGGCATTTGATTCAACTGTTGTGGCAACTGAATAGGTGCATACATATTCAGCAAGAATGCAAGTGTTGCCATGTTTGCTCCTGAACTTACTGAACCTTGAGTACCAGCAGATGTAGAACCTCACTGAGGAGTAAATGGAGTATGAAAAGGTGGCAATGTAGTTATAGGTTCAGGTTGAATAACTATAGCAGATACTGAGAAAGAAACAAACTCTAAAGACTGTTCTTGACAGTTGGGTTCTTGAAATGAAGTGGATGTAAAAGGTAGCTCTTGGTCAAACAAAGGTGAATGTTTGGATGAAAGATGTGTTGAACTACTGCCAGGTGCAGATAGTGTAGGACTTGGTGTAAATGGAGTTTTTTGCCTGCCAACCCTCTTGGAAACTAGTCTCTCAGGGTCCGAAAGGGCTTGAACTTTTGTTGTGAGGTATCTAACCTCGTATGAGGCCTCTTTGAAGCCAGAGTTATTATTTTCTGTTCAATACAGCCAAATATTTCCTCCTCACTAAACAACCAGAGGAAAATATTAAAAACCTAGGGAAAAGTGTTCTTGACTTCGTTCCCCAGCAACGGCGCCAATTAATGTTGTCCCTTAAGAAACCAATCTCTTGGTCGTGTACAAATTGTGCCTAAGACATTAATGTTTATTATTCTTGTCACTTATTTTTTTGATGTATCCTTAAGTGAAGGGCCTGAAGGACCTGACTTTTAACCCTTAATACTTAGGTGATATGAAAGTCTCAGAATGCCATATGATTGCTGAATATAAATGTTGAGTGAAGAATGCTTTGAGAAGTTAGAGACAATATTCTATTTTTCACGGAAACTATTATCTGTAACGCTTTGAGAAGTTAAATGCAATATGTTGTTTTTAACAGAAACTATTATCTGTAACTTAGAATAAATGTAGAAGTAGGAACTTTAAGTGCAGCAGTTCTCTTTTAAGGAATTTTAACTTCATTCACATAAGTAAACAAAGACCTGCAACTTCATTACCATACTTAAAGAAAGGAAGATACCTGATGACACATAACAGAGAAATTACAAATCATACCCCACAATGTGTGGAAAACTCTTGATTCTTTCATTAATCATCAATCTTATCAAGAATACAATAGCCTAGTCTCCAGGTTCTTCAAAATTCGAACCCTATTTCTATAATTTTGCCTCTTTTTATACATCATGGGACAATTGGTAAACACAAAAATTGTCAAATTGCTTAACTATCTCTTAACTGTCTAAAGTAAAATTCATTACAAAATATTACATTGGAGGGTAAAAGACACCTCATTCTTCTCAAGAAACAAAATAACAAGAAGTAACAGAAATTAGAATATGACTGGTGATGGTTACTCACTATTCGAATCTGTGGCTTGAGTATTTGCAAGTTGTAATCATGTAGATGTCCTGATGACAGCTAAACTGCTTTAACATAGCAAAGCTGCATCTCTAAAAAAATTCCTGAGTGGACCTATGGGTTATGGGCCCATGTATATTCAGGAAATGTTCTGATTGGCGAAAACACAAAGAAACCCTTATGGCCCACATATATATTGAAAGTTTTCTGATTGGCAGAAACACAAAGAAACCTAACCAATCATTGTTCCTTTGGATTTTTGGTCATTGGCCTTTTAGTTATCCTGCTAAAACAATGGAATTGGTTGATTTACGCGGAATATGGCAAACCTTCAGTTACCACAGAACCGAAAGGAAATAAGACTCTGGTTCATAATCTTATCGCGTTCGCCTTTTCCACAAACCTTTGCCTTCCCCACGGAACCAAAAAGAAACAAAACTACAGCTCAAAGACTTCTCGGGTCTGAAATTTATAATAAAACCCGTGCACTTTTTGATGCGATATCCATCGGATCTTGTCCCTTCCTGATGAGTGGTTGCAATTAGTCTGGACTTCAACATATTAAATCACATTCCATAAACCATCACGTCTATTTTCTAGATTAAACCCCGTCCTTGTTAACCACGCGATTACCGTTGGATCTGAATTATTCAAGTGGACGGCCCTGATTAATTGAGGTTTTAACTCGGTTTATAACTTCTCGCGTCTGATTTTGGAGTAAACCTCATCCTTGTTAACCATGTGATTACCATTAGATATGTTGCCTGTCGATCAGATGGCTCAGATCTTCTCCTAGGTTTCTCACGTTCAAAAGCCATCAATAATATAAAATAAATCATTTCTTTCAGATTTCCACATTTTCTTTTAATTCCATTAGAACATAATATTTGATTTTTTTTTCATTTTTGTGATAAAACTGAAAATAAAATTAAAATGACAATGGATGCTACAAGTTCAATACAAAACCATTGTCAAATACCAACATTAGTCACTGGAAGTCATTATTCCCATATAGCATTGTTATTAAGGCAAATAATCAGTTGTCAAATAAAATCATTAGTCATCAATTCAAAGTTCTAAATCATCATCAATCATTCAAGTCAATATGCTCACTAAGTCAAGCCAATAGGACAAATCTTATCAAACCTATGTAATTGTTATAATATATTGTCATACACTAGCTTCAATGATCAAATTGAAATAACATACTAATATGCATATTTCAGTCACTTGCAAACATAATTTTAGTCAGCACATTCACATTCTCTGTAGTAAGTCAAACATTCATACTTCCCTGCTCATAGGACATTTTGATGTCTGTTCCATATCTGTAATCTTGTCATATTGTTGGTGCATTCCTGATTTTATGGATAATACTTTATCTTTGTAAACTTCAGGCATAATTGCACCCATAAGCTTTCTTCCATGCGGTTGAGAGGCTATAACTGCACCCTCAAGCTTGCTTTCGTGCAGTTGAGGCTTAGAGTAAGGAAAATTCTCTCTTCTTAGACCAAAACTTGCAACAAACCAACGATATCATATATTTGTCTATTCATGACCATAAATCATACTTCTATAGTAAAGAATCTTCTATACATACAATGAAAATAATAATAGGATCTTATGGAGAGTTTCCCTCTTAATGAGCAGCACCTTCAGCCATTAATATTCAAGTCATCAACATGTTTATAATATTGTCATTCATCATCAGAAATATTAGATCATGGAATTGAACTATATCAGGTTCTAAAACACATATCCATCATGGTCATAACATGTCAGCATTGGCTACTTCATCATCCTATATGAACATGGCATTTAAATTTCATCAAAAGTTAGATTCTTATGATTAGGGAAATAGGCAAGTTTAACATCATATTTCAAGGATCATGAACACAATAGTACTTTCATTACATCAAGTCATTCAATTTTGCCATATGTCATAATTACTAAGATCGTCAAAACCTAACCATGGTCAACAATAAGATCATGAATATCAATCTCATTGTTACACTTCTATCATCATGGTTATTATTCTTATCACAAGAATTATCAATAGTGTCAATCTACCATATATAAGGATCAATGTGAAAGCCTTCTTTATGAGATCAAGATATCCAAAATAGTAGAGGTTAGCCAAACATCAAGTATATCAATATATCAAAAATCAATATTTCTAAGTAGCTTCGTAGAATCGAGAAATTCATCATGTCGAAGAAGTAAGATAGTTGTTCGATACAAAGTGCACCATTTCGTCATAAGAACCATGGATCCAAATCACTTTCATATGTATGTATGAGCCAGTTGTGAAGGGGACATTCTCATCAAACCTTAGGAATTACCTTGCCATCAATATTGTCGCTGAAACATAACATTGAAACAATACACCATACATACCTTGTAGTGTTCAGATACCTTTGCACCTTCTTATTTGGCATTGGCAATGGGAGAACTTTTTCATGGGCAACTGTAGCTCTTCTCTTCTTGCACTGATATATTTTCCTACATCTCATATGATCCTCAAGAAGGATCCACTTGTCACATATCATCGATAAGTTAGAGGTATCCAAATACTCACATATACATGCAGAAAGTATGAATAATAATCAAAACAATAATTAGATCAATAAATATAATAAAAAAAAAAAGTAAAGACAAAAAGGAGTATCATAAATCAGAAACTACTTATCTTCAATGAGAGGTGGGTTGAAAATGCAACAAGAAAATCCTAATTTATTTTTTTTTCTTGAATTAAATTAGGAATAAAATTGTAATTCCACATCACAAGACAACTTGTACAAGTTATATAAGCTAAATTGACTTAGTTGGCTCAATTAATTTGAGTTGAGGGTCTAACTAGAGTCATGTAGAGTGTCTCCTACATTATAGGAGCCTTGCTTGAGTTTATTTTGAGTTGTAATTAATTAATTTATTTTAACTAAGTTAAAGTCAATTAAACTAGTTCCAACTAATGGAGGAATTAGTAGGATATCAAACAGTGGGGTGTTGCTCCATGTGTTGATCCATTTAACTGATGATTCACTCATAAATAACTCATGCATGTCATATCTTAGAGTTACCCAGTTGAGATTGGAGTTCAGGGACAATGTACTATCAGATGTATAATCATATGAAATGTAAATGTGGTGCATGCAGTCAAAGGAACCCCTATGAGGTTTGCGTAATTCATATTGAGGAATTTCCCTAATTGATAAGGGGATAATTCCCACGAAAATGGTGCAAGGAAATAGGGACTTAGGCAAGAAGAAAATTAGTTAATTATTGCCCAAGGCTTGTCTAGGAAGCAGTGAGATAGATAGAGATAGTGTTGAGTTTGCTCGGGCTTGAGAAAAGCATTGTAATCTTCTATTATTCTCTGACTAATTCATTATATAGGTAGCAGGGGTTTTTAGTTGTGGCTTTCCCCAGGAAATCATTTTGTAATGTGTTGATTGAATTCTTTCTCTTGTATGATTCGTGATTTCGTGATCATTTAATTGTTTCCGCTGCTGAGTAGAGTAGATTAAAGTCTATTGTTTTAGTAAATTACAATTAGCAATTTGAATCCACAAGGAATTTCTACATGGTATCAAAGAAGAAATCACTCTAGAAGAGAAGAATACAAGTTTATCTTTTGCAGGTGAAATTGAAATTGCAGTATCATTCTTCAGAGCCAATAGGATGTTTTTCTATGGATTGAGACTCGAATATGCCCTTGAGGGTAGTTTAAACTATAGTACTTGGAAGGACAAGATGGAGGTAGCGTTAGAAGACAATGTGATGAAGGAATTGCTATGTGTGAGAGTTGAGTGTTAGCTGAGTCAGGTGAGAGCTGTGTGTTAGCTCCTATAAGTGTTGGAGTATCAGTATTGTTGATTCATCTAAATTACCAGTTGTGTGTTAGGTGTGTGAGGACGCATAAAAGCATTGGGTCACCTGTGGATATGGCCAGAGTATTCACTTGGTTTGTGGATGTCTAGTAGAAGCATTGTTTGTAGGTTGAAATTACAGTTAGTTTGAGCATAGCAGAAAAGAGGAGTAAAGCCTATCATGGACCCGTGTTGCGTTGTCTATCTCATCGTTGGTGTGGCATGTCTCAGTGTTAAGGTGTGCTGCAAAGAGACAGTGGAAGAGGTGTGTCAAAGCATTTTTTTTAATTAAATTCAATTAAATTAATAGTTGAGGGTTTCAGCTTAGTGTTTTGGCGAATGTAGTGTAAAGCAGCATTGAGGAGTTGTGACGTTGTATGAGGAGAGCCACCAATCACTGTGAAGCTGGAAATTTGTGTGTGGAGTCTCATAAAGGAGTTTTTAAGGTGAGTTTGTGTTGAAGCGCTCATACATGTGGATCTATGCATTCAATATTTTATCAGCGTGCATGGTGCGATGAGCGTGGAGAGAGGCTCGCCATTTTGTTGGCATAGATCCACCATTGCACTCAATTGTGTTTCCATTTTGTTGGGTGTTTTAGATCCACTATGTTATTTCCAGAGGGTCGAGATTTGTGTGGGTTGTAAGTGACTCTTCGTGAGGGCGAATCCAACTTGGAAGAGCATTGTAGAAGCGTAGAGTATTTGATGACCCATGGCATTGTGAGGAACACACAAAATTTACAGGACTTGTGATCCATTATTAGGAGTTGTGGAAAGAGAGTCGCGTTAAGGCCAGAGAAATTCAACGACTAGAACAAGAGTTGTGCAGGAATGAGACCTGGAGTCTAAGTAACCCAGAAGAATATGAAATATTTCTCATCATTAAAATCATGCCCAGTGAATACATGAATCAGTTTGAAGATAGCCCCAAGAGTTAGCTCAATCGTTCAAATAAGTGCCTCGCCAATCTGGAGGTCACAGGGTCAATTCCCAAAAGCTCTTGGGGTCAGGTCAGTGAACAGGCCGAGGGGTGTGATCCCCTTCAGGGTCGATCTACCCTAGTGTTGTACCATGGACGTAGCAGCTACCCAGTGACCATGGGTATCTGTGAACCACACGTGAAAAAAAATGAATCTGTTTGAAGAATATAAATAAATCGGGGAATTATTGAAGCAATTAATGCCAATTCTGCCATCTTTTTTAGGTGTAAATTATGAAATATGGGAAATTGAAATAAAAACAATACTATGGAAGTTTGATTTATTGAATTATGTTTAAGATGATTTTGTTAATTGAACCATGATATGGGTAGAGATGAATCAACATTACATTTTATAACATCTAATTAGATGAAAACATATTATTCAGTATACTACATGAATATGGTGAGATTCAAAATGCAAAAGTATTATGGGATATTTTAGAAATGAAGTACAATTTGAATGAAGCTGGAGATGATGAAATTATTTTTCTTGAAAATGATGATTGTGCTTTTAGTCTCGTAATTGACCGTGAAACTGAAGATGGCAACATTGAGCCTGAAATGGTGGATGATGAATGTGTGCTTGTAATTGACATTGAAACATGTGATATTGAAGAAATAGTTGTTGATGTAGAATCTAAATATTTTTATGAAGAAAATCTCTTTGATGTAGAGACGTATACCAAGTCAAATTTGGTGAGAATTATGTATCTCATGAAGAATGGTTCAATCTGACGCATGAAAATAATCTCATTTATGAGTTGTTGTTTGGTGAAAAGAGATGCCTACATCCATACACAAATCAAATGTAGGACAAAATGTTTGCAGCAATAGAGTTGATTAAAGAGGTTGAAGACATGAAACAACCAACTATGACAACAAATAAAGATGAAGGAAGGAAAGCTCTCTTAAAAGAGCAGGATGACAAGAATAAGTATGGTTATTTATGTGATCTTTTATATAAATATAACATTTCTTTTAAGTGTGCAGATATTGACAGTGAGGAAGAAGCAATAAATCTTGAAGAAATTGTAAGCATGAAGGACAAGTATAAGTCCCAAGAAATTGCAACAATTTTGAATACAAAGAATGTTAGCCCACAATCAAGAAAGAAGAAGCTCCACCACTATCTTATGGCAAGAAAGGTGAAGATGAAATTGCACTAGCAAATGAAAAAGCATGGGCCCTTTATCAAGAAGGAAAAAATGAGAGATTTGTTGTCAAGTTTTTTTTTATGTATTGTTGTAAGCCTAGTTGAGACTTAGACCAGCAGGCAAGATAACATGTAGGTTGTACTTAAGGGGAGGTGTCAGAACATTAATCATGATAGTGCCAATCACTATTCCCTAGTCGGCGGTAGATGATAGTCGGCAGGAGTCAGTAAGAAATAAATTTTAGTCGACGGAGTTACTATTCAATCTGTAGCTCAACCAGTGTATAAATTATAACATCTAGTAATGAAATAAGAAAGCTTTCTATGTGAGTTTATTTTTTTATAATGGTGGATAATATGTGTCAAATGAATTCAAGAACTTATGTGCATCAGAAGGCATTCAACGGGAGTTAATAGCACCCCATAACCCACAATAGAATGGGGTGGTTGAAAGGAAGAACATAAGTATTGTGGTAGTTTCACAAGCGATGTTAGATGATTAGGGCTTACCATTGCACTTGTGTGGTGAAGCATGTAACATAGATATATATGTGCAAAATAGGAGTCATCATCAAATTCTTGGGATGAGTACACCAGAAGAACCTTTTCTAGGTAAGAAACCAGATGTGGCATACTTCACGATCTTTGGTTCATCAGTTTAATATCATGTTACCAGGGATACAAGGAAAAAGCTAGAGCCAACAACTGAGTTGGGAATATTTGTGGGGTACACTGATACAGCTCATAACTATCGAGTATAACTTCCATCTCACAGGATGATAGTGGTTCGTAGATATGTGAAGTTCGATGAAGAGAAGGCCATGATATGTTCCCTTGAGAGGGAGCTTCAATTACATGTAGATGAGGAACTTTTAGCTCCAAAGGAGGAACCTCGGGATGATGTGGAGCAGAGAGTGGAAGAACCCACTCATGGAGATACTTCCAGAGATGGAAGGAAGTGCACCAAATAGGCTGACAGATTGATGCATGATATAGAGAGAATGTGGGAGCACCCACATCAAAGCATAGGTAGAGGAGGTCACCAGTTTGGTAGATTGGCTACATGGCTCCGATGAGCAAGAGTGTAGAGATTAACACATCCTCATTCGAGGAAGTAGTGCAGAAACTAGTATGGGTTGATGCCATGGTAGAGGAGTATGGCTCCATTATCAGAAACAGTGTTTTGGAAGTGGTCCCAAGACCAGCAAACAAGTTAGCGGTGAGTTATCGATGGCTTTACAAGGTAAAGCAAGAATCAGATGGGAGTGTGGAGAAACACAAGGCCATATTTGTGGCCAAAGGGTTCTCTTAGGTGGAGGGAATTTATTATGAGGAGACCTTTTCTCCAATATCAAGGTACTCTTCAATCAGATCTATTATATAACTTTTAGCGCAGATGGGATGGAAGATACATTAGATGGATGTGAAGATAGAATTCCTCAATAGATTGATTGAGGAAGAGGTGTACATTGAGTAGCTGGAAGGATTTGATACCTTCAACAGAGATTCGTATGTATGCAAACTCAAGCGAGCCTTGTATGGATTGAAACAAGCACCCCACGCTTGGTACACCAGGATTAACAGATATTTCATTAGGTTGGGCTTCACCAAAAGTGAAGCAAATGAAAACCTTTAACATATTATGGTTGAATGTAAATTGATGATTATATTATTATATGTCGATGATTTAATTATAGTAGGTGATGAGAAGCTGGTAAAATATTTCAAAGAGGATCTTACAAGAGAATTCGAGATGAAGGGCCTGGATCTCATGCATTATTTCCTTGATATGGAAGTATGGCAAGGAGATGAGGAATTGTTTGTCTCTCAGAGCAAGTATGCCAATGAGATAATGAAGAAGTTCCACATGGAGAGCAGCAAACCCTTGGAGACTCCTCTAGCAGGTAATTGGAATAAGGAAGATGCTACTTCAAGTGAAGTAGTAGAATAGGCAGTTTTTTCATTCACTTATGTATTTGGTGAACAAACGACTGAACATGTGTTTTTTAGCTAACCATCTTAGTCAAGCAATGGTTAATCTAACCAAAATTTATTGGAAGGCAACTAAACATGTGTTGAGATGCCTCAGAGGCACCACTCGGTTTGGTCTTTGGTAGAGATAGACAGAGGGAGTGAAGTTGCAAGGCTTCACATATGAAAATTAGGTAGGGATTCAATCTAACAAGAAGAGAACATCGGGGAGAATATTTAGTATTAGGTCAAAAACAATTTCTTGGTACAACAGGAAGCAAAGATCAATTGCACTAAGTTCAACATAAGTAGGGTACATAGTTGCTAGTCAAACAACTTATGAATTTATCTGGATGAGGAAGATCATTGTTGGGTTATTTGGCCAGCAGATGGATCCTACAATGATTTACTATGACAATCAGAGTTGTATCAAACTCTTTGAGAATCCAGTTTTTCATGATTGGTCCAAGCATATCAATATTCGATATCACCATCTACGAGATTGTGTGCAATGGAGAATCATGTTGTTGGAGTACATTCCTACAGAGGAACGGGATGCAGACATCTTAACTAAGGCATTATCAAGAGGAAAATTTGGGTTTTACAGAGGCAGGATTGGGGTATCAGATAATACCTTTCTTGTTGAGAGAGAGTGTTGAAAATGTAACAAGAAAATCCTAATTTAATTGTGTCCTTGAATTAAATTAGGAATAAAATTGTAATTGTGCATCACAGACAACTTACTTGATTTAACTAAGTTAAATTGACTTATTTGGCTCAATTAATTCAATTTGAGGGTATTACTAGAGTCATGTAGAGTGTCTCCTACATTATAGGATCCCTTGTTGAGTTTATTTTGAGTTGTAATTAATTAATTCAGTTTAACTGGGTTAAAGTCAGTTAAACTAGTTCCAACTAATGGAGGAACTAGTCGAAGGCCAGATGGTGGGGTATTGCTTCATGTGTTCAACCATTTAACTGACGATTCACTCATAAATAACTCATCTATGTCATATATTATAGGTTCCCAGTTGATATTGGAGTTCAGGGACATTGTAATATTAGTTGTATAATCATCTAAATTGTACAGGTTGTGCATGCAGTCAGAGGGAGGCCTATGAGGATTGTGCAATTCATATTGAGGAATTTCCCTAATTAATAGGGGGATAATTCTCAAGGAAACAATGCAGGGAAATAGGGACTTGGGAAAGAAAAAAATTGGTTAAGTATTAGCCAAGGATTGTCTAGGAAGTAGTGAGACAAATAGAGATAGTGCAGAGGTTACTCGGGCTTGAGAAAATCATTGTAATCTTCTCATATTTTCTGACTAATGCAATATACAAATAGCATGGGTTTTTAGTTGTGGCTTTCCCCAGGAAATAATTGTGTAATGTGTTGATTGAATTCTTTCTCTTGTATGCTTCGTTATTTTACGATTGTTTAATTGTTTCCGCTGATGAGTAGAGTAGATTCAAGTAAATTACAATTAGCAGTTTGAATCTACAAGGTGATCATATCCCTCTTGAATCAACCTTCAAGAGCCATGATTTTCCATTAACATTGTTGCCTTCAATATACTTACCAATTTCATCAACAACCAAGCCTAATAAAGATTATCCCATCTAGGGCTTCATCAAATTTGTCACAAGTTCTTAAGCATATTCACATTGACCATGCTATGGTTTCTAGATTTCATATCTCAAATCTTTACCATAATCCAATGTTTCTCTCAAACCCTAACAAATTTCCTAGGGTTTTCTTCAAACCCTAGAATTCCTTTAGGTCTCCTACATCTTCTCATGCTTCCATCAAAGGTGTCTTCTTAGGGGTGATCACCAATTACTTTTCTTCATCCCAACTCTGATATCATGTTATTTTTTCTTAGGGTTATATTTTTATTTTCTTTGATAATTTCATTTCTTCATTTAAACATTAAATTCACCCCATAACATCATAACATTATTCATATTTACATCATTATTCAGCAACATATGCAACTATGTAGAAAGAAAAATATCATCATCATCAATGCAGCAGAACATAAAGGAACAATAGAAGAAAAGCATTCACACATAAAGACACCAAGATTGGTCAAAGACAAGGTCAAAACCCACTATGGGGAAAACCCTTTCAAATTATTCTTCTTATTAGATTGTCATTGAATGATTCAACAAAAGAGAGTACAGTGATCCATATCTTCATCTATACAACTATCCAACAAAAAATCAACTAAACAACATGCATGAAATGAACCCAACCATGCTCATACTCAAAACCCTAATTCTGAAGCTTGTAATGAATTGTCACTATATGTAGTCAACAGCTGAACACTGCGGTCAACGAGCGAAAACTTCAGACAACTTGAAATTTTAATATTTAGGTCCTAGTCACATGGAGGAGGATTCATGAATGTGACTGAGAGGTTCCAATCACTCCCTTGAGCTTGTAAGTGCAACTACATTCAAAAATATCTTTTGTCAAGCCAACGACTGTAACCCAAAACCCTATTTTCTAGTCACATGGAGGATGAGTTGTGCGAGCGACTTAAAGGCTTCATTCGCATTGATGAGCCATATAGCGAGTGATTACAGTCGATATCTCTTTGTGTCATGCCTGTGATTGAGGACCAAAACCCTAAAATAGTGATGCGAGCTTTAGACCTTGCAATTTCACCTTTATGCAAACCCATTCCTCCACAAATCTTCCTCAGACTTGTGCAAGACAAAAAAAAAAGAGAGAGAATAGAAAAATGATCCATGATTATGTCCAAATGAGGTGGAGGTCACTTGTATTTATAGCCTTCTAAGGGTGCCCATTTTTCTTTAGGGCCAATCTGATCAAATATGCACACGTGGGCTTATAATTCCAAAATACACTTTCCCTTGTCCAAACTTAATGATTTTTAAGTCAATTTTGGTCCTCTCGAAAAGAGAAATTCAATGCAATCATCAACTCCAGCAAATGAGTTTTCCTAAGTGGAATTTGGCCCTAGTTTCCAATTTTAATAGATATAAATATTGCCCAGGAAATCATAAAGAGCAAAAACTCAGGCATTCAAGCTCTTCACAAAAGGTTAAAGCTGCCAGCTACTGAACACCCACAAACACAAGAAATTGGAGACACGGAAAAAGAAAAATAATTCATCCTATCAGTAATGATCAAGCTAAATAATCAAATGTGTATCCTGTAATCACAAGTGGAATTGTTGTTGAATGAAAGAGACGAGGTAAAAGAGGCAGTTGGTTCATCATCTCAGACAACTTTAGAAGGAAATGATTCCACGAAGGAATTAACAAAGGCATTGACATCTTTGAGCTTAAAGAATCAAGAAATTGGTAATCTGAAGAAATCTTTAAAGAAAGGTGAATAAGAGAAAATTAAGTCAAATAATTCCTTAGTTTTTGAACTTCAAAAGAATTCCAGGTTATTGAAATAGCTAGAATGGCATTTCGGTCAAGCTAACAGTGTTCAATGCTTAATTCAAGCTAAAGAAAGAATATGGATGGATATCTTGTGTTTAATGTCTGATGTTTGGACATCCATTGAAATTACAGTTGAACAAGAGAAATTTTTAGAATGAGCAGAAAGGGTAATAGATGAAATCAAGAATGAGCTTGGAAACAAACCCAATCAGGCTGGTAAAATTATAAGGTTTTTGAATTCAAAAATGAAGCAGGAATTAAAATAAATGGATATTGTTGATAGGACTTGAATTCACTTATACAAACCAAAAAAGTTTTTACTAAGAAGAACTTGATGGTGCAAATGAAAGAGAATGTAAATCCGTGCAGATTTAGACTAACAAGTTTAACAATAAGTTCTCTACTCTATAGCAAAAAAAAAAATTCCTTCTTTCAAAGATTCACAAGGAAAATGTATGTCTATGGAAGTATATCAAATATTACTTAAAATGGTTGTACAAGATAATTCAAAGTCAGGGGTCAAAGTCTTATTGAGAAATTATCTAATGATTTATTTAAATGTTATGAGATCAAATATATGTTCGCAGTTAAACCAACTTTTCAAAGTTACACTGAAGTGGATGAAACCTATAGAAAGATTGTTACTTTAACTTATTCGATGGGAGAAGAATGGGAATTGCTCGTTAAGCTTATATCCTAATTCTTGATTCAACAACAATATCTTGTAGGTAAATTATGTTTCAGCAGATGATCAAAGCGGGTCCATATTCAGAGGAGCGGATTCAGATATCATTGAACAAAATTCAAAAATCAAGGGTGGTTTTAGATAATTAGGCTAAAAAATTTATGTATTGATCGAAGTTTTTGTTGAGAGAATCGAAGTTTTTATTTTGGATAGAAATTATTTTCCTTGTAATCTGTAGAAATAATATCTTATTCAAAATCTATAAATATTGTATATTTTGATTGGAAAATGGTTGATTCCTAGACCAAAATTTTGGATATTTTTGTAATACCTAAATTTCAAAGTTAATCAAGGAGTTATGTTTTCATCTTATAGAAACATTGTTTCACATGCGAATGCTTCCAATATTTCATTATTTGTTTCTTCATACATGTATTGTTGTATAGATAATTATGAAAGGCTTGGTTGAGGATTAGCCTCCCTGATATCCTCTGGAAAAGTTATGTCCAATACTGGGTTAATTAAGAAAACAATATGTTTATTTAATTACTCTATAATTTGTATATTGTTGCCTTTTATACAATTCCTATGTGTATTAATGTTTAGCTATGGAATATCTTCTACACGCTTTTTGTTCTCATCAAATAATTAAGTATTCAAAATGGATATATATAAATTGTCTAATGTCTCCTTAATTCTTATATCAATACATTTAAAAGTTTGTATGTTGTTATTGTTGGAAATGGGAACTTTGGTTAATATTTCAAAGAATAAGGCTCATTTACTTAAACAAGGGTTTTTATCCTTGAACCGACCATTTTTAAAGCACGTCCTTCACACAGATGCTTTGACACGGTTCTCTACCTAGGAATTGTCAACAAAGGACAAAATCAAATTGGCACCATTACTAGGGAACAAGAAATTGATGTTACTTTTCCCTAGGACAATGATATATGTTACCTCAATGATGGTGAACAAGAGGTGTGTCACTAGATAATTCACCTGGCATACTCCACTGGTCAAAAATCTAGCTTCTTATAAATATGCCATATCTAACCCAAATCCAGAAGGAGTATCACCTTTTTCAGATCCTGAAATTTTGATTAGACACGCCACTATTAGAGGTAGGCTTGAATCTACATCTTATGCTCCATAATATTCATCCTAACATCTAGAGATTCCTGAAGAACAACCTAAGCCCATTGGTTTTTCCCCAAGAGTCTCAGATCTTATTGAAAAAAGGATTTGATCTTCAAACTGATTTTTTAGTTGAGAATTTTGGATCTTTTAATATTCTCGAATCAGAAATTGAAGACACAAATTCCTCTAAAAGTAAGTCTCCAATTCCTAAAATTGATCATCCTTAAATTAACCCTGAGGATCCCTTTTCTCTTTGCAAAATGGAGGAACTTTTAAAGTTTATACTAATCCTCTATTTCCTGAAGTACAATAGATCAGTTTTCCTAAAATACAACAACTAAGTATCCCACCTCAATCTCCAAAGAAACCTTCAAATCCCAAGCAACAATCCCCAAAAAATCCTCCATCCCCCAAACAACCTATGTCATCTACCTCACAGCAATCAATGGTTGGAATAGGTTTGATATTAAATTCCATATATGCACCACTAAAGTTACCAACTCAAGCTCAATTGCATGACTTTCCAGATGGATATTTAAAATATCTCTCAATATATAATCGAGAAACTGGAATTAGTGTTGAATATCATTTGTCAACCCTCCTTGATTTTGTAGACAATTTAAATGTTAAGCAAGAAGATGTTTATATGAGATTATTTGTACAATACTTGGAAGGGGATGTGAGAATATGGTTTAGGCAATTACAGGCAAATTCTATTCATAGTTGGAGAGACTTAACAAATATTTTTATCAATCAATGGGGAGTTAAGAAAAATCTTGTTTATTTTTTAACTGAATTTGAAGCTATCAAAAGAAATCCTAGAGAATCAATATTAGATTTTATTAAAAGATTTAATAAAATTTATAATAAAATTCCAACAAATATTAAACCTTTAGCCATAACTTCTAAAGTTAGATTTTCCAAACCTTTGGATTATTATTTTCCAATTATACTCAGAGAAAGGAAAACATTTGTTTGATCCCTTATCATGACCTCTATATTTTTTATTCTAAAAGAGTACAGTATTTGGGTTTGATTAAAGATTTGGTACTCTCTAGCTCAAATCCCTACGAAAAATTGTATTAATGGATATTGTAGTGACAAATATTCTTGCTAAGTTTAGCATGTTGTTATCAAGAGCTTGGTGTGCTAAACTTGGAGGTAGTTTGCAAATGGATATGTCATATGCTACTATTCCAATTTTTGGGGGTGAAAGTTTGAGATTGTATATGGAAGTTAGATTTGTAAATAGAGTTTCTGGTGCAAGACAAGCAATCAATCACCCTATTTATTCTATTGATCAATATTTAGGGTATTTTATTGTAGTTGTGAATAATGATTATAATGTGCAAAATAAAGTTAAGAGTTTTTGTAAAAATCATTAATTCTGCAAAAACTGATATATGGAAACTATATTTTGATGGAGCAACATCTAGAGATGGATCAAAAGCAAGATATATCTTAATTTCACATACACAAGAAATTATTAGTTGATCATCTAAATTAGAATTTAAAGTGATTAATAATGTTTTAAAGTAAGAGGAACCAATCCTTGGGCTTGAAATAGCTAAGAAAATTAAAACTCAAAGATTAGAACATCAGATCCAATCAAATGAGAACTATTACCTCAAAACAAGAACCCTAGCCAAAAAACCCCAAAAAAACATGACATAATACTCGAAACAAGAAGTGTTTTTTTTCAAGGTAAATTTTCAACATTTTTTAAAAATTCCAGTCAAAACCAATTTTTTTGTGGAAAAAACACCCTAAAAACGAAAAGTTTTAATGTTGGAATAACATTTTTTAGGGTAAATTTTCAACATTTTTTAGCAATAGTGTTAAAGATAAAATATCATGACTTCGAAAAACCTTAAAATTCCAATGATTTTCAGGCATGGCATTAAAGATAGAATATCACGTCTTTGAAAAGCCTTAAAATTCCAACATTTTTTAGCCATGGTGCTAAAGATAAAATCATGGAAAATTTTAGGGGCTAATGTTCGCCCAGTGGGCTAATTTTCCATGATTTGTCCATAAAAAATATTCGCCAAATTCCAATTTTATAAAAGATGATTCGCCTAAATTTTAAAATATAAAATTATTTTACCTTAAAAATCGCCAACATTATATAGAGACTATATATAAAATCATTATAAATTTGAATAATTTTACAAATATATCAATAAATATTTTATAGTTTGCATATTATGGATTAGTGAGATTCGCCATGTTTTGAAACTTCAAGAAAATTTTCCATCCTTAAAATTTTCCTTGGATAAAATACCTATAATTGTTCAACCATAGCGTTAAAGATAAAATATCATGACTTAGAAAAACCTTAATTTTGACAATTTTTCAACCATGGAATTAAAACCAAAGATCATGACTATAGAAAACCTTAAGTTTTCAACATATTTCAACCATGGCATTATGGAAAAATTATATGACTATTTTTTTAAATGAACACATGAATGAAAGAGTCAATATACTAAGAGTATTGTCTTTTTTAAATGTTAAAAGTATATCTATTTTAAAATCTTAGCCTAAGACAACTTGACACAATGAAACAATAATTTAAAAATCAACCTAGACTCATTGCAATGACAACTTTAAAACCAACCATGAAATTGACACATTGTGGGGGCATAATCGATCCATTATAACAAAAACTTTAAAATCAATTATAAAATTGACACATAATGGGTTCGGGTTGCTAGTTGAGGATCGACACAGACCCTGCTAAAAAAATAATAATAATAATAATAATAAATACAAATGAAAAATATAACCCTAATTCATATAACCCTAATGAAAAATATAAACCTAATGTATATAACCCTAATGCATATAACAATCCTTAATCTACATACCTACATGCCAAACATACAATACCTGTATGACGATCTGCTCTTATCCCAAAGTCCAATGTCGCAACCTCATTATAATGATCTGCATCCGCTGCTCTATCTCAGCCAACATATTAGCATCATAACATCCAATAGCACTATGATGACCTAACTTTCATACAATGAATTCACAAGGCATGTTTGACCTACTATTCATGCATAGTATAACCAAGACTATACATGCATAACAACTGCATATAGACATATAACACATGAGTACCAAACCATATACACACCATTCTAGCTAGAGTCTATGCATCAATGCATGACCATATCAACTACACAAACCATGACCTCATGCATGACAACTACCATTACTCCATTATACACATTTCCACATGCAACCAATAGTATGCATAAGCAATGCCAAATCAACTACACATATGCATAAATGCATGTATTCGAACATAAGTGATCAATTCATGTAATCAACCTGCAAGACTGATACATGTAATCCCAAATATTCCAAAATTTAACCTAACATACAAGGATGTAAGTAGGCAACATGAATTAAACATATAAGCGACATATAATCCATATGCAATTAGTCACATGCTCATGAAAATACTCTTCATGAAATCAACATCAAGTTCTCCATGATAAACATACTACAACCCTAATCCATCATCAAGAAAATGCAACAAGTATATGAAAGGAAATTATAAAAGACACACATACAACTAACATGCAGGCATGACTAACACATTCAACCCATCCATTCTGAGAGTTGAACCATGCTCTGATACCACTCTGTAACACCCTCCTCCCACATCTACCCAAGAGACCATTCCAACCGGGGTAAACATGAGACGAGAGGCTACTATGATTAGATTTGACCTCCTATGTGACCTTAAGGAAGTGGAATCGACAGAACATCACACACATTCATCCAAGATCATCCACAGAACCTTCAGGAGACTAGTCAACCACTCAGACAGCCTGTCCCTGGGTCCTACTGTTATTTGAGAAACTTAGGGAAGGGTAACGCTCCCTAGACACTGCCCAGGAAATTTAGTCTCAGGATTAATGCTCCCCAGACACTGGAAAGGTGCTTTATAATGCTTCCCAGACACTGCCCAAGCGAGTTAGTCTTAAACTAATGCTCTCTTTTGTTAGAATTCCAGGAGTTGAGCCACATTTTTCGACCCAGAGCCCAGGACACTGACCAGAATGGAATGATCACTTAAAACTGGTAAGAATACAAGGAAACAAGGATGCAAAATCAATAATATGAACAAGACCATCACCAGACCCCTACTAGCCATGATAGGCATTTTGGCGAACACCTCATAAACATGTAACCTACAGGTGTAAACAACATAATTAAGTGTGGGGATCTCATACTTATCTGATAATCGCCATGAACCATTGTTTCCTAGTGTATTTTTCTACCTTAACACTTATTAGGTCATAGATACAATATCCATTCAAATACAAGAAAAAACATGGTGAGAGCCATACATATAGGTTGTCACAAAATATACATATAACAAGCATAATAGGAATAGAAATACAATGGACATATCTGCCATCAAAATCCATATATACATCAATATGTTTGCACATGAAAATCAAGGGAATAAAATTTTCATTAATAAATGCAATGAACCAATCGGTGATGGGACTACCACATTCCACCTGACCATCGATTGGCTGAGCCAAGTCTCTCTTCAACCAATCACCCCCATGCCATATTCCAAGCATGAATGTGGGACTCATATAACACGTCAAAAACACCACTCAATGTGGATACACCGGAGTTCTCCGCCTACACTGTGATGAATTTGAGTGCCTCCTAATCTTTCAGGCTTTACCATGCATCAGTAGTCTGATCCAGGGATCACAAGGCCCTACAGCGAGACATACTCTCTAGGATTTACCATGCATTCCATATGTAATCACTAGGCCCAACGGAGAGAAATTCCACCTCTTGGCTTTACTGTATATCCCACCATTCACCGGCAAGGATTCCTAGGGCCACCAAGGCACACAATCTAGCTTTACCGCAAACCACAGTCTGGTTCAGGGGTTACTAGGCCAGTGGCTTCATTCATCCTTAGTCTGGTTTAGGTACCACTACCACCATGTATTTGTCAATTCGAAGATCCACCCCACTCAGCTTCGAATCCAATCCGTCCATCCCCCACAAACCACATGAGAGAACCCATGTCATCAATGCTATCAAGAAATGGCAAGGCTAGGCTGAAAATACTGTCACACCTAGAAAAACCCATGCCATGGTAGAAAAGAAACACATGCGATCTCATGCAAGCAAAATATAACAAGGAAAATACACATGCAAGTTGATACCTGCAATGAAGCCTGTTGTAGCTGCTTGATCTTGCCTTTCCCTGCTTGATCTTTGCTTCCTCTTTCCTTCTTTTCCTTTTTTGCTCCAATGCCAAAGTGCTCCAAGAAAACTCTAAGTGTCCAATAGTATGAGAGAGAGAGAGAATAATGAGACAGCGGCAAAGCTAAACTGACAAAAGGTTCACCCTGAAAAGAAGAAGCTTTCCAACTAATCCTTAGAAGCCTTTTTATTAATAAGGCCTCTATTTTCTTCATTTTCCATTATTTTCCTTCAATTTCCCCTCACATGCAACATGTGACCTTTCACCTTCCTTTTCTCCTAATTTCCATTATTTTCATAAATAAATGTGCCAAAATACCCTTTTGCCTCTTTAATGCCTTAGCTATTTCCTTTTCCAATTTCCTTAGCTATAAACAACCAAATGAACACACACTAAGATGTCTTTCCCATCATGCAGCTTGGAATACGTGTCCCATCATCTGTGGTATTTATATATTTTTACATGGAATTTTCACCAGGGTTGTTACAGAACCCTCCCCCTTGGGGGAACACTGTCCTTGGTGTTCAATGACACCTATAACCAACATGATTGTTGAAAACAAAACATACTGCCCATGGATCTTTATAACACAACTCATTACGGTAGTTACAATAACCACATATGCACATTTTCTCAACTAGCATATAAAATAATATGATGCCTACATCTGCAACAAGGGAATCCAGAGGCTCACACCTCCACCCTCAAATTAATACCGGGATTCACCTCCTTCCCAGGAAGTCCAAAATCCACTGCAAATTCAAATTTGCATCTAATGTCCAACACTATAATCCTGCGCCACTTGTCCCCTCAACAAATAGATACTCGCTCATTGTTCTAGGGAGCACTCCCAATGTGCATCTGATTCCATCTGGAAATGATAATGACCAAAACAAATCCGTATGTGACCTTCCCTTCTCTGCTACACAATCCCTCAGGAATCCAGTCACCCCCTCCGTGCAGTCACTCACCTTCCAAGTTCAGCTAGCAGCCCCATCCCGGGCAGCCCATCCCTTGGCAAGGCTTCCTTGCATCGAAAGATACAAAAACCAAGGCATATACCTGCCTCAACACATCATATCGGTCATATCATGATCATGGAAATCAATGGACACTATTGGGTACCAATGTCCCATAATGGCCCTATTTGTGAAGTTCTTTACCATCACACTAATGCCTGTTTCAATTCCTTTGCTGCTAATTCTTGTAGTTGATTTCAACTACCCAACCGGGAATGTTCATGCTTCCTATACCATGCACATAGCTTCCATCAATTTTAAAATAAATTAAAATAAATTCACATCATACCTCATTGGTAGCTTGTCAATAAGGCACATTTTCAATATTGTTCATTTCCTGTCACAACAAGTAAAACTAGCATATTTGACCAAAACATGTATAAAAATATCACATCACGTTAGCTCAAAACATAACCATCAAAATCATAAATCACATGTAACCATCATAAACCAAAATCATAGATCACATTTAATCATCATAGACCAAAATCATAAATCACATGTATACTAAAACCAAAATACAATATCAATACTTATTCTTCATTGATCCTTACTTTTTCCTTTGTTCTCTCTGTACACACATTGGATCGATTGCCACACCCGACAAACACCTAGTGCATTCTCATCAACCATGTGCACATACGCATAATGTGCATCACACACATACGACCACACACTCCATACAACACATGCATCTACACCTGGCATACAACACATACACCTACACCCAGTGTATGACACAACACAATACATATGCCTATATCCTGTGTATAACACAATACATGAACCTACACCTGATGTACAACATAACACAAATACGTGTCTAGGGTGCATCATAATGAATGCATATGTCATGATACCATGACAACACAATGCGCATACATAGTACTGCATGCCCATAACATTGCATGTACGACATGCAATACTCAATCCCACATGTGCAAGAGTACCACATGTTCCAAGCACCACCTGCACAACATGTGCACAACATCACGTGTACACAGCACCACCTTCACAATGTGTACACAATGCCATATGTACACTCCACCATTGTACAACGTGTACACAATACCACATGTACACAGTACCACATGCACGACGTACATGTGACATCTGATGTACATAGCACCGCATGCAGGACATTTACATAGCACCACCTGCACACAACGCCACTTGTACAACATGTACATAGCACCACATGCACATAGTACCACTTGTAAAATCATGCACACCACACCATATGTACATAGCACCACATGTACAACATGCCCGCAACATCACATGTACATAGCACTACATATCCAAAATGTACGTAGCATCATTTGTCACAGCACCGCATATCCAACACGTACAGAGCGCCATATGCATACAACACTGCATATGCATTTTGCACACAGTATAATGTTTACACAACACCATATATCCAACCTGTACATAGCACCATATATACTTAGCAATGAATATGTAACATTCATACAACATTATCAGTACTAACACCCTGTACATAATGTTGCATAAACAACATGTAAACACACTACATATGCTAAATATTGCACGTGCACCATCATCACAAATGCAACATGTACAACATATACTACATATGCACAACAATACTACCACACATTGGAAACCACACTATCCTTACCAAGAAACCTTGCTTCCGGTATCTTACCCATGCTTGTCCCAACATGCCGCAAACCACACTATTTTCATTTTGCTTATGTATCCCTCAGTATAACTTGTCCATAACATAGACATAGTATAATCACATAATATCAACTCATAACCACATGATACTGACCTCATATATTTTTCATGACTACTCTTCTCACTTGATTCCTCATGTGACCGGGAATTTCTTCATGTCATTCTCCTGCATAGGCAATCATTCCTCTGCAATAATGATCCTTGACAACCCTAATAGATAGTTACATGGGTACATATATACATACATATATAATCATTAGCATAAAACAATCATGATCCTATCAGACATTGATATGCATATATACATATAAACATTAGCCTGAAACAACCATGATCTATGACGTCCCTATCAGACATCACATAAATACATACATACATGTATACACATATAGACATCAACATAATCATGATCACAACATAATTACTAGATATCATAAGGTCATGGTTAAGAGAACTTCCTTTATTCATGTATGACATTGAGAACAACAGTTCCCAACATAGCCAAGGCATCTGAAGTCGCAGATCCATTTACCACAATGAACCCAACAAGTTCAACCGACTGCAATAGTATTACCTCCCACTACTCTTACTCATACTCTGAGATTCATCTAAGTCTTACATTATCTTTCGGGTACCACATAGCTCTCCCCAAGCTCCATTAACTTTCCTCTTTCCCAGCCAATTCCCCAAACTCAAAACATAAAAGGCAAACAAGAAGAATATCATGAAAACCAAAAGTAATATGACACTGCAACAAAGTGGCATAGCTATGCACCAGACACAATCAAAATTGAAAATCAAAAGCAACAATCAAAAAATACCAAAAGCACAAGACTAATAATAGACACCATGACTCAATTCTTGTGGTTCCCAGTGCATCCAAGGGAAAGCTCAACATGAGCCTTCTTCATGATTCATGGCAATCCCTCTTGCCATGAAACTCCTTACATTATATTTTCATTAACACATAATTGTTAGTGCATTAAATAAACATAACAATACACCAATTACCTCATCTTTTTATGCCAAGCACGTTTCTTGGAACTGAAAACATCCACACCATCTCTCAAGGGACTCCAATCCTCTGACAAATCCACCTGTAGCTAAAGACTAGCTAATATACATGTCAAGTACTTGTTCATGAATATAGCACATATCCACATAATGTCAGACTAAATCAAGGTTAAGAAGAGTTCCTGTGTGCAATGCACTCATTCATTCGAAATTAGGGTTTCCAAACATAGTCAAAGGAATTCTTGCTCAATTCCTTTCTTTTACCTTTTTTACCTTGTTGGAATCGAGGCTTACTATGTGTTGTCACATCACCCAACTATTAGTTATGTAAACACATCAATTATTACCTTGTCATACTAATACCAAGCATGTTACCTTGCAACTGCTCACACATGTTAACCAGATGTTCCAAATATCAAGACAATCATATCTATCAATTTGAAATCAACCTTTACCAAGACTAACCATCATGTCATAATCCATATTCAACTCACAATCATTAGGCATAATACTAAAACTATCACCTACTACACTCAAGTACTTATCAATTGTCTTAACACATATGTATTAGTATCATCATCTTAAAACAAGATTCTTGGAACACACACTCATATTATGCAATTCATCAAACATTCAACCAACTTGCAAACATACCATGTTAAACAAATCAATTAGATGACATAATCGGCACCAAACACTCAAATACCAAATAGATGACATAATCAACTATGAAACACCAAGTATAATACACAAGCAAACTCATACCTTAGTATACCTCAGGGGAGGCTATCTTGTCTGCATAATCAATCTAGTTTGCGAGATATAATCTTTACAACATGTCAACATAAATCATGATATCCATAATAGTAACTAACTAACATGTTCATATTACAAGATCATAAGAATTTGTCTTCCATGCATAATAATCATATATGTATGATCAATCTAGATTATTACGACACCAGATCACAAATATGTCAACTCATACCTGAGTATCGCAACCATAACCATCTGCATAGGTCAAACTAGGTTAACACAATACATATAACATCAATATCTTCAATGCAATGAACATAACCATCACACATATGACCAATCCAAATTACGACATCAACATCTCAAGTAAATAACTCTAATCATCAATTTAATAGCACATAACAACAACAAGTTAGTCTATCATGCTCATCAACGATATATAAAACAATAACAGAAATGCATACAACTACAGTTTACTATCATTCTTGACTATCTAATGCATGTGCATATAGTTACACTAGTCAACTAAAATCTATCATGAATGTAACCATAACATCAAAAGACATGTACGTAAACCTAATGTATATAACAATCCTTAAACTACATACCTGCATGCCAAACATACAATACATGTATGACAATCTTCTCTTATCCCAAAGTCCAATTCTATAACCTCATTATATTGATCTACATCTCCTTCTTTATCTCAACTAACATATTAGCATCATAACATCTAATAGCACTATGATGACCTAACTTTCATACCATGACTTCACAAGGCATGTTTTAACTACTATTCGTGCATACTATAACCAAGACCATACAAGCATAACAACTACATATAGACATATAACACATGAGTACCAAACCATATACACACCATTCTAGCTAGAGTCCAGACATCAATGCATGACCATATCAACTACACAAACCATGACCTCATGCATGACAACAACCATTACTCCATTGTACACATTGCCACATGCAACCAATAGTATGCATAAGCAATGCCAAATCAACTACACCTACGCATAAATGCATGTAGTCGAACATAAGTGATCAATTCTTGTAATCAACCTACAAGACTGATACGTGTAATCCAAAATATTCCAGAATTTAACCTAGCATACAAGGATGTAAGTAGGCGACATGAATTCAACATATAAGCGACATATAATCCATATGCAATCAGTCACATGCTCATGAAAATACTCTTCACGAAATCGACATCAAGTTCTCCATGATAACCATACTACAACCCTAATTCATCATCAAGCAAATGCAACAAGTATATGAAAGGCAAGTATAAAAGACACAAATGCAACTAACATGCAGGTATGACTAACACATTCAACCCATCCAGTCCGAGAGTTGAACCATGCTCTGCTACCACTTTGTAACACCCTCCTCCCACATCTACCCAAGAGACCATGCCAATTGGGGTAAACATGAGACGAGAGGCTACTATTATTAGATTTGACCTCCTAGGCGACCTTAAGGAAGTGGAATCGACGAAACATCACACACAATCATCCAACATCATCCACAAAACCTTTAGGAGACCAGTCAGCCACTCAAACAGTATGTCCCTGGGTCCTACTGTTATTTGAGAAACTTAGGGCAGGGTAACGCTCCCTAGACACTTCTCAGGCGATTTAGTCTCGAGACTAATGCTCCCCAGACACTGGAAAGGTACTTAATAATGCTTCCCAGACACTGCCCAAGCGAGTTAGTACTAAACTAGCGCTCTATTTTGTTTGCATTCCAAGATTTGAGCCACCTTTTTCAGCCCAGAGCCCGGGACACTGTCCAGAATGGAATGATCACTTAAAATTGGTAAGAGTACAAGGAAACAAGGAGGAAAAAGCAATAATATGAACAAGACCATCACTAGAACCCTACTAGCCACGATAGGAATTTTGTCAAATATATCATCAACATGTAACCTACAAGTGTAAACAACATAATTAAGTGTAGGGATCTATACTTATCTAAGAATTGTCATGAACCATTGTTTCATCACATCTTTTGCTGCCTTATCACTTATTAGGTCATAGATACAATATCCATTCAAATAAAAGTAAAAACATGGTGAAAGCCATACATAAATTCTATCACAAAATATACATATAATCAGTATAATAGAAATAGAAATACAATGGACATATCCACCATCAAAATCCATAATATACATCAGTACATTTGCACATGAAAAGCAAGGGGAATGATTTTTTCATTAATAAATGCAATGAACCAACCGGTGAGGGGACTACCACGTTCCACCTGACCATAAATTGGCTGAGCCAAGTCTCTCTTTAGCCGATCACCCCCGTGCCATATTCCAAGCGTGAATGTTGGACTCATATAACACATCAAAACCACCACTCAATGTGGATGCCATCAGAGTTCTCAGCCAAAACTGTGAGGAATTTGAGTGCCTCCTAGTCTCTCAGGCTTTACCATGCATCTGTAGTCTGATCTAGGGATCACTAGGCCCTACACCGAGACATACTCTCTAGGATTTACCGTGCATTCCTTCCCAAAATCACTAGTCCCAACGGAGAGAAATTCCACCTCTTGGCTTTACTGTATATCTCACCATTCACTGACAAGGATTCCTAGGCCCACCCCACTTAGCTTTGAATCCAATCCAGCCATCCCCCATAAACCACATGAGAGAACCATCTCATCAATGCTATCAGGAAATGGTAAGGCTAGGCTAAAAATATTGTCACACCTGGAAAGAGCGATGCCATGGTAGAAAAGGAACACATGTAATCCCATGCATGCCAAATCTAGCAAGGAAAATACACATGCAAGTTGATACCTGTAATGAAGCCTATTGTAGCTATTTGATCTTGTCTTTCCCTGCTTAATCTTTGGTTCCTCTTGCCTTCTTTGCCTTTCTTGCTCCAATGCCAAAGTGCTCCAAGAACACTCTAAGTGTCCAAGAGTATGAGAGAGAGATATAGAATAATAAGAGAGCTCCAAAGCTAAAATGACAAAAGGTTCACCCTGAAAAGAAGAAGATTTCCAAATGATCCTCAGAATCCCTTTTATTAATGAGGCCTCTATTTTCTTCATTTTCCATTATTTTCCTTCAATTTCCTCCTCACATGCAACCTGTGACCTTTCACCTTAATTTTCTCCTCATTTCCATTATTTTCATAAATAAATGTGCCAAAATACCTTTTTGCCTCTTTAATACCTTAATCATTACCTTTGTCAATTTCCTTAGCCATAAACAACCAAATGAACACACACTAGGATGTCTTTCCCAAAATTCAGCTTGGAATATGTGTCCCATCATCCGTGGTATTTATATATTTTTACATGGAATTCTCAACAGGGATGTTATAGTGCAGGACCTTGGACAGAGTCAAGGATCATGTGATCCCACATATTGCTAAGAAGGACACAACAATGGAAATGTGGGAGGCCTTGACCACCTTGTACAAGGGAACTTCTGTTCGGCTGAAGATGTTTCTTGAGAGTCAACTGAGACAGTTTCAAATGCAAAAGAGAGAAGAAATCGATCCCTTCCTGCTTAGGTTGCAGAGGATTTGTGACTAGCTAACTTCCGTAGGGGCTACACTAGATCTTGAATTTATGGTCAGAACTACCCTGAATGTAGTCACTGAAGACTGGGAAACCTTTGTCCAAAGTATCTTGGGCGAGGCTTCTCTTCCCAATTGGGAGGGGATGTGGGTAGCTCTTCGACAAGAAGAGATTAGAAGGTTGACCAAGGTGGGAAGCAGCAGCAAAGGGATCAAAGTCAAGAAGGAGGAAGAGGAGGATGCAGCTCTTACATAGCAGGACAGCAAGGGAAGCAGAAGAGGAAGAAAAAGGACATATCCAAAGTCAGATGCTTCAGATGTGGAGAAATGGATCATTTTGCCACATAGTGCCCTTGGAAGAAGGGAGAAGAAGAGAAGCTTGACCCAAAGGCTGCTCCAGCGAAATCTAACGGAGAGGAAAACGATGATGATGAGTGATCATGCACCTCTAGAAAAGAGGTGGGGTGCTATTGAGTTGTAGTCAAGAGGACTACAGGTGGGGCAGAATCCTTGAGGTTCCCAAATTCCTAGATCACATGCATCTGTGGAAGCCCTTAATGACAGTAGTAGAATGACAAGAGTTAGTTGGTGCAAGGTATGATGGAGCAACAGTGGCAAAGTTAGAGTGCCAGAGTCTGAAGCAGCGTAGTGGAGTGTTGCAGTAGTGTGGGTGGCACAAAGTAGATGCAACAGTAGCATAGTAGCATCAGAGAGTCATCATAGATTAGTAGCAAAGGTAGCTTCAGCATCATGGGGCATCCAGATTGACCAACATGTCAGATTTTGGGTGGATTTTTCAGTTGCTTAGTTCTCAACAACTGAGTTACAGTGCAACAGTTAGAAGTGGCAGTACTATGCGTAGCATGATGCGGCATATTGAGAGGGAGTTGTAGTAGAGATGTAGTAGTGAAGTGGTAGTTTCATGGGCAGTAGTACATATTGT
The DNA here is from genome assembly GCA_031772625.1 of Pinus tabuliformis. Classification (NCBI taxonomy): domain Eukaryota; kingdom Viridiplantae; phylum Streptophyta; class Pinopsida; order Pinales; family Pinaceae; genus Pinus; species Pinus tabuliformis. The sequence goes on along the minus strand of CM062818.1, from coordinate 1,019,290,711 downwards.
AGTAGTGCAGTTGATAAAGGGCAGCATGTCGAGCATTAGCAACGTAGAGGACCGATGTCATGGATCAGTGTGATACTTCTACTAAGAAGCATTTCTAGAGCACATTCCTCGCTAAGAGGGAGTGTTGTTTTTTTGGTAGCATCGGATGTGCTCTAGCTCAAAATTTTGTGGAGGGGCTAGAACACGTGAAATCTCCAAGACCCAGAAATCGTTTGGTGAAATTCCACCCCGATTGTATTTTATTAAAATAATTAATATTTTTAATGGGGTTCCTAAGTCTAAACTTAGGAAAATTAAAATATTAATGGTTATTAATGAAAATATTTGTGAAGATTCTAAGAGACGAGGATCAAGTCTAATTTAATATTAACCATTGATTAGAGATTATATCACGGTCGTTGATTTCTCAACTAGAAAATTATAAAGGAAGGCTTGGGGTCAATTGGAGAAGACACACAGAGAGATTGAAGAAATCAATTTTCTGAAGTGAGAAGTTCTCAGGAGGGAAATTAATTAGGGAGATCTTGCAACTAAGGGTCAGGGATAGTTCAGAAATACAGATAGAGAGGTAGAGAGAAGCTTGTGGAGGCAGCGAAGTAGCCAGAAGAGCTGATGATGTGCCAGTCTAGGCCCACATATCCTTGACGCAGAGCCAGAAGGGCCGGTGCAGAGGAAAAAGTTGTGTTCCACGCAGAAATACAGAACAGCCAGGAAAGTTGACACAGTGGACAGTAGAGTTTATGCAAAGCCTCAAAGAGCTCCACATAGGCCCACGAAGTTACTGCGAAGGGGTAGTGCAGTTGTATTCGGGGCTTGCCAGTTTTGTTGTCGGATCAGCCAGAAAATGTCGAGTGAAGTGAGGTAAAACTCACTCAAGTTATCCACCATTGTATCTCTTTGTCACTAGTTTTCTAGGGGGCCAACCAACATTTGTATTCAAAACTACTTCTTAATAATAGAAAACCCTCAGAGTTGTTGCACCGGTTTTCCCACATTGGGTTTTTTTGGGGACATTTAGTCCAAAAATAAGTGTGTCCTTTGTATGTTTGTCTCATTTATTTTTTAGTACTTTATCTATATAGTGGTGTAGGCTACAGTGTATTTACATTAATATTTTCTGAGTATTTCAGAAAATAACTTATTAAATGAAGAACACAAGTAGGTAATGAAAATCAATTTACTGGAGTAGGATTTTGTACTTGTTCAATTTAGAAATTTTCACAAAATGGATTATATTCTTCAAAAAGTAATAGGGTCAAAAAGAATTTCAATGCTTGATGGGTTCTTAGGGTATAATTAGATTGTAGTGTATGAATAAGATCGGAGTAAAACAACATTCGTTGCACCTTGTGGAACATTCATGTATGCCAAAATTCCCTTTGGTTTAATGATTACAGGTGCAATCTTTCAAAGAGCCCTGGATTTAGCATTTGTGGGAGAAATAAACAAATTCAATGTTATTTATCTTGAAGATATCACCGTGTTCGAAATAATATTCCCAGTATTTCAAACATTTTAGACAAATGTTTAAGAAGCGCAGAAGATATGGGATTTCACTCAATCCCAAAAAGTTAATGTTTGCAATGCATGAGGGAAAATTGCTTGGACATATTGTGTCAAATATGGAGTGAAGATCGATCCTCAAAGAGTGCCCTCAATTCAAATGCTCAGTTTACCCTAGACTAAGAATGATTACGATCTTACTTAAGCATGATTAATTTTCTAAGGAGATTCATATCAAATTATGCAGAAATAAGCAAATACATAACCAATATGCTCAAGAAATAACAAAAAGTGAAATAGAATGCTCAATCCAAATTTTCATTCACTCAAATTAAGAAAGCCCTTATGGAAGCTCGAGTTTTGGCAATACCTGATTATACAAAACCATTTAATATATTTTCATTTTCTTCAGATACTACATTAGCTGTTGTTTTATTACAAACATATTCTAAAAGTTTTGAATAGCCAATTGCCTTCTTTAGTAAGGTTATGAGAGATTTGGAATAAAGATATGATATTATTGAGAAACAAGCATGTTCTCTAGTCCAGGCATTAAAATCTTTCAGAACTTATGTGTTGCATTCAACGATAACATCTTATCTGCCAAATAATACAGTTAAGACAATGTTGACTCAGCTAGACAATGATAGAAAAATATAGAGATGTATAGAAAAAATCTGAGAGTTTGATTTGGAGATTAAGCCAACAAAATTTGTAAGAGGTCAAGGATTAGAAAAAGTTCTTGCATAATCTAATTTCATAATTTTGGGCATAAATTCAGTGATGCATCTTTCAGCTCCAATCTCATAGAAGAATCCACAAGAATCTTCTCAAAGTTTAATTTCACAAGAACATTTTCTGCAAATCAATGAAAAAATCATGTTATCTTATTGGTATAAATACATTATTTATTTTCTACGGAATTTTTATTTTCTGAATTCAATAGAAACCAAGTCAAATCTCTCAAACTCAAGGTTATTAAATATTGTATTATCAATATTGGAACTATCATTTGAGTATATTTTTTCTATGCCTAACTGAAAGTGAGACAACAGGTGTGATAGATCAATGTCATGAAGGGGTTTGTGTAGGACATTGTTCCTAGAGAGAAATCGCACATAAAATTTTAGGGTTGGATTTCATTGGAAAGAACTATTTCCTTAAGTTGGAATCAAGGTTCGAAGTTGTGTTCCTTGTCATATCTTTGCAAGCAAAGAAAAATTGTCTTCCTTACCTTTGATTCCAATATTAGTTGAAGAACCTTTTTTGCAATGGGGTTTAGACTTCATTGGGGAAATTAATCCCACAACAAGTAATCAACATGGATGGATTTTAACTGCAACGAAATATTTTATTAAGTGGGTGGAAATAATTCCAATCAGAAATGCAACTAATACGGTGGTAATTTTTTTGTGTAAGCTTGTCAGTACTTTTATTTTTTATTAATCATATATAAGGTAGGTAAAAAAAATAGGTCCAGTGGCCTCAACCTGTCCAAAGGAAACCAGGTTCGTTGGCCACCGATCAACATCATATGCCATCCAAAATTTAAACAGTTTGAGCATGTCCATCCAAGCTAAATAATCTATTGTATCTACTATATGCTTAAACATACTATTATCACAAAATCATCCCCTGATAGGCTGTTGATCAAGAAGACTTTGAGTAACTATTTCAAACCAAACTTTTGGCTGAGGCTTAGCCTCCTCAACCTGAGAGGGCTCTCTCACTAGGTTAAAGATTTTAGTTTAAAGATTAGATGGCTAACTCTATGGAAAAAAACAAGTGAAAAAAGTATAAATGGTTGAACACAACCAATAAACATCCATTGGGCTTATGGAGTCAAAATATGTTTTAGTATCACAATAAGATTAGATTAACATGGAAGTCAAGGCATAAAGAGTCTTAATATATCATCAAAATAGAGAAATAATGTAAGGAACACAGTCTATAAACACATGAAGGAAGTTAGAACATTATCAATGAATTCTATGTAACATGTGTTCATACCACTGCAAGTGAGTAAATGAAGAAAACCATGAGAAAATCAAACATTAAAACTCTCTTCTGAATCCTGAGTAGTGAAGCCAAAATCTCTATATTAACATAAAAACACAGTCTCCCACAATGACACAGTATGATAGTTTCTTTTGAAAATTTTCAACCTTGAGGCATTCCACCTCTTGTCCTTTATATATTTTTCATTAAAATCTTGGATTCATTGATCCAACATGATGGGAATTCGAATTTCCTATCTTGACACCTATTCATTCCTAAAACAAACTATTAATTACAGGTAGCAGTTATCTAACAGTCCTAGAGTCCTAATACAATTAGGAGTACAACTCCTTATTATGCTAGTAACAACCTTATCTAGGAATTAAACATTCTATTTGACACCTATAACTCCATGAATTTGAATTTGATGATGTCCATAACTCTCTTGCTGGCCTTCAAATAACTTCTCCTTTATCTGCCCTGAAAAATAGGAAAAACATCAAAACTGCACCTACAGCAGTTTCATAGTACAAGTTGGGTCATCAATTTCTCCCACCTCACACTGAATTTGAAGGAAATAAAAGAGGTTTTTGTAGATCACTCTGTTCTAAAAAGAAACCTCTCTTGGGTTTTTGCAATACCTTTTATAATTCTTAGAAATTGTCTTTGAATATCAGGTGTAAACTGGAAAATTCTGATTTCTGAAAAACTACTCCTACAGCAGTTTCGTAACGCAATTTGAGTCATCAACTTCTCCCAGCTCATAATAAATTTGAAGAAACTGAAAGAGTTTTTTGTAGATAGGTATGTTAGGAAGATTAACCTCTTCCAATTTTCCAAAATAGGCTTTCAGTTGCTCAAGAAACCCCTTGGAAGTTGACTACTTAAAACAGAAAACAGAGTTTTTTCTGCTGAAAAAGGTTGCTTCAGTGATTTTGTAGCACAAAACAGGTTTTTTTACACTGCCTGTGCTACGAAAACGTGGATTCATATCTAATTTCAAAATTTCTTCAAAATGACTTGAGATATGACTTCTAAGCAAAAGGGGAGACTTCGAAGACATGGAATAAGGTTGTCAAACTTTGTTTGGAAATGAGAATGACACTACTAAGACTCTAATCCTATCACGTATCCCTTTAAGCATGCGATGAATCAAAACTTATTATAAGACCATGACTAGAAATAAGGCAAACTTTCAAAAGTTAAAATAAATAAATAAATAAGATAGGGTGATAACACATACTATTGTCAATGTAAATGTTATCCAACCAGATCATTATAATAAATCAACAAAAAAATTCATTACTTCCTAACTTCTCAGCAATCAGTCATCTGATGATTCAATGGCAGTTGGGTCCTTAGCACTCGACCCTAGTATTTGGTTATGAAGCAGACTTTGAATTTGTTTTTCCATTTGGCCTAAGCAGACATTCTGGTGGTATTGTTGCACCTGTATTTCCTGGATATCCCTCTGAATATCTTTTAATCTAGGCCCCTCTTGTTGGGTTTGTGACAGATCCTCCAAATTCCTAGTTGTTTTCTTTGCTTTTGCCAATAGGTTCTTCATGACCCAGTAGAGCTATATTGTCTGTTTGAAGAGAGTCTACCTAACTCGGGTGTGTCCTAGGTCTAAAATCGGGGGTTCCCAATCCTCCACTAGAAGCGGCTCTGTCGCAGCCTTAGTGTTCAATTCCGCCTCCCATGATGAAATTAGGGAATTGGCTTGTGTTGGAGTTCCCCCACTATATGCATGCATGAGTTTTTGTATATTTTCCTCCCCTGTTTTCCTGACCCTCTTCCATTGGGTCTTGTTGGTTGAGTCCATCAGTGTTTTCCTTTTGTTGTCAGTCTGTTTACAATTATGGTGGTGCCCCATTTTTCCCGGCCCCACTTCTGCCTTCACCATGTTGCCTTCAATCAGAGTTTCCTTCAACCATGAGAACTCCCAAACTATTTCCTTGTCCCGAAGCAAAAGTGCGAAGTTGAAGGGAGAAGAAGATTAGACATACCTGTAAGAGTAGCTTAAGCGGAAAAGTTAAAACAAAACAAAATGTCATTATTTCCATCCAACCATTCCCTATGGAGTGCAGTTACTGAGTCTTGTTTCTAAGTTTGAGGAGTGAAACCCAATTTCCCCCCATCCCCATCATCAGTTGCCTTCATCTTCACTGTATTCAGACTTAGGTGAATTCCCTCCCTCTTGCTCACAATTATCCCCCTGGTCCAGCCAACCCTCTGGCTCCCTGGATTAAGCCCCGCCATGACCAACTTGACAGACTCATAGGTGTTGGGACACTCAAGTATTGGGATGCAGGTGGCAGACCAGACCCTAACTGAATTGACAGACCCGTCGGGGTTTGGTGACCACAGATCGCCATGCATGCCCCTCTAGACCTTAACATTACCATAAAACCTGATAATGACGGGATTGATAGACAAGTTGGTAAAGGCCATGATAAGGATTGATAACATTCCCTCCCTCCATATTTTTATTCTACCAGCAACCCTGTCAGGCCTCTGGCTCCAAGAATTTAACCACATTGTTGCATAATTGACAGCCGCTTGAGGGTTAAGGTCCCCTGAATCCCATTTCATGCTAGATTGAGCCAAAGGTTTGTATAGAAGCCGAACAATGGTCGACAGGTCAAACACCCTAGTTTTAGAGGGCCATGACTCCCCATTCCTAACTCGTTGGACCAGAAGATCACCTAAAGACCAGACAACAAATTGAATAAACATATAGGTAGTTTGAGCCCCAAGCTCCCCATTCTTCCATCTTTGGCCCATAAAATTTCTGGACGACCACAGGCTCTCAAGGTTGCCTCAATCCCATACTGGTCCCAAACACCTAGGTTTGACAAATGCAAAGGTGAAATTTACAACATGAGTGACAAGAGAAAACCCAAACCCTCCATGCATGACTCTTTTAGCCAACAACTTGCCATATAATACTGAAATTAAAATGTTGGAAATCAACAGTAGAGAATTGAACCAAATTCCACCAGAAACATGCAAAACCATCACCAATATTTTCCAAACCAGCCTCCTTTCTTGTAGCATAGGCTCCATATCTAGAACAAGGAGGGCCTAAAATACGTACTAGCGTCCCTGTCTATTCGAAGCATTGGTGCTGACTTTCTGTTTGTGGTGACGATCTCTCCTTCCGCAAGCAAGTTCCATCACCCTACTACCAATCTCATCTCCTACGAGCAAGCTCCTCCACAGGTCGTGCATGCAAACTATGGTGACCCTCACCACCTTTCTTACTTGTATATCTCCTTGCTTTACCATTTTCCTTCCCAAGGAAACTACCACTTCTGGCCATCCTCTCCAGGGTCTTAATACTGTGTGGGGTCTTTGGGTGGGCCACCCACCTGCCCTGTCCTCCTTCCTCTTACACATGTCAACGATCCGCGTGGGGATATCCTATCTCGTCACACCCCGATCGAGGTAACTAATATGGTGGTAAATAAATTTATTGAAGAAAACATTTTTTTCACGATGTGGTTGTCATAAGTAATTGATCACAAATAATTCTCAGACATTCAGTTCTGTTAATATGTTAGGTCCCTATAATACTAGTGATTACCCCATTACTATTATAGTTGTATCCCTTATTAATATTGTTGTGCCCCTATTGTCCCCATATTGTTATTACTGTGCCCCATAGAATCCCTCTATTGTTCTTTTGGTGCCTTTATATTATTATTGTTAGGTCGGTTGGGCTATATTGTGACTCCTTAGACTCCTATATATAGAAAGGAGGTTTTGTCATTTGGATCATCAAAGAATCATTCATTTGTGTAATGTAAAGGAGGTTTCCCCCTCGAAGAGGCTGAATTCTAAGGCATTGATCTATCTTTTCTATCTTTTTGTGAGCTCGTTTCATAATATTTGGTATCAGAGCTTTGGATTCTAGGGTTTCGTTGATCCAAATAGGTCATCGTGGCATTTTCACTATAACTTTTTTTCTGCAATGTTTCAGAAGTGAAAAAACCCATTTTAGACAAAATTGCACTAAACCTCGGAGCCAAATTTCAGAACTTTTCGCACTATATTTGCAGAGATATGATCTGAGGAAGTTAGTCTTTTTGCAAACTCCTGAATTACATTCCAAACAGGTGACCAGGGTAAAATCATCATAACTTTCTCTCTGAGCATCGGATTGAAATTTCATAAAAAGGTATAGAAAGAGGACGGACTGTAGTTTCTTGTATATATTTTTCAGAGCCAAAGGTCAAAACAGGGACACGTGGCACGTCGTACAAGTTTTCTCTACTGAAATAGTCTATAATCAGGTCATTGTGGGAGATTTGGCATAACTCTTCCTTGGAGAATCCAATTTGGATCAGACTAGTGGAATTGGAAAGAGGACATAGAGGGCTACTATAGGTCGTAATTTTAGACTGGATGGTCTGAAATTACCTAGATACATCAGAGGCAATATCGAGCTCCTACAAAGTGAAACAATGTGTGTAGATTTTTTTAAATTTTTGCTTAAGCTTGGTTTGAAAAATTATTTTGAAGGAATTCAAAGGGCATAGTAGAGCATTATTATCGGTAACTAATGACCCGAGGAAAGAAAATGCAAACACTTAGTAAGCAACCTGAAAGCTCTAGCATGACTTATGAAGAAGAGGAAGAAATGCAACATGATATATCAAAATTACGAGACCAAGTGCAACAAATGTCACTCGCACAAAAAGTAACAAAATCTAAGATGGATGGTTTAAATAAAGATGTAGAAGCTAAGATGAATGATGTGGAAGCTAAGATGGACGATTTGAAGATATATTTGAAAACAGATTTGAAGACAGGCATGGCAGATTTGAAGACAGATTTGACAAATTTTCTACAAGAAATACTTACTAATGGTGAAAGGGTAGTAAAGGAACCTCATGATGCGAACAAAAGAAATGTTAATCATGATTTCAATGACTCTATTGTTGGATCGAAGACCCACCATATTCCAAAAATCGATATGAGGAAGTTTGATGGCAATGATCTTGCAACATGGATATTGCAGATGGAGCAATTTTCGATCTCAATAATGTGCAAAACACACAAAAGGTACGTATTGCAACTTTATATTTGGAACCAAATCAGTTTGTATGGTATTAATGCCTTTGCTCTCATAAACAAATTATCACTTGGGCAATTTTATGGAAGAATTGACAGCACATTATGAGGATACAAAAAGCAACACATTTTTTAGCCAAATGATAAGTCTCAAACAAAAGGGTTCAATAATGGAGCACATTGAGGAGTTCCAAAAATTGAACATAAGGGTAAAAAATATTCCAGAGGAGCATAGGATTGATGTGTTCATAGGGACTTTAAAGGATAATATCCAACATGATGTTTGCCTTTTGGAACTTGATTCATTATAAAAGGCATTCAGGTTAGCAAGAAAAATGGAAAGCAAAATTATGGCAACCAAGAAGCATACCACTCACAACTATAAAGATGGAAGTGTTGTTGCCCCTAGTCTTCCACAACCTATAAGGTTGACAACACAATAATTGGAAGAAAAAAGAGCAAAATGTCTTTGTTACAATAGTGATAGCAAATACACTAAAGGTCATGAGTGTGCTGAGAAGAAATTATTCTACATAGATTGTGAAGAGGAAGAAGAAAAGGAGAAAGAAAGGTCAAAAGAAGATGATATACTCTAGGAACAAAGCCTAGATAAAGAAGAAATGAATCCGACCATACCTTGTAATGCATTGGCTGGAATTACCACTCCTCAAACCATCAAGATAGAAGGAAAAATCAAGAAGAAAAAGGTAATAGTGTTGATTGATTCAAGAAGTACCCACAATTTTATTGATTGTAAGATAGCAAAAGAATTGAATTGCTTCCTATATCTAGCACCAGAGTTTCAAGTGATGGTTTCAAATGGAGGAATGATAAATTTCTCTGGAAAGTGCCATAATATCAAACTAACCATGGGAGAATATGTATTGACTAGCCCAATGCTTTCCATTCCAATGGGAGGTGCTGATGTTGTACTAGGAGTCTAATGGCTACAATCCTTGGGTACAATAGCTTTTAATTTTCAAGAACTTTTCATGAAATTTTCTACAGAAAGAAAGGAAGTTGAATTAAGGGGTATTGTAGGGAAACCGAGAAAGATAATCAGCTCTAACGGTATGACAAAGCTTCTAAAAAAGAAACAAAGAGGTGTAATTGCACAATTATGTTCGCTAGATGTTTCCACATCGAAATCATCTATTTCTCTAGATCTCCAAAAAGTCTTGGACAGTCATTCCAAGGTATTTGAGACTCCCAAAGGTCTCCCACCTATTCGTGATCATGATCATGCTAGTCATCTGATTCCAGGAAGTGTTCCTCCAAACATCAGGCCATACAGATATCCCTATGCCCAAAAGAGTGAAATTGAACATAGCTAGAGGCTGGTATAATTCAACCTAGTCAAAGATTTTCTCTACTCCAGTAGTATTGGTGCACAAGGATGATGGATCATGGCGCATGTGTCTGGATTATAGGGAGCTCAACAACCTCACTATTAAAGATAAGTTTTACAATCCTATCATTGATGAATTACTAGGTTAATTGCATGGATCAATTTACTTCACCCAGTTGGATCCTCGTTCAGGATATCATCAAATCAGAATGAAGACTGAAGACATTCTGAAAACAGCATTTAGAAGTCATGAGGGTCATTATGAATTTTTGGTCATGCCTTTTGGCCTTACCAATGCACCTTCTACATTTCAAGGTCTGATGAATTCCATTTTCAAACCTTTCCTTAGAAAATTTTTGTTAGTATCTTTTGATGATACACTAATCTACAACAAGTCTTGGAATGATCATGTTGAACATGTTGATAGGGTGCTACAACTATTGGAGGAGAAACAATTATATGCAAAAAGATCCAAATGTTTCTTTGGAGTACAAGAGGTGGAATATCTGGGTCATACTGTAGCTCATGAAGGAGTTAAGGTAGACCTTAGCAAAATTAAAGCCATTAAGGAATGGAAAATCCCCACATCCATAAAGCATATGTGAGGATTTCTCGGGTTGACAGGGTATTATCACAAGTTTGTTAAGAATTATGGGAGAATAGTAGCACCTCTAACAACATTATTGAAGAAAGATGCATTTTCATGGACTCCAGAAGCAACAAATGCCTTCGAACATCCTAAAGAGGCAATGTGCCAAGCACTAGTCTTAGCTACACTGGACTTCACAAAAACCTTTATTGTGGAATGTGATGCTTCAGAAAATGGAATTGGTGCTGCTCTAATGCAAGATGAAAGACCCATTGCTTTTGAAAGTCATCCAATCAAGGGAAAGTTTTTACACAAAGCTATTTATGAGAAGGAAATATTGGCAATACTACATGCACTTAAGAAATGGTGACCCTACCTAATGGGAAGACACTTCAAGGTAAAAACGGATCATGATAGCCTTAAATACTTTTTAGAACAAAGATTATCCTCTGAAGAGCAACAAAAGTGGGTCACAAAGATGTTGGGTTATGACTTTGAAATCATCTACAAAAAAGTGAAGCAAAATGTGGTGACAGATGCACTCTTAAGAAAGGATGAGGATGTGGAAGCATTGTTGTGCTCCATTTCTATTATCCAACCAGATTGGATAAACGAAGCAAGGAAGGAATGGAATATTGATGAAGAAGTGTGGGCACTTATTCGAAAGTTACAACAAGATTCTAGTACATCTGATACATTTAGCTGGCGAAATGATTCATTATGGTACAAAGATCGCTTATACCTCTGTAAGAATTCCCACCTCAAACAAAATATTCTTATGGAATTGCACACTTCTCCCTTAGGAGGGCACTCAGTATTTTTAAAAACTTACCACAGGGTTAAGAAGGAATTTTTTTGGGATGGCCTTAAATCAGATATTCAAAAGTTTGTGGCGGAATGTTTGGTTTGCCAACGAAATAAAGTTGAAATAATTAAGACCCCGGGTCTATTACAACCTTTATCCATTCCAAGCCAACATTGGGAGGAGGTTTCAATGGATTTTATTACAGGTTTACCTAAGTATGAGGGAAATAGTGTCATCATGGTGGTAGTTGATAGACTTACCAAGTATGCACACTTTTGTGCATTATCACATCCATTTAAATCCAGTACAGTTTCTACTACATTTATGGAAACAATTCAAAAGCTACATGGAAACTCAAAGATTATTGTAAGTGACAGAGATCCAATTTTCACTAAAAAAATTTGGACAGAATTATTTTCTTGTCTCAGTACTTAGTTATCTCATAGCTCATCTTATCATCCTCAATCTGATGAGAAAACTAAGATAGTAAACAAATGTTTGGAAGGATATCTTATCTGATAAACGGACACAATGGGTCAAATGGTTGCCTCTAGATGAATGGTGGTATAACACTTCCTTCCATACAGCAACAAAAATGACCCCATTTATGGCACTTTATGGATATCAGCCACCATCCATCACATCATATTTAAGAGAAAATTTTAAGGTTCAAGCGGTGGAACATCACATAGAGCATCAACAATAAGTCCTCCAACTCTTAAAGGATAACCTCGTGTTGGTGCAGAAAAGAATGAAACAATAGGCAGATCAACATCGCAGTAAAAGTTTTGATGTAGGTGATTGGGTATTCCTACGGCTACAACCATATAAACAAATGTCCCTCAAGCAAGCTAACAAGGATAATAAATTATCACCAAAGTATTATGGCCCGTACAAGGTGTTGCAAAAGATTGGTACTATGGCATACAAATTTGAGCTTCCTGCAGCTTCTCGAGTGCACCCAGTTTTCCATGTTTCATGTTTAAAGAAGGTTATAGGTGATAAGCTCCCAGTTCAAACAATATTTCCAGAACTTGACGAGGAAGGAAAAATTAAATTGGAACCGGAAGCAGTCACAGAAACAAGAACTCGACAGCTACGAAATTGATCAATTTCAGAGTATCTCATCAAGTGGAAGAACTTATCCGTTGAAGATTCCACGTGGGAGGATGAGAATTTTATACAGAAACATCCAGAACCACTCAAGCGTTGAGGACAACACTTTTTTGAAGGAGAGGGTCATGTTAGGTCCCTATAATACTAGTGATTACCCCATTACTATTGTAGTTGTATCCCTTATTAATATTGTTGTGCCCCTATTGTCCCCATATTGTTATTATTGTGCCCCATAGAATCCCTCTATTGTTATTTTTGTGCCTTTATATTATTATTGTTAGGTTGGTTGGGCTATATTGTGACTCCTTAGACTCCTATATATAGAAAGGAGGTTTTGTCATTTGGATCATCAAAGAATCATTCATTTGTGTAATGTAAAGGAGGTTGCCCCCTCGAAGAGGCTGAATTCTAAGGTGTTGATCTATCTTTTCTAACTTTTTATGAGTTGGTTTCATAACATAATATGATTGAATTTTTCCATAAATATCAAATATCTTTGCATCACTTTACTCCATATTACCCATAGGGGAATGGATTAGTTGAATACAAAAATAAGATTCTTGTCAAAGTCATTAGAAATGTATTAATTTATAGTAGGAAAAGTTGGGACAATCATTTAAAACTTACAGTTTGGGCAAATAGAGTTGCTCTAAAAAGAGCAACAAGTAAATCAATTTTCCAGTTGGTATATGGCACTAATGTAATACACAATTAGTTTTTCCTGTTATGAAGATTTTGCAGGAAATTCTTATGAAGACTTAGATGATTTTATAAAAAGAATACATCAGATAATTGATCTTGACCAAGAAATATAAGAAGTGTAGAATAAACTTCTTGAATATCATAACAAAAGGAAAAATTTATTTGACAAAAATACTAGGGAAAGAGATTTCACGCAAGGAGATTTAGTGTTGAAATGGGATGACAAAAGATACGAGAAAGGCAAGCTTGGCAAGTTTGATAATATCTAGTTAGGCCCATTCAAAATTGTTGAAGTGAAGAACAACAACACTTTTATTCTCCAGAATTTGGAAGGAGAATATCTCTCATGTCATGTCAATGGGCATTATTGAAAGCATTACATTCAATATTTAGAAAAGAACTTCATATTTTTCATTATAAATAATGGAGTGGTTTAATTGTACAGAGCAAGTGTGAAATTTTTCTTACAACAATGACTCCATAGCCCAAGGAAGGCACAAGGTTTAAAATTCTCTACATCCCACAAGGGGAAGCAGTCCCTAGGTGGAGCCAATGTTGTAACATGTTCTTGTCATAAAGTTTTCCAAATAATTTTACTTTTTCTTTGCAATTTGTATAAATAATGCATAAAATATATTTTATAAAGCACTATATATTAAATAAAAACATAGATAAATGTTTTTCCAAAAGTTTTTCATAGCTTTGTAAATAAAGTGTTGTCATCATATACATGCTTCTTTGCACGATGTAGATATGTGCGCATAGATCAATAGATGAGGATCAAAAGTAGACCCCTCGAATGTTCAATATTTATCGCATCTGGGGGGGGATCTGTTATTTGTTGTATTCATAAAAAAAACTTTGGGTTACATGGTGGTTATGTATCAAAAGCTCCCCCCCCCCTTGTGGTTTGGGGTCATGTCAAAGAATATTGTCGCTAATGGCACTTTATTACAAAATTTCAAATGGGGCGACTCACAGCAATACAAAGGTTCTAATTGTCTTGTTCATTCAGTCATCTATTTCATCGAGAGCCAAAGAATCACAGTAACCAAGGCATAGATTCGACAATTCACCAGTTTGTTGAAAAATGCAATATATATATATATATATATATATATATATATATATATATATATATATATATATATATATATATATATATATATATATATATATATATATATATATATATATATATATATATATATTTGATTTTGCCTTGATTAAATTGAGAAAATTAGAATTTCCACATCAACAAACAACTTGGGTGTAGTTAACTTGTGTGACATGGCTTGTGTCAACTATTTACTCAGTAAATTCGAGTTGGAGGAGTTAGAGTTTAGTTAAGCATGTTTGATTTCTAGTTTGTAGCAATCAAAGGCAGTTATCTTAAGTTGTTTTCAGTTAAACTAATTCCAACCGTTGGAGGAACTAGTAGAAGGTCAGTTGTGCAGTGGGACTTTAGTCAAATTCAGTGATCATCTAGTTAACTGATCAATCAACCCAAAATAGCTAGTGCATGTAGAGAATTTGAGTTACCGAGTTGAGGTGAAAATTCCAAGGTAGTGTAGCATCATTTGTAAACTATTTCGAAGTGTATAGGTGTTGCATGCAACCTATGATCAACCGAAGAATTGCGCAATCCATTTTGGAGAAATTCCTAAATAATAGGAGCCTAATTTCTCAGGTAATTGCACAAAGAAATAGGGGCTCAAGCAGAGGCATAAATTGACTAAGTCTGTGTGAGAGATTCTTATTGAGTAGAGAGATAGGCTATGCACTTGCAAGTTGTGCTCAGTTGAGAAAATCAATTGTAATACATCTCTATTCATCAGATTAATGCAAGCAGGAATTGGGGTTTTTAGCAGTTTATTTTCCCGGGAAAAATATTATTTGCATGTGTTTTATTTTTTATTGCATGTCTGCGATTTTTATTCTAGATTGTGAATTACTTTCTGAAGAGAAGTAGAGTAGGTTTGTGTCTGTTGAATTTTATTAAAACTTCATGAGTTTTTGTAAATCTACATCGCAATTTATACACGGTGTCAGAGCAGGATTCACATTAGAGCAAGAATTTTGAAGTTGTTTCTCAAGAGGTTTGAATTTGGAGTTCAGTGTAGTAGGATCTCTTCAGAGTTGAGAATATGGCCTTCAATGATTAAAGGCGAGAACATGCTTTGGAAGGCACCTCTAGTTTTGTTGTATGGAAGGATCAAATGGAGGTGGTATTGGAAGAAAATGGATTGCTATAATACATCAAGACAAATACTGTAAAATAGTTGAATTTTGATGCCTAGAACCTTGCTTAGTGGAAGAAAGGTGTAGCCAAGGCGAGGAGAATAATCTTGGAGGGAGTACAGGATCACATTGTCTCAAATATCCATGGAAAAGAAACTCCATTCGCAATTTGAAAAGCACTGACATAATTCTTCAAGAATAATAGTGATCGCGGGAAGATGGCACTCAAAGATAAACTTTGAAGTATTAAGATGCAGAAGAATGACACTATTCCATAGTATCTGAGCAATTTCACACAATGTCATGATGAAATTACTGGGGTTGGTGTTAATGTCCCTGAATAAGACTTGGTAAGCCTGGCCCTTCTGGGTCTTCCCAAGAGTTGGCATAGCTATCAAGATTTAGTGAATAGGATGGAGAAACTACTGAATTGGGAGCGCTTATGGTCTAATTTGGTACAGGAGGAAATAAGGTAGAATACTAAAGATGGGACTTCATCCAAGGTAAAAGATGAATAAAACTTTGCATTGGTTGGAAAGGCAAAGAAGGGAAAAGGGAAGAAATCCAAATCCAAACCAGTGTCTAGCCAATGGGGAAAGAAGAAAGATTTGTCTAAAATTAAATGATTCCATTTTCATGAATTCAGGTGCTTTGCCACAAAGTGCACACACAAAAATGCAAAGCAATAAGATCTGAGGAGGAGGAGAAAGTGAATCCTTGGCTTCACAGTTTGAGCTTGACTTTACCCTCACATGCATGGCCAACACAATGATGAGGAGCATGTGGTACCTTGACTCAGGTGCATTGTTCCACATGATAGGGTGTACAGACTTTTTTAGTGACATGCAGGAGAAATATTTGCATGTGCACATCATGATGGTGGAAAACAGAAGGTATAGCATGACTAGGATTGGTACAGTCGCCTTTCAGAGGGAGTTGGGCTCCCCCCTCAAGCTCAAGCATGTCATGTTAATTCCAGGCCTAAAGAAAAATCTTATCTTTGTCACAGTTTTGGAAGACGTGGTTATGATGTGATCTTCAACAAAGGAAAACCATTCTTGAGACACATAGCCACAGGACATGTGAAGAAGATCAGGGTTTGTTTGAAGGACCTATATAAGTTAGATGTGGAAGATTGTGTTGCATTAAGCACAAAGGCGGAGAAGGTGTAGAGACGCGGTGTCAGTGAAATTTTGCACAAAATACTTGGTCATTTGCATCATGGCACCCTAAAGATTATGCAATAGATAACCATAGGCATCCCCAAAGGATAACTTGAGCAACAGTATGTATGAAAAGGATTTACTTTGGAAAAGTACAGAAAATCCACATTCCGTTATCAAGACAACAAAGTGCATGTAGTCCTTGAAAGGATCCACTTTGATGTTTGTGGACCTTTCTAGATAGCCTCCACTAATAGGCACAAATATTTTGTCATTTTTATATATGACTTCTCACAAAAGTGTTAGATATTATTCATGCAGAAGAAGTATGAGACATTCTCCAAGTTCGTAGAATTCAAGGCACTCGTTGAGAAAGAAACCAACAAGAAGGTGAAGGCTCTCAAGAGTGATAATGGAGGTGAGTACATGTTGAATGAATTTAAAAATTTATGTGTAAAAGAAGGCATTCGACGAGACTTGACAACACCCCACAACCCACATCATAATGGGGTGGCTAAGAGAAATGACCATAGCATTGTGGGAGAAGCGAGGGCAATGTTGCATGACCAAGGTCTACCTCTGAATTTATGGGAGGATTTCTCGGGAAGGAAGTTGGATGTGTTGCACTTCAGGATTTTTGAGCCTCTATTTACTGCCATGTCTCCAAAGAATCAAGGAAGAAGCTAGAGATGACAACAAAATTAGGGGTATTTATGGATTACACAGAAACTCCACACAACTACTGTGTGTACTTTCCATCCCTCAAAATGATAGTTGTGTGAAGGGATGTAAAATTTTATGAGGAGAAATTCATGCGATGTTCTCTTGAGAGGGAGCTTCAGATTCCACTAGAAGAGGAGATTTTAGCTCCAAATGAGGAACCTCAAGAAGTTGTGGAGCACGCAAAAATTGAGGAGCAAAGAGTGGAGACATCCAATAAAGAAGAAAAATTCATAGAAGGCAAGAAAATAACCAGGGAAGATGAGATACTTGTGAAGAATACGAGGGATAATGTGGGTGCTCGTTCAAATCATCGCACATAGAGAAGGTCACCTGATCAGTACACTAGCTACATGGTTATAATTACTGAGCTTGTAGAGCTTGATTCATCCTCTTCAAGGAAGTAGTAGAGAAACCTGTATGGGTTGATGGAGTGGTGGAAGAATACGAATCCATTGTAAAGAATATGTAGAAATTTCACCTATAGAGCAAGCCGATATATGCAATGTCCTAAAGCATAATACTTGTTCTACTTCTAGAAAGCATTAAGCGTAAGCATAATCGAATTGATGAGCAACATCAAGTAGAAACATGCATAACTGATCAAGAGAAATCAATCACACGTAACACAGAATATATCACTAGGGAAAGCAACAGCATAAAGCCCCAACACTGTATTATCAATCAAGTGGAAATCTTGTTCAACATATGAAAAGAATCATCTCAATAGCTATCCTGCTTTCTCTGTACTATGATGATCTTCAATCAGAAGATGAAAATCATGGACTACCTAGGCCTCAATATATAGGCCACAAGTCCTCCAATCTCCTATAATAGATCCTTATCTATGCAAGGAATACTTACTAGAAATATCAAAGCATCTGATAGTACACTGTCCCACATCTGATCTCAACTGGGTCTCTGACAGAACTAACATGCAACAATTATCCATGTGTGAATTCTCAGTTATCTAAAATAATAGTTGTCACATGCATGCAAGCATTAACAAACTATATTTTATTATTTTAACAACTTGTTAAAATAATCTAACTGGACTTGACTAGTTAGAGTTAAGTCAACTGATTCTCTCATTATAGAACTCATACTTATTCCCTCAATCAGTGGAGGAAATTAAGGATAAATTCCTCAATCAGTGGGACAACTCATGTGCATTCTCACAAAGACTTCAAATTCGAATTTCCTTAACTAATTAACTCAACTGAATTAATTAATTAATATTTCCAACTGTTGTTAAGACCAAAATTAATTTTACTTCCTATAGATAGACTAGGGACTGCTATAAATAGGAAGGGACCCAGAAATTCTATTTTTATAACTTTCTATTTTTAGTAGTTTCACCTCTCACCCAATGTGGCCAATGACCTCACTGGCCAAACTGCTATTTTTAGACATGCTATTTTTATCAGGTTTATTTTTAGCACATTCTAAATTTAACATTTCTTGTTGCACATTTTTCAACACTCCCTCTCAATAAGAAAGAATTTCTCTCGAACCTAATCCTGTAACTCTGGAATGTTCTGCATGCAACACATGTACCCAGTCCACTTGCTCCAACAAAACTTGGAATAAAAACACTCCCAACTAACCACACTGTTGGGCTAGGAACATACTCTAATGCTGAAGCTCTACCTGCTACTGACAAGTGTTCCCTCTCTGAAATTTGTGCTACTACAACATCTCCATGCATCTCGCACCATTGCACACCTCTCTGTACCACCTAGCACTATGCAAAACACTTGTGCCTCTCGCATTGTTTCAGCCTGCTAGCTATGCACTGTCTTGGGATTCCCTGCACTGTCGCTCTCTTTGCCACTCCATCCACATTTGTCTCTACCCAATCATTCATTTCCTGCTACTCCACATCGGGGCTCCCATAACAAGGTCTCATCAAAGAGGTTGGGTACCTCAAGGATCCTGCCCCTCCTCCTTAGGACGATCACTCTATATCGCACCACCTCCTACCTGGAGGTATGGCTGCATGTGATCCCTCAGCCGACTTGGCTCGAAGTTTCCCCACACTGGAGGTATCTACATGAGTAGATGTCTCTACTTGATCTCCACTCGGCTTCTCCTATTGTGGCTGCTCCACAACCTCCTGAATTTGCTGCACCAATCGTGGCTCCTCCACAATCGTCTGAGACTTCTTTTGGCGCTGCATGTTGAGAGGTAATATACCCTCCCTCTCAACCACCAAGTCTCCATTAGTTGCCTTGCTGCTCAAGGCTTTGCATGCATCTTGTACCTCAAGTGCATACAGATTCTTGGCTAGCACAACAATCTATTTCCACTTTCCCACTGTCACGAAATTTTCTAGAAAAAGGAGCTGATTTTAAATTTGCGATATCTCCCTCATCCGAACTCCGCTTCAGCCAATTTTTTTTTTGATTTTGGGTATTTTTCTGCAAGGAATCTAAATCTGCTATTTATTTCTAAAAATTTTGTACACAAATTTTCATATCTTCTCTGCAAACTCTCAACCCAAAACTCAAAACTTTGAAATCTCCTCTCAGTATATTGTTCTTGCTTGATCACCTATGCTTTGATATCATGTAGAAATTTCACCTGTAGAAAAAACCGATATATGCAATTTCCTAAAGCATAATACTTGTTCTACTTCTATAAAACATTAAGCGGAAACATAATCGAATTCATGAGAAACATCAAGTAGAAACATGCATAACTGATCAAGAGAAATCAATCACACATAACACAGAATATATCACTAGGGAAAGCACCAGCATAAAACCCCAACACTGTATTATCAATCAAGTGGAAATCCTCTTCAACATACAAAAAGAATCAGCTCAATAGCTATCCTGCTCTCTCTGTACTCTGATGATCTTCAATCAGAAGATGAAAATCATGGACTACCTAGGCCTCAATATATAGGCCACAAGTCCTCCAATCTCCTATAATAGATCCTTCTCCATGCAAGGAATACTTACTAGAAATATCCAAGCATCTAATAGTACATTGCCCCACATCTGATCTCAACTGGGTCTCTGACAGAACTAACATGCAACAGTTATCCATGAGTGAATTCTCAGTTATCTAAAATAATAGTTGTCACATGCATGCAAGCATTAACAAACTATATTTTATTATTTTAACAACTTGTTAAAATAATTTAACTGGACTTGACTAGTTAGAACTAAGTCAACTGATTCTCTCATTATAGAAGTCATACTTATTCCCTCAATCAGTGGAGGAAATTAAGGATAAATTCCTCAATCAGTGGGACAACTCATGTGCATGCTCACAAAGACTTCAAATTCGAATTTCCTTAACTAATTAACTCAACTGAATTAATTTATTAATATTTCCAACTGTTGTTAAGACCAAAATTAATTTTACTTCCTATAGATAGACTGGGACTGCTATAAATAGGAAGGGACCCAGAAATGCTATTTTTAGAACTTTCTATTTTTAGCAGTTTCACCTCTCGCCTAATGTGGCCAATGGCCTCACTGGCCAAACTGATATTTTAAGACATGCTACTTTTAGCACATTCTAAATTTAACATTTCTTGTTGCACATTTTTCAATAGAATAGCATTTGGGAAGTGGTCCCAAGACCAGTTGATAAATCAGTTGTGGGTTTGAGATGGATCTTTAAGGTGAAGAAAGTAGTAGACAAAAGCATAGAGAAGTATAAGGCCAGATTTGTGGCCAAGGGGTGCTCTCAATTTGAGGGGATTGACTATAAGGAGACCTTCACTCCTGTAGCAAGGTACTCCTCCATTAGATCAATTCTTGCTCTGGTTGCGCAGATGGTGTGGGAGATCCACTAGATGGATGTAAAAACAACATTCCCCAATGGATTTATTGAGGAGGAGGTGTACATCAAGCAAACAAAAGGCTTTCACAATTTTGATCAAGAGTTTCATGTGTTCAGACTTAAGTGAGTGTTATATGGTCTCAAACAAGCACCTCGTGCTTGGTACACTAGGATCAGTAGCTATCTCATAGGCTTGTGCTCCACCAAAAGTGAAGCGGATGCAAACCTCTATCATATTTTGATAGAAGGTAAGTCGCATATGTTGATGATTTAATTTCAACTGGTGCTGAGGATCTAATTAGATCTTGCAAGGATGACCTTGCAAGGGAGTTTGAAATGAAAGACATGGGTCTCATGCACTACTTCCTCGGGTTATAAGTATGGCAAGGCGATGGGGAATTGTTTGTCTCTCAAGGAAAGTATGAAAATGAGATACTACAAAGGTTCTACGTGGAGAGTTTAAAACTCATGGAGACACCTCTAGTGACCAACTGGAGGAAGGAGGATGCCACTTCAGGTGAGGAAGTGGATGCTACCATTTATCGGTAGTTAGTGGGTTCACTGATGTATCTTGTGAACACACGACCATATATGTGCTATGCAGTCAACCAGTTGAGCCAAGCTATGGTTAGGCCAACCAAATTATTTTGGAAGGTAGCTAAGCATGTTTTATGGTACCTCAGAGGCACTACCCAGTTTGGACTATGGTACAGATATACAAAGGGAAATTGTGTGGCTTCACAGATGCAGATTGGGGAGTCCATCAAACCAAAAGAGTACATCAAGTGGAATTTTCAATGTTGGGTCTTCAATTTTTTCCTGGTACAACAAGAAGCAAAAATATGTGGTGCTCAACTCGGCAGATGGAAAATACATGGTTGCAAGTGATGAGCCTAGGTATTGCAACAAGAATGCTACAACTCCTAGGGCTACCAGCTTTACTTATCAACCTGGGGTTTGTACAAACTTGGAGGTGACAATGCTATATGCACAAGTAAAAGTGAAGGTACTATCTGTTGTCACTACTCATCTGGCAAGAGACCCCAACGGTTCCAAGCCAGACTTCTATAGGGTCGGAAGAAGCTTAACTCTTTGATAGAAGAAGAGCAAATCTATCCTAAGGGAGACCTACTTCTACTGCAGTATTGAAGAAAGCAGCATGTAATGATAAACCACACCATACCCTAATTAACTAATTAAACACTTATGCTAAGCAGAATTGTTAAATTAATCACTAACCTAATGTTGTTATGTAAGTTAGAGAAGCAAAGAGCATTAAACTATACTAAGGTGTAGCAAAGAAACTTAAGCTAAATTGGGTTTCAAGTAGAAAAATCAATCGGAGATCGAAATTGGTGAAAGGAGGACATAAGGACGCATTAGCGCATAGGGATCGTTGGATTGATCAACGAACAGAAGATGAACAGTGGATATCTTATCGCGGGGCTTTAAGCGAATAAACGGATGAATGGGGTTAATGAACAAGATGAATGGTAGAGATCGTATCGTGAAGAATTAAGTGAATGGATGGACAAACAAGGTAACGAAGCAGATGAATGACGGAGATCGTATCGTGAGGTATTAAGTGAATGGATGGACAAACAAGGTTAACAGGAGATGAAGGGTTGAGATCTAATTGCAGAGATTATGTCAAGAGATGGACGAACAGGGTAAGGAAGCAATGAACGGCTGAGATCTTATCGTGTAGATGAAGTCAAGAGATGGACAGCAGATATCGTATTGTGGGAAAAAGAAACGTGTGGAAATGATGGAGCGGGTTTCTAAGGCGGTAAGTAGTTTCTTGCGTGCCCTCAAGGTTGTAAGCTATATTTTAAAATTTCACGCGATTAGCCTAATTGCACGAAACGTAGCACGAGAAAACCACTTTTCTCGCGTGCTCTCAGGTGGATAATGGTCATGCACTAATTCGCGCGAGATTGCATGATAGCCATTGGATAAGGCAGGGTTGATCAATGGTGGAGATCGGCCAATCTAGTTGGCGATTGGGTGAAGTGATAGTCATCGGATCAAGTGAGGCAGATCGACGGTGGGGGTTTTAAAGTGCATGAAGTGCTGAGGTGACGCGATAGTCGTCGGATCAGGCGAGGTATATCGACGATGGGGACTTAAAGTGCATAAAGTAAGTGGAAGACTTCACACAAGGTAGCAGTTAGAGAAAATAATGAATCGGACGATGATTGTGAAGGTTTGTTAGGGATCAGACGGCGAGGAAGCAATGCATGAAGAACGTCCTGAAGGAGGTTTTTAAATGAAAATGACAGAAAAACATAGTGAGGGTGAACGAGTAACTTCATCAAACGACAAACTCCATAGCTCATGAGAGAACCAAAAAAACTGTGTTTTTGGGGTTGCCGAAGGGTCTCTTCCTCAAGTCATGGTCCCAGAGGGAGGAGATGAGGCCGAGACACCTACGCACAACCTGATAGTGATCTTTTTCCTCTAACTAACCTGTGAACTGAAAGAAGGCACAAATGAAAGTAAACTGAAGCACAATGTAGATGAACAGAACCAGAAAGCTATTTAAACAAATGAACAAGTAAACCAGAAAGCTATTTAAACAAATAAACAAAACCAGGAAGCTATTTAAGAAAATGAACAATGAAAACCAGGAAACTGTTCTAGCATTCATGTATAGTAAAGAGGATCTTTGGCTGCTTTGGTCAAGCCCTAACCCAAGAGCT
The DNA here is from genome assembly GCA_031772625.1 of Pinus tabuliformis. Taxonomy (NCBI): domain Eukaryota; kingdom Viridiplantae; phylum Streptophyta; class Pinopsida; order Pinales; family Pinaceae; genus Pinus; species Pinus tabuliformis. The sequence goes on along the minus strand of CM062818.1, from coordinate 1,019,266,947 downwards.
TCAGCCCTCAGAGTTAACTCAGAGCTGGCTTAAAATAGAACTCCTTCTCATTATAAAAACCATGGATTTCAGAACAAATTGTCACAAGTCTTGCAACTCATAAATAAAGTAGAGTCTTTACAATAGCAGTTTGAATCCTACTGAGGTCCTAAGCCTCTCTATTTATACATCTAAATTATTTAACAACTTCCTTCCCCTTAGGGAGGCTTGGCTCTCCACTCAAGATAAACTGGTTTCTATCCCTTTCACTTGCTCGGCTGTCTTCTAGTCTTCAAAGTGATGATTGTTTTCACTCTGAGCTGAAGGAGGAATATTCGAATGGAGGGGTATTAAATGAGGATGGTTTACCTCCTATAATACTCCCCCTTGTCCCATTTGAGTTTTGACCAAGGTCTTTGCCATAGTTCCTTGCTTTTATCCTTCATGCCTGCATACATGCACATTAAACCACAAAGCCAAATATCCAACTCTAACTCATCTCATAAACAAAATATAATCAAAAATATGCAATAAGGTGTGACAATAGCTGGTTTGACTAAGCTAGGAGGTGAATTAAGGCCAATTAATGCCCATATAATTACCTAATGATGAGGCTCATCATCAGCCCCCTAGTGAAAGTGTTGCTCCTCCTCTGAGCAACTTAGTCAATGTCCATGTCCCTCATGGCTTGGGTAGCCTCTCTGACATCCCATACTTTTGTTGTGGTCTCTTCTTCTTGTTTATATAAGTTTGTTTTCCTTTCTACTTCTTCCCACTGCCTATTTTCCTTTGCTTCTTTTCTCCCTTCTAGCATCCCTAGGACTAGTGGTGGACCGAGTGTTAGGCCTATCCAATTGACCTTCAACCTTTTCATTGATTCCTTATACATAGGTGTCATGTTGAGTGCCTCTCTCAACCTTTGGGGGGAGTGATATTCTCTAATCTTCAAGCTATGTTGAGTGCCTCTCTCAACCTTTGGGGGGAGTGATATTCTCTGATATTCAAGCTATGTGGCAGTGTTTTCCATCTCCTTTAGCAGGCATGTATATTATCAGTTTTTAGCAGCCTAAACATATCCTCAAAATGTGAAATTTCTTGCTCTTGGGTAGCAAGATATCTTGGGGCCAGCTAAGGATCATTTGCAATTAGATTATGGGTGTTGATTAGGGCCATGGGATTTGATTATTCAGATCTGATGAAAAAAAGGTTCATTTTTCTCTCTGGCCAATATTCTTTTCAACTCTGCAGCCCTTGACTTCTTATGGTTCATCGATGATGCCAAAGCCATTAATTGTAGATCTCCTAGCTCTGCATTAAGATCCCAAATATTCATGTCTGTGAGGGTTGTGTTGTGCAAGTAAAACTCAGCTATCTTGTCCCTATCCTCTAGTGTATTTTAATCACAAAGCTCAATAAACTGCCTGTAGACCTGAAATGCGTGGTGCCCCTTTGTGCTAGTGTTTTAATCTGAAATTACAGCTATTGTCCTATGAGGTAAGGAGCATAGGATTTAGTTGGCATCCTACACTATATGGCATCTTGTTGTTCTTTCTCCTTTGTTTTAATGCCTTCTTCCTCTTGCTGTTCTTTCTCATCTCCATCATTTTCTTCCTCTGTTTCAGCATCATCCTCCTTGTGTTTGTTTCAGCATCATCCTCCTTGTCTTCTCTTTCATCATGTTCCTCTGTATTAGTTTCTTCTTTCTCCATGATAGGAGGACTAACATCATAGATGAGGGTTTTGATGTCATCCTCTGCTGGTAAGTCTCTGAAGACTGACCATTTTATAGGGATCCTAAGGTTTTGGAGGGAATCCTTAATGAGGATTTGATCAACCCTGGTGAGCTGAAGAACATTTTGTTAGGAATTCCCTTCCTTTACTTTGTTGTTGGAGTCTATGAGGGTTTTGATGATTGCATCAAGAAATAGGGTATGTTGAGTCTTGAGCAACCTGTGTACTGGTGTTTGAGTACACCAAATCTTAGTTCTTCAAGCAATCTTAGTTCTCAAGCATCCTAAAATGGTAGCCATAAACAACACTGTATCTACCATCATATGAGATATATTTGATGAGTTGGTAGCCTACCTCACTCCATGGGTATGGCAGACTGTCCCTCCTTACTCCATTTTTATCCTCTGTGGGTTCTTCACCTTCTAAAAAGAATTTCCTTTTTGCCACCTTTTCACTTATAAACCAACTACCTCTTAACCTTTACAACTTTTGATCAAATGATGCATATGAGTGAGTGAGTGGGATACTTACCTGTGGTCTTGATGCCATGTTGTAGTTGTCAAAGATTAGAGGTGTTGTGTTGTCTATTTGCTGCATGGTCATTCTTCTTCCTCATTTGTTGTTTGTTGATGCTTTCTTGGCTTTTGGAGGTGTCTGTGACTGGAGAACTGAGGTTGCTACTGTTGTTGTGGAGCTCCTGGATCTGATGTTGCTACTACTACTATGGATCTCCTGGATTACCACTTGGCAATGTTTGGTGTCTCCCTTGGAATTTCTTGATCATGTTGTTGGCTGGTGTTGTGAGGATGTTGTAATGAATGGACAAAGGGAGTAGGAATGTGTTTGGATGCAGGGATGATGGTAATGGTTGAGGTGATTGGTTAGATCATGTCTAGTATGAATTTTGGGGACCTAATCAATATACCATTCAAGGGATCCTGTAGAAAACAAAATCTTCGCCTAAATTAAAGCAATGAAGTGAAAAACAATGGAATTGATGGACGGATGCATGGTAAGGAGTGGAGGAGATGAATATATGTGAGGTAGGGTTCCCTTTGGATCTTTTTTTTGCTCTTTGAATGTCTTTCTCACCCACCTGCAAATAAAAATTATGTTTTTTTTTCTTTTATTTTTTTTTTTTAAAGAGACCTAAGCTACCTCAGAGAGGTTTTCACCCTAGATATCTACCTTGGGTGCCTCAAGGAAGGTTTTCACCCGGTGATCTTCTTACTCTTTTTCATTTTTTCTCATCCTTGGGCCGCCTCACGAGGTTTTCAACCCAAAGATGGGACTTAGGCGCCTCATGGACGTTTTCACCTGAATCCTTATTCCTTTTTCTCTTTTTCAGTGCCCTGATGAGGGAGGAGTTGGAACTTGCCCCACCATCATCACTGTTTTATTGATATCATCAATGAACTCTTATTTTGATAAAGGCCTCTTGTACATTTTCAATCGGTGTCCATTATCAAGCAATGGAATGGCTTCTTCATCTATAGTTTTGATTTGCACTGAACCATTATCATGGCATCTTTCCACCACATAAGGTCCGAGCCATATTGTCCTTAGCTTGCCCTTGAAGTCTTTATACCTAGAATCATATAACAATGCCCAGTCTCCCTCTTGAAATTTCTTCTCCTTAATATGTTTGTCATACCAAATATTCTTCTAAAGCTGAACTATCTATGTATGTAGGAGGGCCTGCATTTTGAATTCATCCAAGCCATTCAAATGTAACAATATTTCTTTCTATGCATGACTGAGATCCAAAACTAGTTGGGCTACCATCCTCAATGTGTCATATTCAAACTCAATGGACAGCAAAGCCTTTTTCCCATAGACTAGCTCATAGGGTGTAAATCCAGTGGTGGTCTTCCATGTTGTATTATAGGCCCAGGTGGCCTCAACTAGTCTTTCTTCCCAATCCTTCTTGCTGGTGTTCACTACCTTGGTTAAGATGTTCTCCAGTGCCCTGTTGGTCACCTCCACTTGCCCATTATCTTGTGGATGATAAGGAGTGGAGGTCCTATGCTTGATTTTGTGATGGTTGAGCAGTTCTTCAATCATGCTGGAGGTAAAATGGATGCCTTGGTCTATGACTAGCTCTCTAGGGTACCCAAATTTGTAGAATATATTCTCCCTTAGGAACTCAGCCACCTTCTCTTCTGTTTCTTCCTTAATTGCCTTGGTTTCAGCCCACTTAGTCAAATAATCAATGCACACAATGATGTGTTGTTTTTTCTTTAAAGGAGGGTTGATAGGCCCAATGAAGTCCATTCCCCACTTGTCAAATGGCTTGAAAGTCACTTGAGGTTGTAGGGGAATTTCATCTCTTGTAGTAGGCTTTCCCATCCTCTGGCACTGATCACACTGACTAATGTATTTTTTTACATACTGATGAAGAGTAGACCAATAATAGCCTGCTTGCAATACTTTGAATGTTGTCCTCTTTGCTGCAAATTGACCTCCACAAGGCCCATCATGACAGGTCAGAAGGATATCAAAGACCTCCTCTTCCCTTACACACCTTCTCAATATTTGATCTGGGCCAAGTTTGAATAGATTTCCCCCAATCCAAGTGAAGGGGGGGCTTTTCCTGACTATCTTGCTCGTTTACTTGGAGGGCGAGTTTGGTGGGAACTGTGTTGATACCATATAGTTTGCTATATCAGCAAACCATGGGGAGAGAACTGAAATAGCAAACAAATGCTCATCTAGTAAATGGTCATCCACCATTCCTTCTTCACCTGCAGGCAGATTCATCCTATATAGAAAGTCAGCAACAACATTTTCTTTACCAGGCTTATCAACAATAGTTAGATCAAACTGTTGTAATAAAAGAAACCATCTTATAATCCTAGCATTCACATCTAGTTTGTTCATTAAATATTTAATTGTAGCATGATCAGTATGCACAAATGTTTGATAGCCTGTAATGTAATGCCTAAATCTTTTTAATGAATGCACAACAGCTAAGAGTTCCTTTTCGATCACAGTATAGTTTAGCTCAGCCTTTGACAGGTTATTACTGATAAAATATATGGCATAGGGCAATTTCTCCTCTTCCTGGCCTAAGGCTACTCCTATGGCTTTGTGTGACGCGTCAGCATGAATATGAAAAGGGAGGGCCCAGTTTGGGCCTCTAAGGATTGATGTAGTGGTTAACTTACCCTTTAGAATGTATAAGGCCTCTTGACAGCACTTTGACCATATAAACTCAGAATCTTTGGCCAGCAACCCGAACAAAGGAGAGGCCAAATTGTTGAAGTCCTTTATGAACCTCCTATAGTATCCATCTAGCCCTAAGAAACTCTGGGCATCTCTCTGCTTTTGTGGAGGTGGTACCCTTTGGATGATTTCTATTTTGTTTGGTTCCACCTACTATCCTTGCTAAGATATTGAATGACCTAGCATAGTCCCTTTGGTCATTAAGAATTCACATTTTTATGGACTGAGAGACAGATTCATTTCAATGCATTTGTGTAATACTTTGCCTAGGTTAGTCAGGGCTTCTTGGAAATCACAGCCATAAGGTGTAAAATCATCCATATATATTTCCACTTCATCATGTACTAATTCAGCAAAAATACTCAACACTTCTCTCTGGAAGATGGCAGCGGCATTTAATAGGCCAAAAGGAAGGACCCTATAGGCAAAAGTACTCCAAGGACAGGTGAATTTGGTCTTATCCTGGTACTCTGGGTAGATTTGGATTTGGTTGTACCCACTAAATCCATCTAGGAAAGAAAAGAACTTCTTCCCTGCCAGGCCATCTAGCACTTGGTCAATGAAGGGTAGGGAAAATGATCCTTCTTTATGGCTTTGTTCAACTCCCTATAATCAACACAAATCCTCCACTTACCATTTTTCTTGGGAACTAACACTAAAGGAGAGACCCACTCACTATCTGAGATAGGATAAATGAATCCCGCATCTAGCAGTTTTTGCAATTCTTCTTTGACTATGTCTTTAATAGCTGGATTCATCCTCCTTTGTGGTTGCCTGATTGGCTTGCAACCTTCTTTGATGTATATGTGGAGAGTACACACTAAAGGGTGTACTCCCTTCATTTCCTTATAACTCCAAGCGAAGGCTTCTAGGTGTTCTCTCAACATGATGCATAAATTTTCCTCTTCTAAAGCAAAAAGAGATGGGTTAATTTTCAAAGTTCTCTCTAGGCCAAATTCTATTATTTTGACACAGAGTGGGTTGGAATTGGCCAAGCATAAGTCAGTTGGATGATGTTTCTGGGTTTCCCTTACTTCTTCTTCTAATGGTAGTGAACTAGGAGTTGGACTTTGGAGCAGGTGTTCAATTAAGTCATCCTCATCTTGTTGTCCTCCTCCTATGGTTGCTTCCAAAACATAAATTTGGGCAGAATAAACCTCATCTTCTTCCTCCTCCTCCAACCATAAAGGTAAATCATGCTCTAGAGAAGGTTGAGCAGGAGGGTATAGGACTAATTGTTTGGACATATGCCCATTCTTGATGGTCATATTCCCAGCTCTGCAGCTAATGTAAGCATCAGTTGTGGCCAACCATGGCCTCCCAAGGATGAGAGGGTAACCAGTAAGCTTAGCCTTAGGCTGGAGAACTAGGAAATCTACAGGGTACTCCCAGGAGTCAATGGAGACCATCACATCCTCCACAATTCCCTCGGGGGTGACTGTGGAACGGTCTGCAAGTTGAAAAATAGTTTTGGTCTTCCTCAATGACCCTTGGAGGTTGAGCTTGAGCATGGTGTCCTTGGTCATCACATTAATGGCAACCCCAAGGTCAATTAGAGTGTGTGGGACAATGGTGCCATTAATGTGCACATCTACTATAGGGCTTCCAGGGTCCAAATATTTTGGACATATTACCTACCCCAGCATTAAGTCAGACAACTACCCAATGACATTAATGGTAGGGGCATCCCTTTTTCTTCTTCCTGGATGCTTGAATCACTTCTCCTTAATCAACTTATTGTAAATGGGAACATCTTTGATTGCCTAGAGAAGGGGGATCTTTACACATAAATTTTTCAATTCTCCCAGAAGTTCAGTTTCTTCTGGGGTAGGCCGGAGTGGTTGGGTTAATCTCTTAGGAAAGGGTGGATTTACTTTAAGGTTTCTTTCCTCTCTTTCTTCCTCAACCTCCCCATGTGGAGAGGGAGGTTGGTTATCAGGGAGAATTCTCCCAGATCTTAGGTTGATCTCCTAGATTTCTACAGCATAAGCTGGGTATGATGTCTCTCCATTGTATGCTTGTTGAGCCCGCTTATTGTTTGGGTTCAGTTTTGGTTGGGCAGGCATCTGGGGTTGCCTGGGTGGAGCAGAGTGCAAGAGTTTTGGTTGGGTAGGTGGTGGAGGCAATAGGGCTGGAACATTATTGAATTGGGGCCTCCACCCCTAGTGTGGGGTATTCCACTAATGTTGTGGTTGAACGTAAGGTTGAAATGATTGGCTGGTAGGCTGGGAATGATATTGAGATGTATAGGACCAAGGAGGGGGTGTAGACCAGGAAGGATGAGTAGGGGGTCCCCAAGAAGGTATTGTTGTGGTTTTTTTGGGGTTGTAATATGCATGGGATGACCCTTGCATACCCTGCTAGTATGGTCTAGGCCCAGGAGGCATCCTTTGGTTGATGTAGCAAAGCTTCTCAGTGACACCTTCAGCTCCTTGATATTCAACTTTGAGTCCAGGTAAAGAAGGGCACTTGCCTGTGGAGTGGTTTTCTTCACAGACTGAGCAAATCTTAATACAGTTCAATGGACATTTGTTCCTAGGACGTCTCCTGGTTCATCTAGGACAAAAGATGGCCAAGGCTCTCTCTGCTTCCTCTTACTTATTTTTGATGTTCATGGTGTCCAATTACAAGGCAAGGGTTTGCAGCATATCACTTTTGAAATCTTCCAGTATATTTCCAATTTCACCCTTGATGGATAAGTTGGAGGGTGATGTACTGGCCATAGGTTGACTACCCCTACCCTTTTTCCTAGCTACCTTAGAATGGTTTCTAAAGACAGTCTTAATATCCTCATAGGGTAATTAGTAGACATCTCCTCCTGTTATCATATGTAAGGTATCCAGAAGATCCTCCCTTACTCCTCTAAGCAGGACCAGCTTTAGTGACTCAGGGTCAAGTGTGCACCTAGCCCTTTTGTAACTGAGTTGGAACCTTTCTTCATAGTCTTCTAAGGATTCATCCTGGCCTATGGTCATCCTAAAAATCTCTTCTTTAGTATCCTTTGACCTATAGTAGTCCCTATATTTATTGTTGAAAGTCCGATGCATCTGAGCCCAAGTTCTGATGGTATCTCCAGGTAAACCCATGAACCAGCGCAATGCTGCATCCTTGAGGGTAGATGGAAACAGTTTTAACTTTGCTCATCATCTGTATAATCATAGGTTCAGCATATAACAGCAAACTCAAATAGGAAAGTGTCAAGGTCCTCTATGGTCATGCCATGGAAATGAGGTAGAGCAGAGGGGCTTATATTCATCATCCCATTGGTTTCCTTGATGGGGAAGGCATTCTCAATTCTCTCTATGTCTCCCCTGTCATTTTGGTTTCCAGCCATTGGTTCAGTAGGAATGGGTTCTTCCTCTTCTTCTTCCCTTGTAGGTTCTTCAAATAAGTAAGGCTGCTCACATAAAGGTTCTTCCACTTCACAGTCACCGAAGAAGAGAGAAGGTTGACTATTGGATGCAGTGGGGGTATTTGTCAAGAACTTCCCTAAATTGTCCTTATTCCTACGAGGCATGAAAGGAAATGTTTTTGGGTTGATTTTTGTAATATTTTATTTAAATCTAGAAAGTTCTTGCAGAATGGAAAGGAAAGCAACTAATGACAAATGAAAGAAAGGAAGCTACTAGATTACTTTTGCATAATTAAACTAATGGAAGAAAATTGAAGACTAGAAGTAGAAGAAAAGAAAGTTGGAGACTAGAAAATAGAAGAAAGCAGTAATCACTTCTACTTAGACACCTCCCTGGAAACAGCACCAAAAATTGATGAGCCTAGGTATTGTAACAAGTATGTTGCAACTCCTAGGGCTACCAGCTTTACTTATCAACCCAGGGTTCATACAAACTTGGAGGTGACAGTTCTATATGGACAAGTAAAAGTGAAGGTACTGCCTGTTGTCACTGTTCATCTAGCAAGAGACCCCAAGGGTTCCAAGCTAGACTTCTATAGGGTTAGAAAAGCTAAACTCTTTGATGGAAGAAGAGAAAATCTACTTCTACTGCAGTATTGAAGAAAACAGCATGTAATGATAAACCACACCATACCCTAATTAATCAATTAAACAGCTATGCTAAGCAGAATTGATAAATTAATCACTAACCTAATGTTGCTATCTAAGTTACAAAAGAAAAGAGAATTAAATTATACTAAGGTGTAGCAAAGAAACTTAGGTTAAATCAGGTTTCAAGTGGAAAAAGCAGTCGGAGATCGAAATTGGTGAAGGGAGGACGTAAGGATGCAGTAGCGCATAGGGACCATTGGATTGATCAATGAATAGAAGATGGACGGTGGAGATCTTATCACAGGGCTTTAAGCGAATAAACGGATGAACGGGTTAATGAACAGGATGAATGGCGGAGATTGCATCGTGAAGAATTAAGTGAATGGATGGACGAACAAGGTAACAAAGCAGATGAATGGCAGAGATTGTATCGTGAGGGATTAAGTGAATGGATAGACGAACAAGGTTAACAAGAGATGAATAGCCAAGATCTAATCATGGAGATTAAGTCAAGAGATGGATGGACAGGGTAACGAAGCAATGAATGGCTGATATCTTATCGTGCGAATGAGGTTAAGAGATGGACGGCAAAGATCGTATCGCAGGAAAATAAAACGTGTGGAAATGATGGAACAGGTTTCTAAGGCGGTAAGTAGTTTCTCGCACGCCCTCAAGGCTGTAAGCTGTATTTTAAAATTTCACATGATTATCCTAACTGCATGACACGTAGCATGACAAAACCACTTTTCTCGCAGGCTCTCGGGCGGATAACAGACATACACTAATCCACGCGAGATTGTGCTATAGCTGTTGGATCAGGCAAGGTTGATCAACGGTGGAGATCGGCCAAGCTAGCTGGCGATCGGGTGAGGCGATGGTGGGGGTTTTAAAGCACATGAAGTGCTCAGGTGACGTGATGGCCATCATATTAGGCGAGGTAGATTGACGTTTGGGACTTAAAGTGCATAAAGTAAGTGGAAGACTTCACGCGAGTGTTATAGACATTTTTGGGCACTGCAACCCCAATCATACATGTCCATAAACCAAGGGCTCCTAAGTCCCTAAAAGTGTTGCTTCACACCCTAAAGGAATAAGGTCAGATGATTACATCATCTCCCAGAAGTTCTCCACAGAAAATTGCTCAGAACTGGTCAAAGCTAGAGGGTGCGATGCATCTCACCTGCTCAGTGTAAAAGGTGTGATGCATACTGGAAAGCCCTTCTGTAGGGTGCGATGGGCGAGATTAGACAAATGGCAGAGACAGTTTGCAAGGTGGATTGTCATGGAATCTTCCATAAACTTATCCTGTGACACTTGCCTCTCTGAATTTACCCACGGATGAGTAAGAGATCATCAATCTCCAAGTGGAATCAAGAACTCTCAGAGAGAGGACACTAATCAAAATCCCAGAAGCTGACTCACCCTCCTGCAATCATCTATATATGGATCCCTCATCCCAGAGATCCAGAGGCTGGAATTTTGTATCTTGTAAGGAAGTGTTGTTGGTTTCTTGGTCGAATATCATAATGTTGGGGGTTCTAAGCTTTTCATGAGGTGAAGAAGGGCTTTCATGCTAGGAGGATGATGTTGGGTTAGAACAATTGGTTGTAATACTCTTTGCTATTCTTGATATTAATAAAGCTATTCAAGTTTTCCTCCACATTCTTGTATGTTTGATGATATATGCATTTGTGTGGTCAATATATATCTAGTCCTATATTGTTTATGATTGTAAATCTCCGTTCTTCGATAGTATTATGCTTCTTTGATTCCACAGGTGCTCTTTGAAGATGGATAGAGGAAGGAAAAGTGGCAAGGATCTGTCAAAAGGGAGAGGAACCGAGCAAGGAACCAAGTGCAAGACTGAGGTTGGTGTCCTTTGTTCCCCTCTTATCTACTTCTCATAAAGGAAAGCGAAAGTAGTTTTAGTTTGTTTGTTTCTAAGATAGCTACCAGTCTTAGTGGGACTAGTAGCTCCGAGTGAACACTAGATTTCCTGATAACAAAATGGCAACTCCACTGGGGAGTGAATAGATTGTTTGCTTGTCTATATTTTTTTGTTTTATAAACTTATAGACGGAGCCTGAAGTCAAGCCATCTAGCCTTCGAACTACATTTGCTATGCAAGTGCAAAGTAGATCAATGTTGCTTCAGTCTATCTCCGGGTTTTGTTTATAAATTGAACAATCTATTTGCAAACATTCTAATTTCCCTAGTGGTGACTCTAGTAACCTCCTTAGATCAACCCGTGTGATTTATATTTACTGAAAATCACTTGCTCGGCCTAAATCCCTAAACTGAGCTGCAAACTGTGACCAAATACCAAGTAAAAGTCTTGCACTGGTACCATCGCACCCTCTCTTCAAGGAAGTCTGTATGCATCATACCTCTCGTGTGCAGTAGGTGGGATGCATACTGATTTCCCTGCGTAACTGGTGTGATGGTCATAAAAGGCTAATTTTGCCTTCAGACTTTGGTTTTTCTTTACTCTCTTCAGCTCTATTCAGGAGTTTTGTTGTCTGTGATCGGTATACCACTGTGGAAACCCCCCTTCCTTTCCATCATTCCGCCTCCATAGTACAAATAATTGTGAATGTTTTTATTGTATTATGCGCCATTTACAGTTCTCTTTTACAAAAAAGTAGCATAATCGAACTGTCGTCTTTTTATTTGAAAGTGTCGCAAGTGTCGTTTTTAGTCAAAGAAAAGAATTCTATTGTTCTTGAAGGTCGATTATATAGTTACTCTTGTATTTGATTTGAATTAGTAGTTTTTCAAGTGTTGAAAGCAATTTTCAATTCAAAATAGCAAAGTGTCGTCATTATCTTCCTTTCGTTTTTGAAGAGAAATTTGTTGGTATTGTCGCTTTGAAAAGATAATTGAGATTTGTACTTAGCATTCTTCTTGTCATTCACACATTAAGAAAGCTAAAACAAATACATGCATGTGCATTGCATTTACACTGCTTGTTGGTTTGATTTAGGACAGTGCATCTAGTGTGTGCTCTCTGCTCTATGTTGAAAGAATATCATCTCTCTTTCTTTAGTAGCTAGGATTTGCATTGCAAAAAGAAGATTAAACAATTGTTTATCATCTTAGATTGCATTTTAGGAATTGTATATCTACATCACGCAGTGAACCTAAAAGGCAAATTTCTTAAGAAATATCAACTATCAAATAAATTTAATGAACATAAAAACGCTTTGGAGCCTAACGCACAACATCTAGAAGTCTAGGCTAGAGACGTATTCTGGTGTCGTAAAGCCTGGTAACTGTCGCCTTCATTGTTGGTTGGGTGATTCCTCCTCTTTGAGACGACAAGTGCCAGTACGGACTTGTGCTCCCATGTACTGTCGAGTATATATTGGGAGCCCACAATAGGCTATATCCTTTATCCATAGGAAGTCGTGTCTGCGCCCCTATCGATCGCAATGCACTGAACACAACATTCGGGAAGATTGATTGCCGTACCGTAAAAAGTATTCTGTAGTTTTGCGATTGGTTTGGTAATCCCTCTGTCTATATTTCCAGAGTAGTCTCTTTCGTTCCTTTTCAGACTCCTTAAAAGAAAAGGTCCATCTGAGCACTTGTCACTTCAGGCTCATTAAAAATCGAAGGCGACTAGAGTCATCTTTTATTTTTTCTCGACTCTTAAAAATTGAAAAAACAAGCTGTGCCAAAGCATCTAAAATTTATTTTAATCGGAATAATATCACCATTCCCACGTTGGTCGTAGGTTGAGGAAAATGGAGTCCACCAACCAAGGATTTCCCCTTGGAGGAAATCCTAGTCCTTTCTCCTCTTGGGGAGATGTTGGTGCACCTCATATGGCCACATTGTCACTTCCAAGATTGACGATTGGTTTGCCAATATGGCTCTTCTTGACCTCCATCGTTCAGAACACCGTGATTCCTGAACAATCGAGTCAGCAACTAGATGATACTAAAGTTACCCCCCAACCTTCTACTTCATCTGATTCTCCCTCTCCTCCTTCCTCTTAGCTTGATGAAGCTGGTAAAGCCAAAAATCAGGTAACTAAGAAGGAGAAGAAGGGGAAGGAGAAGAAAGAGAAGAAGAACAAGGAGCCAGAGGCGAAAAGGGGTAACCGGGCATCGTCTAGTGAAAATCTACACACTGCACCATCCAAGCCTAAATCTCCATGTGTCATTTGCAAAGGATACCACTATCATTGAGATTTTCCTTGCATCCCTCGGATCTTAAGGGACTGGTCTCCTCGTTTTCACAATCCGGTGTCATCAACCTCTGAAGATCATGTTGAAAGTACACCATCAACTAGTGAAAGCGAAGCATTTGGATAGAAAAGGAAATGTAAATTTCCTTGTAAACTGTGTGAAGGTGATCACGTCGTCCACCATTGTCCCTTCCTAGACAAAGCTAAAAGAGTCCTAGATAACCGTCCTGCTTCACCGCTACGGCTTCCTCCTAGATACAAGAAACTCTTGCTGAGTCCATCACTAGTTGAAAATCTGACTAACACGCCATTATGGTTGGTCGAAGCATCTACCATTGAAGATAAACCCGCTGAATCCATACCAGACAAAAGTCAAAAGGTTGAGGTCGCAGTCGACCCGGTCTTGTCTTCGAAAGGTCCATCTTCAGATGATACAATCGTCGAAGAGAATGAGAACGACACCGTTCAAATTCTTTTCGTAAACATAGACTCTGATGAACATGCAGGAAATCTACCCGTTCCTTTACCGCAGGAAGGAATTTCATCAGAGTCATAGCGGGTCGTCTATTCGGTCCCACCTCTAAGCAACCTAGTCATTTCCTTCGATTGGAATCTACTAGGCAAACCCCATTTACCGGCTAATGTACCATTCTGAATCATTGTACAACCTTACAAAATGATCATGGTCGGTACCATCATAGATGAAGGGGCTTCTGTGAGTATCCTTTCCTCAACTGCTTAGGAAGCGCTTGGTTTGCCATCGCTTCTGCCTGAGATGAAAAATATAACAGGCTTCGACAAAGAAACCAGTCGACCATTAGGGATCCTTCCCAATGTGCCCATAACGTTGAGAAGGAAAACCGTTTATATGAACGTAATGGTAGTCCAAGGACCTCTAGATTATAATATACTCCTTGGACGCGACTATATTTATAGCATGGGGGCCATTGTCTCCTCACTCTTTAGAGTAATGTGTTTTCCGCATGAAGGCCGAGTGGTCCAGCTCGTAAACCAGCTTTCGTTCCCCGGCTCACACATAGCTAATAGTCAAATGCCATCCCTAAATGGTCTTTTCACGCAAGGAATGTCTCATCAATTTCTAGTCCATCCACCTGAAGAGCGCGAGTAATTCGGGAGGAAATGACTAAAACCCAAGGGGCATGCACCCTGGTCTGTTTCGGCAGGAAAACCTTGGGTATAGGGTAGGTTTCTGCGGAGGATATATGACTAGTCTGACACACCCGTCTATTTAGGAAAATGGGATTAGACTGGAATAAGATTCCCTCGTCAAAGTTATGTGAGTGGAGGCGGCCGCACCACTCACCTTTGTCTATTTCGGTAGACATCGCCAAGGAAGTGTTTTTTCTACAACACGGATGGAGCAATCTTGCAAATGCGAGAGCTTTCATATGGTAACCTGGAAACTCTACTTCGCTATGCCTGGGGGCATGCAAACATTTTTGCCTGAAAGTAAAGAGCGACCATTTATTTTCTTAGTTTGTAGTTTCTCAACCCTTTAAACTCGTAGGATTGGTCGTTCCTAGCTTGAATAATGAACGGATCCAGAGAAAAGTTTCAAATGGTGCAAGCTCCCTAAAAATTGAACCTATCGATGAGATATCCTTATTATATGACTGGCACGAGCAGTTTTTATGCGAAGTTCAAGCTTGTTAAAAATTAAACCTTAGCAATGAGCAAATGTTCCCCCGGAGTTTAAGCTCATTAAAAAACAAACCAATCCCCAGTAAATAACCATTGTGAATGCATTATCATCAGCTTTTGAGCCCTGGTCGTGTTCTTACCATCACCTCCACTCTGTTTTAGCCGATCATTCACCTCCATTTGATTGTTTACCCCTTTTGAGGAACAGCTGCAAAGAGTGATCCTATTAGCCATCCTTGTGACACTGCGTGATTGGAAAATTCCAAACCTTACCTAGAATTAGCTGCTACCTGAAATTATCACTCGTTCCTCAAAAAAGAGTCTCCTTTAAGCTCTTTTCATCTGACTCATAAAATATGAAAAGATTGTTGAGCAGTTGGCCTCTCCAGCTCGTTAAAGCTACCGGGAGTGCTATCCCTCCTCTAGATTTTAATCTTTTTGGACCTAAGCGATTATTACACAAAAAGATCGAGCGCTTGTTTTGTTCGGCTCGTTAAAATTATCGAAAATTCATCCCTTTCGTATTATTTTATACTTTTTCGGACTTAAGGGATTATATGATGAAAAAGGATTATTGGATTTTCCTTTACGTCCCTTTCAAACTCTCTAAAATTGAAAAAGATTGAGTTATCTTTGTCGTTAAACTCGTTAAAACCAAATAGCGACAAACTTGTCCATATAGACAAGAACAAGTTTCACTATCGCTAGGCTTGTTAAAACATAGCGACGAGTTTGCCTGAAGGGAAAATTATAGAACAAGCATGTCTTATCCTCCTCAAGCTTGATAAAAATAAAGAGGTACTGGTCAGCAATCACTGGGGAAAAATTGGGAAGAAAACTTGAAGAAACTTTATTGGTAGAAAGTCGCTCCTGAACATGACACTTTCACTCCACATCCGAGTTGGGTTGGGTTATTCCGTTCACCGATCATATCACCATTGGTCCATCACACCATCCATATTTGGGGTTAATGCTACCAATCCATGTCAGTGTCGCTGGTATGTTTAAGAGAAGTCACTCAGAGAATTCACCTATGTTTCATCCCCTGCAATACATTCACGCTCCATTCTTTCATGACCGCCACCCTGAACCCTGTATCATCAGATCGTTTTCACCTCCGAAATAATTTACTTCGTTCTGTTTCATAGATGTGGGATTCATTAAGCCCTCCTAAAATGGGTCGCTTCTTGTCGACATCAGCTCATTATCCAAGAAGTTGACTTAGGAACAACCCTTTCAGTACTTTGAAGCTTGCATGCCTCAATGGCAAGTTTCTCACTTCCGGCGACAGGTTTACATCAATGGCCTTCGACCGAAAGATTTTGCATGGTGTGCGATGCCAAGTCCCTTTTTCACACCACGCGAATTGTACTGTAGTAGCTTGAGGGTCACCATCATTATCGGTGATTCCTCTCGCGCCTGTTAACAACTTACATCATTGGCTGGTAATCAGGTGATGTCTTTCCATGTTCGACTCTAGAACATCTTTCACATGGATCGACTTGTACTCTGAGTGAAGATTGGATGAGTTTGAAGACCCCGAACCTATTTTCATCCATACGAGCTGCGATATATTCGGGAAAATAAAGACATCAAATGTACATCATTGCTGCACAAATGATCATCTGAATCAAACGATGATGGCTCTATCAGAATCATCAGTCTACCACACATACGGTTGTCTGTCTTATGTACATGAAAATGAATTTATAAAGTTGAGCATGGGAATTCTCGCCTCAGCTAGATCATGAAAAATATTATGAAGATAATGTATTGTATTGTATCTTATTACAGGTCGCCTTCCAGCTTGGAAAAACTTTGGATCCTCATGATAAAGCAATTCACCCGACATCAAAAGATTAACGACCTCATGCTTTAGGGGGCAACTGTTATAGACATTTTTGGGCACTGCAACCCCAATCATACATGTCCATAAACCAAGGGCTCCTAAGTCCCTAAAAGTGTTGCTTCACACCCTAAAGGAACAAGGTCAGTTGATTACATCATCTCCCAGAAGTTCTCTACAGAAAACTGCTCAGAACTGGTCAAAGCTAAACCATACAAACTGCCCAGTGCAGAGGGTGCGATGCATCTCACCTGCTCAGTGTAAAAGGTGTGATGCATACTGGAAAGCCCTTCTGTAGGGTACGATGGGTGAGAGTAGACAAATGGTAGAGACAGTTTGCAAGGTGGATCGTCATGGAATCTTCCAGAAACTTCTCCTATGACACTTGCCTCTCTGAATTCGCCCAGGGATGAGTAAGAGATCATCAATCTCCAAGTGGAATCAAGAACTATCAGAGAGAGGACACTAATCAAAATCCCAAAAGCTAACTCACCCCCCTGCAATCATCTATATATGGATCCCTCATCCCAGAGTTCCAGAGGCTGGAATTTTGTATCTTGTAAGGAAGTGATGTTGGTTTCTTGGTGGAATATCATAGTGTTGGGTGATCTAAGCTTTTCATGAGGTGAAGAAGGCTTTCATGCTAGGAGGATGACGCTGGATAGAGGAAGGATAAGCGGCAAGGATCTGTCAGAAGGGAGAGGAACCGAGCAAGGAACCAAGCGCAAGAATGAGGTTGGTGTCCTTTGTTCCCCTCTTATCTACTTCTCATAAAGGAAAGCGAAAGTAGTTTTAGTTTGTTTTTTCTAAGATAGCTACCAGTCTTAGTGGGACTAGTAGCTCTGAGTGGACCGTAGATTTCTCAATAACAGCAATGGAGCAGTTAGAGAAAATAATGAATCAGATGGTGATTATGAAGGTTTGTTGGGGATCAGACAGCGAGGAAGTGATGCACGAAGAACGTGCTGAAGGATGTTTTTAAATGAAAACAACAGAAAAACACAGTGAGGGTGAACAAGTAATTGCATCAAACAACAAACTCCATAGCTCATGCAAGCACCAGAAAACCCATGTTTTTGGGGTTGCTGAAGGGTCTCTTCCTCAAGTCATGGTCCCAGAGGGAGGAGATGGGGCCGAGACACCTGCGCACAACCTGATAGTGATGTTTTTCCTCTAACTAACCTGTGAACTGAAATAAGGCACAAATGAAAGTAAATTGAAGCATAACGCAGATGAACAGAACCAGAAAGCCATTTAAACAAATGAACAAGTAAACCAGAAAGTTATTTAAACAAATAAACAGAACTAGGAAGCTATTTAAGCAAATGAACAATGAAAACTAGGAAACTATGCTAGAATTCGTGTATATTAAAGAGGAGCTTTGGTTGCTCGGGTCAGGCCCTAACCCAAGAGCTTTAGCCCTCGGAGTTAACTCAAGCTAACTTAAAACAGAACTTCTTCTCATTATAAAAACCATGGATTACTGAACAAATTGTCATAATTCTTGCAGCTCAGAAATAAAGCAGAGTTTTTACAATAGCAGTCTAAATCCTACTGAGGTCCTAAGCCTCTCTATTTATACATCTGAAGTCTCTAATGGCTTCCTTCCCCTTATGGAGGCTTGGCTCTCCACTCAAGATAAACTGGTTTCTATCCCTTTCACTTGCTCAGTTGTCTTATTGCCTTCAAAGTGATGGTTGTTTGCACTCCGAGCTAAAGGAGGAATATTCGAATGGAGGGGTAGTAAATGAGGAGGGTTTACCTCCAATAATTACTCTCCCTTGTCCCATTTGATTTTTGACCAAGGTCTTTGCCATAGTTCCTTGCTTTTATCCTTTATGCCTACATTACATGCACATTAGACCACAAATCCAAATATCCAACTCTAACTCATCTCACAAACAAAATATAATCAAAAGTATGCAATAAGGTGTGAGAATAGTTGGTTTGACTAAGATAGGAGGTTAGTTAAGGCCCATATAATTGCCCAATGATGAGGCTTATTAGCCAATCAAGAAGCATGTGAGGTGATCTGGATGAGAAAGATACTTGTTGGATCGTTTGGTCAGATGATGGATCCAACTATGCTCTATTGTGATAATTAGATTTGCATCAAGCTCTCTGAGAATCCTGTTTTTCATGACTGATCCAATCATATAGATATTCAACATCACCATTTTACGGGACTGTGTGTAGAGGTGGATAATGTTGCTTTAGTACATTTCAACAAAGGAACAAGATGCTAAGAGTTTGACAAAGGACTTTTCAAGAGTGAATATTGAGTTCCACAAGTGCAGGATAGGGGTGGTTGATAATCCCTTTCTTGCTAAGAGGGAGTGTTGAAAAATGCATGAAGAAATTCTCAATTTGATTTTGCCTTGATTAAATTGAGAAAAAAGTGAATTTCCACATCATCAGAAAACTTGGATGCAGTTAAATTGTGTGACATGGCTTGTGTCACTTGGTTTACTCAGCAAATTTGATTTGGAGGACTTAGAGTTCAGTTAATCATGTTTGATTTCTAATTTGTAGCAATCAAAGTTACTTATCTCAAGTTGCTTTTAGTTAAACTAGTTCCAATTGTTGGAGGAACTAGTGGAATGTCAGTTGTGTGGTGGGTCTTCAGTCTAACTCAGTGATCATCTAGGTAATTGATCAATCAGCCCAAAATAGATAGTGCATGTAGAGAATTCAAGTTACCTAGTTGAGGGGGAGATTCCAAGGTAGTGTAACATCAGTTGTAGACTATTCCTGAGTGTACAGGTGTTGCATGCAACCTGGTGATCAACCTGAGGAATTGTGCAATCCATTTTGGAGAAATTCATAAATAATAGGGGCCTAATTTATCAAGGAATTGTGGAAGGAAATAGGGGCTCAAGTAGAGGAAAAAATTGACTAAGTCTGGGTCAGAGCTTCTCAGTGAGAAAAGAGATAGGTAATGCCCTTGCAAGTTGTGCTCAGTTGAGAAAAGAAATTGTAATGCATCTCTATTAATCATATTAATGCAAGTATGCATTGGGGGTTTTAGCAGTTTTCTTTCCCCAGGAAAAATACTATTTGCATGTGTGATTTCTTATTGAATGTCTAAAAATTTTGTTCTAGATTGTGAATTACTTTCCGCAGAGTAGTAGAGTAGGTTTGTGTCTTGTGATTTTGATTAAAACTTCATGAGAAGTTGCAAATATACATTGTAATTTCTACACACTGGTTAATTTCCACTATTCATTCTCTAATCCCTTTTCATAGCTATTTCAACTATGAGTTTGAAAAAGAGTCAGTCAGGTAAAACCCATCCAAAACCCCACCTCCATTTTCTTCAATAAAAATCAATGAGATGTCTTTAATCGTCCTAGATTCTAAGATTGTGGAAACACAATGTGAATTCGACCTTTATGAACTAAGAAATTGGGCATTCTAAAGGTTCCAAGACTGTAGTGATGACTTTCACTTTGGGAATCTTTCTTACCCCAATTTGTATTTTCACAAAGCCATCATTTTATTTAATTTTTATTGTGGTGTTTAAACAAATATTTTCCAAGTAAGAAAGTTGTGATTACCAAAAATGAAGATCCTTTGTTTTATATCTCTTTTGAGTTGATTTTATAATCCCTAGAGGTTGTTGTTCCTAATTCACTTCATCTATTTTCTAGTGAAATATTGTTAGAAACCTATCAGAAATTAACCCCTTAGAAAATAAATTTCATATTTGAATCCTTTTCAATTGAGGGAGATAACATTCCCCAACATAGCCCTCCTTACCCTGTAAATATATTCCCAGAGATTTCTGGCCAAATCATATAAATGAAAATATCGTTGAGCTTATATCTGAATTCTCAATTCAATAATAACATCTCAAACGTAAGATATATGTCAACAGATGATCAAGGTAGATCCATTTTTACAAGAGGAGAATCAGAGCATATTCATATATCATGTAATAGAATTCAGAAATCAAGGGAGGTTACAAATAATCAAGCTAAAGGTTTGATGTATTGATCAAAGTTTTTGTTGAGAGCATCCAAGTTGTTATTTTGGATCGAAATTATTTCCTTGTAATATGTAGAAATAAGATTTTGTTCAAACTTTATAAATAATATATATTTTGATTAGAAAAGGGTTTATTCATGGACCAAAAATTTGGAAAAAAAAATTAATACCTGAATATTTCAAAGTCAATCAAGGAGTTATGCATTCAACTTATAACAACATTGTTTCACATGTGAGTTCCTCTAGTGTTCCATTATCCTTTTCTTCGTACATCTATGGTTTTATAGATAATTGGGAAAGGCTTGGTTGAGGATTAGTCTCCCTGATATCCCCTAGCAATATTATGTTCAATACTAGGTTAATTAAGAAAACATTATAATTGTTTTAGTTACTCTGCAATTTGTAGATTGTTGCCTTTTGTACAATCCCTTTGTGTATTAATGTTTAGCTATGGAATATCATTATACACACTTTCTGTTCTCATCGGACAATTAAGTATTGAAATTGGATATATATAAATTGTCTAATGTCTTATTCATTCTTCTATCAATACCTTTAAAAGATTGTATGTTGTTATTGTTGGAAATAAAACCTTTGGTTAATCTTTAAAATAATAAGGTTTATTTACTTAAACAAGGGTTTTTATCCTGGAACCAACCATATTTAAAGCACTTCCTTCACATAGTTGCGTTGACAAAATTCTCTATTCAGGAATTGTCAACAAAATAGAACATAACCATTATTATATATTTCCATGTTTATAGTGACTCTTTGTGTGTATTCTACCATTTTGATGGGAGGTATCTTTTAATATGATATTAGTTCCTCCATTCATTGTCTGAGTTTAGTATGTTATGTATTTTACAATTTTTACAACATTGTTTGTTCCATCAAATGTTAGTGAATCTTTTAGATTATCACTATGGCAACTTATATGATTGACCATTTTGCGCATTGGTGAGTAGATTTCTCATATCCTCCATTATTCCATATGTGCATAGCTTCTTTAGATTTGATCTCATAAGAGGAGACACTTTTCCAACTAAATTTTCCATTTGCAGTTGAGTGAATATAATCTTCCCATTGCTTAAATTTAGAGATCACATCGCTATAAAAAAAAAATCAATAAATTCCCCACAATGCAAGGCAGGGAGAGCCTTTTCCTCCAAGGTTTTCATAACTTTGAATCATGTGGGTCTTTACTCCATCTGCATTAAGTTCAACATGTTTTAGGAACACTATGGTATATATCCAAGGTTGATTTTTTGTAACATAAATAGATTTTTTAATATACAAACATAGACTAACCCATGAGCTCCCATGGTTTCTTGGGAAAAACATTCACACCAAATCTAATTTCAAGCATAACATTCTAAATGTTTCACCCTTCTATAAGAGCATTTATAAGAATTCTTTACTTCGTGTTTTCTATTTTCAATCTCTAATGTGAAGCTTCTTATTTAGTTTCTATGAAAAAATAGTTAGAATCTATGCCAAAAGGTGCCATAGTTTCACAAATCATTTGGTATGTTCCAAAATGTTGAATTATCTCTTCAACTAGTCCCAAACATCATCATTTATGGGGTGTAGAGGTTATTCTTAACACTACCTTAATGTTTTTTTAGGACGTCATACTCCTAATTGTGTCTTGGGGCCTATCTCCCTTGTGTTGAACCCCCCATTGCCTCTACTACATATGTGACATATTCTTTCTTCCTTACTACAACAAATTTTGGAGCATCCAATGAAGATTTGCTAGTTTGGCCTTGGATCACAACATTTAAATCTACACCAAAGTTGATGCCTCCTCTAGCAATCATGTTAATACCAGTGCATGTGCATTAACCCTTAGTACATTCATATATCCATGATTACTATTTTATGGTATCAACTCCCCATTGTCTTCGATCCCATGCTTCCCAATTTTCTACCACCTTCAACTAATCCTCTGTATTATGCCCATTTTTTCTATAATGGTCACATCTGTAGAAATTATGGTGTAGATTTTCAATTTCTCATGAAATTTTAATCAAAATCAGAATACATAAACCTACTCTACTGCTCTGCATAATTCAATTCACAATTTAGAACATGAATCACAAATCTGCAATGAGAAATAACACACATGCACACAATATTTTTCATGGGGAAAGCAATCTGCTAAAAACCCCTTTGCCTACTTACATTAATCTAATGAATAGAGATGTATTACAATTTCTTTGCTCAACTGAGCACAACCTACAAGTGAATAACCTATCTCTATGCTCACTAAGAAGCTCTGACCCAGACTTAGTCAATTTCTACCTTTTCTTGAGCCCCTCTTTCTTTGCACAGTTCCTAAGGAAATTAGGCCCCTGTTATTTAGGAATTTCCTCCAAAATGCTTGCGCAATTCCCAAGGTTGATCATCTTACCACATGCAAAACTTGTACACTCAAGACTAGTCTACAATTGATGTTACACTGCCTTGGAATCTCCACCACAGTTGGGGAACTCGAATTCTCAGCATGCATGTTGGAACGGGTCCCCTAGGGTCAATTTTGGGGCTAAAAGCCCAAGTTTTGGGGCTAAAGGCTCAAGTTTTGTATAAAGAACGTAACGTCTCTACATTTTGTGGGCGCAGAGCGTGAAGAAGTATACAGTCAAAAAGGGTTTTCGCCCTTAGTTTAGGAAGCTTGTGTCGGCTTGATGTGATCCACCCTTGGTCCACGGACCATGGGAATGTGTAAAAAGGTAGTGTTAGAAGAGTCTAAGACAGTTCAGTTCTTAGTAAGTTTTTGGGTAATTCAGCAATGTGATGGGTCTGTGAGAGCTAAGGGTGAAGAGTCTTAGCATAGGAAAAGGCTCTGCGGCTGAGTGCGCAGAAGCCTAGGGTAGAATTCCATAAATGAGTGCACGGACCCCTACAGATGTGTGCGCAGGGAAATTAGAGTATGTACTGGAGATATGAACCATCAATAAAGAGAATTATTCTAGAGATATCGGTGTATGAGCTATTTTACTTCTGTTATGAATGTATGTGATCATGTTATGTTGAATACTGATTTTATGATTTAATGTTGTATTGATGCATGACTCTATGTGTTTTACTTTATCATATGAATGCAAGCAAAAATATTTGTTTACGCGAAGATAATAATAATGTATGTTGAATTTAACCAATACTTAAGCTAATTTTGGTCGACAGCTGAATTTCCTTTTTAGGGTCCGTGAAGGACGATCACAGACCTTGGCGAAGGTTTCAAGCCCAAATAAGAGAAGTGCATTAATAAGCCCTAAATGGTTTATCGGTCTGCCCAAAGGAAGGGTTAGGGTATAAAATGACATCACAACCATCTTAGGGTGCGGAAACTTGGTTCCTGCATCCCCCCGTACTACTTCGGGTGAGACTTCAGTCCACGCTCCACGGATTGATGTCAAAAGGGCCAACAGTGTAGGGATTTGCTTGGCTAATTAACGTTCAACCTAGGTCAGGGCCCATCAAGCCAACAAATGGTTTTGTTGCTCCTAAGTTTCCTTCGGCAATTTCTTAAACATTGAACTCACTACCAAAACCTCAAAATAGTCAAGATTCATACGCGCCTAATATCTCAACACCTCAATTCTCAAAATGCCAAGTCTTTTTCGTTGGTCAGCCATCTATAATTTATAGGAAATTTCAAATTTGAATCTGGTCGTTCCCCCCAAAATATTCTCATAAATGCTAGAGTGGAAACAGATTTTCAAAGATCTTGCTCTTAAATTCTGACTTAATTGTCGCCCCCACCCCCCTGCACTCCATTTAGCCATTTTCCCACTGTCAAGTCATGAACAGTGACCATAACGGTCACTTTTCGGCTGCCCTGTACGGTCTCTCCTTCAATAGCACAACTCCCCTCGCGCTTCTGTTGACACTATGACAATCCTCCATTCCGCACAGTACCCCAATCGTGCAGTTCTACAACCTGGGTAGTGTAGTTTATAACCCCGCGCCTCCTTTCACCTACCTGGAGTGCTAAGACTGTTCTTCCTCCATATAGTCATCTGGATGGATCCCCAATGTATGGCTTCAGTCGGCTACCATTCACCTTCCCTGGGAATGGCTCTCCATTCAACTTCACCAACTAAACTACTCCACCATCAGTAATCTACTTAATGACATAAGGCCCCAACCAATGCATCGGAAATTTTCCAGGAAATTTATCAAAATTGTTGTCATATAATAACACTAAATCATATACCTTGAAGGTGTGCAGTTTGATGTGCCGATCATGCCATGCCTTTTCATGCTCCTTTTGAACTTGTTATGGAATCCAGCCAAAAACCTATCTTCTTCCAGTTCTTCTAGCTACGCGAACCTTTCTTCCATGGCTCTGTGATCTTCCATTCCTGTGAATGCCACTATGTGCAGACTAGGTACAATGTATTCCATTGGCATCACAGCTTCAACGCCATAAACCAACCTGAAAGGTGTTTGTCCACTCATCTTCTTACAAGTTGTTATGTAAGCCCATAGCACCGCGGGTGCGCAAACATGCCAGTCATTTCTTTGTGTATTGCAAATATTCGTCAGTGCTCTCTCCAGTGTGTTATTAAATGCTTCTACCGTTCCATTGGCCTGCGGGTGATATGGTGTACTCTTCTGATGGTACACCTGAAATTCTTCCGTCAATGCGTTGATCGTTTCATTAAGGAAATGTGTACCACAATCACTCATTAAAATTTTCGAACAACAAAACATCATCAGCCCGTACTTAAAGATGAATTTTGTTGTTTTTTCACTTGTACAGTCCTTCATAGGTTGCACCTCCGGCCATCTGGTTAAATACTCAGTCATAGTGATGATGTACTGCGCACCCGTCTTCTTTCCTGGAGGTTGAATTGGTCCTACAAATTCAATCTCACTTCTCGAATGGTTGTTACGATATTTGCAGATTCAGCGGAAACTCATCCCTCTGTACTCTTTTTAATCCTTATGTAGTGTCGACCACCACAACTCAGCCCGTAGAATCTTCTGCACTATTGCTTTTCTCGCATAATGTTCTCCCATAGCTCCTCCATGAGCCTCAACGAGGATGTTATTTCATTCAAAGTTTGGCACATAACATCGCATTATTTCATCTGATCCCATTTTATACAAGTGCCCTGAAATGACAGAAAAGACTATTGTGCGCACCACCAATTCCTTCTTTTATTGGCTAGTATATCCTTCTAGATCCGTTCTTGTCATTAGGAAGTGTATAATATCTTCAAAGTGACTATCCGCAATGCGCACTGCAAAGATTTGCGCATCAACTAGTCCTTCCTCCAAATTAGTAAGCTCCTCTCCTGTTTCAATGTGCGACAAATGATCTGGTCCGGCATTTAATCATCCTGGTTTCACAATAACTTCAAAATCATATTCTTGAAACAGAAATAGTCATTTGCATATTTTCCCCCCCAACACAGGCTTTTTCACCAAGTACTTCAATGCAGAATGGTCTATATACATCTTAAAGTGTCCGCCTAGCAAGTAGTGCCTGAACTTCTGGAGCGCGTATACCATAGCCAGACCTTCGCGCTCTGTCATTGAATAATTCTTCTCAGCTTTAGATAGCTTCCTACTTGCGAACGTTATGGGATGATCCAATTCTCCCTCACCGGCCTGTGTCAGTACTACTCCCAGCGCAATACATGACGCGTCCACATGCACATGAAATTCCTTCTTCCAATCTGGGAAGACTAGGATCAGTGCGGTGACCATTTTCTCTTTGAGCACATCCAATCTCTTCTGACATTCCTCATTCTAGCAGAATGTAGCATCCTTCTTTAATAGTTTCTCCATCGGCGTGGTGATCTGGGCATAGCTTTTGATGAACTTTCTATAGTACCCTGTATGCCCCAATGTTGCGTGCAGCTGTTTCACACTTCTTGGTGCCTCCAAATTGATTATAATCGTGATCTTTGCAAGGTCTACCATCAAACCTTGTCTGCATACCATGTGACCCAGCAAGATCCAAAAAGGGACATAGAACAAACATTTCTTCAGATTGAGTGTGATCTGGTACCTTCGGCATGTATCTAGCATCAAGCGCAGACTTGCTACGTGGCGCTTTACCAGTCCAAACATTGTCCAATCATCAAAGTATACCTCCAAAAATTTGTGAATGAAATCTTTGAACGTTGTGATGACTACGCGCGAGAAGATCATCGGCGCGTTCTTCAACCCAAAATACATCACAGTATACTGGAAGCATCCTCATTCAATCGCGAAGGTCGCCTTACTCCTATCCTCCAACGCGATCTTGATCTGATGGTACCCTGAGAACCCATCCATAAACAAATATTCTTCTTGGTCGCCAACATTATCCAACACCTCATCAACGAATGGAGTTGGGAAAGTATCATGTACACAACCGTCATTCAACTTCCTGAGATCTACGCATATCCGTATCTCATCCTATGGTTTCTTGTGCTGAACTACCATTGGGCTTACCCAATCAGACTCTTCTACTAATTCAATGATGCATGCTGCTATCATTTTATCTAATTCCAAGCGGACCCTTTCTTTATACTTTAGATTGAGACAGTAAGTTCTTTGCTTAACTGGCTTCACGTCCGATTTTAGACTGATCTTCCTAACACCCAAGCCCCCTATTATCCCTTTCAGATTTGAAAACTCCGTAGGGAACAAATCTTGATATTCGCGGAGCAATTTGTCAAGCTTATCTACTATTGTGTCATCCTAGTAGTCCCCAATATTTGCAAACTTAGGCTCTGCCTCTGTGCCAATGTTCACCTATCTAGTTTTAAGCGGCTCGGTGATGTCTAGATTCTCTAGTTGTGGTCCTTCAACTTCGCGGTGACCTTCATTCTTTGGAATATTAATCTTCCTTGGGTCTTCATCTTCTTCTTCCGTTGTCAGATTGTAGCACTCCAGTGCGTAGCTCATCTGGGTAGTCCAGTCAGGTTGAATCAAGTCCAGAGGATCATGTAGTATCCTGAAGATCACTGCCTTGACCTCCTATAATGCTTCATCAATGCATTCAAACCCATCCTCAAAGCTAAACGTCATCAGAAATCCTTGGTACAAAACATCCCATTCTTTAGTGCCATGGCAGAGCTATGTTTCTAGGTACCAATTCATCGGTATAACATCCAAGATATGACAAAATAGATGTACCCAATTTGGCTAAGGCTCCACTCCATACACTTTAGTCCATTTAGCCAAATGGTCACGCGGGTCATTCCTCCCATCGTATTTTTCTATGAGCCGCACTTGTGGGTGACCAAACCGCACTCTCATCATTTTTCTGTACATGCTCCAATCATCAAAATTTTCCTTGCGCATGCCCCACCATCTCGCAGGTGTAGTGCACAGTGCCCATTCCAAGGCCTGGAAGTGATGCTTCTCTAGCACTTCTCTCTTGAATGCATCCAAAAAATTATCAACATCAGTTAAACCATAATAGTAAGGCATATTTCTTACCTCGGACGATAAACAGCGTAATGACTTGGTCATCATATTACAGTGCAACGTAGACACTTCATGCAGTCAATTCTGCCAATGTTCCAACTCTTCATCTGAATCTGATGTGCAGGAACTTCGTGGTCCCATGCAATACACACATCTATTGTCGAATTCACCCAATCCTTATCTCACATTGTTGTCTTGTAAATCTAGTCCAAATCATCATCACTTTCATAATCGCGGACTAGCTCAATATAGCGCGGTCCTTCTGCAAGGTCTAGGGGCAACACTATGTGGAGTGATTTCTTCTCAAATATCATCTTCTGCTTCTTCAAATTGATTACCCCATTCATGTTAGTGGCCCAATCGATCCCAAGGAGCGTGGGGTAGGGATTGTTGTCATCCACAATCTCTATTACTTCAAAATAAACTAGTGTGCTCATGCCCTCAATATCAACCGTTACTCCCTGTAATCTTCCCATGGGGATGATTTTCTGTTGATTCGCCATCCTTAACTGAATCGGAGACCACTGTAGTGTAGGTTTTCCCATCCTTTCCCATGTTTGTTTAGGAAAGACATTCACGTCTGACCCCGGATCTAGAATAACTTGATCCATATCCTATTCTCCTATTTGCGCAGTGAGCCTCATCTCACGCCTCGTTCTCACCTTATGCCTACCAATATTCCTAATTATGCATGGTCCGTCAGTAGTGTTTTCCTTCCCAACACACCTATTAATCAACTCCTACAGTCCCTTCACAGCCTTGCTATCATGTAGAAGCTTCATATGGGTCCATTTCTTCAGCCGGCTTCTCCTGACTTCAATAGGTAGAGGCCTCAACACAGCTTTTCTTCGCTTCCATAAACATTTCTCTTGTGCATTCTAGATCAAACCCAGTCTCTTTTTCTGGTGCTTTGTGGACCCACTCACCTTCTTCAGGCTGCTTCCCCTTATCTTCACCAATCCGCGCTCCACTCCGCAGCACAATATTTACCTTAGGATCTCCCTCACGAGGCTTATCCCTCATCATCTGTAGGTTCTTAGTCGGTTTTTGAGGCTGTGCCACCTTTTCGTGTATCTTAGCTAACAATATAGGGAAATCCTCCATCATGCGATCAAAATGAGTACAATAGTAGCATGATAGACACATTGGATTTAGGCAGTCTCGTGCGTAGTGTCATGGTCCCCCACAGTTGTAACAAATGACCTGCCCTCGACCTCTACCAGGTTCTCTTCCACCTCGAGCTTATCCACACCCCTGATACTCACCTCGCACTCCCCCAACGCCTTGGTTCGGAATCTGGGTTTCTGACTGCACCCTATATGCAAGTGTTCTATCCATTATCAATTTGTAACTATGGCAATTGCACTCATCATGACCCACCGATTGACAGAAATTGCAGAAGAGTTGTTGCGGTGTCTGTACGAATTTCTATAACAAATGGAAATTGTATGTCGCATGTTTTCCAGCTACCTGACAGATAGCACACCATAGCGTGGGCCCTGTACTTGGTCGTGCTGGAGCTTCTGGCCTCAGAGGCATTGGTCCCCCTACTACAACATAATTTACAAAAACTGGACAGTGATCTTTGTCATGTCCATAGATCTTGCACTTCAAGCACCAAACTTCTTCACGCACCTTGGGCCGAGCTGTTCTATCTTTCTTTAAACTATGCATTTCTAAGCAAAGGTTATGCAACTACACATGAATCTGTTGAACCCCCATATTAGCATCCTGTATAGGTGTCTCATGCAGTCTCATCCCAATTTCAGGGCTTCCGCCTGGTTCCCAATCTTTTGTTGTGATAGCGCAACCCTTAGTGAGGCAGAAGCAAAGCCACAAACCATTCGCAGTGTTTCCCATCAGTCGAATTCATGTTAGCCTCACGGATTGTACACTTCAATCTCTAATCTAGATCCTAGGGTGTCTCACCAGGCTTCATCATGATCTCTTTGAATCCTACAATTAATTACGCTTCAAACATAGGTCTATTGAATTCCTTATTCAGTGCAGTCTGGATATCTGCCAAAGCGAACATCGCGTTATCAGTGTAGTACTTAATGTACCACATTAGCGCGCGATCCTGAAAAGCACTAACCAACGTCGCTTTCTTCATTTGATCATCCGTGATACCCTGCGCTTCCCATACAACCTTCGCGATGAACCAAAACTGGTCCAGATCTTTATTTCCCACGCCCTTGAACACAAGTAGCTTTACTGAGTTCGCGATATTGAATAGTTTCGGAGGTGGCGGTGGTGTAGGTGAAGGTGTATGTGGTGGAGGTGAAGATGGAGGTGGTGTGGGTGGATGAGATATTTGCAGGAACCTTTGCTTTATCAACTGAACAGCGCTCTGCATAGATGCTTGTATTGCTTCCTCGTCATCACTCAGAGGAGGTTCAATTAGCGGGCTATATTCAGGGCCTGTTTTTCCCTTGTTCCTGAATATCCTTCCACTTTGCGTAGCCCCAAACTTCAAGGTAGCTACATAACCCACTTTTCACACAAGAGCATCTTAATCCAGGTATTTAACAATTTTAAATACTTACCTCGCGGCCCCTTGAAGAAGCGGCACTCTTCCTCGTTGTAACTGACAGAGGTATCAACCGCGAATTCTGTCATGAACCCTCCTATGATATGATTGATCCAATGATTGACAGCACGCATGATCTTATCTTCAGAGGCTTCTAATCTCCGCACTAACTCTGGGGTCCAGACTATTGGACCGTCAAGCCTCCACCTTCCTTGGTCGTCTGCCAATTTCGCAATCAACTCATACAACTCGACCAGGAAGGAACATAAAAAGATCTTGTGTATTTATGTGTATAGGTATCTATCCAACCATTGTTCTTTCGTCAATCTTGGATTCTTGTTCTCTTACGTCGCGAATTCGTGGATCTTTCTAGACAACCAGTCTTCGATCTCCTTTTTAGTTGGATTCCAATGATGCGACATCACACACCTCATTATGCAGATCCTGGTCCCGGAAACAGAACCATTTGTTGGCTTGATGGGACCTAACCGAGGTTCAGTGTTAATTAGCTAAGCAAATCCCTACACTACTGGCCCTTTTTGGCATCAATCCACAGAGCGTGGACTGAATTCTCACCAGAATCAATATGGGGGGATGCAGGAACCAAGTTTCACACCCTGAGATGGTTTTGATATCGTTTTATACCCTAACCCTTCCTTCACACAGACCGATAACCTTTTAGGGCTTATTAATGCACTTCTCTTATTCGGCCTCAAAACCTTCGTGAAGGTTTGCGATTGTCCTTCACGGACCCTAAAAAGGAAATTCAGACACTTATGCACCTTTGTAATTACTCTTACTTCTGTGTCAACTCAGATTAGCTTAAGTATTGGTTAACTTCAACATACATTATTATTATCTTCGCGTAAACAGATATTAGTGCTTGCGTTCATATGACAACATAAAACACATAGAGTCACGCATCAATACAACATTAAATCATAAACTCAGTATTCAGCATAACATGATCACATACATTCATAACAGAAGTAAAATATCTCATACACCGATATCTCCACAATAATTCTCTTTATTGATGGTTCAGATCTCCAGTACGGACTCTAACTTCCCTGCACAAACTACTGCAGGGTTCTGCCCACTTAGTTGCAGACTTCTACCCTAGGCCTCTACACACTCAGCTGCAGAGCCTCTTCCTACACTAAGACTCTTCACTCTTAGCTCTCACAGACCCATTACATCAATCAATTACCCAAAAACTTATTAAGATTTGAACTACCTTAGACTCTTCTAAGACTCCCTTTTTATACATTCCCATGGTCTGCAGACCAAGGGTGGATCTCATCAAGCCAACACAATCTTCCTAAACTAAGGGCGGAAACCCTTTTTTACTGTATACATCTTCGTGCTCTGTGCCCACAAAATGCGGAGACTTTACATTCTTTATAAAAAAACTTAAACCTTTAGCCCAAAAACTTGGGCTTTTAACCCAAAAATTGACCCTAGGGGACCTATTCCCAACCATGCACTAGCTATTTTGGGTTGATTGATCAGTTAACTAGAATATCACTGGGTTAGACTAAAGTTCAACTACACAACTTACCTTCCACTAGTTCCTCCAACAGTTAGAACTAGTTTAACTGAAAATATATATAAATTTAAAAAAAAAAAAAAAAAAACAAACAAACAAACAAACTTGGTATAACTAACCTTGATTGCTACAAATTAGAAATCACGCATGCTTAACTGAACTCCAATTCCTCTAACTCAAATTTATTGAGTAAACTAAGTGACACTAGCCATGTAACACAAGTTAATTGCATCCAAGTTTTCTACTGATGTGGAAATTCGAATATTCCCAATTTGACCAAGGCAAAATCAAATTAAGATTTTCTCGTTCTATTTTTCAACACTCCCTCTCATCAAGAAAGGGATTATCAACCACCCCTATCATGCACTTATGGAACTCCAACTTCCCTCTTGACAAGATCTTTATCAAAATGGCAACATCTTGTTCCTCTGTCGGAATGTATTGTAGCAACATTATCTCCCTCTGCACATAGTCTCGTAAATGGTGATACTGGATATCTATATGCTTGGATCGATCATGAAATACAGGTTTCTTAGAGATCTTAATCCAACTCTGATTATCACAATAGATCACAATTGGTTCCATCATCTGACCAAACAGTCCCACAGGTATCTTTCTCATCTAGATAAACTCACATGTTGCTTGACTTGCAACCATGTATTTTTCTTTTGCTAAGCTAAGAGCCACAAATCTTTACTTCTTGTTGTACCAGGAAAAAACTGTGGACCCAACATTGAAAATTACACTTGATGTACTCTTTCGTTTGGATGGAAACCCTGCCCAATCTGCATCTGTAAAGCCACACAACTTCACTCCCTTTGTCCGTCTGTACCATAATCCAAACTCAGCAGTGCCTCTGAGGCACCATAAAACCTACTTAGTTTCCTTCCAAAATAATTTGGTCATCCTAACCATAGCTTGGCTCAGTTGGTTGACTACATAACACATATTGGTCATGTGTTCACAAGATACATTAGTGAGCCCACTAGCTACTGATAAATGGTAGCATCCACTTCTTCACCTGAAGTGGAATCCTCATTCCTCTAGTTGGTCGCTAGATGTGTCTCTACGGGTTTACAACTCTCCATGTGGAATCTATGTAGTATCTTATTTGCTTGCTTTCCTTGAGACACAAATAGTTCCCCATCGCCTTGCCATACTTCCAACCCAAGGAAATAGTGCATGAGACCCATGTCCTTCATTTCAAATTCCCTTGCAAGGTCCTCCTTGCAAGATCTGATCAGTTGCTCATCACCAGTTAAAATTAAATCATCAACATATAAGACAATAATAAGTAATTTACCTTCTACCAAGATGTTATAGAGGTATGCATCCACTTCACTTTTGGTGAATCCAAAACCAGTGAGATATTTTTCGATCCTGGTGTGCCAAACATGGGGTGCTTGTTTGAGATCATACAACACTTGCTTGAGTATACACGCATCAGACTCGATCAAATGTCTCAAAATCTTCTAGTTGCTTGATGTACACCTCCTCCTCAATAGCCTTATTGAGAAATGTTATTTTTACATCCATCTAGTGGATCTTCCACCCCATCTACGCAACTAGAGAAATAATTGATATAATGGATGAATACCTTGTTATAGGAGCATAGGTCTCCTCATAGTCAATTCCCTCAACTTGAGAGTACCCCTTGGCCATGAATTTTAATTTATACTTATTTCTGCTTCCGGTTGCTACATGCTTAACCTTGAAGATCCATGTTGAACCCACAACTGATTTATCTGTCGGTCTTCGAACCACTTCCCAAACATTTTTCTTTACAATAATTTTGTATTCCTCCACCGTTGCATCAACCCATACAGATTTCTCTACTAGTTCCTAGAAGAGGATGGCTCAGTCTCTCCAAACTTACTCATAAGAGCCATGTAGCCATTGTACCGATTAGGTGACCTCCTCTTCCTGCACAAATTTGAAGGAGCTCCCACATTCTTCCTCTCATCCTAGACAAGTCTATCAGTGTCACTAGTTCTTCTTATACCTTCTCTGGATGTTTTTTCTTGAGTAGATGTCTCCTCTCTCTGTTCCTCTACTTATGGTTGCTCCACAACTTCCTAAGGCTCCTCCTTTGGAGCTAAAATCTCCTCTTGCGGTGGGATTTGAAGCTCCCTCTCAAGAGAGCACCACATCACTTTCTCCTCATCAAACTTTACATCCCTTCATATAACTGTCATTCTAAGGGAAGGTAAGTACACATGATAGTTGTGAGGATTTTATGTGTAACCGATAAATACCCCTAACTCTATTGTCATATCAAGCTTCTTCCTTGATTATTTGGAGACACGGCAGTAAATAGAGGCTCCAAAAATCCTAAAGTGCGACACAACCAGATTTCTCCCTTAGAAATCCTCCTCCAATGTAATCATATCAAGAATCTGATGAGGACTCTAGTTCTACGAATATATTGTTGTGTTGCATGCCTCAACCCATGAATTCAGAGGTAGGCCTTGGTCATGTGACATATCCCTGGAAACTCCCACAATGTTATGGTTCTTTCTATCAGCCACCCCATTCTGTTGAGGGTTGTGGGGCGCTGCCATCTCTCTTCGAATGCCTTCTTTCACACATAAATTTTTGAATTCATTTAAAATGTACTCACCTCCATTATCACTCCTGAGATCCTTTACCTTCTTTTCAGTTTCTTTCTCAACCAGTGCCTTGAATTCTATGAACTTGGAGAATGTATCATCTTTCTTCCGCATGAAGAAGATCCAGCACTTCTTTGAGAAGTCATTAATAAAAAGACAAAATATTTGTGTCTAGTAGTGGAGGCTGTCGAGCAAGGATAATTTTAGGGGCGAATGTTCGCCCTTTGGCGAAATTAAGGGGTTTTAAATTTTTAGTGGGCGAATATTTTGTATCATAGTACATTTTTACAAATCACCTCAAATAGCCCACCTTATTTTAAGGGAGAGGGTAAAAAAGGTAAATTTAGCCCTTGAAATTAGGACTTACAACCTTCCATTCGCCCATTTTCAAGAATAGGTTTTATTTAAGTGAATCCTATGGGCCAAATACCATATTTATAAAAGAGGTATGGTAAATTAATAAAAATATAAATAAATGAGAGGTATGGTAAATAAATAAAACATTTTTTATATTTACTCCATAAGTCACCTTATATACATGTAAGGGTGTAAACAAATAAAAATATAAGTAAAGTGGAGGTATGGTAAATAAATAAAACCTATTTTTATACTTACTCAAAAGATATGGTAAATAAATAAAAATATAAATAAACTAGACGTATCGTAAATAAATAAAACCTCTTTATATTTAGTCCATAACCCTCGTTCTATTTATGAAGGCTCAAGAAAGAGGTTTTATTTAAGTGAATCCTATGGGCCAAATACCATATTTGTAAAAGAGGTATGGTAAATTAATAAAAATATAAATAAATGAGAGGTATGGTAAACAAATAAAACATTTTTTTATATTTACTCCATAAGTCACCTTATATTTACGAACACTCAAAAAATGGGTTATATTTAGGTGAAACCTATGGCCAAAATACTATGGGACAAATACCATGGACTAGATTGTTATTAATAACATGAAAAAAACCATTATTAACCCTAATATTAGAATTAATAAAAATAAAAATGGCACATGGTATTGACCCATGGTATTCACCAAAATGGCACATGGTATTGACCCATGGTATTCACCTGGAATGTAGCCTATTTAAATGGGGGAATTAAACCAACATGTAGCCTATGCTAAGATTCACTAGGACTTTACAAAGTTTTATTATTTAGTGAAAGACTCGCCAAGATCTTACAAGATTTTATAATTGAGTAAAATATTCGCCATGCCTGGTGAGAGATTCGCCAAAAAATTATATATACATATTATATTATTGATAAAATCGCCTTCCATTTTTCCTATATACCATGGAGATTCGCCCATTTATTATATTTATAAATTTAGGGGGGTTCTTAAAATTTTCCCTGCTGTCGAGAAAGGTCCAAAGATATCATAGTGGATCCTTTCCAAGACTGCATGTTCTTTTTTGTCCTGATCATGGAATGTGGATTTTGCATGCTTCCCCAAGGTACATCCTTTGCATACATCTTTTTGCTCAAGTGCTCCTTTAGGGAGGCCAACGATTATTTTCTAAATAGTCTTCAAGGCACCATGATTCAAATGGCCAAGTCTTTTGTGCCAAAGTTCAACGACTTCGCAGCTCTACACTTTCTCCTCCTTACTACTTAATGCAACACAATCTTCCATATCTACCTTATACAGGTTCTTCACACGAACCCCGATATGCTTCACCCGTCTTGTGGCTATGTGTCTTAGGAATGCTTTCCCTTTGCTGAAGATCACATCATAACCACGCTCTTCCAAACTGCAATAGAGATGAGATTTTTCTTTAGGCCTAGAATGAACATGACATACTTGAGTCCAAGAGGGAATCCTGAATCCCTCTGAAAAGTGAATGTATCAATCTTGGTCACGTTATACCTTTTTTTGTCCCCCAGCTCAATGTGAATGTGGAGATATTTCTCCTCCAAGTCATTGAAAATATCTCTACACCCTCTCATGTGGAATGATGCACCTGAGTCCAAGTACCACACGGTCCCCATCACTGTGTTAGCCATGGATGTGATAAGGACGAAGTCAAGCTCGGATTGTGAAGCCAAAGCTTCACCTGTTGTTCCTCATGAGGTCTTCTTTCTTAACTTTTTGTGTGGACACTTTTTGGCATAGTACCTTAATTCATGATAATTGAAGTATTTAATTTTGGGCAGATATGTCACACCATCCTCCCACTTTTACCCAAGCTAACCGATCCTCTGGGGTAAACATGTGATGAAGAGTTACTATGATGTGATTCAACTGCCATGTACAGTTAAGGAAGTGTAACCAACTAAACAAAAACAATCCGACCTTTGTTAGGATCTATAAAACCTTCAGAAGACAACCAACCCTTCCAAGTGCCCAACCCTTGAGACAACTTGTCATTTTGTTGAGATAGACCCCCAGTAGCTCCCATGACAAGCCATGCATGTGACTAAGACCTTCCAGATGATCCCATAGCAAGGCATGTATGTGATTGTGGCCTCTTCATGCAGGTCTGAGCCAACGACCCTAGATTTTGTGCCACTTTTTCAAGGCTAGGTCTCAGGCCTCTACCCAAAACTTCATGAAACTTTCAAAAATGATAAATAACAATTAATTAAAGCTACTAATGCATACATTGGTACAATAACTTGGCTTAACTGCTACTAGCCATGACAGAAATTTTGTCAAACATATTACAAATGTTAGGGTCTAACCCTAACCCCTTTATTTATGTAATAGGGTCAAGTCATAGTTATAGTTAGTTAAAGAGTCAATAAAACCTGTATTAATAATTGTAAGTGGTTGACCCGCATTTAAGAAAGGGACCACAGTTAGTTGAAAACGGGCCATGGTATTAGATAGATGGTATTGAGAGAACCATGGTAATGATCCATGGTATTGTATGTATGAATCCTATATAAAGGATAAAGACTCCCCATTGAGGGATATCGAGTCTTATTTTGTAATCGAGCTTTGCTCTGCTGGAGGTTGCCCCCTCGAAGAGATAAGTGAACATTGCTCTCATCTCTGAATAATAAAATACTTGATGTTTTTCTTATTTTTTCTGTGTTATGGGTTGTATTTCTTCACATATTTTGTATTCTAGAATTTCTCACAGGTCAAGAGCATAACAAGTGGTATCAGACCACTTTCCAGGGCCGATGGTACCTCCATTTTTGGCAGAAATGTTTTTAGGCTAGAGACCTATTCTAGTGTCTTTAAACCATGGGATCTGTCATTGAGCGCATAAACTTATGGATTTGGGGAGGCATGCACACAAGAAATACAAGAGGTGGTCATGTTTGTTGGACTCCCTTGTAACCCCTATGGCTACCCTTTCGAGTAGTAGTGAATTAGACAGAACCGCGCATGGAATACCTTCCACGTACCCTCTGGGTATATCGGAAGCTCCATAGGCTCACCTGAAACCTCTCCTTAGATAAACCATTGACCGTCTCACTGCTACAGTACACCTAGAACAGCACTCGAGGAAATTACTCATGCGTATGATAGGGTATTTGGGTAGTACGACTAAGGGTATGATTGATCCTCCTTAGTTAGTGCCCTGAAATATTAGGCGAAGTATTATTGTTGGAACCTTATGTATATTGAAATTTGTAGCACCTCACACTCCTTTGAGACCATAGTTCCCTCGACTCTCTGAAGATCACCCATTATCTTATTTTCCGGATCAGATCTAGCAGTTGGGGTTCTGTCGCCGCCGCAATAATCAGATCCACCAGTTGAGGTTCTACCACCACAGTACCCTTCAGATCTAGCAGTTGGGGTTCTATTGCTGCTGTAAATTCAGTAGTTGGGGGTTTCGCAGGTAGATCTGACCATTTGCGCAGTGAGGCTTCTAGCTCTTATAGCCTGCGGTGATTCTCGCAAAACATTGGGCAATATCAAGTTTTCTGCAATTTGGCCACTGCAGTATTGATAAGTGGGGAGCAAAACTCCATTTGGAGTATATATAAAAAAAAGTCTGAGGCCTTCCCGGGACACTTATAAGAGACTTAGCCCATAAGAATCAGGATGACAAGTTAATCGCAGTGATATCATTCACTTGTCAGCTTCAATTTTCGAGGGGTCCCAAATTTTTTCAAAGTAACGACAAGTGACCAAGATTTGTGTATGGTAAAAACCAGATCTCAAGCCATGGCTAATGAGAAGATTGGGCGCCTTGAAAAACGGTTGGATTCTTTCAATGAACTAGCAGACCAGATGCAGAAATTCATGGAAAATTTCAAAGTGAGCATGTCGAGGTTGCATCGGGAGGCACATGGTCTGAATGAAGACCTTGAAGGAGAATATATTCATCATATTCACTTCCATGGAAATCACCAACATTCCCACCCTTGGCCACCCAAGCTGGACATGTATAAATTTGATGGCTCTAATCCGACAGTATGGATAGCAAAATGGAACAATATTTCCTTCTAGATGATATCCGAGATGATCAAACTAAAATATGTGTGGGAGACCTTTACTTGGACCAAGAGAGATGGAAATGGTGGCAGAGGCATTGGAAATCCTATCCTGGGAACATAACTTGGCAGGAGTTCTCAAAATCTCTTTGTGACAACTTTGATAGAGACTCTGATTTTTTGGGTCGTCTTACTAAGCTCCGACAGACAAGCACAGTAAAAGAATACATTGCATACTTTGAGACATTAGCCATCCGCACAAAAGGTCTAGGAGATGAATTCTACATGGAATGTTTTATAAGTGGTCTCAAAGAAGCAATCCAAGC
Source organism: Pinus tabuliformis (assembly GCA_031772625.1). Lineage (NCBI taxonomy): Eukaryota > Viridiplantae > Streptophyta > Pinopsida > Pinales > Pinaceae > Pinus > Pinus tabuliformis. The sequence goes on along the minus strand of CM062818.1, from coordinate 1,019,227,467 downwards.
ACATGTCCAAATGCACCACACACCTACATGGATAGATGCTTGCAACAAGCTTATCGAAGTGGAATTTTCTTTATCTACCCAGTCTCCTCGTCCAAATTTCATAGCCAAGGGACGCCCCACCCAGGCTCAGGGCCCTACCCAAACACTTAAGGTTCAAAAGGTGTCTCCAGCAGAAATGGCTAAAAGAAGAAAACAAGGATTGTGCTACTACTGTGATGACAAATACTCCCCCGGGCATAAATGCAAGGCACCCAAATTCCTTCAAATTGATGTTACTAATCGCAGCTCATCTGAAGAAGCCCACCCCTTGAGGGACCATAGGACGAAGTTGAGGAAACCCAACAGGACAATGAACTCCCAGCTATGCCGGAGGAACCAGTTATCTCGCTACATGCTTTGGCGGGTATTTCTGTGCCCCAAACTCTCAAAAGCAGAGGCTTTATTAAATATTGACCTATATTAGTATTGATTGATAGTGGCAGCACTCATAACTTTATCCATCAGCAAGTTGCCAAAGTCATTCATTTTTTTGTCAGGGTAGTCTCTAATTTCGAGGTCCAAATCGCTGATGGGGGGGACAATGAAATGTGAAAGCCGCTGCGAAAATATCAAACTTCAGATGGGAGACTACCACCTAAAGACCCACATGTTTGCGATTAACATGGGTGGTTGTTACATTGTCTTCGGTGCTGAATGGCTTCTCACACTAGGCCCAATCACCATGGATTTATAGGAGTTATATATGAGATTTAAGCAGAATGACCACATGCATACCCTCCGTGGACTCCAAGCAGGTGCTCCTTCTATCATCAAATCGTATTGCATGGAAAATTTGTTGAAAAAGGGCCATCATGTAGTTATCACCCAGTTTAATGCCATCCAGGCCATCGAGCCCACTACTCTTCATATTCAGCGTGACATGCAACAGGTCTTGAATCGACACCAGCAGGTATTTGACAAACCTAAAGAGATTCCACCCTCTAGAGGGGAAAATGATCATAGCATAACTTTGGTCCTAGGGGCACAACCACCGAATGTGCAGCCATATCAATATCCTTTCGCCCAAAATAATGAAATTGAAAAAATCATCAAGGAACTCCTTGAAGCCAATATCATTCATCCTAGTATCAGTCCTTATTCATCACCAGGGTGCTCAAGAAAGATGGCGAATTGTGCATGTGTCCAGACTTCAGGGCCCTCAACAAGCTCATGGTCAAAGACAAATTCCCTATCATGGTTGTTGATGATCTGTTGGATGAACTACATGGTGCTCAATTCTTTACTAAGCTAGATCTTCACTCTGGCTATCACCAAATATGCATGAAAGAAGTAGACATTCCCAAGACTGTTTTCTGAACTCATGAAGGCCATTATGAATTCGTGGTCATGCCATTTGGTCTTTGTAATGCCCCATCCACTTTTCAAAGCCTCAGGAATCACCTATTGAAACCATATCTCCAAAAACATTTCCTTGTTTTATTTGATGACATACTCATCTACAACCTCACCTAGGAAAAACATCTTCAGCATGTAGACCTGCTCTTGCAACTGCTCTGGAATCATAAATTATTTGTCGAATTGTCCAAGTGCTCTTTTGGCATGGAAGAAGTCAAGTATTTGGGACACATTATGGGTCGTGAAGGTGTCCGAGTGAATCCCAAACATATACATGCAATGCAAGATTGGACCCAACCAAAAACCTTGAAGAGTTTGAGGGGATTCTTGGGTCTCATCGGCTACTATCGCAAATTTGTCCATAATTATGGTTGCATTGCTAGACCCCTCACTAACCTTCTCAAGAAAAATTAATTCCTCTAGACTAATGCAGCACAACAAGCATTTATGGCTCTCAAACAGACCATGTGTTCCACTCCCATATTGGCACTACCCGACTTCACCAAATATTTTGTGACTGAATGCGATGCTTCAGGTACTAGTTTTGGTGTTGTCTTAATGCAGGAAGGTCAACCCCTGGCCTTCACCAACCAACAACTAAGTGGGAAACATCTAGGACAATCTACCTATGAAAAGGAGATAATGGCCATCTTACATGAAGTAGATACCTGGTGACCATATTTATTGGGGTAGCATTTCCAAATCTGCACAGACCATCAAAGCCTCAAATATCTTTTGGAGCAATGTCTATCCTCGCCCCAATAAAATAAATAGATGGCCAAAATGTTGGGATATGATTATGAGATAATTTACAAGAAAGGGCGTGACAATGTAGTAGAAAATGCTTTATCACGCCAATTTGAGGATGAAAGATCAATCTCTCTTCTCGTACCATATTTGATTGAAGAAGCCTGCAAGGAATGGTTTTCACATCCCTCTCTCTCAACTCATTAATAAATTGAGAGCAGATCCCAACTCCTCATTCGGCTACTCTTGGAAGGATGAGATTCTTCACTACAAGGATAGAGTAGTTATATCACTGACATCCACCCTCAAAACGTGAATTTTGGCAGAGTTGCATTCATCTCCCACTGTAGGCCATGCAGGATTTCAGAAGACTTATGCTTGCACTCGTCGTTCTTTCTTTTGGACAAGCATGAAAACTGACATTCTTAATTTTGTAGCTGATTGTGATGTGTGTCAATGCCAGAAAGGAGAAACAGTCAAGTCACCAAGCACCTTACAACCATTGCCCATCCCTACCTCAATCTGGATGAATTTTTCTATAGATTTCATTATTGGTCTTCCAAAGTCAGGCAACAAGTCAGTCATCATGGTGGTTGTGGAAAGACTTTTTAAATATCCTTATTTTTGCACTCTACCCCACCCATTTACCCCCACTTTGGTGGCTCAAGCTTTCATGGACCAGATCTTCAAACTACATGGCATGCCCACTTCCATTGTGTCTAATCGTGACCCAACTTTCACCAGTAACTTTTGGCAAGAACTTTTCAAGCTACAAGGCACCCAAATCCAACTAATTACTTCCTATCATCCCCAAACTGGTGGTCAAACTGAAGTAGTCAACAAATGTTTGCAGACATATCTAAGGTGCTTCACTTCAGAAAAGCAACATCAATGGGTACAATGGTCACCTCTAGCTGAATGGTGGTATAATACTAACTATCATGCAGCCACCAAGATGACTCCATATGAAGTAGTGTATGGTCAACTCCAACCTTCACCTACTTCTTATATCCCTGGATGCTCTAAGGTGCAAGTAGTGGATCAACTCCTACACAACCATGCATCCATGCTAGCCCGTCTCAAAGATAATATCCATCAAGATCATAATCATATGAAGCAACAAGCAAACCAAAATCATTCTGAGTGCACATTTCAAGAAGGGGATTAGGTATTCCTGTGGATGCAACCATATAAGCAAACATTGATCAAAGAAATGGACTGCAAAAAGCTAGCTCCAAAACTCTACAGACCTTATCGAATACTTTAGTGCATTGGAGAAGTAGCCTTCAAGCTAGCCTTGCCACCAACTTCAAAAATCCATCTAGTCTTCCATGTATCGTGCCTTGAGAAAGTGGGGCGAACAATTGCAGAATTCAAACCAGTCTACCTGAATTGGATGAGGAAGGTTCACTCTGGATCCAATCTGAACAGGTCCTCGATACGCGAGAACGACATTTGTGTGGCCGCACGATCAAGGAAGTCCTTGTCAAGTGGAAAGACACCTCTCCAAAAGATGCCACTTGGGAACCAACCACTATTCTTCAGCAGTTTCTGCAGCTTCAACCTTGAGGACAAGGCTGCTTTTTATGGGGGAGGGCATATTAGGGTCCAACCCTAACCCCTTTATTTATGTAATAGGGTCGAGTCATATTTATAATTAGTTAAAGATTCAACAAAGCCCGTATTAATAATTGTAAGTGGTTGACCCACATTTAATAAAGGGACCACAGTTAGTTGCAAATGGGCCATGGTATTAGATAGCTGGTATCTAGAGAACCATGGTAATGACCCATGTTATTATATGTATGAATCCTATATAAAGGATAGAGACTCCCCATTGAGGGATATCGAGTCTTATTTTGTAATCGAGCTTTGCTCTGCTAGAGGTTGCCCCCTCGAAGAGGCAAGTGAACATTGCTTTCATCTCTGAATAATAAAATACTTGTTGTTTTTCTCATTTTTTTCTATGTTCTGGGTTGTATTTCTTCACATATTTGGTATTCTATAATTTCTCGCAGGTCAAGAGCATGATAATAAACATGTAATCTACAAGTCATAACCACATATTTGAGCATGGGGTCTCATACTTATATGGAAATCATCAAGAAGAATTGATGCCTTATCAGAATAGTTGCATTATCATCTATTAGGGCATATATTCATTCACATTTGTTGTACTAATAAAACATGATGAGAGACATAACCAAAGTATGTCATGAACCATGCTTATAACCAGCATATAACCAATAAAATAACAAGAGTAGAACAACCATAAAAACCACATATTAGCAAGTAAATTTACACATGAAATACCAAAATAAAAGGATTTCTTATTAAAGTATGCATAAGCCAACCAATTCAGGGACTTCCATGAACCACCCGACCATAAACTGGGTTGAACCAAATCTTTCTTTTAGCCAATCACCCTCGTGTCATATTCCAAGCATGAATGTGGGACTCACAAAAAAACCAATCAAGGCTTCCTCGAGATTTACCGTATATCCACCAAGGGATTCCTAGGCCTAAAACCCTCATTAATACAATCAGGCTTTATCATAATCCCAACAAATCACTAGGCCCTAAACAAGCATGGATGCCTCCAGAGCTCTCCAATTAAACCTTGAGGAATTTGTTTCTCTCCACCTCTAGAATTTACCGTGTATCCCACCATTACCTGTCAAGGGATTCCTAGACCTACGAGGTCTCCACCCTCTGCGATTTACTGTGTATCCCGCCATTACCGATCAAGGGATTCGTAGGCCCAATCAAGGGTATTCACAACCAGACTTTTCAGTATATCCCACCAAGGGATTCCTAGGCTTTGTGATTAATCCTGAGACCACCCCACTTAGCTTTGAATCCATCCGGAAATCTTGCTCAACCAAAATAAGAGAACCCCATCACACCATAGCTATCCAAAAATGGCAATCAAGGCTAAAAGATATGGTCACACCTGGCAAGACCCGTGCCAATGACAACAAGGGAACAGAAAACACACATGCATGTACCATGCATGGAAAAACTAGTAAGGAAATCATACATGCAACTCGATACCTACAAGTAATTCCACTATAGCCCCTTGATTCCCACTCTTCATTGCTTGATCCTTGCTTCCTCTTACTTTTTTGTCCTTCCTTTGCCTTCTTTCCTCTAATGCTAAAATTTTTCGAGAATACTCTAAGTTTCCAATAGTATGAGAGAGAGACAGAATAGGGAGAGAGCTCAAAAATTGAACTGACAAAAGGTTGTGAACTGATTCTCAGAAGCCTTTTTATTAACGTGGCCTCTATTTTCTTCAATTTCCATTATTTTCATTCATTTTACTCCTCACATGCAACCTATGACCTTTCACCTTCCTTTTATTCTAATTTCCTTTATTCTCATAAATAAAATGCCAATTAATGCCACTTTTCCTTTCCAAAGCCTTTGCCATCACCCTTTCCAATTTGCTTAGCCATAATAAACCAAATGTACACCCACATTAGGATGTTTTTCCCAAAATTCGGCTTGGAATACGTGTCCCATCACCTCGGTTATTATTTTTCCTTTATTAACTTTATTACATGGATTTTTGACCAGGGTTGTTACAGAACCCTCTCCCTTGGGGGAACACCATCCTCGGTGTTCAATGAAACCCACAACCAACAACACTGTTGTGAAGAAAACACACCAGGAGAAAACAAATGACAAATCAAAATAATTTGACAATAATGCACACAACTCTCACACATCAACTCAATCAAATTTCATTAATAGAGGCATATATTTATACATGAGGAGAGGTCTCGAGATTTTTTGTCTCCACTAATTTCACAATCAATAACTCCACCAATCACTTCATAATTATCTCAACCAATCCATCCACAATTCTCTCACACAAAATAACAACTTTACAATAACACTAACAATTAACAAATGGATCATTATTCCAACATTTCTCCCCCATAATGATCATTTGGAAATATTCCAAGACCATCTCTGAATTTGCAGAACTTTTCCTTACACGATGCTTTGGTGAATATATCAACTACCTATTCATATGTTCTACAGTACTCGATCTCGATCACTCCTATTGAACCAGATCCCGAACAAAATGATATTGAACATCAATATGCTTGGTATCCTTATGAAAAACTCATTCTTGGTCATTTGAATAACACTTTTATTATCACACATCAACTGAGTCGTTTTCTCTTGCTATTCATGTAGATCCTCTAGAATTATTCTTAACCAAACTATTTCACATATTGTTGTCGTTAACGCTTTATACTCTACTTCTCATGTGGAGAGAGAAATTGTAAGTTTCTTGTTAATTCTCCAAGCAACTATCGTTGAACCTATACTTAATGAATACACTAAAGTTGATTTCATGTCATCCATGTTAGGTTGTGTTATATTATTTCCACGACTAGCGGGGGGGTCACGGGGGGGTGGCAGCCCCCTTGTAAAGGGGTATGCAGGGGTCCCCCCTGCACAAATTTTTTTTGAACCCTATATTACCTATGGTTTTGTGCATCGATTTCACACATGGTTTTGGGTGCGATGGTTTTCGGTCCATGGTATTATGTAGATCCGGTCAAGGGAACTATGGTTATGTTCTAATCCAGGGTTAATGGATTAGAGTTTATAAATGCTTCGGCATGTATATATATGTATTGTAACATTGAAAGGAACATAATGAAAAATCAATCTGGTAGTCCAAGTTTTAGGATCCAGGGGAAAATCTTTGTGTATATTTTTTTTATGTGTTATCCTATCGCCTTTGTTTATTTTCTAGTTTAGAATTTGTATACAAGTAATTTATGTACGGGGTTAAAACCTACAATCCATGCATCCAACCCAATTTGAATCTCCATAACCAATAAACTTGAAATATTCTGTAGACCTGTATACCAAACTATAACCAACTATTCCACACAGATATCTTAAAATCCTCTTTGTTGCTTTCCAATGAAATCCTTGGGTTCTGCCATAAATCTTCATACCATACTAACTACAAAAGAAATATTTGGTCGAGTTTTAGTTAAGTAGTTCAAACTTCAAACCAATTGACAATACAAAGTAACATCAATTGAATTGGAGTCATCATGTCCATATAACTTTAACCCAACTTCCAAAGGAGTTGTCATTGGCTTACAACTCAAAAATTTGAACTTCTTCAGAATGTCCCAAGTATATCTGGCTTATCACATGAAAATACCATATTCCTTCTGCAAAACATCAATACCCAAAAAATAATGCAACTCACCAAGATCTGTCATCTCAAACTCAACAATCATATGTGACTTAAACCTTTGAAATAGTTTTATATTGTCCCTTGTGTAGATCAAATCAATAACATATAAGACAACTATCAGAACTTCCTGTCCTAATTGAAATACATAGAGATTAGGATTAGATAAAATTTTAACTAAGCTATGGTCCTAAAAGTACTTATCAATTCTTGAATAACATGCCCTTGGCGCTTCCTTAAGACCATATAATACATTTAACTTATAAACACAATCTTCTTTTCCTGACACTTCAAAACCTTTCGGTTGCTCCACATAAATTTCTTCATCCACATAGCCATTTAGAAAAGTTGATTTAACATCCATTTGAAAAATTGGCCACTTGTATTGTGCAACTAATGCAAGAACCATCCTGATTGTATCCAACTTTTCCACTAGGGAAAATGTCTCAGTATAATCAATTCCTTCTTTCTGTGCATATCCCTTTGCAACTAAACAAGCCTTATACTTATCAATTGTTCCATTTTATTTAGACTTGGTTTTATAAATCCACTTAGTTCCAATTACATATTTTCCCTTTAGTAATTTGACCAAGTCCCATCTATCATTTTTCTCCAATGCATTCAATTCTTCTTCCATAGCTTCATTCCATTCTTTCATTCTTGATGCTTCTGCATAATCCTGTGGTTCATATACTTTCATTACATGTCCCATAAGTGCATAATTTACTATAGAACTTTGAGATCTAGTAACCCTTCTTTCAAAATTTCTATCCAACATATTGCTTTATGAATGATCCCTTTCAAGCCACTTAAGGTTCTTCTTAACTTCATCTATCTTTAGTGACTTGGAATTTGACTCATCACCAATATTCACAACGTCTTTCCTTAATTCAAATTGTGCCTGATCTAGATGATAGATTCCCCACTCATTAAGCACAACATCTCTACTTATTATCACCTTCCTTGCTTCAAGATTAAATAACATGTAACTTCTTTTTTCAGTACTGTGTCCAATAAAGATACGCTTCACACTCTTATCATCCAATTTCTTCCTCTTCTCCTTAGGAACATGTGCATATGCAATACAACCAAAAATTTGTATATGTGCAACACTTGGTGTGTGTCCTGACCATGCTCCTTCTGGAGTTAAATTCAACATTTCCTTTGTAGGACATCGGTTAAGAGTGTATATTGTTGTGTGTATTGCTTCGGCCCAAAACTAATTTCCAAGTGACTTAGTTTTTAACATGCTCCTAGCCATTTCAACTATGGTCCTATTCTTCCTCTTTGCAACACCATTTTATTGAGGAGAGTATGGATTAGTAAACTATCGCTTTTTTCCATTCCTCCTACAATAATTCAGAAACTCATTTGGCTTCTATTCTCCCCCATTATTTGTTCTTAGGGTAAGAATTTTTAGACCACTTTTCTTTTCAACTAAAGCCTTAAACTCAAGAAAATTAGAAAACACTTCAGACTTCTCTTGCAGAAAATATGCCCATGTCTTCCTAGAATAATCATTAATGAAAGTGAGAAAATAGTGTGCCTTTCCAAGGGACACAGTCTCCATTGGACCACACAAATCTTAATGCACCAACGTTAGACATTCTCTAGCCTTCCATGTTACATCTGACAAACTTTCTCTATGTTGTTTCCCAAAATACACCCTTCACATACATCATCATCCAACTTGATATAAGGAAGATTGTTCACCATGTTTTTCTTTCTTAACAACACCAAACTCTGAAAATTCAGGTGTCCCATCCTATAATGTGAAAGCTTACTATTTGCTTCTTCTGTTGTATTCAAACATTGTGAATTCCTTGAATCAAAGGAGAGCTTGAAAAAATTGTCTTCAATCATTTCACCTCTTGCTACAACTACATTTTTATTCTACTTATCCATGATTAAGCATTCTTTATTATCAAACACTAACTTGTAGTGTTGCTCCATCATATGTCCTACAGAAAGTAGATTTTCCTTCAATGCTAGTGTCAACAAAGTGTCCTCAATTAACTTATTTTTTCCATGCAATGCTAGTATTGCAACTGCTCATTTCCCTATCACTTCAGAAAAACTATCATCACCAAATATGACTTTACCAAAATAGTGTTAGAAAATTATATATTACAAAGCAATGAAACACATAAAATATTGCAGAAACGCAAACACAGAAAATGCATAAAAAAAGAGAGACATAGATATACGTGGTTCACCCAATTTGGGCTATGTCCACAGATAAACAACTAGTCCTTCCTTTATATTATCCAACAAAAAGAAGAGATACAACCTACAACAAATCCACTGTAATTTCCTCTTTGATCTCACACAGTCTCCTCTCTCTTTCTCGCTCAGAATACACATATACACAGCCACAATAAAATTCCCTCATATATAGCAAGGGGTTTCCTTCTAGGGAAAAAAACCCAAAATTAAGCATAACTTATAATTTCATATCGTCCACCTAATGAACGACTGAGATTGACTACGAAATTACAATATTTTACAAGGCAATTTTACATCTATTTTTAGCTTCAGGGGCATTGCCCCCAAACGCCCACCACGGGGGCTCATAAAATTTTCGTCGCCCGCCCCTGACGGTGAGAAAATGGGTAGCATTGCCACCCTGTTACGAACTGGGGTCCAATGTTGTGATACCTCTAAATAAAGAAGATAATCAGGCTCCACACACAACAATCTCCCACACAATGATTGATTATAGCAACTCCGCCACTTCTTCATTTATTGGACAATGCTTCCACTTTAGACCTAGATGTTTCTCACCTTCATCATCATACTTAAAGACCAATTGAAACTGAGCAAAATCTTAGTTTCTCCCTAGTTACAACTTTTGTTAACATATCTGCAGGATTCTAGCTCGTGTGTATCTTTTCCAACTTCAATTGTCCATCTTCCAACACTGACCATATGAAATGGTACTTGAGTTGTATATGTTTAGTCTTGGAATGAAAATTTGAGTTCTTTTCAAGATGAATGGCACTCTGGCTATCACTGTATAACTTGCCCATCTCTTGTTTCTTACCCAATTCATCCATAAACCTTTGCAACCAAAACATTTTTTTACTAGGCTATGTACCAACAAAATACTCTAATTTCATCGTTGAAAATGTAACAACACTTTGCATTTTTGAAACCCAACTAATAGTTGTTTCACCTACTGTAAACACATACCTTGTGGTGCTCCTTATGTTCTCTCTATCACTTGCCATATCTGCATCAACATATCCCTGTAAAGAAATATTTGAACCACCAAAGCATAATGCTTGATTTGTGGTACCTCTCAAATACCTAAGAATCCACTTCATTTCCATCCAATGTTCTTTTCCTGGATTGTTCATGTACCTGCTTACAACTCCCACTGCATATGCAATATCAGTTCTTGTGCAGACCATTGCATACATTAAGCTTCCAACTGTTGATGTATATGGAACTTTAGACATATAATCCATCTCTTCATGATTCTTGGGACACATCTCCTTACTCAGTTTGAAATGGCTAGCCAAAGGTGTACTAACTGGTTTTGCATTCTTCATATTAAATCTTTCCAACACCTTTTGTATGTACTCACTTTGAGACAATGTTAATTTGTGTTTTTTCTTATCTCTAGTTATTCTCATACTAAGGATTTGTTTTGAAACACCTAAATCCTTCATTGCAAATGAATTTGCCAATTTTCCTTTAAGCACATTTATTTCCTGCATGTTAGACCCTACAACAAGCATGTCATCTACATACAATAACAATATAATATAGTTGCCATCATTTTTCCTTTTGAGATAAAAACAATGATCAGGGTGACATCTAGTATAACCTTCTTCTGACACTGTCAAGTTTTAGATACCACTACCTTGGAGAATGTTTTAAGCCATACAAGCTCTTATTCAACCTGCACACTAGTTTCTCCTTCCCTTTGACCTCATATCCTTATGGCTACTACACATAGAACTCTTCCTCCAAATCCACATGGAGAAAGGTCGTCTTTACATCTAACTGCTCAAGATGCAAATATTCTACTGCTACTAGACTTAAAATAGTTATGATTGAAGTCATTTTAACAATAGGAGAAAATATTTCATCAAAGTCTATACCTTCCTTCTATGAAAACCCCTTCACCACAAGTCTAGTTTTATACATGTTTCTACCTCCATCTTCTTCCTTCAACTTGTAAACCCATTTATTCTGCAATGTTGTTTTACTTGTAGGCAACCTGACTAAGTCCCAAGTCTAGTTATGTACCAAGGAGTCCATCTCTTCTTTCATAGCTTCCACTTCTTCCTGGTTTCTACCTGCATTTCTTCTTCATAACATTCTGGTTCACAAGAATCAGTCAACAATACATAATATAATGAAGGAGAGTATCGTTTAGGGGGTCTACTTATCTTGGTAGGTCTTCTAACACCACTTCCAGGTGTTTGAGGTGCTTGTTTTCGTTGTGGTTGTTGCTGTTGTGGCTACTGATTAGTATGATTTTTAGGCACCTTTATTTTTTATGTGATCTCATCAAGCACTGTGTATTCTTTGTTTTCTTTTTCTTGTTTCTTTTTCTCCATCTAATCCTTATATAATACATTTTCATTGAATATGACATCTCTTCTCCTAAAGATTTTGTGATTTTCATAATCATAAAAGCAATAACCAAAATCATTAACACCAGATCCAATAAAGGTACATTTCTTTGTTTTTTCCTCGAGCTTTGTTCTATTTTATTTATTAATGTGGACAGAGGCTTCACAGCCGAAAGTCTTTAAATATGAGTAGTTTACCTTTTTACCTATCCATGCCTCCTTTGGAATACCACCATCCAAGGAACTTGAAGGCCCTATGTTTATTAGATAAACAACAATATATACAACATCTGCCCAAAATTGTAAAGGAAATCCTGCATGTAATCTCATGCACCTTGCACGCTCCATGATTGTCATGTTCATCCTTTCTAACACACCATTTTCCTGTGGTGTTCTTGGAACTGTCTTCTCTCTGCAAATTCCATGCTCTGAACAGTACTTATCAAACTCTTTGCTGCAATATTCACCTCCATTGTCTAATCTGAGAAACTTCAACTTCATTCCTATCTCATTCTCAACCAAAGCTTTCCATTTCTTGGAAGTATAAAATACTTTAGATTTATTTCGAATACAATAAATCTAGGTTTTCCTGGTTGTATCATTAATGAAAGTCACATAATAGCGAGAGCCACCAAGAGATGATACCTGAGTAGGTCCCCATACATCTGTATGCACAAGATCTAATTTTTCACTCTTCATTTCTTTCCCAACTTTAAGAAATCTGACTCTCTTTTGTTTTCCATAATCACAATTCTCATAGAAATCCAAATCAACATTCTTCAAACCTAACAACAAATTTCTTGAGTGGATAATCTGCATCCCTTTCTCACCCATGTGCCTGAGCCTATGATGCCACAATGTTGCATATTCTCTTGTGGAGGTTAAAGCATTAACAGAATTAGAAATACCATTGCATAAATACAATGTACCTACCTTTTCTCCTTTTTCTATTACGAGGGATCCTTAATGACCTTCTAGGTTTTATCTGTAAAAGTAGTTACACAAGCTTCACCTCCCAACTCCCCAGTTGAAATTATATTTTTCTTCGGATCTGGAACATTTCTTACCTCATTCAATAGCCAATGGTTTCCATTCTGTTTTTTTATGAAAACTTTACCCATTCCAATTATTTTACAGGGTTTATCATCACCTAAACGAACTTATCCAAAATCTCCTTGAACATAATCATGAAAATGTTTCCTATAAGGTGTGGCATGGAATGAGGCACCTGAATCTACCACCTAGGCATCAATAATATTTTCTAATGAAAGAATCAAATCATATTTCAACACATCACCTGTCACATTCGCTTCATGATTGTTCTCTTGTTGTGCGTCTCCTTCTTTTCCCTTCTGAGACTTATAGTCTTTCTTTAGGTGTCCTTTATTATCGCATTTCCAGCACACTATCCCTAATCTGGACTTGGATCTGCCTTTCCTTGACTTACTACGATATCCTGGGCTCTTTCCTCTTTCCATTTTTCTTCCCCTAGTTTCTGCAGTCAAATCATTACCTGATGTCTCACCATAGCTTTTCTATCGAATTTCCTCGCTAAGGATATCATTAACTACATCATCAAACTTTAAAGTACTATATCCAGAGATAGAGTTACTAATGGCCATAACTAAACCATTCCAAGTTTCCGGTAATGAGCATAGAAATAAGTAGAGCCCTAATTTCATCATCAAAATTTACCCCTACAAAATTTCACTAAATGGTAACTGTATTAAATTCATTTAAATGATCAACACCAGAACCATCTTTTGACATCTTCATATTAAATAAACGCTTCATAAGAAATACCTTATTTGAGGCTAAGGGTTTTTCATATATTTTGGCTAATGCCATCATTAAACCCTCTATTGTTGTTTCCTTTGAAATATTAAAGGATACCGACGCCGCTAAGCATAGTTGTATTGTTCCAAGTGCCTTTCTGTCGAGAATCTCCCATTCTGTGTCTGTCATACTCGTTAGCTTCTTTGCTTTTCCACTTAATGGTAGGTGCATATCTTTATGATACAAATAATCTTCCATCTTCATCTTCCAAAACAGGTAGTTTTGGTCGTTAACTTTATCGACCCTAAACCTACCATCTTCCGCCATTTCTCCCACTTGAACTGAGAACCCTTCTCTCCTGCGAGTTTATCATCCAAATAGACCTTTGGCTCTGATACTAGTTGTTATAAAATTATATATTACAAAGAAATGAAACACATAAAATATTGCAGAAACATAAACACAGAAAACGCATAAAACAATAGATACATAGATATATGTGGTTCACCTAATTTGGGCTACTTCCATGGAGAAACAAGTAGTCCTTCCTTTATATTATCCAACAAAATGAAGAGATACAACATACAACAAATCCATTGTAATTTCCTCTTCACTCTCACACAGTCTCCTCTCTCTTTCTCGCTTAGAATACACATATACACAGTCGCAATAAAGTTCCCTCATATATAGATATGGGTTGCCTTCTACAAAAAAACCATAAATTAAACAAAACTTCTACCGTCAGATCATTCGCCTAATGAACGGCTCAAATTGACTATGAAATTACAATATTTTACAAGGTAATTTTACATCTATTTTTAGCTTCAGAGGCACTTCCCCCGAACCTCCACCAGGGGGAGGCTCATAAAATCGTCGTCGCGAGGATCCAACGGGCAGTGTTGCCTCCCTATTACAAGTTGGGGTCCAACGCAAGGATACCTCTAAATAAAGAAGATAATCAAGCTCCACACCCAACAAATAGTTTTCATTAATTTCGGTAAACTACTCCTCTTGAGATGTCATATGAGTTGAAAATCCTGAATAGATATACCATGCTTCACTCTCTTCACTATGTGCCATCAAACTTGAGATAAATAACTTCTCATTCCTGGTTTCTTCAACAACTGTATTAGCACCATTACACTCCATATCTCACATTTTTTCATAACAATCTCTTTCAAGATGGCCAAATTTTTGGAAATAATAACATTGTGGTCCTCCACCTCTTCCTCCATTTAAGCCTCCATCTCTTCTTTGTCCTCTTCCACGAGATCCATCTATGCCTCTTCCTCTAAACTACTTGGATTTCTGCCTCTACCTCTCAAAGGTGATGCATTTCCTTGTGAAATTTGTTCATTTCTGCTTTGATTTTTTATTATGATATTGACCCCTACTCCTTACTCTTCCTCTATGCTTTGCAGAAAATGCATGTTCTACTTGCTCAGATGGTTGATTCTCTTCAACAGTTAACAAGAATCCACTTAATTCATCAATTTTCATGGTATTTAAATCTTTGGATACCATAATACTAGTAGTGACCATCTGAAACTTAGGCATAACACTTCTTAAAATCTTCTCAATTAGCCTTCTTTCAGGTTCATCTTCACCTAATGACCTCATCTGATTAACAAGATCTTGCATTTTTGTGATATAATCATGAATGGATTCATTACTTTTCATATGGGAATTTTCAAAATTGCTCCTTAAAGTTTGCATTTTAGCTACAACAACACCTTCATATGTGTTTTTTAAGATATCTCGTGATTCCTTAGATGATATTGCACCACTAGTTCTTGGAAATATAGATTCTTCAAGAGCATTTCCTATAAGTGAAAGTGATTCATTATCTTTCTTAATAAGTTCCTTAAGAGATTTCTTTTCATCATCACTTAATGCTTTGAATTCATCAGGAGAAGGCATAGTGTATCCATCAGTTACAAGTTCCCATAAATCTTTGGTGATGAATATAGGTTGCATGTGTTTGCTCCAATAAAAATAGTTTGTGCCAACAAGTTTAGGAAATACAATATTGCTTGTTCCCATGAGGAAAGTAAGAGATAAATAGATAATTAAAGAGAGAAAGTGCATAATGTGTCCCACTTCAACCCGGGACAAGAACTAAATGTCCCAAAAATTGGGACTCAACCACCACCACAAAATATCCTTTTTATTAATATTTGATTACAGTGAAAAGCTTAAAAAGCTCAATTATATCAAAGATTAAACATGACTCCTTCAAAACTCCCTTGCTTAATACATTTTCTCAATAAGTACAATATCTCCTAACGAGAGAGAAAAGGTAATATAACCTTTTTACACTATAGTGAGAAAATATATACAATATCCTTTTTCAATAAAATTATTTTCCCACATTATAATTTATCCACATAAAGAAAATGCATTAAAAAAAAAATCATCCATAGAAAATTCCATTCCTCCACTAATTCTCTCTCATACCAAAATCATATTCTCCACTAACTCTCTCAAACTCACAAATCTCTTATTAAAATAGTATCACATAAGTCCACTCATTAGTCCCTGCCATAGGCAACAGGGACTATTGCAATCGAATTATATTGAGATATGTAAAAAAAAAAAATAACCAATTTTTTCTTAATGCACCTTTTCGCTGGGCCTATAGAAAATTGAAAGCTCTCATTGTTAACCAATGAATGAATGAATCTGAGGTCTTAATTAGCCTCTTTTCGAGGTAGAAAGGTTTATAGCATAGGAATTTAAGGCATTTCAATTTCAGAATTTCTCTTAATCTAGACTAATGCAAGTGTTATTGTAGCGTTAGTTAACTAAAATTAAATGTCTCGATGCTCAGGTGGATCTTTTATACATGAGGCTTCACTGACTCTGGCCACAATGTTCTAAATTCTAGTACATGTGTCTTCTCGTCTGTTATACTGTTATGTTGCCCTTCAGAAAATTCGATATCAAAGGTGCCCAGGAGTCGCCCTTCATTGGAGTTTTGTGGATCATTTGAATTTTGCGGAAAGTTGAAGCCTGCCTGATCACTCACTAAACCATGCCCAAGTTCATCCTTTTGTTGTTCACATTGTGCAAAAAAATGGTACTATTCTTCGTCAGACATTTTTTTTGTCTTTGTCAGATATTATCAATAATCGGTAATTAGTTTTGCAATTGAATGAATTATCAATAGCTTACCAGGCATGAAATTGCTTACCTGGGCATGCGTTTCTTGGTATGCCTGTATATGTTAGTATCATACCTTCTTTCCTCTTCTTTTGGGCAAGTTTAAGAGTCGCAAGCCCCACCTTTGAGAATACAGTCCTCTTCCTTCTGTGTGCCCCTCTAATTTTGTCTCTCCATGTTGGTTTATTGGTTTAAACAACCCTATTGTATAAACATTCAAAACCTCTACACCATTTGGAGAAGTCACTGAAGTTTGGACTAAACTTTGCTCCATCGAGTTTGGACTAAACTCTGCTTCACTGTTTTTCGTTTGGAAGTGGACAAGGCCTGTTGTTGATGCAACTGTCGACAAGGCTGAGGTACTACTTTTGTTCTCTGTTTGTAAGAACTGAAGTACTTCTTCTGTAAGAACTAGATGAGAAATCACGAGTTATTAGCCCTTAGATATTAAAAACCAGATGATAAATCAAGAATTGTTAGCTGGTAGATACAAAACAAGGCCTAAATAATTCAAAAGCACCCCAAGACAATATTTCTATAATATTTTCAAAATATACTACCAAGGTTGCTTGTAGTACATTCACTTACCCCTTTATGCGTGGTTACCCGCTTCCTCTCACTCTTGCCTTTTAGTATTATCCACTCTTGCCTTTTAGTATTAGCTGCCTGCACAGGAAGCTAATTCAATGCTAGCTTTAGGCATTGATGCAGCAGTAGTTGATCGAGCAGATTCAGAGGCAAATTCTTTGTAGGATTCTGTCAGGGTAGGACTATTGTTCAGTTGTGCCTCTTCTTGAGAGCTCAGAAGTCCTTCGTCTTCTCCAAAAAACCTGGCTCAATGAGCCGAGAAAGGAAGTGTTTGAGGTTGTGGAACACTATAAAGAAGCATAGGACACTTACGACATTTGTAAGTGATACTTGCCATCCATGCAAGTGTGTTTGCATGTTGCAATATCAATGAGAATTAAAACTTAAGTCGATAGTTTTGAACATCATTTCATTTCACTAGACATTAAAATTTTTAGTTTTGGCCAGGTGTCTATCATAAGAACTCGGTGTAAATGTGTAAGGCTAATTTAATATGTACCTCTCCTCCTCTACTATTGAGCAATGAGCATGGAAGCAGCGGCATATAAGCATGGAAGTAGCAGCATATATCAGATTAATTGCTTTTATCACGATTCAAGCGAGAGAGAAGATTTTTGAACAGTCATCAGATAGGAAAGGGTTCGTAGCAGACTAATTGTCAATCAAGATGAAGGTAGAGCCCCGTATCAAAGAACCAAGGTTAATAACGCATTTCTCTTTTGTTTCACAGCAATCCCGAGGTTTCCCAAATTACAGGGTAGAGTTAAGTTCATAAATAATAGCTTTCCATTCAATTTTGAATTTTAATTTAGGTTTGGAGGTGAACTGGGAATTGTCACCATTAAAATTTAGGTTCAAATTCTTTTTTTTTGGCGTTTGAGTTGGGGGCATTGGTAAAATGTATGGGAAGGATGCCCACAATTTGGACACCTTGAAAATTTTCTGCCTCCAAACACATAGGATCCTCTCTTTCTTGTTGCAATTATAGCTCTGCACACTCTAGATCGTCTTTACAGCTTTGCACAGTCTCTGATCAATGTTAAAATTTATGTACTCAAATACGTTAGCTCTTCCAGTGCAGAGTCACCTTGTCGCTTCTATCATTGTTGTGTGTCTTAGTAGCTGTATATTATGTCAACGCTCTTGCAAGTCCTCTCAATGTTGCTTCCCACATGATTAGAGCATCTTTCTAGCACTGTTGTAATGCATTCGCATTCCTTCCTTATTCGTCCTTTCATCCAGCCCAAGTAGAGCTATTGTTCTGTATTGTTAAGTGAGTTGAGTTGAGGGTTTAGGTTGAGATTTCTGTAGGGTAGGGGGTTTGAGTTTGAGGTCAAGGGTCTAGGTGAGAGGTTATAGTTTATATATAGAGAGAGAGAGGGGGAGAGAGATAGTTCGAGGTCAGAGTGTCAAGGGTATAGGTATGCTTGAATTCGAATTAGTATCGTCATGCCTCGCGGACTAGTCATTCTTTTGGAAAGCTGGGGCGTGAGTGGTTTATCCACCAAGCATGAGTCGTGGGTGACATATGGGGTATTGACATACTATTTCTTTCATTAGCCACATAGACGGGACTTGAACAATTTTGAGGTAAATGAAAATTTCCCAATTGTAGGTAAATCTAAGTCTCTAATCAAAGAGGAATGACGGCATTATATATGTGCATACCCAAACACGATAAGCAGCTAAGCACTAGCTCAAACTCAAAAGAAAATCCATCTTAACTTCTTTCGTTTTCTCCCCACCTAGTCGATCTTGTCCTGTATCTATGTAATACTCCAACGGTTATCCGTGAATATGATTAACACACCTAGTGTTATCAATAGGTTATAGGTTAACTGACACATTCACAGATTTTCTATCCCGAGCTGCTACTTAGTATATTGGTTTTGCAACTGGAGGTTATGAAATTGCCTATCGAACTACCGCTCTAGCTCCTCTTACTATTGTCGCTTATTTTATAACCTATGCTCCCACCTTTGCTCTTAGTACATCTTGATCTAAATTTTGTGAGGTCTCATACTATACCCCTTTGTGAAAGGCACATGAAACAGAAATTGAATTCAAAGCAGTTACCAGAAAGTTCACTTTTGAATGCTCCAACAAATCTGAATCTTCACGCCAAGGAGTGTGCAACTCTCTTATGGATGTTATGACCATTAACCAAATCACTCTGAGACACCTTTTCCATGAATATATGAAATCAATCATGTCATGTAGTGTCATACTGATTTTGTAAATACAAATCAAACTTCAAATGCCATAAAAGAAGAGATAGAATGTGATATTTAGTGAAGTTAATCATTTGAGCACATAACCAGCTTCCTCGACTTTTTTGTGTTTTTTTTAAATGTTTCATGTGTGGAAAACAAATAAGTACATTGGGATTTAGGATGGTTACAACATTCCGACAACAATAGTTTCAGAAACGTCCCAGTTAGTTAAAACCAAAAGGTCAAGCATATGAACCCAAGCCCCCATAGGGAGGAACTCAAAATCGCACTATTTGTACGATTAAATTTGTACACTTAAACCTGCTTTAAACCAATAACCCAACTAACCTACACACTTGTAACATGTGACTACATGCATCACAAGTTTATTTTATTGCTACTCCAAGCCAAATACATCTTCTTAAAAAAAACATTTTCCATTTAATTTCAAATGGTGGAATTGACTGTTGCATTGCGTGAGTTTTTTATTAATGATTAATAATATCACTTTTGTTTTTTGGGATGTTTTCCATGTTTTTATGGGAGCATGTTTTATGTTCCATCCCTTCAACCTCGTTGATGCTACGAAAATTGCAGGTCTCTTCAGTTTTCACTGAAATTCATTGCCTCTTTCCTAGACCCTAGCGAAATTGTGTGCTTGAAAACTTAGCCTTTGAACATATGAGGTGGAAATGAAAATCTCTACTTTTGACACTTTCCATGTTTCCTACAATATGGACAAAATTGTTGAATATAAAGTGTTGCCCTCAAATTTGTTTATCATGATCCTATAAATCTAGTTTGTTTTCTCTCTCTAAGTTCAATTCTTGTCACTTCTAGTGCAAAGCAAGAGTAGGGAAAATAAAACATGCAAAGAAATACAAATCAACCAAGAACTTTATGACTGATCACTGCCATCTTTTCACAACTGTGACCCAACATTCTGTATCTTGTATATATATTTTAAGCCAGTTTTTCATTCCTTAAACTCTCAAGCGAAACTGCACTTGTCTCTGCCTCTACTAGATCAACTGAGTTAGAACATGTCCAAGCCATTTCCAACTGTTTCAGGATGATCCTGAAACGTTTCCTGATTTTCTAGAACATTTCAGTTGCTATAGGGTGAATTTCCAACCAGGGAAAAGTTATTTTTTGACATGAAAAAAAAAACAAATAGATGACCCTAAAGATATTGTATAGGAAATCCTCTCTGTGAACAGAGACGATCCAGGAGACAAGGAAGATGGCCTACCTCATTCTAATGCAATAATATCCTCCTTTGTTGAAGACCTTGAATTGCTTGTGCCACAGGCTTGGTCCTACTACTCACATCGTTTAAATGCCTGCACAAGAGATAAAGACACAACAAAGCATGCAAGTACAAATAGCATAATCGAAACTAACCTACTTAACAGATCAAGGAGCATTAAGATAAATGTTGCATTAACATACACATTTATGGAAAATGAACCAGCAGTTGTATATACTAATAGAATAAAGGAGGAAGCATTCAACCAAGCCTTGATGTCAATAAGCTCTCCTTGAGTGAATGTCTAATTCCTAGCTCAAGCTCTCCAAGCACTCCTTCTCCAAGCCAAATGAGTAGCACGTAGGCACAATCTCAGCATAACGGTGAAAATAGCCAAAGACAAACCATTTGGGAATGGGAGAGGATCAATATATAGGCGGAAAGGGAGTTAGGATCTCTCCAAAGATAAAATAAGGCCCTCATCTCAAGGAGGTAGCTTATAGGGATAAGAGCAAAGGGCCAAGTTGAGAGAACTTGACCTCATCCACACCAAATAACCTCCATCTCATCATTCTGGAAGCCTCTAGATCACGAAGCTTCTTTATCTCTTTGGGAAAAATTCCTTTTAGGGATCATCACTTGTAGAAATTCTGCAAATTCTCTACAAATCTCACTCTAAGACCATGTAGAAAATCTGACTGTGGATTAACCTAATAATGCAATATAAACAAAGAAAAATACTATAACCTACTTCTACTATCAGTTTGTGGAAGCTTAAAGATTGAGCAAGATAGAGCTGAACACATATAACTAGAAGAATAAGAATCAATGCACAATACACATGAAAATACTTTGGGGAAAGCCTCAGCTAAAAACCCCACTATTTGTATTATCATACAAGGTGGAAATACATAGGAATTGTACAAAGCTTTAGCTCTCACAGCTAGTCAGCTCTTAGTACAATCCTCACAGATACTCACAGGCAATCCTGGCTTCTCACATGCCTTCCTCTCTGCCCTCCAAGCTCCTATTTCCTTGCGTTGTTCCTAGTGGATGACTCTCCCCTCACCAAGTGGAACACTACTCTAACACATTGTCAGAACTGTGAAATCCTCCAAGGTATTGTTCCTTGACTACATGCATGAGTTTTCTTTATAGGAAACCACATGTAATTGATAGTACATTGTCCTTGACATTTAGTTCAACTGGGTCTTTCTCGGAATAGACATGCATGAGTTTCTAATGAGGGAATATTCACTTATCTGGAGTACACTGGTTGAGTGCATGCATGCTTCAACTGATTGATAACTCACAATTAGTTCCTAAAACAGTTTGGAACTAATTTAACTAAACGTAACTCAGTAAAATGAGATAACTAATTACAATTCAAATATAACTCTATCTTATCTCCTTAATTAAGAGATAATCTCCTTGTCCACGAGGCTTTGGATTGATGATGAATGGGTGCACTATTAAGGCACTCCTTGTGATAGGTCACTGGTTCAAATCCCCCGTGGGTGCTTACCTACCAAAAAAAAAAAAGATATAATCTCCTTAATTTAAGGGATAACTGTTGCATGACTTCAGAAAGACTTCTAACTTGGATTTCTCCAACTAATTAAGTCAAAATAACTTAATTATTTATTTCCAAGAAGCTAGTGAGACTAAATTCGATCTTAATTCATAATTTTAATTAAAGTACAAATTAAAATTGGAATTTCTTGTTGCCACATTTCAACACTCCCTCTCAACAAGAAAGGGATTATCTGCCACCTCGATCCTATCTCTATGGAACTCGAATTTACACTTTGATAATGTCTTTGTCAAAATGTCAGCATCTTGCTCCTTTATCGAAATATACTGCAGCAACATGATCCTCCTCGCTACACAGTCTCTGAGATGATGATATCAGATGTTGATGTGCTTGGACCTATCATGAAATACTGGATTCTGAGAGAGTTTGATACAACTCTAATTATCACAATAGATCACAGTTGGATCCATCCTCTGATCAAACAAACCAACTAGGATTTTTCGCATCCAAATGGCCTCACATGCTACCTGACTTGTAGCCATGTATTCAGCCTTTGCCGAGCTGAGTGCAACTGACCTCTATTTCCTGTTGTACCAAGAAATTGTGGTTGACCCAAGGTTGAAAATCCCTCCTGATGTGCTCTTCTGATCTGATGGACTCCCTACCCAATCTACATGCGTGAAGCCTTGTAGCTTCACTCCCTCTGTCTATATGTACCATAATCCATATTGAGATGTACCTCTGAGGTATCTCAATACATCATTTTTCGCCTTCCAAAACATCTTGGTAGGCTGAACCATCGCTTGACTCAGCTGGTTCACCACATAGCACAAACCTGGTCATGTGTTCACTAATTACATCACTGAACCCACATGCTACCTATACACAGTAGCCTCCACTACTTCTCTTGAAGTAGCATCCTCCTTCCTCCAGTTACCAACTAGAGGAGTCTACATGGGCTTGCACTTCTCCATGTGGAATCTCCTGAGTATCTCGTTGGCATACTTGACCTGAGACACAAACAACTCCCCATCCTTCTGCCACACTTCCATGCCAAGGAAGTAATGCATGAGACCCATGTCTTTCATATCGAATTATCTTGCAAGGTCCTCCTTACAAGACACGATCAACTGATCATGACCAGTCAATATGAGATCATCAACATAAAGTACGATGATCAACAGCTTACCTTTCACCACGATGCTGTATAGGTTCGCATCCACTTCACTCTTTGTGAAGCCCAACCCGGTGAAGTAGTTGTTTATCTTGGTGTACCGAGCACGAGGTGCTTGCTTCAGCCCGTACAACACTCTCCTGAGTCGGCACACATGTGACTCATGATCGAAGGTCTGAAAACCTTTCGGCTGCTCTATGTACACCTCTTCCTCAATCTCGCCATTGAGTAATGTGGTCTTCACATCCATCTGATGGATCTTCCAACCCATCTGTGTCGATAATGCCAACATAGATCTGATAGATGAGTACCTTGCGACAGGTGCAAAAGTCTCATCATAATCAATCCCCTCGACTTGTGAAAATCCACAGGCAACAAATCTTGCCTTATGCTTCTCCACACTACCATCAGCAGCTTTCTTTACCTTGTAAAGCCAATGGGAACTCACAACTGACTTGTTCTTCAGTCTCGGAACCACGTCCCAAACACTGTTACAAACTATGGAGTCATACTCCTCCACCATAGCATCAACCCAAATCAGATGTTGCACTGCTTCCTCAAAGGATGATGGCTTGGTCTCAACACATTCCCCAGCAAGGGCCATGTATCCAGTGTACCTCTTAGGTGACCTCTTCTGTCTGCGCTGAGAAGATGGTACTCTCACATTCTCTCTCGCATCCTACAGCAATTTGTCAGCCTTTCTTCTGCGCTTCCGTCCATCTCTGGAAGACTCTGCTTGAGTGGATGTCTCCACTCCTGGAACCTCTGCATGCGGCTACTTCACATCAGTCTGAGGCTCCTCCTCCTTAGGAACCAACAACTCCTCCACAACCTGTAGTTGGAGCTCCCTCTCAAGGGAAACTTGCATGGCCTTTTTCTCATCAAACTTGAGATCTCTTCGAACCACTATCCTGTGACTGGTAGGCAAGTACACCCAGTAGTTGTGAGGTGTATCAGTGTACCCCACAAGTATCCCAAACTATGCTATCGGCTCAAGCTTCTTCCATGCATCCTTTGTCACATGGCAATATACCGATGAGCCAAAGATCCTGAAGTGACCCACATCTGGTCTCTTACCGGAGAAAGCTTCCTCTGGTGTCTTCATCCCAAGTATGCAATGTGGGCTTCTATTCTGCAAATAGACCATTGTGTTGCATGCCTCAGCCCACAAGTGAAGTGGCAGACCTTGGTCATGAAGTATCGGCCGTGCTGCCCCTACAATAGTTTTGTTCTTCCTCTCGGCCACCCCATTCTGCTGTGGGTTATGAGGTGCCGCCAACTCTCATTTAATTCCTTCTGATGCACTGAAATCCTTAAACTCTTGAGAGACATATTCTCCACCGTTGTCACTTCTCAAGGCCTTGATCTTCTTCCCTGACTCTTTCTCAACCAAAGCTTTGAACTCACAAAACTTTGAGAAGGTTTGGTCCTTCTTCTGCATGAAATAAATCCAGCATTTACGAGAATAATCATCAATGAAAATCACATAATACCTTTGTTTTGTGGTGGATGTCATCGAGAATGGTCCACACACATCAGTATGAACTCGCATTAAGATAGCCTTTGCTCGACTGTCTCCATCATGAAAGGAAGACTTGGTGTACTTTCCCAAGGTACAACCTTTGCATGTGTAAACTTGCTCAAGTTTACCTTTGGGAAGTCCTGTAGATATCTGTTGCATTATCTTCAAAGCCCCATGATGCAAATGGCCCAACCGTCTGTGCCACAACTCGCCAATGTCTTGGCTTTGCACCAATTCTACTTTCATACTCAATGTTGCACAATCATCTACCTCTAGTTTATAGAGATTCTTCACCTGGATCCCTATCCTCTTGGTCTGACCCGTGGCTATGTGTCTTAGGAACACCTTTCCTTTATTGAAGACAACATCGTAGCCTTTGTCCTCCACATCGTGACTGATACCAAGTTCTTCTTCAGTCCAGGTACATATTTCACATCTATCAAGGTGATAGGAAATCCATGCTCCCTCTGAAAAGCAACCGTGCCCACTCCTGAAACGCTATACTTTCCGTTGTCACCCATATCTATGCGCATCTTGAGGTATTTCTCCTCCAAGGTACTAAATAAACTTTTATCGTCGGTCATGTGAAATGAGGTTCCATTGTCAATATACCAGACACAACCCATCATCGATGAAACCATGCATGCGATGAGGGTAAAGTCCATATCGAACTAAGAGGCTAATGCCTCACCTTCTGATCCTTCCGAGGATTCCTTCTTGGACTTCTTCGATGGGAATTTAGTCGCATAATATCCCATCTCAATTGAAGTATGATATGAATTCGATTTGCACCTACAACCCCAAACTTCAAACTTCGAATTCTCTTCTCAATTACTGCTCACAGCTTCGATAAACTTGACTCTAATACCATGTAGAAATTCTGCAAATTCTCTACAAATCTCTCTCTAAGACCATGTAGAAAATGTGACTGTAGATTAACTCGATAATGCAATATAATCAAAGAAAAATATTATAACCTACTTCTACTATCAATTTGTGGAAGCTTAAAGATTGAGCAAGATCGAGTTGAACATATATAACCAGAAGAAGAAGAATCAATGCACAATACACATGAAAATACTTTGGGGAAAGCCTCATCTAAAAACCCCACTATTTGTATTATCATGCAAGGTGGAAATACATAGGAATTGTACAAAGCCTTAGCTCTCATAGCTAGTCAGCTCTTAGTACAATCCTCACAGATGCTTACGGGAAATCCTAGCTTCTCACAAGCCTTCCTCTCTGCCCTCCAAGCTCCTATTTCCTTGCGTTGTTCCTAGTGGATGATTCTCACCTCACAAAGTGGAACACTACTCTAACACATTGTTAGAACTGCGCAATCCTCCAAGGTATTGTGCCTTGACTACATGCATGAATTTTCTTTATAGGAAGCCAAATGCAACTGATAGTACATTGTCCTTGACATTTAGTTCAACTGGGTCTTTCTCAGAATAGAAATGCATGAGTTTATGATGAGGGAATCTTCAGTTATCTAGAGTACACTGGTTGAGTGCATGCATGTATCAACTAACTGATAACTCACAATTAGTTCCTCAAACAGTGTGGAACTAATTTAACTGGACTTAACTCAGTAAACTGAGCTAACTAATTACAACTCAAATATAACTCAATCTTATCTCCTTAATTTAAGGGATAACTATTGCATGACTTTAGAAAGACTTCTAACTTGAATTTCTCCAACTAATTAAGTCAAAATAACTTGATTAATTATTTCCAGGAAGCTAGTGAGACTAATTCGATTTTAATTCACAATTTTAATTCAAGGACAAATTCAAATTGGAATTCTTGTTGCCACATTTCAACATCACTGGTATCCAAGCCAAAAGTACGTTGGCATCATGGTTTTCAGTGGCAAGGAAGCAATGATCGTCAAATTAGGGTTTTAGAGCCTTTTCTTTCAGGGGAAGCTCAAGGCATTTTTCATCAGTGTTTTAGGGAGGATCTGAGCTTCATATTTGGATGAGTACATTGCATGATGGTCATGTTTTAGGAACTTCGGGGTATGTCATAGGGAAGTGCAAGAGGTGTGACAAAATACTATGTAATAGATGCCCCCTAAATCATGAAGGAAGAACATGGAGTGATGTGTGAGATCCTTTAGGATATTTTGCAAGGACGAGAACAGACACTGTCAGGAGACCTGCAAATCAAGGATGCATATACATATACATATCTAATATCAAAACATGAATCCATGGTATGGATGTGGCCATTTGGATAATAAAGACTGTGTGAAAGGATCCATGGTATGGGTGCAGCCATCCAAGATAGAAGGATCATCATAAATGTAAAGTCCCACGGTATGGTCATAACCATCTGTATAGTAGAAACATGTGTACAATCATGAATAATACATAACTCCACGCAGCCTAAGTCATATCAGACAAGACTCAGGGTCTTGCACTCCATTCCAACCCAATCAAAGTACGAATTCTAACATGCGAATGAATGTGTCAAAGTTGAACATGCTAGAAAACCACTTGATTACTGACCAATGATGTGGACCATTAACAGGCATGAGAGAAACAACCAGTAATGACAATGGTCCTCAAGGTATGACAGTACAATCCATGAATGTGAAAAATGAAGCTGAAGTTGAACACTCGTGGAATCATCTGATCGAAGGCCAATGATGAAAACTTGTTGCCAAACGTGAATAAATTGCCATTAAGGCATGAAAGCTCTAAGGTACTGAAAGGGAGTCTTTAAGTTATCTTCTTGGATAATGAGTTGAAGTCGAGAGGAAGTAACTCGTCAAAGGAGGGCCATGATGAGTCCCCCATCATCAACATGATACGAGGAATAAAGTGGAATGAAATGAATAAGATCCAATACAGTAGCAAAGGGATCAGACAATGTATAGATAATAGACTACAGATAGGACTTCTCTTGAACATATAGGCGACATGACTCCGAAGTGTGGCAGCATTTGACTCAATATACGACCAAGGGTCATAATGACGAAGTGGAATAGTCAGATGAGAGGCAAAATGGATCAGCCAAACCCAAAAGGACAAGTGACTGAGTGAAGATATCCCAAACCCGACACGATAAACAAATGAGGTTCAAGAGTGACATGATGCCTATACAAGAGATGTTTTACGTTCACTTTTTCCCCACTATTTCTAGTGAGTACCTCTTTATTGTTACACAAGCTTGAAGAGGATACCATATGCTTGTCGTATAAGTTCACCCTTCGGATGAATCCATCCTACTAAGTTTTATGATTCCTAGGAAGGAGAAACTCGATCTCGTCATGGTGACAAGTCTTTAGCCATTTTAATTTTTAACAAGTCTGGTGGAAGGATAACTAGGTATATTTTTCATATTTAGAGAGTTTGAAAAAGAGACAAAAAAGAAAACTCCATCATGTCCCTTTTCGTAATTTGTCTCTCGAACCCGAAAAGGTAGAAAAAAATATTTGAGAGAACCTCTTGACCATGTCGACCAAGGTGGGGTAAATGTATACTGAGATGAAGTCAAGTCATTTAATTTAACGAGTTCGAAAAGACAAGTACTCGACAATTTTTTCATATTTTGGAGTCTGAAAAAAGTTGAAAGGGGACTCCACCTGGAGGAACGAGTGGTATAAAAGGATAGCAACTAGTTCCAGTAATGATGGAACTACTCAAAACGTGTAATGGTCAAGAGGTTGGTTAATAAGACCACTCATCGCAGTTGTTCTTCAGGCACAGGTAAAACAACCAAGTGAAAGCATGTGATCGGCCAAAGAGATGGCGAAGATGGAATGAAAGAACAACAATCATGAGATGTAAAATGGGAATGGTTTCATTTTTTCACAAGCTTGAAATATGGGAAATTATGCTTGAGTATACTTGAGGATGCTTTCATTTTTCACAAACTTGAAACATGAGAAAAACTATGCTTGGATTTGGTTTCATTTTTATACAAGCTTGAAACAAAGATAAACTATGCTTGAGATAAGTTTGCATGCCCCCAGCATAATGACTCAATTCGGGTTACATGCTCCCCAAGCTACATTTCATTCACCTAAGTAGACTATTGGTTACTAACAAATGGATGGAATGGAGGTTCACTTATGAGATCAAGGGAAAGACTCGACTGTGATTTTACAAGATCTAATCAAAGACTCAAATTGGAAGGGGATTTGTTTCATTTTTTAACGAGCTTGACACAGGAAAAGAACCATGCTCATGACACCTTGTTTCATTTTACCAAGCTTGACTCAAGTAAAAGAACTCTACTCATGGATACCTATTTCATTTTTTAACGATGTTGACATAGTAAAAGAACTATCCTCATAGCATTTGTTTCATTTTTTAACGAGCTTGACACAAGACAAGGAACTTTGCTCCAAACCCTTGATCACAGACCAAAAGAAGCCATGGCTTCTGAGAGGTTCTCATTAGATGGGAGAACAACACTCTGGAAGGGATACATGTCGAGGGATACAAATGAAAATTCGGACTCCAATTCCCCCAATACATGATGTACTACATCATATACTAGATGATCAGTAGATGTGGGCATGGAATAGGTGGCCATGTAATTAACCTATGGCAGGGGTGATACCGCTTGCACATAAGAATGATTTATGGATGATAGTTGATTGGGAGTTGATTCAAGACCAATGAACATAAGTTGATCAATGATCACAATGCTTCCTTCATGCGGGAAACACATCACTCGAAAGAGAGAAGAAAAAGAGCCCCCATGACGTAAACATACTCACGACCAAGGAGTAGATTAAAATCCAATGGACCGTGTATGACCATCACATCTATATAGACAATCTTTCCTCCCAAAGTAATAGGAAACTTAGGAAGGATCCCTAATGGTTGACTATTTCCTTTGTTAAAAGCTAACAGATTCTAGTTGACGGGGACAAGCTGAGGA
This sequence comes from Pinus tabuliformis, assembly GCA_031772625.1. NCBI lineage: Eukaryota > Viridiplantae > Streptophyta > Pinopsida > Pinales > Pinaceae > Pinus > Pinus tabuliformis. The sequence goes on along the minus strand of CM062818.1, from coordinate 1,019,197,389 downwards.
GAACCTAAAGCTTTCCAAGCAGTTGAGGACAAGATGCTAACAAATGTGCCCTTGTCTATGACTGTGCTAGGTACAACCATATGGTAAGCCTGCACTGTAATATGGAAAGGCACATAAGATGAAATATGATATCCTTCCAGTCGACTCCAATCAAAAGAAGTCACTAAACTACTCAAAAGGAGTGTCGTAGGAACGTAAGAGCTACCCTCTTGCTCTATGGAAATAGGAGAATTGCTCTCATGCACCTCAGGAATGGTAGGATTTCCCTCCAGTTCATTTGAAAATTAAGAAACCAGAAGAACCTGAGTGGTATGGGATTCACTTTCTACCTGAAAGGTACGGTTAACTGAAGGTGGAGTTAAGTCTACCATTTTCTCAACCAATGCATGGTCGAGAATGAACTCATGAGACTCACTTTCAGAGAGAGTGGGTTTGACCAAAGATGAATTTTGATTAATCACTGGATCAACTAGTGAAGTATCAGGTGAAAGCTTTCAATAACCAACCGGAAGGCAAGGATGGGAAGCTGTAAGGTTTTCCAACTCTTTGGAAGCCTCATCTAGAAGAGGACAAAGGTGAATGGGATGATTACCTTCACACAACTTGCAGTGAAATTTGACTTTTCCCTTTTTCCCATGAGTTTTATTGTTACTAGTTGAGGGTTTGTCACCAGCATGAACTCTAGAGGCTGATGAAAAAGGTCAATGTGAACCTGTGGACCACACTTCTAAGACCTTAGGAATACTAGGTCAATTTTAAATAAGGTGGTCAACCTTACATAACATGCAAGGGAATTTTACTTTCTGGGACTAGTTGGAAGATTTTTCTACATCAATTACATTTGTAGCAATGGTTGCTTGGTTGCCGCTCTGCTTATTTTTCTTCTTCTTCTTCATCTTGTTCTTCTTCTTCTTAGCTTCCTGGTTACTAGAATCCAAACTTTCACCACGAAAAGAGGAAGAATGGGGTGAAGAAATAGGCAAAGAAGGAAAGGGGTCAACTTTAGGATCAACATGAGGTTGATATTGTTTAGGTGGAGGAGAACTCGGTTGAAAAGCAGTTTGGACACTGGGAATCATCGAGGTCGAAAATAACCAAACTAGCAGACCAATGGTCAATCCAAGAAGGGACAATGTTTCCATATAGGGAGAACCATTATTTCCAAAAGAAGGAAAAGGACTAGGATTCCCGTTAGAGGGGTTTCCTTAACCGGTAGACTTAGGAAACGTTGCCATCAGTATCAACCTAATATCTACTAAGGAGTATTTCCACAAGAAGGATGTTTTTCCGCGGTCAATTAATTGACTTTAGAACTTTAACAAAAATAAATAAAAAAGGGTAATCTAGGCAAAAGGGTTTACCAAGTATCCGTGAACCGCTATATACACCTTAGCTGAAACCAAGGACTTAACGTACGGTGGAAAATATCCCCGAATGCTGTGTTATGTTTATCACGTTTACAAGGCGGATGACTCGATTACCTCTGGCTAATGGATAGCAACCTATTAGGATCTCCCAATATACTCGACGGTATGGGGAGCACAAGTCTGTGTTGTTGTCTAATGCATAACCATTCAGTGAGAGCGTTCCCATATACTTTCCATGCTGAAGTGCCTCCGATATACCCAAAAGTACTAGAGAACATTCGATATACTTCCATACTGGAATGGGATTTCACCCCCGAGATACAATGCATGCAGTTGACGACAGCTATTATGTTTAAAGACATCGGAACACATCTCTAGCCTAGAACTCTATATATTTGCATTAAGTTCCAAATGCTCCTTAGGTTAATTGAGGTAAATTTTAATGTTTATCTTCAATTAAGTTTTGGTTTTACGGCTCAAAACGATGTCACCTGAACACCTATGATGCAACTATATGAGAAAAGGAAAACTTTTCGTTTCAACGAAAACTAGTCTAATCAAGGAAAGAAATTTCAATCAGTAATGCATCAAACAAAATGCATCATGAAAAATGCCTTCCACTAAATTTCACTTGCATCTTCCAAATGCAATGCCAAAATTAAAAAATATTTTCACTTTTCACTATCATAAATGCAACCTTTTGAAAGCAAAATGAGTTTGACTTTACTAAGATGCACTTATATGAATTATGATTTTCTTTTCGTTTTGAATGATTTGATGCACCTAATACAATTTTTAGCTTTCAACCACTTAAAATGTGATCTATTTTCAATGATGAATCTCAAAAAATAAATTTTCAATGCAACTAATCTAATGCATTTTCATGATAAATACAATCTAAAACAAATGCAAAATGATGTTTTCAATTATTTCCACATAAAACAACACTCTATTAATCAGAAGAAAAAAAAACATCTCAATGACACCAAAACGAGCAAGCAATGACCAATTGACCAGAAACCATAGAACTCAGTAAGGTTTCACTTCGAAGCCAATGAGACAAACTTTACAAATTAATCAAGACAATCAATCAAAGCACTAACAAATCCAGGCATATAGGATGGGAAAATACCTTAGGGGCCAAGACACACTGGATTCTACGGAAGAAACCTTACAAATTCTCACTTTCAAGCATCAGCACTACTTTAGATACCAAAACCCGTGATGATTGGGTTATTAGCGCTACTTTATAGCCAAACCCGTGATGGTCAGGGTCATCATCACTACTTTGTATAGCAAAAGTAGTGATGATTTTCAGCACGGGTAACAGTGAAGAAAATTGTTTCCAGCGCAACTGTAAAGGTAAAAATAGTGATGTCGGCGTGATTGTCACTGTTAAAACCGCGATAGGCGAAAAAAAAAAAAAAAACAAAACAAAACAAAACAAAACAAAAAACGAAACAAAACAAAACAAAAAACAAAAAACAAAAAACAAAAAACAAAAAACAAAAAAAAAAAAAAACAAAAAACAAAAAACAAAAACAAAACAAAAACAAAACAAAACAAAACAAAACAAAACAAAGCAAAGCAAAACAAAACAAAAACAAAACAAAAATAAAAACAAAAACAAAAAAACAAAAACAAAAAACAAAAACAAAACAAAAAAACAAAAAACAAAAAACAAAACAAAAAACAAAAAACAAAACAAAACAAAAACAAAAAACAACAACAACAACAACCCAGACTTAGCACTCTAAGGAAGTAATCAGTGAAGACCTATACTGACTCAATCTAACTGAGAACTGGATGGGTTGTCAAACTAATCAAAGGATCAGATCGAAGGAATGGATGGAAAGGGTTACAGATTTTCCAGCGGAGTCGCCATTTTGTTGTATAGGAAACTCTAAGGAAGTAATCAGTGATTGTGTAGACCTATACTGACTCAATCTAACTGAGAATTGGATGGTTGGTCAAACTAATCAAAGGATCAGATTGAAGGAATGGATGGAAATGGTTATAGATTTCCCAGCGTAGTTGCCATTTTGTTGTCTAGGAAATCCTATCTGCGGACAAAGACGATCCCTCTAGCCCAGTGAGTGGGACTAGCAACCTACGTGACAATCTACTAGACACTTTCCTAAGTTACAGTCGAAATAGGAGATGAGGAATATGGCCTACCTTGTTCTGATGTTATAATATCCTCCTTTGTTGAAGACCTCAAATCACTTGTGCCACGAGTTTGTTCCTACTGCTCACAACATTTAAATGCCTGCACAAGAGATCAAGACACAACAAATCATGCAAGTATAAATAGCATAATCGATAGTAACCTAATTAACAGATCAAGGAGCATAAGATAAATGATGCACTAACATACACATTTATGGAAAATGAACCAGTAGTTGTATATATTAATAGTCTAAAGGAGGAAGCATACAACCAAACCATGATGTCAATAAGCTCTCCTTGAGTGAATTTCCAAGTGCAAGCTCAAGCTCTCCAAGCACTCCTTCTCCAAGCCAAATGAGTAGCATGTAAGCACAATCTCAGCATAAGGGTGCAAATTGCCAAAGACCAATCATTTGGGAATGGGAGAGGATCAATATATAGGTAGAGAAAGGGAGTTAGGATCTCTCCAAAGATAGGAGAAGGTCCTCATCTCAAGGAGGTAGCTCATAGGGATAAGACCAAAGGGCCAAGTTGAGAGAACTTGACCTCATCCACGACAAACAACCTCTAGCTCATCGTTCTAGAAGCCTCTAGATCACGAAGCTTCTTGTCCTCTTTGGTAAAATTTCCTTTTGAGGGATCATCGCTCGTATCGAAGCCAAAATCCCACTGGCATCGCGGGGCTAGTATAGTGCAACTAGGGACCATTGCAATTTTCAGTGTTAGGGAAGCGATGGTCCTCAAATTATGGTTTTAGAGCCCTTTAGTTCAGTGGAAGCTCAAGGCATTTTTCATCAGTGTGTTAGGGAGGATCTTAGATGCATATTTGGATGATTACACTGCATGATGGTCATGTTTCGGGCACTTCGGGGTATGTCAAAGGGAAGTGCAGGAGGGGTGACAAAATATTATGTAACAAAAGACAAACTATGAAACTTAACCCTAAATTGAGATTCAAAACTTAGAAATAAATCCTAGAAGCTTATAAAACAAAACCAAAACCCTAAGCTGAGATTGATTGATGCAGGAGCATTCAGCTCAAAAGAATCATTGTATTTTAGTAGACATAGGGGGGTATTGTGTTTTAAGGAAATTGATTTCCTAAGTGTTGATATAATGTAATTACTTAGGTTTTGAGTGATTTTAATGAAAATAGGAATTAATTAAGTATTGTGAGGCATATTGTAAATGTTCTTGAATGAAGGGGAACATGAGAGAATCAGGATAGTTAAGAGTCCATAAGGATTGATAGCTTTGGATATTAATTGTAGATCTTGAATTTGGAATTAGTTCATGATTTATAGGATTGAGAGGATTCTTAGGTTTTAGTTAAAATTATTAAGGATCTGAACCAGAAATTGGTTATAGACTCCTTTTGTATAAATGTAAGCCTAAAAGGCATAAAAAAAAGTTAGTCAAGTTAGATAGTTAATTGGTTAGCTAGTTAGAGGTTGTGAGTTAGAGGTTTGATTGTAAGCCTACGGGCAGGTAGGAAAACAGAGGCCACTGATTAGAAAATCAGGCTAGAGAGACAGAGAGTCTCATTATGTAATCACTTGTTTATATATATATATATATATATATCTATATATATTATATATATATATATATACAGAGAATTCAATTCTGAATTGTGTGGTGTGTATTGATTAATGGAGTTATGAATTGTGTGTGAATTAGAAGTTTCTGCATAGTATATGTATGCAGGTGGAGTTCGGGCAGAACACAGAGAAGAAGTGAGGATGAAGGATCGTGTTGGATCATTGAATCTGATTGAAGGATCAATGTGAAGTTCAAGAGTGACAGTGTTTAAGAGTACGCGGAGTTAAATCAAGAGGGAGTTGTGTTGCAGAACAATCAAAGACCAGAAACCCTGGAGGAACCCGAAACCATAGAGAACTTTGAGAAACCACGTAAAGGCGAAGAAAGTAAAGGCACAAAGGAAGGAAGTAAACATGCACCAGAGTCATTGGATTGTTTAGATCAATGGATATATATGGTGGAAGAAGAATGGCAGAGGAATAGATCTAGATCGTCAGATCAACAGATCCGATAGATCAACGGTGACCAGCAACTGTGGGGGTAGGAAAGTATGGATTTTCTTGATCGTGGCTGAAGTCCCGCACTCGCTCCTAGCCGTCGATCTCATATTCAACTCTTAGATCATAGTCAATTGCGGAGGTTAAGCCTGTTTTAATCCGTGTGCTAGTTGAAGTCCCACAAACCCGTAGATTTGATGGCCTCGTATATCCAATGGATATCGAGTCATAAAGTGATCGAACTTTAAGTTAAAAATCGGACCCAAACATTTATAGATCAAGGATTATATTCCTTATCGGCTTCGTAAGGTCGGGTAAACGCCGCGCAATTGGTCCGTCATATATCACTACTGACCATTAGATCAAGTGTGCCTTGATCAAACGGTGGAGGATCGGCGATTAGTTTTGTTGGCCGGGTGAACTATAAACCGTCGAATTAAATGATGAGATCAACAGCGAAGATTGAAGCTGATAGGACTTGGGCCTGAGCAGACCTGAGAAGTTTATGGATGTGAGTTTAAGTTTGTTTGAGTTCCGTAGGATGAATGGAAATCGCGCAGCAGCCATTGATTTGAGGAAGTGAAATTGACGGTGGAAGATTGAACGGATAAAGGTGAGCGTTGAAAAAATGTGCAAGGTCGTGGAATGGCAAAAAGAGCAATTGCATATCGCAAATCACAAGTTCAAAATTCCATATTCTTAAGAGTCATTTGAATTTCCGCGATTGCGATAAATGATGAGTTAGCACGTAGAGTTGGGGAATTTCTAACTTAAAACAACCTTTCTGCTGGAAAGGTTGACTAAAGTTCAAACTATTGAATAGTCAAATAAACGATTCTGCATGAGATTTAATTAAGGGCCTTAAACTTTTATTTGATAATGTTTTCACCATGGATCAGGTGATTAAGGCCTGGGATCAGTGACATGCAACTTTATTTGCATAATGTGGGTATTGTCGGCTTAGGCTGGCATCATTTGGTATCCGAGCTAGTTCAAGAATTTTTGTGTAAAAGGTCTTTGATAAATTTAGAACAGAATTATGTTTTGGAGGTGTGTATACAGGTGAATGGTGATGAAAGCAGGCAAGAGGAGATCAGATTTTAATCTAACAAGCAGTAGGCACACAGAGATAACGTGTAGCAGAATTTATAGATGCAAGAAATAGAGAACAATCCATTCAAAGTGAAGGAGAATGGTAGAACAAGATCATGCAGAGATCTTGAAGGTAACAGCATAAGAAGGTGAGAAGATTGCAGCAACCTAGAGCAAGGAGTGCTCAATTGGTTCCAGAGGAAAGAACTAGAGAGATGTCAAAAGACTCAGCTTAGAGGAGAGAGCTTAGTGAGGCATATATAGCAAGAAGGAGACTTGTTACTGCAGAGGTATTGTTGCAACTCACAAAGGAAATTCCACAAAGGATGTGGGTAGAATTGCTAAGGGATAAAAGAAGTTGGTAAAAGTTTCTGAATGAAAGCAGAATGTGGCAGAACCTTGAGGAATTCCAACAGAGGTTGGATAAAGAGGAAGAGATAGCAGTAAATGGCAGAGTATGGACCAGCCCAAGGATGTGCTGGAAATGGAGATTGAAGAACTATTGAAGTTGATGATGAAACAGTCTAGGATGAGGAAAATGACAGTAGGAAGGATGATCAATCAGAACTTGAACCTGATTGACAAGGGGAGGAAGATAAAATAGAAGACAGCAGATCTACAGCAGTAGCAAAGGTGCAAGGCACTTGGGTAGTTACAAAATAAAGTTTGGGACCCTGGAGGTTTTCTATCAACAAATGAAGGCACATGATCAGGAGATCATGAATGTTTTCTACTTTGGGAGTCTGATGCAGGAGCATTCAACTCAGAAGAATCATTGTATTTTAGTAGACATAGGGTGGTCTTGTGTTTTAAGGAAGTTGGTTTCCTAAGTGTTGAATTAATGTAATTACTTAGGTTTTGAGTGATTTTAATGAATATAGGAATTAATTAAGTATTGTGAGGCATATTGTATATGTTCTCGAATGAAGGGGAACATGAGAGAATCAGGATAGTTAAGAGTTCATAGGGATTGATAGCTTTGGAAATTAATTGTAGATCTTGAATTAGGAATTAGTTCATGATTTATAGGATTGAGAGGATTCGTAGGTTTTAGTTGAAATTATTAAGGATCTGAACCAAAAATTGGTTATAGACTCCTTTTGTATAAATGTAAGCCTAAAAGGCATAAAAGGAGTTAGTCAAGTTAGATAGTTAGCTGGTTAGCTAGTTAGAGGCTGTGAGTTAGAGATTTGATTGTATATCAAATATGATATACATGTGACATATGATTTCATATATTTTTATGAGTATAAACAATCAAAAATGAACAACATATGTAAGAGAAGTTAGTGGTGTCTAGAGATAGTGTCACATCATACAGTGCAATATTGAATGTCATGACAGTTGTCATCACATCACTCAAGACATGAGCTCAATTATCTATACTTGAGATCCAAGTCAATTCCCTTAAAACATGGTCCGTTAAGACAACTTTGATCATCCAAAATCACAAATGGGTAGACAAACCCATGAATTTAAACCCTTTAAGCATTGGTTGGTCAGTGAACCGACCTTCATAGCACCAAACCGATTATTCATTTAGAACAACAGAAATAAATCGGCGTCAAGTCACCGATTGACCTCCAAACGTAGGTGTAATTATAGAATCCAATACATTTTTCTAGAGGTGCGACTGGGGTATTCTTTTGTCAAATCCTACAACTGGATTCAAACTTTGAGTAACTTTATAATGTTGACATGTTCTTAACTAAATGTTGGACAAGGTTTGGCTTATTTATGGCTCTCAGAATAAAATAATATTTTCCATGACAACATGTGTGATAACCACTAGGCATAATAGTTTTTTGAGATAAAAAGTTTGAAAGTAAAAAACTTATCATGAGAAGTCATCATAGGCACATTGCTTATCTAAAAAAAATCAATTCCTTATGTTAAAGTTTGAAGAATAGTAGAAAAATTCATGGAAGGACCCATCATAGGCATCTTACACTAACCTGCTTGAGGAAAATGTTTCCTTTCATTATTTTTTCTAGAATAAAAAAATTGATGGTTGAAAGAATCCATCATAGGCATATGACAAAAACATATGTCCCTTTTTCCTTGCTTGGTGAGCTTTCCATGATCAATGCAACTGTTGGCATTGGTCTTTAGTGCTATCTAAACTCTGATCTTTTGAATATGTATCATTTGGTGCACAATTGCAGTTTTCAGAGATGTTGCATTCACATTGGTTGTCATAAATATTCATAACCCGCAGAAAGTGCTTTCTCCTATCTGATGAATGACTAGAGTCATATTTTTGTAGTGTAGGATCCTCTTCAGGATTCTTAGATAAGTAAAGAGCTCATATGAAGATCATATTGTGGCCCTAACAACCTGAACTCTTTAGATTGTTCTACACATCCCTATCTTCACTATAAAATCAATAATTGAGTATGTACAATCTCTTGCAAAATAAATCTTGCATTCTGTTACAATAGAGTCTTTGATTAAAACTTAGTCAAGTTAGATGAGATTCATATTCATGATTAGTTCATATTTAGTATGTGTATATCTTTTTTACATTTGACCTTTACTATATTAAGATCAAAACTTTTCATGTCTACCATGTAAACAAATGTTACAATTCTTGAAGCAAGAAACATATGTAAAATTTATATGGATGCAATTAACTGTTAGAAATCTTGAAGCAAGGAACATATGTAAAATTTATACGGATGCAATGAAAGAAATATAAATATGTAGATCAGAAATATAACACTGGTCCTTAGATTTATATACTAATAAATCATATTTTTGGGTTTTGCATGTCTTTCTACTAAAACAACCCACTAGACACTTGTTGAAGATTCATTGGAACAGGTTAGTAGACATTGACACTTGCAATTTAACAGCTACACAATATACATGCTAGCATTTACAATTCCATTGACATAATAAGCATAAGCATCACCATGTATACATCATCTCAAAAATAGAAATTGGCATTTGTATTAGAAAAGAATAACTTGTTTCGAGTAAACAATTTCTCATATGTGATTGGAGACTGTTTGTTTGATAGTTTACAACTTTTACTACATTGTAAATATACATCAATAGAATTAAGAAAAGGAACAATTAAGTATTTTAGAAAATGTTTAGCAGAAAAGGATAAGGAAGCAATTATGTCTTATCAAAATGAGCTCCATGAAGAGTCATTAACAGAAATGCACAACATCAGTAATCGTGATTTGTATTTAGCAAAAATATCTAGATCAGCTTCAATTGATATACCTCTAGAATCTCAAGGACTATGGGGAGACATTTTTTGCATACATTGGTTATCAAATTGGTTGAAATTTCCAATTAGAATTTGGTCCAAAACAAAAATGAAAATGTATTTTCACTTTAAGATAGAGGAAGAATGACCTGTTATAGAGTTTTATGAACCCAAATACTTATGACATACTATTTCATGATGAGGATCCTATAAATGGCCACTTTGAGCCATTCCTTTGCAAAAAAGACCATATCATGGATTCTTCCTTTTGGTTGCAAACGAACATTGCATATGAACAAATTAACTTATCCATATTTGAACATCGAACATTTAGGACCATGACCAACCTTGGTAGGGTGCCCATGTTCAATAGCATATATGGTGAGAGTGCATTTGAAACAATTTGTTATCTTCTAGATAATGAATATAGTGTGCCATGCCTTTGACTTATCATTGCACAAACATTTTGCAATGCAGTTGTTCAAAATGACCCATTTGCAAATAGATGCATAACAGAGCATATATAATTTAGTTGTATAGAAAAGTAAAAAACAATAACCACTTGGCACAACTATATAAAACAATTAGCTTTTCCCTATAAAAAAAGGAAATATTGAAGGTGATCTATTTGTCTTTGCTTGGCTAGCCAAAATGCTAAACATAGATCTTGTCATTTGGTCTGTAGTTACAATGTCCATATTCAGGAAAATATCTAATTCAGAAACAATACTTAGAACTTTGAACATATTGCAATTTGAAACAAGTATAGGTCATGTCTACTATGAACCCTTACAACAAATAGGCAAAATTGAAAGTCAAATAATAAGTGAACTCGATGCAACCAAATTCAAAGAATTTGAAGTAATAGTTGATCTTGGTGCAACCCAGTTCAAAGCATCTCGTAGCTTAAACAAGGACAACAAAACTTTATCTTTGCGTCTTATTAAAGACATTATTTGAAGAAAGTTAAAAACAAATAAAATCAAACTTGCCTATGTTGGTCACTTTAATTGTTTATTAATAAAACAATCGAGTGCCACATAAATTATCAACCCGGGAAAGTTTGATTATTCCAAAGGTGACTACGTACTGTATGTACTCAATCTTAATAGTATTAAAAGTTGTAGTATAAACAGTTCACTTTCTACTAAACCCCTACTTTGTGTTACAGCAGTTACAGCCTATTGCAGGAATGGAATAAGAACAGATAATTAATTAAAGAAAACAAATTTGCAAAAGGGAGTGATGGTTGTCTTGTAACAAAGGATCAGGAACCTATCCTTAGAGTAAGGACTTTCAGCACCTGCCTCTGTTATCCAGTTCACCAATACACTCTGTAAATCCTAATCACCGGTGAGGCACTCATATACAGCATCAATCAGTTAAAAGGAAAACAGAGTCTCAGCAAAAGTAAAATATCATTAGAAGCAGTACTCGCGAATAAGATAGAAACAGAAATCACGCACTCAACGCACGACAGAAAGAATATGGGTGAATCTTGTGATGAAGGTGGGCCCTGTCCTTCTCACAATATTGCCCAAGACACAGAAACTAAGGTGAAATACTCAGAACAAAACTTTATTCATCTGTCAATATACCATATTACAAGAAAGATTCAGTCTCATCCCTTCACTACAATTTATGTGTTACAGCTTGTTCATCCTCTCTCTATATGTCTATATCCCTCTCTAATGTAGATGTCTCCTCTTTATAGAGGAGACATCTATTACAAAAGATTTTCATTATACATTCTGGTTCAACCCTTTGTACCAAAAATAGGGAAATCAGTTCTTGTTAACAGAATGTTGTTACAGTCATGTGGATCATGATCATTATGACCAATATAGTAATCGGTCGGACTCCTTTGCTATTGCAGATTTGTTACGCAAATCTCAACTGTCTCCTCGAAGTTCGCATGTTGTTCTTGTTGTTTCAGCTTCGCGGTTTGCGCTGTTTCCGCTGTTTCAGCAACTGCAAAATGTGGTCCTGCCAGTTAGGCAGTTTCAACAATTGTTCAGCAACTTAATCAACTTCAAGGATCAATTATAAAGATAGCATGATTACATGTTGAATAATTAAACATATAGCAATGAGGAGAGTTACTATATACCTTTTGGAATGATTAAGTCAAAACACTAGCAAAGGCTTTCAACTAAGGGTTGAAGAGGGTAATATAATGACAAAATATAAGGTCAAAAATAGACAATATGGGATCCTAACATCCCCCCCAACTGAAAATGTTGCATGTCCGCATGCAACATCTACTCTGAATCTGAGTCGGAATACTGGGATGAACAGTGTAAATTGCTTATGCAGTAACTGTAGAAGGTGTTGTCAACCATGTCTCTAAACCGTGGACACTCTGAAGTTTCTTCCATGCTGCCAACTCTTCCTTTTTAGTCAATTTAAATTGAGCCTTATATTGTTCTCCAGGAAGCCATAAGAGAGGGAAATGAAAGTGGTAACCAATCCATCGTTCAGCACACTGTCTAATGCATTTAACATAATTAGGTATGCGTGAGATCACTGCCTGAAGATTGAGGGGATTGTAGGGATGATATTCCCGTCTTTCTTTAGGGCAGTGTTCCCAGAATAGGTTATTTGCTTTTATAGCCAGAGCTCCTTTAGTTTTCACATAATGTTGGCAGTCTTCCAAGACTGCTGCTTGCAGTTTCCTAATATGATCGGTCATCCCTGGTTCTCATAGAATTCGTTGATTTTCTGCAATGAAGATGGATGCATTCTGTGGTTCAGAACGAATCTAGAGAAGATAGTTCTCCTCATTGTGTGCTGCAGACATAAAATCATTCTGCCAAGTAAGCTGATTGGCCAAGAAGGAAATAAAGGCTCTTATTTGGATATCGCCACAAAGAGGAAGTAAACTAATCTTTCTATCTTCAGGAATAGCCTCATTGTGAAGATAGAGTTCACACAGCAAGTTTTGTTCACTGTTTGGTGCCTCTGCAAAAGTCTCAATAAATTGTTGTGGTGTAGAGACCTGGTGGGGTCTTCCATCCTTGATTGCTTTTAATTGGAGGAACGCTAAACGTTCTCTCAAAAATACAGAATAGTTAAACGAAGGCTTCCTTGTGGCAAGTAACCACTGGACCAAATCAAAGATGAGGGACAGTCTGGTTTTTAATTGCTTATTCTCCTTATGTTGTGCACGATACTGTTCAAGTACTTCCCAATTTCTGTATGCATAGTTGAGCCATAATGACTTCTGTTGATGAAATGCCTTTCCTTGGGAGAGCTCATATTCTGTCTTCCATGTGTTACTTAGTTCTTGAACACTAGAAGTCTTTGCGTGAGCATTGCTGACACAAGGAGGTTCAGTTTTTGTATGCACCATTGTAAAAGACTTTGGTTCTGATTTCTGTTCATCAACAACTTGGGTAGGCCGGGGTGGTTCTGTTTCTTCCTCTAAAATTCTTGAAGACCCTGCTGGTTCGTGTGTAACAGCAGGGTGTTCCTTTTTTATTATAACAGGACTGGCTCCAGTCAATGGAACTGCAATTATCTTGTATCCTGCTCGAGTATAGATATCCCCACATTCATTGCACATGTATTCACTGTATTGATCCTTCTCTACACTCTTTTCAGCTTGAGATTCTACCTGAGCTAACATGTACAGATTGAGTTCCTTTTTATAGGTTTCCCTAGCCATTGTTAACTCTTGCTGATAAGCCTTAATTTCTGATTTCAAAAACTCATTTTCTTCCTGCAAGGAGGCTAAAGTAACCGGGGCTTCTGTAGTTGCAGGTTCCAATGGAGGATAGAATTGTTGTTCAGTATTAACTTCATCATTTGCGTCCACAATAGGTGGTTCTTGTGTATCACCTGTTGGGTCAGTGGCTGGTTCTTGTGTATCAGCCACGTCTAGGGCATCTTCTTCTTGTTCCCCAACAGGTGGTTCTTGTGTGGCACCTATTGGGTCAGTGGTTGGTTCTTGTGTAACAGCCACATGTATGTCATCTTCTTTTTGTTCCTCAACAGGTGGTTCTTGTGTGGCACCTATTGGGTCAGTGGCTGGTTCTTGTGTAATAGCCACATGTAGGTCATCTTCTTTTTGTTCCTCAATAGGTGGTTCTTGTGTGGCACCTGTTGGGTCAGTGGCTGGTTCTTGTGTAACAGCCACGTACCCTATATCGTCTTGGGTGTCTAATTTAGATGTATCGGCAGCCGGTTCTTGTGGAGCAGTTGCCTCTGTTGAGAAAAATGATGTCACAAAATCATGAACGCTCTGTATTTCGGCCCCTGAGGGTGAAGAAGGTGAAGGTTCAGGGCTATGCGGGATACGGGGATTTAGAATGATAGGAGGGACAGTTGGGATAATGGCCTCAGTTGCTGCAGACGACCTTATTTGTTGTCGTGGTAAGGAATCAGGAGAGACAATAGTTTTTCTCTTGCGAGCACTTTTCCTCAGGGTAGGGGAATTATTAGAAATAGTGGCTTGCTTAACTGAGGCCCTGGTTCTTCTTTTTAGGGGGGTTGCAGCTTTTTGTTGTTTCTTTTTCTTAAGGAAAGTGATGAGGGTATCATCATCCGAATCATCGATAGGGATATGGACTATGGGGGTGGATGGTTCGGCTTTATCAGGGGGTGAGGTCTGCTGCAGATTTTTAGTGCTCAATTGGGGTGTTTCTGCTGCTGGTTGCTAAGTTTCAGCAGCTTGCTGGGAGTTTTCCTCGGATTGCTGGGAATTTTCTTCATTTTGCTGAGGATTTTCCTCAGCTTGCTGAGGAGGGTTATTGAGGGGAGGTGGATTGTGCAGGGCAAAGCATCTATTTATTAGGAGTTGGACCAAACGATGGTGTGTGAGGCAGAGGAGTTGGTGCCTTGCGTTCACGGTATAGTGTGCCATATTTTTTAGACAGCCAAGCAGGGGCATATTTATTAGACAACCATGTCGTAAATGATTTAATAAAACAAAGTCGTGTTGGTAGACTACCTGATAACGACCCTCGCAGGTGAAATAATGCTTAACAAATTCTGCAACCTCTGGCCATGGAGGTGGTAGTGATCGAAGTGCAACACCCCTACCTTTGGTTTCAACTTGCTCCCCTGGTAACAGGAAATCTTGCTGTGCATTGAGAATGAGGTGTTTCCTGCTGAACCAGCGAATACCATTGGTTGGAAGCCCCGAAACTTGCGTTGTCTTCTTCTGTTGCTGGAATTCGCACCCCTCGGACCGTGGAGTACCCTTCCCTCAAATTGCATGCAAATTCCAGAACCTGCTGTGAATCAAAATCCGGAAGGCTTCTGAAGTAATCCACCCATCCTGCTTGTAGAAAGATTTGGTATGCCTCCTGGTAGAGTTCAAGTAATGTCGTCGAGCCAGGTTCGTGTCTAACAGCATCTCCTCCCATAGTTACTAGTTTAGGCAAAATACAAAGTGCAGAGCCGAGTTGCCGAGGTCGAAACAGAGCAGAACGTTACAAATGAAATTATGACGTAATAAGGTATAGACGAGGTGGATTAGATACTACTGCGAGGAATAGATATGGCGGTGATCGGCGTGTGATATAATGATTACGATATTTCGGTAACCCCCCCCCCCAACTGCGGCTAAATGATATGGTTGGTGGTACGATGCTTTCGGCAGTCGTGTCAATTATCTCCTCATTAACTACAATTTAATATTCACACTTAAACACGCATACCTTTACATTTACCTTTGGTTGTTGCACCGAAAAGTGTTATCTCATCCTTAATAGGTCGATGATCATTATAGAAAGGGTTTGTGAGGTATGAGGGTTTTTATACACAAGGTTTTTATTATTCACAAGAGGTAGTAGTGAAGGGACATTATTAACAGGATAAATGGTTGATTCCTTTGAATAAAGAATGATATGTTTCTATCGAAGTAATAATTCATTCTCGGGAGCAAAAATGGGGACATTGGTGCTTTTTAGAAAAAATGGAAAAGGTTGGTGTTTAAGCAGTGGGATTTGGTGTTTCAGCAACGGGAAATGGTGTTTCAGCAACGGGAAATGGTGTTTCAGAAACGGAAATGGTGTTTCAGCAATGGGAAATGTAAGAGGGAATGAATTATGATCTGAAATGACATGGCAATGCTTTCCAATCTGCAAATTAGTTCTTCCTATATTGGAATTTTTCTTTTCAGCCACCCTCCAAAGCTAAGATCTGCAAAATAATTAATTGTAACATGGCAACCCTTGACAGGGATTATTAGTTTAAGAAATCTAATCTAAAAAATAAATACATAAATAGAAAATTAAGTGCATTGAGGGGTAGCAGGTTCCCCCAAAAAGGCATAGTGTATGTCTGTCATGCAAGTAGCTTTGAAATCCTCTTTAGAAATAGGTTGTTGATACAAACGAAGTCGATACCCATTCACTAATAATGGTGTTCTAGAATCATCAATCGTTAGGAGTCTGACTGTTCCATTTGGAAAAACAGTATCTACTTCATAAGGTCCTAGCCACCTTGTTCTTAATTTACCTTGAAAAGTTTCAAAACGGGAGTCATACAGTAGAGCCCAATTACATTTTTGGAACTGATTGTGCTTAATAGTTTTGTCATGCCACCTGGTTCTTTGTTGTTGTATCATGGTTGTTTGATGGATGGCATCCAACTTCTTTTCATCCAATTCCTGAAGCTGTTGCAACCTAACTGTCTGTGCATCAGTCAAGTCAAGGTTAACAGCTAAAGCAGTCCTTAAGGTTTTGATTTCAAATTCCACAGGAAAAACAGCACTTTTACCATAAACTAATTCATAAGGTGAAAAACCCGTAGTGTTCCTCCAAGTAGTTCTGTAAGCCCATAATCCTTCAGGCAACCTTTGAAACCAGTCCCTTCTATTCTCCTTAACTGTTTTTGTTAAACTGGCTTCTATGACTTTATTTGTACTTTCCACTTGCCCATTTGCCTGGGGGTGATAAGGTGTAGTTATTTTATGCTTAATGTGATATTTCTGGAGTGTATCTTTGAAGCCATGAGAATTAAAAGGGGGTCCTCCATCTGTAACTAGCTCTCTAGGCAAACCAAACCTAACAAAGATTTCTTCAAATAGAAAAGTTAACATTGATTCTTCATTAGCTTTGATGAGTGCCTTAGCTTCTACCCACTCAGTCATATAGTCTGTGCAAACTAGTATATAAACTCTTTGATTGGATGGAGGATTGATGAGACCTATAAAATCTAGTGCCCATCTTTCAAAAGGTTCAAGTATTACCTGGGGGTTGAGTGGCATTTCATCCCTGTGATTAGGCTGGCCCATTCTCTGACAGCTATCGCAGGCCCTAACATATTTCTTTGCGTCCTTGAAAAGTGAGGGCCAATAATAACCCATTCTAAGAACTTTGTGTGTTGTTCTTTTGTCTACAAAATGCCCTCCACAAGGGCCATCGTGACAAGCCTTCAATATATCATAAACTTCATCTTCTCTGATGCATCTCCGAATTTCCTGATCGAGTCCTGTGTGAAAAAGACACCCACTTATCCAGTTGTACCTAGCACTTTGCAGAACGGTCTTTCTTTTCTCTCTGTGCGATAGGTGTGACGGTAGTTTCCTTGCAACTAAGTAATTAGCAATGTCTGCATACCAAGGTGAGTGAGCAGATACTACAAATAAATATTCGTCAGGAAAAGAATCACCTACTGGAATATTTTCATCATTTTTTAACCGAGAAAGGAAATCAGCAACTACATTTTCTTTACCTGGTCGATCTACAATTGTGATATCAAATTCTTGTAATAATAGTAACCATCTGGTAACTCGAGCATTTGTAACTGATTTTTTCATTAAATATTTAATGGCCGAGTGATCAGTATGCACAAAAGTAGTATAACCGGTAATATAATGTCGAAACTTATTAATAGCATAAATGACTGCTAAAAATTCTTTCTCGGTGACTGTATAATTGAGTTCAGCAGGGGTCATTATTTTACTAATAAAATAGATAGCATGTGGAAGATTATTTTCTTCTTGACCCAAGCCAGCTCCTATTGCAGTATCTGAAGAATCAAAGGATATATGAAAGGGGAGTGCCCAGTCAGGTCCTCTTAAAATGGGAGCTGTAGACAATTGATGTTTAAGTTCATTAAATGCTTTTTGACAACCACCAGTGCACTTAAATTCAGCATTTTTCATAAGTAACACAAACAAAAGAGAAGCTATTTTAGAAAAATCATTGATAAATCTTCTATAATATCCAGCATGTCCTAAAAAACTTCTTACATCAGTTTGTGTTTTAGGGATAGGAAGAGTCTAAATTACTTGTACTTTAGCTGGATCAACTTGAATTCCTAGGAATGAGATGAAGTGTCCCAATACAATACCTTGATTCATCATCATATGACATTTCTCAGTACTTAAGGCAAGATGTGCTTCTATACATCGTTTAAGTATTTTTTCAAGGTTCTGTAATGCATCTTCAAAAGTCACACCATAAGGAGTAAAGTCATCCATAAATATTTCTAAGGAATCATTAAGCATATCAGAAAAAATTCCTATCGCTGCTCTTTGAAATGTTGCTGGGGCATTACATAGTCCAAATGGAAGAACTCTATAGGCAAAAGTCCCCCATGGAATAGTAAAAGTGGTCTTGTCCTGATCTTGGGGTGCAATCTTGATCTGATTATATCCACTAAATCCATCCAAAAGGGAAAACAATCTCTTACCTGCCAAATTGTCTAGCACCTGATCAATAAATGGTAAGGGGAAATGATCTTTCTGAGTGGCCTTACTTAGAGCTCTGTAATCTACACACACTCTCCATTTCCCATTTTTCTTAGGTACTATTACTAATGGTGAAACCCATTCACTATCAGATATAGGACATATAAATCCTGCATTCAACAATTTTTGAAGTTCTTCCTTCACAATTTCCCTTAAATTGGGATTCATTCGTCGTTGGGGTTGACAGACTGGGCGAGATCCTTCTTTAATATAAATACGATGAGTACATAATTCAGAAGAGATTCCCTTCATATCTGTGTAATCCCATGTGAATGCTTCTTTATTCTCACGGAGTAGCTTCATTAACTGTTGTGTTTCAGCATCTGTTAGGTTAGGGTTTATATTTAATGTTTTGCCAGGCTTGATTTCGATTGTTATACTTTTGGAGGAGGTGTCAGCTGATGTCTGAGATAAATCTTCAGTTCTAAGGTTTTGCTGGGATTCAGATTCCAAGATTGTAGTCAAGTGATCATGTATTTCAGAGTTAACCGAAGAAGGTTCGGAAATAAAGTTGCTAATTAATTCATCTTCGGTTGAATCTTTAAAAGTTAGAGCTTGTCCGACAGTCAAGATGGGTTGGGTCTCATCGTCCTCATAATCTAACCACACAGAGTTATCATTATTAATCATAGGTGTAGCATGAGGGTAAAGAGTAAGCTGTTTGGTTTCACATCCATTAGAAATTGTCATTGAACCTGACCTACAATTGATGAAGGCATCTGCTGTAGCCAGCCAAGGTCTTCCTAAAATCAATGGATGACCCCCCAACTTTGTTTTGGTCTGTAATACAACAAAATCAGCTAGGTAGTTCCAAGATTGGACTGAAATTATCAGGTCTTCAATGACTCCTTCAGTTTTGATTGTGGAGCGGTTAGCTAGCTCTAAAATGGTTGGGGTTTCCCTAATTACATTCTTTAACCGTAATGACTGTGCAGTTTCAAGTGTCATGATGTTTATTGCAGCACCCAGATCTACTAGAACTCTAGAAACAAAAGTTTTTCCAACCTGTACTGTGACCGTAGGATGACCAGGGTCACCATATTTCACAGGAGGGTTTTTTTCTGACATTAGAGCAGCTAGATCACCCATCACATGAACTGTGAGGGGATCCTTAGCTTTTCTTCCAGGTTTCTTAATACAAATATCTCTAACATAAATTGGTACATCTCTCAGTGCTTGTAAGAGTGGAATTTTAAAATATAAATTCTGCAGTTCTCCTAACATATTAAAAGTAGGTGGCTCAAGTGTTTTGGTAAGAGTTAAACGTTCAGGGAATGGTGGCTCTGCTGCTTCAGTAGTCTTATTAAAAGATGTTTCAACTGTTTCAGCGTTGTTATTAGAGGATGATTCAACTGTTTCAGCATTGTTATTAGATGACTTTTCTTTTCTGGTTTCTTCTTTATCAGAATCGGAAGAGGTAATGTCATCAATAATGGGTTCAACTATTCTCCCAAAGCGTAAATGAATATCATTACATTGCATAGGGGAAACAAGTTGGTTTTGAATATCAATTACCTGCAGAGCTTTATTGTTATTTGGATTGGGGTTAGGTTGTACAGGCAGCTGGGGTCTCATTGTCTGATTATTTGGTGGAGCATTTGATGGTAAGGAGAGAGATTGCTAATACTGAGGTAGTTGGTTTGGAAATGGGATCTGTGGAGCTGTCCAATTTGGGTTCCATTGATTAAAATAGGTTTGTTGTAGAGCCCAGGGATTCCATATTGTAGGATCAACAAAAGGAGGATTTGGTTGCTGCATGGGTGGGAAATTCATTTGATTAAAGGGTGGGTACTGCATTTGATTGAAGGGTGGGTAATTTTCTTGAAAAGGAGGATGATTATTCCAATGATTAAATGACATGTTAGAATTCGTACCTTGTCCTCGTGGTTGCCATTACCTCCTCTGTGTGAGCAGGTACACTGCTTCAGCTTCTTCTTCAGTTGGCTGCAGCGCTGCTTTTATTACTGGCAAAGAAGGGCATTGTTGAGTCTCATGGTCTTTTTCACATATAGTGCAAATTGGTACCTTGTCCAAGGGGCATTCCCTTAGTGGGTGTTTTTCTCTGCATTTGGAGCAGAAAATAGCCAGAGCAGCTTCTTCTTTTGCCTGCTTCTTTTTAACTTGAAAGGTATCAATTTGTGGAGCAAAAGAGCTTAACATTTCAGTTTTAAATTCTTCAAGTAAGTTACCTATTTCGGCCCGTGTTGCTCCTCCACTTGCTGATTTCTGGACTCTTGAGTATGCACTATCTTTGCTTTTTGGTATGCTTGCTGCTCCTCTCGAACATCTTTTACAAAGATTGATAATCTCATCATATGATTCCTTAGATATGTCTCCTTTTCCAAGCATATTCAACATATCTAAACAATCATCTCGTACACCTTTTAGCAATATTGACTTAAGAATATCCTTACTCATATCAGGATGACCAGATCGTTGTAAGTTATATTGTAGCCTTTCCACGAAGTCCTCCAGACTTTCGTCCTCCTTCTGAGTCATCTTGAATAATTCCTCCTTCCTTTCTCTTGTTCGACAATAATCTTGGCATTTGGCCAGAAATTTATCCTTCATCTGGTCCCATGTCGTAATCACATGAGCTCCCAAGCTCATGAACCATCTTAATGTGTTCCCCTTTAATGTAGCTGGAAACAACTTCAATTTTTGAGCAGCATTAACATAGTCATATCTTCTACACAATATATCAAATTCAAAAAGAAATTCATCAGGATCTTCTGAGGATAAACCATGGAAATTGGGTAATGCTGAAAGTGGGATATTTTTCATAGGGGTTGCTCCTCTGGGGAGATCCCCAATAGGGAATTCCAGGGTGGAGAGAGAATTCTCTCCCCTTCCTTCTACTTTGCGACCTCCACCGAAAATACCTTCATTATTATCCTCCATTGGTTGTTTTCCTAATGCGCTTGCTCGGTCTTCAGAGTTTTCTGTTGGAATTTCAATGTCCTGCACTGGTTCCTCCACTTTAATCTTTTCTACTGATTCCTCTACTAGTCGTTCGTCTTCTTCCACCGGTTTCTCAGTATATTCTGATGGTTCTATAATCCTTTCTGGTCCCACTACTTCCTTTGTCTGATAATCTGTCTGGGAGGAGTGTTGGATCTGTGGCCTTCGAGAGCTCAACCTCTGGGATGTATTAGCTTTGGAAATAATATCATCAATAAAAGTTTTTCTTCCTCCTCCTTTTCCCTTGCCGCCTGAATGGTTAGCGTTCCTGCGTCCTCTCATGCATCCTGCATTTCTAAAAGAAAATCATTAATACTTTTAAAATCTTCAGTCGCCTTCCCCGGCAACGGTGCCAAAATGTTGGTCACTTTAATTGTTTATTAATAAAACAGTCGAGTGCCACATAAATTATCAACCCGGGAAAGTCTGATTATTCCAAAGGTGACTACGTACTGTATGTACTCAATCTTAATAGTATTAAAAGCTGTAGTATAAACAGTTCACTCTCTACTAAACCCCTACTATGTGTTACAGCAGTTACAGCCTGTTGCAGGAATGGAATAAGAACAGATAATTAATTAAAGAAAACAAATCTACAAAAGGGAGTGATGGTTGTCCTGTAACAAAGGATCGGGACCCTATCCTCAAAGTAAGGAATTTCAGCACCTGCCTTTGTTATCCAGTTCACCAATACACTCTGTAAATCCTAATCATCGGTGAGGCACTCATATACAACATCAATCAGTTAAAAGGAAAACAGAGTCTCAGCAAAAGTAAAATATCATTAGAAGCAGTACTCACGAATAAGATAGAAACAGAAATCACACACTCAACACACAACAGAAAGATGGGTGAATCTTGTGATGAAGGTGGGCCCTGTCCTTCTCACAAAATTCCCCAGGACACAGAAACTAAGGTGAAATACTCAGAACAGAACTTTATTCATCTGTCAATATACCATATTACAAGAAAGATTCAATCTCATCCCTTCAATACAATTTCTGTGTTACAGCTTGTTCATCCTCTCTCTATACATCTATATCCCTCTCTAATGTAGATGTCTCCTCTTTATAGAGGAGACATCTATTACAAAATATTTTCATTATACATTTTGGTTCAACCCTTTGTACCAAAAATAGGGAAATCAGTTCTTGTTAAAAGAATGTTGTTACAGTCATGTGGATCATGATCATTATGACCAATATAGCAATCGGTCGGACTCCTTTGCTGTTGCAGATTTGTTACACAAATCTCAACTGTCTCCTCGAAGTTCGCATGCTGTTCTTGCTGCTTCAGCTTCGCAGTTTGCGTTGTTTCCGCTGTTTTAGCAACTGCAAAATGTGGTCCTGCCAGTTAGACAGTTTCAACAATTGTTCAGCAACTTAATCAACTTCAAGGATCAATTATAAAGATAGCATGATTACGTGTTGAATAATTAAACATATAGCAATGAGGAGAGTTACTATATACCTTTTGGAATGATTAAGTCAAAACACTAGCAAAGGCTTTCAACTAAGGGTTGAAGAGGGTAATATAATGACAAAATATAAGGTCAAAAATGGACAATATGGGATCCTAACAGCCTATAACACAACAACGATGAAACAACAACTAGTGCTAGAAGATTTAGAGCATCAATCCACAAAAACAGCTCATGTTTCAATTGACATTAACGTTGAGGATAGTGCCACCTTTGAATCAATGCAGTGTTTGAAAAACAATGTTGCGAACAAGTCTAAACAAATGGATCAACTAATTGCACACAAATTCAAACCATCTTCTTCCTTAAGCAAGCAAAAGAAAAAGTTGTCTTTACATAATCTTAAAGATGTTATTCGAAGAAACTCGAACACACATAAATAAAGCTTGCATATAACACAACAACAATGAAACAAGAGGTAGTACTAGAATATTTGTGTTAGTCAACATCAAGAAAGTGATTAAGAAACAAGTCAACATATTATCAATGTTTGAACAAAAATATCGAGAACATATAAATGATATACCTATCTTTCATTGTTCAATATGTGAAAGAGCCTTCTTTAGAAGAGATGTTTTTCCAATCAAACAAGTGAGCCAAAAAAATACATGCAAATAACATTAGCAAACCGTTAGATTGTTCCCTTGAAATTGAAAAACCGAGATTTGAAAATGTCAAAAATAACAATTGCTTAATTTGTAGGCTTTGCAAAAAAACATTTTCAGATGACACAATTCCTAAATATGCAGTTCCTGCAAAAATAAGATGAAATAAAGGCACTAGAACACTTAGTCAGCTTACTGAACTAGAAGAAAGACTAATGGCATTACGATTTCCCTTTTTGCAAATAAAGGAAATGAGCCATCGACATAAAAAACCACAGCTAGGTTTAACTGGAGGAGTCATCAATGTGCCAACTAACATATCTAGAATTCAATCTGCGTTGCCTTGTAACATAAAAGACACTGACACAGTGGAAGTTGTGCTAAAAAAACATTTAAAATTCAAAAGTGCCTATGCATTTGGTCAGGTTCGAGTTCACATAGTTATGAAAGCATTAAAACAATTATGCAAAACAATGCTTTACAAATTAGAAAATTCCAACATAGATGACAATTGGAAACAAGTGTTCATAGAAAACCAACAAGCATACAACAAT
Source organism: Pinus tabuliformis (assembly GCA_031772625.1). Lineage (NCBI taxonomy): Eukaryota > Viridiplantae > Streptophyta > Pinopsida > Pinales > Pinaceae > Pinus > Pinus tabuliformis. The sequence goes on along the minus strand of CM062818.1, from coordinate 1,019,173,198 downwards.
ACATCTAACATTGAAGATATTGAAAACGATGATTAGGATATTGATGAACCGATCACAAAAACATTGGTTCATGGTTTCACTTATCCACATACTATCCATGACCTTGTAAATAGGAAAATTAATATTGCACCTGATGCAAGATATATGTGTTGAAAAGTGTGCAACAAGAAATGCTTGTTGAGAATGCAACAAGATGATGGAGCTTAGTGAAAAGAGTCGCCTTCACTAAGTGGGCCCGCAGGCAAATTATGGCGCAAGTTCTATTTTTGAATCCCAGCAGGGATGATCACAGCAGGAGTGACCACAGAGGGATGATCACAGCAGGAGTGACCACAACAGGAGTGATCACAGCAGGAGTGATCACAACAGGAGTGATCAAAGTCTATTTTTAGACTAGCTGTCAAAAATAGAAAAGTCAAATATTATTGTCTCATAATAATGTTTAGACTATAAACTTTATCTTATTCTCTTTGAGCACTTCAGTTTGAGATACAGATGTGGCACATGCAGCTGACAGAAGGAAATACATTTTCTTATGTGTTAGTTGAGCTATTGCATGCAGGACATCAGTTAGAACTCATGTGGTTGAGTTCTGTGGAGTTGGATGAGCAGTTAATGGAGTTGTGTTCAATTTGACTTAGTTGAACTAGTTGTAATTAGTCTAACTACAAATAGACTAATGATGAGTTGTTAAAATAATTATTAATTCATAATGCAACTATAGAATACATCAGTTAACTCAGTTGCATGTCAGTGCATGTTCAGTTCAACAGGGATAGGTGTTAGAGGATCAAATTGCTATCAGTGGTGACTATAGTTGTGCATGAGGATTTGCACAATCAAATGGATTGAGTATGCCAATGAATTGGCCAATACCAAGTATTATAGCCTCTTCTGACGTCTTTCCCAGTGTGAGTGATTCTTTGGAGGTTAAATACGAGTTTGGTAAACCATTATCATTCATTCTTGAGCAGGTATTGAGCTGTGGAGGCAGGCAAGCAGCGGAATAGATTTGGAGATCAGATCTTAGTTGTATTGTGTGTAACAGGTGGAGCTGGTACTGGATTGCTTGTGATAAGCATTGTACTTTGTAATGTTACATGATTCAATCAATATAATATACAGATAGTTGGGGTTTTTAGCGAGATGCTTTCCCCGAGATACATACTGTGTTAATGAGTTTGATTGATGCTTCTATGTGTGCTTGTGAATGTTTCTGCATCTGTAAATTGATGATCAACGTAGAGGAGCTTATGTATTGTGTATGTATTCCGCAATAGTACATGATCAGGATAATCTTTGTGAATATGTGTCATATTATTCAAAATTTCTACATGGCATCAGAGCTGCTTGATTTGTAGAAGATATTTTTACAGGATATCAAAGCGAGGACTGATCATCAGATCTATTATTCAGGAAGTTTTTACATTTTATTTCTTCAGGCAGAGTCTGTAATTGGGCCAGGTAGCCTCTGGATTCATCCTTCTTTGGAAGGTTAGATATCCGGTGAATGCCTGTACATTCGATCTCTGTACAAGAAATACTTTGTTCTCACGAATTTTAGATCGGAAGCGGTTGAGTTTTGAGCTGGTGGAATTCAGATTTAATTCCAAAGCAAGAGATAAACTTAGAAACATTCAGTGTGAGAATGGAGACAGTATGCCCCAGTATCTCACGAAGTTCACCCAATGCCGGGATGAGCTGGGAAGTGTGGGGGTGTCTGTCGGATGAGGATGGTGAGTCTAGCACTCCTTGACCTTCCTAAGAGTTGGTATAGCTACCAGGACTCGGTGAATGGAAGGGAGAAACTGCCAGGATGGGAGAGACTTTGGTCGGATCTTGTGCAGGAGGAGATTAGACGGAGCACCAGAGATGGTTCTTCGTCCAAGCAGGATGAGGAGAACTGTGCCTTAGCGAGTAAGGTGAAGAAGGGGAAGGAGAAGGGTTCTCTTTCCAAATCCAGTTCTTCCAGCGGTGGGAAGAAGGTTGACAAATCGAAAGTGTGATGCTTTCGTTGTCATGAGGAGGGTTCACGGGTCAAGAACCTGTATTCTCTTGAGGTTCAAGATGCATGCAAAGCCTTGAGCAGTGAGGAAACTGATGGAGACTTGGTGGTTGAGAGGGAAGGTATGTTACCTTTCAACATGCAGAGCCAGAAGAAGTCTCAGATGATTTTGGAGGAGCCACGATTGGTGCAGCAGCTTCAGGAGGTTGTGGAGGAGCCACAACAAGGGAAGCTGAGAGGAGATCGAGTAGAGACATCTACTCATCCAGAGACCTCCAGTAGGGGGAAACTTCGAGCCAGGTGGGATGAGGGATAGTATGCAGCCATACCTCCAGGTAGGAGGTGGGGTGATGTGGATTGATCGTCCCAAGGAGGAGGGGCAGGATCCTTGAGGTACCCAACCTCTTGGATGAGACCTTGCTACGGGAGCCCCAATGTGTAGTAGCAGGAACTGACTAATTGGGTAGAGACAGATGCAGATGGAGCAGCAGAGAGAGCGACAGTGCAGGGAATCCCAAGACAGCGCATAGCTAGCAGGCTGCAGCAATGCGAGAGGCACAAGTGTTTTGAACAGTGCTAGGTGGCACAGAGAGGTGTGCAATGGTGCGAGATGCATGGAGATGTTGCAATAGCGCAGATGTCAGAGAGGGAGCACTTGTCAGCAACAGGTAGAGCTTCAGCATCAGAGGGTGTTTCTAGCCCAACAGGGAGGTCAGTTGGGAGGTGCAGTGCGGATGCAATGCTGGGAGATAGAACCAGTAGTAGCACAGATGCAGTCAGAGATCAAAGTGACAGAGGCTAGAGCAGTCAGATACTGAAGAGCACAGAGAAGCAGAGTCTTCAGTCGACAAAGGCAATAGCAGTCAGAGACTTTGATGACATAGCAAGTGGACCGGCCAGATGTGTTGCATGGAGAACATTCCAGAGTTACAGGATCGGGTTTGAGAGGAAGCCTTTCTTGTTGAGAGGGAGTGTTGAAAAGTGTGCAACAAGAAATGCTTGTTGATAATGCAACAAGATGATGGAGCTTAGTGAAAAGAGTCGCCTTCACTAAGTGGGCCCGCAGGCAAATTATGGCGCAAGTTCTATTTTTGGATCCCAGCAGGGATGATCACAGCAGGAGTGACCACAGCAGGGATGATCACAGCAGGAGTGACCACAACAGGAGTGATCACAATAGGAGTGATCACAACAGGAGTGATCAAAGTCTATTTTTAGACTGGCTGTCAAAAATAGAAAAGTCAAATATTATTGTCTCATAATAATATTTAGACTATAAACTTTATCTTATTCTCTCGGAGCACTTCAATTTGAGCTACAGTTGTGGCACATGTAGCTAACAGAAGGAAATACATTTTCTTATGTGTTAGTTGAGCTATTGCATGCACGACATCAGTTAGAACTCATGTGGTTGAGTTCTGTGGAGTTGGATGAGCAGTTAATGGAGTTGTGTTCAGTTTGACTTAGTTGAACTAGTTGTAATTAGTCTAACTATGAATAGACTAATGATGAGTTGTTAAAATAATTATTAATTCATAATGCAACTATAGAATACATCAGTTAACTCAGTTGCATGTCAGTGCATGTTCAATTCAACAGGGATCGGTGTTAGACGATCATATTGCTATCAGTTGTGACTATAGTTATGCATGAGGATTTGCACAATCAAATGGATTGAGTATGCCAATGAATTGGCCAATACCAAGTATTATAGCCTCTGTTCACGTATTTCCCAGTGTGATTGATTCTTTGGAGGTTAAATACGAGTTTGGTAAACCATTCTCATTCATTCTTGAGCAGGTATTGAGTTGTGGAGGCAGGCAAGCAGCGGAATAGATTTGGAGATCAGATCTGAGCTGTATTGTGTGTAACAGGTGGAGTTGGTACTGGATTGATTGTGATAAGCATTGTACTTTGTAATGTTACATGATTCAATCAATATAATATATAGATAGTTGGGGTTTTTAGCGATATGCTTTCCCCGAGATACATACTGTGTTAATGAGTTTGATTGATGCTTCTATGTGCGCATGTGAATGTTTCTGCTTCTGTAAATTGATGATCAACGTAGAGGAGCTTATGTATTGTGTATGTATTCCGCAATAGTACATGATCAGGATAATCTCTGTGAATATGTGTCATATTATTCAAAATTTCTACAATATGCTATTAGGTATATTCCAAGATAAATACTCAAAAGAAATGAGTTTTCCATGATTATTCAATGGAAACAAATGCCCAAATGATATGTTGAAAAACTTTACATATCAAAAAATTTGTCAATGGGAAGTGCTTCATAAAAATCATGACTTTGCTTACCATACAACTAACCTATTTTATAAAGCAATTCACATTATCATAAACCACGCATTGAATATTATGTGGATTCGAATTAGAAAAGGTCAGGTGAAAGGAGGAAAACTACTTTCAAAATATGTCAAATCCAAATAAAATTTGGATTGTATTTTGAAATCTGACATTGGCTACGTGGACTTAAAAACAATTCGCACTTTGCCAGACTACCATCAACAAATACGTAAAAAATTGTATGTGATGATTCAGCAACTAGGTCCACCTACTTTTTTCGTGTCCTTTAGTAGCATAGAGCATATTTGGGAGCCTTTGATGAATGCATTAAAACATATAAGGCAAAACACTACAAGACCAAACAAAAATGAATTAGAAGAAAATGAGCCACACTCATTAATAAGAAATGATCATGTAACTTGTGCATGTTACTATAGATCTAGGATGGATGCTCTACGTTAGTTAATAGTTCATGATTACAAGTATTATGGAGAAATTGTTGACTACTTCTACGTCACAGAATTCCAAAACAGAGGAAGTGAGCATGAACATGGCTTATTATGGATAAAATCTGCACCAATCTATGGTAAAGACACAAACATTGATGTTGAAAATTTTGTTGATAAATACTTATCAATTGATTCATCGGTTCTAACAAAAGACCTTAGAACCATCCAACATCATTGTCACACAAGAACCTGTAGGAAACATAAAAATTCCAATTGCAGATTTAATTTCCCAATACCTCCGATGAAAACAACGAAAATACTTGAACCTCTTGAATTTGATAGTGCAAAAATGAAAACAAATGAAAAGCTAATATTTGACACAATAAATAATGTCAATTATGATGAAAAGGATACATTTGATAGCTTCTTGCATGGCATTGGATTAACAAATGATGAATACATACATGTTATCCAATGTACATTGAATCGCACAACTTTACTCCTGCAAAGAAAGCCAGCTGACACCTGGACAAATAGCTTTTGCTCAACACATCCCGACAATTTGGATTGCAAACACTAACTCCCAATTTGTACTCAATTCATATGTTGTTGCAATGTACTACAGTTCCTATATGACAAAATAAGATAAAACACTTACATCAACCTTTAAGAACATATGTGAAAATCACCTTAAAACAAAATCTGATATCATGAACACTATTAATTGTCTAGGGAAAGCTTTAGTAAACATGCAACAAATGTCTGCACAACAAGCAATGCACATTGTGTTATTGCTTCCACTAAACTGTAGTTCACGAAAATGTATTTTCATTAACACATCTCCTATAGAAGAACATGTATTTGTTTTGAAAAGAAAAAAAAAATACTTGCAAAAAGAACCAGATGACTCTGAAGACATAATGTGTCCATCAATTATTGACTATTATATTCTATGACCTATAGCTATTGATGCTATATGTTTAGTAGAATTTGCATCTAGTTATACAAACAAAGGACAAAACACAAACATGAAAATAAGCCATATGTCATTCAGTGCATGATATATAACAAATACAAAGACATTGAAAATTATTGTAGAGAACAATTAATGTTATACTATCTATATCAGGTCAATGAGACTATGATCAAGAAACATCACCGAAGTTGGCAATCTGCATATGTTGCATTAGAAAAAAAAATTAGGAAAAATGAACAAAAAATTAGATTTGTTACAGGACCTACATGGGGTGACATAGATGATGCAATCAATGCAATAGAAACACAAACTAAACAAATATTTGACATAGATAGCCTAAAAGCAAATGAAACAAAGAATAAAATATTTGACAAATGTGTCAATGAAAAATATGAAACCTATGATTTCCAAAGTGATTTGCAACATTTTCATCATACAAAGAACTTGACTCTACTATCTACAAGGATGTATGAAATTGTCAAACAATCAAATATACTAGAAGACATATAGTATTATAAGTTAATGCGACAATTAAACCCGAAACAAGCAAAATTAATAGTTGATATGATAACAATAAAACTCTGTAGGCCAAATGAACCAATTCATTTGTTCTAGACGGGAGCTGCAAGAACAGGAAAAACATTCACAACGCTAGAAATTTTCTAGTCGTTAGTACGCATACATAATGGAAAATTGGCTTATAATCCATCATAGCTAAAAGGAATAATCACAACACATATAGGAAAAGTTGCATTCAATGCAGGTGGTGTCACATTGCATTTTGCATTCTATTTACCCTTTAACAATAATGATTGTTCATCACTAAACAATGAAAAGTTAGATACATTATCAAAGAACTTCAAACAACTCTATGTAGTTCTTATAGACGAGGCATCGCTTGTTGGTGCAACAATGCTTTATCAGATTGATAAGCGACTCCGTCAAATCCTGCATACACCAACTTCATATTTCGCTAATGTTGACATGATATTTTCTGGTGATCTCTACCAAGTAAGCCTAGTAAGAGACTCTCTTATATTTGAAAACCCAAGAATCAACAAAAACATAACTCCATATGGCTTTTGGACAAAGAAAATAAAATGTTATCAATTGTATACATCAATGCGTCAAAAAGACCTGATCTTCATCAATTTCCTAAATAGGATGAGATTAAACACGCAAATTGATAAAGATATTGCATACATTAATGACAATTGCCATAGGCTGACACCTTTAAATCCACTTTTCCCATACATTTTCTACCGAAACAAGGATGTTCATAATCATAATACAAAAATGCTTTCACTAGCACATGGTCAACAAATAACACTGAATGTTATTGATGAGCATGAAATTGTTGGATCAAATTATTTTTCTTTTGAAAAGACAATAGCATTGCCGTCAACAATAATAGTCAAACAAAACATGTTAGTTGAGTTATATGCAGGAAACTACAATACCAATGATGGATTAGTCAATGGTGCTGAAGGCATTCTCAAATGCTACTCATCCAATAACAATGGAACTGACATTGTTTGGATAGAATTTCCAGATGTAAACATTGGAAGACATCAAAGAAACAAATTCAAAGAGCTATATGACATAAATATCTTGTCAACTTGGACACCAATTTTTTGAATTGCAAAAGAATTAGCAATGTCTCACAATAAATTGCAAATCACAATACGAAAACAATTCCAAATACAATTAGCTTGTGCACGAACAATACATCGAACACAAGGACTAACATTGGATTAAGTTGCATTTGACCCAACTGGTGTCACTAAAAATGGGATAATGTATACTTCACTATCACATGTTAAACCCATTGACTCGTTATACTTGATTAAAAAACCAACACCCCAAAACTTTCATGTACAAAACAAAATATTAGATGAAATGAAACGACTAGAAACAACTACTTCATGGAAACTGGAATTTACCAAAAAAAAACCAGCCAACCCAAATGCTTTATCAATTGAAACTTTAAATACATGCACATCTTAGCAACGTCGTCCATGACACAGAATTATTGGACAATATGATTCTATGTTTTCAAGAAACACACTTGTACATGCCGCCCAAAAACAAACAATTCCTACCATTCAACTTTTCCATAGAAAATTACATACATGGCATCCTTACTTGTGTAGAGAAGAAGATATTGATCAAAGCAACAAAAACATTTTGTAACAACAAAATTGAACTAATGCTAATTGACATCTACTTCCAACAACCAATTTGCTTAATCAATATTTATGCAGCGCCATTTGAACAAGTGTCTACAATAATAGAAATGATTAGAAAAGCAAAATCGCAAACTACACATGTTAATTGTGTCTTCTTAATCATTGGTGATTTTAACATTGATATTCAATTAGAAACAACTCGCAGTCGAGCTCTTATAGAATATATGAAAACTGAAAACTTGCAAGAAATAACAAGTTATGTCCATGATAAAAAACAACAATAGATCATATTTGGACAAATTTTCCTATTGAGCAATGTGAAATCAATCTTGCAAATGCATATTGGTCAGATCATGACATAATTTATGCTTTGCTACAACTCTAATCAAAACATGGTATACACTTTGTTGCATTTTTTATCACAACGAAAGCCAAATTTGCCTGCATCCCTCATTTGCAACAATCCAGGGACAATAATGTATGTTGCCTTAGAATCGTCATTGCATCTGATTTGTTTTTTGTTTTCTAATTTCATGCCTTTTTATTCTCATTAGGAAATTTGTTGTGTCAAAACTGAAATATGTTTAAGTTACACAACTAGTGTTTCAAACATCTAACTCCTCTGGAATGTTTTCAATAACTGATTTACAATATATTTGTTTCCTTCTTGTGTTTTCATAGGTGTACCAATAGAAAAAATGTCAACTTGTAAAGCAGATAATGCAATAAGCAGAAGTGAATCCAGTAATAAAGCAGATAGTGCAACAAGCAGAAATGAATCTAGCCATTTGGACAAATGGTTTGCTCTTTTTCCTTTCACAATCAAGAACAAGCCGACCAATCTTTGCATTTATACATTAGTTATTTTTTACATATTATTTTTCCATCTTAGTGTCTTTAGTCTTCATATTTATACACTAATTATTTTCGTTTTTTCTTTTTCCATTTTACCCTTTATAAAATAGCAAGCAAGAAAAATAAAAAACAGCAAAGTGAGAAATACTGGCACCATCTATAATCGACATATGCATGGGAAGTTTAACAAATATTTTTGAAGGTGATGTGTTATTGTTATATGGTCTTGTTTCTATTCCAGTACCCTCCTCACCACCGAATGCACAAGTTGTACATGCCGACCTTGTTGATGCACACAAACAACTTACAATAACAATCAACATAAGTGATAAACGAATCTCTCAATTTGTCTCCTTTTTCTTTGTCAGCAAAAGTGTTCGTATAACAGGGTTCAACGTCACTAAGAAAATAAAATATGAAAGAGGTGATGCTAGCCACTGCATCTCATTGACTTCAACATCTATCATTGAGACAATACCCATGCTTTGTTATGAACGTCGGCTTACTCTAGACACTACAATTTCTATGCTTTTAGAAGCAACTATAGATTATTCAGTTGGATGCTTTGCAGAGTTTGTCACAGGATGCCAGCAAAACAACTGCCAATTTGAAATATATGTCAAAGGCAGTGAAACAAATAGTGACTGTGCCACGGTATTTTTTCAAAAAAAAATTATTATGCTCTTTTTATGTGTGCATCTTTGCTTTTTCTTGCTAAAATAATCTATGTTTTAATGCTATATTTCTTGCAACTAATCAAAAATTTCACTAAAAAACATTTCAAGTGTTTTTGGTTGAACAACAAAACAAAAATTTGTTGAACTGCAACAAGATATAGTGAGGGGAAAGACAGTCTTGCTTCTTTTCAAAAATATGGTGTGAAGTGGACCAAGAGAATCGCATACCATACATACATGTTTATCAAGCTTCTTTGAGCCACTTAATGATGAATTGAAAAAATATTATCTATAGACTCTTGCCAAAACAAAGCTCCAGGCAAGTTCTCAATTGCATTTAAACTTCTTATTAATAGACTTTACAAGCAACAAATGTTCAAATTTTTCAGTTGCATTAACCTAACAAAAATATTTGTATTCCCAATCGAACTACTGCAAATTATTGGCATTCTCAAACCGGCTGATCTATTTTGCCCGCCATACAAGCCATTTTGCAACAACTCTAAACAAATAATTAGAACAACAGACTATCCAATTAGCAAAATGCTTTACTGCACAAACTGTGGTGACAAAAAGTTATTTTCTTATGAACACAGTTTACAATGTACAATAAAAGATGCAGATGGCAAGCTATTGATCAGAAATGGAGCAGATTAGTAATGATGTGCAAATTCCCCATCCAGAATAAAACCCAAGATGCTTATCATTTGCTCATCAAGTGCTTAATGATTCACTATTTTTGTTTAATTAACTGATTCCCATGAGAGTTTCTTATGTAAATGTTATAAACAATTTAACATAAAACACATGTTGAACAACAACAAAATAACAGCAAAGGACATCAAAATAAAACACACAACACAGAGATTTGATTAGGAGTTCACCCCTGCTGGGCTACGTCTCCTTGGTCCAGCTTCCAATGCTTGTGCCTCTCTATTATGCTCAAAATTACAACAAAGTGTGTTTACAATGCTCAAATGCCCCTGAAACCTGTCTCAATGAGTTCAGAATACTCAAAAATGGATATCTAGCCTCTTTTTGCATCTAATTTGGTGAAAAAATGAAGAAGTTATGACTCATGTCAGTCTTTCCATAATTTTCTCCTCCAAATCTGGCTTACTGCTAGTTAAATTCATTATCTAGAATTAATTCTAGCAGTTCCACCAAAATTGGCAGTCCCGCCATCTTCCCCACCTATCTCATGGTTAAGGCCGAGTGGTCACATACGAATTGGTCAGTCTAGCGGAAAAGGCGACGGTTCCGCAGCTCTGTCACAAATCATAATCGGCTTTACCGAGGGTGATTCTTATATTCAAGACTTAATGCATTGTGATATGCGATCTGGCAGACCCGATGAGTTATAAACTACAACTCTGAAATGATATCGCGTCCGCAAATCACATCAGCGGAGTCCCTTAGTAACATATATATCAGCAGGGTACTAGTGCGATATGTGATTGTGATTATCTCAAATCGCAACCCCACTCTGCGATTGGGATATATCCCATTGCAGCCCTGACTGCTCTAGGGGCCAATTTCCTTAACTCCTCTGATATCCAATATGTGATATCGCAAATCGGCACCGTTGGGGGCCAATTCTTAAGCCGTGACCACTGTTTTTCCTTGATATGCAATATGTGGGACAAAATGGAAACTTGCCACTTGGCGCTTCCCCATTCGCTGGGACCTTTCCCATGTCATCCAATCCTGCCATGTGTCCAAGTCAAACCTTAACTTTGACTTGCTCTAACTTTTGCATATGAGCTCAGATTTGAGTGTCGTTCACACCGTTGGATTCAGAATGACGAGCTCTTTAATCTGAAACTAAGTTTAACATAATTTTGACACTTTGATTTTTTAGCATAATTTTGAGCACGTTCACTCCTCCCCATTGGAAGTCTTTTGGACCCAAAAATATTATATTCAGTTATTGAACAGATGAGGGTAGTGTTCCCTCACCTTCCCCTCTTCAATCCATTTGGCCTTTAATGGATTTGTACCTTTGAGACCCACTTGAAGATAATCAACATTTCCCCTCTTTGATTACCTCGTTCTTCTGTCAAGTATGGTGTCTTGTTGAAGCTCATCAAGAAATTCTAGATAAAAGTATTCAATTAATGGAATTTGTACACTTTCTCCTTGATATTCAATCAAACGAGGCTCATACAATCTCAAATTTTGAACATTAACAATGGAATAAATTTGCATATATGAAGGCAAATCAAGCTTGAAAGCATTATTACCAATCTTTTCCAGAATTTTAAATGGACCATAATGGATTGGTTTCATATTTTTACCTTCACCTTGAAGTCTTTCCCTGCTAATTTAAAGCCAAACTTCATCACCTACTTGAAACTGATGATCCACACGATGCTTATCATGCCTTGCCTTATACTTTCCTTGACTCTTTTCTATATTTTCTTGAACTGTTTGGTCAATCAACTGAATTTGCTCAACGAATTTATTTGCTTTGTCTATGTCACTATGTCCATATTCAACTACATATTTCTCAAAGATGAATGCCAAAGGCGATTTAGGCAAATAACCAAGACATGCCTCAAAAGGAAAAGTTAAAGTAGAAGAGTGTTTTGCTCGGTTATAAGCATGTTGAATATAATGCAACTATTCATCCCACAACTTAGTATGTTTGTTGCAATATCCTCTTAGCAAATGAATAACTATCCTGTTAACCACTTCAGTTTGACCATGTGTTTGTGGATGGAACGTTGTACTTTCCTTCAACTTGGTGTCCATCAAGTTCCATAAATTTGACCAAAAATTCCCAATAAATCGGTAATCACGATCACTTACAATAGAAGTAGGTAATCCAAAATGAACCCATACATTTTGAAAGAAAAGTTGAGCTGTTTGTTCAGCTGTAATTTGTTTTTTACAAGGCATTAATATGCACATCTTGTTGAACCTATCCACAACTACGTACAAATAATCATGACCTTTTCTTGATAAAGGAAGACCTCCTACAAAATCCATAGAAACACTCTCCCATGGACATGAAGGCACTGGAAGTGGTGTGTATAATCCTAGTTTCCTATTACTAGGCTTACTGACTACACACAATGAACAACCTCTAATAAAACGTGACACACTTTCAAGCATACGACGCCAGTAAAAATACCTCTGAAGATTTTCCACTGTTTTACTTACACCGAAATGTCCAACAAGAAGAGAAGTGTGCGCTTCCCCTGTGACATTTGCTCTCTCCCCTTGTGGAACACAAAGTTTTCCCAAATGATACAACAGATTATAATGTACATGGTAGTCTAATTCCTCAACTTGGTGGCCTTGACTCAAGTTTGAATATACCTCTTGAAAATCAGCATCATGTGCGTATTTTTCAACATAACTTTCAAGCAAAACATAATTATTCTTGAGTAAAATAGCTAAATTAACAACCAGTCTATGAAGCATATCGGAAACTCTGTTATAATACCTTTCTTGTACCTAATTACCAAGTGGAATTGCTGTAAGAATCCCATCCAATGAAAATGCCTTGATTGTTGTAATTTTGTTTGAGATTGCAGATATTGCAAAGGTTGATGATCGGTGTGAATAATGGTTTCTTTTCCCATTAAATAATGCTTCCATTTCTTCACACTTTGCACCAATGAGTAAAGCTATTTATCATATGTAGGATAGTTAATAACAACACCATTAAAAATCTCATAATGAAATGAAATGGGCTTACCATGCTGTAAAAAAATTGCACCTATGGCATAGTCACTTGCATCTGTTTGTATTTCAAATGGTTGTTTCAAATCTGGCAATGCTAAAACTGGGGATGAATTGATCTTTTGTTTTAAAGCATTGAATGCTTTTTTTTGTTTTCCTCCCCACTGGAAGATGGCCTTCATATTGGTCAAAGCATCTAATGGAGATGCTATGGAAGAGAAATTGGCAATGAACTTCCTCCAATACTATGCTGCTCCTAGAAAACTCCTTAATTCTGTGACTGATTTGGATATTGGCCAATTCACAATGACCGAAACTTTAGAGGGGTCAATTTTCAACTCTCCTCCTCCAACTATGTGGCCCAAATTGATGCAAGAGCATTCAGCCCAAGGAAAATCATTGTAAATAGTAGACATAGGGGGTCATGCATTTTTGGAATTAGTTTCCTAAGTTCCAAGTCAATTTAATATTTAGGCTTTTGAGTGTGATTTAATTAGATGTTCTCAAAATAAATAAATGAGAACATAGGAACTAGGGAGAGCTTTTAGGCATAAAAGGAACGGATGTGGACCACTAAGTGATAAGGAGGCTTTTCTATTTTAAAACAGGGAAAAGATGAAATAAAGCCTCAAGAGGCTTTTTGTCATATGTATGCATTGCATGTAGAGCTTTAGAGCTTTTATTTGAGTGATTTAGGGAAAGGATGGGATTAGTAATCCAATCCCAGTTCTATATAACCATATGTAAGCCTACGGGCAGGAGGAAGGCCACTAGTGTTGATAATCGGGCCTGTGAGAGAGGGAGGCCTTGCATAATTGAAATTTAGGCCTATGTGCCTATGCATGCGTGTGAGCGAGACCGAGGAGTCTCGAATGTAACCCTGTTTTTCCATTAATAAATATTCCGAGTTATTTCCTATCTGTGTCAATGTATTTAAGAAGTATTTCGTGAATAAATTGCTATGAATTCGTAGACTCTGCAGGTTGCAGACAGAAATTCTGCAGGACACAGGGAACGAAGTGATTAAGAGGAATCACTATGGACATTGAATCCAAGTGGAAGACATAACAACCTTGGAGGAGGAGTTGCAGCAATTCAGAAGAATCGAATGGGAGCTTTGAATCCATTAAAGGAGGGAAGTACTAAAGTGATGCTTGACTGAAGCTCGTCTTCATTATATCAGTGCGCGTAAACTACCTGTGAATAACTCTGCTTACACAGAGAATTCACGATAATTCCTTAGCGGAACACTGTTCTGGAATTGAAACTTTATTAAATTGATTCATGCGATATCGGGTCTGACCCAAATATCACATCGGAGGAGTGTAGAGGAGTGGCTGCCTTTGGAACCGCCGAAGTGTAAGCTCTGACATTCCGGAGCCGAAATCATTATAAAGCAGAGTATAAAGGGCCATCGGGTCCGCAGAACCCATCGCATCGCAAACCGGAGAGGTCGCGATAACGACACCGCCGATATTCCAGACCCGATATCGTTATAGGGGAGCAGCATAAAGGGGCGTCGGGTCCGTTAACACTTTAGACCTCGCGATAGCGAATTGCGACTATCGCATCGGAGAAAAAGGGAAGGAGAGTTAAGGGATTATTGCGATGGCCGATAGTCAGACCCGCCGATATTTATAAAGGCAGGTGTATTAATTTTGAGTTCCGGCCAAGGATTCGGAGGGGGATTTTATGTTGTTTCCCGTGTATTCGTATTATGTGTGACCGCGGGGTTTTAAGGCTTAATACATATATTGTAATGCTTGCGAAGGGCGTTTAGGCTCCGATAAAGGCATGGCTCTATTTTAATGTAAGTCCATTGTTTATAAAAGGCTCAAAGCCTAGAACGCTTCTGATAAGGCCTGTGGGCTATAACCCACAAGTCAAGGGTTGAGATTTATTTAAGAAAGGGGGTTTTGGCCTATAACCAAGAACTCTTTTCATCAAGTGGTATCAGAGCAAGGAAAGTTTCCTGCGGGGAGAAGGATTCCAGAAAGGAAAAGTTGGTATCAGAGAAGGATTGAGGTAAAAGCAGCATTACTGTAAGAACAGAAATAAAGCAAGGAAGATTTCTTTGAAGAGGAACATGCACACAGGAAAAGGAAATGAGCTGAATGATAAAAGATTACAGTGGGAGATTGTAGAAATTCCAGCAGAGGCTTGGAGTAAACAGGAATAGAGAATTCCTTAAAGGAAGGAGAAAGCAAGATTGCTTAATGCAAGTTCTGAAGGAAAAAGGACTTGAGAAACCAACTAGAGGACAAGCCATTCGAAGTGCAGAAGAATGGGTGGAACAAGATCATGTTGAGATCTTGAAAGAGAGGTAATATGTTATATTCTGTTTTAAATTAAGAATGTGTGTTTTTATGCTAATGCACAGGTGATAGCAAGAGAAGTTGTGAGAGAAGAACCAAGTGAGTTCTTAAAGATAGAGTAAGGAGAATACCCTTATAGAGAAGTGGCAGTGAACCTGAAGAATCCAATAAGAAATTGGATAGAGAGGACAACTGAAGTGTTCTCAAGAGAGAGTGAGAGATTGCAGAAGCCTAGAAGGAGAAAAGGTGTTGCTCAGGAAGAGGTTCCAGAAAGAGGACCCGTACTTACCAAAAGACTAAGTGAGGAGAGCTTAGTGAGGTAAGATTGTAGCCAGGAGGACTAGCTGTTGCGGAGGCTTGTTGTAAAGAAGCTCATGAAGAAAGAAGAGAAGAAGATGACTACTGATAGTCATAGCAGAGGTTCAGTGAAAAGCCACAGTAGAGGATATAAGAAAGAGGATGCCAAGGTAAATGGCAAGAAGATGAGTCAAGAGGAAATTGACAAAGAGGTTGATGAATTAAAAGAAAAACTCAATACAATAAGGAGAATGCTTGAGGAAAGCCAGAAACTAGGTTGGGTCTTAACTAAGAAGCCAGTAAAGTGGCATAAGTTGCAGAGAAGGCTGCAACAAAAGGAAGTGAAGTGGTTGAAGGGAAAACTCAAGGAAGTTGAAATGGAAGAATCCATTTGTGAACCAGAACAAGGAGAATTTTTGGGAGATAGTGAAGATGAAGACTTGAAGACTGAAACTTCAAGTAAGACCGAAGAGTCACATAGTTTTAAATCTGACAATTTGTGTATGGTTGCAGGTGAAAGACAATTGGATAATATTGTCATGAAGAAGGAAAAAGACCAGCAGAATCTAAATTCTGTTCTGGAAGAAGATGAGTTAGATAGATCTCATATACAGCTGGTGGAAGATGTCAAGCAACTAAGTGAAGGGCTTGATGAGATTGAAGAAGAGACCATCGAAGAATTTCTGAATCATATGAATGATTTAGAACAGCAAGGAGGAATGATGGTTGAACCATCAAGTGAGACCATAAGGTCTTATATTTTTAAAACTGATAGTTTGTGTATGATGGCAAATACCGTAGGAGAAAACCAGCCATTTGAAGATATCTTCAGAGGAGATAAATAGCCAGGGACTGAAGGAAAACTTGAGGAAGAGACTATGTTAGCTGAAAACATAGTAAAGAATCATCAATTCACTATGATGATAGGCACAGTGGAGATAGCCATGGAAACCATTGAGACAAACAGTAGGAAAGAAGAACATCTACTGAAAGATGTTAAGGAAGAGGAAGTCTATGGGAAAGACTTAGTAAAGGAAAAAGGAACACTAACAAAAGAGTGTTTTGAAGAGGATGGACAGTCTTTTAGAGATGTCAAAAGTCTGGAGGAGTACTCTAGAAGAACAGAGTATGATGGAGAAGACCTCTTGAATGAGGGAAGTAGTGATTTGCTACAACAGAAAGACCTTGATACTACAAGGATCAAAGGAAGACGGTGTTTTAATACTATAACACAGCATGTAAAGGATGAAGCTGGAAGGAAAGAGCATTGTGATGAAGTGCTTGCTAAGTGTGAAGAGGAGATTAAACTACTGGAGAAACTTGTTAGTGTCAGTCTTTCCAGCCTTCCTCCAGTGATCAAATATGCTCTTACAAAGTGGTCTCTGAGTGTCAAGGTCAAATTTTGTCATTTCAAAGAGTTTTCAAGCAAAATTTGGTCACTAGGCATTAGGTCTAGGGTTTGCTTTCACTCCTTCTAAAGTTGTCCAAATGTCAGTCCATGTCATCATTCAGCTGATTCTATCATCATTCTTAGGGTTGTCACTATCATGTCAATGTCTAATGAGTCATTGTAAACCTTGTTCATGCTTCAGTTGTGCCTTGGCAAGGTCATTTCCCTCTCCTAGGGTTATGAAAGCCAATTTCTCTTGGACGGTCAAGTCATCGGCAAAACTTGTATCCAGATGTTCATACACCTTCCCCTATCCTTAAAATATCCTATCAAATGATTCCCATCCCTTAGATCCCCCAAATTCCTCATTTTTGCACAAACCCTAGTTTCTAGCTACAACCTGGCAATTTTCTAGGTTGGGCCTGTGTTTTTCCCTTTTGGACCCCTTCCCCTCACTCAATCTATGATATTCCACTTTCCCCTACTTCCTAACATCCCTCCCCACTCCCGAAAATTTCCCCAAGAATTTATAAGCCCCCTATCCCCTTCATTTCGCTCCATTTCGACAAAATTCCTTGTTTCACACATCGGGACAATTCGCACTCAAATGATGTTCCAGAGCAATAAAAGATGAATTTTGGAAAACTGAGAGAGTTTTTTGTCCATAACATGCCAAAGAAGAAAAACATCCTTCACTTTTTGCACAGGTGTCATGGTTTTAGAGAAATGTCAAAATTGCAATCGCCAGATCCAAGGCGGTTGGTCAAAGCACAAAAACGGAGAAAAAGGACCGATCCCCTCCACATCTTGGCCGAGGCTTCCTTGAAGGAGCATGGCACTAAATATCTCAGCCCCAGCACAAATTCCAAGAAATTTTGAGCATTTTGGGTGATTTTTGGTTTTTAAGGCAAAAAACAGGTTTTTCCGTTTGACGGGTCTCACCCCCCGCGCGACCCTTTCACTTGGCAACTCTATTTTCAAAAAATCAACATTTCTGGATTTGGCATGAAAAGTTACACATGCTCACCCATTTCCAAGAGATTTTATGAAGTTTTGGGCCTCCTGAAAGTCAAAAAACAAGCAAAAAATGACTTTCTGCCACATTTTTGACACACAGAAAGCAGTCTTGGGATATTGCAATTTTGGAGGGGCAAATGACAACCAAATTCAGAAATTCAAATTGGGTTGGAAAGTAGACTCACAGACCTTTCCAACAAGCCTACTATTGCCTCATTTTGACACCTGGAAGTGCCCTCAAAGGTGCGCGACCCGTCAGGCAAATTGCTCAGGATTTCAGCCTACAGCTCAGCAAAACGCAGTTTTGACTATGTTTGACTTTTTGGAGTTGATTTTTATTCTCCTTGTTGTAAATTATGTAAATTTATGACACTTTTACACTTATGTATCTCTTCTAGAAGATTCATTCATGAGATAGGTGAAAATTAAATGAATGAATTGGTTTCCTAGCTTATAGAGGCAAGTTGTTTTGACTGCCTAGATTTTAGTGCTCAGTTTAGAATTGGTTGAAACAGCTCCTAGAAGGATGAGCTCGACCCCTAGAGGCAAGGAAAGGTGTTAGCTTGCCTATATGATGTATTTTCTTAGTCATTTTCAGGGGTTGGAGGGTTGGACTCTTGAGGGAGAAGCTATCATTGTATTATTCACTGTATCTCTGCAATTTTTGGCTAAGGAAGACCAGGGTTTTGCAGTGCTTTTTGGGATTCTTGTGGTTACATGTATTGATGGTGTGTTTCTCTATGTACTTGTAAGTGTGTTATGTGAATCATTTCCTTTCTTTTCCTTCTGCACATTAAGCAAATGAAGTGTTAAAGTAGAACTCATGACTGTCATGCTCTGCTTTTAAGTTTGTTTAATTTCAATGTTTTCTACTGTTTAAGGAGAATTCAAAGTTATTGTTTTCTCTCCTTAGCTCCTGACCTGTCTTTCTCATCCATTCACCTCAATCTAAGGCATCAATACTGTCTCCTATCTCGCCCCAAAGAACCCCCTGCAGAAACTGTGTCCAATCCCCGCACCCAAAATTGCCATCTCCTCAATTTGCCACCAAAAACCCTAAAAACCCCAAATCAACCCTTTTGATCAGTTTACTAGCCTAAAATCAGTGTTACCCTATTGGTCATCTCACCAATTGAAGATCTTTACCGAGATAGACCAGAGAGAGCCCTCTCATGCCCCGTAGGGCTAGCTACGAGGCTAAGTGGTTTGATGTTGCCTTGAGGTTTACCTTTCTCAGCCTGAGGTGAAATTTCAAGCGCTAACATATTGGCGACCATACTGGGGAGAACAACTTGTCTGTTGATTGATGTGTTTGCTTCATAAGTCTTAGACGGAGCCTAAAGTTACACCAGGTAGCCTTCGAAACGCTTTTGCTTTGCATAAGCGGAAGTAGATAAACGCTGCTTCAGTCAATCTCCGTGAGCTTGTGAATACAGCACTTCAATTGCATTTTACCCCAGTATATTTGTAAACTCTGAACTTGGATGATTAGTTAAGAGTTTTCACAGGCTGAAATCATTCACTGGCGACTCCTTCACTAAAAACTCCAGAGATCAATGCTTCATGGTGACTTCACTGCAGAGAGATCAGTGGCTTTGAGATTTTCAAGATGGATCGGATCGCAAGAAGATATGCTCCCTTGAGCCGAGATCACATCCCTGGTTTTCCAAATACAATTCCGAAGGTAGATTGGTCAAGGAATTTGCCTACATTTAATGATGATGGTAAAAAGGATGCCGCTTTACGTCTAGTTAGATTTCATATGCATATTCGCAAGTTGAAGGTGGATTTTCCTGAAGATTGCTTGATGAAGATATTCCTGGCCACTCTGGAAGGTGAAGCCCAATCATGGTATGAAAGTTTGCCGCCTGCTTGTATTTACTGTTTAAAGGATTTTCATGCTATGTTCATTGAACGATATAAGGACTCTTATCCATCATTAAATTTGGTTCAAGATTGTTGCATGCATGCTTATAGTTTTATTGAAAGCCTTGAGAAATATTATGAAGATGATAATTTTATGGATGTTGAGATCATGGAGGCTCTGTATGAGAATCCATTTCAGCAGCACACAGAAATCTTAAAGGATACTTGTCAAGATCAGCAGGCTGAAGATTTCCATATGGCTGAAAATGAGGAAAGAGCAAATGTTGTTTCAGATCTGCCCACAGAAGAAGACAGCGTGCAGGGTAGTCAAGATTCATGTGTTGCAGATCAACATTCAGATCATGATGACCAAGAATACCTTGTGCCGAATCCTATAAAGAAAAACTTGGCTGTTGAGATCATTCGGCATGAAGAAAACAAAGTTACAAATCTAAGTGCTCCCATTTCATCATAATAGAGTCTTCATGAGGAGGTCATTCAGTCTGCTCATGAACAGCAAGGTGAGATCTTTGCTCAAGCAAGTGAAAAAGTTTCTTTGAGTGAATTTGTGGCAAACGATCTAAATGATAATATTGTGCTTGATAATATTGAATAATGTCATAAGGAACTTGATAATTTGGCTGTCATATCATTTGAAGATGACCTACCATATTGTCAAACTACAGAAGATCAGAGCATACAGGATTACCTTTCATATTCTTCATATGTTTCATGTGTCGAAATGCCTTTCCAAGAAGAGATCTGCCCATCCATTTGTTCAGAGTTTTTTGAAGCTTATGAGCATACTTTTACTGAAGCACATGATGAAGGCAGATCAGAATTTGAAGCAAAAGACACCTTGTTCTTTCAGCAGGAGGTGGCAGTGGCAAATCTTCATGTTTTTCAAGATCCAAGGGCAGATCCCTTGCAGCCAGTAGTGAAAATGTTTATTACAGTGTTTTGTTGCAGCCATGGTCAACTATGTTTTTGGATGCCCAGTGATAGGTTTGTATTGTTGACCAGAAGATCTAATCAGGAGAATCAATCAAGAAGGCATCTGCTTGATTGGTTGCATTGGCATTTTGATATAGTTTGATGGTATATTGTCTTGTAAGAAACACAGGTGGTTGTCGTCATGATTTCAAATCTTGATGGACTGCTGCCATTCAATAAGCTTTGTAAGATCTTGTTTTAGTTAAGTCAGTCATGAGTCATTTATGAGTCAATTTTCAGTCTTGTTGTTAAGTTAGTTTGTGTCGGTTTTCAGTCATGCATTTTAGTTTGAGTTTTTGACTCCATCGCCCAATGGTTGAAAGCACTGGTCTGCTCTCCCAGTGGTCTGAGGTTCTTGGCACCTCCAAGGAGCTACCATCCCCATTGGAGCCAATGTTAGTGTCAGTCTTTCCATCCTTCCTCCAGTGATCAAATATGCTCTTACAAAGTGGTTTCTGAGTGTCAAGGTCAAATTTTGTCATTTCAAAGAGTTTTCAAGCAAAATTTGGTCACTAGGCATTAGGTCTAGGGTTTGCTTTCACTCCTTCTAAAGTTGTCCAAATGTCAGTCCATGTCATCATTCAGCTGATTCTATCATCATTCATAGGGTTTTCACTATCATGTCAATGTCTAATGAGTCATTGTACACCTTGTTCATGCTTCAGTTGTGCCTTGGCAAGGTCATTTCCCTCTCCTAGGGTTTTGAAAGCCAATTTCTCTTGGACGGTCAAGTCATCGGCAAAACTTGTATCCAGATGTTCATACACCTTCCCCTATCCTTAAAATACCCTATCAAATGCTTCCCATCCCTTATATCCCCCAAATTCCTCATTTTTGCACAAACCCTAGTTTCTAGCTACAACTTGGCAATTTTCTAGGTTGGGCCTGTGTTTTGCCCTTTTGGACCCCTTCCCCTCGCTCAATCTCTGAGATTCCACTTTCCCCTACTTCCTAACATCCCTCCCCACTCCCAAAAATTTCCCCAAGAATTTAGAAGCCCCCTATCCCCTTCATTTCGCTCCATTTCGACAAAATTCCTTGTTTCACACATCGGGACAAGTCGCACTCAAATGATGTTCCAGAGCAATAAAAGATGAATTTCGGAAAACTAAGAGAGGTTTTGTTCCATAACATGCCAAAGAAGAAAAACCTCCTTCACTTTTTTCATAGGTGTCATGGTTTTAGAGAAATTTCAAAATTGCAATCGCTAGATCCAAGGCGGTTGGTCAAAGCACAAAAACGGAGAAAAAGGCCCGATCCCCTCCACATCTTGGCTGAGGCTTCCTTGAAGGAGCATGGCACTAAATAGCTCAGTCCAAACATAAATTCCAAGAAATTTTGAGCATTTTTGGTGATTTTTGGTTTTTAAGGCAAAAAACAGGTTTTTCCGCTTGACGGGTCTCACCCCCCGCGCGACCCTTTCACTTGGCAACTCTATTTTCAAAAAACTCAGCATTTCTGGATTTGGCATGAAAAGTTACACATGCTCACCCATTTCCAAGAGATTTTATGAAGTTTTGGGCCTCCTGAAAGTCAAAAAACAAGCAAAAAATGACTTTCTGCCACATTTTTGACACACAGAAAGCAGTCTTGGGAGATTGCAATTTTGGAGGGGCAAATAACAACCAAATTCAGAAATTCCAATTGGGTTGGAAAGTAGACTCATAGAAATTTCCAACAAGCCTACTCTTGCCTCATTTGGACACCTGGAAGTGCCCTCAAAGGCGTGCGACCCGTCAAGATTTGGCGCGCGACCCGTCAGGCAAATTGCTCAGGATTTCAGCCTACAGCTCAGCAAAACGCAGTTTTGACTATGTTTGACTTTTTGGAGTTGATTTTTATCCTCCTTGTTGTAAATGATGTAAATTTATGACACTTTTACACTTATGTATCACTTCTAGAAGATTCATTCATGAGATAGGTGAAAATTAAATGAATGAATTGGTTTCCTAGCTTATAGAGGCAAGTTGTTTTGACTGCCTAGATTTTAGTGCTCAGTTTAGAATTGGTTGAAACAGCTCCTAGAAGGATGAGCTCGACCCCTAGAGGCAAGGAAAGGTGTTAGCTTGCCTATATGATGTATTTTCTTAGTCATTTTCAAGGGTTGGAGGGTTGGACTCTTGAGGGAGAAGCTATCATTGTATTATTCACTGTATCTCTGCAATTTTTGGCTAAGGAAGACCAGGGTTTTGCAGTCCTTTTTGGGATTCTTGTGGTTACATGTATTGATGGTGTGTTTCTCTATGTACTTGTAAGTGTGTTATGTGAATCATTTCCTTTCTTTTCCTTCTGCACATTAAGCAAATGAAGTGTTAAAGTAGAACTCATGACTGTCATGCTCTGCTTTTAAGTTTGTTTAATTTCAATGTTTTCTACTGTTTAAGGAGAATTCAAAGTTATTGTTTGCTCTCCTTAGCTCCTCACCTATATTTCTCATCCATTCACCTCAATCTAAGGCATCAATATTGTCTCCTATCTCGCCCCAAAGAACCCCCTGCAGAAACTGTGTCCAATCCCGCACCCAAAATTGCCATCTCCTCAATTTGCCACCAAAAACCCTAAAAACCCCAAATCAACCCTTTTGATCAGTTTACTAGCCTAAAATCAGTGTTACCCTATTGGTCATCTCACCAATTGAACATCTTTACCGAGATAGACCGGAGAGAGCCCTCTCCTGCCCCGTAGGGCTAGCTACGAGGCTAAGTGGTTTGATGTTGCCTTGAGGTTTACCTTTATCAGCCTGAGGTGAAATTTCAAGCGCTAACAAAACTGATGAGAGAACCTGACAGTAGAACAGAAATTGCAGCCATAGCTTCTGAAGAAGAAGATGTGTCTCAAGTAGGCATGGAAGTAGGAAGATGCAGTAATTTGTTTGCAGGTTCATTAAACAGCATGAATGAGTATGAGTATGTGATTAAAGAGATTGAGCAGAGATTGTTTGAAGATGGTAAAGAGGCAATAGAAAGAAAACAATTTCAAAGTGAAGATAATCAGCAACAGGTTAAGGGAGAAGAAGTTCACTACAGTGGACAAGAGCAGGAAGGCATCATTAGAATAGATGGTGTGGAAGAGAGACTAATGGACAGTCTCATGAATTTTGCTGAGAATTTGAATCAGCATGCTGATATGCTGACAGAGGAGAAGGAGAAAACAGAGCAGCAAATTGAATTGTTGCCAAAAGAAGATAAGGCACAGCAGCCTTATGTTTTTAATTTTAACAAGTGTTTTGTGAGTGCAGGTGATGTAGAAGACAGTCCATCACTTGGAATTGTCTTGAGGGAAGAAGAACTGTTGCAGAAAGAAGATGAGACAGTCATGTCTCATATGCAGAAACTTGTTTCCATGGGTGACAATAAAGAGTTGGCTTGCCTAAATAGCCAAGAGAGAACTGTGGGGCAGAATTTTGGAACTGCTACAGTGATAGAGGATGAGGTTACAGTGTTTGAAGAACTTGATTTGATTGCCAAAATCAATCAAGATGATGATGGACAATTACTGAAGATTGTCGAAGGGGAAGACGAAGGTTATGCTGGAACTAATTTACAGCATGTTGATGAAATGCTTGAGAAGAAATGGCTGAAATGTTTGCTGGAGACATTTGAACCTGAGGAAGAATTTGCAGATACTAGAATAAATTTGCCTGAAGTTGAAAAAGGAGCAGATACTAGTTTGCTAAAATTGATTTTGCTTACTAGTATACAAATAGAGATAAATGGATATGTTATTGCAGGAAGAGAATTAAATGATAATTTATTTTCTGAAGATAAAGTTACAGGTGATGAGCCAAAGAATGTTGCAGAGGGACAGGAAGTTTTGGAGGCAGCAACATCTATGGTGACAGCTGAGGCAACATTGACAACAGCAACATCTATGGTGGCAGCTGAATTAACAGAAATTTGGGACAACAGCAGTAAGCTAGACATAGATATTGAAAGCATCAGAAGACCGATGATGAAGGTGTCTCAGAGGCAGCAGACAACAGCAAGAAAGCAGAAGAATTTCAGCAAAGGAAAGACAAAAGCAGAGTATGAAAGCATAGCTGGAGGCAGGATGCAGAACAAGATTTGGAAACCTGGAGAAAGACAGCAAGCAATAGCACATGATGACTTGCAAAACAAAGTAAATAGTAGACATAGGGGGTCATGCATTTTTGAAATTAGTTTCCTAAGTTCCACGTCAATTTAATATTTAGGCTTTTGAGTGTGATTTAATTAGATGTTCTCAAAATAAATAAATGAGAACATAGGAACTAGGGAGAGCTTTTAGGCATAAAAGGAATGGATGTGGACCATTAAGTGATAAGGAGGCTTTTCTATTTTAAAACAGGGAAAAGATGGAACAAAGCCTCAAGAGGCTTTTTGTCATATGTATGCATTGCATGTAGAGCTTTAGAGCTTTTATTTGAGTGATTTAGGGAAAGGATGGGATTAGTAATCCAATCCCAGTTCTATATAACCATATGTAAGCCTACGAGCAGGAGGAAGGCCACTAGTGTTTATAATCAGGCCTGTGAGAGAGGGAGGCCTTGCATAATCGAAATTTAGGCCTGTGTGCCTGTGCATGCATGTGAGCGAGACCGAGGAGTCTCGAATGTAACCCTGCTTTTCCATTAATAAATATTCCGAGTTATTTCCTATCTGTGTCAATGTATTTAAGAAGTATTTCGTGAATAAATTGCTATGAATTCGTAGGCTCTGCAGGTTGCAGATAGAAATTCTGCAGGACACAGGGAACGAAGTGATTAAAAAGAATCACTGTGGACATTGAATCCAAGTGGAAGACAGAACAACCTTGGAGGAGGAGTTGCAGCGATTCAGAAGAATCGAACGGGAGCTTTAAATCCATTAAAGGAGGGAAGTACTAAAGTGATGCTTGACTGAAGCTCGTCTTCATTATATCGGTGCGCATAACCTGTGAATAACTCTGTTTACACAGAGAATTCACGATAATACCTTAGCGGAACACTATTCTGGAATTGAAACTTTATTAAATTGATTCATGCGATATCGGGTCCGACCCAAATATCGCATCGGAGGAGTTTAGAGGAGTGGCTGCCTTTGGAACCGCCGAAGTGTAAGCTCCAACATTCCGGAGCTGAAATCATTATAAAGCAGAGTATAAAGGGCCATCGGGTCCGCAGAACCCATCGCATCGCAAACCGGAGAGGTCGCGATAACGACACCGCCGATATTCCGGACCCGATATCGTTATAGGGGAGCAGCATAAAGGGGCGTCAGGTCTGTTAACACTTTAGACCTCGCGATAGCGAATTGCGACTATCGCATCGGAGAAAAAGGGAAGGAGAGTTAAGGGATTATTGCGATGGCCGATAGTCGGACCCGCCGATATTTATAAAGGTAGGTGTATTAATTTTGAGTTCCGGCCAAGGGTTCGGAGGAGGATTTTATGTTGTTTTCCCGTGTATTTGTATTATGTGTGGCCGCGGGGTTTTAAGGCTTAATACATATATTTTAATGCTTGCGAAGGGTGTTTAGGCTCCGATAAATGCATGGCTCTAGTTTAATGTAAGTCCACTGTTTATAAAAGGCTCAAAGCCTAGAACGCTTCTGATAAGGCCTGTGGGCTATAACCCACAGGTCAAGGGTTGAGATTTATTTAAGAAAGGGGGTTTTGGCCTATAACCAAGATCTCTTTTCATCACAAATACACTAAGGAAGTTTTACTAAATTCACAATTAGACATCTTCAAAAATAATTGTTATTTTTCAATACATCCAACACTTTCCTCACATGCTTGACATGCTCTTCTCATGATTTAATGAATATCAAAATATCATCTAAATAGACAATTGCAAACTCATCAAGAAGGGATCTTAAAACATCATTCATAACTCTCACGAATATAGTTGGAGCATTGAAATGACCGAAAGGCATAACCAACCACTCGAACAATCCATGTTTGGTTTTAGAAGCAGTCTTTCAAATATCCTCCTCGGTTATTCTAACTTGATGATATCCACTTCTCAAGTATAATTTAGTGAAATATTTTGCATCTTCAACTGATCTAGAAAATCATCTATTATGGGCAGTGGGTATCGATTCTTTATGGTAATTTTATTCAAATCTCGATAATCTACACACATGTGCCAGGTTCCATCTTTCTTGAGTACCAAAACAATTGGTGAACCACATGGTGAAGTAGAGGGATGAATTACACTTTATCTAACAATTCCTAGACATGTTTCTTAATTTCTAAACTTTTCATAAATGATATTCGATAGATACCGATATTTTGGACTGGACAGTCTTGCTATAGCTGAATTTCGTGTTGAATTCCCCTTTTTGGTGGCAATCCCTTTGGTTCTTGAAACACATCTCCATATTTATTGACCACATCAACCAATTTGGCTTTCAACTTCACGTTACAGCCTGCAAAGGATTCAGCCTCCATGTCATTCTTCTGCTTGATCATAAGGAGCACAAGATTCTTGTTGGAATTGACTAGTCGCTTCATTTTCCCTACGCTTGCTAAAGACAGATTAAGCTTTCTACAACAGGCTCTCACAATATACTCCACTCCATATTTGAACAAATGACATTTGTTCTCAAATATATGGAAAACAACATTCTAGTCATACAGATATGGGCTTCTCAACACAATTCCAGAAATAACCAGCGACACTACATCAAATTCGACTTCATCAACAAAATTGGCAGTAATAGCAAACCTGAAAATGCATTTCCTTGTGACCTGAATATTTTCATCCTTGGTTATCCAACCCAATGGATACTGTTTATGATGAGGCACAGTTTCCATATTCAACTTCTTGACCAAGTTTGTAGAAATTAAATTTGCCTGGGATCCACTGTCAAACAACATATCAATCCTGGTGTGTTTGGAAATAACTTTTATATGGAACAACTCAATTCTATTTTCTTCATTTGAAGTGTAGTTGGAGTTATTTGTTGCGCTGATGCTTGCCATAGCTTCCCCTTTTCTTGTTTTTGCCACAACTTTTCCTTTAGTGACTGTGGCTACAATCTTTGTTTCATTGCCTGAGCCAGAACCCAAGTCTTTTTGTACATCAATGTCTTATGTTTCCCTTTATTATTAAATTTCTTCGATCTTAATTCAGGATGAAGCTTCTAGCAATGTGCTTCATCATGGCCCTCTTTGAAACAATTCTTGCACACGGCTTTCTCCCCTTCTTTCTTAGCAGAAGCATTTTTCTTCTGCTTTCCTTTAGATTTATTTCCTTTTTCACCACTCTGGAATGACTTCTTCTTACCTTCTTCTTGTACATTTCCCCTTTTGCTTCGAGGTGTGTAGCTTGAACATAGACCTCATCAAGATTCGTGGGATTAAACAAAAGAATGGTGTGTCGAATATATTTATGCAAACCTCCTATGTATTTTAGAAAAGTATCTTGTGACTGCAAGTCTACTCCTAGCATAAGAGCTCTTCTCCTAAACTCCTGAGTATACTCTTGCACTTTTTTACCTTTTAACTGTCTAAAATTTTTCCAATTCATGATGGATTTTTTCATATGAGCTAAAGGGTAGAATTGTCTTTTTATAGCAGCAATGAAATCAGACCAAGTAATAGAGATATTACCATGTTTTTTGATCTCGTCTTGAGTCCTTGCTTCCCACCAAATGAGTGTTGCACCCTTCATTCTCAATGAAGCCAATTGAATTTTGATATCATCCTCTTGACGATTCTAAATTCTACAATACACCTCCAACTGACGAATCTAGTTATCCAGTTTTTCTGCATTAACTTCACCATTATACATGGGAAACTCGAATTTAATATCAAGTTTTAGAAAAGGTGATTTACCAATTAATTTTGAAGAGTGATGATGAGTATGAGTAAGGGTTGTATTAGTGGAAGAATATGAAGATTCTTGTGAAGAAGAAGAAGAAGAATACGGTGGAGAGGGTGGAGGCTTGTCTCTGTTCCCTTCCATTACCTCCTACCGAAGAGCCTTCTCCTTTGGGAGGTTTGGAACTTTATCCTTGCAATTTGCTATTCCTCTCTTCATAGAGGACCCTCACCATCTCTGTCACATCAAATAAATCCTTTCTAAAGGTCTTCTCATCTTCTGTCATGTTTGTAGGTTCTCCTTCATGAAACATAATATCTGGAGTCTCAACTAAAACTTGACGTTGAACTGGTGTTGGATATTGTGGCAACCTTCCTCTTCTTCCCCTTGACCCAACTTCAGGGTTTCTAGCCAGATTTCCTTCACCTCTTTTGAGTTTTAACCTTGTAAGCATGACATAAACTTGCAAACAATTAAATCCTTCTTTGCACAAGCAAATCTAGTAAGCAAAACCCAGTGCTCTAATAACTTGATATGAAATGGAGCATATTAGTAATGTTGTGCTAATTCCCCATTCATAATAAAATCCAAGATGTTTATCATTTGCTTATCAAGTGCTTAAGGATTCACCATTTTTGCTTAGTTAACTGATTCCCATGAGAGTTTCTTATGTAAATGTTATAAAAAATTTAACATAAAACATACGCTAAACAACAGCAAAATAATAGCAAAGAACATCAAAATACAACACACAACACAGAGATTTAATGAGGAGTTCACCCCTCCTGGGCTACATATCCTTGGTCCAGCTTCCAATGCTTGGGCCTCTCTATTATGCTCAAAATTACAACAAAGTGTGTTTACGATGCTCAAATTCCCTTGAAACTTGTCTTAATGAGTTCAGAATACTCAAAAATGGCTACATGGCCTCTTTTTGCATCCAATTTGGTGAAAAACTGAAGAATTTATGACTTCTGTCAGTCTTTCCATAATTTTCTCCTCCAAATCTAGCTTATCGCCAGTTAAATTCATTATATAGAGTTAATTTTGGCAGTTCCGCCAAAATCAGCGGTCCCACCATCTTCCCCGCCTATCTCACGGTTAAGGCCGAATGGTCACATACAAAGTGGTCGATCCGCTAGAAAAGGCAACAGTTCCGCAGCTTTGTTGCAAATCACAATCAGCTTTACCGGGGGTGATTCTTATATTCGAGACTTAAAACATTGCGATATGGAATCTGGCTATCCAGTGGACCCAACGAGTTATAAACTACAACTCTAAAATGATAATGCGTTCGCAAATCACATCGGCAGAGTCCCTCAGTAACATATATATCGGTGGGGTACTTGTGCGATTGTGATTATCGCAAATCGCAACCCCACTCTACGATTCTGATATATCGCATTCCAACCCTGACTACTCTAGGGGTCGATTTCCCTAACTCCTCTGGTATGCGATATCGAAAATCGCAAATCGACACTGGTGGGGGTTGATTCTTAAGCCGCGACCACTGTTTTTTCCCCGATATGAGATATGCGGGACCCAATGGCAACCTGCCACTTGGCACTTCCCCATTCGCTGGAACCTTTTCCATGTCATCCAATCCTGCGATGTGTCCAAGTCAAGCATGAACTTTGACTTGCTCTAACTTCTGCATACGTGCTCAAATTTGAGTTTCATTCACATCGTTGGATTCAGAATGATGAGCTCTTTGACCTAAAGCTAAGTTTAACAAAATTTTGACACTTTGATTTTTTAGCATAATTTTGAGCACCTGATCAGCTAGATTGCATCCTCTCAAAAGACCTCCTTCAAATCTTCTTTCTAAGTCTTTTGAAAATTTCCTTCTCTACAATTGTTTTCATGTTATGTGCATTTTTACTAAAGGAACTTTTACAATTTTGATGGACAATATCATTGTCGATATCAAAGAGATTTGATATCTTCAATTATTTTGTTAGGCCTCAGTTTTGTAATATGCATGTTGAAAGTCCTATTAAGTGTTATGAAACCAGCTCACAAAAACATAGAAAAGAGAGATCAACGCCTTCAAAATAAGCCTCTTCGAGGGGGCAACCTCCTTTACATTACAAAAATGAACAATTCTTGGATGATACAAATGACAAGACCTCCTTTCTATATATAGGAGTCTAAGGGGTCATAATATAATCAGATCCGACATAACAATAATAATGTAAGGGAACAACAATAACAATAGTGGGCTTCTATGGGGCACAATAATAACAATATGGGGACTACATGGGCACAACAACATAATAAGGGGGTTGTATTAATAACAATAAGGGGTTACATTAGTAGTATAGGGACCTAGCATGCCCCTCTCCTTCAAAAAGTGTTGTCCTTAATGCTTGATTAGTTCTTGATGCTTCTGTATAAAATTCTTGTCCTCCCACGTGGAATCTTCAACAGGTAAGTTCTTCCACTTGATGAGATACTCTGAAATTAATCGATTTCATAACTATCGGGTTCTTGTTTTTGTGACTGCTCTAGGTTCTAATATGATTTTTCCTTCCTCGTCATGTTCTGGAAATATTGTTTAAACTGGGATCTTCTGCAACTTTTCAATGAGTGGCCACACTTCTTCATCCTTCTTCCATTCATCCCTTGCTTCATTTATCCAATCTGGTTGGATAAAAGAAATAGCATAAAACAATTCTTCCACATCCTCATCCTTTATTGAGAGTGCATCTACAACAACATTTTGCTTCCCTTTTTTGTGGATGATTTCAAAGTCATAACCCAACATATTTGTGACCCATTTTTTCTGTTCTTCTAAAAATAATCTTTGATCTAAAAAGTATTTAAGGCTATCATGATCCATTTTTACCTTGAAGTGTCTTCCCGTCAGGTGAGGTCACCATTTCTTAATTGCATGTAGTATTGCCAACATTTCCTTCTCATAAATAGCTTGCTTGAGATGTAGCTGTAAAAATACCCAATCACCTACATCAAAACTTCTTTCACTACGATGTTGATATTCTTGGTGTTTCATTTGATTCCGCACTAAAGTGGCGTTATCCTTTAAAAGTTGGAGAACTTGTTGTTGATGCTCAATGTGATCTTTCACTGCTTGAACCTTTTTCTTCTTGATATGTCCTTCATCTTGAGAGTTTAAGTAGTGGTAATTTCTTCCAATGCATTACAAGTTATGGTCGGATTCATTTCTTGATGCTCGATGTGATGTTTCACTTCTTGAACATTTTTCTTATTGATATGTCCTTCTATCTTGATAGTTTGAGGAGTGGTAATTCTTGCCAATGCATTACAAGATATGGTCATATTCATTTTTTCTTTCTCGATGTGATCTTTCACTTCTTGAACCTTTTCCTTCCTGATATGTCCTTCTATCTTGATAGTTTGAGGAGTAGTAATTCTTTCCAATGCTTTACAAGATGTGGTCAGATTCATTTATTCTTTCTCTGGGGTTGGTTCCTGGTGTATATCCTCTTCTTTTGATGTTTCTTGATCCTTTTCTTCCTCCTCTTCACAATCTATGTAAAATAATTTCTTCTCAACACATTTATGACCTTTAATGTATTTGTTATCACAATTGTAACAAAGCCCTTTTGCTCTTTTTTCTTCCAATTGTTGTGTTGTCAACCTTGTAGGTTGTGGAAGGCTAGGAGAAACAACACTTCCATCTTTTTAGTTGTGAGGGGTAGACTCCCTTGTTTCCATAATTTTTCTCTCCACTTTTCTTGCCAACCTGAATGCCTTCTCCAATGAATCAGGTTCCCAAAGATGAACCTCATGTTGAATGTTATCCTTTAAAGTCCCTATGGACACATCAATCCTCTGCTTCTCTGGAATATCATTTTCCCTGATATTCAATTTTTGAAAGTCCTCAATGTGTTCTGCCATTGAACACTTTTGTTTGAGATTTATCAATTAGCTAAAGAAGGTGTTTCTCTTTGTATCCTCATAATGTGCTATCATTTCCTTCCTGAAATTTGACCACGTAACAAGTGGTTTACAAGAACAAATCCCTTTATACCATAAAAATTGATCCGATTCTAAATATGAAGATGTAATACATACCTTTTGTAATAGTTGCACCTCATGTAGATCAAAATATTTCTCCATCTGTAATATCCAATTTACCGAATCTTTGCCATCAAACTTCCTCATATCGCCTTTTCTTGATTTTAGGAGCTCGATCTTGAAACCACTGTAACTTTGTAATTTTGTATCTCCAAGTTCAAAAATTGCATCCTGTAGTATCCCTCTGCGTTCTCTTTCTAGCCCCACAAGTCTGATTAAGATTAGATTCTGCAAGGAAGAGTTATGTCAAATCTCCCACGATGACCTGATTATAGAATGGTTCAGTAGAGCGCACTTGTACGAAGTACCACCTATCATTGTTTCAACCTTAGGATCTAAAAAAGATACAAAGAAAACTACAATCCATCCTCTTTTTGTAACTTCTTATGAAATTTCAATATGATGCTCAGAGAGAAAGTTATGATGATTTTCCTAGGGTCACCTATTTAGAATGTAATTAGGGAGTCTGCAAAAACCATAATTTCCTCAGATTATATCTCTAAAAGTATAGCGAGACAAGATCTGAAAGTCGGACCTGAGCTTCACCAATATTTCAGTTCAAATGGATTTTAATTTCAGAGTCTGAACCTTCGTAGAAAAAATATTATAGCGAAAATTCCATGATGACCTGTTTGAGATGAAATTCTGGAGTTTGCAAAAACCCTAACTTCCTCAGACCATATCTCTCAAAATATAGGGAGAAAAGATCTGAAATTCGGACCCGAGTTTCAGACCGATTTCTTCTAAAATGGGTTTTTTTTCCTTCTGAAACTTCGTAGCGAAAAAGTTATAGCGGAAACTCCATGATGACCTGTGTGGAGCAGTGAAACCCTAGAATCAAAGCTTTGATACCAAATGTTATGAAACCTGTTATCACTCAGTTTTTTCCCCAAAGTTGTAAGAAAGGGAATACTGCCGAGGTAACCACAGACCAATCTTTTAGATACAGATTCTAGCCAATCTGTATCCAGAGAGGGCTCTCTCTTTTTGCTTTAGCTTTGTCTTTTAAAGGTCTTAGGCTACTTATGAAGTTCAAGGGTTTTGTTTGAGTTTGGGTGGTGAGATTCAATAGAACAGAGAGGTAAGACAGAATAGTTCAGTCCATTAGGCATGATGGAGTCAAAGAAGATGACTTTATAAATTTGGTTTCTTAACAAAGGATGGCTTCACAGAGCAAGGTAGTCAAACAGGGAACAAATGAAAGACTTGAAGCAGATGGAATGGGCTCAAATGGGTGAAGGGCAGTTAAGAATCCTTCAACATATTGAAAGAGGGAAAATGGGTGGTTACTTATAAGGAGCAGTCAAGAATTCCTTAGCAAGTAAACAGCATGAAAGAATCAGGAAACAGGAGCAATTAAGAGTTCACTATTTATTCTAATTCTGAAGAAAACACAGAGAATAATAAAGACTGAATACGAAGTGCAATCAAGCAAATTCTGAAATTAACCTTTTTCTTTATCATTCAGATTATGAAACACAGATGATATAATAACCAAGAAAACTGTAAACACAAGATATAGGGGACTTATTGATCCGGAGGTTGATTCAAGAATTCTGTGACAAGTCATCTGCTTCAATTCTTCATCTAGTATGGCCAGACAACAGATATTTCCAATAGCTCTTTATTCCAAAAATTCAGTATTACAGCAGAGTCTAGGAAATCCACACGCCACGAACTCCCCCAATACTCTGATGGAGGGGGTTTTTATACAACAAAATATGTACAACCTATATCTCATAACAGTTGTGAGATCATATCTAGGTTTAACTAATAAGAGTTTACAAGTAAAATAGAAACAGCTAACTGATGTTGTGCTGGAGGCATGCCTTTAGGGTTCGGCTTGCAGCTGTCTTCTGTAGTAGCTCTGTGCCGACTGCATGTCTTAACTGCTACATTTAATTCTGACCTACTGCTTTTAATTCTGCTCTAGCACTCTTTGTTGTTGATCTGATACACTTTAATCCTTGAACTAATACTCTTTGATTTGTTTTGATGCTCTTTAATGCTAAACTCACCCCTGCTAATGTGTCATCGGATCATCCTTCCTTTGGAAACTTGTATCTTCTGAAAGTCTACTGGTTTAAGGTAGCAAATATCTCTGTTCATTCTTTTATTTCTTTTTCCGCGAGCCTGAATGTCCCTCAGCGCTGGTTCGAACTGTATTAAAAGGAAAAAAACTGTAAAAGGGCAACTTGGTTGAGGCCGCGAGCTCGTTGCGGGAGCTTTTCTGGTCCGAGGCGGTCTGAAACATAGAAAATTTGATTTCGGCAGATTTTACACCTAGAGTGCACGGGGCGCTATATGCAGAAAAACATAACAAAAATGACCTTTTCCCTTTTATTGAACAAAAATGAAATTTTGGCGGGAAATTATTATTTGAAGGACGGATGACGTCAATGGAGGTACGATATAGATGATGTGGCGGTGACATCAGTAGGAAGACA
This sequence comes from Pinus tabuliformis, assembly GCA_031772625.1. Lineage (NCBI taxonomy): Eukaryota > Viridiplantae > Streptophyta > Pinopsida > Pinales > Pinaceae > Pinus > Pinus tabuliformis. Next base: position 1,019,137,877 of record CM062818.1, on the reverse strand, counting down.
GATGATGTGAGAAAAAGGTGATGTCAGAGGATGATGTCAGCAGAAGGATGGTGGTAAGCGGTTTGGACTGCACCGCTTTTGGGGTTGGGCGGTTTTGAGCGAGGAGGGAGCGAGCACCCAGGGAGCGCACCGCATGTCCTTGGTACGGTGACAAAACCACCGGCCTCCCGCGAGTTAACGCTCGGCGATGGGAGGGGTCACGAAATCGTTTTGGACCGTTGGATGGATGAGGATTGATCAGACGGCAGACAAGACATGAAGATGGTGGAGGTTTAAAGTGCTGGCTCGACCATAATTAAACATGTTTTTTAATGCATCGGGGCTGTTCTTATTGGTTGCTGGGGTGGTTTGGTTATTAATCAACCAAAGGTTAATTAACCCTTTGAGCGTGCGGGGAGGTTCTTAATAAGTTCCAGATAAACTTATTAACCCTCGTTTTATACAGTGACTATGGTTATAGTTTAACCGGGGTAGGGATATTTAATAATGCGGGGTTTTTTTGTTATATATTTACATAGTACGGGATGGGAACATAGCAAAAGATTTATATAATAAAATTTAGTGTTAATATGACTTTGAATTGAGCACTAAGTTAAACTTAGGATAGAGTTGAAAATGGTTTTAATAGAGAAATTTTGGCATTTTCCTAAGTAAAACAGGGTTGTACTTAGGCGATGTTTATGCAATGAAATGAGTGATTTATGAGTGATATTAAGCAAATCTTAATACCTTTGGGGAAGTTAGTGAATGACTTAGGGGGAAAATATGAAGGGAAGTTAGTTATGAAATCTGCCTTGCTTGAGCTGCATCAAAAATACCTGCCATGGTACTTGTGGTGGGAGTGAAAGTTAACACACATTTTTAGAAACATAATCCATCACAGGTATTATTCTGCAACACCAATCTACCTACCCTACCTACTTTGCCTAGCATTTTTTCTTCTCTTTCTGTGGGTGCACTTGGACTAGCAAACCCTCATCAACTTTTCTTTTCTTTTCATGGTAAGCCTACCTAATTCTGCACTTATTACTTCCAAAGGCTCAGTTTAAACAATTGAGCTCTTTTGCTTCTCTACCTATCTACTTATCTGCCAAGATTAAATAGTTTGGCCAGATTTTATTCTCTATCTCTAAAACATGAAATTCAAAACATGAACTAGCCAAGATTAAACTGTTTGGCCATTCATCGATTGTGGCATAAAGTTCAACAAGCTGCACACAATGTTTTATTTAGATAAAATGAAAAAGTAATGGCATTTTGGACTTGCACACTTTCCTGGTCTTTCTTTATTTGGGGTTCATTTCTTTCACTTTTTTGACCATTTTATTCTTTTTACCCTTTGATTTTTCTTTTAGGGTATACCCTCTTTACTTTCTTTCTTTCTTTCTTTCTTCTTCTTCTTCTTCTTTTCTTTTTCTTTTTCTTTTTCTTTTTCTTTTTTTTTTTTTCCAATATGGAAAATCTTTGCAACAAGGAAATGATGAACATATTACAGAGATCAATCAGTCAATCATGAAATATGACACCTATTGGTATAGGAGTACAACAGTGGCTCCACTTGGGGATGGCTTTCCCTGGTGGAAAGTCAAGAACAGCAGGTCAGATGGCCTTCTGCATAACTTGGACTATGTTCTGAAGTCTTCTTTTGCTGGTTGCTTTATTTGATATATGACAGCACACTTGTGAATCTTAGGGCCTTCTCTTCGGGCTTCAACTGCAGCAAGTTACTATCCAATCCAAACTGTGACATTATTAAGGATATAGTATATACATGTTAGAGTCATAATACATCAAAAAACTAAATCAAAGTAATGTTTCAGCATTCGACCATTCACTGGTCCTTCTTCTGTTTCTGTACCATCTAGGCTCTTCAGAAAGTAAGTAGTGTTCCCTTGCAATGCCTGGATGATAAATGGGCCTTTCAATAGGAATTCAAACTTCCCATGTTTTCCTTTATCTTCTTTCCTGGAATCCCATCTTAGAACTTTGTCTCCAAGGTAGAAGTCTTCTGCTTTGGTCCTTTTATCAAATATTTTCTTAATTTTCTCTTGTAACACTTGGGATCTTTGATGCACTTCTTCTCTGGTCTGCTGCAAATGGATGGTCTGATTTATTCTCCTTTGAATGTCATTGGGTTCCACCTGAGGTTCTTGCAGCAATTTCATTACATGAACTCCTAAAGATGAAGGAAACACAGCCTCCATGCCATAAACTAGTTGATAAGGGCTAGTTCCAATAGATCTCTTTGTAGTTAGTCTGTCTGCCCATAGTGCATTTGTAACTTTCTTGTGCTAGTTTTTCTTGTTCTCTTCCAACAGTTTCTTAATAATATTGATCAGGCTTTTATTAGAGGATTTAGCTAGACCATTACCTTGAGGGTAATAGGCTGTGGAATGGCCTAAAGTGATATGGTATTTGCTGCAGAAATTTATCATTTTCTTGGATTTGAAGGCAGCAGCATTATCGGTTATGATCTTTTCAGGACAGCCAAACCTAGACAAGATATTGGTTTCTAGGAATCCTATAATCACTGTATCATTGGCTTGTCTAGAAGGAATGGTTTCTATCCATTTGGTGAAATAGTCTGTGGCAGTAAGAATCCATTTATGTTGGCCAGAAGAGGGAGGGTGTATTTCTCCAATGAAGTCCAAACCCCATTGCTGAAAGGGTTTTTCAGTGGCAATTGGTCTCAAGGGGAAGGGTAACAGTTTCCTTTTGCATTCAAAAATTTGGCATTTATGGCAAGCAGTGACAAATTTTTTTACATCAGTGAACAAGGTTGGCCAGTAAAATCCAGCCCTTGGGATTTTGTCTACAGTTGATTTCCAGTAGAGGTGTCCACCGCAGTCCCCTGCATGAAATTCTTTGAGAACTTTGATAGCTTCTTCTTTTATTGAACAATTCATTAGAATACATTCATGATTTTTCCAAAAAAGAGCACCATCTAACATAAATATTAAAAAAAAAAAAAAAAAAAAAAAATTGAAGCTTTCATCTTTAAAAACCTTTTCTTTGTTTTGGATAACCCTGAAGGAGCCTGTAGGTTTAATAATACATGAATTATACCAGCATACCAAGGTGATTCTAAGAAGGACTGGCTGATTTGTGGAGTCGCCATCTCATGTTCGTTAATAAGTTCATTAATATCCAGGGCTTGAAAGTTTGTTTCGGTCATGAGTTTTGCTAATGCATGTCCTTTTATAAGCTTTGTAGGTTTTATTTCAATGTCATACTCCAATATTTTAGCAATCCATTTACCTCGTTTGCCTTCAATTCCATCCTGAGTCAGGATATCTTTGACAGCAGCATTTGGTACATAAGCTATTACATGTGAGTACAGTATATAGACTCTGAAGTCTTGAATGGCTTTCACAAGTGCAGATGCTTGTTTTTCCATGATTTTGTAATTCAAAGGTGCATCTCTAAGTGCTTTACTAAAAAAGGCTATGGGTTTTTCGCATCCTTGATCATGTTTTTGAAGTAAAACGGCTGCTATAGTGTGTTCTGATGCAAACGAGAAAATTATGAAGTCTCTATCGAACTTTGGACTCGTGAGGACTGGTGTTCTAGTCAAAGCCATTTTAATTTCTTCAAATGCTTGTTTGGCTTCTACTGTCCATTTAACCTTTGAATAATTTTTTAACATATTGTTCAGCAATCTAATTAATTCAGCCAAATTAGGGATGAATCTTCTCATAAAGTTAATCTTCCCTAAGAAAGCTTGAAGTTCTTTGAAATTTCTGGGGTGGGGTATTTGCATAATAGCTTCTATTCTAGCATGATCAATTCTGATGCCATCTTTGGAGATGATATGGCCTAACAGTTTACCTTCCTCTAGACCAAACAAAGACTTTCTAGGATTCAGTGAAATACCATACTTCTGCATTTTAGGAACACTTGTCTCAAATGATCTAAATGTTGCTGGTCTAATTTTGAAAACACAGTGAGGTCATCTAGATATACAACCAAAAAATCGTGAATCTCTTTTGCAAAATCTATGTCCATTGCTCGTTGAAAGGTTGCCCCTGCATTCTTAAGTCTGAATGGCATTTTAACATATTTGAATGTACCCCATGGTGTTGTAAATGCAGTCTTTTCTTAGTCATGAGGATGAACCAGAATCTGATTAAAACCTGAAAACCCATCCAAAAGTGAGATTTTAGAAGCACCTACTACTCTTTGTAAAATATGATCCATTTTAGGTAAAGGGTAGTTGTCCTTCAAAGAAACCTTGTTTAAATTTCTTAAGTCCACACATTATCTGATTTCTCCTGTTTTCTTCCTTGTAGGCACTAAATTAGATACCCACTCTGAAAATTTGATTGGAGCAATTATCCTTGCATCATGCATTCGCATGATTTCTTTTTCAATTAAAGGCAGCAGTACAGGGTTGATTCTTTTGAGCTTTTGTTTGAATGGTTTTTTATTTTCCTTGAGGGGTATTGTATGTTGAATTACAGAGGTGTCATAAGACTTCAGGTCTGCATAGCTCCAGGCAAAAACATCCTGAAATTCTTTGATCAGTTCAACATACTTCAGTTTTTTATCACGGGGCAAAGATTTGGACAATTTTACCATTTTTGGATTCTATTCAGATCCTATGTTGTAGTCTTCAATGTCTGCTTTTGGAGGTTCCATCTGAAGTTTCTTTGGAATATCGTTGAAATCAAAGAGATCTTCCAAATGAGTCAATCCTTTGGGCAAGTGATTGTCTTTCAAATTGATAATTTCAGATTCTCCTTCAATAATCTCATCAACGTTTGTTTCTTTAAGATATTGTATTTCATCTTTGGTAAATTTTGTTGGATGAAGCATTTGAGTTACATTTTCTGCTGAATTGTTTGTTTCTATCTGATTTGTTGGATCAAATTCACTCACCGTATCTCCATCTACGCTAGTGTTAGAAAACTCTTCTTCTAAGGTTAAAAAATTGTTGATCTGAGTATCATTGTCAAACACTTGCCAGCTCTTCACATTATCAGGTATGGCTGGCCTGTGTCTAGTTTCTGCTGTGAATTGATGATTTGGTTCAAAGGGAAATTTACAGGTGCTGGCAAACATTGCTAGGCTATGAGCTTGAAAGTTATGTTTTCTTGGAATTTTAGCAAGTTGAGTTTCTAGAAATGTGTTGAGAATCTCTATAGTTGTTCCTATGTACTCTCTCAATCTGAGATCATTTGTCAAGAACTTCCCTTTTATCTGTTGAATGATTAAATCAGAATCTCCTAGGACTGACACTCTAGTTGCTCCCAATTTCTTGACCAGTTTAAGACCTAGCAATAGAGCTTCATATTCAGCCATATTATTAGTGCATCTAAAGTTTAACCTGTAGGCATGGCCTTCAGCATGATTGTTTTCAAGATTGTGCACCCAGACTCCTGCTCCTGCTCCTAATTTGTTCACAGAACCATCAAATTCTAAGTACCACAGGATTTCATGTTCATGATTTGTATCTAGAGTTTCAGGGATCTGTTTAGCAGGGAGATCTGGTTTTTCAGTTTCTTCTGGTTTATCCGATGTTTCATGATTTTCAGAAATTTCTTGGATTTGGACACTAGACCTTTCATTTGCTATTTTTTCTGTTTCAGCTGTTAGGACTTTCATTTCATGTGAGGGATCAATTTCAGCATTGTACAGGATAAAAGAATCCATATCTGAATGTACTAAGTAGATAGGGAAATTTTGAGGTTTCTCTTGACTACTTACTACATACTTCATTAAGGTTTCTCTGTATAGTCTCTTTGGTTGACCAAACACTGAAATAGTAGCATAAGACATGTCTAACTGTAGAGATCCTTGAAGCTTTGCACCCCAAGATCTAGACAATAACATACCATACTTTGGTGGAATATCAGCTACTACTATGTCCATTAAGATGGTTTTGGCAGGATATTGGACTAGTGACACACATAAGTCTTTGATTAAACCCAAACATTTGACCTGACTTGAATCAAAAGAGAAAAGGTCTTTATATGGCCTGGTGATGTCAAGGTCAAGTTTCTCCATTACAGATTTAGGCATTAAGTTATGGGAAGCACCAAAATCAAACATGGCATTATGGAGTATTTTATCATGTATGTTTAAACCCACATAGAAAGGAGGAACTTCTCCCTCTACTGTTTTTCCATTTACTCCAGGGCCAAATATCAATTCAGGTTGGTTATCAAAAACGTTCACTGAATCTTCATTAACAGAAATTTTGAGTGATCTGCTGATTTGACTTCTGTAGACATCATGTTTAGCTAATTCTGCTAATGGAACAACTATCTTTAGTTTGCCTACTTCTATCTCAAGATTGAAAGGTTTTTCGGTTTGAGTTATTGTATTTTGGACAGCTGAATTTTCTACGTTTTTCTCCTCTTCGGGGGTGGGATTATGGGTTGAAATTTTTTCCAAATTAATTTCTAGAGGCTCTCCTACTTTTTCTTTAGCAGGAGTAGAAGTGGAAGGCTGTCTGTCAGGTGGCTGATTGTCTGATATATCTTCAACGATTGGGTCATTAGGGTTAGGATCTGTTTTAGAAAGAATATGTACAGGGAGGTTACTGATCTTACCTTTGTTAGGCTGCGTGGTATCTTTCTATTTGTTATTTTCAGGGACATATATTCTTCTGCTCCTCAGATTGTATTGTTTGTGGACTTCATAAATGGTTGTATCATGTCCCTCCCTAAAGTCAAATGATTCACCTGACTGAGTTTGGAATTGTTTCACAATGCGAGCTTCTTGATCCTCTTAGGTCAAGAAAACTTGTTGTTCATTGTTGAGTCCCATTAGATTAATTTGAGTCTCTTCTGTTGGTTCATCAGAGGTTGAGGCTTCAGCATAATTTTCTTGAAATAGGGGCCTAATATTTTGGTCAGGCCCTGTCTTTCCAGTGTTAGGATTTTGGTTCTTCCTGAAATTTGGATTTCTCCCAGTGTTGTTTGGTTGACCATCCCAAGGGGATTTCCTCTCAATTGTTTCTACTCTATCCCCAAGTCTATCCATTCCTTTGATGATAGCATCTAATTTTTGTTCAAAGGCATAAGGTTCTTCTTTGAAAGGTGTCCTCCTTTCAGCTCTGGCTCTAGATCATTTAGATATCAGGTTGGCCTCAACACTGACAGCTATACTTTGCATCTCTTATAAGTTTCGAGGAGCTATTTCTCTAAGTTGGTATGCCATATCAAAATTGTTGGAAATAATACTGAGAGGGGGGGGTGAATCAGTATTATCTAATTCTTTTAATAAATCTTCCTTATTTGTTCTTTGAATTATTTTTGCATGTCAGTACCATAAAATAATGAGCATGAACAAAGAAAACAAATAGTCACACCAAAGAATACAAGATGTAAGGTGGAAACCCAATGTGGGTGAAAACCACCTGCTGCAATATGTCTCTATCTTCTTTCAAATTAGAAACTCCTTTTACAATGGTTTTGTACTGGTGCAGTCCTTTACCAGTACGCAGGCTGCAACCTGCAGAGAGCTACAACTCTCTCTCTCGTTTTCCAGTCTCTCCTGGAAGGGAGCTACAACCCCCTACTTCTTTTCTTACAAGGACCACTTTTCATAAATTTTCAAACTGGATCCATAAGCATCAAATGATCATCAAGTATAAGAGAATCACCCAGTCAACTGTAGTAACCAGATCAACAATAATAGAACCAAACCCAGAACACAGCAATGATAAACAGAGATTTCAAGAGAAGTACGCAGCTTCACCCATGTACTGCCTGCTTACAATACGCACCCTGCTCAACTGCTCGCCTGCTTACGTACGCACTGTAGTCAACTGCTCACCTGCTTACGTACGCACTGCACTCAACTGCTCACCTGCTTACCTATGCTCTGTTTCCATTGAACTGCCTGCGGACCTCCGCACCTGCAACCCTTATGTGCCTGCGTACCGGCGCACCTGAAACGCTTCGTTCCAGCGTATATACGCACTTTTCTTTCACTGTACCTGCGTACCTTCAGGCATAGATGATTTCAAGACTTCAAGAATAACCCAGACAGTCAGATCTATAGATCTGATCATGCGCCGAAGAGATCTCAATCCATCAGTAGATTCACCTTATTTAGATCTAGACATTACTCCCAAGAGATCATAATATTTCAGATCTAGCTCTCATAAGATGTTCAACCCAAGCACATGCTCAAGCCAAATGATCTCCTTTGCTTTATATAGGAAAGCTCTTCCTTAAATCATGGATCAATACCACGAGCCGACACCATAATAACACAAATACCGTCGGCTAGCTAAACATAAGAAACCCCACGTGTGCTTTTCTTTGCCTTAAAATGTGTGCACTGGGGTACGCACCTCTTGGACGGCTTATCTATGTATCAGGCCGCGGTCCCTTCACGGTGTACCTGCGGGTACGCACCTTCTGAACTGATCTCCTGCGTACTTCTTAATTTTTCAAGCCTTGCCACGGGAGTTGCCATCAAGTACAATATCTGTAACATATAGCCATACCAAAACCATAATGCCAACAATCTCCCCCTTTGGACTTGATGGCAACCTCACAAACTTCAGCTTCATTCTCCCCCTTTGACATCAAGGGCAAAGGGTTATGCTCCCCCTAAGAACATGCTCCCCCTGAATATGAACCAGATTTGCAGCGACGAACCATAATCCACCATGAAAGAGATAGAGACATATTGCAGCTACTTCCAAGATCTCCTTCTGCACATCCTCCATAATGCCAACAATGCATTATATGCTCCCCCTAAACCTGTACCATCAATCAGAAGAGGTTCAGCAATAAGATGATGCATCAACAACCCCCAGCTTTTGCCTGAGGTATTCAAAAGTGTCCCTGGGCAATGGTTTGGTGAGTATATCAGCAACTTGTTCCTTAGAAGGAACATACTCCAACTTGACCTTCTGTTCAAGCACTTGTTCCCGGAGAAAATGATACTTGATTGGTATGTGCTTGGTTTTTGAATGCATAACAGGATTCTTTGAGATGTTGATTGCACTTGTGTTATCACATAAGCTGGGGATTGGTGGTGTACAAGTGATTTGAAAATCCTGCAAAGTTTGCATCATCCAAAGGAGTTGGGTGCAACAAGATGCAGCAGCAACATATTCCGCTTCAGTTGTAGACAAGGCAATTGAACTCTGTTTCTTGCTGAACCAAGATACTAGTCTAGAACCCATAAAGAACGCACCACCACTTGTGCTTTTCCTATCATCCACGCTTCCGGCCCAATCTGCATCTGTATCTCTAGGATACCATAAGCCATAAGTTTGAGTCCCTTGAAGATATTTGAAAATTCTCTTCACTGCCTGAAGATGAGTCTCCTTCGGATTTGCCTGAAATCTTCCAACTATTCCAACTGCATGCATGATGTCCGGTCGGGTACCTGTCAAATAAAGTAAACTTCCAATCATAGATCTGTAGGTTGGTTGATGTACTGCTGCAGATTCATCATTTGCACTGAGGCTACATCCTGTGACCATGGGTGTACATACTGGTTTTGCATCTTCCATACCATATTTCTTCAAAATCTGTTTGAGATACTTGGTTTGAGATAAAAAGATTCCTCCTTCTTTTTGTTGGATTTGCAAACCAAGGAAATATGTCAGTTCTCCTAGCAAGGACATTTCAAATTCTTTCTGCATGACCAAGGCAAAGCTTTGACTCATAGCTTCTTCATTGCTCCCAAAAATAATGTCATCTACATACACAACAAGTATTAGCAATTTGTCATTTTCAACTTTTATATAAAGATTGCTATCTGCTGATCCTTTTGAAAAACCTTGTTGATGAAGATATTTGTCCAAACGGTAGTACCAAGCCCTTGGAGCTTGTTTGAGACCATAGAGAGCCTTTTTCAATCTGCATACAAGATTTGGATCATTTCCAAGAATGAACCCATCTGGTTGTTCAATGTATACTTCTTCTTCCAAGTCTCCATTCAGAAAGGCTGATTTCACGTCCATTTGAAATACTTTGAAGTTTTGAAAACTTGAGAGAGCAAGGAACATTCGGATGGCCTCAAGTCTTGCAACAGGAGCAAAGGTTTCTTCAAAGTCTATTCCTTCTTGCTGCGCATACCCTTTACAAACAAGTCTGGCTTTGTTTCTAATTACTTCTCCATTTTCATTCAATTTATTTTTGAAGACCCATTTTGTTCCGATAACATTCTTATCCTTTGGTCTAGGAACCAGCTCCCAAGTGTTGTTCTTTTCGATCTGCTCAAGTTATTCATCCATTGCTTTCACCCAACATTCATCTTTGCATGCCTCTTTCACATTTTGTGGTTCAGTAGAGGAGAGTAATGCCAAATAGCTTGAAGCTTCTGCAACTGTTCTTCTTGTTTGTACACCTGCTTCTTTCTGCCCCATAATCTGAGATTCTGGATGATTCTTCTGAACATATCTGGATGGAGTCTTTTCTTCTATTCTTGTTTGCTCCTCTAGTTCTTCTTGAGGTTCTTCTTGAGGTTCTTCTTCTTCATCATTCTGTCGTTGGGGGTAGCCTTCATTTTCTTTGATGTCTTCATGATGTACTTGCCTAGGAATGTATCCCTTCTCATCAACCACTACATCAATGCTGTCAACAATTCTGCCAAGTCTTTTATTGTAGCATTTGTATGCTTTACTATGTGGAGAGTAACCAAGAAGAATGCCTTCATCTGCTCTAGGTTCAAGTTTGCCAAGCTGCTCATCAGTATTCTTGATATAGCATTTGCTCCCAAAGATTTTGAAGTGCTTTACCGAAGGAGTCCTACCGCTCTAGAGCTCATGAAGAGTTTGAGTGCTGTTCACCCGGACATTTGTTTTGTTGAGAATAACAACCGTAGCATGTGCAGCTTCACCCCAAAAAGTTGCGGGAGTTCCTGACTCATCAAGCATAGCACGAGCCATTTGTTGGACTGTTCTGTTCATTATTTCCACAACTCCATTTTGCTGAGGAGTTCTTGCTGTAGAGAATTATCTTCTTATCCCATGTTCTTCACAGAAATCGAAAAATTCATTTGAAGTAAATTCCCCACCTCTGTCGGATCTGAGGCACTTAATTTTGTGACCTGATTCATTTTCAACCAAGGCTTTGAAGGATTTGAATTTTTCGAATGCTTCATCTTTGTGCTTCATAAGTCCTAACCAAACAAACCTGGAGAAATCGTCAATGAATAATATCAAGTATTCTTCTCCTCGAGGTGTTCTTTTCCTGAAAGGACCGCATGTATCTGTATGTACTAGCTCAAGAGGCATGCTAGCTGAACCTTCTTTCTCTGGAAAGTTAGTTCTGGTTTGTTTTCCAAACTGACATGATTTGCATATGGTGTTGTCAGGAATTTTGATATCTGGAAGATCACGAACTGCCTGATATTTGCATGCTTTCCTTATTTGTGAAAAGCTTAGATGTCCCAACCTCCGATGCCATAACCAGTGCTCATCATCCTTGCTCAGATAGCATTGTTGTTGTCCTTCTTCAAATATGTACAGATTATTTGGAGTTCTTTTGCCTTTGATCACTGTTTTACCTGTATCAAGATCACGAACAAGACATCCATTTGATCTGAATATAACCTCGGTTCTTTGATCACACATCTGGCTGACACTTAGAAGATTATGCTTCAATCCATCAACATACAAAACATTTCCAGCCTTGACCTTTTCTTTTAACTGAGCAATGCTTTTTCCTTTTATAGTTGCAGGAGTATCATTTCCAAAAGAGGCTTTCTTTCCCTTTTCTAGAGCAGAATAAGACTCAAGTTTTTCTTTATCACCTGTCATATGCTTCGAACATCCACTGTCAATGTACCATAGATTTTCCTGTCCCTCTGCATAAAATGCTATCACACATCTTTCTGTTTGAGGTTCCTTTATTCTCCATGTTTTGGTGCTTGAGGCTTGTTCCTTTTTCTGCTGAAACCTGCTCCTGCATTCAGAGTCTTCATGACCAAAGTTATTGCAAATAGAACATTCAACTTCATTTTCAAGAACCGAAAAGTTGTTATAGGTCCTTTTTGTAATCCCCGTCATACTTCTTTGTTTTTGAGCTTCCCTAGTCATGATCGTTTTATATGCAACACATTGAGCTGCTTTGTGACCAAAGTTATGGCAAGAAAAGCATTGTCCATTGAAGAAACTTCTGCGGTTATCGAATCTACCAGCCAATTGATTGTAATTTCTATTGTCATCTATTCTTGAACCAAATTGAGAAGATTTTACCTGTGGCTGGTTGTAGCTTTTGTTCACCCTTAAGATGGATTTCCCCTGATAGTTTCTGTTTGTAATTCGTCCCTGCTTTACCTGATGATCTTCATTGTGCTTTTGCTCATTTCTTCTTGCTGCATCAAGATAACTTTTTGAGGTGGATACTTGAGAAGTTTCTCCATTATAGCCCAGACCTGTCTTGTTTAGTGGAGACCGCTGCACATTGATAATCTCATCCAAAGTTTCAGATCCTTTGACAAACTTAAGATTAATAGCTTTTGTTTTCTCAATCTCTTTTCTAAGACCAACAATTTCACCTTCTAATTTTTCAAGATGTTTTTTTTTCATCAATTTGAAATTGTAGAGTATCAATGATCATATTCTTTTCTTCTATACATCTCTTGAGTCTAGTAATTTCATTATAAAGGTTATCCACATCTATAGCATCCATATAATCATCATCTTCAAATGCCATTAACAACTTATATTCATTACCTCGTTCATCTTCATCACTGTTTGATAGACCATCACTATCTTCATGAGTGTAGTAGCTTTTCTTATTTGCATTCTGTTTCTTGTTCCATCTAGCAGGTTCCTTTCCTTTATCCTTATAAGGACATTTTGCAGCATAATGACCTACTCTTCCACAAGCAAAGCATTTAAAAGGTAACTTACCTCTGAACCTTCCAGAACCCCTTTGAAGATTTCTGACAAAATTTGATTCTTCTTCCTCTTTTTCTGGGACGTGGCTTGCTTCATAATAATCTCCTTTGCCTGATGCCTTGAAAGCAGCTTCTCTTTTGTCTGATGGACCTCCCTTTCTCATTTCATAAGCAGTTAGAATTCCATGTAGCTGAGACATTGTAAGGATTCGTAGATTTTCCTTTTCTTCTATTGCAGATACTTTAGATTCAAACTTGGGGGACAATGATCTTAGAACCTTTTCAACCACAATAGCCTCTTTTATTTCTTCACCCAAATTTTTCATACAATTAACAACCTCATCTACCCGAAGAAAATAGTTAGCCACACTTTCATCATTATACATCTTGAGAGTCTCATACTGAATTCTGAGAGTTTGAAGTTTAGCACGCTTTACCTGTTCATCTCCTTCATAGCTCGTGATAATTTTGTCCCATATCTCTTTTGAGGATTTATAGTGCATTACCTTCATGAATTATGATTGGGATATACATCCTAATAGAGTACTGACTGCTTTCGCATTTGTTTCATACTTCTTTTTCTCGGCTGCATCTGTAGGAGTGGCTGAAGGAAAAGCGTAGCCTGTCTCTACGATGTCCCAAACTTCTGTACCAAGAGATTGAAGATAGGCAGTAACTCTTACCTTCCAATAATTGAAGTTTGTCCCATCAAAAACCAGTGGCCTGATTGATGCTTCTCTCTCGTAGTTGCTCATGATGAACGATCTACCTTCAAGCGATCAAGCTTTTCTGAAGGACCTACTCTGATACCAATTGTTGGAAATAATACTGAGAGGGGGGGTGAATCAGTATTATCTAATTCTTTTAATAAATCTTCCTTATTTGTTCTTTGAATTATTTTTGCATGTCAGTACCATAAAATAATGAGCATGAACAAAGAAAACAGATAGTCATACCAAAGAACACAAGATGTAAGGTGGAAACCCAATGTGGGTGAAAACCACCTGCTGCAATATGTCTCTATCTTATTTCAAATTAGAAACTCCTTTTACAATGGTTTTGTACTGGTGCAGTCCTTTACCAGTACGCAGGCTGCAACCTGCAGGGAGCTAAAACTCTCTCTCTCGTTTTCTAGTCTCTCCTGGAAGGGAGCTACAACCCCCTACTTCTTTTCTTACAAGGACCACTTTTCATAAATTTTCAAACTGGATCCATAAGCATCAAATGATCATCAAGTATAAGAGAATCACCCAGTCAACTGTAGTAACCAGATCAACAATAATAGAACCAAACCCAGAACACAGCAATGATAAACAGAGATTTCAAGAGAAGTAAGCAGCTTCACCCATGTACTGCCTGCTTACAGTACGCACCCTGCTCGCCTGCTTACGTACGCACTGTAGTCAACTGCTCACCTGCTTACGTACGCACTGTACTCAACTGCTCACCTGCTTACCTACGCTCTGTGTCCATTGAACTGCCTGCGGACCTCCGCACCTGCAACCCTTCTGTGCCTGCGTACCGGCGCACCTGAAACGCTTCGTTCCAGCGTATATACGCACTTTTCTTTCACTGTACCTGCGTACCTTCGGGCATAGATGATTTCAAGACTTCAAGAATAACCCAGACAGTCAGATCTACAGATCTGATCATGCGCCGAAGAGATCTCAATCCATCAGTAGATTCGCCTTATTTAGATCTAGACATTACTCCCAAGAGATCATAATATTTCAGATCTAGCTCTCATAAGATGTTCAACCCAAGCACATGCTCAAGCCAAATGATCTCCTTTGCTTTATATAGGAAAGTTCTTCCTTAAACCATGGATCAATACCACGAGCCGACACCATAATAACACAAATACCGCCGGCTAGCTAAACATAAGAAACCCCACGTGTGCTTTTCTTTGCCTTGAAATGTGTGCACTGGGGTACGCACCTCCTGGACGGCTTATCTGCGTATCAGGCCCCGGTCCCTTCACGGTGTACCTGCGGGTACGCACCTTCTGAACTGATCTCCTGCGTACTTCTTAATTTTTCAAGCCTTGCCACGAGAGTTGCCATCAAGTACAATATCTGTAACATATAGCCATACCAGAACCATAATGCCAACAAAAATCAAATGCATCAGGGAATTTAATCAAGGCCAAATCTGGAGGAGGTCTGAGATTTTGAGGAATAGCATTGTAGATATTATTGAATCTGGTACAGTAATCTTGGACAGTTTCTTGTGTACCTCTTCTTCAGTTTTCATACTCTGATAAAATGTGCAGAGGATCTTTATTCTTTTCCCATCTGTTCAAGAAGGTCTGATAAATAGCTTGTGGGTCATTGATACTGTTTGCAGGGAGGGCTCTAAACCAGGTTCTAACATCTCCAGTTAAACTTTGAACAAATACTTTCATTCTAACATCATCATCATCAATCTCATAACTTTCAAAATAGTCGGTCATTTTTTTGGTATGTTGTTGATTTGTGTAAGTACCAGTACCGTCAAAACAAGGGATTTTACTTTAATAGTCTTGGGGCATAGCCCCTAGATTGGCAGGTAAGTTTAGGGGAGTATATCGGTTTTCCATGATTGTAGAAATAGATATGACAACTGGAGGAGTAGGGATAACAATGGGAATGAGAGTTGTAGATGGAGAAGTGGGAAGGGTGGCTTGAGGTGTTGATGGTGAACTTGGAGAAGCTGTAGTAAGTACAGAAAGATTTGGTATGCTTTTAGAGGTAAGCTCAGATTGAATGGAGTTCTGCAAATGTTTGTCAGGGTGTGAACTAGCAGAATTTTCTTGGGTCTCTTGACTTCTAAGAAATCTAGGAATCATATTAGGATTTTCAAACACAGGTGGGGGATTAGGATCAGGATTTGATCTGGTGTAATGAATCTTTTTTAAAGCTAGTTTCTAGGTATGATTTTGGTTTTTTCTTGAAGTAGGGTTAACAATACAACTTTTAACAGTCTCTTCTAGGAGGTTTTAGATGTGGGAATTTTAAACTTTCCTAAAGATTTTTTGAAAAGAGGGACTGATCAAGTATTTGAAACCAATTGTTGAATACATAAACTAGACCGGAGATAGACTGAAGCAGCATTTATTTACTTCTGCAATTGCAAAGCAAAAGCATTTCAAAGGCTACCTGGCTAACTTCAGGCTCCATCTGTAGCTTATGAATTAAACAAGAGTAACAAACAATTATTCAGGTCCTCAGTGGAGTCGCCAATGATGTTATCACTCGGGTTTTCCCCAAAGTTGTAAGAAAGGGAATACTGCCGAGGTAACCACAGACCAATCTTTTAGATACAGATTCTAGCCAATCTGTATCCAGAGAGGACTCTCTCTTTTTTATTTAGCTTTGTTTTTTAAAGGTCTTAGGCTAGTTATGAAGTTCAAGGGTTTTGTTTGAGTTTGGGTGGTGAGATTCAATAGAACAGAGAGGTAAGACAGAATAGTTCAGTCCATTGGGCATGATGGAATCAAAGAAGATGACTTTCTGGATTTGGTTTCTTAACAGAGGATGGCTTCACGAAGCAAGGTAGTCAAACAGGGAACAAATGAAAGACTTGAAGCAGATGGAATGGGCTCAAATGGGTGAAGGGAAGTTAAGAATCCTTCAACATATTGAAAGAGGGAAAATGGGTGGTTACTTATAAGGAGCAGTCAAGAATTCCTTAGCAAGTAAACAGCATGAAAGAATCAGGAAACAAGAGCAATTAAGAGTTCATTGTTTATTCTAATTCTGAAGAAAACACAGAGAATAATAAAGACTGAATACAGAGTGCAATCAAGCAAATTCTGAAATTAACCTTTTTCTTTATCATTCAGATTATGAAACACAGATGATATAATAACCAAGAAAACTGTAAACACAAGATATAGGGGACTTATTGATCCGGAGGTTGATTCAAGAATTCTGTGACAAGTCCTCTGCTTCAATTCTTCATCCAGTATGGCCAGACAACAGATGTTTCCAATAGCTCTTTATTCCAAAGATTCAGTATTACGGCAAAGTCTAGGAAATCCACACACCACGAACTCCCCCAATACTCTGATGGAGGGGATTTTTATACAACAAAATATGTACAACCTATATCTCATAACAGCTGTGAGATCATATCTAGGTTTAACTAATAAGAGTTTACACGTAAAATAGAAACAGCTAACTGATGTTGTGTTGGAGGCATGCTTTTAGGGTTCGGCTTGCAGCTGTCTTCTGTAGTAGCTCTGCGCCCACTGCCTGTCTTAACTGCTACATTTAATTCTGACCTGCTGCTTTTAATTCTGCTCTGACACTCTTTATTGTTGATCTGATACACTTTAATCCTTGAACTGATACTCTTTGATTTTTTTTCATGCTCTTTAATGCTAAACTCACCCTTGCTAACGTGTCCTCAGATCATTCTTCCTCTGGCAACTTGTATCTTCTGAAAGTCTACTGGTTTAAGGTAGCAAATATCTCTGTTCATTCTTTTATTTCTTTTTCCACGAGCCTGAATGTCCCTCGGCGCTGGTTCGAACTGTATTAAAAGGAAGAAAACTGTAAAAGGGCAACTTGGTTGAGGTCGCCAGCTCGTTGCTGGAGCTTTTCTGGTCGGAGGCGGTCTGAAACATAGAAAATTTGATTTCGTCCGATTTTACACCTGGAGCGCGCGGGACGCTATATGCAGAAAAACATAACAAAAATGACCTTTTCCCTTTTATTGAACAAAGATGAAATTTTGGCGGGAAATTATTATTTGAAGGACGGATGACGTCAGCGGGGGTACGATATAGATGACGTGGCGGTGACATCAGTAGGAGGACAGATAACATGAGCAAAAGGTGATGTCAGAGGATGACGTCAGCAGAAGGATGGTGGTAAGCAGTTTGGACCGCACCGCTTTTGGGGCTGGGCAGTTTTGGGCGAGGAGGGAGCGCACCCTGGGAGCGCGCCGCGTGTCCTTGGTACGGCGGCAAAACCACCGGCCTCCCGCAAGTTAACGCTCGGCGATGGAAGGGGTCGCGAAATCGTTTTGGACCGTTAGATGGATGAGGATTGATCAGACGGCGGACGGGACATGAAGATGGCGAAGGTTTAAAGTGCGAGCCCGACCATAATTAAACATGTTTTTTAATGCATCGGGGTTGTTCTTATTGATTGGCAAGATGGTTTGGTTATTAATCAACCAGAGGTTAATTAACCCTTTGAGCGTGCGGGGAGGTTCTTAATAAGTTCCAGATAAACTTGTTAACCCTCATTTTATACAGTGACTATGGTTATAGTTTAACTGGGGCGGGGATATTTAATAATGTGGGGTTTTTTTGTTATATATTTACATAGTACGGGATGGGAACATAGCAAAGGATTTATATAATAAAATTTAGTGTTAATATGACTTTGAATTGAGCGCTAAGTTAAACTTAGGCTAGAGTTGAAAAGGGTTTTAATAGAAAAATTTTGGCATTTTCCTAAGTAAAACAGGGTTGTACTTAGGCGATGTTTATGCAATGAAATGAGTGATATTAAGCAGATCTTAATACCTTTGGAGAAGTTAGTTAATGACTTAGGGGAAAAATATGAAAAAAAGTTAGTTATGAAATCTGCCTCGCTTGAGCTGCATCAAAAATACCTGCCATGGTACTTGTGGTGGGAGTGAAAGTTAACACACATTTTTAGAAACATAATCCATCACAAGTATTATTCTACAACACCAATCTACCTACCCTGCCTACTTTGCCTAGAATTTTTTCTTCTCTTTCTGTGGGTGCACTTGGACTAGAAAACCCTCATCAACTTTTCTTTTCTTTCATGGTAAGCCTACCTAAGTCTGCACTTATTACTTCCAAGGGCTTAGTTTAAACAGTTGAGCTCTTTTGCTTCTCTACCTATCTACTTATGTGCCAAGATTAAACAGTTTGGCCAAATTTTATTCTCTATCTCTAAAACATGAAATTCAAAACATGAACTAGCCAAGATTAAACGGTTTGGCCATTCATCGATTGTGGCATAAAGTTCAACAAGCTGCACACAATGTTTTATTTACAGAAAATGAAAAAGTAGTGGCATTTTGGACTTGCATACTTTCCTGGTCTTTCTTTATTTGGGGTTCATTTCTTTCACTTTTTTTACCATTTTATTCTTTTTACCCTTTGATTTTTCTTTTAGGGTATACCCTCTCTTTTTTTTCTTTTTTTCTTTTTTTTTCTTTTCTTTTTTTTTCTCTTTTTTTTTTCCAATATGGAAAACCTTTGCAACAAGGAAAGGATGAACATATTACAGAGCTCAATCAGTCAATCATGAAATATGACACCTATTGGTATAGGAGTAAAACAGTACCAACTCACAAAAAGATAGAAAAGAGAGATCAACGCCTTCAAAATAAGCCTCTTCGAGGAGGAAACCTCCTTTACATTACACAGATGAACAATTATTGGATGATACAAATGACAAGACCTCCTTTCTATATATAGGAGTCTAAGGGGCCATAATATAATCAGAGCCGACATAACAATAATAATGTAAGGGAACAATAATAACAATAGTGAGCTTCTATGGGGCACAATAATAACAATATGGGGACTACATGGGAACAACAATATAATAAGGGGGTTGTACTAATAACAATAAGGGGTTACACTAATAGTATAGGGACCTAACATTAAGCCTCACTTTTGTAACATGCATCTTAACAATTGTAAATATGAAAATCTTGTATATGTCTTTCTAGGCATTTCTATCAAAGCAGTTTCGTTTCCATAAATGTATATATGTGTGTGTGTGTGTGTGTGTAGTAAACCCGAGTTATGTTCAACCATAGCTCCACGCTTTTTAGGCAACTTGTTCTCACTGTGGCTTGGAAGGTCCACAGTTGTTGCTTACAAAATTTCAATCACCGCAATTTAAATTTAGTTCATTTGCTTATAGCTGGAGCTTGCATATCTTTACCCCTTATGAAGTAACATGAAGCACTGTTGTGGTCTGGTGGATGCTTTAAACTTAAAATTCCTTCGCATTGGGATTTTCTATATGGCTTTTATATATTTGTATTGCTATTTGGCAATGTATGCTTAATTTGTCATCTTTGTGCCTTTCCGACCATGGGTTCCACTAAAACATTGACTTATATTCATGCATGTATTGACTGGTGAAATCATCATCATACTCAGGTTATCAGCTAAATGATTTTCTTCATCCTACAATTTGCACTTTTAAAATTCAGCCTAAATTAACCACCTTGTAGAATTTAAACTTAATTATATTCTTCATTTATTTCAATGCTAGTAACCATGTGTGAGTTAAAAATTATTGCTTCAAATATGTATTAGTCAACAACTATTATTTAGTTCAGAATGATCAATCTGGCTTTTATCGCACTATTATGTTTCTCACTACAACATTAAAATGGAGTGCTAGATTCTTATCTTTGATTTAGTCCATGAATAGATACATTTACTGAAACATTGATAATTAGACGAAATGTTGGTAAATCAACATAAATTCAGTTCTTCACTGTAAAGGTCATCTCTTACTCTTGGGCTTTTAATTGATCTATTGAGGTGCACTTGGGTATTCCATTCTAACTTGTAAGCCCAATCCAAATTCATAGCTTTGTTTTATTCACTTCCAATTTGCTTGAATGACTGAGTATCTAATAGTGAAATCAATCATGAACATCCAGCTTGGACGATGCTTTGAACAAATAGGATAGAAACTATTTGTGTTTGCATTCTTCTCTCCAACTCAAATTGATCCCAGAGTGTGGCATCCTCTTGAATGCAATTAATCTTGAAAGGAATTGGTTAATCATCCCTGTTAATCTGACGTATTCGGATCGATTAATCAATAATTTAAGACACAGACAAACCAACATGGATTTTGGGTTCAACCAGTGATCTTCTTGGGTCGGGTGGGATTAGGTTAGGTGCTCTACATTCAAAAGCATTGGCCTACTAATCTAAAGTGGTCAATTTTGATGCTTATGTTGGCATTCATAGTTCATGCTTCAGTAATTTTCTTCTGAAACCAGAGTTACTCCGTGCTATTAATTTTTCTTCACTTAAAAGGGATTCATGAGTTTAAAATATTAAAATGCACTTTTTAAAGATTAGAATTGTGAATCTAAATCATTTATATGCCCATCCCAAAAGTAGGACATAATCCAAGTACTACTCTCTAGACTTAATGCCTCTTTTGATATTCCATTAGCTACCTTGCTCTTTCCCCTAGCCGAATCAACTTATTTGTTGTGTAATTTGGACAAAGAACATCACTGGATTTTTTCTATTTTACAACTACATGTGAGCTTTCTTCCTTAAAAGTTATGTGGGATAGTTTTTTCTTTATTTCATCTAGAAATCTTTCATAAATGACGGTGCATTGTTGTTATTATGTAACTTTTATTACTTAGGCATTTTTAATTGTTCAACTTCATATAAGTGCAAACATTATTTGTTTTAATTTTGAAAAAAAGCTTGATTTTCTTGTCACCACTTCTATGTGGTCTTTCAACAAGTTGAATATTGTATAATCATTCAAATAAACTTATCAAAATTATTCATCATTGTGGACTTAGGATGGATATTATTCATCTATATGTACAAACTTGACCAAGAACTAGTTCCCGCCATATGCCATATGCACAAAGGGGGTCCCATTTTGTGTACGGTACAATCAAATTTACTATTTGCACAAACTCTTGAGAGCCTATAGATACTTATCCAAATTCTCTTTCTTCATTGTTATAGCACACATTTTGGAATCATTTGCGTGCTATATATTATCTCCAATAACATTCGCTAGAATCATGAAATAAATTTGTTGCTTATTCTTTGTTCATCGTAGGGTCACTTAGATTCATTCTGTTGTCAATTTAACCTATTTTTTTCAACGAATATAACATAAAGTTTCAATGTGTAGCTTATAGAATGACCACTCTAAATTTGCTCCAAAACATTGGTCTGGTTTTAAGGTTCCGGAACAAAACCTTGAACACATTTACAGTTGAAATGAACTTTGAGGATTTCTCATTAAATCTTCTTGCTTACATTACAGTCTACAACGATGCTATCACCCATAGTTATCATTCACACCCTGACTCATAGAATTTGCCAAAAATCTGGATGCTTGCTGGACTTTTTTATTAAAAAATGTGATTTAGTACAACATTTGTTTCATAAAAAAATATCTTTGTTATAGCAGATATTTTGCAGTCATTTGCGTGCTATATATTATCTGCAACATCATTCGCTACAATCATGAAATAAAATTGTTGCTTATTCTTTGTTCATCATAGGGCCACTTGATTCGTTCTGTTAGCTTGTAGAAGAATGTAGTGTTATCCTTGTAAACAGGTTTATTGTCCTTTTAGCAATGTGATAACCACCGGCCATAATGATTTTATGAGATAAAAATTTTGAAAGTAAAAAACTTAATACGAGAACTCATCATAAGCATATTGCTTATCTACTTTGTTGACCTTCCCTTTCACATGTTCCACGCTGCAGTGCATGCTAAATTCTACATGTAAACTTATCACTAACCCTCTATTCCTAGGGTTGGTAAATGAGTGATTTTCAGTATACATTTAAACATGTAGAAGAATGGTATTTTATGTTTTATATTTCTTGCTGTTATGGACAATAGTGAAGACATGTAGTAGTATTTCATATACAAAGTCATTTAGCATATAAGAATGGCAATGGAATAGAATAGTGAAACAATTAAAATGGTTTTGGCTCCACATAGTGATATTGACTATCAGTGGTTTTCACAGTTTTCCCTCTTCCAAGAAGCTTTCGCAGAACTGAAACTATTGCAAACGCAGATGGATGAATATAAATAAAAGATATTCTGTTTTTCTCTTGTGGAAAAAATGTTGCTTACACATTTGAAATATGGCTCCTCATTGAATTCCTACTGTTATCCATTGTCTTTGATTTTAGCACTCACTTTATAATTAATAAGAGAGGAATCTTTGATAAAGTCCATATAAACCTTCATAAATGTAGTCTACTATTTTGTAGGGCTGAAATCGCCCACTCATGATGAATTTTGATATGCAAGTTGTTTTATCACATGTGCAAGCTTTTGGGGTTTATTGCAACAAAGCTGAGAAATTGATGCAAAATATGAAGAAAATTAAAATAAAACAGTCATTGTACTTCTACAATATTCTACGACACTAACATTATAGTTGACATGCGTTTGATGCAATAAATTGCCCGAAGATCAATTATTTTTTGAGCCAAAAGTAGGTCTTGATCATTTTGGGAAAATATATTGAGACAAACGACGAGGCTTCAAATTTCAGATTACCATTCATCAATCTCGGCTTAGGGTTTTGGTTTTCATTTATAAGCTTCCAGGATTTATTTCTAAGTTTTGAGCCTCAATTTAGGGTTAAGCTTCATAGTTTGTCTTTAGGCTCATCTATTTGTTTTTTTTCATGTTAAAAAATAACTTTTTTTGGCTGGAAATTCACCCTGTAGCAGCTGAAATGTTCCAAAAAAATTAGGAAACATTTCAGGATCATCCTAAAACAGCTGGAAATGTCTTGGAAAATGTTCCAACTCAATTGATCTAGCATAAACAGAGACAACTGCACTTTCACTTGACAGTTTAAAGGATGAAAAACTAGCCTAAAATATCTATCCAAGATACAAATTGTTCATTGTTATCAGACTCAGATGAATCATCTCTGACTTTGGCCATATCATAACTTTTGTGCGCTCTGGGTTATCATCGAATTTGTTTGAACTTCTTACAAGCCTTTGGCTGGGCCGAGCCCAGCCCAAGAATTGTTTTAGTAGATCTCTCTTGATTCATTTTGCTGTCAATTTATATAACATAAAGTTTCTTAAGCAACTACTCAGTGATTTGGTAAAATGATCATTGTTTCGATCTCTGAATATGCCAACAGAAAAAATGAAATAATTGATTTTGTCTCTAGTCATTACTCCGTTCTTTTTCTACAATTGCAAACTGATTTTGATTGATAAAACACTAGTTCAAGTTCGGATTGTTTATAAACACAAGATTTCGATGCTACAGGGTCACTTGAGTTTATAAAGTGAAAAACTCCTCTGGTCAACTCAACACACTACTTGGATAGGTTTTGTCCAGAAACCGGCGACCCAGTAAAATGGAACCATGTCTCAAGAAGTAGTTTTAGTTTTCAAATTTGTTCGAACTTATGACAAGCCTGTGGTCGGGTGAACCGTTTTTCTAGATCTCTCTCGATTCATTCTAATGTTGATTTAATCCATTTTCTAAATTACAATAGCTTTTCATTGACCAAATGCAGCGTAGAAATGGTAATTCAATCTGCCAATACTAGATCTCGATCTCAAATTGGTTTTCACTAATTTTCACTGCAGACTTGCATTGCAATCGCCCAACAACCTTCAAGTATCTCGATCTCAAATTGGTTTTCACTGCAGACTTGCATTGCAATCGCCCAACAACCTCAACCTTCAAGTATGGCAGGGACTTGCTGCTTTGCAACTCCTCTTGTTTAGATTTACTTTCACCCTTTAAAAACATGCATACCACTTAATATTTTAATCACTTCATGCATGTAATTCCACGCGTTATTTAAAAGCTTTGTTCCACTAAAAAAACTTCATGCATGTAATTCCACACGTTATTTAAATTGGGTGAACTGGCATGCACTAAATCCACGCTAAAAAGAAAAGAAAAAAGAGAACGATTTGATCACAGCTGATATGGGATCTTCCGTCTTGGCAGATCGCAGCTTCGGCTTACTCCACGCACAGGTTGTTATGTAAGACAATTAAAAATTTAAACAGCGATTCTGCATGCGGAAAGAATTGAAAAGAATCGTTGAAACTTAATGCCCAGGGATACGGATTACCTCCAGCCATTGGTGAAACTCTTAATGCAATTTCCTTCTGAAAAACCACGCTCCAGCCGCGCAAGCAAAAAGAAAAGAATGCAACTGATCTGAAGGCACTTCCAAGCTCTGCTACCTCAGCTAGATGGTGTAAAACTGAAGGGGATTGAGATGCAAGCTTGGGGACCAAACAGATGAATTTATAGCTAAGCTTCCATCAAGCTTCTGATAGCTATGTGTCAGATGTCCCACAGATCAAGGCAGAGAACTCCAGATGGGAGTAATGGACCACTTCAGTAGCTCCTAACAATAAATTTATTAGCTGTAGTTGATTTCCTTAACTTAAGGAAACTACTGCAATTGGTTTCCATAAGTTAAGGAAAGACTGCAGTTTAAATTCCATAATTTTAGGCAGCAATTTTGCATAAACTAATGGAGCTTAACATTCTCCCACTTGGTCCATACTTCCAAACTTAATGTCTCAACTTAAAAACCATTGATAATCTGTATTAAGTAATAGATACATGAATCATGGCGATAAGTCCTCTTATGACGAGTATTATCTACCATGTATTACTATGTATTTACTCTTATTATAATTTATGTGGCAACAATTTCTTAATGAATAAACCCTATGTTTATTCTTGGTCCTTCTTAAATGAATTTTCTCAAATCAACTTAAGGTGCACATAAATATGAGAAAAAACATCACAATAATTAAGAATTTCATTAACATTGTCCATACAATGAAAAACTGCATAATGGAACCAAGTCCCATATTCAATACATGATCCTTGAATTTAAACGGTGGCATGCCCTTAGTCAAAGGATCAGTGATCATTAACTCAGTGCTGACATGCTCAATGACCACTTTCTTTTCTTTAACACATTCCCTTATAGCTAAAAACTTAATGTCGATGTGTTTATTTCGACTCCCACTTTTTTAGCCATAAAACCAGCAGCTGAATTATCACAATATATTCTCAATGGCTTAGATATAGAATCCATAATTCTAAGCCCAGAAATGAAATTCTTAAGCCATACACCATGTAAAGCAGCCTCAAACAAGATATACATAAGCATGTAGTCTTTGGTCCCTTGAAGGTACCTTATTACTTTCTTTGCAGCTCTCCAGTGGTCTAAACCTGGATCACTCTGATATCGTCCCAACATTCCCAATGGGAGCTACACTTGGTGAACAATCCTTCATCCGAAATCTCTCTAAAATTTTATTAATATAGGTTTCCTGTGACAGACCCAAGGTGCCTCGAAATCTGTCTCTATGGATCTTAATGCCAATGACATAAGATGCCTCACCCATATCCTTCATATCAAAACTTTTAGAGAGGAATTGTCTCACCTCATGTAGCAAACCCTTATCATTGGTTGCTAGCAAAAGGTCATCCACATATAAAACAAGAAAACAAATTTTACTCCCACTAACCTTCAGGTATATACATTGATCCATAATGTTTTCTACAAAACCAAAAGAAGAAATTACATTATGGAATTTCAAATATCATTGGTGGGATGCTTGTTTTAAACCATATAATGACTTCTTGAGCTTGCAAACCAATTGCTCACCATGACTAGAGGGGAATCAATGAAGATGTGTTATTAATGAAGAAGTGTTGTCAATCATTAATGACGAAGTGTTATTAATGAAGAAGTGTTAATAACCATCGTCTTTTAGTGCCAGTGTGAACATGCATTGAATCATATGTGACATTGTTTTGTAAATTAATGCAGTAAAGACCATTAAACAAAATACCATTCCCAACATAATCAGATTTATAGAATAGACTGAAAGATTCTTTTCTGAAAAGTTTAAGAAATATCCAAAAGGTACAAGCCTTGAAACAGAGATCAAGTTTCTAGAAAAACTTGAAACATAAAAAGTCTTTTCTAACTCCAAAACAAAACCACTACTTAAAGCTAAATAACATGTTCCTATAGCTTCCACATGCGAGCCCATCTTGTTTCCTGATAAGATGCTTTGCTCACTTCCCACTGGCTTCCTTAGGTTCTGCAAACCCTTTGTCTGCAAGCCATTTCTGATATTTGGCGCATTCCTTCT
Source organism: Pinus tabuliformis (assembly GCA_031772625.1). Classification (NCBI taxonomy): domain Eukaryota; kingdom Viridiplantae; phylum Streptophyta; class Pinopsida; order Pinales; family Pinaceae; genus Pinus; species Pinus tabuliformis. The sequence goes on along the minus strand of CM062818.1, from coordinate 1,019,111,152 downwards.
TTATGTGTCCCTTCTTCTTACAGAAAAAGCACTTGGAAACCTTCTTGATATCAGCTTGGGGAGGTGCTTTACCTTTCCCTTTCCGATTGGCTTGAGATTTGCCCTTTCCACGCGTTGTCAGCATTGCACTCTCTCCCAGTTCCATCACCAGTCTCTCTTCCTCTTGAACACACATGGTCATGAGTTCATTAATTGACCATTTATCCTTATGTGTGTTGTATGAGATTTTGAAAGGTCCATATTGGTGCGGAAGGGTGTTCAGGATGTAGTGCACTAGGAAGGACACCAATATTTCAACCTCGAGTTTCTTCAATTGAGCCACAGTGTCCCTCATCTGCATGATGTGCTCGCGCACACCTTTCACACTGGTGAGCCTTAGGGATGAGAATTTCATGATTAGGGTGCTTGCCAGTGCCTTGTCTGAAGAGACGAATTGTTCATCAATGGCCTTCAACAAGTCTTGGACCTTTTCATGCTGATCAACGGAACCTCGAATACCAGCTGAAATTTTAGTCTTAATGAACATCATGCTTAGACGATTGGATCGCTCCCATCATTCATAAAGCGCGATGTCCGCTGCAGTGCTGGTATTAGTGAGTGTCGATAGTTCATCTTTCCTGATAGCATAATCTATGTCCATCCACCCTAAATGAAGGAGAATCCTCTCCTTCCAAATCTTGTAGTTATCTCCCTTAAGTTCGGGAATGTCACAACGAATCTCAAAGAAATTTGCAGGTTGTACTACTGCATCAAAATAAAGAATCACATGCTTATGTTAAAATTGAGGCTTAATAAACTTTCATGTTTTACCAATGTAAATCATGCTAAAAGGAATTGAATCAAATGACATAAAAATTGCCTGTGGGCTAAATTTTTAATTCAAACAGACTCATAAAACTTTATGAACTTTCATGTTTTACCAATGTAAAACATGTTAAAAAGAATTGAATCAAATGACATGAAAATTGCCTGTGGGCTAAATTTTCAATTCAAACAGACTCAATAAAACTTTATGAACTTTCATGTTTTACTAATGTAAAACATGCTAAAAAGAATTGAATCAAATGACATGAAAATTGCCTGTGGGCTAAATTTTCAATTCAAACAGACTCAATAAAACTTTATGAACTTTCATGTTTTACCAATGTAAAACATGCTAAAAAGAATTGAATCAAATGACATGAAAATTGCCTGTGGGCTAAATTTTCAAAACAGATTCAATAAAACTTTATGATACTTTCATGTTTTACCAATGTAAAACATGCTAAAAAAAATTGAATCAAATGACATGAAAATTGTCTGTGGGCTAAATTTTCAATTCAAACAGACTCAATAAAACTTTATGAACTTTCATGTTTTACCAATGTAAAACATGCTAAAAAGAATTGAATCAAATGACATGAAAATTGCCTGTGGGCTAAATTTTCAAAACAGATTCAATAAAACTTTATGATACTTTCATGTTTTACCAATGTAAAACATGCTAAAAAGAATTGAATCAAATGACATGAAAATTGCCTGTGGGCTAAATTTTCAATTCAAACAGATTCAGTAAAACTTTATGATAAAACTTATTAATTCATAACTCCTGTGGGTAGGTTATGAAATTTTATCCTAATTAATCACATAAATATAATAAAAATTCCTGTGGGATAAAATTTATTATATTCAGTGTAATTAATTACAATTTAATGTCTAAATAATCTTTATGTGATCTTGCCAATCAATATATAATTTATTTAATTAAAGATGCTATGGCTATTCTCTAATTAATTAAAATCATATGGATCACTAGACATCATTTTGTTGCATAAACAAAACTTAACCAGAGAGAAAAATAATGTTTACTGAAAGGAGTAAGTCAAAATGACATTTTAATAAACTCCATAAAACTGTAATAATTCTCCAGCAAAATCAAAAGCAGACAGCATTACCGAAAATGACTACAAATTGATTGTTAAATTTATAAACTAAACCCGGAGATTGACTGAAGCAGCGTTGATCTACTTTGCACTTGCATAGCAAATGCAGTTCGAAGGCTAGCTGGCTTGACTTCAGGCTCCGTCCTTAAGTTTATAAAACAACAAAAATTGACCAGCAAACAGGTCATTTTGCTCACAAGATAATTAAAATCAAATTTACATTCCTTAGTCTAACTGTCCCATAATTTATTTAAGACTAATTCTTAAATTAATTACAAAAATGGGCTCTAAACAATTTGCAAACAAAACTGCAAATTGGAAATATTCAAAACAAAAGACTAAACCATTTCAAATATTGAAATATTGAAATATTTAAGAATGCATAAACTATTTCCTTTAACATGACTCATATCAAAAGAAATAGACTTCACAAACATTTCATGTTCATACCTGAGACTTTGTGGAGAGCCTTTATGTCATGAATGTTCTTGAATGAATCAGGTCATATATTGACCTTTCCATTTACTTTAAATATACATTTATAAAATCATCTAAAGTTATATAACCAAAATATATATAACCAAAGTTATAACCAAAATATATATAACCAAAGTTATAACCGAAATATATCTAAGTTTATAAAGTTATATAAATAAAAGATATATATAACCAAAATTATAACCAGAATACCGTGTAACGAGCATTTTGCCCGTTAAATCAAATTCTAATCCTCATAGGCATAACATGATTACGGGTCGAATCTCATTCTTCCCTTAACAATATTAATTAGAATCTTCGAATATCATTCTCAACAAATATTTAGGATTCGTTGGAAAGCACATAAGTAATCAAGCCCCATCTAAATGGTTGTAATTTATTACTAGCCAATCATTTATATGGTCGGGAACATTAATTTTACCACATCTAAATGGTTGGAATCTATTACTGGCCAACCCCAACCATTATACACGCTTTTAACTTATCTCGTGTACCATAAAAATTCATTGATATGCCATATAAGTTAATTTACCCCATCTAAATGGTTGTAATTTATTACTGTCTCTAAATCTCGAAAAATATAGTATGGTATAAAGTTCGCTTTATCTTGTCATTAATTCTAAGAAATTACCTCACAGTCACCGAGTTTTCAAGAAACGTTTCAAGCTAATCTTACCTTTTTCTCCATATCTGATCTGAAATTCTAAATATACAAACTGGAAAAGCTTTAAAACCGGGAAATAATTGTTATTACGTTTCCATTGCAAGCTTAAACTTTACGCTTCCCTGGAAATAGAATCGGTAGGGCAACATACAATATCTTTAATGGAAGAAGAAAGCTCCAGACGTATGAACCACCAGTGGACGTAACACAGAGACAATACTTCCACGGCTTCGTTATAGGCCCCAGTATCATAGGGTTCGGAAGAGTAGAGTTCCTCCTTGAAAAAATATAGCGCAGAGGAGAAAAACCAAAGACAGAGTAAAAGTATGACTTTTTACCTGAAGAGGTTTCTATTTTCACCCACACCAGAAGGAAAAGTCCTTTGATAAGGGCGATAGAGCTTCGCCTTTGTTCATATTTGAGTGTGCATGTTTAGAAAAAAAAAAAACTCCCTCTAGCCGGAAACACCCAATGACAATGAAACCCTTAGTCCCTCCGCTTTCAAATAACAGATTCAGATTGGCCCTGTCGAGTCAAAACACTCCATCGCCATCGCATAAATCAAGAGGGGAATCATACTCCCCTCGCCTTGAGACGATAAAGCTACGAGAGGAAAGGATAAGCAATCTGGATTTTGCTCCGTTGGTTTTGAATCCGGATAAGTATAAGGAAAGGATACTGCGATTCGAATGCAGGCAGATTGTTGCCCTTTGGTTTTCAAAAAGGGCTTCAGAGCACACGTTTGTTCGAATCTCTGGAAGGAAGATCTGTGGGATGCTATTGAACCCGCACAGAGAGAGAGATAGAGGAAAAGCACCATGCCAAGATGCATGCACTGAGGGAGAGTGACAGAGACCCGGTTCGCAGTAGCAGCAGAGGGGAAAGCTCTAGAGAAGATAAAAACCTAGACCCCATTTCAAAGTATTCGAATCGCACCAAGGCAGAGATAAATAAATAGCTCTGATACCAAATGTAAGACAATTAAAAATTTAAACAGTGATTCTGCATGCGGAAAGAACTGAAAAGAATCGTTGAAACTTAATGCCCAGGGATACGGATTACCTCCAGCCATTGGTGAAACTCTTGATGCAATTTCCTTCTGAAAAACCACGTTCCAGCCGCGCAAGCAAAAAGAAAAGAATGCAGCTGATTTGAAGGCACTTCCAAGCTCTGCTACCTCAGCTAGATGGTGTAAAACTGAAGGGGATTGAGATGCAATCTTGGGGACCAAACAGATGAATTTATAGCTAAGCTTCCATCAAGCTTCTGATAGCTATGTGTCAGATGTCCCACAGATCAAGGCAGAGAACTCCAGATGGGAGTAATGGACCACTTCAGTAGCTCCTAACAATAAATTTATTAGCTGTAGTTGATTTCCTTAACTTAAGGAAACTACTGCAGTTGGTTTCCATAAGTTAAGGAAAGACTGCAGTTTAAATTCCATAATTTTAGGCAGCAATTTTGCATAAACTAATGGAGCTTAACATGTTACACAACATGTCTGGCTTACTCCATGCAACCAGCAAGAATTGGTGAGCATGATTCACGTAGATTCTTCAAACATAACAATTTGAACCAGCGCTTCTACACTGTCTTTTATCCAATGCAGATCTATTGTGGATTGCCTTGCAGTGTCGGCACATGAACATTCCCACACAAAATTTCTCCGATGTTGTCTTCATTCCTCTCAAGGACTAAATGTTTACGCAGGTCTTCACACAATACACTTACATGGATACTTCACTTTGCCCACAACTGCTTCACTTTGGTTGCTCACAGGTTTATCTGCATTCACACCGTCTACAACAATTCTCCAATGTTCACACTATAAAAACGAAATTCTTGATAGAAGCAATACCAACGAAAAGAAAGGACAGTAAATTTTTTTTTTTACAATATTGACAAAATTCACTTCTCTATTCCAATTTTTTTTAGATAACACATCAACGCTCACAAATTTCACAAACTTTCTGATCCTTGGTTTTGGGCAATGGCTTTGATACCAAATGAAGAAAACACACTAGCAGAAAACAAATGACAAATGATAGAGGAAAATAATTTGACAATAATGCAGACAACTCTCACACACCAACTCAATCAAATTTTATTAATAGAGACATATATTTATACATGAAGAGAGGGATTTTTCATCTCCACTAATTTCTTAATCAATAACTCCACAAATCACTCCATAATTATCTCAATCAATCAGTCCACAATTCTCTCACACAAAATAACAACTTTACAATAACACTAACAATTAACAAATGGATCATTATTCCAACATGTTGTAAGCAAAACATATTTTCCATGGACCTTTATAACTTAGCACGATGTAGTATTTACAATGATCATACTATTGAGAAGCAAACCAATATGAGGAACATAACAACATGAAATCCATACCACTTATTGGAGCTTTATAACACAACCCATGGCGACATTTACATCCATATACATATATACATATACCAAAACATATGCCAAAAGAATTTTCTCAACTAGTGAATAGAGAAGGATATATAGCCTGCATCTGATCAACCATCTCCCATGTAGCTTCATCGGGCCCAAAGTGTTTCCACTGCACTTTAACCTACTAGATTTCTCGATTCCAAAGCATGAGCATTTTTCTCTGCAAAATACACCGAGGTTTGGGTTGGAATTCTCATTCTGGCTCCACCTGCAATACAGACCAGTCAATCACATGATCAAAATCTTTAACATACTTCTTAAGGAATGACACATGGAAAACATCATGGACTTTCACTGTCAGAGGAAGTGCAAGTCAATAGGCTATTGGTCTAATCCTTTCAAGAATATGGAAAGGTCCAAAAAACTGAGGTGCCAGCTTGGCACATGAAATCCTCAAGGAGATCTTCTTGGGATTGATGAGCAAGTACACCTATTCCCCAACCTAAAACTCCATAAACATCTTGTTCTAATATGTATAACTTTTTTGTTTGTCCTATGTTTCCTTCATATTCTTCTTGATTACCTGCATTTCCTGTTCCATCTCTATCAACATGTTTGGTCATATCAATTGGATCACTCCAATTGATGGGAGTATTACAACACCGCCCATACAGTGCCTCAAACATACTCACCCTCAGTGACTCCTGATACCCATTTTTGTAAGCAAACTCAACCAACGAAAGATACTCCTCTCATCTCCTTTGTTGATGCATCACATACATCCTCAACATGTCCTCCAATATCATGTTGACCTTCTATGTTTGTCCATTTGTCTGTGGATGATAAGTTATATAAAAGGCCACCTTTGTACCCAAACCTGCAAACAACTCCTTCCATAATCTAGAAGTGAACTTAACATCCATGTCTGACACAATCTTCCTTGGAACACCATGCAGACTCACTACATCTCAGATAAAGACTTGTGCTATAGCATTAGCTAAATACATAGACTTCACTAGAATGAAGTTGTTACCTTTGTCAACTTGTGCACAGAAACCATGATGGAATCATGCTATCTAGATGTCCTTGATATACCTGTGATGAAATCCATGGAAATGACCTCCCATTTCCACTTTGGAATGGGAATCGATTGTAGTAATCCATCAGGGTTCTTACATTCTGCTTTCACCTGTTGACAATCTAAGCATCTAAACACAAAATCTTCCACTTCCTTCTTCAGATTCGGCCAATAATAAATCTTCTTCACCATTGTCAATGTCTTTTGGTATCCTGGGTGCCCTGAATATAGTTTTGCATTGAATTCTCGCAAGATAATCTTCTTGAGTTCATTGTTGTTTGACACATAGATCATGTCCATAAATCTAATCAAACCATTCGTTGTGAGACAATGCCCCACACCTTGATCACCTGTACCCTGTGGCTAAGCTCCATGTACCTATCATCCTATTTTCCTTCCTGTAAAATATGATCATGTAAGTCTATCTCATGAGAACTCATAGTTGCTATATGATTCACCTACACTCTCCTGCTAAGAACATTTGCAACCCTGTTTTTCCTTTCCCTTAATGTACCGGATCTCAAAGTCAAACTCGCTAATCATGGCCAACCACCTAGCTTTCTTGGCATTCAAATTCAGTTGGTCAAACATATACCTCAATCCAATTTTATTGCTCATTCATACAAACCTCCTGCCAAGAAGATAGTACCTCCACATCTTCAATGCATGTATGATCGTTGCCAACTCAACATCATGTGTCGGATAATTATGTTCATGCTCATTTAGCTTCCATGACTCATAGCATAGTACCTATCCCTCCTGCATTGAGACTCTACGAAGTCCTCTATTGCAGGGATATGTACACACTACAAACTCTTTGTCTGGATATGCAAACTTTAAGACTGAAGCATTTGTTAACAATTGCTTATATTGCTAAAAACTTGTTGCACATTTCTCGGCCCATTCAAATTTCTTATCTTGCCTATGTAGTGACGTAATAGGATATGCAATCTGAGAGAATTTCCTGATGAACCTCCTATAATAACCTGTTATCCCCATAAATGATCTTACCTCATCCACATTTCTAGGAACTGCCCACTCCATGATAGCTCTTATCTTTTCTAGGTCCACTGTTATGCCTTCTTTGGAAACAACATGTCCCAAGTAATGTACCTTTGTATGAAAGAAACTGCATTTTCTAAGCTTGGCATAAGATTGATTCTCTCTTAGCAATCTCAACACTACTTCTAAGTGGCCGACTTCTCTTCCTCATTCTTAGAATATATCAATATATCATCAATGAATACAATGACAAACTTGTCTAGATAAGGACGTGACATATTATTCATCAAGCACATGAAAGTAGCTAGAGCATTAGTCAAACCAAATGTAAATACAACAAACTCATAATGCCCATACTTGGTCGGGAAAGCATTCTTGAATATGTCCTCTTCTTTAATGTGTACCTGATGATATCTAGATTTCAAGTCAATCTTCGAGAACACTATTTCTCCCTTCAACTAGTCGAACAAGTCATCAATCCTCGACAATGGATACCTGTTCTTGATGGTCACCTTGTTCAACTGCCTGTAATCAATGAACAACCTGAGAGTACCATCCTTCTTCTTGACAAACAACATTGGTGCACCCCAAGGTGATACACCCATCCTAATGTATCCCTTTTCAATCATTTCTTTCAACTGCAACTTCAACTCTACTAACTCAAGTGTGCTCATCCTGTATGGTGCCTGTGATGTTGATGTTGCCCCTGGTACAACCTTAATAGAGAAGTCCACTTTTTTGTGAGGTGGTAACTCTAAAATCTCTGCTCAAAACACATCCTGAAATTGCTGTAAGATCGGGTACATATTCATAATGTCTGCATCCTCAACATCCTTACCTTTATCACTGGAAATATGCATTGCAAATAACACACGCCTTTTTGTGTGATTGCACTTTGCCTACATATCTGTCACCATTCTAACTGATGTATTTTTATTCTTACATTGAAAGATTCTTTGTTCCCCATTGTCATCCAAGCATTCAATAGCTTTGTCATAGTAGTCCACCTTAGTCATGTAAAGATAGAACCAGTCCTTACCCAAAAGCATACTATATGATACCAACAGTAATACATTCAAATGTGTTGAGGTAGGCATACCATTCAACTTGAATGCACAAGCTCTTACCCAACGATGAACTATCTTCTTTACACCTGTAGCCAATTTCACTAACCAAGATTCTACATGCACTTATTTATTCAAACCACGCCTATCCACCAGGTCAGGACTTACATAATGATAATTAGATCTAGGGTCAATCAAAATAGAAACAATTTGATCACAAAGCTTGCCATCCATCTCGATAATAGATGTTTGGTGATCTGCCTGCCTGTTATCCAGGAATGCTCTGCCCAACATCCCCAATTGTTTGTGTGCTCTTGTGCACTGTAAATATTAGGCCTACCACCCTGATTCCATTGACAATTCCTCTTGAGATGCTCCTTGCCACATATCCAATGGTGTAGTTGTCCCTTACTATCACCTTTATTCTATTTCCCTCCAGGTTGTGACCCATTAAACTTTTTGTAAGGTGCAACATTTTCTTTCTCACCTGCATCTTGAGGTCTTATTCGTTTCAACTCCATTTACCTTTAGCTTTGTCTTTCCCTTTCCAACCTTGCTGATATTTTGTCTTACACTTTGATTGCTCATAACAATGCTTCAATTTCCCAATGATTTCTTCAAGTGATCGAGGCTCATCATACTCAATCTGATCTCTAAATGTTAATGGAAATCCACTAAAAAATCTATGAACTTTGGATTTTTCATCCTTAAGATACGCTACATACCTCAACAACTCCAGGAACTTGGTCATATACTCCTCATTTGTCATCAATGCATCTTTAGCTCATAGAATTCCATGGCTTTGTTGTCATGGTACATTTCTGACAAGTATTTCTTCCTAAAATGTCTCTTCAATTCATGTCAGCTCAACTCCTCTGTCCTGATGTCTCTAACCCGCCTCACATCTTCCCATCAGATGTATGCTTTCCCTTTGAGGATGAAGATAATTATTTTGGGCTTCATGTTCTACGTGTAATCATGTAGCTTAAATAACTTCTTCATATTTAGTAGCCATGCATCTAAATCCTCTAGTTTCTTCAAATACCCAAGAAAGGTAGGTGGCTTGGATTTCTTGAACTCATCTAGAAAATATCCCCTATGACTCCTCCTATAAGGATGATAATGATGATAACCACGGTACCTGTCGAAACCAAAACTAGAATAGAACATGTGTCCATCACCTCTCCTATCCAACATATCCAAGAACCTGTTATCTTTGATCGTGTCATCCTTATCCAACATGTGCCCACCATGAGATCTACTTCCATATGCCCCATTATTCATATCCTCCTACCCATGGATGATCCTAAGCGGTCCCTGTCTCTACAAGTCTAATAAAATCTGAAGGATCACTGCATTAACTCTTGCTTCTCCTGTGCCTAAATGATTCTGTCATTATCTGCTTTGCAACTTCTTATTTTTTCCTTCAAACTTTTCAAAGTGTTTACTATATCAGGAGAGTTCCTATCAACATGTTTCTCATCATATCTATAAGGAGAATCTCATGAATTTTAGTAAACCATCTTGCTAGTCATATTTGATCTTCTTCCTGTAAGTATACCATGTCAACTTAAACCAAAACATAACATAATCAACATGGGACCCAACTGACATATCTTCGTTTCCATTGCAACCACATCTATCTCCATCTGCCGACGGTAATAGCTAACAGCATGGGTGATGTTATGGAGGTCAAGGAGCTTGATTATTCTGAGGATCCTTTCCCTGACAGCGTCATATTTGGAAACCCTAACCTCATTTCGTTGGCATCTGGCTCATCTCCCCCACCCATTCCTGCTCCATCTAGCACTACATCGGTGGTTACCTATCCTGGACATAGTACAGCTCCGTTGTTTTTCGTGTCACTTTCCATTGATTCTCCCACACTCGACTGCCCCCCTTTATCACCTGGCACTCTTCACATTCTCACTACAAACACTCCTCCTTCACCCTCTTTTGATCTGAATCCGCCGACAGACCACCTCCATCCGTCCACTTTGACTCTTTTCACAACTCCGCTTGAGGACTTCCAGGCACCCGAGGGTCAAAACCCTCCCATCTCTGCAAACTCCTCATCTGCTTGCTTTGAAACCCGTGCGATGGAGGTCAAATCAGTGGCTCATACATCTAAGAAGGGCTCACCAGATCCGTTGTCAGACCATTCATCTGCCCCATGAACTGGGAAACGAAAGACGAAGTGTGTGAAGGCTACCACAAAGGACATCACAATACGTTTTGGCGAGAGTTCTGCTATTGGGGAAGCTGCATACATGGCTAACACTGTGCTGGTTGGACATGTTCGAGGTCGAGCATACTCAGCAGACAGGCTCACCTTATGGGTCCGAGAGATTTGGGGAAGTGTGCTTAAGGAACTATATAAGGTGCAGGTATTGCCCAAGGGTTGGTTTGCTCTTCATTTTGCAAAAGAAAATTACACAGATCTGGTCCTCGCAAGATATTGGCATATTGAGATGGCCCCTGTACTCCTCAAGAGATGGAGTCCCCTTTTCGACCCAAAGAGGGAGCAAATTGGGGTAGGACCTCTTTGGGTTCGCTTGCCAAGGCTTTCGCTGCAGTATTGGTGTGAGGAGGTTTTCGTCAGAATTGGAAATGCCCTAGGCACCTACCTGGACCATGAAAGAACATTTGTGCAATTGAAGAACAGAACCCTAGCTCGCATCCTGTTCCATTTGGACACTCGAGAAGGTCTGGAAGAGAAAATCATTCTTCAATGGGGGAAATACACTCAGGTATAGATCCTGGATTACGAAGGAGTTCCCTTCCAATGTAGGAGATGTCACAGAGTAGGTACATCTTTAAGGAATGCCCACTCATCAAAAAACCAGAGGATCCTCTGAGGGCACCTACTACTTCTACAAGGAATGAAGCACCGGCTCTGAATCGCTCTCCTAGTTCAGGTCTTCATCTTCTGATCAGCGACATCACCCCGAGGAAGGTGGAAGGAGTGCATAGAATGCCATCGCCACCTCTCACAAGAGCTTGTGCTGCAGCTGAGGCCACAAAATTATTGGGTACTTCTCTGACCTCTTGCCCTACCTCTTTTGCTTATTGCTCATCTCTTATTTCATCCACCATTAACACATCTGTGGCACACTGCACTATGGCTCCAACATTACCTTCCATCGCCACCATCGCTCCATCTTTGCCCACTCTATCAACCAATTTCACCTCCCCATCATCAAACGGGAGGTCATCATCTCACAATTACAACCTCCGCTCCCGTTCTCACATTGGTGGTCCCCCATCTCAAATCTTCGATTTGGGACTGTTGTAGGGAAAAGTATCCGACTCGGATGACCCTAACCCACTCTAAGGGTGACAGTTCCTTAGCAACAACTGTAAAACAAACTACTGAAGGTTTACTTCTTTATGAAAGCAAAAGAGGATGGAGAAAGCACTAACCGTTGCCTTGCGCTTAATGTCGAATCCAAACTCTCCTCTTTGGCCGCTTGTTCCTAGCTCTTTGTCCTTCTGCTCGCCCAGCTACAATGAGATCCTGCACAATGACAAAGAAGGAAACTACAAGAGGCATGCAATCATAACTGGTTCATGGATTAGTGTAAACCAAACATGCAATCATCACAATATATAACTGAAACAAGAGCACATAGAAGAACCTCAATAGCTTTTATTAATGAAGAAATAAAGGTTCTGAGAGGATTACAACCATTGCAGGCTCCAACCCAGCAACACCTCCCAGCAGAAAGAATTGCTCTTCTTCACCTCTCTCAAACAATCACCCAATAACTCAAGAATGAAACCAACAGCATATCATTACTTTGCACCAAATTCCAGCCTCTTGAGCTCATAGGAGAGAGCTCAATATATAGATGAATTGAGAAAGGATGAGTCAGCTTGCAACTGATGTGTAGCTGCCTTGTGTCCTCTCTCTCTTCAGTTAATCTTCAGTTGATCTTCAGTTCTTGAGTCCACTTGGTGAACCTTGCTTCCACTTGGAGAAACAAAGCCTCTGACTCATCACAAGGCGAAATACCTGACCCAAGTGTCATTTTTGGAAGATTCCAAAGCAATGACTCACCGTGCCACATGTCCAAACTCGCCCAACGCAGGTGGGCTTTGTTCTACCTGCTTTGCAACGCAGGTACACCATGGAGCAGTTGTGTTTCAGCGCAGAAGCCTAGTGGAGCACCTGCTTTGATTTCAGGATTGCTTGTTTTTGAGTGTTTTCAGGTGGAGAACTGATCTGAGAGCTGTTGGTTTGCTGACCTTGTTCCTCTAGGGGTAGGAACATCATGTTTAGGGAACTTTGGATCCCTTGGATTATTGACAATTCATGCTTATTGTTGTAAGGCACAAAATTGTCTATAACAGATGCCCCCTAAAGTATGAGGTCGTTTATCGGGTGAAATGCTTTATTGAGAGGATCCGAAGTTCATTCAATCTGCTGAGAAGTGTCCTGTAATAAGATACAATACAATACATTATTTTTCATACATTTTTCATGATCTAGCTGAGGCGGGCATTCCCATGCTCAGCTTTATAAATACATTTTGGTACATAGAACAGACGATCGTCTGATGTAGACTGATATTCCTCTGCCGAAATTATCATCCTTTGAGAAGGATGATCATCTGCTGTAATGATGTACATATCAAATGTCTTTATGTCCTGAATATATATCGCAGCCCGGATGGATGAAACTAGATCCGGGGTCTTCAAACTCTTCCGATCTTCACTCGATGTACAAGTCGATCCATGTGAGAATTTCTTGAAGTCGAACATGGAAAGACATCGCTTGATTACCGGTCAATGATGTAAACCGTTAACAAGCGCGAGAGGAATCACCGATAAGGATGATGACCCTCAAGGTACGGCAGTACAATCTACATGGTGGGAATAAAGGACTTGGCGTCGACCACCATGCAAAATCTTCTGGTCGAAGGTCATTGATGTATACCTATCGCCGGAAGTGAGAAACTTGCCATTGAGGCATGCAAGCTTCAAAGTACTGAGGGGGGTGTTCCTAGATCAACTCCTTGGATAATGAGCTGATGTCGACAAGGAGTGATCCGTCAAAGGAGGGCCTTAATGAATCCCACATCAGTGACACGGAACGGAGCTAGTGATTATGATGAGGTGAAAACAAACTGTGATGTATGATTCAGGGTGGCGGTCATGAAGTGGATGAAGGATAATGTATGGCAGTGGGTGGAACACGGTTGACTCTTTACAGAACCACATCTCTTGAACATATAACGACACTGATGTGATGGATTGGTAGCATTACCCCAATGGTGGATGGTGTGGCGAGGACCATGATTCTGCGACCGGTGAATGAAACAACCCAACCCGATGTGCTACGGAGGACAAAGTGTCATGTTCAAGAGCGACTTGCTACCATTAATGCTGTGAGGTTCTCCCAATTTTTCCCCAGTCATTGCTGACCAGTACCTCTTTATTTTTGTCAAGCTTGAGGAGGATAACATATGCTTGTTCTATAACCTGCCCTTCGGGCAAGCCCATCGCTATGTTTTAACGAGCCTAGCGATAGGGAAACTCGTTCTCGTCTAAAGACAAGTTTGTCGCTATTTAATCATTTTAACGAGTCTAACGACAAGGAAAACTCGGTCCTTTTCATTTTTAGAGAGTCTGAAAAGGTACGAAAAGTTAACTCCAAAATTCCTTTTTCGTCATCTAATCCCTTAAGTCCGAAAAAGTTTAAAACAATACAGAAGGGATGAATTTTCGGTTGCTTTAACGAGCCGAACAAACAAGCGCTCGATCTTTTTGTGCAATAATCCCTCAGGTCCAAAAAGATTAAAATCTAGAGGAGGGATAGCTTTCCGGTCGCTTTAACGAGCTGGAAGGCCAAAACTCGGCAAACTTTTCATATTTTACGAGTCAGTGAAAAGAGCTCAAAGAAGACTCGTCTTTTGAGGAACGAGTGATGAACAGGGATAGCAGCAGATTCCAGGTACAGGTTGGAATTCTCCAATCACGGCAGTGTCACAAGGATGGCTAAGTGAAATCACTCTTCGCAGCTGTTCCTCAAAATGGGTAAACAAACATATGGAGGTGAACGATTGGCCAAATGAACAGATGGAGGTGATGGCATATAAACACGACCAAGGGCTTTTAATATGGCTTTCAAAGGTTACATTTCTCGAGGTTGTTTACCGGTTCATTTTTCTGGATGAGCTTGAACTGCTAGGGAAAGATTGCTCACAATTTACGTTTATTTTTTAACGAGCATGAACTTCTGCACAAAAACTGCTCGATGATTGCTTTTATTTTTTAACGAGCATGAACATTGCTAAAACTGCTCGAATTATACCAGTCTTAATACAAGGAATGCTTTAGGTGAGGTAATCTTATTTAAGGAGCGATACCTCACTAATTACTCCAAATTGGCAGGTTTTAACTTTTGCCCTTCATCCTTTCTTTATGCAAGCTAGAAACGGCTAATCCTACGAGTTTAACGGGTTAGACCTACAGGTTTAAAGGGAGGACCTAAAAATTTAAAAAATAAATAGTCGTCCCGTGCTTGCACTCCAAAAGGTTTGCATGCCCCCAGGTATAAAGTATAATTTCGAGATTCTGCCATCTCTTACTTATTATCCGAAAAATGGTTTTGTTTGCTGCCGCAAACTAAACTCTCTTTTCGGCGATGTCTATCATTAGGTTGCTAAGGATGGTGACTACTTGTTGCAGCAATTTCATCTCTTTCTTTGAAGACTGCCCCTACTTATCCTTCAAAACAGCTTGTTTTAATGGGTGAGGCTTGACATTCAAAGATGGTGGCTTCTTGCTGCCACAAATAGACCCCCTCCTTAGGAGAGCCCACTTCTTTAGACAAAGGGAGCGATTGCTTCGCTCACATAACTTTGACAAAAGAATTTTATCCTAGAACAACCCTCTCTTCCTCTGCCGGACGGGGTACGGACTAGTCCATCCTTCTGCGGAAATTAACTTTATACCTAAGGTTTCCTCTGCCCGAGGCAGGCCAGGGTGCATGCCCCCTGGGTCCCAGTTCTTTCTTTCCGAATTACTCGCATTCATCGGGAAGTAGAACGGGGGCGGTGGCATTCCTTGAGCGAATAAACCGTTAAGGGATGGTATTTGACTATTTGCAATGCGTGATCCTGGAAATGAAAGTTGGTCTACTAGCTGGACCATTCTTCCTTCGTGCGGAAAACACATGACTCTAAAGAGTGAGGACACTATTGCCTCCATGCAATATATATAGTCTCGTCCAAGGAGTAAGTTATATGCCAAGGGTCCCTGGACGACCATGATGTTCATGCGAACTGTTTTCCCTTTCAATGTAACCGGAACATTGGGGAGAATCCCTAACGGGTGACTGGTTCCTTTATCAAAACCTGATAGATTTCTCATCTCAGGTAAAAGCGTCGGGCAACCCAGTGCTTTCCAAGCAACAGAGGAAAGGATACTCACAGATGCCCCTTCATCAATGATAGTTCCAGCCATCACCGTTCTGTAGATTTGGACTATGATTCTGAATGGGATATTGGCTGGTAACCGGGGTCTGCCTAGTTGATTCCAATCAAAGGATACAACTAGGTTGCTTGGTGGTGGGACCGAATATACGGCCGGATACGACCCTGACGATGTTCCTTCCTGCGATAAAGGAATGGGCGCATTGCCCTGATGCTCATCAGAGTCTGTGTTGATGAAAAGAATATGGACGGTGTCATCCTTATCCTCTTCAGTGAGGGTGTCATTTGAAGATGGGTCTTCAATGACGGAGTCATTGGACGATGAAACCTCTGAAGGAAGAACCGGGTCAACTGCCGTTTCGACCTTTAGACTTTCGTCTGGTCTGGATTCAGTAGGTTCATTCTCAATGACCGACACTTCAGCTGACCACTTGGGCGGGTCAGCTGGATTTTCAACTATCGAGGGATTAGGCGCGAGTTTTTGGTATCCAGGAGGAAGTCGTAACGGCGAAACCGGACGATCTTCCAAAACTCTCTTTGCCTCATCTAAGAATGGACATCTGTGGATGGCATGCTCGCCTTCACACAATATACAGGGTGATCTTGGTCTCCCTCTTCGTCCTTCACTCTCGCTAGTTGACGGACTGCAATCAACATGACTGCCAGAGGTTGATGCTACCGGATTGTGCAATCTTGGGGACCAGTCCCTTAGTATCCGGGGAATACAAGGACAATCACGATGGAAGTGGGCCCCTTCGTAAATGACACACGGCGATTTAGGCCCGGTCGATGCAGTGTGTGGGTTTTTGTCGGCTGTCTTTTGCTTGCCCCCAGTCGCCTTCGCCATAGGCTCCTTCTGCTTCTTTTCTCTCTTCTTCCTTTCCTTCTTTTCCTTGGGAGGCTGACTTTTGCCAGCTCTACCTTGCGAAGATGAAGGATCAGAGGAAGTATTGTAAGAAGTGGAAGGCTGGTGGGTAGTCCTAGACTGGTCTGACTGTTGATTCGACTGCTCAGGATTAGTGGCGATCTGGACTACATTAGTTGAAAAGAGCCATACAGGTAGGCCAATTGTCAATCCTGGAAGTGACAATGTTGCCATATGAGGCGCACCAACCTCTCCCCAAGAGGAGAAGGGATTTGGACTTCCGCCAAGGTTGCCTCCTTGGTTGGTGGGCTCCATACTTTTCAACTGAAAGATCAACGTGGGAATAACAGGTGATTTTGTTCCGCTTAAAATAAATTTTATTAACGACGCTTTTAGACACAAACTTGCTTTTTCATGTTTTAAGAGTCGAGAAAAAGCTAAAGATGACTCTAGTCGCCTTCGATGTTTTAACGAGCCCGAAGTGACAAATGCTCGGATGGACTTTTTCAGTTATAGAGTTTGAAAAATGCCAAAAGAAACTGCTCTGGAGTTCTAGGCAGAGGGTGTGCCAAACCTTTCGCGAAACCACAGAATACGTTTTACGGTACGGGTGGTCGATCTTCGTGAATGCTGTGTTCACTGCATCGCGATCAGTAGGGCGGTCGACATGGCTTCCTATGGATAAAGGATAATTGCCTATAGGGGTCTCCCAATATATACGCGACGGTACGTGGGAGCACAAGTCCGTATTAGTGCCACCGACTCTCAGGAGGAATCACCCACCTTCGTAGAGATCGACAGTCACTATGTTTAACGACGCCGGAACACGTCTCTACCTAGACCTCTATGTGTTTGCGTTATGTTACAAAGCGTTGTTATGTAAATTGGATTTATTTTAATGTTGATCTTGCTTATCAGTTTGCCTTTAAGGATCACCACGAGATGTATATAACAAATTCCTGAATGCAGTCTAAGATGAGAAGCAAACTTTTCAATCTTTCAACTTTGAAAACCTTAACTACTGAGGGAAAAGAAAGGCAAATCTTTTCACACAGATCATAGAGCACACACTAAAATGCAAATTTTTCTAAATCGTCAAGCACACAGTCAAATGCAAAATGCACAATGCATGTATTTTCTTTTCCCTTTCTTAATGTGGATGGATACAAAAAGAAAGTGGTTATATAACTTTGATTTCGATTTAAAGCGAAAGTAAACAAGCTTGTCCAAAATCAAAAGACACCTTAAGGTTCACTTGCTTAATCACTGGAAATACATGAAATCAAACCATACGAACGAAAGTAAAACGACTAACCAGCTATGGACAGCAAACAAGCTAACTCTTTAGACCAGCAAAACGCCTAACACAGGTTCAGATCTAAGAGGCCTAAAGCATGACTAGTTTACTTTTCGTTATGGGAAATTGTAAATGAGTAAGAAATACAAAGAACAAGTACAATTTCGTTATATAACAGAGGCGGAATGATGGCAAGTAATATTGGTTTCAAAACAGGCACAAGACTGACACCTAGCAGCAAAACTAAGTGAAAACAGGCAAGAGAAAGGAGGAAACCCCAAATGCACTAAGCAAATTTGGGTCAACGCAGGCTCTGCACAGTCAAACTGGCTCTCAGTGCAGGTAGCTAGTTCGGGACCTGCGTTGCAAAGCAGGTAGCCTGTGTACTACCTGCTTTGGAAAACGAGAGTTGCGTTTTCACAGTTTCCGGGTCATAATTTTCTCAAAAATGCACGGTTTTTGCTCAAATCAGAAGCATTCAGTCAAGCATACTTAAAGGGATGATTTAGAAGGTACAAAGCTATCACTAAGAGCTTACAAGGATCTTTGTAGATCAGCTCTTCAAATCATGAATCTGCTCAGAAAAATGAGCAAGAGTAGCTGCCCTCTACTTCGCTTTTGATATAGTCAAAAGCTTTTCGATTTGGTACTCTTTTCTTCAGGAAATGAATAGCAAAGATACTACAAACACAATCAAACGGATACGGTCCCCAGCGGAGTCGCCAGTTTGTTGTAGGGAAAAGTATCCGACTCGGATGACCCTAACCCACTCTAAGGGTGACAGTTCCTTAGCAACAACTGTAAAACAAACTACTGAAGGTTTACTTCTTTATGAAAGCAAAAGAGGATGGAGAAAGCACTAACCGTTGCCTTGCGCTTAATGTCGAATCCAAACTCTCCTCTTTGGCCGCTTGTTCCTAGCTCTTTGTCCTTCTGCTCGCCCAGCTACAATGAGATCCTACACAATGACAAAGAAGGAAACTACAAGAGGCATGCAATCATAACTGGTTCATGGATTAGTGTAAACCAAACATGCAATCATCACAATATATAACTGAAACAAGAGCACATGGAAGAACCTCAATAGCTTTTATTAATGAAGAAATAAAGGTTCTGAGAGGATTACAACCATTGCAGGCTCCAACCCAGCAACACCTCCCAGCAGAAAGAATTGCTCTTCTTCACCTCTCTCAAACAATCACCCAATAACTCAAGAATGAAACCAACAGCATATCATTACTTTGCACCAAATTCCAGCCTCTTGAGCTCATAGGAGAGAGCTCAATATATAGATGAATTGAGAAAGGATGAGTCAGCTTGCAACTGATGTGTAGCTGCCTTGTGTCCTCTCTCTCTTCAATTAATCTTCAGTTGATCTTCAGTTCTTGAGTCCACTTGGTGAACCTTGCTTCCACTTGGAGAAACAAAGCCTCTGACTCATCACAAGGCGAAATACCTGACCCAAGTGTCATTTTTGGAAGATTCCAAAGCAATGACTCACCGTGCCACATGTCCAAACTCGCCCAACGCAGGTGGGCTTTGTTCTACCTGCTTTGCAACGCAGGTACACCATGGAGCAGTTGTGTTTCAGCGCAGAAGCCTAGTGGAGCACCTGCTTTGATTTCAGGATTGCTTGTTTTTGAGTGTTTTCAGGTGGAGAACTGATCTGAGAGCTGTTGGTTTGCTGACCTTGTTCCTCTAGGGGTAGGAACATCATGTTTAGGGAACTTTGGATCCCTTGGATTATTGACAATTCATGCTTATTGCTGTAAGGCACAAAATTGTCTATAACAGGGACTTACCCAACCTGGTTTTGTCATCCTTTCATCTCGCGGGAGAAAATCAAATCTATCCATTACCATCAAACCGGCTGGGGCAGAGGTCACCTCTGGTAGACAATCCACTCTGGAATGGGTTCTTAGAGCACTGAACACCCCGGGCAGGGTTCCCCCATTAAGTGTCTCTCATTCAATTGCGGAGGCATGGCTAATTCCTCGAAGAAACTAGCCCTGCGTAGACTCTTCGAAGTAGAGCCTTCTGACATCATCATGCTACAAGAAACCCTAGGTGAGGCCAAAAACATCACCAGCACATTAAGTTCCTTATCTCATGGATGGAATTTTTTGGCCACGGATGTTGTGGGTCGATCAGGGGGCCTAGCCATTGGCTACAATCCTCACAACATCAGGGTCTTAGCAGCTTGAGGTGGCCATGGATTTATTGGTTTAGATCTTTTCTCAGCGAAGCTTGGTCTAAACTTGAGGGTCATTAATATATATGGTCCCTACAATCTGCGGGGAAATTTCTGGCAATATCTACTAAATCTATCGATTTTTTCTCCTGATCACATCATTCTTAGAGGAGATCTCAATTTCTCTATGGGATTTGGAGAATCTTGGGGGTCACAAGCACAAGTGGACTCTATCACTGGCTATATGACCAACCTTCTGGAACAGCACAATTTGGTGGATATCCCCATGAATAAGCCACTCCCTACTTGGCGAAATAGAAGGGTGGGGGATGCTGCACTAGCAAGAAGATTAGATCACTTTCTGATAAAGAACCCCCTTATGACTCAGTTGCATCATTACAAGCAATGGGTGGGTTCAGGGAGCATCTCAGATCACTCCCCCATTTATCTTGAAGTGTCTGGCCCCCACCCTAAACCAAAAGCTCCATTTAAATTTAATCATGTCTGGCTTTAGGACCCCGAGTACATAAACATGGTCTCGGATTACTACAATTCCAACCCTATTGATAGACATGATTCCTTGACAAAGGGTTTCTACCACAACCTGTCCCAAATCAAGCACCTATCTATCAAATGGGCAAAAGAGAAACACCAGAGGGAGGAGCTATTATTATCACAAATTGAAGTTGAGTTGAGTATATTGCTCGATTACCAAAACTTGGGATTTACTTCAGTTGACGACAAAGCTCACCTGATTGAGCTAGAAAACCAAAAGGCAAGGATTTTGAAGGAGAAAGAGGAATATTGGCGCCTTAGAAGCAGAGCTATATGGTTAAAAGCAGGAGATGAAAACACAAGATTCTTTCAGAACTATGAAAAAGGTAGAAAAGTTTCAAATACAATATGGAACTTACCTCTACCTAATGGGGGAGTAGCTAATACCTTTAACAAACTCTCCCATCTTGGCACCTCTCATTTCAGGAATCTCTTCAAAAACCCTCTTGGGTCAAATTTGGTCGATATCATCAATGTGGCAGGACATTTTCACTGATTTTTAAATGATGATGAGGCCAAGGAGTTAATTTCCCTTGTTACTGCAGGCGAACTGGAAGGAACGCTGAAATGGTTCAAAAAGCACAAGAGTCCTGGTCCAGATGGGTGGAAGATAGAATTCTATCTTGCATTCTATGAACTTCTAGGGAATGATCTGTTAAAAGTTGTGGAAGAGTGCAGAATATCTGGATCCATGTACAATGCTGTTAATTCAACTTTTATTGCCCTTATCCTGAAATTTGATTCCCCTTCCTCTTTTAATGACTATAGGCCTATCTCGTTATGCAATTGTCTGTATAAATTTATTTCCAAGATCATTGCAAATCATCTTCGGCCCATTCTCTCTCGCCACATCATCCCCTAGCAATTTTCCTTTCTCAAGCATTGCCAGATCCATGAAGCTATTGGCTCGGCCCATGAGGCCATCCACTCGATCTGGACTAAACACCTAAAAGGTATCATCTTAAAGATCAACCTGGAAAAAGCTTTTGACCGAGTCAGTTGGCTCTACATCAAGATGCTCCTTATTCACCTGGGCTTCCCCCATGATTTCATTACTTGGATTATGGCTTGCATCACCTCCCCTACCTACAGTGTTCTCATCAATGGATCTGCCTCCCACTTCTTTCATGCTGAGCGGGGTCTCAAAAAAGATTGCCCCCTCTCCCCCCTACTCTTTCTGATTGTTATGGATGGGCTTAGCCATTTACTAGCTACTTCTAAAAGATATGGCAGCCTTCATGGCCTCAAGATATCTGACTCCTGCTTCCTCACTCATATCCTATTTGTGGATCATGTTCTCATTTTCCTGGATGGGAGTATAAGAGACACTCTCACTTTCTCCAAAATTCTCTCCCTTTTCTCATCGGCTATAGGTATGCAAGCTAATCATGGGAAATATACCATTACCTTAGCCCTCACTTCCATCCAGGAGTCACAACTTGCACAACAACACTTCCCTTATTGCATCATACCCCTGGACAGGGGGTTCAAATATCTAGGATTTTGGATTAAGCCTCTCAACCAGAAAATTGTAGACTGGATCTGGCTTGTCACCAAGCTGGAAAAAAGGCTTTCTAACTGGAGTCACAGATACTGATCCAAAGCTGGCAGATTATTACTCATCAAATCTGTTCTTAAGGCCACCCCTGTTTTCTAGACGGCATTAGCATGGATTCCCAGAAACATTCTGGCCCGACTGCAACAACTTTGTAGCAAATATCTTTGGAACGGCCACCAAGGCAAAAAGATCTTTGCCTGGGTCAGTTGGAATAAGATCACCTTGCCTAAAAAATGGGGAGGATGGGGGCTAAAAGACCTACCCCTATTTGCACAAGCCCTGGCTGCAAAAATGAGCTAGACTCTATTGACTGGGCAGAATCTATGGACTACAATCTCATATCACAAGTACATTTGGCCACATCAAATTATGGATTGGGTCCGTATGCCGAGTTTCCTAGATCTGGTATTTAATGTGGAAAGCCCTTCTACACTCCCTGCCTAGCATCAAAAAAAATCTCGTTTGGAGAATAAATGACAGATCAAAGACTCGCATTGGAATGGATCCCTGGACTGGGGGAGGAGGTAGATTCCAGCTATCAAGAGAACTCATCTAGCACCTTCATTCTCATGAGATAAAGGTTATAGCACACATAGTGGATCCACTGAACACCAACATATTCACACAAGGATGGAAATCTGCCCTGCAGCTTGATATTCCACCACAGTGGCATCAAGAATGGCATGAATACACAAATGCACTGTGTGAATCACACATCAAGATCAAGGAAGGACCAGATGAACTCATCTGGAGTCTTGCTGAGAATGGAATTTATTCTCCAAAGGCCGAATATCTCAATTTGATCTCACACAAATAGCCAGAGCAGACAGCGTTTTGGTGGAAGAGTATCTGGAAACTTGTATCACCCCCAAGAACAAGACAGTTCTTTTGGTGTATTCTCATAGATAAAATTCCTACGTGAGAGTCACTCTCTCACCGATCTTTCCATGGTCCCCACTGGTGTGTCTTATGCAAGAATTCTTCTGAATCGCCTTTGCAATTATTCCTTCAATGTAATTGTCTAATCAATCTGTGGCAGAATATCTCCTCAACAATTCATATTACCAGGAAATGGGAGGGTGACAACATTGGTCGAGCTTGGGAAAATTGGTGCAATCTTCATCATGGCACTAAATTACAATGTCTTCCCTTAATCATCTGCTGGCATCTATGGCTGGCTCGAAATAGGACAGACCTGCTTGTTGGCTGCATATTACAGCCCGAATTATATCTGCCTATCACAAGTTGCCTGAGCCACACAAACCTCAGCCTCGTAGACCACATGATCCTGCACCTATTGACAAAAAATCTCCATGGGATTTTTTTGATGGTGTTGCATAGCACCATGGATGTGGTAGTGGATTCATTCTATACATTAATGAACAACATTTCTACAAAGTAAAGATGGGGCTTGGTGAGGGAACGAATAATTTTGCAGAGCTCATTACACTCCGTCATCTATTGCATTTTTCATTGGGTCATAACTGCATGGATTTAAACATTTATGGTGACTCAAAAATCATAGTTAATTGGTTCAATAATATTATTGTCTGTCACTCACACACACTCAGTAATATTCTAGATGAAGTGAATTTGTTCAAAGCTTAGTTTAACACTATTTCGTGCAATCACATTTACACGGAACATAACAGTAGTGCTAACGGGCTTTCCAAGGAGGCCACGGTACTTCCCAGAGGAGAGTGGATGATACAGGAGCAGAGAGGCTCAAATGAATATCGATACTATCACTGGCCCTACAATGATCAAAACTACCACAGGGTAGAGAGCCCCTAGATTATAGTTTTTTTGGCTTTATTTTTTATGGAAATGCATGGCTCATACATTGTATGTATTTTCACACAGGCTATATATTCTTGTATATATTCTTAGACCTTCAAAAATGACATCACCCTGTGTGGTGTATGTGGAACTATTGTAGATGACAGACATATTTATAACTTTTTATTTTACTATTATATCATATAGTGATTGAACACCCTACGTGGTGATGACCACAATATGAACTCAAAGATTTGACAAATTGAACAACAATTTTGAAAATGCCCTTAGTGGCAAAGAACAGTACAGTATATGTTGAAAGCATCTACAACATGTAATTTTTCAACCATAATGAAAGATTATGATTTTTCCAGTGGAAAAAATAACATAATCAACATACCTCAGTATAGTTCAGGGAAGGATATCTCATCTACAAGATCAACCAAATTAGCGCAATACATGTATAAACATAATCATAACAACACATAAACATCATTACAACCACTATCCAGTTATCATGCATCACCATACTAACTGCATACCATGACCTCATCCACAACAACGATAGTCATGTCAACGTATGCATAATGACGTATAGACATTGATATGCATAACAAGTGCATAACCGACACGCAATCACGACAAATATATCTAACAACAACACCATCAACTTTCACATTGCGACACAACTGCAACCATGCCTACACAACAAGTACATAGACCACAAATATAATGAACACATATGCAAATAACATGTATGCATGATAATCACATTCTTCCCATCTAGTCCAAGGGGTGAACGATGTTTTAATACCACTCTGTAACACCCTCCTCCCACATTTACCCAATAGTAACTGATCCTCTAGGGTAACATGTGATGAAGAGTTACTACGATGTGATTCAACTCCCCATTTATAGTTAAGGAAGTGGAACCAACAAAACAAAACCAATCTGACCTTTCTCGGGAGCTACAGAACCTTAAGGAGATAACCAACCCTTCTAAGTGCCCAATGCCTGAGACAACTTGTCATTTTGCTGAGCTAAACATTGTTATAGACATATTTGGGCACTACAACCCCAATCACATATGTCCATAAACCAAGGGCTTCTAAACCCCTAAAAGTGTTGTTTCATACCCTAAAAGAACAAGGTCAGCTGATTACATCATTTCCAAGTTCTCCCTGAAAAAACTGCTCAGAACTGGTCGAAACTGGACCATACAGACTGCTCCATGCTAAGGGTGCGATGCATCTCACCTATTATACACGGGGGGTGCGATGCATACTGAAAAGCCCTTCTGTAGGGTGCAATGAGCGAGAGCAGACAAATGGCAGAAGCAGTTTTCTAGGTGGAAACTCAAAGAATCTTCTAGAAACTGCTCATTTGACACTTGCCTCTCTGAATTCTCCCAGTGATGAGTAAGATATCAATGAAATCTCCAAGTGGAACCAAGAATTATCAGTGAAATGACACTAATCAAAATCCCAGAAGCTGACTCACTCTCCTACAAACATTTATATATGGATCCCTCATCCCAGAGATCCAGAAGCTGGAATTTTGTAATTTGCAAGGAAGTGTTGTTGGTTTCTCTTTGAAGACATTGTTGGGTGATCTTGCTTTGTATGAGGTGAAGAGGGCTTTCATGCTGGGAGGATGATGCCGGATCAAACATGCTTGGTTGTAATCCTCTCTTCTACTACTTCTATCAATAAATCTATTTAAGTTTTCCTCCATATGCTTGTATATCTCTGAATCTTGTATTTGTATATGCATTTATATGGTTAATGTACATCTGATCCTACATTGTTTATGGTTATAGATCTCTATGCTTTGATGGTATTTTTCTGCTTTGACTCCACAAGTGTTCTTTGAAGCAGGACAAGTGAGAAAGGAGTGGTGAAAGCTCTATCAAAGGAGAGAGGAAACAAGCAAGGAGACTAGCGAAAGACTGAGGTTGGTACTCTCTGCTTCTCTCTCATCTATCTCTCATAAAGGAAAACACAAGTAACTTTAGTTTGTTTGTTTCTAAGATAGATACCCGTCTTAGTGGGACTAGCAGTTCTGAGTGGACACTAGTTTTCCCGATAACAAAATGGCGACTCCACTGGGGAGCAAATAGTTTGTTTGTTTTGTTATTGTTGTTTGCTTTATTAACCACAGACAGAGCTTGAAGTTAAGCCAGCTAGCCTTCGAACTGCTTTTTCTATGCAACTGCAAAGTAGATCAACGTTGCTTCAGTCAATCTCTGGGTTGGTTTATGAACTGAACATCTGACTTGAAAACATCCTAAGTGCCCTGGTGGTAGCTCAAACAACCTCATTAGATCAGCCCCTATACTTTGTGTTTACTGACAATCATTAGCTCAACCTAAATCCTTGAACTTAGCTGCAAACTGTGAGTGAAAACCAAGCTCAGTCTCGTCCCTGGACAATCGCACTGTCTCTCATTATAAATCTGGATGCATCACACCTCCCATGTGTTGTAGGTGAGATGCATCTCTGTTTCCTTGTGTTATAGGTGCGATGATTGAATAAGATTGTTTCTGCCTCCAGATTTTGGTTTTTTCTTCATTGTCTTCAGCTTTATTTAGTAGTTTTGTTGTCTATGATCAGTACATCATTGTTGAAACCATCTTCCTTTGCATTATTTCAGCCTCCATTGATAAGGAATTGTGAATGTTTTTATGTATTTTTCATCATTTACAGTCCTCCTTTGCAAATAGTAGCTTAATTGAACTGTCGTCTTTTGATTTAAAAGTGTCGCAAGTGTCGTTTTCAGTCAAGAAAAAGAGTGTCATAACTTCTTCCTCTTTTAGATAGTCGATTACACTTTTTCCATTGTATTTGATTTGAATTAATAGTATTTCAAGTGTTCAAAGCAATTTTAAATTCGAAATCGAAAAGTGTCGTCTTAGTCTTCCTTTCATTTTTTGAATTCGAAATCACAAAGTGTCATCTTAGTCTTCCTTTCGTTTTTTGAATTCAAAATCGCAAAGTGTCGTCTTAGCCCTCCTTTCGTTTTTTGAAGAGAAAATTGTTAGTACTAACGCTTTGAAAGAAGATAGTTCAGATCTGTACTTAGTTTTCTTTTTGTCATTCTCACATTAAGGAAACTGAAAAACAATACATGCATGTGCATTTGCATTTAAACTGCATGCTGAAATTGATTTAGGAAAAGTGCATCTAGCGTGTGCTCTCTGCTCTATGTTGAAAGAATTTCATTTCTCTTTCCTTAGTAGCTAGGATTTTCATTGCAAAAAGAAAGCAAACGATTGTTTATCATCTTAGATTGCATATTTAGGAATTGTGTATCTACATCACGCAGTGAACCTTAAAGGCAAACTTCTTAAGAAAGATCAACTATAAAATAAACCTCAATGAACATAAAAACGCTTTGGAACCTAACGCACAACATTTAGAAGTCTAGGCTAGAGATGTATTCCGACGTCCTAAATCCTGGTAACTATCGCTTTCATCGTAGGTTGGGTAATTCCTCCTCTTTGAGACGATAACTGCCAGTATGGACTTGTACTCCCACATACCATCGAGTATATATTGGGAGACCACAATAGGCTACATCCTTTATCCTTAGGAAGTCGTGTCTGCCTCCCTATTGATCGCAATGCACTGAACACAGCATTCAGGAAGATTGACTGTTGTACCGTAAAAATTATTCTGCAGTTTTGCAATTGGTTTGGTAATCCCTCTGTCTAGATTTCCAGAGTAGTCACTTTCGTTCCTTTTCAGACTCCTTAAAAGAAAAGGTCCATCTGAGCACTTTTCACTTCAGGCTCATTAAAAATCGAAGGCGACTAGAGTCATCTTTATCTTTTTCTCGACTCTTAAAAGTTGAAAAAGCAAGTTGTGTCAAAGCGTCATAAAATTAATTTAATTCGGAATAACATTTTCCTTTTTTATTTTGAGTTGATCAAGTAATCCGCAATCGTGGAAGAAAGTCAATCAAAACCTCGTCGTTCGGGGAGATTAATGAGTCAACCGTCTTTGACTCCGGAAATGAAACCATTCCAGGCCAAGTGATCTCGTTTAACTGGGTCAAAGTCTCCTGGTTTATTTGAAACTTGTGTTTCAACATCCTCAGAGACTCTAGTTACTCCAACTATTTCCGATATCGCTGCCTCTACAGAAGAAGTTCCAAAGTTACAAGAGGACACTAGAACTGATCCTAGTGTAACGGTAAACACATCTATTCCTGAACCAACTCAATCTAGGACTGATTCGGAAGGTGTCACCCCTCCAACATTTGTCGCTGCAGAGTGTGTACCTTCTTTGGCACCAGAAATATTTTACAGACCTGATGGTCTGCCTCTTCCACCTGGACTGATTGCGATAGAAGAGATTGTGGAGGATCTTCCATCCAGTACCCCATTGCATTTTGGAACTAGGATCCACCTATATCCTTCTAATTCAGAAGTTAGTCACCCTTCACCACAAGTTCTTATAGAATCGTTAGGAAGTCTTTTGGATAGACTTAATATGTCTGAACAACCATCGACATCTAGTATTGTGTCATCCGATACAGCAATAGCAGAACCTCTTACCACTACTCCGACAATGTTTGCTGGTACCCCATTCATCCCAACTAGCTCTCAATCACTAGATGAAGTCCACCCAGGGGTTGTTTCTATAGTATGGTCTGTTCCCATTTGTTCATCCAGAATAATATCAGGAATTTCTTATGTTGAGTCTCACCAAATTGATCCTTCACAACAGTATCAATTTGGGCAGTCCAGTCTACAAAGACCAATTTTCCCTTTGAACACTAGATTGCCACCATATGGGGGGTAGTATGCCTTTTCATTGTTCCCTCCAGGAGAACAACCATATGAGAGTTCACAACAGAATTCGGGTCAAGCTGGAATTGCATCCAATAGTTGGGTGCCAATACTACCTCAACAACCAAGAGTTATATATTCAATACAACCAAGAGTTGTATATTCAATACAACCAAGAGTTTTATATTCAATACCAAATCAACCTGTGTCGAGTATTCCCACTACACTGGCTATTGTGATAGTGTCGCAAGTACAAGTGTTGCCTGTTGTATGTCAACCTCAAGTCTCTCAGGTCGTAATACAATAGCCTCTTGTCTCCAAGACACAACCACAATCACCGATTAGTGGCTCCTTAACTGAAGCGACTCAAGATCAAACGGGTACTATCACCCCTCATCTTGGTCAAACATCCAGTATTGGACAACAGCAAATCATTGGTTTCACAACCATGGCTGGTGCAATATCAACAATCGCAATTCCAACAAGCTTACCGAGGACCTAAGTAATAAACCTTTGCGGGTAATGGGCAGTCGTATATTCAAAACGGTCACCATCAATCATATCATAATGGTTATGCCCATCAACCTTATCAAAGTTATCAGTATCAAATACGTTATGCTGGTATGCAAAGACCCACTGCTCAGGTGATCCCATCTTATCCTGGGTATGCTTCACCAAACCTGAATCAACGTTGCCTTTCGTTGCAACTTTATAATTACCAGATCCGAATCAGATAACAAATGATCCAATTGCTTACGCCCCTTGGTGGCCGGCGATTCCTCATAAACTTTCGTCAGATATTCCAAAATTCAAGGGAAATCCGGGTGAAGATCGGTCAAATCATGTGATGACCTTTCATCTATGGTGTTCATCCAACACTCTCAATGATGATTCAATTAGGCTTCACCTTTTTCAGCGAAAATTAACTGGTCTGGCAGCAAAATGTTACATTGAATTGCCTAGAGCTTCATTCGATAACTTCAGCATCCCATTTTCAGTTACCAATAAGGTACGAAACAGGAACAGAGCTTCTTAACAATTTTAAGCAGACGACAGCCACTCACATATCCGATCATATTCATGAGTGGCGACGCTGTCTTCCAATGGTAAAAACATATGTTCCTGATCAGTTGCTAGCTGAATGGTTTATTAAGTCATTGTTACCTTCTATTACATAATATGTGGCTAAGGGGGCAGTTGTCACTGAAGAGAAAATCATTGCTCGTGCACAATATTTAGACTTGATATATACTCAGTCTCGCACGCTCTATGGCAAAATTCCTGATGCTCCTAGACCAAATTTTTCTATTCTTCCTCTTCCTAAATCAAACAAAGACTCTCATGCCGACGATGGCGTGATAGGTACAACCAGCACAAAAACCGCAAAGGCTACATCTAAGAAAGCCCGTATGGTTTCTAGTCAAAATGAAAATGAAGAACTTCTTGCCTCGAAGGTTAATGTCGTGTCGACCGACAAAGGCAAAGAACCGAAGCAACCAGGGGGCAAGAAGAAAGGGAAAAGCAAAAAGAAGAAACAGGATGATTCGTCTCCTGAAAAATCTTCTGCAAACCCTTCTGGGCAAAAGAAACCTAATCAGCCATGTCTCATATGCGATGAAGACCATTGGACGAAGGATTGTCCATATAAAGTTGAGATTAAGAAATTCTTTAAGAGTTCAAAAACCTCAGCAGTATTGACCGATCCGTTTCCAAACCCAGAAACCAATCTGGTTGCTAGCGACAATGCTTCCCCTTCCCAAGTGCTTATGTTGTCCATTTCGAAACAACAAAATGATGCTTTGATATCGACAAGGAATAAATATTACGGGAATCCACAGTTGTCGAACAACAAGGCTGCAGATCAACCTAGTAGTTCGACAACAACTTCAACCGAAGTTGTGCCATCCATCATTCTTGAGCTAAAAATAAAGCTGTCAAAGGGAGTAGTACACAAATCAACATTTAATCCTCGTGCCTGAGCAACATAGAATTATAATATAGTAGAGGATCTGGCCCAATCGCCATCCTCTATGTCAACGCTTGAAGTACTACAAAATTGCCCCTCCCAAAAGAAGGCTCTATTATCAGCAATAGGTGGGATTGACCCAGCGGATTCCAAACTTGTGGCCTTTAATCATAAAGGATATGAACCTCAATTACCAGCACAACTCGCTTTCCTCATCCAAGTGAAAGCCCTCAACAAAATTGTTCATCGAACAATTATTGATGAGGGGGCATCTACCTGCATTATGTCAATGAGTTGCTGGAAAACTTTAGGATCACCACCCTTGTCAAGATCATCAACGACATTAAAAGCATTTGATGGACGAACATACACCCCGTACGGGATTTTAAGTAACTTACAAGTTGAACTGGGGGGCAAAACAGTAGAAATTGACGTCGAAGTTATCGATGGAAACCTCTATTACAATATCCTACTGGGAAGGCCCTGGATTTATGCTATGGCCACTATTGTGTCAACTTATTTTAGAAAGATTGCATTTCCTTTTCAAGGAGGAATTACAATCATTGATAAACAAACCTTTCTCCCCAACAATTCACAAGTTACAGGAAGCATTCCAACGATCCATGGAAGCTCTCAATCGCTTCAAAATGTCGGAGTAGGCCTACTGAAAGACCCTGCCTTGATGGGTACTTTTTCCCTACCGCCTCCGAGTAATCTAGCGGAAGTGGCCATAGTAGGAACATGCAATATGATATCTTCCATTCAGAATATTTCTGAACATTTTGTTAGCATGGATCATCAACAGGTATTGCCTCCAAGCCCAATAGAAATTTTGTAGCAATCAATTTTCTCGGCCTGGGCAGCAAACCCAAATCAACGCTCATCGAGTGTTTGGATAGATAGGTCAAAGGAATATGGCACCTCTTCAGATCCTTGGTCACATGTACATTCTACAGACGAAGGAATTATTCAGTCGATGATGATAGGAGAGGCACCATGGGAAGATTACCACCATCATTCCCATCTTCCGAATTACAACGAAGATTATTCCAGCGACCTTGATCATCCTTCAATTTTTTATTTTCTATCAAATACTGTAAATACGGTGGATTCCGAGCGAAATTTGTCCAATATTGAAGAAACTATCACCATAAATATCTCGACCAAACCTGATGTTGTAGAGAATATTCATGTCGACAAATCTTGTCCTTCTTCAGAACTGGAAATATATTGCGCTCTCTTTCGCGAATTCAAAGATGTCTTTGCATGGTCATATGAAGAAATGCCAGGCATTGACTTGAGCATAGTTGAACACAAAATCAAAATGTATCCAGATGTCAAACTGGTACGATAACGGCTTCGGCAGGTGCACCCGAAGAAAGCCGTAGCCATCAAGGCAGAAGTTGAAAAACTTTTACATGCTAGTTTCATTTACCCGGTTCCACTAATTGATTGGGTATCGAATATTGTTCCTGTGATGAAAAAGCAAGGAACGATTAGAGTGTGCATTGATTACAGGGATGTAAATCAAGCTTGTCCAAAGGACAACTACCCTACACCCTTCATCGACCAGATAATTGATGAATGAGCCGCATGCGAAATCTTTTCATTTATGGATGGATTTTCCGGGTGTAATCAAATAAATATCTGCCCATAGGACCAGTCGAAGACTGCATTTATATGTCCGTGGGGCACATTCGCATACCGCAAATTACCTTTCGGTTTAAAGAACGCAAGGGAAACTTTTTATAGGGATATGAATTATGCCTTTCATGACATCAAGAACATCGTTCAACCATATCTCGACGATCTTCCATCTCATTCACGAAAGCGGACTGATCATCCGCAGCATTTGAGAGCTATATTTCTACGTTTCCGACACTATAAGATATGACTCAATCCACACAAGTGTGTGTTTTGTGTCGGTTCTGGTTGTTTACTTGGCTTCGTGGTTTCTAAGGACGGAATTCAACTCGACCCATGTAAGGTTCAGGCAATAATTGATACCCCTCCACCTTCAAATTTGCTTCAGATTCAGAAACTCCAAGGGAAAGCAAACTTTCTGAGGAGATTCATTCCAAATTACGTCGAACTTGCTAAAGGTTATATGCGTCTTTTGAAAAAAGAAGTACCCTTCAACTGGGATCAAGTTGCGCAAGCTTCCTTTGATGCTCTAAAGGAATCCCTAATAAAAGCATCATTAATGTACGCTCCTGATTATCAAAAAGACTTTAACCTGTATCTAGCTGCAGCAGATACAACCATCGCAATGGTTTTAGTTCAAGAAGAAAATGGAATCGAACATCCTGTCTATTATTTAAGCCGAAACTTAAATGATACAGAAAGAAAGTACTCCTATGTTGAAAAGCTGGCTCTTGTAGCTGTTCAAGCAATACAGAGATTTTGACATTATATCCTCTTTTGCAAAACTACCATTTTGTCAGATTGCAACCCTATGACTTACATTCTGTCACGTCAGTTACTTGGGGGAAAATATTCGAAATGGATAGCTATTTTGCAAGAGTTTGATCTGGAATTCATAAAATCCAAATCAAAGAAATCTCTGGTTTTCGCGGAGTTACTATGCGACTTCCCATCATCGTCCAACGATTCAACATCCAATTCATCAATCGTGGATGAATCTTTGTTTCTGATATCATCAAGTGATCCGTGGTATGGAGATATAATCATCTATCTCCAAACCCAAACTTACAGGCCTAATACCTCTTGCTCAGAACAATGACGTACTCGATACCAAGCAAAAGACTACATGATCGTCGATGATACACTTTACCATCATGGTATCAATACAGTTCTGAGAAGGTGCCTCACCCATGAGGAGGCCGAAAAACTCCTGAATGATTGCCATTCAAGTGCGTGTGGGGGGCATCAATCTGGTTACACTACGGAAGAAAAGATTTTACGAGCAGGTTACTTCTGGCCAACAATGTTCAAAGATTGCATAACCGCAGTCAGAAGTTGCCATGCTTGTCAAATCTTCGATCGCAAAACCAGAATACCACCTGCACCTCTGCATCCAGTAGTTTTTTTTGGGCCATTCACCAAATGGGGCATAGATTTCATGACATGTAACCACACCTCGGCCGGGGGGCATGGGTATATCATAGTCGTAGTTGACTATTTTATGAAATGGGCCAAGGCGATGCCTACATTAAACAACAGCGGCAAAATAGATGCTCTTTTCTTTTTCAATCATGTAGTCTCTAGGTTCGGCGTTCCACAGGCTATATTCACAGATCATGGATCGCATTTCCGCAGTCACATGATGGTTGAATTGGCTGCCAAATTAGGGAGTTCTACTCCGTATTATCCGCAAGCTAATGGACAAGTTGAGGCCATCAACAAAGTCCTCAAGCGCATGCTGCAAAGGATGATTGGAGTCCACAAACGGAGTTGGAACCTAATCCTGTACTCAGCCTTGTGGGCATATAGAACCTCGGTAAGAAATGTGATTGGGTTTACACCCTTTCAGCTGGTGTATGACCTAGAAGTTGTATTACCAATTCAGTGTGAGATTTCATCTCTCAAGCTCGCAGTCGACCTTCTCCCTGGAACTTCAGAGGAAGAGGCTCATTTCTTGGAACTAATCCAATTGGATGAAACCTGTCGTGACACCGCCTTCGCCAACGAAGCTCATAAGACAAGTTAAGGCATAATTTGACAAAAATTTCAAACCCCGTGTCTTCGCAGAAGGTGACCTGGTCTTGCTTTATGATCAGGAATCCGATAAATTGGGAGCAGGTAAGTTCCAATCTTTGTGGATTCGTCCCTACATTGTTAAACGAGTGTTAGCAAAAGGAGCCTACGAGCTAGTAGATTACGATGGGATTCCACTGGCGCAACCCCGAAACAGGTTGTACCTTAAGCGTTACTATGCTTGACTAAGCATAGTAATCTCTTTATATGCTTTTGTTACGTTTTTGTTTTCGTCAAGAGTGATCATTTTGGTTAGGTAATCCACTTTTACATTTGTTGCAGATGTCGAACCTATTGGAATCATTTGTTGGATATGCCGACGGAGCTAGTCGTAGTACGCAGAACCTATCTTCTGCAGCCTGGGCCATTTTTGATCCAAGCGGTGAGTTAGTGAGTTTCAGAGGGGTATGTATTGGTCGGTCAACGAAAAACATCGCTGAGTATAGCGCGTTGATAGAACTTCTCTCTGATGCCATCGCACGTGGCATACGCCGACTTATTGTCAGGCTAGACTCACAACTTGTCATCCTACAGCTTACTGGCATCTATTCCGTTCGGAATCCAGCTATCTATTGTATGTTCCTAAGGGTCAGGATTTTGGAAAGGCAGTTTGATTCTATTCAATATCAACACATTTCCAGAAACTTAAACACATTAACTGATTCATTCGCAAATTATGTGTTAGATAGACATTTGAAGCATTTATAAAAGAAAGCATTTTAATTAACATTTGCATCAGGATCATATAACTTAACCAAAATAAAGCTCCGAAAATCAAAAATATATATAACTGTTTATAGTTTGTCAAAATGTTCTGTGTCCAAGACAAAATCAATCACATGACCCAAAAACTCAAAAATGCAGGGAAGCACCCTAGACTAATGGTGCTGGTGATAACAAGTCACCGCCTGTGTGATCATACGTAAGAGCCTAGTCCATCGGCTCGGCACGCCAGTAGTATGGCACTGTAATCTCAGAGGTAACTCGTCGGTCCTCACATCCTGAATACCAAGGGTGAGACCCTCGATCTAATCCTGCAATACTGCAAGGGTCTTCGCTATGTCCAGATTGCAAAGGACAACCCTCCCCACAGCCTCTCCTGCTGGAACGACAGCTGCTACCCTCAGGCACACTGCTGGTCGCATTGGTCCAATATCTGCACAAATATATGGGTTTGATTAAGTCTTGATAACATTTAAAAAACACAAGAACATTATAAAAACAATAAACAGAGATATGGTCAGATCTTTTACCTATAACACCCCACTGCTCGCCAGCCGGCAGCACCAAATCTGGGTCACCCTGGAAATCCATCCCAGCATACGGATACTCGGCAAAGACCATCTGTTGACAGTTGAACCACTCAAAGAAGGCATCATAGAATGAAATCTGCAACTGACCAGCATGTCTGGCCATAATATCAACCCATCTCTACATCCGTGGTTTTGTCGGCGCTGGTACTCCGAGTGAAATGTACTGTGGCTGCATTTGTGGGATCTTCTCCAAGGCGAAAGCGGTCAGAATAGAACTGTTAGCTCTGCTACATATTGCTGATACTCGAGGAGCAGAAGTAAGCTCGGTACTTGGTTTTGCTCAAAGGAGGCCTATACTGGTCATCCTCACCCTCTCCTTCACCCCACTTATCCTCCTTTCACCTCCATTTCCCGGGCTCATTGTTAAAAATCATATAAATAACTTTTGCTCTTAAGCTCGAGCGGTAAAACCTAAACCCCATTCAACCATGTTCGCATGACCTCACGCAACCATTTCCCCACCGTCCGATCATCTCCGCCGCGATCGGACGGCAATCATTCTCCCCGCGCCTTCGAACCGCTACGACGATAACGCGCGATGAAAAGTGGTTTCGTCCTTTCCCCGTCGCCACGCGTCACAATCCGAGTGGTATCGCACGCCATTGTACGTTTACTGCCCACCCCCAATGCCGGTGCGGGCAAATACCACTTACCGCCCGTCCTCCGTCCCCGCCTGTTAACTCCCACGTGTCTCCTCCGTCCAATAGCCATTGGATCTGTCCGCCCGAGATCCAACGGCCCACGTTCATTCTGCCCGGCTTTCCCTGATAGTCCCCGCCAAGCCATATCCGTCGTCCATCTGCTAAATCTGATGGTTGATCCTCATCCTTCATCCAACCCATCTGTTTGCCATGTAGTCCACTTGCCCTGACCATTCCGTGCACCCAAAGGACGAAGACAATCGCCTACCAGTACCCAATGTATTTTTTCCCCAACAACCGCATTTGACAAACAGTATGGCCGAGAAGGAAAAGGACGAAGCACGAGCAGATAACTGCATTTAACAGTTATGGAAATTCATCCTATACGATACTCCACCTGCTCGAGAGGACATAAGAGCGCAGGAAAGGATCAGATTTATCTACTAAAGCAAGCAAATGCACCAGAGACTCCATCAAGCAATTAAATGGGTTGGTGTCCAATTATGGCCCCTCCATACTTAGAATGGCTGAGTGATTTTGTATTGAAACTCTATAAATACCCCAAAAGAAGATGTAATCAGGGTTGATGGTTAATGTTTTGATGTAAGGTTCAACTTGTGGAGACTGTAACTATTTTGATACCTGCAGCGTCTCGTCTTCATTTTTAGCTAATACAAGCTTCTTTTGTTGTTGATTGCTCACTTTTCATCCTTGTTTTGTTCTAAGTTGTGCCCGATATGTTGTATTTCTGAGCTCTTGATGTTTAGTATTAGAAAAGTTGTCATCCTATCTCTGTGTTAAAGTCTTGTATGTATCAGTGAAGAAGCTATTCAGTTTTCTTTTCACCTAATGCCAGAGAGCTATCATCCTGTCTGTGCATTAGGGAATTAGATTTCCAGACTTCTTTACTGGTTGCAGCCAACCATCACATGGTCTTGTGCATCTACTGGTGTGGTCAGTATTCCCCACCTTCATCCAATCCTTAAACTATGAGTAATTGGTGGTCTAAAGCCTTGTAGTCTGGGGGTGTTCACGCATGTCTTGAGTTAAACAAAGTAGAAGTGGTTATTTGGCTTGAACAAGCATCATTCCTTCCATTCATCCATTTGCAACAATAAGTTGAATTTGTATGTTCCCGAGCATATCTGAGCTACAACCTAAGAGAGTTTCTTGGGGTGATAACATTAATTGGCGTCATTGCTTGGGAGAGGAGATTGAAGCTCAGCTTCCCTGGGAGAACGACACAGTTCCACGCTTTGATGATAGACAAGGTCTGGACACATTTCAGGTTGTAATCATCTATTTGGCGACTCTACTAGAGAACCAACCTAGTGGCGACTCCACATTACAGTTCTGGCTCAGTTTGTGAGGCATACCTAGAGAAATCCTCAGAAATCACCAGTTGACCCAGTGCCTGACCCTGAGAAGATTTCTAAGCAAAGGAAAACATCACAGAAAGGAGCATCAGGATCACGTAAGCCTAAGAAATCTTATGTATCTCTGAAAGAGAAGATTATAGCTGAGGATATACAGTTTGAAGATTTAGAGCCTAGCATTGTTAGTGAAGAAATACCTTCAGAGATTCATAAAGCTCCTTGTTCATCCAGTTCCCCTTTGGATCTTAGTCCAAAGAAAGTCTCCCATACAGTCCATCATATTCCTTTGTCTCTGTCATCTGTTTCACTGCCCCCTATTGTTCAAACTACCAGTATCCTCCCACCCATCCCAGTCATGGCAGGCCAACAGGCACCCACGAAGATGGAAAGAATCATAGCTGCTAGCTATGGACCCCTAGTCTTGTCTGTTCCTTTGAATGCCATGCCTGCAAGAGAATATCAAAAATATATGCCTCAGTTCATTGGTACAAAGGGAATAACAGCTGAAGAACACCTTGAGTCTTTTTATAGTTATACTGATAACCTAGATATCAGTGAAGATGATGTGTGGACGCGAGTGTTTGTCCAGAGCCTTGATGGTGAGGCTAGAAAGTGGTTCAGAGAGTTGACCCCTAGGTCAATAGCAGACATCAAAGCCTTAGATGATGTATTCTTGAAGCATTGGGGAGATAAGAAAGACCTGCTCTATTACCATACAGAGTTTGGAAACCTCAAGAGGGAGAATGGGGAATCATTGCATCATTTTAATAAAAGATTTAACCATATGTATAGTAAGATACCAACTAAAGTAAAGCTTACCCCCAACTCTGCCAAACTCACCTATGCCAATGCTTTTGACTCTGATTTTTGCCTACTCTTGAGAGAAAGAAGATGTGCCACTCTAGCTGAAATGCAGGATGCATCTTTAGAGGTGGAATTGAATATCATGGTTGCAGAAAGCTCAAAAGTCAGGCTGATAGAAGGAGGCAGAGAGGTGAGGCTTCTTCTTCCTCTATTTCATCTTCAGAACCTAAGTTAGAAAAAATGACTAAAATGATAGAGTCATTGGCTGTTGAGATATCTAAGTTGAAAGTTGAGCAGAGCTCTGGAAAAGCAAGGCTTCCAAACACATTTGCTCCAAGAAACCCAAATCCATTCAGAAGAGCAAATGAGTAATTGCATATCATTCATAAGGGTTAAGAAGTAAATGAACAGCAAAGAGTGAAGGCTCCCTTCCAGAACGTAGTCATGGAAGAGGAGCGGTCTGAAGAAGAGGATGAAATTCATTGCATGGAAGATAAAGGTAGTGTTGCCTTTTTTGCATTGGCTACCTATGAATAATCATTGCTACAGGAGAAAACCAGTCAAAAGTGGGACAGAGAGGTTGATCTACAGATTGATGAGTAGCAAAGATATAAGTTGAGGTCAAAAGCAAACAATGTCAAGGAGAATCTTGCCCAAAGAGTTGTTGTCCCAACAGAGTAATAGAATATTAGACAGAAAAGACCAGCAGCTAATCCTGTCATCCCCAAAGCACTAGCTCAAGAGGTAAGAGGTCCTGACAAGTCCCCTTCCCCTTTCAATTTTGAATCAGAAGTCCAGAAGTTAAAAATATATGTGCCTCTGATAGAGTTTGTAAAGAGTGAAGTTTTTAGAAAGCCTATCCTTGATGCTCTCGAGCTAAAAGCCTCACTAGCCTCCACTGACTACGTCAATTTGCAAGATGATAAGCCTGCAGTTGTGCTTAACCCAATGATTGAACCTGCTGATAATAGCTTCCCATCGTTCTATGTCTCCTTGACCATCCATGATAAAACCCTCCATAACTGCCTGCTAGACACAGGGGCCAGCCACAATTTGATACCTAAAGTTGTCATGGAAGAGTTAGGCCTTGGTATCACTAGACCATATCATGACTTATTCTCATTTGATTCAAGAAAGGTAAAATGCCTAGGATTAATCAAAGACCTAGCCATTACCCTAACTCAGCTGCCCATGAAGAGCATGATTATGGATATTGTGGTAGCAGATGTCCCCCCCAAGTTTGGCATGTTGCTATCCAGAGGGTGGATTAAGAGACTAGGTGGGACATTAAAAAATGATTTATCCTATGCTATTGTCCCAATTTTTAGAGGGGAAAGCAGGAGATTGTACAGAGAATCACAGCTGGCCTATATCATTAGTGATGAGAAGAATCCTTCTAATCATCCC
The DNA here is from genome assembly GCA_031772625.1 of Pinus tabuliformis. NCBI lineage: Eukaryota > Viridiplantae > Streptophyta > Pinopsida > Pinales > Pinaceae > Pinus > Pinus tabuliformis. Next base: position 1,019,070,812 of record CM062818.1, on the reverse strand, counting down.
ATTTATGTTGTGGACACCGAGTTTGGAGCATGTATCCTCCAAATTGAAGAATCCCACAAGGCCTCATTGCAGCTCAAGAAACCAATCGTTCAGGCCGAGGGAGAGCAAGAAAGTTAGATTTGGGAAATGTTCTTTGATGGAGCATGTTCTAGGGAAACTGCAAGAGTAGGGGTGGTGCTGAGATCTCCGGAACAAGAAAGCACACATCTGTCTTTTAAGCTAGCTTTCTAAGTCACCAACAATATAGCAGAGTATAAGGCTCTGATATTGGGCCTTAACGTAGCTGAAGACAGAGAAATCAGAAACATAAAGGTGTTTGGAGATGTTGATCTTATCATTCAACAAGTGAACAAAACATTTCAAGCAAAGCACCCAAGGATGAAAGCATATAGAGATGAGGTATGGAGGCTCAAAGATTATTTTGATAGTTTTTGTATCTCATATATCCCTAGAGTCTGAAATCAGCTTGTTGATTCCCTTGCTATATCTGCTAGCATGTTTATTCCTCCCATGCCTCCCGGTCTAGTTTATGAAGTTCAGATGAAATATAGACCATCCTTGCCTGATAATGTTTAGCATTGGAAAGTTTTTGAGGATGATGATGAGGTAAATAGGTTTCTTTAATTCATTGATGAATTCTCTGAAATACAAATTGATCAAGAAAATGAAGCTTTGGAAGAAAACCCCCAGTCCCAGCTTGGAAATAAAATTAGCAAAAACAACATTGTCCAACTGCCCAGCAATCACATAGCTAAAGGCCTAGTCCCTTTAGAAAAGTTGTTTGACCAGAATGTTGTGCCTTATAAGGCTGCCCAAAAAGAAGACCAATCTGCAGTCTGTAAGCATAATATTGGGAGTCCAGAACAACCAAGATATATAAATCTGTCCACCCATTTCTCTGCTGCCCAGAGTTCTGAGTTCTGCAGTTTAATGAAACAATTTGCTGATGTTTTTGCCTAGGAATATAGTGACCTGAAAACATATGACAAAAAGATCATCCATCATAAAATTCCTTTAGAGAAAGACACCATTCCTTTCAAACAAAAACTGAGACCCATAAATCCTTTTCTCCTTCCTCTAATTGAAAAAGAAATCAAGAGGTTACTAGCTGCCAAAATCATAGTCCCTCTGAGATATTCAAAATGGGTAGCCAACTTAGTGGTAGTAAGGAAGAAAGGTGGAGAAATTAGGCTTTGCATTAATTTCAGAAACTTAAACAAATGCTCTAAGAAAGACAATTATCCTCTGCCCAAGATGGAGCATTTGCTGCAGAAGGTCTCAGGAGCCAAAGTGATGTCTTTCTTGGATGGATTTTCAGGATACAACCAGGTTGTCGTACATCCAGACGACCAATAGAAGACTGCATTCACCACTCCTTGGGGCACCTTTATGTATTCCAAGATGCATTTTGGGTTGATGAATGTTGGAGCCACCTTTCAGAGGGCTATGGATATAGCATTTGTGGGAGAGAAGGACAAATTTGTCCTTGTTTACCTTGATGATATAACCGTGTACTCCAGCAGCCATCATGAACACTTGCAGCATTTGAAGAGAGTGTTTCTGAAGTGCAGAAGATTTGGGATTTCTGTCAATCCTAAAAAGTCATAGTTTTCTTTAGAAGAGGGCAAGCCGTTGAGACATGTTGTTTCTGCTGCAGGTGTCAAAATTGACCCAGAAAGAGTGAGAGCAATACAGACTTTGTCTGTCCCGAGGTCAAAGAAGGATATCAAGTCCTTTCTGGGCAAGATAAATTTGTAAGGAGGTTTATTCCTAATTTTGCAGAACTTGTAAAACACATTACCTCCATGTTGAAAAAGGTGTCATAAGTCAATTCGACTGATGCAACAAGAAAATCTTTTGAATCCATCAAAAGGGCTATTATGGAAGCTCCTACTTTAATTAGTCCAGATTACAACAAGGAGTTCCATATATTTTCATTTGCTTCTGAGAACACCCTTACAGTAGTTTTGATGCAAGAAGATGAAGAAGGCTCAAAGCATCCAGTGGCATTTTTCAGCAAAACATAAAGGGATGTTGAGCTGAAGTATGATATCATTGAAAAACAGGCATATGCTCTTATCAAGTCTTTGAAAGCTTTCAGAATTTACATTCTGCATTCCAAGATAATTGCCTATGTACCCTCTGCTTCAATAAAATATGTCCTAACGCAGCCCGATGTTGATGGGAGAAGGGCTAAATGGATTTCAAAGCTTATTGAATTTAACATAGAACTGAAGCCCACCAAACTGGTCAAAGGTTAGGGCCTTGCCAAATTAATGGCTAAATAAAATTGCAAAGCGCTGGACATAAATCTCATAAACACAATTTCAGAGTAGGGTCAGACAGAAGAAAAACAGTTGAACCAGGGCAAAATCAGTCGTTGGCAAAAAATATAGCTTCTTGTGAGTGATATTCCATCATGGCTCAATTCTTGCTAAAGCTAGAAATTCCTCTAGGCCTTAGTTCGAGCCAAGCTAGAACTATTAAGCTCAGGGCATCCAAATACTACATTCATGAAAATATGCTCTACTGGAGAGACCCCTCTGGAATTCTTTTGAGGTGTCTGGACAAAGAACAATCCATGGAAGTGATGCAGCAGTTTCATTCCAACATATGTGGGGGACATCACTATTGGAAAACTACAACCCACAAAATCCTCAAAGTTGGGTACTATTGGCCCTCCTTGTTTTTTGATGTCTTTTCATTTGTTAAATCTTTTGACAGGTGCCAAAGATTTGAAGGGAAGCAGCAATTGAAGTCCCTGCCCTTAAAACCCATACATGCTAGTGGCCCTTTTCAGCAGTGGGGCTTGGATTTCATTGGAGAAATCAATCCACATTCCAGTGGCCAACACAAATGGATATTAGTAGCCACAGATTACTTCACTAAATGGATTGAGGCCATCCCTACTAGAAAGGTTGATCATCAGGTGGTCATGAAGTTCTTAACAGAGAGTATCTTCACTAGGTTTGGTTGTCCTCATAAACTAGTTACGGACAATGTAGTAGCCTTCAGGGAAAAATAATTAGTGGACATGTGTGACTCAATGAACATTAAGTTGGTTCATTCCACCTCATACTACCCTCAAGGCAATGGTCTAGCGGAATCTTCCAACAAGAGCCTGATAAGGATAATTAAAAAGCTGTTGGAAGATAACAAAAACAATTGGGATTCTAAGCTCAAGTATGCACTATGGGCTGATAGAGTAACCACCAAGAAATCCACAGGGGATTCTCCATTCAAGTTGGTATATGGGACTGAGGTTGTATTCCCAATTCAGTTAACCCTCCCTGTGGCAAAGTTCTTGCAAGAAGAGCAGAATGAGGAAGAGGACATGGAAAAAAGGACCACTAATTTAGCAGAGGTACATCAAATCAGAGAACAATTGGTCTCATGGCCAGGATGAGCTTGACCTCTTCTTTGATCATCTTAACAGGCAGTCCGTAGCCATTAAGTTCACCAAGGAGCAGGAAGTTGAGGGATGCCTCCCTTTCCTTGATATCCTTATTTCTAGGAATGATGATGGTTCCCTAGCCCATCAAGTTTTTCGAAAGAAAACTCATACGGAACAGTATCTTCATGCCAATTCCCACCATTTCCCGGCTCAAAAGATGGGTGTTCTCAGTACCCTTGCTACTCGGGCCCTGAGGATCTCGGACAAGAAGAGCTTTGAGAAGGAAAAATCCCATCTGCTGGATGTCTTTGTGGAGAATGGTTACAGTAGATACATGGGTCATAGGGCTTTTCTTAAAGCTTCCAAGAATTTGCTGGCGAAAAGAGAACCAAAAGATCATGTTCTTGGTGTCCATCTTCCTTATGTTCAAGGGACCACTGATAGAATTGGTAGGATTCTCAGGAGGCATAGTATCCCTGTGTCCTTTAGGCCCCTGAACACCATTCGTTCATCCCTCAGATCGGTGAAGGACCCCATCGACCCTAAAGATATGAAGGGTGTTTATATGATCCCATGTTCCTGTGGGACCCCCTATATTGGGGAGACTGGTCGTTCCATTAATCAGAGGATTAGCGAGCACGCAGCGGATCTGAAGCACAGGAGATCTAAGTCTTCCGCTTTGGTTGAACATGCGGAGAAAACCAATCATCATGTTTGTATTGAAGAAGCTAGTGTTATTGCTAGGGTTTCGCATTTCCATCATCGAAAATTCAGGGAAGCGCTTGAGATCGAAAAGAGACCAAGCAATCTCAATAGAGACGATGGTTGGAAAGTCAGTAGGTGTTGGGTCCCAACCCTCTCTGCCTAGTCGTTTTTTCGTCCTTTTTGGTGTCTTTGATCTCTATTTTCTTATTTATTTATTGTATTATTCTTTTTTGATTTATGTATTAATTTATTGGTTTATTTATTCATTTATGTATTTTATTTTTATTTTTATTTTCATTTTTGGTTTTTTTTTTTTTTTATTAATTTTTCATTCGTATGTATAGCATCCTATTTCTTCTGATATTTCAAGGTCCTTTACCTAATTTCCATTTTAATTCCTATTACTGCTTATTGTTTATTTTTAAGGGCCTCCATGTAACTAATTTTCATTTCTAATTCTTTACTCCTTATATCTAATTTCAGATCTATCATATTTTCCTTTTGATTTCTTTATTACCTTTTATTAATTATCATTAGTTTATTCATTTAGCTTATAGCCTAATTAAAATTTTTAATAATACTTTTATATGAAATTAATTTATTCATTATTATTACTAATTTTCCTTTTAAATTAGTAACTAACTTAAAAAAAATTAACCTTGATTAATGTTCATTTTAGTAATACTTTTAAATAGGAATTTATTTTCTTCATTTAACCAATTATTATTTAACTTATAAAGTTTTGTAGGTCTCATTTTTATTCATTAGGTCATTTAATTAACTAATTTTCCTTTTAATTATTAATTAAATTATGATTTTTATTATTTATTTTGATTGTCTTTATTTCTAATACTTTTAAATTAAAATTATTTATATTTTTTGAGGCTTTTATTTGACTATTTATTAATTAACCTATAGTTTTTAATTATTAAGTTTTGATTTTCTTTATTTCTAATACTTTTAAATAATATTATTTATATTTTTGAGGCTTTTCAAGGTCATTTATTTAACTAATTATTAATTAACTTATAGTTTTTAAATTATTAGGTCCTTAATTTATATTTTTAAGAATTAAAATATTATAATTATTTTTGACCCCTGTACTTGAGTCAAACTAGCCGTTAGATATGATAGCTGTTGGAGGCTCAGCTCAGACTATTTAACATGAGGAGCTAGATCTGTTTCTTCAACTTGTCCTGACGATGAACCACACTAGTTGGTTCGAAACGCGTCGACAAATGAAATTCTATGTGATATGCGCCGAAATCTTTCTCTAACCAGAGAACAATTGGTTGAAAAGTCTGTAGCACATCATAAGAGAATCAAGGAAGCATTTGACAGGAGGGCAAAAATAGATAATTTTCAGGTTGGAGACTTGGTTCTAAAGTGGGATGCACTGAAAGAGACGAGAGGCAACCATGGGAAGTTTGATGCTTTTTGGACAGGGCCTTTTATCATTTCTCATATCCAAGGGAACAATACTTTCATACTGCAAAGTATGGAAGGGAAGGCAGTTTTTGATGGCCCAGTTAATGGCCGATTTTTGAAAATTTATGTTGTTTAAGGTCTCCAGGTACTAAAGTTGTAAATATGTTGTTTTATCAGTTTTAGTTAGACTTAGTTAGACTCTGCCCAATGGAACATTAGGAAATATTGCTAATTTGGTTTTCACAGGGAAGGCAATGGTCTGCAGTTCTTGAGACCTCACAGGGAGGATCTCATCCCCAGAAGGAGCCAGTGTTAGCTCTGCTACATATTGCAGATACTCGAGGAGCAAAAGTAAGCTCGGTCCTTGGTTTTGCTCAAAGGAGGCCTATATCAGTCATCCTCACCCTCTCCTTCACCCCACTTATCCTCCTTTCACCTCCATTTCCCGGGCTCATTGTTAAAAATCATATAAAGAACTTTTGCTCTTAAGCCCGAGCGCTAAAACCTAAACCCCATACAACCATGTTCGCATGACCTCGCGCGACCATTTCCCCACCGTCCGATCATCTCCACCGCGCTCAGACGGCAATCGCTCTCCCCGCGCCTTCGAACGCTAGGACGATAACGCACAATGAAAAGTGGTTTCGTCCTTTCCCCGCCGCCACATGTCGCACTCTGAGTGGTATCGCACGCCATTGTACGTTTACCGCCTAACCCCCAATGCCAGTGCGGGCAAATACCACTTACCACCCATCCTCCGTCCCCACCCGTTAACTCTCGCGCGTCTCCTCCTTCCAATAGCCCTTCGATCTGTCCGCCCGAGATCCAACGGCCCACGTTCATTCCGCCCCACTTTTCCTGATAATCCCCAGCAAGCCATATTTTCCATCCATCCCCTCAATCTGACGGCTGATCCTCATCCTTCATCCAACCCGTCTGTTCGCCATGCAGTCCACTTGCCCTGACCATTCTGTGCACTCGAAGGATGAAGACAACTGCCTACCAGTACCTGATGCATTTTTTCCCCAACAACCACATTCGATAAACAGTATGGCCGAGAAGGAAAAGGATGAAGCACGAGAAGATAACTGCACTTAACAGTTATGGAACTTCATCCAATACGATACTCCACCTGCCCGAGAGGACAAAAGATCGCAGGAAAGGATCAGATTTATCTACTGAAGCAAGAAAATGCACCAGAGACTCCATCAAGCAGTTAAATGTGGTTGGTCGCCAATTATGGCCCCTCCATACTTAGAATGGCCAAGTGATTTTGTATTGAAACTCTATAAATACCCCAAAAGAAGATGTAATCAGGGTTGATGGTTAATGTTTTGATGTAAGGTTCAACTTCTGGAGACTGTAACTATTTTGATACTTGCAGTGTCTCGTCTTCATTTTCAACTAATACAAGCTTCTTTTGTTGTTGTTTGCTCACTTTTCATCCTTCTTCTGTTCTAAGTTGTGCCTGATATGTTGTATTTATGAGCTCTTGATGTTTAGTATTAGAGAAGTTGTCATCCTATCTTTGTGTTAAAGTCTCATATGTATCAGTGAATAAGCTATTTAGGTTTCTTTTCACCTAATTCCAAAGAGATCGCATCCTGTATGTGCATTAGGGAATTAGATTTGCAGACTTCTTTACTGGTTGCAGGCGGCCATCACATGGTCTTGTGCATCTGCTGGTGTGGTGAATATTCCCCACCTTCATCCAATCCTTAAACTGTGAGTAATTGGTGGTCTAAAGCCTGGTAGTCTGGGGGTGTTCACGCATGTCTGGAGTTAAACAAAGTAGGAGTGGTTATCTGGCTTGAACAAGCATCATTCCTTCCATTCATCCATTTGCAACAATAAGTTGAATTTGTATGTTCCCGAGCATCTCTGAGCTACAACCTAGGAGTGTTTCTTGGGGTGATAATAAGAAACATAACCAAAGTTCTTGGATCTTCCGTTCTTCACCTTGGTAAGTTGTTCTTTTATAACCAGAAGTACTGCATCACACCAATTGAATACCTTTGGTTCAAGGAATTCCAGAGCATACTGCATATAGGACCTGTTGGCCAAATGAAGAGCCGCACTACCAGCCAATCTAGCAAAGGTGAATAAGATAGTCCTCAAGGACCGGTCAGTGACATCTCGAATACTGATCTTGCCGTCCCTGCTCGGCTGAGATCCATCTCTACAGAATCGACAAATATAATCCCTCACGGATTCACCTCCACGGGTGGATCCTGATAGTGAGAGAGGGGCACCACGCCTCGATAAACTAGTCAAGAAGTAGATATCCTCAATTGTCAAAGGGATGGATTTACCTCGAATCTGGAACACTTGGTTGGTAGGATCCCATGCATCGAGAAAGTATTGCAACAAATTGATTTGTTGCCTCATGCTGGATATGCGGAAGAATTTGAGCAAGCCACAGTTCCGCAATGCAGTCACCATACCCAGATCATGTAAGGCAACCATATCCTCTTCTTCATGCTAGCGTTCACGCCATGTCACGACCATCTTGATCTGATGAATCTCTGTAAAACAAACAAGAGAAGAATTAGGATCCTGATTCAGGCAAAAACCCTCAAAATTTCTGTTAGACTCCGTCTTGTCAAATCAAATGTGAGATTGATTCTTCTTCAAAACCCTGTTTTGAAGAAGAAATCATTAAATGTGTTTTTTTTTTAGAATATGTATTTTGTCAAAATGTTCCAAAGCTCTACAGTTCTTCAAATGGCAGCAGTTTCATCAGCTCCTATCTCTGCATTCAAACGAAACAAAAAATGGGCATTTACATAAAAGGCTTACAGATGCATGACAGTGGCATGTATACATGTGGGTACTTAAAACTGTGGGCAAGGAAAAATTTACATGAACCAACCACAAGCATGCTACGCAGCTTGCACTTGCGGGCAATGCCATGTACCTGCCAATGGGGAATAATCAACAAGGGAAGCGTTGACAGAGTCTACACTTATAGGAGGTTCGAGCTACAAAATGCTGGCCAACTAAAGGCCTGAGAATGGGGCTAAGAGACCCTTCAAGAGTTTCATCTATCTTGCAGTTTCATATTGTGGATGGACATATGCAAGGTTTCCACCTAAGCGCAAGGCACTTCTTACAAATCTTCCGAAGAAGTATCAACAGCTTAGAAGGTGTATCACTGCAAACTCATTTTTTGTTCTAAACATGCTCCAGGCTTTTGGAACCTCCTTTTGACATGAGCCAAGACTGTGGATCATGCGAATATGAGGTTGGAATGTACAATGAGAATCGGGATGAATCTCAAACAATACCGGCAGAAGCACATCAATTCAATGGATTGCAAGGCAGTCTTGATGGACATACTAAGAGCACACAAATAGATACTTCTCACAACTATCATGTATTGAAAGAACACGATGTGTTAGCTACTGATAGGATGCTGAATACTTGTTCAAATGAGCTTCATAGAGGAAGTAGAAGTGGTGAAGCAGACCTTGAAGTAGGCGGTGCCCAGGATGAATGGAATCTCTATCAAGGTCGATGTCCTTCAGTCAACTGTGGTTCAACCTCTCTCAAAACATATGGTAACAAATTAAGTGTTGATTTTGAGTCTGATCGAAGTAATAGCAGGGTAACTTGTGGTTGCAGCAAGAGTGAGCCAGATAGTTGTGGACCCGGCATTTCAACTTCATGCCTCTTCTGCTGATGTTGATAAGGTCCGGTGCATTATAAGAAATATAGTTCGAGATTGGGCTCCGGAGGGAGAGGCAGAACGTAATCAGTGCTACAAACCAATTCTTGAAGAACTTCAACGGCAATTTAGTAATCATTCGAGGGAAAGATCACCTAGTTGCTTGGTTCCTGGGGCTGGACTTGGACGGTTGGCTTTGGAGATTTCACGTCTTGGTTTTATAAGCCAAGGAAATGAGTTCTCATATTACATGATGATATGCTCAAGTTTTATTCTGAACCACACTCGTGAACCAATGCAGTGGGTAATTTATCCTTGGATACATATCAATTGTAACTTTCTGTCTAATGAAAACCAACTTCGGCCTATCTATTTTCCAGATCTTCATCCCGGAAGGAATTTCTGAGGGGTTTTCAATGTTTTGTCGTCTTTTCCCTGGCAAATAGGCTTGGAGTCCTGCCACTTGAGTTGAACAGGCTACTCATTATAGTTGTTGTTTTGTCTATGGCCTTAACCCCCTTTCTCAATGACGTTGGGCACAAAGCTGCTGAGGCAATTGATTCAAGGTTTGAGACAAATGGAAAAAGCACAGAAGTAAGGAATTTCAATGTCAGTGAACCGGTTGTCATTCTTGGATTTGGCCAAATGGGTCAGGTTCTTGCCAACTTTTTGTCTACTCCTTTAGTTGTTGTTTTAGATGGAGATCTGTCCGGCATGCCTTATGTAGCAGTTGACTTGGATCCTACAGTTAGAAAGACTGCTCGAAATCTTGGCTTTCCAGTTCGTTATGGGGATGGATCACGACCAATTGTGTTGCAGACAGTCGGTATTACTCTACCAAAAGCTGTAATGGTCATGTATACTGGAAAGAAAATTACTATGCAGTCCGTTGAAAGGCTCTGATACCCTGTACGAGATTGTACGAGATTTTGTTCTTTGATTTCTGCCAGCGATTGTTGGGATCCTTTGGAGATTTTGTGGGATTACAGGCGATGTGGCTCTTAGAAGGCGGATTGTGAGCTATTGCTGATGCTACCATATTGCATGTGGTTGGACGTGTTAGAGTTCGATGAGTGGCTCTGGCTATTGGGTCGTTCCTGCAAATAAATTTAAATTAAACGTTAAATGCAACCGTGCTCAGTACAGTTGTCACCATGAGCTGAATTGGCAGAATTTTAGTTTAAAGGTTGTTTTGTTAAAATGACAAATGTAACGTGGCAAGATAAAAATAAGTCAAGACTATCTATCACAGCCAAAGAATGGGATTCGATTTAAAACTTCAGTCCTGATCCTATGGAGATCTGTGCTCCAAACATTTATCTCTTAATTGGCCATTAGAGGATTTTTAGAGGAACGCTGTTCTATTTTAGAATAGATGGAAACGCTCTTTTCTTTTTGTAACTGCAGGTGAAACAACGCCCCTGTTTTGAGGACGATTTGTTTTTCCCTAAGCAGCATTTATTTATTGTATTAAAAAATTCATTTGAGAGGAGGGGGAGAGAGTTCTGAGAGCTGGTGGAGAACAGAGCTTTCATTGTACAGATTTTGACAGAGATTTTAATCAAAAAATGCAGCTCTGACCCCTGAGATTCCTGTGGTATGACAATTTAACATAAGTTTTCCTTCTGTTTCATATGTAACCTGTTATGTTTTCATTTCATTTCATGATCATTTCCAATTGAACAAATGAAGAGTTTAGGTAGAATTCATAATGTTTTATGCTCTGCCTATAAGTTTGTTCATATTCAATGTTTTCCTCTGTTTGACAAGGATTCATCCTCTATGCCCTTGTCAGCTCCTCAGCAGTCTTGCCATTCCATTTAATCTCAATTTGATGTTAAATTTCTTGCCTACCTTGCCTCAGGGGATAATCTGTGTTCTTGATTACATTTCTCTGCTCAAGCTGTTACTTTGCCCATGCAGCCCAGAAAAACCCCATCATTTTATTAAAAACCCCCTTTTATCAATTTACTAGCCTAAAATCAGTTTCTTTTAAAGTCATCTCAGCCTCCTTTGAAAACTTTTTTTGCTGAGATAGACCGGAGAGAGCCCTCTCCTGTCCTCGTAGGGCTAGCTACGAGGCTAAGTGGTTTGATGTCACCTTGAGTTTCGCCTTCTTCAGCCTGAGGAAAATTCGAGCGCTAACATATTGGCGACCATACTGGGAGAACATTCGACTTGTTGATTGTCTTGTCCCAGTACATGAACTCAAATTGCAGATCTGATGTTGATGGTGGATGCCGGTCAGATACATATGCAGGCTGAACCATTCACCTGGCGACTCCAACTCGATCCAGACAGTCCAGTGCTCGCTGATCCATTTATGCAATGGTGGGGTATGTGGCAAACCCTGCCCTGTGTGAAGCTCTAAACGAAGTCAGAGAGTGGTTAGTGGATATTGAAATTAATGAAGAATTTTTCAGTACCTTCTTTCAATGTTTGAAATCTCCGAAGTATCACCTTGAAACTAAAACTAGTGCCTGTGAGTTAATTGTTGAAAAACTTGAAAAGGAGATTCAATGTTTAGGTGAGCAGATCCAGTCATATGATTTCCAAGACCCTAAAAAGTTCTTGGAAATCCTTCCTCCTTCGCAACAAGAAATAACAGACTTGCCTACAGATGTTTACATTGACAATGTGCAGCTGGAAGTATGTATTGCAGAGTTGGGGCAGCCAACAGAGTCCGGCTTCCGCGATCTAATGGCAACATACATGGACATGTTTTTCAGTTTGATTGATAGATCAGGCTGTCTTGTATGTGACCAAGCTCATTATGTGCATGAAGGGCTGCCAGCAATTACATCTGTGTCCTGGCGGAAGCATTCTCAAGCGGCATCATTCTCAGGTTTACTTGAATGGTTAATCTGGCATTTTAGTATTACCTGATCTATTGTTTGTACAACATATTAGAGTAGATTTTGTAAATAAATAAGCAGCCATAAGGGCAGCATCTTGTTCTAGTTTCATTACAGCGTTAGCTTCTAGATTGTTAAGTCAGTTTTTCAGTTACTTTGGTCTTGAGATCAAATCAGTTTGAGTTCAGTTTCAGTTTGAAAATGAGTCAAGAGTTGTGTCGATGATGACTCCATTGCCCAATGGGTGGAGGCATTGTCTGCTCTCCCAAAGTTCTGCGGTTCTTGGCACCTCCAAAAAGCGGCAGCTGCCATCCCTAGTGGAGCCGATGTTAGACTCCGTCTTGTCAAATCAAATGTGAGATTGATTCTTCTTCAAAACCCTGTTTTGAAGAAGAAATCATTAAATGTGTTTTTTTTTTTAGAATATGTATTTTGTCAAAATGTTTCAAAGCTCTACAGTTCTTCAAATGGCAGCAGTTTCATCAGCTCCTATCTCTGCATTCAAACGAAACAAAAAATGGGCATTTACATAAAAGGCTTACAGATGCATGACAGTGGCATGTATACATGTGGGTACTTAAAACTGTGGGCAAGGAAAAATTTACATGAACCAACCACAAGCATGCTACGCAGCTTGCACTTGCGGGCAATGCCATGTAGCTGCCAATGGGGAATAATCAACAAGGGAACCATTGACAGAGTCTACACTTATAGGAGGTTCGAGCTATAAAATGCTGGCAAACTAAAGGCCTGAGAATGGGGCTAAGAGACCCTTCAAGAGTTTCATCTATCTTTCAGTTTCATATTTTGGATGGACATATGCAAGGTTTCCACCTAAGCGCAAGGCACTTCTTACAAATCTTCCGAAGAAGTATCAACAGCTTAGAAGGTGTATCACTGCAAACTCATTTTTTGTTCTAAACATGCTCCAGGCTTTTGGAACCTCCTTTTGACATGAGCCAAGACTGTGGATCATGCGAATATGAGGTTGGAATGTACAATGAGAATCGGGATGAATCTCAAACAATACCGGCAGAAGCACATCAATTCAATGGATTGCAAGGCAGTCTTGATGGACATACTAAGAGCACACAAATAGATACTTCTCACAACTATCATGTATTGAAAGAACACGATGTGTTAGCCACTGATAGGATGTTGAATACTTCTTCAAATGAGCTTCATAGAGGAAGTAGAAGTGGTGAAGCAGACCTTGAAGTAGGCGGTGCCCAGGATGAATGGAATCTCTATCAAGGTCGATGTCCTTCAATCAACTGTGGTTCAACCTCTCTTAAAACAGATGATAACAAATTAAGTGCTGATTTTGAGTCTGATCGAAGTAATAGCAGGGTAACTTGTGGTTGCAGCAAGAGTGAGCCAAATGGTTGTGGACCCGGCATTTCAACTTCATGCCTCTTCTGCTGATGTTGACAAGGTCCGGTGCATTATAAGAAATATAGTTCGAGATTGGCTCCGGAGGGAGAGGCAGAACGTAATCAGTGCTACAAACCAATTCTTGAAGAACTTCAACGGCAATTTAGTAATCATTCGAGGGAAAGATCACCTAGTTGCTTGGTTCCTGGGGCTGGACTTGGACGGTTGGCTTTGGAGATTTCACGTCTTGGTTTTATAAGCCAAGGAAATGAGTTCTCATATTACATGATGATATGCTCAAGTTTTATTCTGAACCACACTCGTGAACCAATGCAGTGGGTAATTTATCCTTGGATACATATCAATTGTAACTTTCTGTCTAATGAAAACCAACTTCGGCCTATCTATTTTCCAGATCTTCATCCCAGAAGGAATTTCTGAGGGGTTTTCAATGTTTTGTCGTCTTTTCCCTGGAAAATAGGCTTGGAGTCCTGCCACTTGAGTTGAACAGGCTACTCATTATAGTTGTTGTTTTGTCTATGGCCTTAACCCCCTTTCTCAATGACGTTGGGCGCAAAGCTGCTGAGGCAATTGATTCAAGGTTTGAGACAAATGGAAAAAGCACAGAAGTAAGGAATTTCAATGTCAGTGAACCGGTTGTCATTCTTGGATTTGGCCAAATGGGTCAGGTTCTTGCCAACTTTTTGTCTACTCCTTTAGTTGTTGTTTTAGATGGAGATCTATCTGGCATGCCTTATGTAGCAGTTGACTTGGATCCTACAGTTAGAAAGACTACTCGAAATCTTGGCTTTCCAGTTCTTTATGGGGATGGATCACGACCAATTGTGTTGCAGACAACCGGTATTACTCTACCAAAAGTTGTAATGGTCATGTATACTGGAAAGAAAATTACTATGCAGTCCGTTGAAAGGCTCCGATACCCTGTACGAGATTGTACGAGATTTTGTTCTTTGATTTCCGCCAGCGATTGTTGGGATCCTTTGGAGATTTTGTGGGATTACAGGCGATGTGGCTCTTAGAAGGCGGATTGTGAGCTATTGCTGATGCTACCATATTGCATGTGGTTGGACGTGTTGGAGTTCGATGAGTGGCTCTGGCTATTGGGTCGTTCCTGCAAATAAATTTAAATTAAACGTTAAATGCAACCGTGCTCAGTACAGTTGTCACCATGAGCTGAATTGGCAGAATTTTAGTTTAAAGGTTGTTTTGTTAAAATGACAAATGTAACGTGGCAAGCTAAAAATAAGTCAAGACTATCTATCACAGCCAAAGAATGGGATTCGATTTAAAACTTCAGTCCTGATCCTATGGAGATCTGCGCTCCAAACATTTATCTCTTAATTGGCCATTAGAGGATTTTTAGAGGAACGCTGTTCTATTTTAGAATAGATGGAAACACTCTTTTCTTTTTGTAACTGCAGGTGAAACAACGCCCCTGTTTTGAGGACGATTTGTTTTTCCCTAAGCAGCATTTATTTATTGTATTAAAAAATTCATTTGAGAGGAGGGAGAGAGAGTTCTGAGAGCTGGTGGAGAACAGAGCTTTCATTGTACAGATTTTGACAGAGATTTTAATCAAAAAATGCAGCTCTGACCCCTGAGATTCCTGTGGTATGACAATTTAACATAAGTTTTCCTTCTGTTTCATATGTAACCTGTTATGTTTTCATTTCATTTCATGATCATTTCCAATTGAACAAATGAAGAGTTTAGGTAGAATTCATAATGTTTTATGCTCTGCCTATAAGTTTGTTCATATTCAATGTTTTCCTCTGTTTGACAAGGATTCATCCTCTATGCCCTTGTCAGCTCCTCAGCAGTCTTTCCATTCCATTTAATCTCAATTTGATGTTAAATTTCTTGCCTACCTTGCCTTGGGTGATAATCTGTGTTCTTGATTACATTTCTCTGCTCAAGCTGTTACTTTGCCCATGCAGCCCAGAAAAACCCCATCATTTTATTAAAAACCCCCTTTTATCAATTTACTAGCCTAAAATCAGTTTCTTTTAAAGTCATCTCAGCCTCCTTTGAAAACTTTTTTTGCTGAGATAGACCGGAGAGAGCCCTCTCCTATCCTCGTAGGGCTAGCTACGAGGCTAAGTGGTTTGATGTTACCTTGAGTTTCGCCTTCTTCAGCCTGAGGCAAATTCGAGCGCTAACAATTTCCATGAAAAAACAGTGCATAAACTTTCCTCTTTGCCCCCATCGTACCCCAACTATGTACTAGGTGGGATGCATACTGACTGGCTAATGTCTAGCTCAGTATGCATTGCACCTTTCATTGTATGCTGGGTGTGATGGGAAAAGTACGAATTGTTCAAACCCTAGAGGCCCAGGAGAACAGGAAAACATGCTCAGAATCAGAAAAGGAAAGAATGCAATTGAAGAGCTCAGGGTTAGCTCCTACCTGGTCCAGACGGCGCTGAAAATAGTCCACTGAATCTCCCGGAATCAACTAGTGAAAATTGAGACGGAAAACACCTCCAGAGCTCCAAAAATCCCAAATTTGAATGAAATGGTAAAAATGAGAGGTAAAAACTATTTTTATGTTACTATTCACGTAGTTTAAGTAAAATATTGTTGTTTAAACTCATTGTTCAAGAATGTATTTACATTTCTAATCAATTTGATGGAGTAATTGAACAGGCAACATGGCTGTCAAAAGAACATAGTGCTAATGGTGAAATCAACGTCTCTGACTATTATCACGAGCAGTTTTATGCGAAGTTCAAGCTCGTTAAAAAAATAAACCTAGCCATGAGCAGTTTTACACAAAGTTCAAGCTCGTTAAAAAATAAACCTAGCAATGAGAAAATGTTCCCCCAAAGTTTAAGCTCATTAAAAAATGAACCCACCTTCAGTGAATAATCTTTGCAACCGCATACTTATTAGCTTTTGAACCTTGGTCGTGTTCTTACCATCACCTCCACTCTTTTTTAGCCGATCATACACCTCCATTTGATTGTTTACCCTTTTGAGGAACAGCTGCGACGAGTGATTTTGTTAGCCACCATCTTTACACTATCGTGATTGAAAAGTTCCAAACCTTACCTGGAACCAATTGGTATCCAAAAACATCACTCATTCCTCAAAAAACGAGTCTCCTTTAAGCTCTTTTCATCTGATTCGTAAAATATGAAAAGATTGCCAAGCAATTGGCCTCTCCAGCTCGTTTAAGCAATCGGAAGTGCCATCCCTCCTCTAGATTTTAATCTTTTTGGACTTGAGGAATTATTACACAAAAAGATCAAGCACTTGTCTTGTTCAACTCGTTAAAACTATCGAAAAAGTCATCCCTTTCGTATTATTTTATACTTTTTCAGACTTAAGGGATTACATTACGAAAAAGGACTACTGGAGTTGCCTTTCCATCCCTTTTTAGACTCTCTAAAATTGAAAAGGGCGGAGTTATCTTTGTCGTTAAACTCGTTAAAACAATAGCAACAAACTTGTCCATGTAGACAAGAGTGAGTTTCACTATCGCTAGGCTCGTAAAAACATAGCGACGGGTTTGCCCGAAGGGAAAATTATAGAACAATCATATGTTATCCTCCTCAAGCTTGACAAAAATAAAGAGGTACTGGTCAGCAATGACTGGGGAAAAGGGGAAGAAAACTTGAATAGCTTCATTGGTAGCAGGTCGCTCTTGAACATAACACTTTCACTCCATCACCATGATTGTGTTCGGTTGGGTTATTCCGTTCACCGGTCATATCACCATTGGTCCGCCATACCATCCATTTTTGGGGTTAACGCTACCAATCCATTTCAGTGTTGCCGATATGTTCAAGAGAAGTCGCTCAGAGAATTCACCAACCTAGCTAACGCCTCATCCGCTGCAATGCCTTCACTCTCCATTTTTCATGACCACCACCCTGAACCTTATATCATCAGATCGTTTTCACCTCCACAAAATCATTTGCTCCATTCTGTGTCATAAATGTGGGATTCATTAAGGCCCTCCTACGACGGGTCACTTCTTGTCGACATCAGCTCATTATCCAAGAAGTTGACTTAGGAACAAACCTTTCAGTACATTGAAGCTTGCATGCTTCAATGGCAAGTTTCTCACTTCCGGCGACGGGTTTACATTAATGGCCTTCGACAGAAAGATTTTGCGTGGTGTTCGACATCAACTCATGTATTCACACCACTTAAATTGTACTGCAATACCTTGAGGGTCATTATCATTATCAATGATTCCTCTTGCGCCTGTTAACAGCTTACATCATTGGCTGGTAATCAGGCGATGTCTTTCCATGTTCGACTTCAGAACATCTTTTCACATGGATCGACTTGTACTTCGGGTGAATATTGAACGAGTTTGAAGACCCCGGATCTAGTTCCATCCATCCGGGTTGCGATATATTCAGGAAAATAAAGACATCAAATGTACATCATGGTTGCATAGATAATCACCCAAGCTAAGGGATGATGGCTCTACCAGAATCATCAGTCTGCCACACAGACGATTGTCTGTCTTATGTACATGAAAATGAATTTATAGACTTGAGCATGGGAATGCCCGCCTCAGCTAGATCATGAAAATATTATGAAGATAATGTATTTTATTGTTTCTTATTACAGGTCACCTTCCAGTTCGAAAAACCTCGGATCCTCATTATAAAGCATTTCACCCGACATTAGAAGATTTACGACCTCATGCTTTAGGGGGCAACTGTTATAGACATATTTGGGCACTGCAACCCCAATCACATATGTCCATAAACCAAGGGCTTCTAAACTCCTAAAAGTGTTGTTTCATACCCTAAAAGAACAAGGTCAGCTGATTACATCATTTCCAAGTTCTCCCTGAAAAAACTGCTCAGAACTGGTCGAAACTGGACCATACAGACTGCTCCATGCTAAGGGTGCGATGCATCTCACCTATTATACACGGGGGGTGCGATGCATACTGAAAATCCCTTCTGTAGGGTGCAATGAGCGAGAGCAGACAAATGGCAGAAGCAGTTTTCTAGGTGGAAACTCAAAGAATCTTCTAGAAACTGCTCAATTGACACTTGCCTCTCTGAATTCTCCCAGTGATGAGTAAGATATCAATGAAATCTCCAAGTGGAACCAAGAATTATCAGTGAAATGACACTAATCAAAATCCCAGAAGCTGACTCACTCTCCTACAAACATTTATATATGGATCCCTCATCCTAGAGATCCAGAAGCTGGAATTTTGTAATTTGCAAGGAAGTGTTGTTGGTTTCTCTTTGAAGACATTGTTGGGTGATGTTGCTTTGTATGAGGTGAAGAGGGCTTTCATGCTGGGAGGATGATGCCGGATCAGACATGCTTGGTTGTAATCCTCTCTTCTACTACTTCTATAATAAAGCTATTTGAGTTTTCCTCCATATGCTTGTATATCTCTGAATCTTGCATTTGTATATGCATTTATATTGTTAATGTACATCTGATCCTACATTGTTTATGGTTATAGATCTCTATGCTTTGATGGTATTTTGCTGCTTTAAATCTACAGGTGTTCTTTGAAGCGGGAAAAGTGAGAAAGGAGTGGTGAAAGCTCTATCAAAGGAGAGAGGAAACAAGCAAGGAGACTAGCGAAAGACTGAGGTTAGTACTCTTTGCCTCTCTCTCTCATCTATCTCTCATAAAGGAAAACACAAGTAACTTTAGTTTGTTTGTTTCTAAGATAGCTACCCATCTTAGTGGGACTAACAACTCTGAATGGACACTAGTTTTCCCGATAACAGACAGCCAATCACTCCCATGACAATCCATGTATGCGACTAAGACCCTCTAGTCACTCCCACAACAAGGTATGCATGCGACTATGGCCTTATTTAGGCAGTTTTGAGCCAACAACCCCAAATTCTACACCACTTTTTCAGGGCTAGGTCTCAGGCCTCTGCCCAGAACTTCATGAAAATTCCATAAATGATAAATAATAATGAATTAAAGCCACTGAAACAAGCATTGGTACAAGGACTTGACCTAGCCCCTACTAGCCATGACAGGAATTTCGTCAAACATATCACAAACATATAATCTACAAGTCATAACCACATATCTAAGCATAAGGGTCTCATACTTATCGGGGAATCGTCAAGAAGAATTGATGCCTTATCACAATAGTTTCATTATCATCTATTAAGTCATATACTGATTCATATTTCTTGTAATAATCAAAACATGATGAGATGCATAACTAAAGTTTGTCATGAACCATGCTTATAACCAACAATAACCAATAGAATAACAAGAGTAGAACAACCATAAAAACCACGTATTAGGAAGTATATTTACACATGAAATACCAAAGGAAAAGGATTTCTTATTAATGTATGCATAAGCCAACCAAGTAAGGGACTTCCACGAACCACCCGACCATAGGTTGAGCTTAACCAAATCTTTCTTCCAGCCAATCACCCTTGTACCATATTCCAAGCATGAATGTGGGACTGACAACATAACCAATCAAGGCTTTCCCATATATCCACCAAGGGATTCCTATGCATGAAACCCTCATCAATACAACCAGACTTTACCGCAATCCCACCGGATCACTAGGCCCTAAACAAGCATGGATGCCTCTGGATCTCTCCAACTAAACCATGAGGAATTTGTCCCTTTCCAACTCCCGGCTTTACCGTGTATCCTGCCATTACCATTCAAGGGAATCCTAGGCCCAATCAAGGGTATTCACAACCAGGTTTTACCGTATATCCCACTAAGGGGTTCTTAGGCCTTGTGATTAATCCCGAGACCACCCCATTTAGCTTCAAATCCATTTGAACTAAAAGAAGACAACCCCATCACCCCATGGCTATCTGGAAATGGTAAGGCAAGGATGAAAGACATTGTCACACCTAGAAAGACCCATGCCAATGATAGCAAGAGAACCAAAAACATGCATGCATGGTACCAAAACTAGTAGGGAAATCATACATGCAACTCGACACCTACAAGTAATTCCATTTTAGCTGCTTGATTCTCGCTCTTCCTTGCTCGATCCTTGCTTCTTCTTGATTTCATGTCCTTCCTTTGCCTTCTTTCCTCCAATGCTATAATTATCCAAGAATACTCTAAGTGTCCAAGAGTATGAGAGAGAGAGATCTCAAAAACTGAACTAACAAAAGGTTGTGAATTGATCCTCATAAGCCTTTCTATTATTGAGGCCTGTATTTTCTTCAATTTCCATTATTTTCCTTCATTTTCCTCCTCACATACAACCTATGACCTTTCACCTTCCTTTTCTCCTAATTCCTTTATTTTCATAAATAAAATGTTAATTAATGCCACTTTGCCTTTCCAAAGCCTTTGCCATTGCCTTTTCCAATTTACTTAGCCATAATAATTTGATTGAGCACCCACACTAGGATGTTTTTCCCAACATTAATCTTGGAATAAGTGTCACATGACCTTGGTTATAATTTTTCCTTGATTAACTTTATTACATGGATTTTTGACCAGGGTTGTTACAAAATCTTTCTTCTTGCCCCCCTATTGGATTTTGGTTTGGTTTTAGATTTCTTCCCTTTTCCCTTCTTTCCTTTTCCAACCAATGCAATTTTTTCTTCATACTCGCACTTGGATGAAGTCCCATCTCTGGTATTTTGCCTTATCTCCTCCTATACCAAATTAGACCAAAAGCGTTCCTAATTCAGTAATTTCTCCCTCTCCTTCACCGAGTCTTGGTAGCTATGCCAAATTTTGGGAAGGCCTAGAAAAGTTAGGCTTACCAAGTCATATTCTGTAACATTAACACCAACCCCACCAAGCTCATCCGAACTTGTGTAAATATTCTCAGATACTACGGTATAGTGTCATTCTTCTGTATCTTGATATTTCAAAGTTTATCCTTGAGCTCCAACTTCCTGTGGTCGCTAATATTCTTGAACAATTCTATCCTTTATTTCCACATTGAGAATGGAGTTTCCTTCCCATGGATATTTGAAACAATATGATCTCGTACTACCTCCAAGATTATTCTCCTCGCTTTGGCTACATCTTTTTTTCATTGGGCTAAGTTATTGGCATCAGATGCATGTGGTTTGGTGACATCTATCTTGATGTATTCTAGCAAACCATTATCATCCAATACCACCTCCATGTGATCCTTCCAGGCAATGAAATTCTAGTTACCTTCCAAGGCATACTCAAGTCTCAGCCCGTTGAAGGTCATTCTCCTAACTCTAAAGAGATCTTGCTACACCGAACTGCAAATTCGATCCTCTTGAGAAACAACTTCGAAATTCTTGTTCTAATATGAATCCTGCTCTAATACCATATGAAATTATGGTGTATATTTCAACTTCACATGAAATTTCAATCAAAATCACAAGATGAAAACATAATCTAATGCTATGTGGAATTCAATTCAAAATTTAGAACATCAATCACAAACCTGCAATGAGAAATAACACATGCACACAATATTTTTCTAGTGGAAAGCAATCTGCTAAAAACCCCTTTGCCTGCTTGCATTAATATGGTGAATAAAGGTGTATTACAATTTCTTTGCTCAACTGAGCACAACTTGCAAGGAATAACCTATCTCTTTTCTCACTAAGAATCTCTGACACGGACTTAGTCAATTTTTACCTCTACTTGAGCCCCTATTTCCTTGCACGATTCCTGAGGAAATTAGACCCCTATTATTTAGGAATTTCCTCCAACATGCTTGAGCAATTCCAAAGTTTGATCATCTGACTGCATGTAACACTTGTACACTCAAGACTAGTCTACAATTGATATTACAACGCCTTGGAATCTCCACCATAGTTGTGGACCTCAAATTCACTGCATGCACTAGCTATTTTAGGTTGGTTGATCAGTTAATTGGATCATCACTGAGTTAGACTGAAGTCCCACTGCATAACTGAACTTCCACTAGTTCGTCCAACAATTAGAACTATTTTAACTGAAAACAAATTGAAATAATTGACCTTGATTGCGACAAATTAACAATCACACATGCTTAAATGAACTCCAACTCCTCTAACTCAAATTTACTGAGTAAACTAGTTTACACAAGCCATGTCACACAAGTTAACTACATCCAAGTTGTTTGTTGATGTGCAAATTCAAAATTTCTCAATTTAATCAAGGCAAAATCAAATTGATACTTTCTTGTTGTATTTTTCAACAACATCAAGGCTAACATAGTTGGGGGGGAGTTTGTGTGACAGGGCTAAGATCATTGTAGTTATAGCACTTTGGATGCACTTAATTTCCACCCTTTCAGCTTTGTGTTATCCCTAGTGTTTATTATGGCCTTTCTTTCCTTGTGTTAAAGGTTCCATTGGAAAAATGTTATTCTCAAGTATTTCTATGAAAGTTGACAAAGCTCTACAGTCACACTACAATATGATAAGTGTTTACTCAACATATGACACACTACATCACAATTTTAATAGTCTTTCACTTATACAACAAGGTACAGTGATACTGGTCATGATTGGCTTTCGACGTATTCCAAAAACTCCAACTTTTTCATTCCCGAAAAGATTTAACACACCAATAATACATTGCTAAACAATAGGGTGATCATTCCATAAATGACATTATGTTTTTCACATGGCACATTAGACAACTTCTCTTCCTAATGGGTTCCCATGGGAAAACTCTTAGATATGCTTTGAAAAAGTGGTTAATTAACACTAAAATAGGTTCATACTATGTACTAATTCCAAGATTGGTGAATCTTCCAACCTTTTAGTTGACTCTAGCCTCATAACAAAAACTAGGAGCTCTCATCAATTGCTCGATGTGTGTTGTAGTAAAGGATTCCATAGATGAGGTAACAACCAATTGATGAACCCTTATTTATGTTAAATGTATTATATATTGTAACAAATCCATCTCATTCGATTACAAAACCTTTAATGATATTGCTAGATAGTTTCTTTGACTCTATACTTGATCTCTTTTAATTTGGTAATACTCCATTGCTCCAACTTCAAATTTCAAAATTATTTTATGAAATCCTTATGGAGCTACTTTAAACTTTGGACCATACTAGTAGGGCACTTACACTCCCATGCAAATTGGTTTGTAACTCAACTAGATGAACAAAATCACTAGACCCTCACACACTTTAGATGGTGTCATATATGAACCAATGTTGTTCGACATCTTATTTGAAATGATGATTAAATAGGGACTATTTTACGGTTGGATATGCAAGTCAGCCTTGGTTCACCATTCTTCTTATCATATATGGGAATTTTTAAGAGTCCTACATGACCTAATTAAGAAACTAAATTTGAATTCCAACAATAATGTTCACACTAATAGACACCACAATAAACAAATTTCAACCACTTCTATTGTTACTCTCAACCTATTAACTACTCATGATAACAAGAATTATGTTACATGGGGTGACGATAATGAGGATTGACCAACAAGAAAAGGCATAGGGGGTGGGACTAAGGATGGTCTAACATCATCGCCACTCGAATTGCCTCCTTCTAAGCATCATGGTGTTCATCCCAAGCAACAATGCCACATATCCTCGAATGTGTCTTTATGTTGGTGTTGTGATTCGATGACTTTCGCAACAACTTCAAGTTCCACAACCTCAATTAACATCTATGCACCTATAATATGAGTACTTGTATCACCTACTCCATAATTATTATTCCAACTTAGGGTTGACACAGTTCCTTCTAACTTCGCTAAGGCAACTTCTTCCACCATACATGTAAGAATAAGTTATCAGACATAATCTTTTAAGCTAACAAAACCTCCTTTATGTGATTCTCTTAGCCCCTGTATTGTTCCACATCCTAGATATGCTTAGATGCTATGCTTTCTCACATGAAATCTTGAATGGCATGGACACTTTCTTATCTACTCTTACCAATAGACCTCCTTTATTGATGCACCATTCTAATGATGTTCTTTAGCATCATTGAAAATAAACTCTACCTTTGCCATAGTTGAACTATAGATAATGTAAGTCATAAACTCCTCTATCAAGTTGTCCTATGACACCACCCTTGGGCATGGAGCGTCTTGGCAGGGTTAGGAATTAGACCTTGCTTTATCGGTAACATCATAATCCACATTGGAATTTCCCCGATTAATTTCTTGTAAGGTCATTTCTTGAAAAAATTTAAAGCTTTAGTTAATGATTGGTGACATTTTGTAGAAACCTCCAAATTGTAGCCATTAACTACATCTTAAAACCAAAAATCCACATTTCTCATTAATTCATCATCATATGATTAGCTCTTTAATAGATGTAAAACATTCCACTCAACTCTTTCTTGTGCACATCAACATAAAGTTTGCTCCATTTGAAGAAATTTTATGAATTGCATCATGTTGATAGACATAATGTCCTATCTACAACAAGGGATCGTCGCCTGATGAAGGCCCCAATTAGGTCTTTATTAATTTGTTATGGCGACTACCACTAGTATGTGGGTCTGGTTTCCACGAAATAAATTGCTCCTTAAAAGGATACTATCATTGAAGCTCTCCTAAATCTAAATGTAGTCTAAGCTACTTTGTAGGAAATAGAAAAAACTAATTTATCTGTATTCTAAGCCTAAACTACCCTAACCGAGATACAAAAGCAATTCATAGTATTCTTGTTTTCAAATTTCCATGGTGATTTGAATTTGAGGAAAAGGTTTCTGGATATTTATACACAATGGATAAATCTCCAGAAACCTTTTTCTTAAATTCATAGTATCTCATTTAGGAGCAAGAAGAATAACAAAGGAATGAACTGAGATAAATGTAAGCTATCAAGTTGTAGAGATAGTTCATCCAACTTGATAATGGTTAAAAGAAATAGACATTAGTCTTAAGTCAATAAATAGTTACTAAAGAGAAACATAAATATGCATACTCATACTCAGTATGGAGGATTAACATGGATTGAAATTGAGATTAGGATAAGTTGTTAGGTCATATAAATAGTTTGCATAATCATAAAACCATTAAAGCAAAAACATATTAGTAAATGACTTAATAAACAGTTGCTATGAATTCTCTCATATGCATATTCACTTCCAGTGATTCATTTTGCCAAATTTAGACCAACCATGAAAGATAGCTTATTAATGGTTTTAAACAAACATAACTTTGCATAAATCGACAACAATGCACATCATACAAACTTATATTAATCTGGAATGGAATTTGGGCAAAATTAAAGAGAAGCCTTTCATTACTCTCGATAATAATAATAGTTTTTGAAGAATTCTTCGGCGAAAATCACATGAAGAAATTTCTGTCGACGCATTTCAAACCAACCAGTGTGGTTCATCGTCAGGACAAGTTGAATGAGCAGATCTGGCATATGCACTTTAAATAGACCGGGCAGAATATCCAATGACTCAGATTACTTGATAAAGTAACAGCTAGAAAGAAAACAGCTCGATTTGGCCTGATAATGGCTAGTTTGACCATGATAAGGGCTAGTTTGATAAGGCGAATTTATTTATTTATTTATTTTATTTCAAAAATGGAATTAATAAATTATAATAGGTAAATCATAAAATATATTAATTTCAAATATATTAATATATTAATAAATTTAAATTAATTTATATTGTTTGAAATATAGAATAAGTAATAATAAACATAAATAATTTCAAATATATTAACTAATGAGAATAAAATTAATTTCAAATTGTTAGATAAAAATATTAGTTAGTAAAAATTTAATTCAAGGTCTATGTAATGGTTAAAATAGTATTTTAAAATTAACTTTATGCAAATTAAGTTTAAATTGATTAAAAAATAATAATAAATAAATTAAATTAAATTAAAATTAAAAAAAAAAAAAACTTAAAATATATATATATATATATATATATATATATATATATATATAAATTAATTAATTAATTAAAATTAAAATTAAAATTAAAAATGTAAAATAAAAATAAAAATAAATAAATAAAAATAAAAATAAAAATATATAAATATATATATATATATATATAAATAAATCAATAAATAATAATAATAAATTAATAATATTAATACTAATTTTAACCCATTAAAATTAAATAATAGTTTAAATTAATAATTAAAATCGATTTAAAATTATTTTTTAAGATAAATTAAGTTTAAATTAATAGTTAAAAAATAATAATAATAAAAAATAAATAAATAAAATAAATTACTATATTAAAAATTAATTAATCAATAAGGGAGGAAAAGAAAGAAAAAAGGAAACGACTAGGAGGAGAAGGCTGGGATCCAACAACTACTGATCTTCCAGCCATCCTCTCTATTGAGATTGTTCGGTCTTTTTTTAATCTCCAGGGCTTCCCTAAATTTCCGGTGATGGAATTGCGACACTCTAGCAATCATACTAGCCTCCTCGATGCAGACATGATGATTAGTTTTCTCCACATGTTCTACTAAAGCGGACGACTTAGTTCTCATATGCTTGAGGTCAGCTGCGTGCTCACTAATCCTTTGATTAATGGAGCGACCAGTCTCACCAATATAGGGGGTCCCACACGAACAAGGAATAATATAAACCCCTTTCATGTCCTTAGGGTCGATGGGATCCTTTACAGATCTAAAGGATTTACGAATATTGGTGAGACTGGTCGCTCCATTAATCAAAGGATTAGTGAGCACGCAGCTGACCTCAAGCATATGAGAACTAAGTCGTCCACTTTAGCAGAACATGTGGAAAAAACTAATCATCATGTCTGCATCGAGGAGGCTAGTGTGATTGCTAGAGTGTTGCAATTCCATCTCCGGAAATTTAGGGAAGCCCCGGAGATTGAAAAAAGACCAAACAATCTCAATAGAGAGGATGGCTGGAAGATCAGTAGTTGTTGGATCCCAGCCCTCTCCTCCTAGTCGTTTCCTTTTTTCTTTCTTTTCCTCCCTTATTTCATCGATTAATTAATTTTTAATATAGTAATTTATTTTATTTATTTTTATTTACTTATTTATTTATTTATTGTTGTTGTTGTTGTTGTTGTTATTATTATTTAACTATCAATTTAAACTTAATTTATCTTAAAAAAAAAAAAAAATCGATTTTAATTATTAATTTAAACTATTATTTAATTTTAATAGGTTAAAATTAGTATTAATATTATTAATTTATTATATATATATATTTAAATTTTTATTTTTATTTTTATTTATTTATTTATTTATTTTTATTTTTATTCTTATTTTTAGTTTTTTTTTTTTTTTTTTTTTTATTTTATATTTTATATTTTATATTTTTAATTTTTATTTATTTATTTATTTTATTTTATATATATATTATTTTATTTTTTTTATTTATTTATTTATTATTATTATTATTATTTTAATCAATTTAAACTTAATTTGCATAAAGTTAATTTTAAAATACTATTTTAACCATTACATAGACCTTGAATTAAATTTTTACTAACTAATATTTTTATCTAACAATTTGAAATTAATTTTATTCTCATTAGTTAATATATTTGAAATTATTTATGTTTATTATTACTTATTCTATATTTCAAACAATATAAATTTATTTAAATTTATTAATATATTTGAAATTAATATATTTTATGATTTACCTATTATAATTTATTGATTCCATTTTTGAAATAAAATAAGTAAATAAATAAATAAATTTGCCTTATCAAACTAGCCCTTATCATGGTCAAACTAGCCGTTATAACTAACTAATATTTTTCATCAGGCCAAATCGAGCTGTTTTCTTTCTAGCTGTTCCCTTATCAAGTAATCTGAGTCATTGGATATTCTGCCCGGTCTATTTAAAGTGCATATGCCAGATCTGCTCATTCAACTTGTCCTGACGATGAACCACACTGGTTGGTTCGAAACGCGTCGACAAAAATTTCTCCATGTGATTTTCGCCGAAGAATTCTTCAAAAATTTGATATGGATCACAGAAGTCTCAATTCAATAATTGATTCCCTGCACGGAGGAGCCACTGCATCTAAAGTTCATCGTTTTGAACGGGCACGCTTGCAGGTTTCTAAGTTGAAAGCAGATCTAGCATTTCTTAAAAGGTGCAGAGATTCCAGTACTATTCCGGTTTTTGCTCAGATTAAGCATCGCTTGCACTCTCCTCAGAACCATGGCGTCTTCCTAAAGGCCAGCTTAGCATTATTAAGGTCTGAGATTAACAGAGTTCGAAAGACCCTAGATCGGCTCTCTCGGAATCTCCTTGATTTGCATTTGGAGCTATCCAGCGCATTGTCAGCCTCCCTATGGGCGAGGGTTGATGCTTGTTCAGCGCTTAAATGCCTGCGCATGGAGGATCAATGGAGGTTGAAACTAGCTGCTAAATTTCAGAGGTTGGCTCGTAGATCTACCAATCCGGTCTCTTCAGTAGATCATGTCTCCCAGGTGCGGCTTTCTGCCAATCAAAAATCTGCACTTCGGAGCTGGGTTCTTCATAATTCTAGGCAAGCTAACTCGTCTGTGCAGTCCAGTGAGTCAGATGGGGCAGCCTGCTCTCATCCGAACCCTTCAGCGGTATCCTGCTGGGAGGTTATTCCTCGCACCGGCGGCTCGGCTTCTTCCCATTCTGGCTTGACCGATTGGTGTACCTGCGTGGGGGATAATGCTGAGTCTCTCCAGACTCAAAACTGTCACCCTAGCCCTCTTCTTTCCGTTTGTTCTGATCTGCGGTCGGGTGAGCAGGTTCCCGTAGACCCTTATCTTCGTTGCAACGAGGATCGGTCCGAACACGTGGTTCCTCAGTCCTGTTCTGATACCAGCGTGAATCCGGCTTCCCGCGATAATGAGTTCAGCTTCTGCGCAGGTGCTCAGGTCTCTGCCATCGACCGCTCTGGTGCTCAGGTCTCTGCCATCGACCGCTCAGGTATGGTCTATGATTCCGCTGTTCTCACCGGTTCTGGCACCCACGGAGTCCATCCGAATCCGAATCCGTCTTCCCGCATTTTTTATCATGTGAGTCGGGACTCTGCCATCGACCGCCTTGGTAAGTTATGTGTTTTTGATCAGGTTTATGGTCAGAGTAATATAGGTGAAGCAGGAATTAACAATAAGGTGGATTACGATAGTAATATTGCAAATTATATTGATGATAGTAATAAACATATGTTTAATATGGGTAATTTCAACATTAACGTGAACCATGATAATATTAACAATAAGGCTGGTTACGATGGTAATATTACAAATTATAATGAGGATAGTAATAAACATATGATTAATATGGGTAATATCAACAATAACGTTAACAATAATAATATTAATAATTATAATACTAATGAAATTTTTAATAGCAATAATAATATAAATGATGACATTATTAATAATACTAATAACAATAATAGTAATTATATTAATAATATTAAAAATTATAACTATAATAGTATTTACAATAATAATAATACCATGAATAATGGTGATAATAATATTAATAATTATAATATTAATGATATTTGCGATGTAAATAATAGTAATAATGTTGACAATATTAATAATAATAGTAATAAGATCAATTTCATTGTTAATAATGAGGATAATAATAGTATAAGTATTACTAATATTGATAATAATAATATGAATATGGTAAATAATAATGAAAGAGTAAATAAATATTGCTCTAGGAATAGGAGGATAATGAGCTATGATAATAAGTTAACAAGTTTTAACTTACATAGAGATGTTAACTCTAAATCGAGGAAGAGTCATTTAAGTGATGTTAACCCTCCCTCTTCCTCTCATATTAATAATAAAGTTATTAATTTATCTAGTTTTTCTTTTCCCGCTTCTGTTTTTAACGTTTTAAGCAAAGGTCTAAACTTTGCCTTGGCCCCTAAAAAGATCCCTGTTGATGACATTATTTGTGACATAGAATATGGAATTCGGGGCTTACCTGATAGTATTAAGAATACTATTAGGCAGGATTGTGTTGTTATTCTTAGGAAGGCTAAGCCTCCTAGGAGCAACCTTAGCAGAGATGAATTTGAAGCCCTAAAATCCTTAAATCAGAACAAAGATATTGTTGTTCTGAAGGCTGACAAGGGGGGGGCTTCTGTCATTCTTAACAAGGAAGACTACCGCAATAAAATGTTAGATCATCTTCACAATAGTGGTAGTTATAAGAAGCTTCCCAAAAACCCGCTAAAGAGGATCTCCAAGATTGTGGCCCTTGCTATTAAATCCTGTGACTCAGTGAGTTCCCTGCACCATAAACTCATTGAGAGCAATCCTATCACGCCTAGAATCTATGGGCTCCCTAAAATTCATAAGGAAGGAGCTCCCCTTAGGCCTATCGTCAACACCATTGGAGGTCCTACCTATCTTCTTGCTAAGTTTCTTGCCTTGAAGCTTAAGCCCTTAGTTGGCCATACAGCATCCTTCGTGAAAGACTCGGCCTCCTTTATTGAAGAGCTCAAGGACATCAAACTAGACCCTGGAGACATTCTAGTCAGTTTTAATTTTTTATTTATTTATTTATTTATTTATTTATTATTTTTTTTAATCAATTTAAACTTAATTTGCATAAAGTTAATTTTAAAATACTATTTTAACCATTACATAGACTTTGACTTAAATTTTTACTAACTAATATTTTTATCTAACAATTTGAAATTAATTTTATTCTCATTAGTTAATATATTTGAAATTATTTATGTTTATTATTACTTATTCTATATTTCAAACAATATAAATTTATTTAAATTTATTAATATATTAATATATTTGAAATTCATATATTTTATGATTTACCTATTATAATTTATTAATTCCATGTTTGAAATAAAATAAGTAAATAAATAAATAATTTTGCCTTATCAAACTAGCCCTTATCATGGTCAAACTAGCTGTTATAACTAACTAATATTTTTATTTAACAGTTCAAAATTAATATATTTGAAATTATTTATTTATTTTTAGTAATTTACTTATTATAATTTTACCTATTATAGATTACATTTCTAACAAATTTAAATTAATGTAAGTTTATTTTTTTTTCTGAATAAGACTATGCTATTATATTACAAAAAAGGCAAAAATTACATCATCAGTGTTACAACAGAGCCGAAGCCCTGTGATTCCTGTCGAAGGACTGACAGTAAGCTCAGGAATAATCATCTCCAAAATTACAAAAGACTGACACTTGAACCAAATCGACATTCATGAGACCAACATACATGTTTAGCTTAGACTGAAACACATGGAGACTGAAACAACTATAGATAGTCGTCACTGTAACAGAGAAGGACATAATTACATAATGACAAAGACCTGACACATATAAGATAGCGGTGAGAGCAGACAGTGAAAAAATTCCTTGCTCAGAAACCTGTGGCGAATTGCAGAGCGAACTAGTCATCATCAGTGGTGTGCGGGTCGTCCTCCGTTTTGCATCTGGGAGGCTGGTGGATGTCCGGTTCGGTGGGAATGTTGCGCTGCACAGGTTCACTTGGGCCTGCCCCAGGATCTGGGGAGAAGCTGTCTTAAACAGGGCGCAGCATGTCAATGGCGGGAAGTTGCATATCAACTGTGGGAGCCAACCCAGGAATCCGCGGAGGGCTGGCATGAAGAGCCTCATCTTGACCTCGAGGATTTCTGCAGTGCTCCACCGAAACCGTTACAAAGAAAGTAGAATTTGACAGTGTGCATGGAATGCGGTATCTTACCATGGGATGCTCAGAGTGCCCACATTCCATCCGTTCTTGGTGTTCCGCGGCTCTTCCTCTGCCCACTGCCCGTCCCCTGGATCGTCTGCGTTCGAAAGAAACCTCGATTGAGGAGGAGGGGGAGGGGGCTTGCCGCTGAGACGAAACCCGACCTCTATAACTCCCGCGCCGACTTATCCCTCGTTGGCGCTCTCGCTGCATCCTTGAATTGGGCGGGTAGCAGGTATACTCTCGCGCAGCCTCCCTCGGAACCAGAGAATGAGCCCACACCACCGCCGAGCACCCAATCCTTATACCAGACTGCGGGAGAATGACAGAGATGCCATACATCCCCGAATTGCTCGAATTGAAGGAATACCCCCTCGCGACCTCAGAACCTCCACAACCACCTTCAGAACCAGAGCAGGAGCCAACACAATGAGCCACCACAACCTCCCTCAGGACCAGAGCATGAGCCAACACGAACTGCGGGAGAATGACCGAGAAGCTGTGGCTTTGAAGCGCCATGTTCCAGTTACCAAGAAGGGCAGTAAATGCCGAAAGGACTCGACTGCCATGAACCATCACCTGCGAACTTAAATGCTGCACGCTGCTACACCTAATACAAATCCTCCTGGTATACGTGGCTCGTCCGGGCGTACACATGCCCTTATGACGAGCCACGGGCCTGCTATGCCATATAACCACCCGCATCCGGGAGAATTAATGTAAGTTTATTAATATATTTAAAATTAATTTTATAATTAATTAATTTTATGATTAATTTATAACTAAAATTTCTGTTATATAAATAAAATAAATAAATAATATAAATTAATATAATGGTCAAACTAGCCGTTATCAGGCCAAATCGAGTTGTTTTCTTTCTAGCTATTACCTTATCAAGTAATCTGAGTCATTGGATATTCTGTCCGGTCTATTTAAAGTGCATATGCCAGATCTGCTCATTCAACTTGTCCTGACGATGAACCACACTGGTTGGTTCGAAACGCGTCGACAAAAATTTCTCCATGTGATTTTCACCGAAGAATTCTTCAAAAATTTGATATGGATCACAGAAGTCTCAATTCAATAATAATAATAGTTTCTGAATCAAAACCAAATGATAAACATCATAATTCATCAATAAGTTCCTTGAACTTGACAATAGTGCATAAACTTTGATCACTCATTTCTAATTTGTAAATACCAATGATTTTAAGAAAGAAATTGTAATAGCACAAGATTCTTCATGCCTTTAGGTCAACCTTTCCTCTTCCAAAATACTTCAAAAATCCCCTTATTCTAGCCTCTAAATTCCAAAGTGTCTTCCCTCTCCATTTTGTACTTCAACCTCTTTTTATAACAAAATGAGTTGGTTTTCTTTTATCTGACCTTGGACCTCAAAAACCTTTACAAAGTTTAAACCATAAACTATTATTAAAACCCATGTTATCTTCAAATTAAATTTTAAAATAATCTAAAATTGAGCGTGATAGTCTAAAACTTAAATTGAACTAGAAACTAAAAATATTTAAACTAAGTATTAAATCCTTTTAAAATTAAACTAAACTACTATAGACTTAAATTAAACTAATAAAACCAATTAAATAGTTTTGAACTAAATTTGAACCTGTCTATTTTTAGGGGGCTCTCCTTCTTATCCATGCAATTTGATGCTATCTCTTTACATATTTGTTTCTTTTGTACGTGGCAATCATTCAAAACTAAATTCATTGTAGCAAACTCAACATTTTGGTATTTCATGATCATGCTTATTGCACTTTACTTCTAAACAAATATGTGGCATTTTATTGAGATTTTTTGCCTATATGGTGTCAATTAATAACAAAATTGTTTTGGCAATCATATTCATTTATGCAAATAGACCTAGTGATCTTGAGTTCACAATATTTCTACAATTTCGTGGAATTATCTCAACAAATTTACACTAAAATTGTGACCCATTTTCTTTTATTTTTGGAGGCTTTTTTCTTCTTATTTGACAAGATTATCCTTCTCAAACCGCTCCGTAGTTTTAACTTTCCAACGAGCTATTTTGTGCTTAATGTGGCATTCTAAAACTCTAGATATGGCCTCGCAAAACTGACATTTAGCCATTGTTGATCTAGCCCATGGGTTAATTCCATCCATTGATTTAAATGTTAAAATTAATATCCCACATGCACCGCAAAAGAATTTTTTTGAGGGCTTATAATATATTTTACCATTAACATGATTTGTATAAAAGTGAAGTGGAAGGTATAAAGAGAGGTGTCTATGTAAGTGTTTTGAAACCAAAAATTAAGAGCAATCTCATCATGTCAAGCCCTTCAATAAATAATAAAAGGAATAAGGATAAATAAAAAAAAACAAAACAAAAAGGATAAAATAATGATTAGAAATAGAATATAATAGAATAATACAAATAAAATAAAATAAATAAAACAAAACAAAACAAAAAGATAAATAAAACAAAACAAAAAGGATAAAATAATGATTAGAAATAGAATATAATAGAATAATACAAATAAAATAAAATAATGATTAGAAATAAAATAATATAATATAAGAAATAAAACAAAACAAAAAGGATAAAATAATGATTAGAAATAGAATATAATAGAATAATACAAATAAAATAAAATAATGATTAGAAATAAAATAATATAATATAAGAATTAGATCCATTAGAAATAAAACAAGAATAATTCAGTCCTTCAATAAATAAATAAAAGGAATAAGGATAAATAAAACAAAACAAAACAAAAAGGATATAAATAAATAAAAGGAATAAGGATAAATAAAACAAAACAAAAAGGATATATGACTAGAAATAGAATATAATAGAATAATACAAATAAAATAAAATAAATAAAACAAAACAAAAAGATAAATAAAACAAAACAAAACAAAAAGGATAAAATAATGATTAGAAATAGAATATAATAGAATAATACAAATAAAATAAAATAATGATTAGAAATAAAATAATATAATATAAGAATTAGATCCATTAGAAATAAAACAAGAATAATTCAGTCCTTCAATAAATAAATAAAAGGAATAAGGATAAATAAAACAAAACAAAACAAAAAATACAAAAAATAAAAGAATTCAGCCATTCAATAAATAGAAAAGGAATAAAGATAAATAAAACAAAACAAAACAAAAATACAACAATTTATCTAACTATTATCTTGATATTATTTTTATTTATTTTATTTTAAGGGATTGGTCCCCCTAGAGTACCTTTTTCCTTAAAAAAGGGGTTTTGATCCCGGTACCCAGTGCTAAATAGTTGTTGGTCTTTTTAGTCGTTGGAGGCTCTGCTCTGTCTATTTAACTTGCTAAGGCTGGATCTGTTTCTTCAACTTGTCCTGACGATGAACCACACTGGTTGGTTCGAAACGCGTCGACAAATGTCTCTATTTATGTGATTTACGCCGAAGCTCTTCGTATTAATATTATGGATCACAGAAGCCTCAATTCAACAATAAAATAATGATTAGAAATATAATAAAATAAAACAAAACAAAACAAAAAAATAATGATTAGAAAAAAAATAATATAAGAATTAGATCCATCCACATTAGCTACCATGTGGATGAAAAGGAGGACACATCATCTACCACATGGCAAGAACGTCATAAAACAAAATAAGGATTAGAAATAAAATGAAATAATATAAGAATTAGATCAATCCACATTAGCTACCAAGTCGATGAAAGGGACACATCATCTACCAAGTCGATGAAAGGGACACATCATCTACCAAGTCGAAGAACATGGTAATAACACAAAATCTCCAAGGGCCATAACTTTGTCTGATCATGCGGGAGTTAATACCAACAATACAACTTTTCCTTTTAAAAAATATTCAAAGGTTAAGGGAGCTCTTTCATTAAAATGAAAATTTGATATCTTGTCCGACCAGTGTTGTTTCAACTTGCCTTCATTTTTATATATAAATTTTCAAGACGTAGACTTAATTAAACATAATTAAGCCTTAATCAATTTGTTTTATCATGTGAGAAAGTACAAATTGAATGAGAAAATGTTGTTTTTTGATGAAATTTTAATGCTTGAAAAATTGGTGTGCTTTCTCAAATTCAAATCTACTTGCTCGCCTTTGTTTATCAATATGCATTCTTTCAAGACACAAACCAAACTTTTCAAAATTGCACCTTTTCTCAAATTATTCAATCCGCTAAAATACATGTTTAATTAATTAATGCACTGAAGACAATTTTTTAGCAAAATTGAAAAAAAGAAGCCTAGGTTTAAGCAAATCGAGGCATATAATTGATTTGAATAGACTCATATGAGTATGTGCACCAATGATTGATGATCAGAGAATATAAAGGCTTCAAATAAAACAAGAATTACTCATGTGTCAAAACAAGTTGATGTGACACAACAATCCCATTGCCGAAATCATAATCATTACGCTAGATGCATGCAAGAAAACTCATTAAATATTATATTATGGAAGCATTAGATCATCAATGCATCATTCTATGAAGAAAATCCCAAAATGATCGATGGAAAGAAGCACAAAAAACCAGAGGAGTAAGGTCATCAAATTATAACCCTAAATCAAGCAAACACAATCAAATGCTAACAAAAGCAATTTTTTCAAAATTTATATTGGTGGCCCTTTTATTTTTGGCAAAAATCAAAGGGATTTGTTGAGGCCTCAATGCATATTTTATTACAAATTCAAAAATTTCAAGTCCCAACGAGACTTCCTAGAGTAGTCCCTTTGATTTTTTTAGCCTTTGGGCTTAACTGAAATATAGATATTATACAACAACAACATATAATAGTTCACTTCATATCAACCCCAATATAATTTATAACTCAAGAGAAAATATATCAAACGTATCCCAACAAGTTTCATCTCTTAGGAGCAACCTTTTAAAGCATAAATCATATCTAAAATTTACTTTGCTACAACAAAACTTATAGTAATAAACATGTTTTATTATCTTCAAGATCAATGTTAAAACCCTTAACAACTTTAGCCTTGACTTTTTTCAAATCAACATGACATATAAATGCTAAAAATGATCAAAACTTCATATTTTCTATAACACAATTTTGGATAGCATACAAAGAAGAAATGAAGCCGATATACATAGTCGTAACTTATTGCAAGCCGGTACAATTCTCCAAGATCTCCAAAAGC